>OU744356.1:23340992-24590992 GCA_916610255.1 Lasioglossum lativentre
TTTTATAAAGTTGTATAAAATGTAAAAATCGTAATCTTTTTATTGTTTGAAATTACACTCACCCACTTTTGTTATAAGTGCATAAAAGTTTGCAGTCTATTGATGAATATTGATATAAAAAGGTTCAAGTATACGATAGTTAGTAGTAACTGTATCAGACTGTTTTTTGTAAACGCATCGTCAAATGGGATCGCTATAAAGGGTGTCCCAAAAATGTTGTACTTCATTGAAGGAGGTGATTCCTGAGGCCATTTAAAATAAACTTCTCCTTTACAAGAATGTTCTCCGCGGGTCCGATAAGGAGTTATTCACGAAAAACACGGACCAATCAAAGTGCGGCTACAGTTGTAGTAACGTTGACATTGGCCGGGCCGGACTCTGTCCGCCAGAGGCGTGCTCTGATTGGTCCGTGTTTTTCGTTAATAACTTCTCAACAAATATACGTAGAACATTTTCGCAAAGGAAAAAGTTGCTTCCAGTGACCTTGGGAATCACCCTTTTCGAGGGAATACAACATTTTTGGGACACTCTGTATGGCGAAGCGTACATACATGTAGTGAAAAGAATAGATCGCTAGAAAAATGAGTTTCGACAAATATTCGAGTACCGGTCTTTAAAGAAAGCAGTCGTGTCGGTATTCAATTACAGGAGGGAAAAGGTTATGCTATATAATCATCTTGCAGTCCAAGATCATGCTGAAATCTCGCATGGTAACCATTCTTAAGTCTCGCAGTCTTCTTCCATAGCCTTTCTTTTCTTTTCTTCGTCCTTCGTTTTGTGTACCCGTGCGCAATTACTAATTATTACCGCGTAATTATCTAACATTAGACCAACGTTGTGTTCCGTTGTACATACGTGTGCAGTTCGCATATCAGACTGGAATACATTATTCACGATTCGCGTTTCTTTTCTGGTTCTGCAACGTTTTGCAATTTCTGCGATTCTCCCTTACCTAGTGTTTCTTCTCGAGAAATTCTCGCGACAAGCCAAATATTTAAATTTTGCACTACTCGAGAAATTATTGTTATTTTCAGAAAATTCGAATAAAGAGCGCGTTCTGAATTGCACTTGCACTCGAAACGTACGGATGTAAAAGATAAAATATCTAAAAGAAGAGATATGAAGATTGTATCTCTTATGAGATTTCTTCAAATGTATAAAATTTATACATATATGTACATTACAATAGATTGTATTTGTAAAATTAGTTAATAAATAATAAAAACTTTATTGAAGTTCATGTTTTTTTCTTTAATTTTACATATAATTTCTCGAAAGAGATTATTCTCGAGATTTCTCACGAAAAATGTTGAGAAATCAGAAACACTACCAGTACCTATGTGCCTGCCTGTACTGTTTTTGCACTTTGCCATTTTGTCCAGTGTTATCAAATAATTTCCCTAATGCGGTCTTTGTTTCATAATTTATTTCAATTAAACTCCCGCGCTATTCGAATATCTGATTCTGAAGGCGTTCATATATTATACTGACATTATTATTCAAATAACCATTAATAAAGACAAAAATCTGTTTCCTCGTAAATCGGATTTCGCTATCACGAGACCCTGAAAGTAAGTAATAGAAATAAATATTTAAAACATATTGTCTTAGAAATAATTAAAGAATTAAAAATTACAATTAATTATTTCTAAGAAATAATTTACTTTAGACCATATCTCCTTTGAGATATAGTCCTTCGAAAAATATTTGACACGTATTTTTTTTATCGTCAACCATCCACTCTGAGGGGATGAAAACAGCCCTCGAAGTCAGAGGTCAAAACCACATTTTTCGAGAAAAAAGTTTGTTAAAAAATTCTTGCGCGACTACATTTCTCATTAAAAAATACACATTTAAAATAATTCAATTTTTTTCGACTTCTAGTTTCCCAGATGTCTCAAAAAATGTGGTTTTGACCCCTGACTTCGAGGGCTGTTTTCACCCCCTCAGAGTGGATGGTTGCCGATAAAAAAAATACGTGTCAAATATTTTTCGAAGAACTATATCTCACATAAGTTTCATCGAAATCGGCGTGTATCAACTGAATATGTTCGTTTGTCAGGTAAAAAATGCAAACATTTTCTCGTTTACCTCACTACCCTACAGACCCTAAAAAGATCCTAAGTCATAATTCATTTTTTGGGTTTCGGCCAGCTTTTGGGGATTTGGGACCACTGTGTGTCGCGTCGCGTCGCGTCGCGTCGCGTCGTTGGCCACATTGGCTACGCATCGTTGAACCGAACGCTTGAAATCAAAGCGCAGTGTAGCTAAACGATTCGATTTCGTGACGTTGCGTTGGAAGCAATGCCGGCAAAAGCCTCTACCGACTATCGGATAAAAGTCCACCGAGCGTAATGGCAGCACGAGCAGTCAATTAGCAAATTCTTAGGAAATCGCTTGGCATTGCAGCTGTTGTATGTTCTGCGTGCGTAATTTACACGCGAGGGCGGACTATATTATTCGCGCTTACACTTCAGACTCGCACACTGTAATTTATTGAACGAGCCGATGTAGATAACGAAAAAAAAGGATAACATCGTGTGCAATGCCTTTCTGCCGCGAAGCAGAAATGTTGGCTAACCCAGAAACCTGGTATTAAACGGACCAACAAACAGCCCAGCGGACGTACGTTAAAAAGTTTCAGTAAATCTGCTCCGATAATTCATGAATTGCTCTCTCGGCCGACGATTAAACGAAACTGATTTTCTCCATGTACACATACATAGTATAATATGTACTACCTGTACAATCCTAAAGATCGCCTAACAATATCGCGAATATAAAATTGTTATATACTAACAACTATGTATCCTTTTGTTTTGATTATTATTAACCTTCATTATTATTAGACTGCGGATCTTTATGCAAAATAAAAATTTTCTGCAACGATTACAAGCCACAGGAACCAAATAAAAAATTCTTTCTTCATTTAATTATCTTATTAAACTGAAGCTAATACACCGATGTCCTTAAATCTTTTTAATATGTCCACTGCTTTAAATTGTCCATTTTTGTCATAAATTAATCTTCATACGACTCCAACATAAATAAATTTCTATTCAATAAAATAAATATTTTGATACAAAATGGGTATTTTCTATATCGATGCATGTGATTTTGTAGCTGTAAAACATAGATTCAAAACACATCGAAACAAAAAGTGTAACAATCTTGAATAACGTTAAAATTTTCCTGAATTCAGCGTTCCGAAAATAAACTATGAAAACGGAGATTCATTTGAAAATGTGAAATGCCTCCGAATTCTCGATCCGCATTTCGCAAAAGATCACCAGTTGCTCAATTTATAGGAGCAATCACAGCTTTCGAGAATGGTAAAATAATGATGGAAATCATTGAACAGGTCGCACTAAGGGCAGATGTTGAATGACACGGAACAGTGTATGCCGGGACTGGCAGCGCGTATCTCGTGTCGAAACTTTTTTTCCAGCGAGGTCGCACGAAGCATTTGGCCTCAAACTTTCAGTAGCGTCGCGCCGCCCCGCGCCGTGTCGATTCAGATAAAAAATCTGGACGTGAAAAACTTGGTTGCAAGCTCGGCTGCTCGCTAAACGCTGAAAAACGTTCCTCGATCTTTGTGTTTTCGGAAAATCGCTGTTAACGTGCTACCGGAGCACGACAATGATTTAAACGCCCCTACCGAATATAGGATGGAAGCTTTCTTGTACAGGGTGTCCCGTTTCAAGCGAACCACTCGAATATCTCTGACACTATTAACCTAATCCAGACCACTAAAAGTGACTATTTTACATTACTTTGTAAAAATAACTAGAATGCGTCTTCTCCAAATTTTTAGCCATTTTTCTAAAATAATATACATATATCCAAAGAAATAAATTTGTTGAATAATTCCTCATTTCTTGCAACCTCAATGATTGCAAATTAATAATATTAGAACACGTAATTTCGAGTGTTAATGATATCGAAAAATGTTTCAAACAAAAAGATATATTGTTTCGAAGAGGGCGTATTTTTGTGTCGATAGTTTTTTTTTTGTAAATGGAAGAGTAGAGGGCATCTGAAGGTCGCTTTCCATTTTGTAAATAGAAGAGTAGAGGACATGTGAAGGTCACTTTCCATTTTGTAAATGGAAGAGTAGAGGACATGTGAAGGTCACTTTCCATTTTGTAAACGGAATAGTAGAGGGCATGTGAAGGTCACTTTGCATTTTGTAAAAAGAACCATGCATGTTCTAATATTACACCAATCGATGCAGTTCATTATTCCCAACAAAGAGTGATTAACCTTCTCATATTCAAGAAACCATTAGTTTAGGCAGAGTCGCCAGATTAAGACTTGTGTCCCCACTCTACCTTCCCCTTCTACAACGCTATCCCTCCACGCTTCCGCCCGGTCATATGACGCGTTCCGTCTCTGACGTGCGCGTGTCAAAATGTCGCGTGACTAATCTGCCACCGGCAGAGAGGGGGTAACTTTTTCCCCTCGGTTCGTGCCCCCTCCCCTCATTGGGCGACTCTGAGTTTAGGTGATATTTCAATATTATTAGAGGCAACCATAAGTAATGTCGTTTCTTGATATTTATATAAAATTCTATTTTACTGAACATTTTATTACTTAATTACAGATTAATTTCACAATAAGCACACTATGAACTAAATGTTAATAAATGTGACTAGCATATAGTCCACGAATAAGGTGATAATATTTAACCAATGCATACAAACGACATTACTTATGGGAACTTCTAAATATTACGAGATGGTACTCGATACTAATGTAACTTGTACCATGAAGTTAGAAAGCTGGTTAGAACCCATAAGGTCACTGTCACTGTCACACTAGTGTCTGAACAACATTCAAAATTCGCTAATAAGATTATTAAAACGGCCGATTACCAGAATTGATTATAAAATAGAAATTTGAATATCAAAGTTTATCAACAAGAATCGAGTAGATCAGTGGTGGGCAAGTTTGTCTCAATTGAAACAATACCGTCCCCACCATAGCGCCCACTGTTCCCTTCCAGTAAGTGCCGCGCGCGCCGTACTGGCGTACGCCGTTACCATAGAGCTGGGCTCGGAATTATTGACTCGCGACAGCCTATTCTCGAAGGCTACGCCACCTCCACCCGGCCCCGTGTCTCGCTCCACGTGGCGGCCGTAGTTCTCGAGGCAGCTCAGGCGCGTAACATAGAGTGTACTGTTTTTTACTAAACTTAAACTAAACTTTTTACTACTATTGTTTTTTTTTTTACATAAGGATAATTATTTCGTATGAGAAAGAATCAACTATATCGATTGGTGTATTAAAAAATACATGGTTCCGTTGAAAAAATTGATCTTCATCTCCACCTACAATAAAAACTCTCAACATAGAATTATTCCCCCCTTGATACCATTTTGTTTGTAACATTTTTGGATATGATTAATAATTTTAGAGATATTCGCATGGTTCAATTCAGATGGGACACTCTGTACAGTGGGTGAAAAAATTATCCGTACACCCTTTAGAAACGAACAATTTTTTTTTTAATTGGGCCGAACAGCTCGAGATTTCTTGGGATATTAGAAGGATTAATTGACTAGGTAATGTGTAAACAATTTTATAACGGGGTATATACTGATTTCAAAATCCGCGAAATATGTTGTTGGAGGCATGATGGCAAAATGGCGACTGGCAATGGGTCACATATGAACGGAAATCAGATGATACGCAAAACATAGACATAAAATTAAGTTGTCTGTGAATGCGAAACGGAAGAAACACGGATAGAAATGAAAGATATTTTGTACACATTCAGTAATGTACATTATATTGTATTTCAATTACACTCGTGATTTGCGTAATTAGCAATTCAATTTAGTGAAAAGTTCGAATTTTTTAATGCAATTACACTGTAATTCAAATACTGTGTATATGAAATACAATGTAATTTAATTACGCAATTCAATTATAATGTATTTAAATTAGCACAACTCTGACCGCAGAGGACTGATAAGAATAAAAAGCATAAAGTTAAACAGATAGAAACTGTTTGGTATGTTTGCGGTTAATTGTTCGTCCAGAAAAATGGGGAAAGCTGTACGGGTGGTTGCATGTTGCACTCGAATAAGAAGTTTGTCTGTTGAATAAGAAAGCGTTAGATGCTGCGTGCACTACGCCGAAAATATGCTAAATTATTTGTACATTGTTTCGTGCCGAACCAAGTTGGTAACACGATCAAGTTAGAAAGTAAAGAATGCCTTTGCATAGCTGCCAAAGTGAGGCACATTTCATGTCGGCTCAATTCTTTGCTCGTACTACTTTGCCCGTCTACTCTAGTCGCGTTTCAGTTGCCTCTCTTTCTCTCCCTTTCTCTCCTCCGTCTCCCTACCGTTCGTTCCCTCGCTGTTGCTTCTACTTCCCCATTCTCGTACACTTGTTGCTTCGTCACGGAATCAACTTGTCCGAAATTTTTACCCTTGCCTCTCGTCACGAATCGCAAACAAATTGGAGCGGGCGGCGATACTGTGTAAAACTTTCGCCAGAAAAAATGTTCGCACAGAGATTTCAAGCGGAGTTTAACAGGTTGGTTGCCGCAATTTTCACAATTGGGACGAGCCGACGTAATAAACTCGCTGAGCTTGCGTTCGAATGGTTAGCGAAGCCAGGATTTATCTGCTGCCCTATTCACCAGCTATTAATTTATAAAATCAGGGCTGGGGAGAATTTGAAATAATTTTATATAAAATAGTAAACATTGATATATTTGCATAGATAACTTTCATTAAATGTTTAAATTATGAGAAATTACTATTTACTGATTACAATCGGATTCAAACATAGAAGATAGTGAACTGACGACGAAGATGATGAAATTCATTAAAAGATATACGTAAGTGTGTTCTTATATATGTAAATGACTTGTCTATAATGTTTCCAGTTATTTACACAGAAAATAAACTTCTTATGTTATCGATATTATTTCAGTTTACTTATAAAGAAAATTAATGTCTTATATCATCGATAAAAGTACTATAAAAAGTTAAAGGATAAAAATCTCTTATTTGCATTACTATTATTTGTAATATCATTATTCTAAATACTATTGTGTGAAATATTACTATTTGATGAAATATTATTTTCTTATATTTTAATGAATTATGTTTCACAATAGTATTTCTATTAAAATACATAAAAAATAATTACTATTTTAAATTGCATTCAATTACTTGTATACAGGGCGTCCCAAAATGTCTTCAACTCCCGGAAATGGGAGGTTCCTAAGGTCATTTCAAGCGCCATTTTCCTTTTGCAAAATGTTGTCCGCGGCTTTGTTTAGGAGTTATTAACGAAAAACACGGACCAATCAGAGCGCGAGCTCGACACTTGCTGGCATGTTCAGCGCGGCGAGCCGGCTGGCGGTTGGCTATTTCCATATGTAACTACTATTTAAAGAAAAAGTTTATTTACCAAATTCTGTATCACATGACAAGAGAAAAATATTTATTGTCTATTTGCTATTTCTAAAATCTATATTTTTCCCCAAACCTGTATGAAATACAGTGGCGAACAAAAGGATGTTTAAAATTGGAATTTCTGTATATGAGTAGTACATTATTTTCCATCGCAGATGACCTTCAACGATCTTGAATGACCTTGAGTCGTTGGTCACTGTACGCGTCTTAAAACACCCTATTAGATAGTACATACATAGAAAAGTGTATCATTCTAATTGAAAAAATGGAGTTGACCTACAAAAAAAATATTAACATGGAATTATACCACCCTCCAAACCACGGAGGTCCTGCAAACTAATAAAACTAACAAATCGAATCGAATGAAAACTGTAATACAGTTAGAAACAGATTTCCTTTTTCTTCGATTCGTGAAACGCTTAACGACGGAAATAGATTTTTAAATAAATCCTCCTTTAACGAATTGCTCTGGAAAGATATGAATTTGCACGGAAGAAGTTTCAACAGTTATATAATTAGACAGTTACAATAATTGGACTCTTTTCAAAAAAATTTTCAAAATATACTAAAATATAAAATTCCACAGAATTTAGTACGATTTTTATATATTTCAGATCCACAAAGTTTACTACCACCGAAAATAAGATTTTTCATGGTTCCACTTTTTTAAAATGTCAATAAAAAAAATTGAAAATTCCATAAACATTCGCACTCCGCGACAAAAAGATAGCACACTATCCAATTTGGTTAATGTTCGCAAATATATCTGTGCAGGCCAAATGTTTGTTTTCTGTCTAAAGGTTTACGGTTTAGCCGAAAACGTAAACAGTAGTGCTGACTGCTGCGTCAAAATGATAGCACAAAGTCTTTATGTGTTTCCAGTTTGCGTCAAGACGTCAAAGTGTTCAGATCGACAAGTATTTAATATTGTGCGTGTTCTAGAATTGAAATATTGTGAAGTTTTCAACAATGGGTCGTCGTAAAAAATTTACTGGTCTTGAAATATTAATAATTCGTAATGAAAATTGTTCCATTTCTCAAAATTGCGAAACTGTTAAATCGTAGTCGCAAAGTTATTTACAATTTCTTAAAAAATGTAGACACATATGGAAAAAAAAGAGCGCAGGTCGGCAAAGAGTAACAACTATCGTCAAAAGCGTGCAATTTTAAGAATTGCATGAAATTCTGCACCTACTGCAAGAGAAATTGCAGCAGATGCTGGAGTAAATACTAACAAGCAATTTACAAAGCAGAAAACTAAGCTTTTCAAAAGAGTTATTTAATGTAGAATCCACAGATCAAATAAATATATTGTTACTTACAAATGTGACATTTGTAAGTACAATTTTTTACGCAATGAAAGTCTTTTATTACAACATTTCACCTTCTATCGAAGCAGTGTAAAAATTACAGCATCGAGCGCGATGTATCGATATAAATGCGGAATGTAAATTGGATGGAATAATAATAAAATAATGATCGATATTATTTATTTTTTATCGAGAATGTACTTTGTACTAAATACCATAGATATGTTATCAAAGGAACACGTATAATTTAAATATCTTTTAGCTAATACGTATTACTAAGTAGCAGACCTAAAAATTTATTAATCAAGCAATCGGTCGGTACTAAACAACAATTTTTGATTTTCTGCAAACTATAACCTTCTTATTATTATTATCATGTTAAGAAAAACAATTTCCTTCGTCTGATTAAGAATTTTTAAAACTTAGAGTACTTTGCCCTACGCTTTCTCAAATAAAGAAAACGGCGGAAACGATGCTCGATATCTATCAGATTATCCGCGAACCGATAAAATCTAAAAAGCAATCGAAATGTTTGAATTGGGAAAGTTTCCTTGTTTCTTTCGCGACTGTGAGTATAGGAATATTTAAAAGGACTTGTACGAAGATTATTATACGTTCGATGAAAATTGCTGTAAAAATTAGTGAAACGATGTACGCTGGTAAATTATCTGAGTGTTTGTTAGATGATACATGATAATTTAGCTCGTGTAAAGTAAAAGGAGCGTAGATAGGCGCGCAGAAGCGAGCTATATTAAATGCATGTCCTAACTACCCGGAGTACGTGATGAAGCATTCCATTGCACATGACTTAACATCACGACGTTCGTCGACAGTATCATAGAGGGAATTTCATAGCTCTCCATTAACTCCTTTGTCAGCACGGTGATGGCTCTTTGATTACGGCGACGCAAATTCATTTAACCAGTGCATCCCTGCAGGCAACTCCGCAGAATCTCGTACGATAGCCAATAATTATTCAACTATTCAATATACGAATTTTCCAACAGAAGTGATAATAGTTGGAGCTGTTGGCATACAATTCTCAGATACGACTTTGCTAGATACCGTAAACGCCCGAAATATGGGACACCTGATTTCAGATGCTTGCCAAAAGATAAAGAAACTTGGTGTTCTTAAACAATACCTACAGTGGTGCAGTACAAAGTCTGCAGGAATCTGTTTATTCATGGCGTACTGAATTTTGTAATTGGTTCCTAACAAAAATAACATGAACGATTCAAATTTTTATAGAAAAATATTATGGGCTGATGAATCGAGTTTTGATAATAAATGAGAATCCGAAATTGAAAAAACAGAGACAATTCCAAGTATAATTCAGAACAAATATTTGGTGTGGAATTATTGATAACATTTTAAAAGGTCCACGTTTCTCACAGCCACAGTGTCAACATTCCTGATTGTAAAATTTTGCATAGAGTATTATCACAATCCTAGGGGATGTCCCGAAAGAAATTCGAAAATTCTTTTCGCCAGGAGTAACTATAGGGTCCTGCCTAATGTGTATAGGTATTATGTAAACGTAAAAAAATCAAGCGGAAGTGACGTTTCTAACCTGCGACGAGCAACTTGAAACGACCGATATCGATAAACGATAATAGTTGACGAAAATGCATTTGTTTCGATAACGGTTACGTTCGGTCGAGTAAATATTCGATAGCAGACAAAATGTGATTTAATGAACTGACGAGACAAACTTGTGATTATATTTACGCGGTAAAGCGGGAATATGTGACTGTTCGGCTGCAAAGATTCGTGTGCCTCCTCTTACAATTAGATAATTTTCCCCGATGATCGAACGAAATCTGAAAAGTTGGATCAGCGATTACACTCGGCAGGATACGATCGCAGGACATGAAAATCTTCCGGACGGAAGCTCATTTTCTACGCGGTAAACCTATCTATTAACAAAACTTTAAAAAGAACCGTTTCCAGAGGAAAGTGATGGTAATGCTAATGATTTTGGTATACGATTAAATTGCTCGCGGTTGAGAATGGCCTGCCTCTACATTGAGCGATTGAAGAGTAATTTTCAACGAGCCCACCATTTCAGTCAACGCGCGAACAACGGCGAAATCTGCTGGTGTCCTCGATCTTCGATAGATCGTCTTTGTAATTACAAATGTGAACATACACCCGAAGCAACTTCGAATATAAGCGTCTCGGTGAAATTCAATCCTGCAGCACCAAAAATCTTTACTATCGGCTTGCAACCAAATTACCAACACACGAGTAACGATTACTTATTGGTGATCGCTATCACGGAGCTTTTCAAGCAATACCTGGCCTACTTTCTTCAGAGGTATTACGATCGATATTCGAATATCTTTAAAAATCAGACTTGGGCATTGGCCAAATAAATTATTTGAAAAATAATTGTTCAGATAATATATTATCTCATTTGGCTACAGATTATTTGAAATAGTCACGTATCATTTTATTTCACCAGACAAATAACTTAAATTATATCGTTATTTCGAATTTATTTGAAGATTTCTGTCAGATTTCTGATATAGTATACAACTCGGTTAACTAAATTTAGTTCAACATTTCACGTGAAATTATTTGTTATTTTAGTCGTGAAAATTATTTGAGATGATTACTGTGATCAAATGTGTGCCCAACTCTGCTTCAGATTATAGTTTCTAAGGAAATAATTATTAGTCTATGAGAAAACAGTCATCGTCAATCGTATACACATGAAATACAGTGCTTGGTGGACTACATGTTCACGTAAAAAAATAAAGGTCACCTTGACTTTTTTAAATGGCGCCATAAGTTTCGGACGTCATAGGATTGTTGCTGATGTTGAGACGAATTCAACAGTGTATTACACTATGACCTTGAAATGAAGGATAGCGATGAAAAAAGAAAGAGGGTCTGATTTTTCTATTTCTTTTTCGTTCGCCGTTCTCATTCACGCCTGAAATTATGATCACTTATTACGATTACATAATCATAATTATGTCGTATTTGGTGCAAGTTTAATTAGAAAAGCGAGACGAATATGATGGTAAAGTTCCATAAAAGAAAAAATCAAAAATTAGAAAAGTTGCAATCTTTTGCTTCGCTCGCATTAGTGCGAGTCTCACCGAAACTCGACTCCTCGCTAGCTCGGTTGTCGAGCGTGTATACCGCTTAGACTGGGGGTACCTCAGTGGTGGGGACAAAATTGAGACAGTTACGGTAGAGAGAATTTTGCAACAGTTACGGTAGAGAGACCTTTGCGACAGTTACGGAAATAATACTGTGATCGGAATGTATGAATATATCTTTACGCTATCTGTATGTTGAAATACCACGCATCTGGAAACGCAACGAACTTTCGTTCCAATCCAATACCATACCGTCCCCTGATCTATTCAATTTTTTGCAGATATCGAAGCTTATTCCGCTCTTCTTCGAAGCTGGTCCCCAGTAAGAGTTGCGATCAGGACATGTGCTCGTTGAATTCCCTCGTCTCTATCGTGTCGAAATGTTCGAAGGAGTTTGCCAAGAATATATTGGATGCGAGCAAAGGATCGAATCATGGAACGCCACGTCGTCGTAAACACCATAAATCTCCGAACGAAAGATCCGAGAGTGCGCAAACTTTATCCAGAAATATCATGAAACCAGATATTCCTGATGAACAGAACGTTGAACATCGTCAGGATAGCCAACAATCGAGACAAAAGATGTACCGGCATAGTAGTGAACACAAGAACGAAGACATTCGATCACCATCAAGAACCCAACGTGTCGTGGATCGTGCTGTTTCGTCCGATCGATCGAACGCTTCCGGGGACGCGTATTCCAACTACGACGGTTCACCGGTTCCTGTGGCGATGAGAAGTATTTGCGTTCAAACGTCGAGAAACACGAAATCTCGTCGCAAGGATCGTCGGAAGAAAAGGAGAGAGAGCAACCGGAAGGAGAATGCTGTCCTGGTTCCGACGGGGATGACGTCCTCGCAAGACATTCGAACCATTTTCCGAACCAACAGCAACGATTTCAATCGCGAAGAGAGCAACTTGAGTCTCGACTTGTTGGGAACACGTTGGAAGAAAACCGCGAACACGTTGCCCGACGTGAAAGGACATTTCGGTAGAAAAGAATTATCTGGGACAGAGCATTCGAAATCTAAGGAGAACGACCATTTGCCGATGATCTACCAAAAATGCACGGAACGGAGGCGATCGGTCTCGACGAAAATCCAAACAATTTTAACCAACAAATTCTGCAACAACAGTCCTCCTCTCAGTGGCAGAGAAGACGAAGTTTTCCTCGCGAATTCTATCAAGACGGTTTGCGACAGCTCGTCGCTTCACGAAATCGTGAACGTATCGCAGACATCTCGAGACTTTCCAGTGGAAGATAAATGTTCCGAGACGATCATTCTCGGGAACATCAAGAAGCGATTGGAGGAGGATTACGACGATTATTTCTCGTTCGACGAGTTCGATGTGTTCGAAACGTGGCCGAAACTGACTCCAAAGATCAACCAGACCTCTTCCGACAGCACGATAGAATACTATGCGTGCGAACAGAAGTCCGAAACGGCAGCGCCACTGACGAGAGCCGAGTCGCTAAGCAAATATCAGAGACCGGACCACTCGAAGCATAATTTCTCGGTGAAAAGCATGAACCGCAACCGCAAGGAATCGCTCCAAGCCAACATGACATACTCGTTCTCCATTCATTGCACCAATTCGAATCTGAGCCACTCGCAAAGCAGTTATTACACCCCATCGCAAGAGCAAGATGTCTCCCCGTGCTCGTCCGTCGAGTACTGCTCGGCTAGTAACAATTCCTCGTCGAACTTCTCTCGCACCGGTCCAAATTTCAACTTGCTCGCGACCCTTCCTCCGAATGCCTGCGCGACGTACAATCGCGCACTCGAAACGTCGCCTTTGTCGATCTGTGATGTCTCATCCAAAAGCAATGAAATTTTTCCGAGAAGTAGCGAACGTTTCGGCGAAACGATGATCCGTCGTCATCGATCGAGTTCCACGAAAAAATTTTCGAAGCTGATTACAGAATCGTTCGACTCCGGGGTACTGACCGATTACTCGCGCGACCATCTTCTCTCGTCGAGCGAGCGTTCGAGGAAAACGCGGAGACGCTACTGCGCTAGAGAACCGAGTTCGCTGCCGACCTACGATTTCAATTCGGACAGCAGTTACTCTGACGACTCGTTGAATCGGAGACTGGAGGTCGCGGTAAAACAGTTCACCGACGAGCTGGTTCTGACCGAAAGGAAGGTGAAATTGAAATTGAGACAGCTGGAGAACCCATCGAGGACCAGGCAGTACAGAAGACGCCGGCCGAGAAGGCAACAGGTGCGTATTCGTGTGTCGTCCGTGTCTCCTAACGTGGTACAGTACCATCTCCGTAACTGTCGCAAGGCTCTCTACCGTAATTGTCAACATTTTATCCCGTTGGAATCGGTCAACACGGTCGATGACCGAACCAGCCGGAGGTCTAGTATCGGTGGGCGAAGCAAAAGATTGTAACTTTTCGAAATTTTGAGTTTTATTTTTATGGAACTCTTACCATCGTATTCGCCTCGCATTTACAATTAAAATTACACCAAACACGGTATAACGCAGATAGCACCGTACGTCCATGGGAGGTAAATTTTGTCCCACTGACGTCCCTGAGACCTAAATTTTGGACGTCTCACGGACATCCTTAGAAATTCAATTTCGGACTTGGGAATTTTGTACGTTATTGGAATGCTCACTTCTCACGCGTGAGGCATATTAATATATGTATAAATAATGTTCTCAATACTAAATTTCGAATGTTCTCATGTATTTCGAACACGGATTGGAAACAGGTATGATATCGATTTCGGTTCTCGAAACAGTTATGAATTTATGCAGAACCAAAAGTAGGTTATAATTATAACTGTTAGGAGAAAATCCCCAGATAGCACAAAGACATCTGTTGTTGGACATTCAACACGTCTTAATGAATATGCATATGAAAATATAGCACAAATTTTCATTTCAGCATTGTGTAAAGAATAATTGAACTATTGAATTCTAACTCTAATTTCATAATATTGCACTTCAGACGCTATATCTGCTCGGAAAGTTATGTAAAAGATCTAATATTTTGAATATCGAGGTTTCAAAGGGTTCTTATTTGAAAGATAAACAAATTGTGTTGAAATTTGAAAGTCGAAAAAATGAAGAGAGGGTAACTGTATTCCCCTGAATTCGCGTCACTTCCCCTGATCTGGCGACACTGAATCATATACTTACGTACAAGTTGGGGAAACCCGCACAAGTTGATACATTTTTCAGCTTTTCATTTGCGCAATTTTTGTTTGAATGAATTGCATAGAAAAAGATATGGTAAAATATTCTTTGCACCTTCCTGTTTGCATGTTGTAAGTGTGACTTCGAGCAAAATAAATTATAACATGTTTATTTGATAAATGTAAAACCGCATTTATCGATTTCTGACATTTCGATATTGTTTTAGAACTTGTTTGTTAAATTTTCGCTGCTCTGGGTCACATTGACATGTATTGTATAAAATATTTTGTTGTTATTCTTAAACACTGTTTTTGTTACTCATATTTCAGTTATATTTGTTACACATAGATAAAATAAGTATTTACTCTCGTTCAAAGAACAGTATAAAATGGATAATAAAGAATTAATCACTTTCTAAATCTGGGTAGTAATTAATATATGTATACATATCTTTGCTGTTTTCAAAGATACATTAAGTGTCATGAGGACAAAGTTGAATGGTAAAATGGGGCTCACACAACACCAAAAAAATTTTTGTTTTTATGTCATTTTCTTTAGATATATCAAGGTCACCTTCATTTCTTTATTGGAACCACCTTTTTAAACACGTACAACGATTGTACCTTTCATTACGAATTCAGTGACTATAATTATTCAAGGTGAAAATGATTTAAGACAAATTACACATAATTATTTTAAATTTCGCGATGGTTTGACTAACCTATTACTCGGAATTCATGTATCACTTAATTTTACATAAAGACTCGCAAAGGAATTGAAATTGATAAGATTTTATAAGATTGATTGATTTTTACGTAAACATTTTTAACATTTTTTAGCAGGTGCAGAAATCGACAATATGCACCGCACAATGCGACTCCTTGTGTGATTTCTACTGGTCGCACGACGATGACAAAATTGCCAGCAGTTCTACACCGCCCATACTTTTCCTCTCCGATTCCGAAATCGATCACATATAATTCTTCCAAGGATACAGACATAACGTCACAGAACAGTCCTTGAACCGGAATGGAATATATCAGGTAACGATTATGTGACGTGCTTGCGCACATATTACTCTTACAGATGTTTGTTTGCTTCCTTGACGCTATTTTTGTCACCAGTAGACTGCGGATTTCATGCATTTCGCACAAAAATGAGTAGCTGTAATTTAAACACAGTGAAAACATTAGAAGAATTTGAAAATGCTGTTGTTTTATTTTCATCCTATTGAACGTGTTAAGGAAGAAAATAAATTGTTAGTTCGCGCCAATGTGTAGCAATTCGGATAGAAAATTGTTATTTTGCATTAAAGTCCGCAGTCTGGTCATCAGTTAAATAACCGTAGAACATTAGCTTCTAGTTGAAATGATTTAAAAATCTTTATCATTCGTTTGTCCTTCATAATTATATGTTAAATCGATAACAAATGTTTATCGATCTATTCAGAAATTATATTTAATCAGACATTTCTATCGACGAACTTGGCACAAAAATAGCACACAGCTAAGAAAATTAAACTTTAATGAACACGATCAAATGGTGAGCAAGTTTTGTTGAATTTCAGACGTATATATTCAAATGCGAATTGGATACTTTCATTTATTTGTTATTGTTAATTTGTACACTAAATGAATATCAACTATTTTGTATTATATTGTACGTTATCACGTGTTTGTATTATACGCTACGTACCCATTTTTGGGATACCTTGTATTAATCAATTTTGTATTTAATCTTGTTATGGAATGTGAGCAAAGATACAAATACTTGTGCTTACAGTAGCACAGTCGAATAAACAGTAAATAACTTCCTTACATTTAGAAGATAAATATTTCAACCATCGAGCTTTGAATTTTGGGTGAATTATTGCTGCAAGTATTCGGTATTTGGTATTCCGTGAGCTCTTAAATAGAAATTACAGAAGTATTTCAAGTTCCATAATATGATTAAATGCAAAATCGTATTCGTTAATTGATTTACGTATTCAATAGATATATTTTGTATTGGCATAACAATTGAATATTTAAATACATAAAAAAAAAAAAATTACAAGTTGATAATGTATTTTTCATTCGTATCGTTCGAATATTTTTTGAAATGCTTTTTGCCCATCACTGGTCTGCACTAATTGTAAGTCTAAAATAAAATATTCATTCTAAAATTGAATATATTATAAATGATACATATTAATAAATTTAATACATTATAAAATATTCATTATAAAATAAAACATTAGAATGTGTTTTGTAATAACATAAACTTTTACAAAAAATTAGAATTACAAATACTGTGTTAGTTGTTTTCGGAACAATCAACGATGATTTGTAAGCAAATCACCAGTAGCAGTCAACGTGTTAAAATGATAAATCTGTAGACTGTAACAGTATTTGACAGTAAAATTGAATGTTTCATATGCGACTGCCTAATACCTTCGAAATGCAGGAACATCGGGAAGCTTTGACGGCCTTTTTCTATTTGATTGTATTATTTAGTCTAGTCTAACGAGTGCGTATTTGGTACACAAAAAATTCAAGTCATTTAGTCTTATTTCAGACGTTAAATCGACGTCTCTAAGACGTCTTTAAAACTTCCCGAAAAAGTCGTCCTATTTCAGACGTTAAAACAATACGTCTCGAAAAAGACGTCTTTTTAGGACGTAAGACTTTCAAACGTAAAATGGACGTAAAGTGTACAGATTTAATACAATACGAAGAAATAAGCATAACAGTTCACAGTATTTGAATGAAGGAAAACTGAACTAAAGATATAATTCAGCAATGTGAAAATTAATTTTTGAAGTTAACTTTTATAGTTCCTTAAAGTTTGAAGTATTACTTAATGTCATCACTATTCGGATGAACAAAATTCTTTACTTCGAAAAATTGTACGTTTGGCCAGCTTTTGGGTATTTTTGCGCACTATGCATCGCGTCGCGTCCTCGCGAGTGTAGAGTAGTGTAGATCGCGAAAGTGATGCTCGACGATGCGACGGGCAACAATCAAAATGTGGAGACACGTCGATTTTCGCTTGGCTCAACAGAAGTTCGACCACATCATTAGACGAGACTGACCGTCTCTGTACTGTGGTTTCCTTTGAGGGCAGTCGAAACGAGCGTACTCGATATCCAGCTGAGCGGAAATGCATAAACGACCAACAGACGGGACAGCCCGAACCTTTTCCTCATTCCACGCGCTGAAAACATAGAAGACTGCTCGGTCTCCGCCTCGTATTAGCGCTCTGACAACGACAGTTTCCGAAACGAAACGTTTCCCTATCAAACGAGGATTCAGGAAGTCTCTCGGAAAAGTGACGTTGCGAGTGGACAACGCCGATCAAAAGGAATCTTCCGTTTCCTTCGAAAACACGGATGGTTTTGATTTGCAGGAAGTTACGCTTTCCTCTAGTCCCACACAAATATACTACATACAAGCCTGGTACAGGTATTATTTGCAGTGCTACATCCTCCGTAGTAAAGATAGGATATATATGCGCCATCTGTAATTTCTCAACGATGTGTGTACAATTTTGCATGTGTAACGCAAATTCACAAATAAGTCAGTGTGTGTACCTAGAAGCAAAGATTTGGCTTGTTTGTGTTTAATTATTATTTTATAAAATTTTCGGCAATATGTTCGCGACGCCTTTCCGATTAAAATCATACGCAACATGGTACGCTTTGGATCGTATTTGTTTAATCCACGATATAGCGGAACCTCGATTATCCGTATTTTGTCGGTGGGACGCGAGTGTTCGGATAACGGAGACTCCACTAATTCGTGGATTCTCCGAGTAAACGTGACACAAATCGTGTCGTGTTCGGACTCGTTTTAATCGGAAGAACGTCACAAATACATTAGTAAGAGATTCGCAAACGAGCAATTACAACTAAAAGAAAGTTTTGTCATGATACTCTAGTTGGATTAAACGAGAAAACGTGATACAAATTGTATCGTGTTTGATCTCATTTTAATCAGGAAAATGTCGGAAATATATTAGTAAGAGATTCATATAGAAACTAATTAAAAACAAAAAAGTTTTGACATTGTACTTCTGCCAAAGTTTAATCAAAGAATACCTTTATAATTATTAGTTTTTACCCCCTATACTATAGTAACTTTTTATTCAGCTTTCAATATTCTTTCAAATTACATTTAAATATTACACGTTATGAAACAAAATTCTTCACAATTCTCAGATTCTCGCGTTTGACAATTTAACATTAAACATCTCGAATTATGTGATATACAATATATAGATTATGTTAATTATGTTATCTACATATACGCCTGTATAGGCGCAATCGAATGCATCGTACTAATAGTTTTTCGTCGATACCTGAAAAATTATTAAAGACCTGCCATTGAAATTTTATGTTCAAGATTGTCGTCCCCACTCTTTAAAATCTCCGCTCATAAGACTCCGCTGGAAAGATGTAGAAACTGCTAATGTCTACTTTTTTATAAAAATGTATCGATCGGTAGATTTCAATTCTTAGACGAGCCGATTTAACATTTTCACAGCGCCAATCGAAAACAGAAGATTGTTAGAGGAACGAAGTGTTTACGTCAAAATATTCGGATTCGAATTTGAACGAAAACCTAGGAACTTTTTCCTATTGCGTACAAAGCTGGCAGAGATGTCGAAGATCTCTGTGTGTCCTACATACAAGATCCGAGATTACCGCGATATTTATTTCTCCCTTTGTATAGACTCTCTCGCATTGGCTGAACGAACTGATATGGATACATAGAGACACTCGTATACCTACGTGTACACGTGTACGTGTTCCTTTATATATGTATATACATATACATATATATAATATATACGTATACATATATCTGTATGAGGGAACTCCTGGGAATTAGATATCGTAGACTCGGTGTAAGATGCTTTTCCACGGCTGATCCTCCTTTACGTGAATGCGGATTTCTGGAATGGTTGAATTCAACCACAATTCTCCTCCTTTCTGCTTCATTCCTGCTCCTCTTTTTCTCTCCATCTGTCTCTCTTTCAACCCGCGCGCGCCGCAGTGTACCCCACTAATTATACGCTACTCATCCGTAATTTTTGTCAGGTGACGACCAATTTTTTTTTTCCCACTACTCCTGCGTCTTATGGAAGAAACCAATGAAGAAACTGTATACCGTCACAGAAAATACTGAACACGTTAGCTGTCACCTGAATTTCGTACGTCCAAATGACATTCTCATCGTCATACATATACATTCCAGATTTTATGCATTTTTGACAAAAATGAGTAGGTGCAATTTAAAACAGTGGAAATATTAAAAGACTTTAAAATTATTTTCAGTACATCAGAATTATTAGTGGAAAATATATATTTATATTGCAATTAATACAAATAGTACTTCTTATTCTGAGTAAAGATACGGATGACTCTAGTCATAAGCAGAGGTGGACATAATTAAATAAATATTTTAAATACTATTTAATATTTTAGATTTTATTTTGCTCAAAGAAAGTATTATTTTGAATAAGATATACAATTTAGAAAATAAGTTATTTTTATTTTACCAATCTGAACCACAAAATAAAATATTTGTATTTTAAGAATCTAAAACAGGAAATAAGATATTTCTATTTTAACAATCTGAACCACAAAATAAAATGTTTTTGTTTCAACAATCTGAAACACGAAATAAAATATTTTACGTATTGCGTCGTTATAATACTCTGAGAAACCTTATTACTTATGTATGGTGATTTAATATTTCTTATCATAGCAATAATTCAAAAGAAGAAATAGGTGTGTCGGTAAATTATAGGTATAAAATATCACCTCTGGTCAACAGCTTAAGAAGCTTAATTAGCTTAAAATCTGAAGAGTAAGTAAATTAATCACATAACAGTATTTCTAAGCATTGATCAAATAAAACAATATTTTTGTTAATACAAAATAAAATTCACTTTTAAAAATAATTAATTGTTAGAAATGTGAGTACTGCCAAACATGCTTTGATTAAGCTACTCTAAAACGTGCTTGTAAAATAATAATAATGTATGGTAAAAAAATAATTCCAAATATCATTATATATCAATTATAATATTCATTATATTAACATTTTATGAAAAGAACCATGTGGATGAATATTCCAAATATCAAATTTGATTTAATATGTACAAATTATAATACGTTACGGAATTGAAGATTTTGAAATAATTCCTTCTCCTACCCCCAGGAGGTGGGGGTGGGGAGTCAATTATGATGTTATTGAATAGCATTCTTTAAAATATCAAATACTTCAACTTTAATTTTTCTGATCTGATGTGTAATTTTCGAGATATCCCCAATTTTCAACGATTTTTTACCCATTTTGATTTTTGTCGATTACAGCGCCATCTGTGAACCAAAATGCAAAAACTCGTAGGTCAAATTGAGGTACTTTTTTCTGGAGAATCCAAATCTAAAATAAAAAAATGGGGGTTCCCATTTAAGTTTTTTATCTTTCCCAACCTTCACCCCCAAGGGGTGCCGCGGGGGGGGGGGGTCGAGTTTGGTATCATTGGATATCAGGGATGTCCCCCTTCGAGACGAACAACTTTCATTACCCACTTTTTTTGATCCGATGCATAGTTCTCGAGATATTTCAATGTCTTCAGATAAATCGTCCACCCTGTATGCTGTATAAACCTTATTTGGTTTAAAGCAATAAAAAAGTAGGAATTTGACCCGGGAAATCCAATGAATACCGAAAGAAAAAATTGATACGGAGGAAAGTTTCTAGAGTAGTCGAGGATGAAGTCCGGTGACGAGCAAAGGACATCCTTTGGGTAGGGTCAACACAATTTTCGGTTCCAGAGGCAATCGGGTTCTAATACTGTGACAGGAAATAAAAGGTCGTCGCGCACCTTTCGCAGAAGCGATTTCAAGCGAACGCCAGTTCCTATACCTGCGAATTGATTCGGTTACAAACTTTAAATGCGGCAAAATTATTCATCCCCACAGGTGAACTAATACAACGGTCGAATCAATCACTATTATAATAATCAATGTCTATTTCAGCTACTTGAAAACTAGTCGAGAAATTCTCGAGAAAAGCCAAATATTTAAATTTTGTACTTCTCGAGAAATTATTGTTATTTCTCTAAAACATAAAAATTGCTAGTATTGTTATAAATAATAAAATGATGTATGTGAAATTTTTCAAAAGTCATAGACGACTCTAAACTGATTAATGTTTATCCCAAAGCTTTGATCTTGTAATCTGTATTGTACACAGTTGATTTAAACATATTTTTTCAAATTGTGTAAAACCATTCGCAAGCTAGAAAACAAGTATTAATTATGCTCAGACATTACGTATTACATAACCAAGAAATTTTATAAATGTGTAACGTGTAACGTTTAAACATGGTGAAAATTACAGTTTTTCACGGATTTTACAAATTGTCCATATACTGTGATAAAGCGTACAGCTCAACATTGGTTTCAAAAATTACGTAATGGCGACGAAAGGTTTGAAGACAAAGGGGCTCCCGGACGTTCTTCTATGATCGACAATGATTAATTAAAGGCCATCATCGAAGCAGATCCACGCAAACCGTTTCGAGAGGTTGCAGAGATACTAAATGTTAACAATTCAACAGTTCACGTCCATGAAAAGTTGAAAAATTGATGTCCAATATTCGTCAATCGAAAGGGACATATTCTATTGCACGACAATGTCCGTTCACATGTTCCACGAATAACCGTTCGAAAACTCAATGGACTACGAAACATTGCCTCATCCACCGTGTTCACCGGACCTTTCTCAGACGAATTATCATTTGTTTAAAGATCTGGATAATTTTCTGTGTGAGGACAATTTCATCAGCAGTGGAGTAAACAAACTTGTATTACGTACGCAGAAAATAGAATCGAATGATTCCTACAAGATATGTTGTTTTAAAGTTCATGTTTCAAAACCGCAATTATTATTGCACCAACCTAATAGCTTATAGCTACCAATTTTGTAAGGTTTATACCTTCTGTTATTAAAGTCTCAGTAATGTTTCTGGTAATTCCAAGAATTTACGAACATTTATATTTCCTTTCTTCTAAGCTGACGCTTTCGAAACGGACAGTTACTCGTGTACCTACGCGTGGTAGTAACTCCGTAAGCCTAAATATCAGCGCTGTAAACAACCTTTGTCGGTATCTGTTGGACATATCAGACAATTACAAGTGCATTGTAAATTACCAGGAGTAAATATCAAGTTTATTTTTTATGATGGAGGAAAAGCGTATTCGGTTCGAAGGGACAAATGCGGTGGATAGGCAACAAAATTTTCTCAAGGTCACTCTTTTAGAGATTCCAAGGTCACCGAGGTTTTTTTTAATCTGACTACATATTTTCATTATAACAATCTTACAGCTCATAAAAAGACAAATTCAACGATGTGCGATATGTTGACCTTCGCATGACCTTCGCATAACCTTCAACGAGAAAATCATGTTTGTACGGGAAGAAGGTATAGTTTGATAGAATAATATATAATTGTTGTATACAGTGAAACAGTCTAATATCACACAGTGTATACGTTCTGGTGTAACTACGTGAACCAAGAAGGATATACTCGAAACGTACATACATACTCGGAATCGTAAATGTTCCTTTCAAGAAATCCAGTGCGCAACGCAACAGAGGTTCATGGAACGTGCTTTTCAAAAGCTTTTACAGTTATTATCCCACATATGTTTGTCGTTTACAAGGCATCGAGGCGATATTGTAGTACCATATAGTGCACGCAATGGCTGGGGATTGTTTACCTAATGATAAAAGCACTGTGCTCTGTTTGCCGGACCATCTTTCGAATGCGATGTCCGACCCTCTACTTCTTCTGTAACATTTCATTCTTTCCTACGCGACCCCAAGCTATCTTCGAGTACATTTTATTGCCTCGCCGAAATATTGATTCTACAAGTTTCTTTTTTACGATTAGTATACAGGGTGTCTCACCTAATATCGTCATCTCGCTATTATTATCAACAGCAAGAAATGCTACAGATGTAGGGTAGATATAATGTACCATATTTGTGGCCACAATGTAGTATAACTAACGAAATGATAGGTCCACAAAAGTGAAGAACATATCGGTGTAGTCCCAAATATACACATAATCAAAATAATTAAAAATATTATTGCATTATTGCAAAAGAGATCTTTTTATACCATTTGTGGCCACAGAGGTACCATTTCTGGCTAACCATCTTTCCATTCGTGGCCACCTGTGAAATTGGTAATTTCTACAAATGTTTATTCCTGAACAAATAATACAATAAATGAATTATCACACTATTTTTTACTTTTTTTTTTTTGTAGCAACAGATTTTATTTTTTCTTATATCTCTCTTCTACATAATTTATTATTTTCTTCTATTTTTGCTAGTCTTTTTCTGTTTCTATTGTTTGTCCACTACTTTTTCTTTAGACTGCTTGATTTCCATCTATTTATCCGACGTTAATTTGATTACAGCATGTAAATGTCCAACTGCGTCTTCTTTCCATTTTGCGAGTGATTCTTCGAGCCATAAAAGAACCGAATGACTTTTTACGAATCAGAATATTTGTGGTACATTTAGGAGATACAATCAGTCTCAAAAGTCAACTTTTATTAAAGTAACTTTTTGTACAAGTGGAACAGACGAATTGAATCTTTTTCAGAACTCAAAATACTAAATGATGTGTCCAAAATATTTAAGAAAGTTACTCATAACACTCATACAACTTATTTTATCCGAGTCTTCTCCAAACTGAAACTGATTTTTTCGTCTTCAAAGTCACTTCAAGGTCATGGCGTGTAGGTCATTGAACTCATCTTTACGCCGTCTACCACATCGCGATATAAAAAATACGTGTAAATATGCAAAAGAATGCGACGACCTTGAAAAAATCGTTAAAATGACCTTCACCACATTTTTTCTTACTTTCAATAGTAGCGGAAATTATTTAGGTGCGCGAGTTAAAATTAACACTCTGTATATGTTACGTACTTGGTTCACGAGAAAATAAAAAAAGACACTTTTTAAAACTTCTTTATCTGAGCCCGTAAAGAAAATGTAAAATATGCGTTTTGTAGATCTTTGTTAGTTATACGCATGCTGAAAATTACGTTGAAGTTATACTTAAAAGCAAAAATATCTTTTTCGCTGAAAACAATCAACTTTAAACATTTATAAAAATGCAGCAAATTAAGATATCAAAAGAATTGTGCGCTACATTGAAGATAATCTATGTTTGTTTAAGTTAATACAACCATATTTTATTTTTTATATTGCAGTTACATTTACCGCTTTTACTGGACACGGAGTTAAATAATGTTATACAACTCCACCATTTTGTAATTTTATGTAATAAAAGAAACATGAAAATAAAGCTAAAATGTTGCTTAATATACCCTAAAAAAAAATCACTGTTTTTATAGTTTCGTTATATACAAAAGATTTACTCCATTCTATTAGGCTTACAATAGCTTACAAGAACAAACAGGTCTTATGTAGACATTTATTCCTTGTTTGAATCATTTTAATGGGCCGAAAATAATATAATTCTGAAATTCTTCTAATATATAATTCATTTATTCACATTTATCATAAATGCATAAAATCTAGTTGCAATCGTTGTAAAATCAAATCTTCAATCTTAAAACAGTTCGTGTACAATGCAAATCCAATTGTTGTATTAGTATACATCGCATCGAGTCAAATACGGTTAACAATTTGCGTAAGAATGAATGAATACTTGTTCCTAATTTTTTCGTCTACGATTACTGAAATTATAAACATTATTTCCGGGACAATCTTTATTCAAGCACATGCTATAATAAAAAAATCTTATTATTATAAAGCAATATAAGTATCAGTTAAGGCACGGTAGTTCCAGCGTTAATGGGGTATGTATTATATTTTCCGAAATTGTCTTGCACACATACACACGCGTCACAAAATGAACACCTATACTCACAGACTGAAACACAGTGGTGCAGATAGATACGTAGGACGCGCGAAAAGGGGGAGCTTCCCACGGGAGAAAGCGATTCTGAAAATTCTTCGAAGACACGTCAATAAAGGTCTATGGTGCTATATGCTCGAGAAAGCCCCTCTCACACGCTTCCTCACGGATTCTCTCTTTCTTGTACACTTTCTTATCCAGCGCGCTCGGGAAATTGTATTTCAGCCCGGCGAATAGCAAAGCGAAGATGACAAAGTCACGAAGAAAAATTGCGAAATTGCTTCCTGCAGCCGCGGCGCACCGAGATATTTCGAAGGTATACACCCAACCTCCTCGCGCGCAGTCTATCCATCGATCAATCCCTACGATAGACAGATGAGAACGGAAGCTGCCGAAACAAAGTTGCTCTTGTTCGATTAAACTATGTTTTCGTACAATCAATAGTCTTGCAACAGAAACTCGCAAGCCATCGTATAAACGTACAAGTTCGAACAACATTTTTTTTTAAACGGAAGGTACCTGTTTATTTCAAGCCCTGATAAAATTATATGAAGTGTCTTATACTTTTGTCCAACTCTATGTATTCAATTAATCTGTTAAGCAAGCAGTAAAATTAACACGTCGTTAAATCAGGTTAGAATATTTGGTTTTTTAAATAAGCAAATCACCGGTGGCAATCAACGTGTTAAAATAATAAATCTGTAGACTGTAACAATATTTGACACTGAAATTGAACGTTTCGTATGCGACAGCCTAGTACCTTCGAAATGCAGGAACATTGATTATATTATTTAGTCTAAAGAGTGCGTCTTTGGTACACGACGCCGCGTCGCACAGTGTGCAATAACGCCGAGAAACTGGTCAAGCCTTAAAAATGCTAGAAGAACACTAATAAAAACCTTCCTAAAAATACCGTGTATTAAAGTTTTTGGGGTCGTTGATCACGATTTTAATGTTAGATTAATATTTTAATTAACCGTTCGTGAAGAAAAAATTAAAATTTTATTTAAAAAGTTATTTTACATATTCATATACGAATATACACGTTTTTCTAACTATGAACATTTGTTTGTCAAATTGAAACATCATGTTTCAAACAAATGTTCATTCATAAAAAAAAGTTTATATTCTTATAATAGTAAAGTGTGCAAAACAAATGTAAGAATATTAACACAAATGTTTCTTCTACCTGAGAATCAGAATCGATACTAGATTTCTTTGTGGGGACATATTAAAGATATTGTTTACGCTACACCACCGAGAAAAGACAACTTACAAACTAAAATGAAAGAATTGTACATCCATATTCAATGCAACATTGGCAGAAACTACCAGGAGTGTGGTCAGCAGAACTCAGAAATGCATTCTTGCTAATGGAAGTCGCATTGAACACGATATGTAGTCTTATCAATACAATATTACGAAATGTTAAATTAATCTCTTTTATTTCTGCCCTTGTATGACCCAAAATGTATAGCATTTTAAAAACAATGAGGGTCACCTTTGTTCTTTCTTCGATTTGTTCTAATGTTTCCAAAAAAAAAACGCTGGTACAAATTATCACGAACATCCTGTATGTCTATGACTTGGTTTTGACTGTTTATTTGTAGCTGTATTTAGTTAGGAAAATAAATTCGAACGATATTATTGTACGATCGAGTATCAACTGGGACGTAAACCTGCGGAAACTGCTCGCAATATTAATGACGCATTTCGCCAAGGAACTGTGATAAATCGTACAGCTCAACATTGGTTTCAAAAATTATGTAATGGCGACGTAAGGTTTGAAGATAAAGGGACGTCCTTCTATGATCGACAATGATCAATTAAAGACCATTATCGAAGCAGATCCACGTAAACCTTCTCGAGAGGTTGCAGAGATACTAAATGTTGATTAATGTCCATGAAAAGTTGAAAAATTGATGTTGTCTATCATGTGGCAGCTTTCTTACATCAATTTTCTTCAAACCGAGGGTGTAGAATCACACTATGATAATTTCTTTACATTCTGTACACTTTAATAGAAGAAGTGTGGAGGTGAATACGCATGGATAAATATGTATCATAGTGATTGATTCGACAATAAAGATTAGCTACTAAATATTAAGTATTTGCAATATTGTAAGTGAACATTTAATATGACAATATACAAGTTGTTCACTTGCATGTCCAAAAGTAATAGTCCGATAAAAAAAATGAGCAGTGAAATGGACAGTTCACCCTATAATATTTTCTTTGTTAAATTGCTGAAATAAATAAAAACATTTTCGAGTTGTTGACAAAACAAGGTTGAAATTTTAATAAAAATGTGATTTTTACGCCTTTATGAACTTTTCAATAGAATACAGATAGTTTAAAAATGAAAATACTACTTGTACAGGGTGTTACAAAATTATATGTCGCGGACACCATAGCGCGATTCTACACTCCCGATTTAGTCGAAAATGTCATAAGGAACCCTCCGAAAAATAGATCTTGAAGGTGGAAAACAAGGTAAAAAAAACCAACATTTTTTTTTAATCATGTTCTACTGGTTATGAGGACCAACTTTGTGAGATGAACCATAGGTCGCAACTCAACCGTTCTCTTAAAAAATGATATTGAAGTTCACATAATTTTTGAAACACCTCTGTTCATAATATTCTTTCATTTCATAGTTTGGAAAATAGCAGTACATATCATGTTTCTGATAATTTCCTATACAACGAGTCAGCTTATACTTAGTCAGCAAAAATATTATGAACAGAGGTGTTCCAAAAATTATATGAACTTTCACGTTCTTTTTTCACGTTCAAGGTCAATTTTGCGGGGGGGTTCCTTATGTCATTCTCGACTAAATCGAGGGTGTAGAATCGCGCTATGGTGTCCGCGACATATAATTTTGTGACACCCTGTACATATATGTATGTATGTAACTATACGGCCACTACTATAAATATGTAAGTATGCACTTTTTGGAAGAACGTAATAGGGAAGAGTGATGAGAGAATTTGTAAAGCGTGGCCGTGATCGGCATCGGGTACAATCCAAGGAACTGAGAATTTCGGAAAATCAGCTTCATGGATTTAATGGTGTCCCTCTTTAACTGTGAGGGCGCGACAGATCTCTTTATTCCGTCGGCACAAAGGCTCGCGCAGATTACAGAGCCAGCAATCCCTCCTCTATGGATTCTACGGCGATGCATTATGGTAGCGTACGCGGCAAAGTAACGTAGAGGGACATCATCCCTGGACAATACCGACTTGGATCACGGCCCATCTTCTTTCTATGTTACACGCGATTGCTTTATTGATCTTTAAGCAGTTCTTCGGATCAGTGAAAATCAATTATCCCGACGACACGCTCGCCAATGCTTCGCCAAAATTCTCTATCCACCCTCGGCAAACGAAGAGTCGACATTCCGCTGCAGGAAATTCATTCGCAAGGACATCAACCGATTTGTTTATTTATTAGCTTGTACTAGAATAAGCCCGTTCGCGTTTCATATCAAGTTTTCTGGAACGTAATAAAATTGATTTATGTGATATGGTCGAAATTTCTTTAGTCGTACATCTTGGATTTTGAATGATCCAATTCACAATTTTATCCAGATTAATCAATCCATTTTCGATCGTCTAACAAGTAAAAATCTCCATTTTTGATCCTGCCTAAATAACTCCGTTAGGCTTGAAGATAGAAGAAAATGTTAGAGAGACGGTTGAAGGAGACAAATATGGTGATACGAAAAAATGTTCTGATTGTTGTCGTTTTCAAGGTCTTTTGAAGGCCGTCGCCGATTTTTAAATGGCAGCATATATGTACGTATTTCTAACTTCACAGTGTTGTAGCTGATGTCAAGACGAGTTCAATGATGTGGTATACTATGACCTTCAAATGACCTTGAACTAGAAAATTTATGATACAGCAATGATAACTCCAAAATGTGGAATCAATTTATTTGAATTAAATTAAATGTTCCAAATTATGAGCCTGAGCAATGACGCAAACATTTCAAACATTGCAATTGTTTCTGTTGAAATCGATCTACAAGATCTAATTATTCTTTTTTACATGTTCTCTGGTGTAGTCGGTTGATCACGATACACATTATCTTTGAGTGTTCCCCACAAAAAAAAAATTAAGAGGAGTTAGATTGGATGAACGAACTGGCTATAGTATGTGCCCATTACGTCCTATCTAGCAATTTGGAAATTTATTATTAAGAAATTCTCTCACGGTACGTGAATAATGAGCGGGACAGCCATCGTGTTGGTACCACATTACTCGACGAATATCTAAATAAGGAATATCTTCGAAAAATATGGGCTAGGTTTCTTCTAAAAAACGTAATTTGTGTTATGAGACTTAATGGCTTAAGAAATTAAATTTCCGTTGATCAAACAGAGTAGTGCAACTATACCTATTTATGAATTCATGGTCATTCGAAGGTCATAGACGGTCATTCGAAGGTCACAACGTTATGAAGTTAAAAATGTATATGGTGCCATTTAAAAATCATCGATGACCTTCAAAAGGCCTTCAAAACGACAACAATCGGAACATTTTTTTTATATCACCATATTTGCCTCCTTTGACAGTACAACTTTTCTCTGTAACATTTTCTTCTATCTTCAAGCTTAACGGGGCTATTTAGATGTCCTGTTTCTCGTGAATCACCCGGTATAGTGTAAATATATTAGAATTCACTTAAATGAAAATGTTAAGTAATGAAGCGAAGAGGAATGAAAAGTTGAGCGATACTCGGTAGAATGAAAAAATGGCGGATCAACTGACTCGGTTAACAGATCAAAGGAAGGGCATTTTCATAACAAGATTTGAAACGTTGAGTTCTTATAAAATGCGTCGACACATTTTCTATTAGACCGATAATGAAACCAAAATAATTTCTTCTGAAAGTGGCGGACATTTATCAAGTCGAAACTATAGTCTATGCTACTAAAGAATAGTTAACCATCTTTATCGATAATAAATTGAAAATAGTGGACTGGAAATGAATTAGAAATTTGATGGATTTATTCTAAAACTGAATATCGTATAAAACCGATAATGTCCAATCATGCTTTTGCATAACAAATTGCAAATAACTACCAAATAACTTTTGTTTGTCCACATAGAAAATTAAGTCGCGATAGAATTACGGATATTATGAATTGATAGCAGATATGACTCTGTAAAAATTCATACTGGAGCAAATTATAATAAAGTCTTTTTTTATTTATTCGAGACACGACAAAACTTTGAACAAAGGTGGAAAATTGGAACGCAGGAATAAATAATAAGCATCGGGGACGTTCGATTTTAAGGTATGTATATTTCTCAGAAATGAAACTTTTATATACAGATATGAACAACAAATACATTTTCGTATTAACCTACATTACATGTATATACCTATATCGAACTATGTGCGCCGATAAGAAGCTTACGTAAATGCAACACTATGATACATATTTATAGAAACAAATGCATCTATAGCCGATAACACTATTACTTAACTGCAACTATACATAAATACTGTCCCATGAATGATCAATTTCCGAGCAAGAAACGTATCAGTGTATTTATTTATCAGTTGTATTTAATTAATATTTCTTTCATACCTTTCTCTATGTTCTGTTTACGACTAGCTATGACTAGAATTCGTTTAATTAACACTTATGTGTGACATTTACATAAATACCTATATGTAGATATGCACCTATACGTATCTATTTATTTTCTGTTAACATGCGTGTACGCTGTTGGTTGTCGTCGTAATACTTTCTATTCGATTGGTTCAATTTCAAACTTTACAATTATTTTGCCACAACGTTTCCAAAATTTCAAATAATACTTTCATACAACCTATATAAGTAAACTATTTTATATACATAGATATATGTATGTAATTTATCGCTACATTATACGATTGCGCTCGTTGTTTCTGTATGTACAGCTTTTACATAGCCGTCAGAGACCCCTCGTGTTCAGATTCTTGGACTAGATAATACTCTGTTATTCTAATTAAATAGAATAATAAATAATGCGAAAATAAAAGATAAATATAAAGAAAAAGTAAATATACATATTATATCTGCGACTCGAAATGGCACCGATCGAATTAAAGTGTGCTTGGTACGAATGTAATTGTTCTTAAAGTCATTTTGAAATATCTTTTTTTCAACAGCGATCACTGTTTTTACATAAAAATTTTAAAATCAGATCAACTCAAAATTTCGATCATTGCGTTTGAAGAACGCAGCGGTACCATTTCGAGTCGTTCGATTATGGTACATACTTAACACTAAAATCAGTACAAAAATAAATAACAGTTAATAATATTAATCTTCGGCACGATATAACATTATTCGTATATTCGTTGTCAAGCTGGCAAACATTTCTTAATTCCACTCGAAGAAACTGTAAATTATTCAAAGCAGCTAAGCTGGCTAATATTTCGTTCATTCATAAGAAAAGTGAAAATTTATAAATATATAAATTGCGGTACTTTATAACTAATGACCATTAACCCAGTATCTTAATAACAACAAATTATTTTACATTTCTGAGGTGACATCCCCTTGAGGTGAGATCCCCTTAACTATCCCCTTAACTATCTTTGATATTTTGCTGTATGATATATACGAATTATATATATATATGAATAAATGCATACGCAACAGTAGCACAGATAAGTAGTACGGTTCGATATGTACATACACGCACAGTCATGGTTTTCCAACGCTATCTACATATTTACATCGCACGCAACAACCGTGTTGTCCCGACTCTTCTGATTTCACGCGAATTTCGAACTGACGTCGGCCGCGCGTCACAATTCGGCCATTATTGTCTCAAATTTACGAAAACCGAAACGGTCCTTCGACGTGAACCTATCTGATCCTGTTACGGATATCGCTTCAACACCTGTTATACGAGTGAATTCTGATCGAACACTGTGCAGGGGTGCGCGGCCACCCGAAATTACCGGCTCGGGTCGGGTATTTTTTCGGGTCCTGAATTTTGAAACGAAACGACAAGGTGGATATTTAGAGGTCAAGACCGAACCTCCAATAGATGCCTGGCCTCCGCGGTAAAGGTCGCGCGGGGAATTCATGTCAGGGCATTTCAGCGTTCAGCGAGCTGCTGGAAACCATCTGAATGATGTCGGCCTTACCGGTAGCTGCTTGAGTTTCCACGGAACCGTTGCTTGTGCTGTTGCTGTTGTTGTTGTTGTTGTTGTGTTCGGGATGTTGAGTGGTGAGATGTTTCCTTAGAGCGGCTTGTCTGGTGAACTTTGCGTCACACCTGCTGCAAGGAATCTCTACGGTGCCGGTGGTCGAGGAAGAATGCTCACCGTTGGCTAACCTCGGCTTGTGCCAGCGTCGATGGGAGGCTAGATTGGCCGGGCAGGAGAACCTCTTGTCGCATTCCGGGCATCTGTACTCGACGTGGGCTATCCTCGAGCACCTGTGCTGGGCCAACTGGAAAGCGTCCTCGTGCAGCTGCCTACAGAGTTTACATTGATACGGGCCGAGCCGGTTCTCGATTTTCGCCAGTTCAGCCCGCGCCTCCTCGGTGACTTCAACGATGTTGAAGGCCGGATCGATGTCGCCGGTGACCACGGCCTCGTCGGGCCCGAGGATCACGGTGCCGGACACCGGGCTGCTGGTGTCCTCGTCGAACTTTAGCCTTCGCGCGTGCTTCTTCTTCGGCCTCTGCGCAAGCTTGTCCGCGGGACCAACGGTCCTCGAACCGATAGTGGAGCAGCTACCGACCGAGGACGACGGACTCGCGTCCTCTTCCCTGATCTTCCTTCTGGGACACTGCGGGGGCGACGGTGTGCTCGGCGGTGTCATCGGCGCGTGCTGCAAGTGATGCTGCGGCGTCAATAGCTGCTGCTGATAAGATTGCTGGTAAGATGAGAGTTCGCTGAACGGCACCACCAGACGCGCAGCTTCCTCGAGCGTGCACAGCTTCTCGGCCGGCTCCTGCAGTTGCATCGGCTCCTTCTTCGACAACAACTCGTAGCTAGAGTGGCTGTTCACCGAGGAGCATCGCGGTATTATGTCGAAATCGTCGACTACCAACGAGCTCGTCTCGTCGCTGGCTCCTCTGTATCCGACACAGCTTTCAGATTCCCTCTGCGACTCGTCCTTCTTCGATTCCTCGATCGGATCATCGATTTTCCCGTTCGGCGAGCTCGGCGTGGGTGGTGGCTTCAATGACAAGTCCAGAGGGCAAGGGGTCGACGATCTCGACATATCCCACGTTTGGAGAACGTGATGGTCAGACACCCTCGTGTACGTCGACAAATTCTCCATGGGAATGTGCCAGGTAGCCGGTGTAGCGTACGGATGCTGATGGATTTCGTCGCCATAGTAGCCCATGTAATTCAGTCCAGGAGCCAAGAATGCCCGCGGCAAAGAATTATGCAACATGTTGACGACCAAGGAGATACGCTGCTGCTCGGTTCCGAATTTCTCTTCTTCTCGAACGGACAGGTCGACTGGACTCGAGAGAGGTCCGAACAACTCTCAATGGTTTTCCATGATTTCGACCTGCCCGCGACACTCGCCGCCGACGATGATGATTCCCCTTTCGAGCTGCTGTTTCTTTCGTTCGTTTGTTCACTCACTGAACCTCTCGATAGGGATACTTCTAGAGGAAACAGGCGTACACTACCTACTTCCTCGACGGCCGAACGCCGTTTGACAGAAGGTCGCCAGCACCGTGTCGAGTATATTTCAAAGCTCCACCCGGGAACGCGTTATTATCCCGACTCCTATTGGTCGGCCGACCTCCGGCCCCCATCTCCCACCATCGAATCCAGCTGCCACCACTACTCTCGAATTCTGGCGCGTGCTCGTGTAAACGTTCGCCGCCCCGTCGCGTCGCGTCGCGTCGCGTCGCGCGTCGCCTCGACCGCCTAACTGTAATGAACGTAGCCGTACCCACAGACGCTGCCGAGCAGCTATTCGAGGAGGGTTCTTTAACGTCTCTGTCTCTCTCGCTGTCGACTCTTACTTGCACTATATACCCCCCCCCCCCCCCACCCCCACCCTTCCGTATTATCTACACCCCGCGACAAAACTATAAAGGAAATTAATGAAAAGTTTAGTAAGAATTTTTTCTTCTTCCTTCATACCTATAACAATGTTATACGCCTTATTTAACCTTCTCTGTGTGTATCGGGGTGCATCTGCACCAGGGCCGTGCAAGTCTTCAAAATGCCGCCCCTTAAATGTTTTTTCTTTAAACTAACCCTTCGATTGTGATTTTTAAAAAAACTACGCAAAATGTACGAATACCATTTTTATTTTGAAAATATAAATTAATTTGAAATAATGATGTTGATATATCAACTCATCCCTTAAATGTTTCTTCTTTAAAATCGATTATGATTTAAAAAAAAAAACTGCGCATGATGTACGAATACCATTTTTATTTTGAAGATATAAACTAATATGAAATAATGATGTTGATATCAAATCCCTTAAATGTTTCTTCTTTAAAATAACCTTCGATTATGATTTAAAACAAAAAAACTGCGCATGATGTACGAATACCATTTTTATTTTGAAAATATAAACTACTCTAAAATAATGATATCAACAATCTACTACAGTTTTACCCTTTAGCAAATTCGTTAATTAGGGATGTACATATAGTCTAGAGTGGCAGCCAATGTAGATTCAATAGAAATTAATGACAGATTTCTAAGTTTTGTTTGGTTTATTTGAACTTCTTAAGTAGTGTTTTATTAATTTTAATTTGGAAAAACTTCTTTCCCCTCTACATAGATACAGAGACAGGGAGTGTTAATAAAATTCTCAGAGCTACAATGCAGTATTCGGATATAAAGTAATTAAGTTATTTTGACACAAATAATTTCAAACATCTAAAGGTTTCATAGAATGTGGTAGCATTCGGGATCTGATTCATTTTCGACCGAAAGTATTGACTGGAACATCTGTATCCTTAAGTTTTAAAATGTCGTATAAAAACTGAAAATTTTTGCTATGGGATTCCATAAGCCCGAATCGTTCATTCAGAGACTTAAGGGTAATGTTCAGAATATAATGGAAAAAGTTTATTTTAAATTTATTCTCCTCCCATAGTCATTATACAAGTAGTCAAATTGACGTGAAAAGTGTTACGTGGGATACCCTGTATATTTACAACAGTATGATCATTCGTTAATTGTTGTATTGAAAAAATTACATTGTGGTCATAAATATTTTGCATAAGAAGAACGGTTATGCAAAATTTCATATTTATCGCAACTTCGACGTGAATGGGTCACGTCTTCCTCTTATCCGATTAACTTCATCTTCTGCGACAATTATTTATTCTTACTCAATGAAACAATTTTAGGAAGCGGCGTGAAAAAATCTCGGAAAAAAAATTTCAGTATGTATACTATGTATGGGTCCACGATTCTGCGATTGAACAAATTCTTAATTATGGGACCAAACTTCGGCAGCCTATTCAAAGTAATCTAATTGTAAATTAAAATTCCAAAAAAATTGTATTACTTTTCATTTATTTCATATTATATCGAATGATTTTAATATGTATATCGTGGGAAATTGTTTTTAAATGTATATAAATTGTGGTGTAATGTAAGGTAATCATTATCTGATTGTACCTAATTTTATGTTACGTTTATGTTGATAATGACCAAATCGTTTGTTTTCTTTTAATTAGATATTTTTCTATTATGTCATCAGACAGCGCAGCGATTCAAAAAGTAAGTAAATTTTATGTGTTAATTCATTAATGTATATTAATTTAATGGATTTTATTGTAATAATTTACGTAATAATAATAGAATATGAAATTTTGGTTACTGAAGTCGTATTAAATACGTAATCAATTTTATCAGGGCGATAATAATAATAATAATAATAATAAGTGTATACTTTATAGATAAATACATTATGTACTACGAAATGCAACTGGAAATGCAGAAAATGTAGAATTATTTTTATGCATTCACACATTTTTAATTCACATTGTATACAAGGTGTCCCAAAGTTACTTCCAATGACCTCAAGACTGTATGTTGATTATAAATGTGTAAATTACTAACTGTTTAACAATATCTCCATGTTTATGAATATTTTTATATTAAGTAAAAGTATTATTTCTACGTTGGATTCTGAATTGATAAAATTGTTTAATTCAACAGATTAAGCAGTAATCGGTAAAAGCAGTGTTCCTCCATTCAAAAACTGCAGTCACTATAGAAATTCTTAAACAAAAGCGAAGTTTAAATATATCAATTTAAATGAAAATTTGTAATTCACTCTTAGAAATAAACCAAACAAGTTTCATCTGAAATCATGGCGTCCAGTAGTCCGAATTAAAATAAATAATAATAAATAGTATACTACATATGTATATCTCGACATAATATAAATGCGCAGGAAACATTTCTGAAACATTTCGAAGGTACTTTTTCAAAATACTCTTTCATAGTTCAAAGAATACTTATTTTGATGTCCGTTCCCTTATTCTTTGCAGTTAGCTGAAATCGTACTACCTGAGAATGCACAATGAGATTTATAACACAGTTTCCACTATATTTATAATCTTACGAGTTTAAAAGTATTCGATAGACAATTTATAAAATTTTTGATACACAATATAATTACAAAAATTGAACAAAAACAAAATATAATAAACTATATTCTAGTGCAAATTTCATGTCAATTTATAAAAAACCATCTCATAATAACATTATTATCATAGTTAATAAAGCTGAGTGTAACTGCAGTTCATTATCTTGATATTTGAGTGGTACATACATATACATACATATGTATATTGTATTATGCATTTTTCACAAAAACAAGCTGCTGCAGTTTCAAACAGTAGAAATTATTCTCAACCTATTAAGATTGTTAAAGTGAAAAGAAAGCTCTGCAAAATCTGATTGTGCAGATTAAGACCAAGTGTCTGCAATCATATACTTTGCAAGCAAAAGGCAGCCATGTTGGTGCCAAAACATGTTTACAACTTTTGAAGGGTAATTGAATATTGTTCTTCTTAAAACTTTACTATGTTTTTTTATTAAATAAGCACGAAGGAAGGTAGTACACACTTTATCAATTACGTTTTGCAATGAATGTTTGCTCTTCAGTAACTTATTCTACACAACTGAGAAGCGTAAATAAGCTGCTTGTGCTATCATTTTGTCCAGTTTACGGATCACAATATTTACGTTTTCATTTCTAGAATTCTGTTCAAGTAACTATTATGGATGATATTACACAGTACTACATTATACATACGGGCATGTCCGAATATGGTGACATATTAAAATATTCATTTTCTTCAGTTTATAGTATCAAATGAGAAAAAATAGAAGATGTGTTATCTTTTTGTCCCGCAGTGTACCGACCCCAATGCAGAAACAGATGGGTCCGTATTTGGCACCAATCTCGTGCCAAATTCTTACCAAATCAAGAGCAGATTGCTTACTGGGTAGTTGCAACAGTTACCATGTATGTAGTTGGTTCGATCGGTATGTCTAAACCGGGAAATGTAAAGGCAGAGTTTGAACGGAAGGGACATCTTTGTAATTCTAAAAAATCGGGGGCTAATTGATTTGATCGATGTTGCGATTAGGCGATGTATAGCTGCAACGATGCAACGCAGAGAAACTGTGAATGTTCTCGAAATTAATTCTCGCAGCTTCTATGCAAACTTGAAGATTAGAAAGCAAATCGGAGTGGCTACAAGTTACCGGAGTCCGCAGCCGCTACATCGTAATCTCTTGATCTGCTTACTTAATTAGTTGCGGAGTATGTCCGATTAATCGTGATAAATAATTTGGTAGCACTGATGGACTTGCAGTGGAACAGGGGCATGCTCCGTCGGCAATGTCAGCGGGTCGGAACGTGTGAACATGTAGAGGCGGTGGCCGATTTCCGTGGTTAATCTTCACCCTTGGGAGCTCTTCGGACCGAACAATCTCCCTGACCGTAATTGGACGAGAGGTCGTTCAGGTCTCTTCAAGACGTTCGGCCGTTCCGTTAGATTTCGACCAACGACAATCAACAATCAAGAAAATCGCCGATAAGTTGTCCCAATCTTTACCGATCAAATGTCACCGAAACAATCACCGTTCATCTCTCTCTCTGCCAAGAGATTATATGTACTTACTCTACAGTGTGGACCAATAAATTTCACCACTTTGTTGAATATTTCCGTTATTTTTAATCATTAGACTGCGAATTTTCATGCATTTATGAAGAAATCAACTGAGTGAAATAGGAAACAGTGAAAAATATTAAAAAATCTAAGAATATTGTTATGTTGTTTTCAACGTAAAAAGACTATTAAGGGGTGAAATAAATTTTTATTTATCTACTGCTTCCCACAATCGATGTAGAATGTTTTTAGTTTGCATAGAGATCCGCAGTCTAGTGATCATATGAAAAAATGATATATATTTTTAATTTCATAGTGTTGTAGTTGATGTCGAGACGAGTTAAATGATGTGGTACACTATGACCTTCGAATGACCTTGAACCAGAGAATTTATACTAAAGCAATGATAATTTCAAAATGTGCAATCATTTAATTTGAATTAAATTAAATGTTCAAAATTATGAGCTTGAGCAGTAACACAAACATTTAATTGTTTTGCAAGGCAATCAATTGCACTTACAATTGTTTCTGTTGAAATTCATCTACAAGATCTAATTATTCTTTCTCACATGTTCTTTGGTGTGGTCGGTTGATCACGATAATATGTATACAGTGGAGTGCAAACTATGTTGGAGTGGGCCACCTTTTAAAAGCGAATAACTTTTAGGAGAAGGATTAGTTTACTAGGATTAGTTTACTTAAATGACTAGGTCATTTATAAAGAAAATTAATTAAAAATTACCATCTGTCCAAACTGGGAAGAAAAAAGATTCTTACGTCTTTCAATGCCTATACTTTTGTCATGGGTCAACCGATTTCGATGAAACTTTGTGCATGTACATAACTTACTTGGATCTACAAAAGGTATATTTTAAATTTTCATTGTAGGCAGATAAAAAAGTTAAAAATCATGACCATTACTTTTTTCTTCACAATTTCGACTAATGGCGACTTTTAGTTAATTTTTTTTATAAAATACCTAGTAAACTGACAAAACCGGTCAAGCAGTTTGAACCGATTATTAACACGATGCAAGATAAAGAGGCCTAGTGATTCAGGATAAAGTAAAGTGAACAGTTACTTGTACGCTCACGAAATTGAATAAATAGTGAAGTGAATCACAAGGCTTTCGCTATTGTGCCAAGTGAAAAACCTTGTATCTTGCGCCGTGTGTTAGGCAACCTAGTCAGCCACGAAACCGGGCGGAACGTCGACGTCGGTTTCGTGCACAATAATAAGTAGAGTTAAATTCAATATTGCCCTCACAGAAACGTTTGGAGATTGAGGAGTCGCCCAGGCCACGTACCTGCCGACAATTCGTTATCTGCCAACAACGTTTTGTGGAATTGCTGAGGAATAGGTACCGTTCACCCCTCCCGTGAATACCGGCAGGACTGTTCGTGTAGCCTATCTTCGTCAGCCATTGTATAGTAAATTGCATATCGTATGGTCGTCTAAACTCACAAAATCGTTTGGAGATTGAGGAGTCGCCCAGGCCACGTACCTGCCGACAATTCGTTATCTGCCATTCACGTTTGTGAGTTCTGTAGGCGTGAGTGTGTTTCGAACATACACATAGGGCCCACAGAAGTGTCGGAGATTGAGGAGTCGCCCAGGCCACGTACCTGCCGACAATTCGTTATCTGCCATATACGCTTTTGTGGAACATCTAACGGATAGGTGCCGCTCACCCCTTCCGATCGGCAGGGCTGTTCGTGCATCCTGTTTACGTTAGCGCTCTCGAAAGAACACAATTGGGTCTCGTACAATTGTGCAAAGCTCACGGAAACGTTTGGAGATTGAGGAGTCGCCCAGGCCACGTACCTGCCGACAATTCGTTATCTGCCAACAACGTTTTGTGGAATTGCTGAGGAATAGGTACCGTTCACCCCTCCCGTGAATACCGGCAGGACTGTTCGTGTAGCCTATCTTCGTCAGCCATTGTATAGTAAATTGCATATCGTATGGTCGTCTAAACTCACAAAATCGTTTGGAGATTGAGGAGTCGCCCAGGCCACGTACCTGCCGACAATTCGTTATCTGCCATTCACGTTTGTGAGTTCTGTAGGCGTGAGTGTGTTTCGAACATTCACATAGGGCCCACAGAAGTGTCGGAGATTGAGGAGTCGCCCAGGCCACGTACCTGCCGACAATTCGTTATCTGCCATATACGCTTTTGTGGAACATCTAACGGATAGGTGCCGCTCACCCCTTCCGATCGGCAGGGCTGTTCGTGCATCCTGTTTACGTTAGCGCTCTCGAAAGAACACAATTGGGTCTCGTACAATTGTGCAAAGCTCACTGAAACGTCCGGAGATTGAGGAGTCGCCCAGGCCACGTACCTGCCGACAATTCGTTATCTGCCGTGTACGATTTCAGTGAGGTTCCTAACGTGTGGACCTCGATCGGTTCTCCCGTATCTTATACGGCGGTTCCGATTGGCGCTTCCACATCGTTAGCGCGTTAAAACCGCGGAAACATAAATACCATACGATTTGATATATTATACGTGCACGAGGCCGACGTTGACATTACGATCCGCGTTGCGAATAGAGGCGATACGCGAGCAAGCGAGCGTTAGAAGTTTCTAGAATTTAGCATTGTTCTACGCGCGGGTCGTCGCGTCGTAAACACGTCGTGTTAACAACAGATCATTGCTATCGAACTCGTGTACATAACTACAAAGCAACACGTAGAATATACCCTACTTATACCAGTCAAATATTCTCCAATGCTCATTTATAATTGCCTAAACCTTTCCGCTTTCCAGTGCCTGGAGGCACGAATCTCGATTATTTCTAATGAGAACTAAGAGATACATCTGAGATAGTAACCGATCCGGTGTAAAATCGAAAGGATTAATAGAAAGGGAGCAATCATTTGGGTTAACGTTAAATGAAAGTAACAATAGAAAGGGTTAACGTTAAATAGATAAAAGGTATCAACAGTAAGGTTACAGTGCTATCTGGGAACTTTTCTCTCTGATATTTTCTTGTATCTTCAAGCCTAACGGAGCTATTTAGGTGTTCTGTTTCTCGTTAATCACCCGGTATACATATAGTGTCGTGACAGTGTCACAGGTTCTTACTGCCAACGATCAAAGCAAATTAACGTTCTATATGAAACGATTTTGGAAAAATTGTTAGTTGACAATCGCATGAATACTGTTTTGAGGCCAGAATGATATTTGTCTCTTTTTCGTTGTTGGTATCCTGAAATAAACACTTCTATGTATAATTGGAAAGAGAACCACGATTATGCGAATGAAATTGTTGCTATTTCCTGAAATCGATCTTGTCCGGATAGAAAATTGCAAAAGCACGTGTAATATATATCGTGGCTTTCACACTGCGCTTCGCATAATTAGCTTCACAGCGCACGATGCGGTGCGGCGCGGTTCAAAATTTCATACCCAACGTAATCAGTCTATCGACGAAAGGAACGAAAACAAACGGTGAATGATCCATTATTACGTCCAAACATCGCGCGGACTAATACCGCTTGCGGTGGACGTAAAATATAGGTATTAACGTGGGATAAGTCGGTCGATACGGATTTCCCATGATTATTTGATGCTCCGTGAAACATTTTACCACGCATTGCACTCTCCGCTTCCGGCTACGTGTGCATGAACACCTGAAAACACTATGCGTTACGTGTGCTCGATCCTCGAATTACAAAACCCTAGAACCTCGATTCACCATAACATTTGGCTCGATATCGCGAACCGGTGGTGATGGTGATGGCGATGGCGATGGTGCGCGAAACACCGTACAATGTACAAGTAACGCATCGATCAACGTTTACAAAACTGTCTGTCGTTTACGAAAGAAAACCGGTTTTTTTAAAAATTGGTTCCATCTAAACTCGCGCGAAAGAGAGGAGCGAGGCGAGGCGAGGCGAGGCGAGACGAGGCGAAGAAGCTACTTCCAGTTCCAGGACCAGCAAGCTTTTTGCTTGCGCGGATGTCGACGAGTACTCCCGCATCCGCTGGTATGGAGGGAGCGAGTGGGTGGCTCTCTACATATTTGATGCGATTTTAATGTCTCTGCCCGGCATATCCGCGTCCCGTGCACCAATAGCACCAGGAACACTAGCCTGCCGCACGAAGCAGGAGTGACTGCCGTGATGCTCTAATCGGCTTACGCAACAAGCCACCCTTATCCCGAGTTCCCATCACAGCCCCGAGCGCCCTCGCCTTGCCTCGCCTCGCCTCGCCTCGCCTCGAATCCACCGCCTCCAATCCACCACCTCAACGGCGGCTGTTACTTTGCGGTTAGGTTGGACACTACTTTGCTGCCTGCATTTTTTCTTTCTGCGCCCTTCCACCGCGCTGTCACTCTGTCGTCGGCCAAAACCTTCGCTTCGGTTCGCTCACCGCTTTTTATTCAAATCACAACCGCCCCACGCGCACTCACTTAGCGTTTTCCACAAGCGTGTTGCGATGTGTTATTATTATTAGACTGCGGATGCTTATGCAATTTTCAATTTTTCTAGACTAATTTTAAGGAAGTGGAATCAACTAAAATGTCACTTTCAGCGGTAATAGTCATCGCGGAACCAAAGTAAATAAAAATTGTACTAAATTCTAGCGAATTTGATATTCTGTGAAAATTTTTACAAGCCATAAATGCATATAATTTATTATTATTGCAGTCTAATTATTATTATTATTGCCGAGTAGTTCGATCAAATTTAGTCATTTTTGTCAGTTCGGTCTGCACATGAATAGTTTTTGTCTACACAAAAATGTGCAATCAAAGGACGCAAGCCAGTATTCTATTGAAAGAGAGAGACTATAATAACTAGACTGCGGATCTTTATGCATTTACACGAACATTGAGTAAATGAAATTCAAAATTGTAGGAAAATTTTGAAAATTGAAGATGTCAATATATGATTTCTCATCTATTAAAATTATTAATGGAAGAAATAACATTCTATTTAGTTTCTATTTCTTGCAATCGACGCAGACAATTTTTATTTCGCATAAAGATCAGATCGCATAAAGTCTAGTTATGACATTTGGATATACATACATATTGAAGTTTATAATGTTCCTTAAACAGAATTCAGTATCATATTTTTGCTTTTTTCCATGAGATATTTTTAACTATTTATAATAATGCACTATTTTACTGACTAATTACGTCGCTCATTAACTATCTCCTAACACCGAACATTTCTTATAGAAATATATTATTTGTTCTGTCGCAACGACAAGACCGTATTTACGTATAAGAGTGTTATTATTAAACTGCGGATTTTATGCATTTCTGACAAAAATGAATGGGTGCAATTTAAATAGATAGATTAAAAGGATTTAAGAATATCAACGCGTTTGTTCAGGTTATTAAAATTGTTAAGAATAAAATCAATTTTCCTTTTTGAGTCCTACTTCTTGATATACATAGAAGAAGAAAAATTCTTACTAGAATTCACTTTTCGTTCATTTTGTTATGTGTTTTGTCAATGGCTCCTTTACAAAAATATCAAAATTTTAACATGGCCTGATTGTTCCTCCGATATGAATCCCATTAGAAATCTTTGGGGTATCGTTGCAAGAAAAGTTTATAGCAATAGTAAGCAGTACAGGTCAGTTGCTGAATTAATTAATTTTTTTGTTATTCAACAAAATGAAGGTTACACTAAGTCTATTAATATGGAAATAGTGGAAAAACAAAGGTTCAATTTTTTACTTTAATTATGCAAGAAACAAGTGACTTTATAGAAATTTTGTATTTTCTTTTATACGTTAACTTGTATTTTTACGTTCCTCTTGAAATAAATGTGTAAGCTTTCTTCAACGAATTGAAAAATGTCACCAAACACAAATTTTTCATTAATGTGAAATATTTATTAAAATTTACCGAAAATTTTTTTCTAGAAATTATAACAATTCGTTTAATGCGTAAAGAAAATATTTTAAAAAAGGCAATTAACCAAAATTTCGGAGAAAATACTAAATATTGCTTTTTACAATTCTTTTACCACATGTAATGAAAATTTAAAAACTTTGTTTTTTCTTAATACTATTGATCATCCAGAATGAAAAATTCACTTCTAAAATATTTGTCGGCCCTGAACAATTTCTCGTCTCCGAAGAATTACAACATTTTTTCTCTTGCGAATTATTAATTCTTATTATTAACTTTTACGAAATTGATCTGCCTTTTTTGCCAAGATTGATTTGCACTATAATCTCCTTTTGCAGCTTTTCAATTTTACCGATTCTAACCGAACATAGAAACTTGCAGCGGTCGGTACTGTACAACTCTCCTTAATATACAGTGTGTCCCACGAATACAGTTCACCTGAAATATTTTCGTTAATACGCGAAAATCTTTCAAATAAAAGTTATAGGATTTAAAGCAATTAATGACATAATAACACAAGCTTTTTCAGAACTGAACGCATAAAGTAGATACGAAGACCACTTTGGCTTTTTTCAGATGGAATGACTCGATTTCGATAGAATGCTAAAATCTGAATAAAAAAGTAAGATGGTACATTTGTTCGAAAACTTACCGTTCCTTTGATAATTTCACTTTACTCGTCTTATTACTTTCGTTATGAAACATGTTCGAAGTGTCATCTTTCCTTATTTCATAAAGAAAGTAATAGTTAATTATCGCGGACACGGTAAGTTTTAGGGAAAATGTACCTTAGTAGTATTTTATTCGGAATTTACCATTATTATGTCGAAATCGAGCACACGTATTCACTACATTCAAATTGATTTGCTCGTATCGAAACAATAAGCGAGATGTTATGGTATACGCAAAACAATTTGTCGATATTTAACATTTAAAGTCATCGGTACAGCAAGTATCCTATTTTTAGTATAATCGGGTACCGTATAGAGGTGTACTCGCAGCGTACGCATACACGTGGTACTGCACGAGAGAATCGCCCTAGGCAAGGACGCGCATTATTGGGTAGAATTACATTAAACAAACATCCAATATATCTGCCTCTCCCTTGTGTCGAATGCCTTTTTTGTCAAAATTCACGTATAGACACGCACGGTCGGTCGTCCGTACAAAATTCGAATATAAATTTCAATTAACTTTGTATCAATAAATAGTAGCGAGTTCATAAAACTTTATTTTTATAAATATCTCTGTACAGCATACTTACGTATATCTATCAAACACTTTCATTTACCAATCGGTTATTCCACATTTATAATTTATGGATCTATGTACATCAGCATATCTAATTATTTAAAAATATATATACAGGGTGACCGATTTCAATCGTTAAATGGAAATTACTTGAATACCATATCTTATAGACAAAAATAGTTTAGATAAAAAGTCAATGATTTTGAGGGGTCCTCAATCTGGTATAGTTTTTTCCTAAACGAAAGCGTAAAGGTCACCTGAAGGTGACATGCGTTTTTTGCAATCGTGTGTGTGTTCAATGCTCCTGTCGATGTAGCTCAATATTCTCTACAAAAAAAGTATTAAGCTATTTATGTCAAAAAATTCTTATTTCAGGAGTTATGTATTTTGATCAGAATGCTGGAAAATGGTCATACATAGTATGAATATTTACTGCAGTGTAATATTGAATATTTCATTTTCCGAGGTATTTAAATAATCACAATTATCTACGTTCAGTACAGCTACAATTTTTTTTTGGGATTATATGTAAGAAAAAGTTTATGCCCATGAACCAACGACAATAGGTGACACAATAATTTCAGAAGAAAGATATAAATATGCAATCACAATCTAAGCAGAGTTTTTGAACACTTCATGTCTTAGGCATTGGGACAGTTGGGTTTATTTACAAAATAAACAAGAAAAGATCATCACAGTCAATGTAATCTGTTGTTTCAACGCATGAAGTATTCATACTGTGTATGAACATTTTTTCGGCATTCTAATCAAAATATCTTCTAAAATAATAATTTTTTGACATATATAGCTCAATACTTTTTTGTAGAAAATATCGAGCTGCATCAACTAGAACTAAAGCATTAAAAAATATATGATTCCATTTAAAAAACGCAAATCACCTTCGTGTGAGCTCTATGCATCTGTCTATGAAAAAACTACACCAGATCGTGTCCCCTTCAAAATCATTCACTTCTTATTTAAACTATTTTTTTATATAACATATAGTATTCAAGTAAATCTCACTTAAAGATTAAAACTGGTCACCCTGTATATTTATATATATATATAGTATATATATGTAGTGTGTATGTATGTGTCTCACCGCGTATACGTGTCAAGTTTTTCGCTTTACTTTATAGCGTTGGGTTTCCGGTTTCAAAGCTGAATCTGTATTTGTGTTTTCTGAGGTCGAATCAATGTGCGCAAAAACAAAATTTTTTGCATTTATCGACGATAGTGGCGCATCCTTTTGTCTTGCCAAAGCAGCTAAACGCGCCAGCGACTCTTCCCCCCTTGCAAGAATCGAACGCTTCTGTATTACACTCTGAAAGTATAAAAAATTAGAAATAATTTGTATCGTAAGAATTGTTTATCAATTCGGTCATCTGTGAACATTTTTCTAATATAAAAATTTACATGAATCACGCGCGATTTTCCTTCTAAATTTGAGCTATTCAACATGTCCGCTATAGTGTGAGGTATTCTTCTTTCAGCTTCAGAAACTGGCGAATCCAACATTGTATTTTCTATTTGACTTTCGTTGATTCGTCTCTTCTTCAGGATTTTCATACCAAATTTAAATATTTGACTGTTGTTTAGGTCATTCTCGATCTCGGTATCTACACTAATCTAGAAATATAACATTTAATGTGTAGTCGTTAGCATTTTCTTTGAAATCGTTCAAATGCACAAAAGTTTGGAACGTCCTTTAATATTTGGAAAACTTGTAAAATCATGTATCACATAATCGTATACCACTATACAGGGTGAGTCTACCACTATACAAAGATATTTGAGGTATAAACGTTAGGTGAGTCACCCTGTATAACCTGACAATTATTGGGTAAATATTACGTTTAGGGGAGGCAGCTCAGATGACCTTGATGTTGGCACATGTCAATGAATACTTTTTACAGTACCGGCAAGTTGCAATGTAGTAGCATCTGCATATTTTTGTTCAGAACTTCTTAATAAAAAACGAACAAGAACTAGAACCTTTAGAAGGTCACTTAGAAGGGTGACCTTGATAACATGTATCCCCTAACATAATATTTTATTGATAACATCCCCTAAACGTAATATTTACCAATTAATAAAGTCATAATATTTCGAGGAAAGTATGCACACACGTAAAGAACAAAGAAAGTCCCAATCTTTTGACACGCAACACATTTTACCATTTTTTCTGCCAGAAACTTTTCCCTGTCGTGTCTTATTTTACGCCATTTTTCTTCATCTTCTTCATCGGACAAATCAACCCAACCATCTTTGTCTTCAGAAGGTTGAAACTGATCATTATCGTCTTGTTTATCTAAAACACATTAATTTTTTGTTTTGTTTTGAGATTAGCTTTGTTAACATTGAAGAAATATTTCTCCATCAATAAATGTTCATACGTTCAACATACTTATGTTTTTCCACTTGAACTTTCGTTCTCGAGCGCTTTCACTGAACAAATCACCCTCCTCAAATAATAATTCCTTGAGCATCCTCACTTCTTTCTGATCCTCGTCTAATATCTGTTTCATATGAAGTTTACCCAACTGGTTTTTCACTTGTGTCTCGTCAATTTCTTCATCATCCCCATCTTCCAATTCTAAATTATCCAAATCTTTTTCATCCTCGTCTGCAGATACGTCGCAGTCGCTCTCGCTGAGTTCAGCTTCATTTTCCAAAAATGTAGCAGCATATTGCTTTATGTTTTTCTTTTCGACAACAACTTCATTCTCCTCGGAATCATAATCTATAAATTTATCTTCGTCTCCTTCGCTTTGGTCATCATCATCGCTAGAAACTAAACATTTGTTTTCTTCCTCGTCATCGGATAATTCTAGCTTCTTTACTTTTTTCTTCAATCGATTACTAACTTTTCGTACCATTAGATTTTCGTCCTCATTTTCATCACTTGACAAAACACCTGATTTCTCCCTAGATTCATAATTTCCCATTGGTCGTTCATGGATAGCATCTGTCTCAGTGGATACACAGTCCTTTATCGATGCTGATTCTTGCGAATTTTTAATTAAAGGTTCACTGTCCAACAACTGTGATTCAGTTGCATTTTTGTTGGTCATGAATTTACCGGAGCATAGATCCATAAGTTCATCCTCCATTATATCGTTTTGATCAGTAAAAAGTAAATTCTTGTGTACGGTTGCTCGACTTATCGAATCGCTCCCTTGCGATAAGTCCCCAATTCGTGGACTTCCCATCAGATTCAGATCAGACTCAATCACTTGCGATTCCTGTTCAATCAGAGCAATCTCTTTTGTATCGTCTAGACAAGTACTCAACGCTGTTAATTGCGTCGCGGGAGAAACAAAACTATAATATTCTGTTTTTTTTATTATTGGTGTTTGACAAGAAACTGGAATGTCTCTTTCATTGTCGCTAAGAAACATGTCAGAATGTATTGTTGTTGGTGGTGAACATATTTTATTGTCTCTATTTGCAGCATCTTCATTATTCAACGTATCACATGATCGTGAATCATCTTCTACTGGTTCTACAATTCGTTTAAACGGTTTTCGTTTTACATCGGCACTATCGCAAGTACTGTTCTCATCGTCTATCAAAATTAGTCTTTCCTCGTCTTTTTCAGAATTTTCATCTTCACCATCGTCTATAATTCCATCCTCGTCGTCTACCTCGTCTATAATTCCATCCTCGTCATCTGCTTCATTATCACTGACATCCGCTTCATCGTCTAAAAATTCACATTTACTTCTCTTCTTTTCCTTCTTCTCACATATATCATCCTCGCTCAATTCATCCTCCTCACTTTCACATGTTGCAATACTTGGCGAGTTCACTTTGCTAAATTGATCACCTTCATCCAAAGTTTCATTCCATTCTATATCGTATTCCTTCATCTCCTGTTCCTTTTCTTTCCACTCTTCCACACGCTTCAGCGCTATTTTTTCCTCCAACTCCTGCTTCAATTGCAACAACTTTGCTCCAGGTTTCTTCAACTTTGGATCAATTTTCTCAGAATTCTGAAGTTTATATGGAAGTGTTTCTTCAACTTTAATTGATGATCCATCAGGAGATTCTATCATTTGTGTTACAGTCACTTTTGATGTATCGTTTATTTCATTATTAATTTTGGAATGTTTATGTACAAACCGATCTATTAAGGAATTTATTGCTTTTCTATTTGGTTTAATGTGATCTGTTAAATCAATCACTGTACCCGGTGTGCCTCTTAATTTAGGTGTTACATTTTGTGTACTCAATAACGTTTTCTTCTCATTAATGTTTGGAGTAATATCTAACTTTGGTGGAGGTAAACCATATTCGTTGTATTCGTCTGACTCTTCTGCAACAATTCCTAACGACTGTTTCACCATTGTTGCATAATCGTTAACATTCGAACTAGATCCATTTGAAGAATCGTCATCGGTCTGTAAATTATTTTTTTCATTGCCATAAATTCCATCGGAGCTTCTTTTGATCGTATTTCTTTCTCCATCTTCATTCTCAATGATTTCTTCTTGTAACAAGGCATCACCTTCCTCATTAGATCCTTCAATCTCGTTTGTTATTTTCAGTAAAGTATGTACATTAGCATTTTCTGTAGTGACAGTATCGGGATTACTTTTTAATATTGCTAAATCATCTGATTTACCTATTCGCAATGCATCAATTTCCATTGGTAAATTATTTTTGGTCTCGTTCGTTGTACTAATACTTTCATTTATTTCGTGCACTAGATTTGTGTTATCTTCTTCTTTATTATTTACACCCAAACTATCGCAATCAAACAATTTCTTTGGAACAATTTCTTTTTTAAATTTTTGTGTAGAAGTATATACTCCATCGGTGTTTTCTTTCTCAGTCTCTGAATGACTTTCTGTTGCTTCTTCTTCTGAATCAGAAGACTTATAAAACATTTCAGCTTCTTTCTCTTTTTCTTTCAGTACTTTGCTGTTCAATGAAAAAAATGCAAAATTTAGTAACTAATTATTTATTATAGTGAAATGCGAAAGTAGTTAATGTCAGTAAATTTACATTGCTGAATACTTACTCAACAATAGCGGATGACATTTTTAGTTTAGCTGCCATTGTAGGAGCTTTCGGAAGAGCTGACAGTACCTTTTTTCTACTTAAAAATTCTTGCAATGTTCTCTGCTTTGGCCTATGATAAGGAAGTGAGATTTCAGTCTCTCTTACTAACCGTTGAGTTTCACTTTGTATTTGTTTCATAGCTTCTTTTTTACTAGCCCTTACAGAAACCTAAAATGTATTAGAGGAATATATGTTAAAAGAAATGTAACGTATCAAATTTATTTATTGATACTTTTTATTGCATACTTTTCTCTTTAAAGATTCACCATGTCCCTTTTGTTGTTTGTTTACTATATCCTTTACAGGACTCGACTGTGTTTCATTAACTTCTTCTTCCGAGTCTGAATCTATCAGAGTTTGAAATATAGTTTGTACCTGTAATATAAATATTTGAATTATTATTTCCAACAATTATAATTGTTATACAATAATACCTTGTTAGCGCAATCGTTGTTAACTTCAGTCGATTTTTTTGGCATCTCATCCATAAAATCAACTACCTCGTTCGCAGATGCCATTTCCATACAATTATCTCCTGCATTAGGCTCCTCCTCAGTATTTCCATCATCAAACCCACTACTCTCACTCATTCTCAAAAAAGAATTCTTTAATCCTATCAATTTCTACCTATTTCAATCTATCAAAAATTTTAAAATGCTAAATAAAATTCAACAATTATAACACGGTGTTCGTTAATATTTTAAAAAGTATTTTTAAAAAATTGCAAAGAAAATAAAATTGTAAATACTTCTTGAATACTTTCTAATATATAGCAATCAACATTACAAATCTTGCTTTCACAAAAGTCCACAATTGTTGACTGATGTTGACTGACTGTGACTGACTGTGACTGACAAACGTGACAAATTTTGGCGCGAAACTGTTATGTCATTGGTTATAAAATATAGTAGAGAGGGAATGACACGAAATAGTATTCTGTGATTTCTGTGTACATATTTAGCAGTTCTATATTTAAAAGCGCATGCGCATTGTAGTCAGTCACAGGCACTGATATATCAGTGGTCACAGGCTTAGAAGTCTGTGTAGAAAATGACAGTCGAGACGTCCATCGAGTTGCCCCATAGTTTTTGCCCATAGTAGTTGGTCGATACATCAATTTGTTGATGTATTTTTATGACAGTTTGCGACCGTGTCAAAGTTGCTAGTCGAGGAAATCATTATACACGTAATCATTTTTAGCAACGTATAGAATGTGATAACTGTTTAATAAGGTCATTTTTAAGTTTTTCTATTTGTTCACAGGCATGATTACGATGGGCGAACCGCTTACTTTAGCAAATGGTAAATTTCTTTACATGAATAATCATTTATATGAATTTCTATTGAATTTTTCCAACAATTCACAGCAATCAGACAAATAATAATAATATAATCAACCATAAGGAATAAATAATATTAATTTTTTTGATTATCTTTTACAGATGTAAAAAGGTCTATCGAATTATTAGACAAATTACAAAAAGGTAATATGTTACACATATAAAATAATGTACATCAAAGGACCAATATATTACATTGCTCCAAATACTGTTACAAGAACAGTTATTGGTTTCATTTATTTTCTTACATAAAGATAGATGTTGTGACACTACTTTGTATAAACTTCTTTTAATATTTAATAGTTTGGGTTTGATACAAGTATGAATTTTAATAAGTACCTTGTCATTGTAGGGGGTGAAGTGCCTGCAACAAAATTAGCTGCCTTACAAAAAGTTTTACAAAGTGATTTTCTCAGTGCTGTACTTGAAGTATACGAACATGTATATGAAACATCAGACATTGAGGTATTGTATTATTATTTACATAGCATAGATTATTTAATGAAATCTCAGCACTACATAGTCATTCTAGGCATCTCAAGATGTTCGAGCATCAGCAACAGCAAAAGCAACAGTTGCTGCTTTTGCTGCAAGCGAAGGTCACGCGCATCCAAGAATTGTGGAATTACCAAAAACTGAAGAAGGACTTGGATTTAATGTAATGGGAGGCAAAGAACAAAATTCACCCATCTACATTTCAAGAATTATTCCTGGAGGTGTTGCTGATCGCCATGGCGGACTGAAACGGGGTGATCAACTTCTTTCAGTGGATGGAGTGGTTAGTATGAAAATTTCGAGTCCAGTATGTTTTATTATTTATATATTTTTATATTTTACTTTTCAGTGTGTCGAGGGCGAAAACCACGAGAAAGCGGTAGAATTATTAAAACAAGCACAAGTTTCTGTAAAACTGGTTGTGCGTTACACTCCACGAGTTCTGGAAGAAATGGAATTACGATTTGACAAGCAACGGGCAGCTCGTAGTAGGCGCCAACAGATGCAATAAAAAGAAAGTATATTATATGTCATTACATCTTTCCTAACAAATTAATTACATATATATTATCATCACCTTAATTTCATCTCTTCGTTATGTATAAACTATAACAATTTCATGTGTTTGTTATAATAGGATGTATCTTTTAATAGTTTATGAAAGTCTTATCATTATTGTAATATTATTAGACTATCTTTTATGTATTAAAATATGAATGCACGTGTTACAGAAATATTTAAAATGGAAAATAAAGTTCCTTTTTCTTTGAATTCTATGAATTGATACTATGAATTATAGGAAGTTTTGCAATACTGAGTTTGCATTACCAGGTCTACTAGAAAATACTACCCATTTGCTAAATTTAAATTTCCATACTTAAACATATGAAGATAAAAATTGTTACATATGATGCGCATATAGTAGATATACGCGTATATATACATATGTATAGGTGTATATAGTAGATGTACAATCAGCCAAACTGTATCCAAACAGATTTCGCCAAATGTACGCATTATATGTTTGTGAGTAAACGGCTGTCAATTTGAAAATATCTTACAGTGGCTAATGACTTAAATCTTGATGCAACAATAAATAAACGTAATTAAACAAAAAGAAAAAGAATAAATCCAAGGTAAAAGACGAATATAAAATTTTCTTCTCGCAAGAACTTACTTTAGAAAAATCTTGTTCCTGCAACAGCAAAAATTTGTATCTCGTTTACAGGAAGGATCACGGGTTACAAAAATTAGTTAACCCTTATACGTTCCTCAAAAATACTAGTAAGTATGTATATATGAGTTTTTCTTCATACTTCATACTAGTAGTAAAATCTACCAAGCTTAAAAATAACTGGTTCTCTTATAAAAATGACAAGATTGATTTTATTTAGACTTTCTGTAGCTCCTATTGTAATACTGCTCTACTAAAGGTATCTATACAATAATTTCTTATGAAATCATTGTTGTTACTTCAATAATTGTAAAATAAAAAATCTGGAATCAGTCATTTTGACTGATGGTGGTAAGTTTAGTGTTAAGATAATTGTCAATGAATTAACATTCGTGTTTCATTTAAAGTAAGGAATGATAAATTTTACAGTATGTGGTGAATGTTTACCCCGAAGCATGTCAAATTAGGCAAAACTTTATATCATTCACAACTGTTCAGAAGCGGTATATCTACATATATTTAATACTTAATAGGTTGTGAGCTAGCCTATGACTCCTAACAACTTATGACTTATGTATACATATAGATACTCTATAAAAAAAACTTATAATATCCTATAGTGTAATATAAGTCTTATCCATAGTTATTATCTACATATCTTATCTGTAGTTGAATGTGATAATGTGATAAATGTTGAAGAAAAACAGGTATTTGGAGGTGGAAGGGGTAGTGAAGAATTGTTTACTTTCATAGTCTACCGCTTGGGTGCGGTCATTGGTCAGTGCGGAGTGCGGAGTGCGGAGTGCGGTGCATAATTAGTGCATGGCATATACATATTTACGTGGACGTGGACGTGGACTGAGTGGACTCTGTTATTGTAAATCGGGACCTGGTGGACTTTAGACTGATTCGAATTTTGCTGTCTCATTTCTAAAGATTAATATAAAGGCTTGAAATAAGCGAAAACACCATTTCTTAATTCGCCCATCGCAAAAATGACGGGAACGGGAGAGCTACGTTTCGACGGCCGTGTTGTTGTGGTGACAGGAGCAGGAGCAGGTAACGATTCACGTATCATTACTAAATACTTCATTATTAACTGAAATTTCCATTTGATTATTTAAATTTTTCTGTTTAGGTTTGGGACGAGCATATGCTTTGCTTTTTGCTTCGAGGGGTGCCAGTGTTGTCGTAAATGATTTAGGTGGTGGAAGACACGGCGACGGAAGAAGTACCAAAATTGCAGATACAGTTGTCGAAGAAATCAAAAGAAATGGTTGCGTATAATGTTCTGAAAACCTAATGAAATAACTTGATTTATAGTAAAGTTTGAATGAATATATTTTGCATTCAACGTAGATAAATAGTTTGAATATTTTTACATTTTTGTGCATTGTTATCACTGATACAAATTCTTATTATGTATGAGAAGTATTATCACCGACTAGGTATAAGGATAGACCTATCATCTTACGGGACTTCGCTGCCCACTTTTTTGGGGTTACGAGGTTACGTGACCCTACAAAAGTGGGCTGCAAAAATACATTGGATGATAGGTGTATCCTTATACCTAGTCAGTGGTACTATGAAAGACTTATGAACATTTAATAGAAAACTTTGGAAAATCTTATATTAACTGTACTAAAGAAAAGTAGAAATACTATAAAAAAAATATATTTCACATATAATAAAATAATTATATTTTTCATATTTTGCAATTATTTTTGATAAATGGTTTTTGTAAATTAAATTTATTTACAGGTGGGAAAGCTGTTGCCAACTATAATTCTGTTCTTGATGGTGCAAAAATCATCAAAACAGCTATCGATTCTTTTGGGCGAGTGGATGTAGTTATTAATAATGCTGGAATTTTAAGGGACAAATCGTTTGCTAAAATGACAGATACAGATTGGGGTTTGTATATCATTCTATTATCGATCGTATTTTCTATTCTTCAAAATTAAGAAAGATATACAAGTATATTCACAGTAAAAATATATCTATTTGTTTCCAGATTTAATACAAGATGTTCATGTAAAGGGAGCTTATAAAACTACTCAGGCTGCGTGGCCTTACTTTACTAAACAAAATTATGGTCGTGTGATAATGACATCAAGTAATAGTGGGCTATATGGAAATTTTGGGCAATCGAATTACAGTGCAGCAAAAATGGGCCTTGTTGGTTTAGCTAATACATTAGCTATAGAGGGCAGGAAAAGAAACATATATACAAATGTAATAATACCAACTGCTGCTTCTCGTTTAACAGAAGACATTATGCCACCAGGTGAATAATCAATTTTATATTATACCATATATCCTATTATATGTACATAATCATACATTATTATTTTTTTTTTAATTTGTATCTGTAGACCTTCTTGAGCATTTAAAACCTGAACTAATAGCCCCAGTAGTAGTCTGGCTGTGTCATGAAAAGAGTACAGAAAATGGTTCTATTATTGAATCTGCATTAGGATGGGCTGGAAAATGTAAGTACATGAAATGTAATCATTTGAATAATTTGTAAATTTTGAATTTAATTCATGGTTCGTGATTTTTCAGGTCATTTAGTTCGTGCATCAGGATCCACTTTAAGGCAAAGTTTGTCCAAAAATGTCACTCCAGAAGATGTTGAACAAAACTGGACAGCTGTTACTAACATGTCATCTGCTAAACATTTTGATAGCATAGAGGTATATAAAATGCCATCTACGTTAGATAATTAAATGAAATTGTTGTATTTCTCATATTGTATTTTATAGCATGTAACAGGACAGTTTATGACTGCAATAGAAGAAATGAAATCTGGAAATTCAGCACAGGTAATTGAAGTATTATTTTTTCGCGAATAATGAGTAGTAACATTGTTTAACGATGCTTTTATCTTTCAGGATAATTGCCTGACGCATACTTACAGTAGTCGAGACACAATATTATATGCATTGGGAGGTACGATCTAATTGTTCTATTAATTATTCAACAATATGCAATAATAATGTAATTAATATGATTTTTGTAGTCGGTGCTACGGTACAAGAACAGTCTGATTTGCGTTATTTGTACGAGAATCATGAAAACTTTGCTGTAATACCTACATTTTATGTTCTCCATGGTCCAATGTTTGTAATGTCTTCTAAAATATTGGAAGATGGTTTACCTGGAATCCAACTAGACCCAATGAAGGTAACTTTATTTATTATGTAAATAGTTTCTTGGTTTGTGTTTATGCATTTATCTGGTGATTATAGATGCTGCACGGGGAACAATACTTTGAAGTTTATAAACCGGTACCAACAGAAGCTACTGTACAAACGCAATTTAAACTTTTAGATGTACTTGACAAGGGATCAGGAGCTGTATTTATAATACAACGTATGTAAACGTTGTTATTTTACTATATTTCTCTCTTTTCTTGCGTAGATGAATGAAAGTCATTTTTAATATGTTGCAGACGAAACATTCGATTCCGTCTCTGGTGATAAATTGTCTACGGGACAGATGTCAGTGTTTGCAGTAGGAAGCGGTGGATTTCAAGGAAAACGAACATCTTCCAACATTGTGCCAACGATTGAACCGCCTAATCGAAAACCGGATGCAACGGTTACTCAACAAACTAGTTATGATCAGGTAATAAAAAGAAACGCTCAATATTCGGAGTCAAGGATGTATTTGTTTTCTAATTCTTATATTAAAATGTAACGTTATTAAATTTAGGCAGCATTATATAGATTGAGTGGCGACACGAATCCTTTACATATAGACGCAAATATGGCGGTGATCGGTGGCCATAAAAGACCAATTCTGCATGGCTTGTGTTCTTTTGGATTTTCTGTCCGTCATGTCCTTCAAACTTATGCCGACGGCGATCCAAGTGCATTCAAAGCTATTAAGGTACAGTATATTGTAGTTTTATTACTTTGTTTTGTTACATACAAAAACTAATCTGTCTTGTAACAATATTTTTACATACAGTATGTCCGTTTTAAGTGTCTACACGTGGTTATTTCTATAAGTATCAGAGATATAAGAGAAGCTTTCAGATGTAAGTTGTGTGGTATCGTGGAGTACACATCGTGATGATAATTGTTTGATCTTTAGATAGTTTCGGCGCGTCCTGTAGAGATCTCGTTTAAATTTTTAAATGGAACCCTATATTTTTTATTGGAGTTTCTTATAGTTTGTATTCAGACGTTATCAAAACACTAACTAAACATGTATTTTGCATAAGCAGTTGTCGAGTCACAAACTTTCAAAGTTTTCGTGCTGCCGTCATTAGCGTTACCTAATGTATCCAGTTGAAAATGTATTAAAATTACGTCTACAAATAAGTAGTTCGTGGGTAAAAGGAATACCCGAAATGCTAATGAATATACAGATTACAGAAACGTATTTTTTACGATGGAAGACGTGTTGAAGCATAGCCACCTTAGATTAGATTACACTAAGTACTAAATATCACACATAAGTACACATATACAATTGGTTCTTTTTACTGCCCCCATGATGTGTCCTTCACGATACCGCACGACTTTCATTTGGAACATTCTTTTATATCACTGATACACTTATAGAAATAATTACGTGTAGACGTGTCAATTTTCAACGTATTGTATAATACATTGAATGATTATTTACATTAATTTGCTTAACAAATTCAGGTGCGTTTTGCAAAACCTGTCCTTCCAGGTCAGACTTTGCGAACTGATATGTGGCAAAATGGAAATAGAATACATTTCCAAACTTACATTACAGAAACAAACGTACCAGTCTTGACAGGTAAAAATATAAAAATGATCAATTATAACAAAAATCCCAAACGCTTAGTGTAATTTGTTGCACAATTTTTCGAATATAACAAACGGCTTTTTAGATTTATATTTTCTGCATATATAGGTGCATACATCGATTTGAAAGAGGTGAAAATTAAACAACTTCAAGTAAATGCTTGTTCTGGCACTGAAAGCCTTGAAAGCGATGCAGTATTCAAGACTATGGGTGAATACGTGGAAACAAATAAGGAAGAAGTAAAAAAGGTCAATGCTGTATTTGTTTATCACATTCTGTCGAAGGGAACGCCACAAGCAACATGGAGTAAGTATTGTTGCAATTGAAAATTGCTCCATTTTAATTCATACACTTTATATATCTTATGTTCTCTTCTTTATCTTATTTCACACTATTATTGTCAATATTATTCATTTTAAAGCTTTGGACTTGAAGAAAGCTGAATTGTATAAAGGAGAACCTACGTCAGGGAAAGCCGACGCAACGTTGAAAATTGAAGATACGGACATGATTCAAATGGTAAATTAGTTTTGAGATTAATGTATTTCTTAATCATTGTGTTGTAAGACATTAATCCAATTGATTGTTTTCTCTTCAGGCTTTGGGTAAATTGAACCCTCAGATAGCATTCATGCGAGGAAAACTAAAGATTACTGGAAATATCATGCTTACTCAGAAATTAAGGACTCTTATGGAAGCTGCTAAATCGAAATTGTAAAGTCGCCAATATTTGTCGATAGTTTATACTTTATACAATTGTTATTATATGGAGATATATAATTGTTACTTTTTACTATTCGAAATTTTTATACTTTTATAATTTTTAAATGATACAATAAGGTTAAGGATGCTACATTATAAATAATAATATATACGCGTTTGTTGAAATTGGTTTCAAAATAGAACACTGATTTTTATATTTTGGTTAGAGTATCCACTAGATGTACATAATTGGACCCATAAAAATGACGGATTCTAATTTCTAATATTTTTAATTTACGATTAGTAAGATTACAAAGACGCATCCATGTCGAATCATTCAACAAACGTATTGTTTTGGTAATACATTACAAAAAAATGGCTAAAAATTTGAATACATTCTTTTTATTTGTATCAAGTAATGTAAAATAGTCACTTTTAGTGCTCCGTAAACATAAATTGTACTACTTTACAGTTGTGTAACAACATTTTATTTTTGACACATGCTCAAGTTCGTACAAAAAAGCAGTTTTATATTTTTAAAGCAATCTTCAGCTTTAAATTTCAAACATTTATTAATAGAATTAATTTTAATATTGGCCATGGTACAAATATTAATTGAATTAGTAAAAAGAATAAAACAGATTTTAATAAGTACAACGTTCCTTATATTTACATATACATACCAAACAACACAAATTGGAAACAAAAAGTGATGAAATCTATTACATAATCATTACTATTATAATTATTATAAAATACATATTATTTTTTTTTGCTTTGATATAAATATGAAAAAATTTTTATAAGGTGATGTCTCTGATCTATTTATATAACTATCTTTTTTTAACAAATGTTAAGGAAAACATCTTAAATTTTTCAAAATCTATAATTTCATTTAATGTAAGAATAAAAGGGGGAACTTTAATTTGTATTTTAAATATTTTAAAATTAGTGGATGCGTATGAACTATTGTGACTGACTATATGTACCCGCTCTTATATATTATGTATATTTACTTCATTTTAATTTTCTAATTTTTATTTATAGTTGAGATTATAAGTTTGTCTGTTTTTTCAAAATTTGTTTCTTGATCGATAGGATTATGTTCCTTTTTTTCTAGTCTTTGCTTTATCAAACTTATAAAATCTGATTTATTACGCTTCTGTTTAACAAAACATTTTACTGTAGTAGGTTTTTGGGAAAGTTTTTTAAAGTTTCTTTTTTCTATACAGTCGCTTTCTATGCTTTTTCGGCAATTATTACTATCTCCGATCTGGCTGTGTAAATATGTTGATTGTTCCTTCCGTAAAGGCGCATCGTTTTCGAAAAATGTTTTAACAGGTCCTCGCATAATAGTCGCCTCTGAATTTTCCGAAGATTCTACTTCGTCTGTATGGAGCGTTTCTTTAGTTCCATTGTTTTCATTGGTTTGTGTTTGTACACGTTTCACAATAAATTCTGTACTGCAGGCTATAGCCACATTTTCATCGGATGTATCGAGACACACTGTATCTTTGTTGGCAATTCGTCCTCCATTCAAGAACGCAGACATATTTTTTCGCCTCCACATTTTCGAAGTCCTCGGTATGAATTGTTTACATTTTCCTTCGAATAAAAATTCGCTCGTATCAACGTCTTGTATCTGCCCTCTCAAAAATTGCAAATATTTATTTAAGGCGGTGAAGAAATGTAATTTATCGGTCATTTTAGGAAAATTTGCGCAACGAGCGCTACTCGATGGCGTGACCCAAAGTGCGACGTCTTCGATACGTTCGGGTTGCAATCCAAAATGGAAATCGTCGGTTTTATTGGCAAACACGTCGTAGATACATTTGCCGTTGAACACGGCAATCTTCGGTTTATAAGTGTTCAGTTTTTCCTTTACCGTCTCACAACCTTCTTTGATCTCCGTTCGCTTGAGATCAGCGGAAGATCTCGTAGCCCGAGCAACAATATTCATCAGACCGATCCCATATTCAGGAAGTTTATAATCTTCTTCGTATTTCAGACATCGAGGTGTTAGACCTGACTCGTGCAACAGCTTGTAAAAATGATTACCAGGACCTGCATAATATCTACCGCGATGCGCTGCCATCAAGCTAGGATTTATTCCAATGAAAATAATGTTCAAATTCATTTGGAGATAATCTGGCAAAGTATATCTTTGCACTTCTTCTTCTGATAATCCATCGAATCGATCGATCCTCTTTTTGACCCTCCCCGGTTTTTCTATTACTGGTCGCTTTTTTAATTTGTTTAATGTAAGGCTGGACATGGCATTACGCTAATTCATTCCCAAGATTTAGGTAAGGTGCAGCACATTCTCACGAATATAATACAATATATGATGATAAACATTGTATCATTCCGAATTGTTTTTAAATTACATCGGCAGAACTGTTTACCACTACTTACTTTCGATTGGATTATAGTTTAGGTTAGGTGGGATGCTGCAGGCACATCACAACACTGTACAACATCAAATTTATGCTTCAATTACTGTTGGGTGATTCTTATAGACATTGTCATTCTAAAACCAAATACAAAAGCAGAATTGCTCTATCACGCAACGTTTTCGAAAAACATTGATTTTTGTAAAAATACATGATGTCGATAAAAAACGAGATTTTACGCAAAATCTAAACATGCGAGGAAGTTTAGGTTTCAGTCAAAAGAAAGAGGGGACTCTCCTCTACATATCCATATAGCCAATTATATTTTTTTGAACTTTCTAATAGTTGTAAATGCTTGTTAAAGTTTGAAAAAGAGCTGACGCGAGGACTTTATACGCTCTATTTTTGTATTTATGAGAAATATCCTTTATCTAGCAGGAATTTCCTATACAGCATTGAATTTTACAGACATTTCTGTAGAAATCCGTCGCCATTAAAGAACGGGAAGGTCCATCTACCCCCCGGGCGGTGGAGTTTAGTGAGTATGCTGGTCCCTCTGACTGGCAGAGTCCCACCCTACAACTCCATCTTGAGGGGGTGTGCGTAAAAGCATTCTCCACCGCCCTAAAAAAATAAAATAAAAAAGGTCCTCCTGGTCCCGGAGACCGACCGATTCCCGACCCGTCTGACTGACTAAGCGCAGTGAGCACCGAGCTCAGACGGAACGTGCGCAGTGATGCCCAATTTTCACCCCATCTAATTTCGGTTGATCTCGATCGCCATGATAGTAATTATTGCTAAATTTATTATTTCTGGCTGTTTAATGTTTATAACAATTCCTTTTGCCAACGATGTCGACAAGCACTCCCTTGACCACCTTGCCATCTAATTTTTTAATAGAATTCGAGGTACAGAATAACTTTTAAACCATGAACATTCGCACGCATTAAGGGGCTGTGCGCACCCAACTACCACCACCACCCTTACCACTCACACATCGATAGATCCGCATATACGTATACGAAATGCAAGGGTTTACGGCAAAAGAAACTGACGCCTCAATATTGCAATTAGAAGTTCAGACCCGGTCGATTATATTTCCTAAGAGTCCTGGCCAGGGTGGTTCAGAGCCCAAATTTCATATTTTTACGTTGTTGAAGAGTAATTTGCAATAATCGGCAGCGCTGACTTGTGACAAAAAGTATTCTGCCGATTATTACAAATTACTCTTCAACAACGTAAAAATATGAAATTTGGGCTCCGAACCACCCTGGCCAGGACTCTTAGGAAACATAATCGACCGAGTCTGAACTTCTAATTGCAATATTGAGGCGTCAGTTTCTTTTGCCGTAAACCCTTGCATTTCGTATACGTATATGCGGATCTATCGATGTGTGAGTGGTAAGGGTGATGGTGGTGGTAGTTGGGTGCGCACAGCCCCTTAATTTCTTGTACACAGTACAGTAAAGTCGTGATCTATCTCCCATCGCCTCTTTCGAGCAGGGATAGAGATCGCGAAGGGAAACTATTTTTTTATGACTGCGTCGACCGCGCCGAAAGTACAAAGGGACAGTGCCGACCGTAGAAAAGGACAGCGCATATAAACACAGACCGCGCGGCCGAAAACTTACTTCATAGCGTTAACTAAACCTCTAAATACAGTTGAAATGATATCGTGTTTACTGCGATTTTAATCAGAAAAATGCCAGAAATAAGTTGGTGAAAGTCCCATAAAAAAAGAAGTTTTGTAATTGGATTAGTAGTAAAATTTTTCCAGGACCATAATGATGAACAAAACAAAAAAAGAATTACGCATGTCCATCGTTTGAATCGTGAGTTATGGACTCACTTTCATTTTTAAAAAAGCACTTTCATTTTTTCCTAAATTTCCCATTTTTCCGGGCAACTTTCACAATTTTTCTTTCTCTAAAAACCTTATTCGGACTATTAAGAACATTTTTTTTAAATTAGCGGCCGTTCTCAAGTGATGCGCGTACCAACGAACAGCATTTAATTTTTATTTATTATTAATATACGAATATCAGTGTACGCGTACACGTGTAAGTACACTGCAACAATTATCATGCTGCGATTGTTCACACCTTTCTTAATATTTTTGTACCAGAAAATATAATACCTATCCTATTAAAATTCAAATTAATTATGTTGATATGACGTGTAGGTACGTATGATCTTCAAATTACTTGGATAAACTTTTAGATTTATATGTATAATTATATGGTTTAGGGCATTAATAAATAAATAAATAAATATGCAATGTCTGTACTTGTCTTAAGTCAGTGATATCGACTAATTGTAAATTTTGTTAAGTAGTTTTGGACACATTATAAATATTCATTCGTTCGTTCATCGTTTCTAATCAACGAATTTCTTTTGTAAAATCAGATCTAAATAAACTATCAAGAAAGTGACATGATAAATTTATTGAGAGCTCTAAATATCGCATTTTTTAATATACAAATTATTCCAATTCGTTCCTCTCTGGTTCTATTAAAGTCAAAACTTTGATTTTTACATTTTATTCTTATCCTATGTATTAGAAAGAATTTTATTTACAGAGCAGCAAAGAAATCAATGTACAACGCAGATACAAGAATATAATCTAATTTAGAATGAAAGATACACAACATAAAGTATTCATATTTTTATTCACCTTTCGGTCCCCTAAATCTTCTTTTTCCATCGATCTGAAACACATTCATATATATGAAAATCTATATTCTCGTCTATATCATAGATAAAAACAATTATTACTTAATGACAATTACAATTGAATGTTTGCATTCGAAAAACGTTTGATGCAGAGCATAGCATGCGTCAGGCACAGTGCTGTCTTTCTTCCTGAGACATTCTCTGGGTGTGTGTTTATGCTGCAACAGAGTAATAATGTTATCAAAATATACATTCCCAGTATAGACCTAATCTTTTTGGTACGAGCTTATCTTATAAACACCATGACAGCCGATCATGGGAGGGCAACGAATATTTATTTACATAGAAATATAATTTCTTACGATTCTACAGCAATCACTTTCTAGCAAACACATCTTCAAGTTTGCGCGAAGAGATGCGCATCTTGATTTGTCTTTCAATTGTTCGCCATCAGTCGAATATCGCATCATCTTGAATGATATTGAATAATATACCGTGTTGAGAGTTGAGACTGGTTGAGACTTTCTTGCGGAACTGTATACAATAGCGGTTATGTTTTATTCGTTTCGCAGAAGGTAACCTAACCTCGCTCTCGTGACGGATGTGTAATATACACACTAAATACACACTACACACAGCACATATGGTCGGTGAAGGGCAGTCGTGTTCGGTGAATGATCGAGTTAGGATCTAGACAGTCATCGTCTCTTGAGATGTAATATTTTTTCGTATAACATTTATGGAGACTGATTAATAATCATGAAGGATACTGAGAGACAAAAAAGTACAAGGTAACTGACAGCTTCGGCTGTCTTTTTGATGACGTTTGACAGCTCACATATTTGATGTTTTGATTTTGATCATTTAATTTTCGTAAAGTTGTTGCTTTCGCGTTAATTTTATCGTGTAATTCTTTGCAATTGTATGTGTTACGTCGATCTTATTTTTAAGAATAACCTACGGTGTCATTTTTTTCAGACAAATGGTTTATCAACGCGGAAATCAGAGGGAAGGTTCGCCGCATTATGTGTTTTTATATTCGGACGACGAAGCCAGCGAAGAAGAAGAAAGCATTTCTCTGCAACCGCGAAACAAGACTTCATCGTTGCCACGAAAGGTGGAAGTGATTAATGTTCAGTTGAAGCCCGAGGACACTTTGCAAGCTGTGGCTCTAAGATACAGATGCACGGTAATTGCCAGTGAATGTTCAATGGATTATTAATGGAAGTTAACGATAAATATAGCCTCTAAATTATGCTTTCAGATATCCGAGTTGAAGAGAATCAATAAGATTCACAAGGAGAACGAAATCTATGCAAGACGCTTCATAAAGGTGCCAGTTCAACCTTTTTCTCTGTTGACTGAAAGTTTGACAGAGACTCAGTCCGGACAAGCCAGTCCAAGCATTGTAAGTATACCTGCTGATGAAGAAACTAGAACCAGTACATCTACGCAAGATCCATTAGTGAAAGTAATCAACACTCCGGTTATAACTCAATCGCCGAAAGCAGAGATAAATACGATAATATTGAATTCGGTGTGCGAGCCCTTATCGACATACAATAATAGTAATAACTTAGAGATTGTTAGTGCAGATACTGACCAATTGCTTGCTTCGTCAGAGAGTACGTCAAATGACACCCGTTTAACAGATACATTTAAGTGTTCTGGGGATGACTGCGGATTGTCGTGGACACACCTCCTTGGGTTTTCCCTGTTCTTAGGTTTAGCAGGGCCTGTCTTATACCTGCTCTTATGCACAACAGTATTTTCACCTAAGAGCCATTCGGTTATTAATCATTAGCAATACTCTAAGAAAAATAATGCTATTGCGTGAATGCTAGATTACGAATGAATGTAAAATGTGAACCTAGAATCTCTGCCTATTAACACTAGCCATTACATGACTGGTAAGGACTTCGAAACGTTATTTCAAGATATTATTTTCTTATATTAATAATACACCAACGCGATACATTTATTACTGAATAATATACATAAGTTATATTATGCATAAGTTGAAGTGCCTTTGTAAGTATCTGATGTATAATATTAATATTAACAGGTCTGTGAATACTTATATGTGTGTGAATATATATACACGCACATATATAATATTGTTATTCCGCGCATTATATAAATTATCATTTAATGGAGCAATTGCCAAAGATGTTCCCATTGGCAGTTGAGCTGCTCACAAGGATCTTGTGTAGAAAGAACAGAACTTTTTTAAGTTTTCTTGAAGATACGTGATATTAAGCGATTTTTAATCTCCCTTTATTGTAACGACAACACTACGAATTAGCGTATATTATTACTTGTGATGAATTCGTACATTTTATATGATTAATATTGTTGCTTCAAGTACAAACAATTATTAAAATTGGACGGAATCATCTTCCTATGCGGTGACATTTTGATGTAATTATAACAACGCGTATTTTATTCAATATGGCTTTCGACGTTATGTAAAGTGAACTTTTGATAATAATATTTTCTTGTTGGTCTATGAGAAATATATTTTTTAACACTAAAGTTTGTCTCGCTTAATATATTCCCTAACAATCTAATAATTGTAACGATACAGTTTTCGCAGGTTTTGTTTTTTTAATGCCAAGTGCAATAAAATGCAATAAAGTTTCTATAGAAATGTTTTCTATTCTTTTATTGACTCTTATACGTCATAAGTTACAAAATCAAAATGTTAATTGATGTTTCTTGCAACTTTCACCAATCTGATGTTACCTTCCTCTGCCAATTTGTAATCATTCCAAGATTCCTGCAATTAATAAGGTACATAAAGCATAAGTACCTTCATCTATAAGTGTTTGAAAAAAATCTTCAAGTTAGCTATGTTCAGAGTACGATTAATGTCGTTCAGCCTAATCAATTCAGAAGACCGTCGTTAATTTCATCATTTTATACTTCGTTAATACTAAACGTTAATTCTGAAGTCTTAATGGGCTACTGACCATTGATTGTATTTTCGGCAAACTTAGAACTTCTTAAAACTCTTCTTTGATCCAGTTCCCTTGGATACCTTCAGAACATTAAATCTGACTGTTTTACTGAGGGGTCTGCATTCTCCAATTGTGACAACATCTCCTATTTCCACGTCTCTGCAATACGAAACAATAATATTAAAAATAAAGAAACATTACTGACAAAACAACGAATATTGAAATAAATCTGTAATCAGTAGACGAAGTTGCTTCAATGTTTTCTTCAGAAGACCGTCGTCGTTATCATCATGCAAACAAATAATTGCAAGTTACGTGAAGTAGTACACAGTAATATTAACCTGAAGCAAGGACTGAGATGGACACTCATATTGCGATGGCGTTTTTCAAAACGATTGTACTTTCTGATATAATGCAGGTAATCCCTGCGTATGACAATGGTCCTCTGCATTTTCATCTTTTGTACAACACCGGTGAGAATGCGTCCTCTGATGGAGATGTTACCAGTGAATGGACATTTTTTGTCAATGTAAGTTCCCTCAATAGCCTAAAAATCAACATTTAACATTTAAATTGTGTTACGTTTTTTTGTTGTTTTTCAAATAAAAAAAAAGATACGTACCTCACGAGGTGTTTTGAATCCCAGACCGACATTTCGGCTGTATCTCATAGGCTTCCTTCTCTTGGGGCCCAGACCTTTCTTGCGGTTAAGAAAGATCGTGGGCTGTTTTTGAAACGAACGCTCGGTCTATAAACACGAAAATGCATTTCTAAATTTCATTATTCTTCCACAATCACACCAAATGCATCATTATCATTAGGCGCATGGACTGTTTAGACAACCGAACCACGTGCAACGTTCGCACAAAAACCCATAACCTTTTCATAAAAGTCTCGAATAACCAATTCTTTTTCCTCATTAATGACTGTTACGTTTGTAACGATCACTCGGATACAAATATTTTCAAAATAACAAAGTTAAACAAGAAAAAATATACATATTGTCGTTGTTAACATCGGATACGTACCTGATCAGCCATCTTGCCCTACTGAAAGAGCGATCAAGAGCGATCGACACCGGAAAGGCAACTCACGTCATTTTGTTTGATCGAACCTGCAGTATTGCCAACATAAAATAACAAAATGTTGTGTGATTTCAGGATGTAATTGTAATGGGTTATTATAGGATATTGTTCAGCCCGATTTAAATAATGTATTATTTGGCTAGATGTTATTTTGAAATAACAATACATTAGTTTATTCAGAGTCCAAGAGCCAGATGTGGTTATATATATAGCAAAGTATATTCGTTCGTACGGGATCGTGATTGGCCGAAGAATCATCTTAGAGTTACAACAAATACACTTTGATAGCCACATCTGGCTCGTCTTTAGTATATGAACAGTATATGAATAACATTTTTGTCTAGATTATTTTATTATGTGGCTATCAAGTTTCTTTGAATTTCATACAGAACAAAGTTATTTGTTCTACATAGACTCAAAATCTATGTAGACGTGTCACGCGATGCAATTTTGTAGCTCTTACAGTGTTGTCAGCTTTTTGAAGAAAGTTGTTGTCAGCTGTTGTTGTATCACAGATGTTTTTTAGAATTCGTGAACATTATATATAGGTTCCGACAGGAGTTTCGCCTCTATTATGCTACTTTTTGTTAGTAGTTTGAGAGGTTCGCCGTAAATGTCGCTGTTGGTTCCCGGCCGTTTCCTCGCTGCGTAAAAAAATAAAATATTTATTAAGTACGCCGCAACCGACCATTGTTTATGCAGAGTATTGATTCCTCGTATTTTGGCGACGAACTTAAAGTAAGAACGACGACTGCATTGAGTGTTAGCGTATTTGACGTATTTGTTGAACGAACGCGTTGAGAATCGTGCTTTATGAAAGACGGTGCACGAACGATCGATATGCCTATCTGTCTGTAAACTATGTAATCGTTGCGGACCGTAAGTACGTGTTTATGGATGTTTCGATGGTTGACAGCTGTCAATCGTACATAGGTTGGTAGTGAGTCACCGCATCGTCAGTGGAACTAGGTGAAGACCGCTCGCATCGGCAGGTGACTAACAACCCAAGAATTACCGTCGCCTTCTATTATTTTTTTGCCCCCCTCTTTGTTGTGTTATCATTTATCGCGCACGCACTTCCTCGTTTTTAGCTGAGAACGGTCGATGCTTTTGTGACGCTCCTTTAGACAAACCTAAAACAATTCCAGCACTCTCGCTTTTTTGGCCTACAAGTTTTGTGCTGGTCCACCACAGGTATCACGCACCATCACCTACTCCTCTTTGTTCAGATGTCCAGGTATTTTTTGTAAGAACTCTTTTTTTTTTTTACTTTGTTTCATATCACACCGCACAGACTCTGCTGAACAAATCAGATAACGCTCGCTTTGTTCCCATTGTTTCATAGCGATATAACCGGCATGGCGTCTAGTTCCGTCAGCCAGGAGGACTTTGACAATGACTATGAGCTATCATCCAGAAGGTCCAGAATTAGAACGGCACGGGCGCGGATCGGCCCACCTAGAGCAGGAGACACCTCTTCGATAAACTTTCAAAGTAATTCTATCAAATGTTTGTTATCGCTAACTGCTTGCGGTGGCTCGGAAGAAAATGTAAAATAACATGGTAGCTATTAAGAACTCCTAACAAGGTTTCATTGCTAATCATATATCGCATACCTTGAAACATTTTAGAAATGTCATGGGAGTAAGTTACTATCTTTATGAACTGCAATTGTCTCTGTCAACATACTTTGCTTATTTTCTTATGTATTAAAGTACTTTACACAAAGGGAAAACACATATTGATCACAGGATAGAACTGCATTTGTACAGCTAATATTCTAATTAATTTATGGTTTATTATATATACTACGTAAATGTTCTCTGCTCCAGAAAGTACACCAAATGTGGAGGAACCCCAAGGCGTGTGTGAAACAAGCTCAAACAGTGCACCAGGACACGAGAGTCAACAGAACAAACCAATAATGAGGAAACAGGACAAACGTGTCACTGGACGGTAAGTAGCTCAACCATTGGTCCAATGGTGGAGTCGCAGAGATGAAGTGACCATAGATTTTTGCCACTTGCCACTATTATGTAGATCCAGTATAGAGTTCGCATACTTTGCTAACGCTTTCTGGATCTGGTTCTAGTGTCTTTAGTGTCGTATCCTGTTTGCACAGGCCAACGCACATAAACAAGGGCAAGCAGCAACGCGATAGACGGAAACTTAGGGAAAAGAGGCGAAGCACAGGAGTAATGCATTTACCGTCGACGGAGGTTTGTCACTATTTCCAGTCCCCTTACGCTCCCAAATATCTTAATGACTCTGCAGTACTTTCACAGTGATGTGAAAGAGTCTTTTTGCATCGATGCTCGTTTGATATTCAAGTTCTTAGTCTTTCCTATACTTTGCATGAGAATTTTAGATATTTTCGTTTTCGTCTTTGAATAACATGGAATCGAACAGTTGAGCGTAAAAGTGAGAGCGTTCGTCTTTAATCTTTTATCTGCTATTTTCAATAATCTATATTATAACGTGTTTTTCTGATATGGTAGAATGGTAACACTGTTGAATGTACAACAAGTAGAATTGCACTTAGAAGCTCTGTTGATATATACATATATAGAGTGAGTTTTACAAGGTGTGTTCGTTTCGCGAGTATAATGGATATTAGTGAGAGATTTTGTGTGCGAAACCCGTTGTTACTCCGCAATGTAATTTCGTTAGCGACTTAATTCTGCAGAGTACAGGAGGTAGTACAGGAGAAGATGAAGAAGAGCTTAGTGGCACTTGTCTTGAAACTAAACACAACACATATCACAATGAGTTCCTTGATCCTGAACTCATAGAAGTAAGTTCGTGCTATTATACATAATTATATATCTGTATTATATATACATATATACAATAAATATCTGTTTAATATATTATATATTACACTGTGGACGCGGTGTGAAACGCGGAAACACCTGTAACAGTGTCAATGTATGTACGTGAAACTACTGCATGTTTCAGGAACGGGCAGCAAAAATGTTTACACAAAGGCGGAACAAAAGGTATAAAACACTGTGATATCTATAACGGTAGCGGAATCATAAATGAAATTAGTGCTTTAGTGACAATTTAGTAGTTACTTGTAATAAACTGCTACTGCTTTTTAGGCATTACCGTACTTCCTACAGGTCATGTATAAATAGGCACAGTTGGTAAGTGCTACTGTACGTGACAATGTACAATTAGGCACGACCTGTACGAAGTACGGTAGAGCTAAGTAGATTCTTTTAAATACGAGCCTGCGTATTGTAACAAAAGTACGTAAGTCCTTTGTATACCTTTTTTATACATATAAAAAACGATCTCGGAATCAGTGAAAACAATATTTCTCTTGTAATTACTCTTCTCGATCATATCGGTAACTTACCCCGTTACTCACGTTACGCTAAAGCCCAAACAAACCGGCTAACAAAAATCTAAAAGATTAACCGAAATCACATTATTAGAGATTACCGGATAGGATCGTTTACATTAAGGGTCGTGCCTAATATATTGTTATAGGCAGTCCGGACCAACATGTCGACATGCCTCCACTAACGTGTGAAAAATGCAAATTTCATTTTAGCCATTCCGATTTTGAAGCAGACGACGAAGAGTTCGATTCATTGAACCAGTCGGACAGTGTCAACCAGTCGGACCATGGTAACCATGAACCCCAGACGTCAGTGACCACTGGCAACAGGCCTAGAGTTCCCACACCAACAGGCGATAATCCCCATGAGGTATAGTATACAAACGCTTCAGTAATAGCGAACATATCATGTGCAACAACCTAATTTCAGTTGATCGAACGTGCTCAGGAGGAGAATAGGAGGCTACTGTCGCTCCTCGAGGACCGGGATCACAAGATCATGGCGTTGGAGGCGCGTCTGTTGCAACAACAGCACGAGATGACCATGGAACGGGAACGATTGCGGGAAGAGAACGCGGCGTTGATTTGCGCAATGGCCGCTCTGGCCAGCAATTAATTATTATTATTCTCTTCATGCGAGACAGCCCGGCGACGCACCGTGTCAATCCTACGGATCGATTTCTTAGATATCACGGATCAGCCGTGAATTAAGCAAACATATACCAATAGTTTCCATTAATCGTGAATTTACTTGTTAATAAATAGCCGAGACAGGCAGATAGCGAAGCGGCTTTCAAGTTGACGCGCGAAAGAGACGCGAACGCGGAAATTGAAAAAAAAGAGAAGAAGAAAAATCACACGACGATTTATAAATCGGCGATCGCGAGAGAGTCGGTGATAAGTTTAACGCTACAATAGTCTGCGCTACAAGATTCCTCCTTGTATATCATGTTTTTTCGTAAAACAAGCAATAGATCTCGTCGCACGAACAGAAGAGTGAGGTAATCATAATTTATCCGCTTCATCTATAGAGAGCTTTAGTTGAGTGAATTTTATTAACGCAGTGGAGAAGTAAAGAAGGAAAAAGAAGTATATATAAATATAAATATCTAAATATATATTGTTTTGCGTCGTCGTATTGTTGGTATCTAATCATGGTCGGTAAGGTGGGGTTAAATATGTTTTCTCGCGATGTAACCGTGTAGAAAACGGTAGACGAGGTGCTCCAAGTTTGTTATTATATCGTTGTTAGACCAGCGATTGGGAATCATCGTCTCGAATCTATGCTTGACACGACCGCAGACTTTCTAAGTACCCGACGTTTTATACTGTGAAACTGATCAGCAGTAGCGAGGCGTGCAAAATATGTATCTGAATTTATTTTCCAATGATTGTTTCACATTCACGTAGCGGTACAGACAAAAATCTTAACGTATTACAAACAGCGATCCGTATCAATGCCACGAACAATAGGAATTTTCTGCGATAACCGTAACGATAGACTTAGTTCCATAGAGTATGTTAGAACGATGCTGTTTTGTAACCCCGTAGGTTTTTGCACGTCACCGCGAACTTTTTTACTCGCGAAGATGTCCGCTTCGCCGCGTCTATCTCATCGGTGTAAGGTTTAAGGAAACGGCGTTAATCCCGGATTCGTGCGTACAGAATTTCTTGCAAACAGAGAGGCACAAAACAAATGATTCCGTACCGCATTTAATTCGATCAGGAACGGGGGACCGAGAAAAGCGAGTCCATCAGACAAAGCACGAATCCCCTATCTACTAACTAATTGTATACCGTTGCAACTAGAGCTCCGGGACTTGTCCATTCCTGTCACTGTGTAATAATGGATACTGTCCGGAGCTTCAGTTACAACCTATTTTACAGCCAAGCGTGTATACAGGCTGTTCCATAAAAGATGGCATTATGTGATCGTCGAAGATGGAACCTCTTGCGTACACGCGTGTGCAGGAGACTGAGAATGCGAGTGCATTGTGCATGTGAGCGAGCATTATCGAGAGAAAGTAACAGGTCGAATTTGTAACTTACGTACTTGATCGTATGCACAATCATATTTTTATTTGTCAAGAGAACTAAGGAATAAGGGAACCATGTGCAGCGGCGGCCATCCTGGTTCCACCTAATATCGTCGATTTCAGTTTTCGAAGAAAGCGTGTCGACAGAGATTGCTCGGTCTAAGATGATTGAACCCGACTCCATCGCAAGAATTTGGGAATTTGGAAACTTTATTATATTCGAAATTCAATATTTTCTGTCTAAATAAACATGTTCTTAATAATCGCCTCCTTTATCTTTCCATAACCCTTCGAATCCTTTATACTCAAGGGGGCAGTATTCCTCTTCAGGCGTTTAGTGCAATGCAAAAGGTTCAATAGTTCTTCCGACAAAAATTCGCGTAAGAACGGTTTCGAAATAATTAAGAATACCTTTTTAAAGTAAAATTCCAGACAATTATGTTTACTGCTCTCTGCCCTTAGAGTCTCTACTTTCAAAGGACTGTTAGATAAGAAGCTTTTCTCGTGCGAGATATGGATCGAAGATGGTTTAGAAGCGTGCAACTAGTTTAGCTCCTCTGTAGGATCTTCCTGAATGTAATTTGCACTTCAAGGACAAACGGTTACGTAGCCACGCTGAAGGATGGGTTATCGCAACGACTATTTATCGCAGGTCGACATATACAATTTTATTGTTAAAGTTCTTCCACAATCCAGTAAACGCTACATACACATATACATTCTTACGACGCAACAGGTACTACACGCTCATGGCATTCTTTCGCCCCCCTCTCTCTCAATCTTCCTCTCTCAATTCCTCTCTGAATTTTTTTACACAATGCTTAATCACTTCGTCTCCTGTCTGCCTTCACTCTGCGATATTATGTCTCTATGTACAACGCTATTCGCTACACTTTTTACAAGGACCACGGGGGTTTGGCGTCGTGCAACCACCATAGGATCCCATAGGACGCCCGCAGCTTCCGCTGGTTCTTCATCCATGGTCCGTTGAAGAGGGAAAATAAAGGCGACGTCTCTTTGATATGTACCGTTTTATCTTCTTCTTCGAGAGAATTAGAGAATACTTGAAGGAACTTGCTCTGTCTCGTTATTTAACTACCATGAACCCTTCCTCTTCGTCTCTTCACACGCAACTATATAGGTTTTCTCTTTCTCTGTCGCTCGCTAGATAATCGAGCTTTTATTGTCAACAGTTGAGTCTCTAACGTAGAAAGGCATATCGGTTCTTTGAAAAAGCGATTTTTCTTTGCTACATCTCGTCCTTTCGTTTTGAACAGCTGCTCGGTTTGATTAACAGCGGCGATTGTCGTGTGTCGTAACAGTATCCGCGCACTTGTTATACTTGTTACACCTTGTTACATCCTATGTCGACGGCTTATTCTGCCTTTTCCCGTAGGTAGGCCGTCAATTCTTTCTCGAGGTATTTTTGCGACGATCAAACTCGATTTTCCCTGCTCTCGTTCTCGTCTCTCGCAAGGATGACTCGTCCGGTTCAAATAAAAGCGGTAAATTACGAAGCTTAGATACATACGCGGGCTCAAAGGCGATCGGAAACTGCTCTCCAACGCATCCGAACGTAATGTACAAAATGGCGGCTATAGCGAATCGCTTCGGCGATCTTCTTCGAGCTCATTTCTCACTCGAAGGTGCGCGTGGACCTCAAATTATACGTAAGTTCGATAAACCTGGCTCGGAGAAGCTTTCCCTTTAATTGGTACACTCAATTTTAAATCACGTGAGGCTCGAAGTATAAATTATACATTTGTCTCAATCTTCTGATCAAATTTTTAGAACACCTTGACTCAGCAATCTCAGAAATGAGATAAAATTGATGAGATTAACTCGGTAACATATAAATTATTGTACATTTCCACATTCTCGAATCATCACAGATTACTTTACGTATCAGGCATAAAAATATGCGTTGAAACTATAAACTGCAACATTGAACATTATAGAAAATGTTGATTATTGATACAAGGGTTAAATTTTACTGAAACAGTCAAAAAAATTTTGTCACAGATGAATAAAAATCTGCAGTTTAATAACAAAGATAGTGTAACAACTTCACAGAAGAGTCTAAAAGATGTTTACTTAATTTAGACTAAATATTTCCTTGCACATCACGTGATCAAATCTTAAGGGTCCAGAGGGAAAATTGATCTTCCCTCGCGAAGCACATCAATTTCTTACAATAAATTTCGTCGTTGCATCGAAGCTTGGAACTCGTCGCAGTTCGAACATAAAATCGTTTTGGTAAAAAAGGAGGAAAAAAAAGGAAAAACAGAACAAAAATAATCGTATACGTGTCGTCTCTCTCGAGTCTCTCTCGACGACGTGTTCTATTTACTCTAAATTAATTGGCGTGTACGCGCGTGTTTTTGTGTGTGTGTCTGTGTGTGTGTGTGTGTTTATAGGGCCATTTATTCTGCCATTCTCTCCCGTCCCTCTCTCACTCTCGTTCGCACCTTAAAATAAATCAATTACATCCCGACAAACGACTAGATGATCACGATGGTTGGATCTCAACCAGATCCTTAAATGCTACGGACCGCGCTTCTTCGTGGTTAAGTTAAACTTCCGGTTAACGATACACAATTATCCATTATCAAATATAAACCACCTCGCTATCGAGTAGTGTGTTGAATATACGAGTACAGATACAAATAGGCAAAGGCAAAAAAGAAAAGAAAAACGCAAACATAGTGATCTCCGCCGCGCCGAGAACACTCAGACCGTTCGAGATCACCGAACATCGGTCCGTAGTGGTTCTAATATTAATAACTGGACTGCGGATCTTTATGCAAAATCAAAATTTTATGCGTCGATCGCAGGAAAGGTTCCTCCTTCAATCGTTTGAACAAATCGAAAAATAACGCATCAATTTTCACAGATTCTTTCAATCTTTGTGCCGTTACGATTTCCACTGATTTTTTCCCGTGAATCCATAAAATCCGCAGTTCGTTAATAATCATCGAACAATTCCGAGCTCGAGCGAGAGTAAAATTAATTCATATAGTTGACCGTGTGTTTACAGCCCCGTGGAAAAATTCAAACGAACTCGGGATTGTTCGATGACCACGCGTTCTTCGCGATACCGAACCCAAGTGGTCAGGACGCGACAAATTGTTATTGACCTCAATTGACATATTCGACCGTGCTCGTCGTTTATTCGAAAAACGCACCCCCTCCTCTCTCGCAACAACACCAGTGTCCCTAAGCAAGGTACCTCTAAGATCCCGCCACGATTCGAACGGAAAATATACACATTAAAAATAAGAATGAGGTTCGCAAAACTAAAAAGTGTCTTTCCAAATTGTACACATAGTTAATCGTTTCCGAAGAGGTACAGAGAAAAATTGAGACAGACGCTCGCCTCGAGGGAAATCGGATGAACGACTTCGGGCCCAACTCGGGTCGGACTCGAGAGCCTAGTCAGGCTTTTTCCTGGACCTTCGTGCTTGGAACACTGTCGCTCGCGTAAGTACACCAGTTTCTTCGCGACGATGCACCGAGTCTCTCTCTCTCCGACGAAATAAATAATCCGCGTGGCCGGGGTCCATTTTCATTTTTCCCGGCGGCCACCGCGCACGGAATCGCTCTTTTACCACTGAAATAAGTTATCCGGTCGGTTATATGAAGTAATCTGTCTCAGCTTATCCCTTCTCCGGGGTTTGGGGCGATCGCCAAGGCACGTGTTATAGTAGCAAAAGTAGATCCGAGAGTCTCTTCGAGTTCTTCTTTCCGACGGTCACCAAGCGCCCATTGGCTCTTCTGTCTTCGTGGTTCGCGAACAAGAAGAACGTCTCGGATGTACAGGATATGTATCAGAGTTTCAATCGTTGGCTCTTCCGGTTGGACCAGCAGGATACGAGACGCGGCTCCAACCTCTGTCGATGAAGGTCTCAGACGCTGCAACCGGATGTCACCTCTTCGCTGTTCTGCTGATGGGACCAGCGACACTGGTGGCAGCTCTTCGGCTCTTCAGGGGCTGGTGCTACTCCTCCAGATGCTCTTAGACCTTGCTCCAGTTCCAGCAACTGGCCCATGAAGTTCAGGTTCGGGCTGATGATCGGCCGCGCGTTTTTCACCAGCTTGTACGCTTCTATCATTGATAGACCTTTGTGCCGCATTATGTACGCGATTGCGATCGTTGCGCTGCGGGATACGCCTGCCTGACAGTGCACCAGCACGCTGCTTCCGGCTTTTCGGGCTTCCTCTGCAAAGAAAAATAATCTTACGTTATTATTGAGAATGAACGACCCGATGACGAGTTAACTCGTCGGCTGTTGGAGATTGGCTACTTTTTTCTTAATTTAACAAAAATAATTCCTGGAGTTTATTTATTACATTAATTTCATTTGTCTTACATTACGTCTCTCTAGATTATCCGACAACCGGAGATAAAAATGTCTCAAACGAAGGTCAGAAGGCAGAAAGGTTTTCATTTAACAAAATGATAAAGACCACTTCAATTCTTTTTAGCAACATTGTATTTTTTATTCTTATTAATCGATATACCGCCGTATCCTTTTTAAAAAAGTATCAGGGGTCTCAGGTCGGAAACGGATTGGTTCAGAAGTTATTAATTTTCTGCCGACTCCCATAAGAGTTCGAACACTGTGCTCTAGCCTAATCCGTGCAATAGTGAATCTAGACCTGTCCAGGTCGAAGGCATTAAGAGATCGTCTCATCGGGACAGACAGAGGATTACGAATCGCGTGGGTACGTATGAGAGAAACTAGCTGAGATGAGGGTCATCGACGCGTCTTGGGCCGACGTCATCCGGAATTTCTAGGAGGTGATTTACAGGAACGTGCGGGAACACAATGATCCGGCCGTGCAACTCGCTCGGATGACGCGGGATCGCGTTGTAAACGGTCAAACAAACCAGTCGTGGTAACCCAAACAGGCGATTCGGTTACGTAACATGGGGGACGCTATCGTATCGCCAATGAGTCACACTGACGACCGCCCGTATCCAACTACTGTGTGCAGCGAGAGAGAAAGAGAAAGAGGGAGAGAGGAGAGAACCGTTGCAAGTGCGGACGCATGTGACGATGATGTGTACTTTCATAAAAAAAAAAAGACAGAAAAGAAAGTTAAGCATACGTTCTAACCACGTTGTGGACACTTGAGTGGTTCTCTTAAAACAGGATCGGTGGTCAGTTTTCAAGGACTTCGGGATTTATTTTTATAAATGGACAAGAAAAATGTTTGGGCTAGATTTTCATGCGAAGTATACATTTTCTAAGTTGACTGTAAGAAATGGAAGATGTATTTCTTCTTTAAATAAGTAGAAGAACATAGATTGAAGGAAAAACTACCCCTTAAGGGGGTTGAAACCACACAGATTCGTTTCAATAATAGTTCCTAAAAATATTGTTACACTGTCAATAGCTTATTATGGTACTGTGATCAAGAAGGAAGCTATTGTATGGTGTAACAAGGATGTTAAGGGTAGAAGGAAAAACCCCTTAAGGCGGTTGATGAAACCATACAGATTCCACTCAATAATTCCTAAAAATATTGTTATGGTACTATGATCAAGAAGGAAACTAAAGCAACCTGTAACAACGAAGATCTTAAGGGTAGAAGGCAAAACTACCCCTGCAAAAAGGTTGTAATCACAGAGATTTTTTTCAATAACAATTCTCAATGAACATATCAGACTATTCATAGTAATAAGATCGAGAAGGAAGTTAGTAAGACAGCAACGTCACCTCGAGGTAACCGAAACCACCCTAAAACCACGTCGCCGATTAGCCTAATCGCTCGGATAACCAGTGACACTGAAAAATCTTTCGCTGGGTCCCCGAGGCGTCGATTAATCGCTAATAAATCGCAGCACGGAGATGAACGCACGGAGCATTATCTACTGGCTGATCGCGAGGGGTCGATCGCCTAATCGAAGTAGTTTAGGCAAGCGTTAGTCGCGGCGACACGGGGTGGTGTGCATTGGCCCCTAAACGCCTAACACCCAATGTATACTTGCGAGAGAGCTGGCATCTGCTATGAGTCACAGCTGACGAATTGCCAGACGGAGAGAGAGAGAGAGTGTGTGAGAGAGAGAGAGAGAGAGAGAGAGAGAGAGAGAGAGAGAGAAAGAAAGAAAGAAAGAAATGGGGAGAAGCGAAACACGGTGAGAGAAACCAGGGGGAAGGAGGATCGCTACTGATAGGGATGGGTCAAATTTAATGATAGCATTCGACGCGCAGATAAACGATCCACACGCTATTTATCTTTATAATAAAATGCCATTCTCTTCTCTTGTTTCTCGTTGGAAATTCGGGTCAGCAAAAGGATGTCAGGGAACCGGGGATCAAGATCTTCGTCGTAGACCGATGCAAATTTGATGGAAAAATTTAGGTCGAGGTATAAATACTGGCAGAAGCTCGCTAATTGAATTATCTCGATTGACGTCGACTGTGACTTTGGACGCTTTAATTAAAATTGGAGATCGCCGGCGGGACCAGGGTTTAGAGCTTAGAGGATCCTAACTGGAACTTTATGTACCCCTCGGGTTTCATATATAAATTTTATAAAACCTCATAATCAAATAAATACCATAAAAATTGTTCATAAAATTTTTCACTACTCTACAAAAGCTGTTACAATATTCTAGTAACAGAGGTAGTGACTTTCATTGGCGTAGCCATGAATAAAATTCTCATTGTCGATCTGAAGAGCAAGAGGCAAAAAGGGGTTGAAAAACGTGATCCGCAAGCCGTTCGAGAAAAGCGGTCGAATCTCGAGAGGATCGAGGAGGGTCCAAGGGAGAAGGGAAAATGAATGAGTCAGAATGGGAGAAAATAACAGGGTGGAGCGTCGGTCGAGGTATATTTCGGTAACAGAAGGCACATGTGTGTACACAATGACAAAAAGCTGCGACACCTGTCGCGATCCCGAAAATGATACCGTGGTTCCGGGAAATCGGACGTACTTGTTGCCTCGAGCCGAGTTTCAGCCGGTTGTGTTTTCTCTACCTCTCCCCCCCCCCCCCGCCAGCTCAGAACTCCCCGTTCCGAGGAAGGTTAAAATTAAAACGGGAGATTCATGTTCTCGGAACGTGCGAACTTGTTGCGGCGCGACGATCATCCCGATGCGCAATTCACTATGCCCGTAATACTCGTCGAAGCAACACGAAATAATCCTCGGATTAATTTAACCGGCGTATTTATAAACGTGTTTGATATTATTTGGCTCGCGACGATCAGCGATCTCGTTTCCACGAAATATGTACAGAGTTTGTTAACCCTGGGAAAATCAAAATAGTGTGAGGCAAGCCTCGGGCATCTTCATTTGAACAATTTTTAAAAAATTGTTTAATTTTAAATTGTCTAAATAAAATGTGAAATTATTAGTGGTTCTGTTTTGTTACTGTTTCAGCGAGTTTTATGCACAGTCACGAACACGAGTCAGACTCGTGATGAAGATTTGGAACAGCCTCTACTAAGCATATTTGTTATAAATTTTTTTCAAACCGAAATTCTATGATATTGTCAATATAGTCTTTGGATAAATTCTCTTCTTCTTCTAACGAAATAATAGACAACAAAAAAAGCTCTAATCACTGTAACCATAAATTAAATCGTAGGGGTTTCAGCATCATCCCATAATTTTTCCAACCCCTAGGAACACCCTTTTCAAGGTTTGTCTGCTTGAAAAAAAATCAAGATTTCTGCACCACCAGAAGAAGCTGTAACTTTTCCAGTGAAGGAGAGGAACAACAGGCACTGTAAACGCGTATCTCGCGCCCCGACAACCATAAGGGGGTTCGAGCTGGAACAGTTAGGGTCGGCGACGTTTTTCCCTCGTCGACGCGGTTCGGTGTAACGGAAACAGGGTGTAACCAGCCGTTTCCGGTGGACCATTCACCGCGCGAGGACTAGAAGACGAAAGGCTTCCATTCATGAAACCATGAGTCACGCGCTCGCGCGAGCGAATCCACACACGCGCGCAGCTGTATAGATACCCATGTGCACGATGTACCCCCCTCTATTCCCCGTGCCCCTTTTATCATGGTGCCCCACTGGCTGGCAGTCTCCTCGTCCGTGTCAGTCGTGTGTTTATTGCACCGCATTCGATGCAGGACGTGTGTATACGTGAAACACCGCTCTGAGAAGGACGAGGGATGGGGAGAGGAAGAATTGAATCAGTCGTGTGTTTATGTGCGAGTATGTGAGAGGATGCATTCGTGTGTGCACGTATTCGTGCGAGCACTGCACCGGGGAGAGAGAGCCCTACCGAATGTGCAACTGGTGGAATGCTGTACCTGGCCAACCGTCCAACACCGTAGGGACTGTTGCGTGAAATGAAGGGCACCTTGGTGCGTTGACCGTTAAGACGTCTCTTGTGGGCAAACAAAGCGACGACTTTGACCCTTCAAGGCCCTGGGCGAAAATGCGAGAGAAGGGGATGAGGGGTACACACCTTTTTTCCGATGCGATTTTTGATACGTTAGAATTTTTGAAGAAACGTTTGGAATCATTCGTGGGAATTGTTTTTAAACCTGCTGCGGTTACTGATGCTTAATGGATTTTGTAATATTATTGAAACAAAGGGAACTAGTGGAAATCATTTTGTTTTAGCCCTTCGAGGTGAGATTGGACAAACGAGGCATCCATAAATAGTAATAATAATTTTCTTATACTTTTCTAACATGTAAAAACATCTTCCACTTCTTGCCCAACTCTATTATATACTGCTATGCCGATTAGAGAACTTCTTTGTTAATGACTCGTTATAAGAAAAAAGAGAAATCTATTATTAGTTAGTGTCTACATTTATTTTAATGTATAAAGAAGTGTACTCTGCGATTAATATATTTTTCTACTAGTTTCTGAATGAAAACAAAAATTGCATACTGGATGGAAATGTGGCCAAAAATCATGTACCGATGGAAATGGCCAAAAATCAAGTACCGATGGAATTGGCCAAACATCATGTACTGAAGAAACAGGCTAAAAATCATGTGCTGAAGGAACAAGCTAAGAATCACACAAGGAAGAGGCTAAGATTGTGTATCCTATTAAGGGTTAATCGCATACTGACGATTTCCACTGTGCAAATTAATCCCAGGTAACCATTAAACGGCACTTCCAGGTGTCCAAAGCGGAAAGTATACCGTTCCAAACGGTGGAATCGCTGTATCCTCGAGAACAAGAGGTAGGTTGAACTGGTTGGAAAGTTTCTCCAGGCCATAAAGAATCGAGTCCTGGGTTCCCATGAGGGGAACTAAAGGACGTTTTAAATCCGGACTGCTAGGAGGAAGTTCCTTCGTCTAGAGTCTAGATAGAGTATTCTCTACAGAGAACGACGATGACCGTTTCGAATTCTAATCCGATTTCGAGCGTCTCTGTTACGTGGAAGCACGACTTGCGAACAAAGTGGTCAAGTTTCTTATGGTTCACAGAGGACTATTTAAAAAGAAAAGAAGAAAAATAGATGCGATTAAACAATTTGATAGGTACCATTTTAACCTTATCACATTTTTAAAATCCTAATAAAATTCACTTCATTCCAAAATACTACTAATTCACTTTAACATACCCTAATAAACAATTAAGGTGTTAATAAAATTCTATTTTGTTATAGTCGGTATATAGCCTCTGGAGAAAACATAGACATACGGTAAATATAAACTTTCTTTGTTTTTTCTATGAAATTCTGATGAAGAATATCTAATCATTATAACCACGACATAAATAGTAGTGCAATATTGTCCAATTGTCAGAGATGTATGAATTTCGTCTAGCCTACAGCGATTCTGGTCCACAGCACACTGTTATGAATGCAATGACGATCATTGGCCGAGGACACACCCAGTCGGCCGAAAGAATTACTCATCGGCACAGGCCAGCGTCTCTTTGTGAACGCGAGAGAGCCCGTGCGTTCTCTCTCTATCTCTCTCTCTCTTTCTCTATAGTCTCTCTCACGGTGAATTAAACGCAGCCTCCGCAAGAGTGGCCGTAACCTCCCGACATTTAGCACCGCCGATGCAATTGGACTAATTTACACGAACGGATTCCGGTGTATCCTTCTATTTTCGTTGAGAGCTGCCGCACCAGCAGGCGAGCAAGCAACAGGTCTGAAAACCGTCAATGGATCGACCACGCTCGCTCGTTCAATGTCAGCCGGCATTATAAACGCGTCTCGCGTTTCCTCCCGCTAACTATTCAAATGCTTCTCTCGTCGTCCAATTCATCAATTACCCGGCTCTGACTAACGCTACCGTGTTTTACTAGTTGTCCCGGCAGACGACGACGGTGTACCGAACTCTGGATGCGTCCAAAGAGGACTCGAAGAGACAAACCTCTCAGGTGGACAAACGCTTCGCGAATAAAGAAAATAATCTATCTCTTCTTCTCGAAACGTTTTTTCCGACATGTTTCGTTCGCTAAAGTATATTTCATTTGAGATTCGAAGCTGGGTCTAGTCGATGTGTTCGAGTAAGATTGAAGGGGTTTTCCACTGACCGATGAAGTCGAAGGCCTCCTCGAAGTACTGTTTAAGGTTCTGGTGTCCGGAATCCGAGGCAGGGATCTGTCTGTAGGTTATACCCCTCTCCTCGTGATATCCGGGCAACTGTGAAGTGACGTTGAGGACCCTGGTGGCGCCTAACGCTCGGAGTAGCTGAAGATCAGCTGCGTCCCTGCCGTTTCCAAGGTACAGGAAGGGTAGAACTCGGGAGGCAGGGTGGTTGTCTATGTCAGCAGGTTGAGGGGTTGGTGGACCAGATAAACTGAGCATTGGGCAACCTGGTCCGGGGCTGGGACATCCACCGACTGCCGATGAACCCGCTCCGCCTGCTGGGAGCAGCGTGTCCTCGCAGAGGTCCCTGTGCCGCCTGTGGAACTCTTTATGTCCACCTGGAAACAGATAAAAATTGTCTATCAGAACTTGTTCAGCAAGAGCTGGGGCTTAAGGTTTAGGGTCTATGAAAGATTAAATTTAATTAACCCTTTGAGAACGCACACAAGAAGATCTAGTAGAGCTTGCAAAGCTGATGGTTCCAGCTATATTTATACTGTCCAAACCTAACGGGAACCCACCCCGCAGTATCGAATTACTATGACACCCCGAGTATAGCTCGCGGTAGCTAGCTGTTTGCCACCGAATTTCGCTCAGGAAGACTCCAAAACGACAGGTTCTGGTAGAAATACCAGTCGCGCCAACGCGGTGGGTCTATCCTCTGTTTATTATCCTAACATTGGCTCCTTTGACTAACGGGACGCCGTTCCCGGAATCCCCGAATAGCACCATCAAAAAGGCTATTCCTCGAAGCCGCATATTTAACCAGTATAAATTGCGTACAAGGAGTACAGAGTGATCACCGGAGTGCTAAACGCTGCAAACCCGTACGAAGCAGCATGAACCAATGTAATTAGGGTGACCAGCGACCGCGTCAGGTCTGAACAGGCCAAGATGGCGGTGTCGTTCCATAACGGTCCTGGTTATAATCCCATTATCGGACAGGTCCGAAAACGTTCATAGAGCTCCTCTCTTTGTTTGGAATCCGCAAATAGCCGAAGAAACGGTCGGACACAGCAAATTCTATTTATCTTGCTGGATTATACATATACCAGCAAAAGGGGAGAAATACAATGCAACGATTCAATCTCCTGCCGGGCGGAATCGTAGTCTGGGACTCTGTGTACACAACGATTTCTCGTGAAACCACGAGCTAATAAACCTTTCGTGCTGCAGGTCCGCCATACTTCCGCGTACCGCTACGCCTCTAGACCTGTATCTACAACAGCGTTTGCCCCGGAGGCGAATTAGTCCGGGGAACCTGAAACGTGGATGATTTTTCAGCAAATTTAGCGGATTCTTCGGTACCCGAGAGAAAGAAAGCGATTCTGTACGCTGGTCGACTGTCTCGTGCGGTTTTCGAAGCCATACTGCGGCTACTTTAGCTGTCTTGAGAGTCTTCCGGTCTTAAGAAACGCGAGCCGACTGCAAGCTACTCCGAAAATCCCTGGACACCTTCCATGATCGATGCAGTGGTTAGTTCGCGGATTTTTTAAGCGTGTTATGTCGACAGATTTTTCTGGTCTATTTTTTTAGCAGATTTTTAATTGTATTTTCTTGGCTGATTTGTTAAACGTATTCCATGGCTGGTTTTTTTTAAATCCATTTTGTCGGCAGATTTTTGAAGCGCATGTTATTGTCAGATTTCTGAGAAATTGTAGTTAAGCAACTAAAGAACTTAAAACGTGTGTCATCTAGCTCCTCAGACCCCACATAACTGTACTGATAAAGGTGTCCAAAATATCAACACGTAAATAAAAATAACCAAATCGTACCTAACACCCCCAAAGAGTCCCCCCACTCGGAAACCATGAAAGCCCAAAAACATCCCCGACACCAAAACCAAAATTAATAAAATCAAGAATGTATCCTCTATCCTCTGGCATCCTCCGCAAAGCAACAGGAGTGTCGTCAATAGCCAAAGAGTAATCACCAATGTAAACATTGTCGTCGAGGGTAAGCAATGTCCTAAGTGTGTCCCCTTCTTCGCCCCCTGAAGGAGAAAGATGGAAAATTCCAACGAGGATGAGGAAGAGACAGAAGAGAGACAGTGAGAAGGAGTCTCGAGTAACCCGCGAATAAACGGTCTGGGGTAAAAATAAAGAAACAGGCCGGTAACGAGAGGGGGTCTGGGAAGAAATGTGGGCTAAAAGTGTCTTCCTCTCCTGACCTGCAGCCTCGTGAGGCCAGGCCTGGCCTGGCTCAACGATGAGTCACTCTTTTCGCCCCCTGGCGTCGCGCCGCGCCGCGCTCAGCCAACCCCGTTTGTTAGTTTGCTGGCTGACTGTCGTGGCTCGATGATTATTCCACAGTCGCCGCAACGAAACTTCCTTTCGGCAAACGCGGGGGAGGAGGCCCGGGGACCTCCTCCTTCCGGATCCGATGCGATTCAGTACGTTTTTCATTGCTCGTTTCATTTACCCCTTCGTTTAGGGTGACCGGAACCTTTTCACAAAGGATTCGCCATAAAAATGAACTAGAGATCATGATTTTGAACGTGTAAATGTAATTTTTATGAAGAAATTACAATTAGTTCGAATCGCAGAGAAAAAACTGAAGCTTGCTTTTTACAACATCCTTGTTTTTTCTTGTGTTGAAAATACAATTTTTTGTCTTCAATATGTAAACAATACCGTTTTGCAGATTTGTGTCGATTGTGTACATAAAGCTAAAGGTCTGTTTTTGGAACAAATTGGCCCAAATGGTGCGCGAGGGTTAATTAATTATGATCGACGTGCATCACGGCTGGTAAACAACTGATCCAACCCCGTTTTAGATAGAACAAATTGACTGACATGATGAATGACGTAAAAATCGATACAATGACGTGAACATACGATTGAAACAAGCTATAATTGAACGTGATGCAATTAAATGCGAGTCTGAATATTCACAATTCAAAAATAAGTTATTCTTGTCTATAATAAATTGAATTTTGTATTGGATTTTTTTTTGTGTTAGTGTTGCTGATATATCCCGGGAAATCCCCCATTCTACATCGCATTTACTTCAAATTGAAAGTTTTAATAGGGTATAGTGGGCTCCCGGTAAGTTACGGGGTTCTTTATTGTCAGGATATTGAAACAGGCTTTTGTTCGGGCAGTTGCAATCTCTGGTGCATTAGACTTTACCGGAAGTCGTGCATTTCGCGATGAACGCGTCCACTGGACGTCACAGCTTGGACACGGAGACACGCATGATCTAGCATCCATGAAAATTACCCTTTATTTAACGCTCAATATCAGGATGATAGCTTGTTACCTCCTATTTCAGGTTTTTTAAGACGAGGAAAGTGGTCAATTAATCTTTTTTAGTCCTTGATGCACATTATTCAATGTTCAAACCTCGGAGGACTGATATATTCCTGACTTAATAGTGAACGATACATAGATCATTCTAGATCGTACCCCATCATTCCGTTAATCATATTTTTTCAGTTCCTTCATCTGCTTTCAATTTAATTCCAATTTAATTGAATTTCAAACAGCTACCAATTTAATTGCGTCGCTACAAATTACTATTTAGCATGTACTAGTAATTACACCGACTTAAAAATTTAATTGCTGCGTTGATATACTCGGTGTACCACATTTTTTTTATTAATTTCATTGAGCTATTTGTTTCTGAAGCATGTGGGTATGCTAGAAATTAAAAAGGTTCGGATAATCGAGGTCCTACTGTAAATTACTTTGATTTTATGTAATTTTTAAAATTGCCAAGTTCTTAATCAAAGTCGTGTTAAATGTTTCTGAAACACTAGATCAAAATGGCTACGGGTACCGCAACCCACGCGTTCAACATAATTTAATATCCCATAAATCGCCTCGAAGTTAAATATGTATGTATAACCGCTTGTGTTCCATTGCTGCATAATTCGACGGGGGCATTAGTATTCTTTTGGCGGTTTGAAAAAACTGGATGTAACGGTTTTTCGGGTTGCCGACTAGACAGGTTTGCGAACCTGACGAAGACCGGCTCGCGATTTGATCCAGATATCGTTGACAAAGTGGCACGACCGCCGCCTCTTATGTACAATCCGTGGTGTGGAGTAGTGTGGACTGGTCTCGAAGGAAATCGCAACTTTGTTAGTGGCGATCTAACGCGGCATGGTCATGCCATAGAGAAGTATACATATGTACGTACACGTCTACATATTTATAGATGTACTTGTGTCGCTTTGTGGCGTCCATACCACCGAATGACGTCACAAGTTCACGTTTAACTGTCGCGATGTATTCTTGGCGACCGGCGAACGAAGTAATTACGCTTAATAGATCGGAATTGTTAAGGGAAGGGGCACGCGTGTCCCTTCGCGGGGCACTGGCCTGATTTTCAATGATTCGGTGTGCACTGTGTCAATGAACCTGGATGTGCATCATTCGAAATGGTCGAATCGACCAAAACAAGATTTCCTTTTCTATGAATCATTTTTTAGTCGACCGATGCTGGAAAATTGTGCAACAGTGTGTCCAAAAAATGGTGTACTTGCTTGAAAGAGGTGAGTTTAAGTAACTTTTTCCTTTGCGAAAATGTTCTCCACGGCTTTGTTAACGAGTTCTTAACGAAAAACACGGACCAATCAGAGTGCAGCTATAGTGGAGGAATTTCGGCTCGGCCAATGGCAACGTCGCGCTCAACGGGAACTGCCGGCTAAAATTTTAGTAGAATGAAACTACATATTTAAATAATCCAGGTCTGGTTTTTGTACAAAGGTCTTGAATTATTAGTGGTAACAGTTTGATTATGCCAACAATTTTTGGGTTGATGCAACAGCAGGGAAAACAATTCAGCGAAACGAGAGCAATGAACCTCGAACAACATGATTGTTATAATGACCCGAATGAGGCGCGACCCACATTCCACTGGAATCCGTCGATGCACACAGGGCTAACCAAAGTACTTACATGTATACTTCGGCAGTCATCGATCTTTGTACTGTAGATCGTACAAAGATTCATAATAAGTAACTGGATATAAAAATAACCGGGGACGGTTTATCAGTTCGAGATATAAAGAACGATACCACTTGTTGAGGGGTGATATAACTCGAGCTAACCCGGGAAGAAAATACTGTGGAACTAAGTGGCAATTTTGCACAACGACATTATTAATACTTCTTTATATTAAGAGACCTAGGAACGAAATAGCGAAGCTAATCTTCAGTTATGAAAACTATCCTTGACTGGTATGGAGAAAATGCTGTCCAATGTGCTTTTAGCACAATGCTGTTATTAGTGTAATAGAAACTCTTTACACAAAAAGGATCAAAAAACAAATCTTCAATTAAGATAGCCGCCATTAGCGTAGTAAACAGTAATTCAGAAAAATTTCCCCTGTCCATCCCCACAACTAGGGTTGTCAATTTTTTCAGAGACAATTCCGGGATATATTGCCTAAAACTGAAACGTGCATATGTAATTTCAGAATATTCTCCACTGAGAACCACTTAACATAACATACCTAGTTTTCAAAGAAAAATTTTTTTTATGTACGAAAAGATATGTAAAAGAATAATAATACAATTTCAATTGCGGGACGTTTGGTAACCCTACGTATTGCCCAAACATCTCCAACCCAAAACAAAATAATCCAAAGACTTACACCCGGGCATTCACAACACCTATTAGGGAAAGACAGGTTAACCCAAACACCACGTAAACACACAATTACCGGACGCTCAATCACAGATTCCTGGAAACCCCCTCTCCGTGTACAGTGGCAAACGTGTGACAAGATGTCACGTATTCTTGCACAAGTCCATGGGGGAACAATGTTTTATCAGTGTAAATATACGGTGGACGAGAAGAGAAATTCTCTTCTCGGATAAGTGGTTATCGTCTGCGATGTGATTTAATGCAGAAAAGGAACAGACAGAAGAAGGAGGGTGAAGAAGAAGTGAACCGATTAGAGAGAATGAAGGAGCGTTCATGCGCAGCCACCCCGGGGATAAGGAATCCGTAAATTCCACCATTCCCGGCGATTAACACGAAACGAGTCATCGGGCACGCGTTTACGCCTAAAATCCGAGATACCGTGGCCTCTGAGTCATCGCGAGAGAGGAGATTGTACGTAGAGCCGCGTGCCTCTCGTCCGACTTCGTATTCTCCCATCGCCGCAGCCAGACGTTTCAGAAATACCATTGCCCATACTTGTCCCGCGACGTTGGGGGATTAGGCGACCGACTAGTGGAACAGGTAACGATGCCTCTCAATGAATCAAACGCTTTCTAGAGCCGGAGATCCTAGGCCAGAACCGTAACCACCGTCGCGACAACCTGAATCGACGCTTGAACCTCTATACTATCGGTCGAATCACTGGTCTCGGATTCCTCGTTTTACGATTATTGTAATTACTAGATTTTATGCATTTATGAAAGATTACAACGAAAATGAATACATCAAATGCAATACAGAAAAGATTTAATTCTTGGACGATTCTTGCTATAGTTGATGATGCTGTATTTATCAATTTTTCGAAATGTATTTTTTTAATAGTATATTTTTAAGTATTTGTGTACTTCAACAGTTGTCCGTTTAATTTAATCGCCAGAAACTGATTGGTTGAATGATTTTGATACTCTGGGTCAAAAAAGACCGAGGCTCTTTTTAAGAAAAGAAAGGAATGTAACTTGTTCTTTCTTGAAATTAATTAAGTCAATTTTTATTTTCATTATTCACAGTCTACCAATTAATTACCGGGAGTAATTAATCGACCATGTTTTGTACTCTACAAACACCTAACTTTTCTATATGAATATTCAATTTTATATATTCTATCGAAAAAATGACTAGCCCTAGTAACATTAGGGATTGTTTTTACCGCGAATGGTTACGTGGTGTTATCACCACGATCTGCCAAACAACCAGGATTAGAAAAATCGATCTAGCTTCAACAATAGTAGAGTAAGAAATTCAAGTAATTTATACTTTGTTTGGTTACTATTACTAACAGTTGCCATTGGCGTTCGGCCAACACAGATGTAAATAATTACTCGAAGACGAACAAAATGCTTCTAGATTAGTCACAGACGACTAAATCGACGATAACGATGTTTATTTCCCGCGGAAGATGACGTCAGCCGCGCGAAACCTGGTAGCAATAACGATCTCGGTAAATAAGTTTGTAATGTCAGAGGTCTTTGACAGGTCTCAAGAACAAATTGTCAAAACAGCTTAATCCAGAAATATTTCGGTTCAAGCAACAAAGGAGATCATCAATTTGTACGATGGAACTGAAATTGGTCCGAATACTGGGAGTGGGCGGGTACCCGGAAATTCGGGTTCGGGTCGGGTCGGAACCCGAAAATTCCATGATACGCGAGTACCCGAAGTCGAAATTGGGTGGGGTAGTGGTCGGGTCGGTTCGGGAACCTGAAAATTTATATTGTTTGGGTACACCAATCTCATATATTTTCGAGTACCCGACCAGACCCGACTTCGACTTCAGGTACCCGAAATTTCCGGGCACCCGAGTATCGCGAATTTTCGGGTTCGTACCCGAGGCTCGGGTACCCGTCCACTCCTAGTAACAATACAAATCCCTAGCGTAACAAACTGCTACCAACTCTAGATTTCCCAACAACTCCCAAAATCATTAGCTCGTTATCAACTATTCCAATCAAACGCAGGATTCCCAACAATTCCCAAAGTCATCAGCTCGTGGGATTCCCCCACAATTCTCTAAGACGCTCCTCGTGGGCTATTACATACTATCAAACGCTGGATTCCCCAACAATTCCGAAAAACGTCAGTCCCCTTATCAACTATTAGGCACGGAGGAACGCTAGAAGTGTTTAAAGGAAATCTGCATACGGGCCAACAAGCAAATAAGAAACGCGAGACAGCTTACCCCATGGCTCGAGATTCTCGATGGGGACTAGCCTGAGCACAAGGCACGGTGCTTCCTTCTTCATCCTCATGTTCGTGCTCGAGATTCGCTCCACGGTTCTCTTAGGAATCCTCACCGCACCATTTGACACACACACAGGTGGCGAAGCCGAGTAACATTCGTAACGGCCGGTCCCCGATCACTGTCTCGTACCACCACAAAACTTGACCGCGGGGTTACGCAAACGTGAGATGAGGATAAGTCTAGTCTGTCGTCTGCACGACCGAAAAGTTCTTCTTTATATATACAAGATGCATACACGACGTGGGTGCCGGTTGACTTTCGACGTGTAACGATTTCGTCGAACTGTTGTCGAACAGTTCCGACAGAACCGTGTTTACTCAATCCGCGGCGAAAACGGCGGCTGTTAACAGAGAGATACGTGGCAAAACCAGCGCTTGCCCTTTTGCTTGTTGGCGGGAGACTGCTGGCTAAACGGCACGAGAGAGTTTACATGAGGCTCGACTGGATGAGTCATCCGGCTCGCAGCCGATTGGCCGGCCCCTTCGTGACGTACAACAGCCGCGAGACGAAGACACACGAACGCGGTCGAGCAACGCCACCAGTCTGTGTACCACACGCTCCCCGTCGCTCTATCTCCGTCTAGAACGAACCCAGGACGATAGAGCGTCCCGCTCTAGCATGTCGCTCTACCGTTCTTCCTAGTTTTCGCGGGGCTTCGTGCATTTCGCTCGTAGCGGCACGCAACGGCTCGGCGTCCTATGACGACCTTGTCGCGCGACTTGCTCGTAAATACATAACGTAACGAGACTTAATTGCCGACAGATCGACCTTTTCCAGAATGGAAAGTTTGAGAAGAGTCTCGATCCTTCGGGATGCATCTCGCGGCCACGCGACGCTTCCAGCGATCCGTAGATCGCCTCGCGCGGCGCCCTTTTTTTGAAACGGTCACTCGCTGGTTTCTCTTCCGATGCTCTGCCGGGTACACCGAGTAAATTGTATACATGAATTCTTTGTATATACGGATACAAAAAATTGTACATTTTCAAAATATTTAATTATATTTAATTATATATAGATTCCACTATACAGAGTAAATATGTAAATCATATCAAAGATGGCTGCCCTTAAGACAGATTTAGAGTACGAACATTTTTTAACAACATAAAGACATAATAATCTGTTTGAAAAATGGCCGTTATCTCGAACGATACAGTATCGAAACGCAATCGAACGGGTAGCACGAGCACAACGCCATTGATCGGATGAAAATGCATGGTAATAACCACTCGATGACCGTTAATCTGGTTTCTTGCAGCTTCGACTGAAGCAATCTGTTCCCGATATTATTAGTTCAACCAACATGCTCGTACTCCAGTTAAATAAATTATCACCGTAATTAGCATGTTTAACCCGGCCAGCTCAGAATATTCCACTCCCGAAGGAACCAACGAACTGTGTCGTACGGTTAAGAAACCGATCGAGCCGTAATTTGAATTGAATCGAGTGTGTGTGTCTGAATTGTTAGATACAATGAGGCTCGTTAGGGTCGGGTTGCAATGATTCATCGATCGGATACTTTTTCCATCCTGTGGGAAAACATTTCGGTTTTTTTCCAAATCGAAAACAATTCTATTGGGTTTGCAAATTAATTCGTAGCACTTTTTCTATTTCTTCGTGAATTTTTTGATTCTATAAAAAAAATTATATTTATCAGAATATTATAACAATTTCTTGTAATATGGAGTAAATGTATAGACAGTGATGGAGATGGTTTTAGAGGGTAAAAGGTGGTTCAGTTGTTTGTAAATAAACAATAAATTTACGCGGAAAGGGCTACGAATTAATTTGTACATCTAATGTATGAAACGATCTCTACCATGATCTCCAGTTCGAAAATTCTCGACCTTTCCCGTATCAATTCTAAGATAACGGCGATTATCGAGGCACGCGATAATAAAAAATCGAATCGCTGGATACGATCTGAAACGATTGTTCGTCTACGCTCGCCGAGAAGTGACAATCACGCACGCTCGCGATTGAAATAAAAAAAAAAACGAAGAAGAAGTAGAAGAATAGTCCAATAGCTTTTGGCCCTCGGGCGGAACAAAAGATCAAAGGTGGTCCTCCGCTGGGAGCGAAAATAAATCGAGGCATTATGCGTCTCCCGCACGCAATGATTCACGGGCCTGCATCGCGACGCGCGGGGAAATCGCCGCGGGACGTTACGCAATTTGCCAACAAATTCTAATTTTACGACTTATTTCTCACGCGGGACACAATTACTCGCGATCTAAGGCCTTCCCGATTTACGGAGACCGATCGCGCCGGGGGCCACTGGCCTGGCTCCGGGGCAATTCCGAGCTGAAATACGATGTTCAGGCGGAACGTTCGATAAGCAATCATCTTCGGGGCTTTTGTGGCGAGTAGACAACATACTGACATGAATTGTAGACAATATTTGGATAATATTAATGAACAAATGAATACATATATTAACCAATAAAATTAAATAGATGGATGAAATTCTATGTGATTATATGTATATATGTTATGTCAAAAAAAGTTTAATTACAACGTAAACATACATTATTAATAAATTAATATGCTGTAAATCTTAATGTTATCTGTTTGTTAAATGATTTCCTGTCTGCGGTTTTCTGCTTGTTTGTACAAAATTATTCTTGGTTGCTCGAAGAACGCGAAGAGGGATGACGCGAAGGACTGGACCGATCGTTCCGGGAATAATATATTATTTCTCCGTCGAAGAGATACGGGCAACGGATGCCATTAAGAACGTCGATATTTCACTAAACCGTGCACGGGACCAGAATTTTACACTATCGCGTCTTCGTGGTCTGGAGTTCGCATCTCTCACGAGGCTTCCCGCTTCCTCTAAACCGCTGCTCTGTGGTCTTCAACTATCGCAACAGGAATTTCCGTTTCTGAGAGGTACGCTGAGTATTCGGGAAATCCCAGGACCACCGATCGGTTCTGCGATCCTTCCGGGTTTTTGGATCGGGTTAAGCTTAGGAGAACGAATTCTCATTCCGTGAGGATGATTCTTTCGGTGGTATCCCTAGTATTGGTGGAAAGGTCCCGTGAGAAAACTTTCTCTGAAATGCTGATGGCTAAGTTAAAGATGGATATCAGATTTTTTATGGAAATTGTTGCTAGCTTTATACAGGGTGTTCAGAGATATACTAGCCAGCGTTTTTCTTGTAAATAGTAAATATTAGAAAAAAATAAAAGAGTAAAATGTAGTACTGTTTTTCATACGCAACACAATGGCGTATGTAATTTTTTTGTGTTCATACTGTTTCGTTAGATATGACGGTGACCTTCAATTTCTTAAATGGAATGCTGTATTTTTTGAAATCACATGAAAGCGTGTGTCTAGACGAATTCATCCGTATACTGCACAGTAACCTTGAAGGTCATGCAAGGTCAAAAATAGAAGAAACATTTTGTATGCTTTCATACCAATGTGTTTACAAGTATGTACATATTCCTTATTCACACGAATCAGATGTTGTTTTGGTATGAAATATTCAAAATGTTTCTTCCATTTCTGACCTCGCATGACCTTCAAGGTCACTGTACAGTATACGGATGAATTCGTCTAGACACACGCTTTTATGTAATATCAAAAAATATACAGCATTCCATTTAAAAAATTGAAGGTCACCTTCATATCTAACGAAACAGCACGAACACAAAAAAATTACATACGCCATTGTGTTGCGTATAAAAAACAGTACTACATTTTCCTCTTTTATTTTTTTCTCATACAGAGTATATGGACTCTGCACGGAAATACTTGTATGCAAATTTTTAATTAAGTAAGATCATATATTTTTACAATTAACGGTGCAGTTGATTTAAATACCAGTATATTTTCAATCTTTTGCAAAGATAGGAAACCTTAGGCATCTGCCACCAAATTATTTCACAAAATTTCAATGCTCTGCCCTATTTTAATATACAGACAATGCTAGTTTAAAGCAGGATTCTAACGAAACTGTGTTACTTTTTACGTCCGAAGAATTTGGGTACCTAAGAATCCCCTAAAATTGAATCATCGAGACCTGACCACCCATTAAATCGGCTCGCGAAGCAGAAATCGTTCGGTCCCAGGGAAAATGCAATATTTCCCCGTTGCAACCAAGAGGCTACGATCTGCATCGCAAGGGTTGATGCAGAATTGTCAGAGAGCTTCCCACGTCTGGTCCCGTGTCGTTAGCAACGGGCAATCACGAACGAAATCAGATAAATGCATCTCGGCCTCCCTCGTCTGTTTGCCGATCGATCGCCGCGAGTGATTCAATTCGACACGCGGGATGGAAATCCCTTCAAGGCTAATGACTAACGTTTAGAGAGAAACGCTTATTACGGTGCCCGAGGAGCGTCATTCGCAGGACTGGATCTGAAATTGTCATCGGACAGCAATTTTTTCTCACGATTCCTGTGTCCAGCCTGTGCGATCATATTTACGATCGTGACCTCACACCGCTTGTCCGATCGAAAATGTTCCGGTGAAACAATGCGTTCCCTTGGACGTTTACGTAAAGACGTCACCTTCGGATTTCGTGAACTCGGGACGATTAGTCACTACATAACAAACGCGATGGAACAAAGTTGAGATTAGTCACTTGTCGGCGAGATCATCCACTGAAACAGCCGCGCTGATAAATAGGGCGGGGACTTTGCACGCCTTCTGTGATCTGCCAGGTTCCGTGTGCTTTTCACATGACGAAGCGATAGCAACTTCGGCGGCGAATGACGAAATCCATCGGGTCAAGATACATACATAGTGCGAATTTTATAGTTCCACTGGGAATGATTCTTGGAAGGACCCGTGACTGGACTGTGTGTGCTTGACATAGTCTTCACTAGACCGAGGAGCTTCGAAATGGCGATTCTTCGGCGAGAACCTCCTCAGAAATTGTTTAGTTCTTCCACCGTTCGGTTGCGGAAAGCGCCCATGTACGATCATGAAAAATTATTAATAATCACTGGACTGCGGATTTTTATGCAAAATAAAAATTTGTCGCATTTTTTGTGAGTCTATGGTATGTACAAAAAATTGCCACACTATATGTTTAAATACCTACATTGTTGGACGACTTTGCGTTTAACAAATTATTAAATGATCAAATATGGTACAAGTAAATATACTCGATTTTATATGGACAAAATAAAAATGACCATATGTGTAACGAAAATATTCTATAAAATGTCCGAATTCTGTAGTGAAAATAGTTTCAATGAGAAATACGTGAATATATTTTTTCATTGAATCATATATAAAAATATCGCAAATAACCCATGTGTATACAAATCCAGAATTTAATAAAACGATAATGTCTTCGTGGAAATTTTGAACATTCTCAAATTCCAAATAAAACGGGGACATCATTTCAAGCAACATTTAACTCCATAAACGTTGTTTCTAGTCGAAAAACACGATTATCATTTTCGAGGGATGATTGTATCATTAAAAATGTATATGGATCCGCGCCGTAAGCATAAATAACACATATTCGCAGTCCACTCGTGTCCCCGATCATGTCTCTCCCGAATAACAATGATCCAGCTATCAAAATATTGATTATCTCATATAACTTCGTGCATCATATTTAACGTGATCGGTATCGATCAAGAGGATCGCAAGCCACAGAGCCGCGATCGCGCGCGCGGTGAATCCTTAATGGCGGATTAATCATACGATTTTGTTGGCTGCATTCCTGCTCGATCGAGAGCGGATCGTGAATCGAGACGCAAATCATCGATCGAGTGGTGACCGTCTATTGGATCGAGATCGACGCAGGAATCGAATTGTAAACAAAGATACTTACTTACGTGTCTCTGCGGCAGACTCGTTACGCGATCCATAGTGATTCACTGGCGCTTCGTGTATCGGGAATAAAGTTCATCGATAATGTCGCAAGCCTAAACGCAGGGTGATGCATTCTTGCGTAAATGCTTCCGCAAATAAGCGGGGCTTTGACCTCGGCGATGCAAAAATCGCTGCAAAATGGGGAATTTTAAACTATTCTGATATTATTCTGATTATTACTTTGATTATTATTAACACCTTACCTACAGAAAGCCTATTATGTAATAGGATTTCAAATAATAAATTCGGAAGAAGTTGTTACGCTATATTAATTCTAAAAATTTGTTGAATTGCGTATTAAATCGCTTTTAAATAATTTTTTGGGGGATTCGTAACTGTTGATCTTTAATATTAAAAAGACTGGAAAATTACTGGTGATTGAAGTGTTAGAATATTGCAATTTTAGTTGGTGGCGATTGGGTCATTTTTAGTCCCGAAACTTAGAAATATTAAAAAAATATAAAATTCAGAAAATTTTTATGGTCACTTCCCTTCGCCCGATTCCCTAAGTGCTTACTTTGCTTATTGATTAGGATTTTATGCATTCGTGACAAAAGTGAGTAGATGCAATTTAAAACATTGAAAAGATTTAAAGACTTCAGGAGAATTAATATAATTTTCATCATAATAAAATAATTCGCAAAAGATATTTTCCATTTTCTGTGTGTTACAATCGATGCACAAACTTTTTACTTTGCATATCTACCGATAAGAATGAATGCAGTTCGTCCGGAAACGAAATGGGTTCGTCCGCGGCGTAAAATCGCCTGACATCGAGAAGCGGACTCGTCGCTATCGAAGCCCGATGCGGTTAGGTGAGTCACTAGACGGGCCCGACCCTGAAAATTGCAACAACCAACAACGATTGGCTATGGTGCGCCACGCGCGCGCTTTTGTTTACCGGCACGAGAAGCCGTCGTCCGCGTGATTCAGCCGCGTGTGGATCAACACCGAGGATCCTGCGTAAATCTTCGCGGATGGATCAGCCGCGTGTCCCCGCTTATTACACCGTTCTGGCATGCACCGACCGCGATGTTACACCAGCTTCAGCTACTGCCCGCGTGATTCAGCTTACGTAAGCGTCGGACTGATGGACTACTTCGAAGAAAAATCCTCGATCAAGGATCTAGGATGCGCTGCGCCGCTGGGAAACACTGCGTGACGCACTCCTGGAACTCCTGGAACGATCGTTGCCTCGAGAAGGTCGTATTCTTTCTCGAGATGACGGAGATTCTATTTAGGAATTCGATTTTTAGCTGTTCAACTGTTTCGAATTGCTCGAACTGGAATTTACTTAACATATATTTCATGATTTTTAAAAATCCATGGATCGTGGCTGAAGGTTTTTTACTAAAACAGTTGGGGAATCTAATTTAAAGGAATTCTTATAATAAATTTAATTTTAGAGGAATTATAACAATAAACCAATTTTAAACTTAAATTGAGGGGGGTTTCAAGTTTAAATTAATTTTAGAAGAATTGGAGAATCTAATTTAAAGGGACTCTTATAATTTTAATTTAATTTTTATTGTGAACCGATAATTGATCAAACTGGAGAACCAGTTTTTGGATATGTTATAAAACTCAACATTCTGAACCACTTATTCCGTTAGATATAAGACATGCATTCGCTTAGTTTCCGAGATATGTATTTGCAAAAATCTGCTGATACTAGCACATTGAATTCTGCCTACTGTTGTGCGTAATGGCTGCGTACGTGTCAGGATTGGTGCTCGCCGGCCGCGGCGGTTTCTCTTCTGTTTATAAACAAGGCTTGTGCGATTTCAACGGTCTCGTGCACAGTTCAGAATTTTGATTTTATGCATTTTTGACAAAAACGGACTAGGTCAATTAAACACAGCGGAGGGTTTAAACGAATTTAAAAATGCCATAACGCGATTCTACACCCCCGATTTAGTCGAAAATAACATAAGGAACCTCAAAATTGACCTTGAACGTGAAAAACAAGGTCAAAGAAAACTAAAATTTTTTTTATCAGTAGAACACGAGTTTAAAGAAATGTTGGTTTTTTACCTTGTTTTTCACGTTCAAGGTCAATTTTGCGGGCGGTCCCTTATGTCATTTTCGACTAAATCGGGGGTGTAGAATCGCGCTATGGTGTCCGCGACATATAATTTTGTGACACCCTGTACAATAGTAAGTTTTAGTGCTCCATCAATGGCTAGACTGTGGATTTGATACATTCATTACAAAATTTTGTGGATGTGATTTTCATACTGAAACTGCCGCATTACTGCATCTTTAGCGGCAGTTTCCCACAGCGCAGCGTCGCGTCGCGTCGCGTCGCGTCGACCGCATCGGTAAACAAAACCGGACACAGACGCACGCGTACGCCGCACCGCGTTCAATTTCCAATCGGCATTGCCACAGAGAACAGAGTCGGTCAGATTAAAGTGAAATGGAGCAACGCGTAACTCGGGTAAAGATCCGATGAGTCACTGCGTGTTTAAGGACGCACATTTTCCCATTTTCCTCGGGTTCGGTGAGTCACGGCTATTGAACGAAGATTAATCGGCGATTAATGAAAGCCCCGGTGCCGGTGTGTTGATCGAGGGCGTGCTTGTATATACAGAATTTTTATCAGTGAATAATGTACCTCGTCGCGGTTATTATTGCCGGCCAAGGTGAACAGAGAGAAGCAATAACGCAGGTAAAAGCGAGAAAAAATAAAATAAACGACGAGACTTTCAAGTGACTAACGCCCGACAGATAAACGCGGAAACGTATCGCGGCGCTTAGACGTTAGGTATCGACGACGTTCAGCAAAAATTCGAAGATCGCGCTCCCTATCACAATTCGTTCGAGATTATAGGGTCGTATCGTTGGTGACACATCAAAGCAAACATTTTATCGTTCGGTTTTTAGAAAAATCCTGCTCGAATTCATAGGATACATATAGATAAAGTACCATTTTTAAATCTTCTGGTTAGAAAAGGGGAACTGGGTTCACAATAATCATGTTCTCACTCGTTCCTTCATCCTTAGGCTCGGTTCATTCTGTATGCTAATTCTAATACTATTTTTATTTTATTTAATTATTTCTCTCATTCTTTAGTTCCTTCTCTTTTACTTTCTTTTTCTTGGTTTTTCTCATTTGCTATCACAGTACAATACATCTGATTGGAACAATATTGTTATGAATTGTTAAGGGTTGATTTTATTGTCTTGAAAGCCCTCTATTTATTTGATAATTATTCTTGTTCTTTTGATTACAGTGTTCATGACACATTTATCACAGCGATAGAATTATTAACACCTGCATATAAATTGCCGATTTCCCAAAGAATGTTTAAGTAAAATAAAAAATCATTTGCAGGTTCGTTTGATCGTGGAAAATTCGTGAAATCGCTAAATATTGCCAGTGCTCGCGAGACGAGAGCAACAGGTACATTTTTATGCTGATGATTCGCTCAGAATAATGGTGGCATATATTTCGGACTGTCCGTGAATTTATGTATACCGTTGCACGCATAAATTAGAAGATTTCACGGTGACAAGGAACCGCAGAAGCGTGCCAGGACGCAAATCTCCGGCGTCGCTCTTTTACAGTCGGTTAACGTTTCAGTTTACACGCGACAACTATGTATGTAAATCTGTCCAGTTAGTAGGTTTTACAGGTCCCGCGTCAATAACTCTGGTGTCTGGCTGGCAGCTGTAGAGAGACCGTTCCTTGACAAGCTGTTGCTACCAATCGTAGGTTATGTCTGTCGCACGTGATGCTGCCAATTTCGCTTGGGTACTGGATATTTAATATACTGCACGGTAAATAATAAGGTATTTATTGTTGTATGTTTATAATGAAAAAAGTACAGAAAAATTACGAGTGAGTTTTTGATTGTAATGGTTGCAGTTTGCAGATTTTATGTATTTATGGTACGAATGAGTGGGAGATAAAATAGTAAAAATGTTAAAAGCATTCAAAATTGTATTGTTTTTTGATGGATTTTTATTTTACTTTCTCTAGTTTGAAAAAATGTCTGTCAACTAGTTATCAGCTATATAATAAAATAAAATGTGTTGTTATATAATATTATATAGTCTTTCTTATTTTAATAATTTCAATAGGCTGAAGATATTATATACATATTAATGTTCCTGATTAATCTTTTACCATTTTAAAATCCACAATCTATTAAACAGCACTATAAAAAGTAGTACATACTAAATTCAATACAATCATTCCAATCCAACAACTCGTAAAGTACTCGACAAACCCAGAGCCACAAATAAAACGGTAAATAGATCACGAGGGTTGGTATTTCAGGGAACAACCCTTAAAAAGAATGACCGTATATTTTCAACGGAACCCAGTCACAGGTGTAGCAAAAAAAGATTGTCCCACATAAACAAATCATAAAATATTCCACTGGGCACCCCTCCAATTAAATCGTCCGAATTCCAAGCTCTAGAAAAAAAAACGAAATCGCCACCCCTTAGTAGATCGATCGTTGTAGGTCGAGTTAGGGGTGGCGGAGGACCGTAGCAGGTCGCAGGTGTCGTTTTACATCGCTGTCATCGAAATGCTTTCGCCTAATGCCTAATTCCCTCGAATCGCCTCCGTGATTGCATAAAAGGGGTTGCATTCGGTGCAGGAATGCGAGGGCGCCATGTTGGTCCCAGCTCGGTGACCGTTCAGGCGTGTTTACAGAGCGGGGAAATTGAGATGGTGGCACATGTGATCCCCATAACCAACCCTTTGCTTTATTATACCGTGTCGGACTCGGAATCATTTATTTATTAATTTTTTCTAACTAATAAAATTCCATTTTTCTACATATAGTGATATACTGGATCGATCACTTAGTAAATTGAATAACTTCACAGAATAAACAGCGGAGAAAATTGATGGAACAGTATAAATTATACAATAAAAATAAACATTATACATTTTTATTTCACTCCTGCTTCCCACAATCAACGCAGAACATTTTTATTTTGCAGAAAGATCCTACCGATTACAGTAGCTTCATCGGACCTCGGTCTTCAGAATTAACATGTTATTCAATTAACAGGCTGAGCATACTAAGTGCCCGGGCACTTATGGTCCCATCATTCGCAGCCCCTTCGACAGGGTCCTCCGCGGAAGAAACAGTCGGATTACTTAGTGACTCAGACCGAATATAATGCGAGCCGAAGTCGGATCAGCATGGTGGCACACTGCGCCAGAGCAAACACAGCGCAATCAACATCATCAAAGCCCGGTGTGCTGCAATATGCATTCCCGATCTGGGCGCAGCGCGAATATTACGTATGCCCGGCGCGTGTTTCGCGTTAAGTGATTCATTCATGCCGGAATCGCTCGTGAAGCGTTCCACGCGTGTGTCCGGGACTACACGAAGCCCCATCAGCCGCCACTCTGCAACTGCAAAGTGCAACTGCAACTACATCGGGGACGAGCGTGGCAGGTGGCCCGGAATCTGCTCCGAATTGCGGTTGTTTGATTGCGGCGTTTCCCATCAGGGAAAGTGCATTCGCTTGGAGATTGTGCGGGTTAAGAGCTCCTCTAAAATTTTTGATGTTTCTCTTTGATGCTTCTCTTCTCGTTTTTGTTGTTTATTTTCTAGAAATTTCTGGGTCCGCTTTTACTACAAACGCATAAAGTGGCTATTAATGGCAAAATTGTGGATCTTTATGCATTTTCCAACTACCAGAAAACATGCATATTATTATGTATATTATATACATATATATATTAGACTTAATTGCACTTATTGGTCAAATGGAACCCTACACATTTTTTTACATTAATTAATTCCTCGTGCCATTTTGAACAAAAAAGGGTTGGAATGCTATAACAAAAAAATTAATATGTCGCGAGATAAATTTGATTTCAGATCCATTTACGTTCCAGATCCACAAGAAATATTTTAGTTAAGTGAAAGTAATAAAATTTGAGAATTTACACGAAGGTCGTGCAATTGATAATGACAAATAAAAGTCATTCGGACTAATAAAAAATTATGCACAACGGTTTGCTTATAGAAACTATTATAAAACGTCGTTAAAAAACCTGCAGAATACAAGATTACAATCATAATCTTCGGACAATTTTCTGAGAAACAGTCGAGCGTGAAAGGATGAGCATCATTCCCTCATCAAGGAATATCTGAGTATTTAAAGTGTTTTAATATCCCGCGGCGATTCCATATAATAATAGCCCAATAGCCTGCAACGTCAATGCAAATTTCCGATTTGAATAAATCGACAATGGGGAAAAAAACATGGACTCATCCGGTGATGAGGCCGAAGAATTCTTCCATCGGTTCGTATTTACGCGGAACCACCGCGTCGAGGTGGCTCGCGAAACCATTCGCGAAACCGACTTCGAAAGTCCGTGACTCACACTCGATCGCGCAAACAGCCAGTGTGTTTCTCTCGAAACAACGATCCCTCTGTGCGAGAGTAGGTAGTCATCAACGAATTAAAAAATAGGTGGATCGATCGACGTCACTTATCGCCGGCCCATCGATCACGGGACACGCGAAATTAATATCGAGAATCTGTCGCGGTGACGAATAGAGTCTCCTGGGAAGTGATGAAAAATTCAGGACAACGAAAATAATCGGTTTTGGGGGATGGTTTCATACTTTCATAATTTTTTCGGCTCGTCGATCAAAATGAGCGATTGTCGCAAGCATTAAGAATGATTAAGGACGGAGGGGAAATAGAAAATGTTGAAGATTTATTAATTGTTTCATTTGGACAAATTTTATGGAATTATATTTTGTTGCTTATACCAAAAAATATACGACCTTATTCACATTTCGAAAAATTCCATAAAATTATATATATATTGTTGCCTTCAAGATTATTTCTGAATAATTGCTCTGAATTTATCGGAGACATTGTTACAAAAAAACCATGTTATACGTGTATAAATAAATTGGAATTCTACAGACTTGTCACGGAGCATTGTGTTCCGAATGAAAAATTCCATAATGTTCTTTATTGTTCCTTATATCCTGAAGATTATTACTAATTGATTTTGGTTTAGCGATACTAGGAATACATCGTATTATGTAGTGCAGATAAAATCGAACTCTCTTTATCATCAGACATTGTGTTCGACCACAAAAAATTGAGAAACGTATGATTGTTCACGTAAGATATATTCTTAGACTTCGAACAAAAGATTCGTTTGATATAATTCGAGAATGAACGTACCCTACCGACGAAAAACATAATGACTCCTCTGACCACTATTTTCCATCGCATTGTCGGCCTAGAGCCCCAGCCGTTCAGCTGTTTTTCCTAGGGTTTGCTCATTATTTCTCCGGAGGCAGATGAGGCCATCGCGTCGTTTAATTCGTTTCAGGCCGATTGCACAATGCAGGCCGTTGCGACGCGATGATGCCCGGATAAAGAACTCTGTTTTAGGGGTGGCAGTTAGGGGGATGACGAGGGAGCATAGAATGGGACCGTATGAGCTGGCAGCGAGCATCGGCAGTGAGTCAGTCTACCAATTTTGTCACCGATAATACCGAAGCTCCCCCACTAGTTCCTTTCCCGGGAACCCTTTCGAGAACGAATTTTGAGGACATTCGTCACGGGCTCTGAGATTATGATGCTCGAGGCTGTCGGGTCTCAATGTAGTGTAACAGGTGGAGAACATTGCTTGCGATCGGTAGTAATTGCATTTCGAGATTTATACATTTATACGTTGTATATTCGACAATCTGGAATTAGGGTGACGCTGTTTGCACCCTTGTTGCATTGAGAACGATTTCTGAGATTTTTCAGCTCTGTGGTTTAGCTATACAATATTTTTTCATTTTTTGCATATGAAATTGATATAATATCTCATGTAATATGTAAACGTCTAGTAGTTTATTAAATACGTACAAAAATAATAGATTTTACAAGAATGAACAATATTTTTAAGAATGGCATAGCAATTTTTAGTGGTGCCTCAGAGTCGCCATCCGAGTGCTAAGGGTTAACGATTTGCAGCTCAGCAATGAACACAAAAATTGAGAACAATCCTAAGAATCGAAGAGCCATAAAATAAAAGCGCCAGAAATAATGGTTATAAACAAAAGATTTGGGAGCCTGCTGAACGTCAAGGACGCAAAGGAGGTTCGCCAAAGAGTATTTCCAAGGGGTGAGGGTTCATTATTATGTGGAAATAATCATTACAGAATTCCTGTTTTATCGTGGTCTCCCTTCCAACTCGAGGAACTTGTAGCATTGGAATAATTGCTTGTTGGTTAATGGAAGAGCGAGTTTTGGGGTCGCGTATGTCGAGATAGTGTGGCAGGTGCCAGGGCGAACAGAATAAAAATTAGTATTCCCCTGGGGGACACGGTTTTCGGGGCTGTTCGTTCTACGACTAGGTGAACCGCCTCGGCTTTATCGGGCTCGTTTATCGCGACACTTATCATTCAGGTGCCAGGCTCGATACGCGGCTGTTTAGTCATCGTGATCGCTGACGAAAAAAGGAAAGAAAATCGAAAAAAGCATAGACGGACGGCAGGCTTGATAAGAATGAGAGTGTATTCAAGATTCTCTGATAAGTGATAAGCTGATAATGATTGCGACTCTTTCTCCGAGAAAATCTTGCTGAATTTCTCAGAACTGTTGCGGACGCGTGGGAGGAGGTGCAAGGTGATAAGGAACAATGACGATTGCACTGTGACCAATTTGTTGAGGTAGCTAACTTTTCGACATGCTTAGGATTGATGTATTAAAAAATACTTCGTTCCATTTAAAAAAACAAAGTTAACGTTTATATGACCTTTACGCGTCCACTCACGAAAAAACTAATAACATCAGAATATGCTCCACTCGATATAAAATCAAGATGTCAAAATCAGGTGGGACACCCTGTATATAAAAAAATTTATTTTTAAATGCAGCATTAGGTAAACCCGGGTTCTTGTGTGTTACTATTTAAAACAGTCTGCGCTCACCGAAAACCGACAAAAATCCCAAACAAAAAGTGTTGTCCTCGCGAGAGGGATCAAACGACGACACCTACCTAAAAACTGCCAGCAGGGGGTACCCTGGACAAAAATACCGAATCGAGAGCCTCAGTCCCAAACAGGACTGAATGAAACATCATTGAAACGTTCGCCAAAGCAAACCTCGGGAAAAAGTGTACTCGACCGATGGAGCAAGGGTGTCCCACGAGGGACACGATCAAAGTGATCAAACGACAAGATTCAGGAGCTACGAACGAACGGTAGGGATTGGGTTCCCGGTTGGACCCGCGGTGATTTATTCGAGTGGTCCACGCTCGTGCTGCGAATAGCCCACGGAATCGCGGCATGGCAGCGGCTTGACAGTGAGTCAGCCGGCCTGTTCGCAGTAGGAAACGGCAGTGTGTTCTCGAAGGACGCGCGGGCCGACGCATTGGGTCCCGCCGCGCCGCTGTGGCGGCGTATTGCGTTGCGTCGTATCGTTCCGGCATTCTTTGCGCGTGGCACGAACCACTCTGATTCATTTCGCGCTAATAACCCCGCGACCCTGATTTCATTTGCACGGTCTGGCCGACTCCTACCTGCCGGCTGAGGTCATCGTTGTTAATCGTTGTCTGGAATCAATGACACGGTGACATGATCTTCGCAGTAGCTTCCTTTCGGATGTATGTACTACTTTGTTTTATCAGAGAGTCGAATCTTTCATGACATCATACAGCGCTCATTGTACAGTCTTTAACCCTTCAGGGACGACGTCGGTAACACGAGTTTAATCAGAAGCTCTCCAATGTCGGTACTCATTGTACGGTACACTATTGTTGTAATTTTCGCAAGAAAATCATATCGATATTTCCCCTCCGTTACTGTAATCTCCCAACAAAAGTGGTCGCGTCGCAGCAGCTTTATCCTCATTTTTCCACCGCAATCAGATTACCCGCTTTGATCGTGGTTATCGAATCAGGGATGATCGTTTCCTAGAAACTCTGCCCGTGACTCGCCATCCTCGTGGCTTATTGAAAGTACAAGTACCTACGGCGACCAGGGCCGAGACTCGATGTGGTAAATGGTATTCGTCTCGCTCCGAAATCGATCGTCGATCGTCGATGCGGGCTCAAGGAAAAATCTATGCATCAGATCACGATCCGACGACGATCTACTTTTATTCCTCTGTGACCTCTCTATTGATCTCTCTCTCTCCCTCTCATATATACTTGCCTGTTTAGCATTTCTCTTTCGTCTCGTCGGCTTGCATAATCCGCCGTTGTACGGCGCAGCAGACACGAGGCAGGAACACGGGGCCGATAAAACGAGCAACACGAATTTTCATCGGTGAGTCATCTCCCCTTAGATTTCCACACGGAGAGACATCCGCGTTTCCTTTGAGCGTTTACACGTACATACTTGCTTAGTCGCAGTCGGTTAGGCCAGCTAACAAAAGCTCGGCTACGTCGTCGGCGACGAATCAATTATGCAACGAGAGACTTCGCGGCAGTCGCGCGAGCCGCGCGCGATAGTGACTCAAATACCACCATAAACGGCTAGCGTAATTGATGGCCGAGCGTGTGTCTCTCGTCCCCGTCGCACAGGCGCGCGCTTGCGAACGTATTTCTTAAGAAACCAACGCGCAGCCTCAATGTCAGCGCCGCGGAATGCCAGAGCCGATCAGGCGAATGCAAATTCCGCGGGGCTCGCTTTGTTTCCTGTTAATGATCGACACCGATCCACTCGCGCTCCCTGCTGCTCGGAGAATATCGCCTTGACAAGGTTGTCCAGCGTTTTTATACCGCACTATGCGTGGGCGAAGAATTTAAGAAAGTAGTCAGCCTCTTACTCCGCTATCTATTTGCATGCCATTGTGTCTGTAAAATTGAACTTTTCCTCGTTTTATGCTGCAGCGAATATATTATGGACACATAAATAGTTTTTCTTGCTCTTTGAACTGAAACTGCTGTAAGAAATCTGCATTCGTCGAATTGTGTCGCGTTTCTAATTTTTCACAACTAGGGTCGCGGTCCGAAAAATTTGAAAAAATTCTCAAGTATGTCTATCGGTGACTGCAATGAATCGCATGTTTTTCAAATTTTTTACATGCTGTCGAATAGAGAAAATTCACTGAAAATTATCGGTAACCACTGTTTGACGATTTTCAGTGAAATTTCTTCGATTTAGCAGCATGCAATAATTTCGAAAAAAATGTGATATGTTGATAGTCTTCACATTTAAGAATTTTTTCCGATTTTTCGGAAAAGTTAAGAACGCCAAGCAAATTCGACAAATGCAGATTAACAGCATTTATCGTGCAGGTCCGAATATAACCACACATATATCCGAATACATACACGTATATGCGAATCCCGCGAAGAGCCCAGGGAGGCAAAGAGTGTTCTTCCGTGAAAGCGGCTTCACGGAAGTCCCCTCGAGGCACACGATTTACGTGTGCTCGCACCCGCGCCGCTGATTGGTACCTGTGCGGTAGCTTGTTTACAGATCGGCTCGGCCGTGTACCCGCATGCGGAGAACAATCGATCGCGGAGACGTTAATGCGCTCTGCGTTCACTATATACTTTACACTACATGCATACATGTACTGTACATACATACGTGTATTTCATGGAAAACGTTTTGGCCCGCGTGAATGCGCCACAGCTCTCTCGCTTTGAAACACAACGGTCGCTTATGCAACGCTCGATGCGAATCTGACGGAATTTATCGGCCGATTGAGATACCAGATTACGGGAATTTATATGAGACCATGGAGACACAATGAGATACGCAAACTAGCACTCGGCGTTTCCGTGAATTTTGACTTGGAATTGGTGGAACATTTATTAGTGCAATTTATTTCAACACGGGAACATTATTTTATTATTTCTAGACGATTTTATTAGTAGCAAGTAGCAAATAACAGGTTAAAATTGTAAACTATGTATTGCAACTTATTTTTGCTGTTGTGTTCTTCAGGCTTTAATTCTTTACGAATAAGAATACTTTTTGTCGCCGGGTAGAGAATGAATTTGTTTTCTCTAAAAAATATGATTATTTTTCTATCTTTCATAAGAATTTGGTTAGAATTATTTAAAAATAATAATTTCTTTCACTGCTATAGGGGTAGCAGAGGGTTAATCCATGTCGCCTAGACTTGTATCCCCACTCTACCCTTCCCCTTCTACCTTTTCCTACACGCCTCTGCCGCGTACCGGTCACGTGACGCGTTTTGTCTCTGTCTACGTCACGTGGCTAGTCCAGTGGAGAGAGGGTAACCTTCTCCCCCTCAATTCCCCTGATCTGGCGATTCCGTTGTGAAGTAATAGATAGCGATTTTCGCTACGTATGTTTTTCCTACATGTTCCTCCATCTTGTTCGATTTGATCTGTTAATGTCCTGTCTCTTAACACAATTGATTTAGAGCTTCGTAACTCAGTTATTTTGACAGCCTATAAAGTTTGTGTGTCGAAGAGCGTCAGCAGCTCGTGTTCTATGTTAATTCGAAGGTATCGACATGGTTTTTTCGAGATTCCTGGTGCGGATCGTGGGCAGAGGTTTTACGACAGAACAGATTCCCAGTGATCATTGGCTCTCGTTCAGGCAATCAGGTCCCACGAGGTCGGAGCAGGTTACTTAACCATTGCGCGTAAATTACGTTCTGTTCTCACTTTGGGCGTCGCTTTATTGCCCGCCTCGTAGCTCCGCGAGCTATTCCTCGTTAACGATCGCGTTATTTCTCTTCACGGATAGACAGACCGCGGCGCGGGCTCGATCGGACCGATAACTCGTTTAACGACGTCCGGATTCCTCGTTTATCCCTGTAACATCGTGATCAGACTCCGGAATAATGCGCGATACGATTTAATTCGATTTCGCGGACTGATACTGTGCACCGAGGTACTCCAGCCGATTTTATTCTTTGATTTCGATTTATTGGACATCGCGAGTTCATTCATTTTCTGAGATTGAGAATTTATAACTTGGCGTTTGTTAATGAGACAAATATTTAAAAAATATTTATTAATTTCTAAAATTTTTGTGTGACATATTGTAAACTATGTGTGGACTAATTAATCACTTGATAACACTAATTGTACCATGATCGGTTTGACATTTTTTTTTTAATAATTTCAAAGTCAAATGATTAAATAAATTTCTTCATTCGATACCTATTGTTATAAAAATTGGTAAAAATCTAAATAAATACAGTCTTGTAATTTTTATAAATCAAGGTAGTCACATTTTCGGTACAGTTAGTGTTAAGCAATAAGAGTAATCAGATTGATATGGTTAATTCAGTAGGAATAACCCGTGTATACTAAAATATCTGCATTATCCTTTTTTCCAATTATTTAAGCCTTTGACAATGTAATTTAAAACATTGTTTGGAAAATCGGGGATTGAGCTTCCCGAAGCCTCTTCCAGTCGTCCCCTGCATTACCATAATCGCAGATGACTCAACCAGCTCGTTACAATGTAAATTAATACCGGAATTACAATTGGGCTGACAGTGAGACATTTCAGGTTTTGGTTTTATAATTATCGAGAACAGGAAACGATTTCAATGGAAATCGATCTTGACAATTGAGTCAATAAATGCGTTTAGCAATTATGAACGTATTTACATCCAGTGGGTCGAGGTTCAACGAGGAAAATCAAAAGAATTGCGTCATGGTACGACGACGACAAGATTGCACGAGCTACGGATAGGTGAAAGGAATAGACAAACGTGCACTTTGATCTTTGCAAAATCGTGAAACTCGGCCTAAACGCTCTTCCGTCCTCTACTTGTGCTTTCGTGAATGGAGCGTATCGACGAGCGGCTACGAAGACCGATTTTTATGCTGTTTTATGATCCATTCTCTCTGAGAATGGCTGCACACCTCTGGCTGATAGTGTTCGAACAAGCCTTCGCCATTAAAATTTTTAAAAATATTCATATTGCGGAGAAATTCTCTTCTTCAAAGAAGAAGACAAATACGATGAGAAAACTCACTGTACACACAGAACAGATCCATAAAAATTACTATGTTGCTTCTTTTACAAAGGAATAGCTAGAGAAAATTTGAGTGATTTGAAAAAAAATTCAATTCACTTAAAAAATTTATTTAATGCTTTGTTATGCCTCTTAAATTCTTTTATAATATCTACATAACTTAAAATTTTTGCATAATATTTATACTGGACAGTGTATTATTTTATATTTTGTAGAAGGCGAGTATCATTTTACCATTTTTTATGCTTTACCTGGGTTCTTAAATTTTTTTGCAATTTTTACATAATTCTGGACACATTATTTTATATTAACAAGAGTATTCATCGTTTTCATCATTTTACCAATATTTTTTTTTAAATGTATTCAATTTTTGTAATACTTTAATCAACAATCATGTGCATGATTTAGGTAAAACATTTCCGGCCAATGCTGGCAGAAACACATCGAGTCGTAAATAATGTGGATGGGTTCGCGAAATTGAACGCCAGCTTCGATTTCACGGCCAGCAAATAATTTAGCGGAGTCCTGTGGCTGGTTACAGAGCCGAAGCCGAAGAAAGAGCCTTAAATTTCATCGATCACAGATTTCTCGAGGCGCGGCGATCGCCGTAGATCGTACTTAGTCACGCCGCTTTACGATGCATTGTGCGAAACGATAAACCGTTTAGCGCGTAAATAAACGCATTGCCGGCCGGGGCCGAGGTTCGCGGTTAATTACGATAACTGCACACGCCCACGGGATTTGCATCTTGCTGCTAATCTGCCCGGTTCAAGACTGGTAACCTCGTAATCGAACGACTGGAGTATCTGGTGCGATAGCTTGCTAATTGGATCTATCGTTGATCAAGAATCTGTGATTCTTCTCTTCATGCCTTTTCTCACGAGTTTAATGTTTATTTCTCTTGATTGTAACTTTATTGTTACTGGTCCAGAAAAATTAGAATAATCACCATCGTTCTTTTGTCGAGTTTGACGAATCATTTTCATCGTCTTTCTCCGTTTTCCTGAGGAATTCACTCGGCTGTGGGTCAGCAAGCGGTTTCGTATTCGGTGAAGTAGAAATCCAGGTTTCTGAGAGGTTGCTAATAGAGTCCTGTTAGACACACAGGTAATGTGTTACGATGTGGAAATCGGACAAGCGGCGTGGTCGAGCGAGAGGTGAGACGAGGTGAAGGTGTGAAGGCCACCCGAGGAAAGCAACCCGCATTGTGACCGGCCCCTTCCCTTCTCTCCCGCCTCTCTAAGTCCTCTTCGTCGTTTCTCGTGCAGGTCTGCCAATGAACGGCATTCCAACGGCATCTCGGGCTCGTTCATTGTCGAACAACGTATTCTCTCTCTTTCTCTCTTTCTCTCTCTCTCTCTCTCTCTCTCTCTCTCTCTTTTCCCCCTGACTTTCCGATCAATCCGGTCTTCCTAAACGCAAGCAGCACTTGGCTCTCTGTAGCTACCTGTCGTCGTCACTTCGCACCTGAACACAATCGGAAACCGGCTTTCCTGAAAGGTTTGTGATCTCAATCCAGTCGTCCTTTGATTGTGACAACAGTGGCAGAGAACCTGGGATATTCCTTTGTGCGAGATCTTGCTTTTTATTTTGGGATTTTATTGTTTTTCCTGGAGAAAGATTTCTTCCTCCTTTTTCCTTTTTTACGAGCTCGAGTTTTGAGATTAAAGGGAATCTGCCAGAATGTTTTATGTAGTGAAAGCTTCGAATCAGTGTTGTTTATCTAGCTGGGGATATCCTCCTATTGTGGCAGGGTTCTTATTGTTAAATATATTTTTTCTAGATTTGATTGAGAAGAATTTGTCCTCTCTTTTTCTTATGAACCTTACTTTTTGAATTAGTTTTGAGTGAGTGTGATCTTTATAGTAGATAAAGAGGTCACAAAGTTTTTATATAGCTTGTAGAATCCTATTTATATGGGACATACATTTATAGGATTTGATTGAGAATTTTATTCAATATTTTTTGCGAGTCCCATTTTTTGGTTATCTGAATGAGTTTGAATGAAATCATTCGTAATATAACAACACACCCCCGCATTTTGCAGTAGAAGATACTCCGGAACCTTTTTTATCTACTCATAAGGTCTTATAAACACTATTATGTACAGAAAGTCCTAGGGGGGGGGGGGGGAACTCTTTCCGTATATTTTGTATTATACAATTTCGCAATTAATTTTTTTAGAATTTCGTTTTTCATATAACAACTTGGAAAGTTGATTTATTTCAGATCAAAGGAAGAAGGACAATGACTTCACTGAAACTTCACTGAATAAACCCGAAGAAAAACCATTGTATAATAGAATAATAACAAACACATCCTTCATCGGGAATCGAACACTAATCCTCCCGGTAGAAGTCGATGACTCTACCCACTGAGCCACCGAATTCCTCACACGAATATTTTCGATTACAGGTATACATTCTGCAGCTAATCTTCCCCAACAAAAATCATACTTTCATTGAACTCTGATTATTCACCTAATAACAATCAGAACGTACATATTTTCAAATTAACAATTTAACGAAAAAAAATTCTCAATTACTTCTATTGTTACATCTACGTACATGTTAGGTGAAACATTTGCTTAATATTGACGCATCCTATGAATGTTTGCTTCCATTAATTTTCAGCAGAGAAATTAACTTATACTACACTCCCCTATTATCAACGTAGTCACTATGATAAATATCAATTTTCCACTTTCAATTTCTAAATTAATCCAAGTTACATGAATTCAATAGAATATCCCTGGGTGGTAATTCAGGAGTGACCGTATTAAATAACGTCGTTCCCGACGAACAATCGAAACGTTGATCGCATAATCCATTAATAAGCTGGAAAATTAAGAATCAACATGAGTCATTGGTGTATAAAAGTCTGAGCAGACAACGGCGCCGATAGGATAAAGTGTTAATATATCATCGACCGCAGTTAATTCGATCCCCGACGATCGTATCTTCGCCGGGACGAATACGATCTAGCGATTGTCGATTGTTAAAAGACTATAAAGGATCGCGGCATTGTTTATCGGCTGGCCGAAGTCGCGGCCGCTCATTGTTCACGGTTCACGATCCGGTGAAATTGTTTGCAAGCCGAGTGACTTCACGAAGAAAGAACGAAGTGGACGGTGCGGTGAGTCACGGCGGCGGGCGTACTCATTTATTGACACAGAGGACGACGTTCATGCTCTCTCTCTCTCTCTCTCTCTCTCTCTCTCTCTCTCTCTCTCTCTCTCTCTCTCTCTCTCTCTCTCTCTCTCTCTTGCTCTCTCGCTCTCGCTCTCTCGCTCTCTCTCTCTCTCTCTCTCTCTCTCTCTCTCTCTCTCTCTCTCTCTCTCTCTCTCTCTCGCTCTTGCTCTCTCGCTCTTGCTCTCTCGCTCTCTCGCTCTCACGCTCTCTCTCTCTCTCTCTCTCTCTCTCTCTCTCTCTCTCTCTCTCTCTCGCTCTCTCGCTCTGTCTCCCTCTGTGTTGCTGAAAAGACTCGATCGTTCGCGGCGCGAGAAAAATTGTTTCTACCATGATATCATCTTTCCAAAATCGTCAACATCGCGATGACAAAGCGGCCTCCGATCGCATAACAATCGCCGCTCGGTTGACTCATAGATCGACATTTCTAAATCCGTTCGCCTAGATGAACATTCATACTCGTCATAATCCCCTGAACGTTCAACGCTCTACTCAAATATAAATAATCTCGTGCTACTTCAAACGAATTTGTTTTACTAACACCCTGGTCTCTGCTTCCTCAAAATAGATTTTAGATAAGTCATACTTTTCAGATCTCCGAGTCTATTCATGACAAGTTAGGCTGAGGAGTAAAGACACTGATTTGAAAAAGAGGAGTCAATCGTTTTGAAAAATTGTAGACAATTTTTGTTGGTCACCTCTATTTTCATTCTCCTCGTTTGAAAAATTGTTGTAATGCTTTGTCATACTTCTTCAATTTTTCTATGCCTACATAATTTTGAACAGTGCAATTTGTTCAAACACTACATAAATAATCTCATACTACTTCACAGGAATTTGTTAGTCTCTGTTTCTTCAAAATAGATTTTACGCTTTCTAAATTTTTCTGTAATGTCCACATAATTTTGGACAGTGCAAAATTCTTCAAACAACATAAATAATCTACTACCTCAAACGAATTTGTTTTGCTAAAAGTCTACAGTTGCCGAAGCTCGTCTGCTTCTCCAAAATAGATTTTAGATAAATAATATTTTTAAAATCTTCGAGGATCTATTCTTGAGAGGTCTGGGTTAGGTGTACTAAATCAATTCGCTTCTAAAAATCTGGACCTCTCGATCATGCCTTGGGGATTCTATATTTACCCGACTGGAGAGTTCTCGATCAGTGTCCTCCCACAATTACCTCGTTCTAAAAACGTTTAATGACTTCTGAGCGATCTCGATGTGTGAAATTCAAATACTATGACGGGGCCTTGAAGTGTCCAGGATGTTACAAGTCGTCAAGCTGGTCCGCTGGACCAGGAGCTAGCAAAGTTAGGAGCTGAAAAGTATATCAGCAATGGTCTTCAATCTTTTTCTCGCAGCAGGAAATATTTCCCAGAAACCGAGGTCCAGTTTTTCCAAAAATACCCCGGTCCTCGTAAATGGAGAGACAAAGGTGTTCGCGGATGATGAAGAGAGTTCCGTCTCGTTCTGAAACAGCGTTCGTCGACCCCGTGCACCAGCTGACGAGCGTTTCAGAGACGGCTCCTTTCATCCGCCTGATCCCAGCCGATGATTCACTCCCCGTTCCCAAAGTGGCCGAATGGGAGACGAAGGACGAACGATGAGGACGCGTGTGTGGCGTGCTCGCCACGCTTCTTTTTGCCCTGCTGACTACCCAGAGTCCCCTTCTACCTCTGCTCCCTCGATCATCTACTCTTGGATCGGATCGGATCGGTGCGGTAACTAGGGATGGGGATCGAGTTCAATAGTACAGGGCGTTTCAATACATGTAAACACACGTTACCTTGTGGTCGATTTTGCTCAACGTACACGGTACTGTTCTTTATGTTTTCCGTAAAATTTTCATTTTTTTTATGAAACTTTTACCATCGTATTCGTCTCGTTTTTCTAATTAAAATGACACCAAACACGATATAGTTACGATCATAATTACTTGCGTAACAAGCGAGGTTGAGAATTCGCGCACCTCTACCGTAAATGTGAATTGCTTGTTACACAAGCAATTATGATCGTAATTATGTCGTGTTTGGTGTTATTTTCATCAGAAAAACGAGACGAATACTATGGCAAATGTTCCACTGACGAAAAATGAAAAATTTTCCACAGTTTCGAGCCAGAGTTTCTATTTTCCCACATGCTTGTCGAGGATCCGAATGCAATCTCAATCCAGGTCTAAATCAAATAGCTCCATGCCATCGGTAACGATAACCGTGCGGAGATCCCGCACGTTCCATCCTGGGTCTTGTTTGATCCACGGAAACGACTGTCACGATACGACGGATCCCGAAGGGAAGGTCGAGCTGTCTCGGGGAACGGTGTCTCCGCTTTTATTTGGCAGCGAGGCGATGACCTCACTGCTCATTAATGCTCTCGGCCGCGCAGCCGGCTAAATCGGGCCTCGCTGACGAATCTGGCACGAAGTCCGACCCGCTCGGACACCTTTTGAAAAATGTGCCTCGTTTATTCCCGGCCGGTTTAGATTTTCGAGCTTCGACCACCGACGGAAACCGATTTAGAAGCGAAACGGTGCCTGTACGGCTTCCGCCATAGCCAAGTCGAGCGACGATCGCGTTCCTTCGATTACAAGAGTTGGTTCATTCGTATTGTTGTTGGTGTTGGAGATGTGGTCCGGAGGACTCTAATAGTTCCGATGTCCTCAGGATCCATTTTTGTTTCGTGAAGCCATTTTTTTAGGCTGACCTAGCGTCTTTTAGAAACGGAAATTTAAAAAATAAAAGTTTTGCAACTTTTGTTACATCTCGAAAAATTTTACTCCATTTAGACAGTGCCTCGGAGAACACAAAACATAGTTTAAAAAGCGCTTTCGATTTTTAACTTAAAGAATTGTTACTATAAAAATACTTAAACAATACATACAGTATTTTTTTCGACGAGTAATCAGCTAATGTCACTTTCCTCTCCAGAATCGAGTAGAGACAGGTTTAAAAATCGCACGAAGCTGTAGGACGCCGATTAAGGATAACGACGCATTAAGGGGTTAATGTTCGGCACAAGATAACCATGTCCGAGCGATTCGCCGATGATGGGATCATTTAAACGGCAGGATCGCGGACACGTGTCATCGATCGCCACCGAAGCCGCAAGTGCCAACGCGGGGACGGAAAAGCGAAGCCGACACGCGCCACTGACAGGAATATTTACGACGACATCGAAACCGAGGACTTCTGACAGGGATTTGGAAAGCGTTTGTGCCCCTCCTTGTCTCGCTACAGCTACTCCTGTCCTTGTTGTCCCGAACTGTCCGCGTTGTGGGAATACTTCGAGAGCCGGTCTCTCTCCTGCAATTTCTCGACGGAACAGGTCGATCGAACCAGGTGCGCCGGAATGGCACCGCTTCTCCTCGACAGAAACATTTCCGTTCCGCTCTAATTCCCCTACTTTCACCAGACATCGATTCGGGAAAAAAACGAGACATGTACTGTGTTCTGGTCGCATCGATGGATCGCGAGAGATCGTCGGTGAACGAGATCGTTTGGTCGATAGAGTCGTGGGACCATTTCGAAGATACAGTCTAATGATCATCAACATAAGTGACAGGACCATTTTAAAGCTTCAGACAAGGACTAGTAGGGAAGAAGATTATAATAAAGTATTGATGGAAATCGATTAAAATTGTAAGTAGGACGAAAGAGACATTTTTTTAGAAATAATCCATGGGACCATTTTACAGTTTCAGACAAGGATCATTGCTAAAGACGATCATAGATGGACGATGTAAATGGACTAAAATTGTAGGAGCAATAAAAGGGCCATATTCGATTTTCGACACAATTGAGAGGGCCATTTTAAAGCTTCAGACAAGGATCATTGTAAAAGAAGATCACAGCCTAAAATTGCAAATAGGGTAAAAGAGACTTTTTTTAGAAATAATTGATAGGACCATTTTACAGCTTCAGCCAAGGATCATTACAAAACGAAATCATAAATGGACGATGTAATTATACTAAAATTGTAGGAGCAGTAAAAAGGACAATTTTGGTTTTCGACAGAATTGATAGGACCATTTTAAAGCTTCGCACAAAGGCTCACAACGACTCTGTACTTTCGAGATAAGATTGCATCGACGAAGTATGAGCATCCAGGGCCCGGATAGAAAATTTCTGACTTCCGGAGGCAGCGATATCCTCGCAGCACCCCGCGGATGAGTCACGGGCAATTATTGCCTCGGTTCGGAACGATGCTGCCTCGTCTGCAACAAGGTTTTCTCCGTGAAGCGCGGCGCAAAACCCGCGGAACAATGCGAAATGCGACGACGGGGACGATGGCCCCGTGGAATCGCGTTTTCTAATCCGTGCCCTGTTCCTTGGTTCCCTGTCGTGCCACCGGCGACCAGGGCCCCCGTCAAGCCGTCGAATCGCGGAGCTGCCTCGCCGCTTACTTTCTCTCTGACTCACCCAGCCTCGTCACGTCTCGTCTCGTCTCGTCTCGTCTCGTCTCGTCTCGTTTCGACAAGGCTCGATCCACTTGATCCTACCGTGTCTTGATCCATCGATCGATCCTCGACGTAACTCGCGAGGGTGCGTGGAAATCGGGAGTAAATTAATTTAGAACTTTAGGAGGGGCCCGTTCTACTTTACCGACAGTGTTTACATCGAAACTGTCGATTATGTAGAACGGACCCAAATTATGCTGGGAACAACTTGTAGCAATGAGAACGTCGCAGTTGCATAACTTGTCAAGATTGTTATCGTAGGGAAGATTGAGTATTTTGAGAGTCGCTATAATGTTAACAATTATTCTTAAAATCTTTGTGCAGTCCAAAAGAAAGGTCTACATTAATTAAAATAGTTCCATAGTTATGAGCGCTATGCCGGTCCCGCGAAGGACGCGGAAGCGGAAATTCCGCAGCGGAATAGTCAGGAGCCTGAAAATTACTCGGCATCCAGTGAAAGGGCAGCAAAAAAAAAAAGTCAGCGAACAACCAACGACAAGGAGAGTGAGATGAATGAAAGCCGGCTTTTTCGGTTCGCGTTTCTCTCGCGTTCCGGGGGCACAGAATTCCCATTCTTCTAATGGCCCCGCGAGGGAAACAACGGGAACGGACGCACTCGACGCGCAATTGCGTATCGCATCACGCACAAATAATCGAACGATGCGTCACACTCCGCTATATTTTGCTCGGATATCGAGCCGAGGGAAACGGGACCGAGAGCGAAATGCAATTCTCCACCGGCTTGCTGCTCGCAAGGGAAGGTCATCGGTGCTGGCCGATATCTCCACAATTAACACGTTGCCTATCAGTGTGGATGTCTTAATTAATTCTTCAGCAACTGAAGTGATCTCCTTGGTACCATGCAATTCAATCGTGCACTTTAGGAGTGTTGTTCGAAGAGAGAATTTTCAAGCATTTTGCACTGGTAATAACAATTTTAATTGTACAGTGACGAGTCTTCTTTGGTAATGTTAATCATTTCATCTAGAGTTGTGATTTGAATGAAGATTTTGCACTGGCAATGACAATTTTGATTTTATAGTGACGAGTCTTCTTTGGCATTGTAGTCTAACAATTTAGAACTTCTATTCGAAACAATATTTTTGCAGTAATTTTTTAGTAGCGGTTCTTTTGGTATTGTTACTTATAAGAATATTATTAAAACGTTTCCCAGTAGCCATGCTAATTTTTGAGATATTTTTGAGTTTTTGATTGTAGACTGACCATTTTATCTAATAATTTTTTTGATGGATTCTTATCCGAAAGAATAATTTTGAAGACATTTTTCAGTGGTAATGAAGAGATTGATTGTAGACTGACTATTTTATTTAATTACTTTTTTCAAGACATTTTGTTTAAATGCGAGTATTTGTGACTGTCCCCGGTCAGAAGTATCGTGAGAAATTGATCGAGCGTAAAGATTCCTGGACAGGCTCGAGAAACCGAGCTGGACGGTTCGAGTCCCGATGTGCATTAACGCGAAAAGAACGCGACGCACGAAGCGAAGCGCAGGCACGCGCGTTATCCTCGAGTCCGTTCGAGTCTGTTCGAGTCTGTTCGAGAGCATCGAGGAGACGAGAAAGAGAGACGCCAGCCAGAAAACAATTCACCGGCGCCACGCGTTCGCATCTCCGACACGCCACGGATTACCGAATGATGCGTCACTGGGGAGCTTCTGCTTTCCTCGTTACTCGGTTCTCACGATGGCCGGCGTGGACATTCGGCGACCCGTTAGACTCTTCGGTAATTAATGACCTGTAGAAAAAATACTCGACATCAGTCTCTGTCCGAACAGACAGAAGCGAGCCACACGACGAGGAAATTGCATTTCGCTGGACATTGTTTTTTTTAATCGATGTATTAGATTGATTGGACAGATTCTATGTTACATCGAACAATGGATCCGAGGAAAATTAATTAATGCGAAAGAAGGTTCTATATAAAAAGAAATGAATGAGTACAATTTAAAACAATATACAGATTAAGAGAATTAAAGAGTATCGTCATATTACTTTCAACATATGAAAATTATATAAATATCTACTTAGCAGCAATTGATACACAAAATGTTCACTTTGCACAACAATCCACGATTGATCGATTTCAATAAAATCTTAGTTTAATTGCATGCAATAAGAAGACTGGTTCCAGATAAACTACCCAAAGATGAACATCTTACTAACCTACGCGAAGGTGAACATCTCCTGAATCTTCAGAAACGAATTTCCACCTAATTTCCCCCGTTCCCAATTAATGCAGAAAATTGCAGCTTTGCCGGAAGACTTCCCCTACAATTTAACAGACAATTGGCAGAAATTATGCAGAATTGCACAGCGTTGTTCCGTCACCGAATAAGATTTCTCTCCAGCGGAATCGAACGCCGCGAACAATTCTGCAATCATCGACAAGGCTGAGCGCCGCTGGAACATGATGCAGAAGGATGCCAGGTTGAAATCTGCAACGATGAATAAAGCCAAGGCTTTCGAAACCCGGCTGCAAGGAGGATGTTGAAGATTTCGTGGCTCGATAAAGCCTCGACCGAGCAGCCACCGTAAACGAAGGACACCGTGTATCCGAGTAGCAAAGGATCACGACGGACATCCTTAGTCGGTAATTAGGGGAGCGAGAGAGATTGAAGGGCGAGACACTTTTCATCTTGGAACCTGCCTCTTTGAGGTAGAATTCTTTTGCCGATCGTTCCGCCGAAAAAAAGATGGGGACCATGTTTGTACTTGGCGGGTACTTAGCTCTGGTACCTTGTTGCGGGTGTTTATCGATAGATCGAGATAACGAGTTCCGTGAAGGATGAATGGCGAAGGGGTTATGCGTCATCGAGCGGTATTTCACCCGAGATTTCGCGGAACTGCAACAGAACAACGAAACCGAGTCACCGGTAACTAGAATTTCTATCTACGGATCTCGCCGGCACGGCGCGGCGCGACGCGACGAGGCGGGGACCCTAATTGGTTCCAAGGCTGCTAAATTTCTTCCCGGAAGCTGAAGGAAAACAGTCCCTACCCGGCATTGCGAAAGTCTAAGTAAAAGCTGAGTGAAAGATCTCTTTGACAGCCTAAACGGTCCCAAAATTGTTTTATAAACGAACGAACGTTATTATGTGAACGTCATTAAAGTTGATTTGTAGAATGATCCTTTTGCTTCCCCAAGTTACCACCCCAACTACGTTGAAATTGAATGTTTGATGAAGGATTTTAGAAGATCTCTAATCCTTGTTTCTTCAGATTTCTAATCCTCCAGTCACAAATCTTCCTCCCTGAAAATCGAAGACCTTCCCTGACAAGAGCAACGCTTCACTATCTATAAATCTTCTTTCCAATCCTCTGTCTAGAATGTCCAGGATTAGGGTCCATCTAGAATCAAGCAAGAATCCGCCAAAAAGAAGAGAAACGTGGAACGTCCTCGTGGATGAAGATTCTTCAAGATTATCCAACCGGACGCCGCAAATGTTGAAGAGAGTCATTAGGGTATTAGAGGGAGAAGGTTGCACTGGAGAGAGGCCATGCATCATCCGATGAACATATGCGGCTGACAACCGGGCTCCTGGCTCGATTCAAGCGTGAATTGTGCGTCAGGACACTCGTCCTCTGCACAGTTCATATTTACCAGTGTTCGTGGGACGTGTGCTATTAGCTTCAGACCGACCGTTCGTGGATAATCGAGTGGGGGAGGGTGGGTTTTGTTCCCCCGGGGATGGTTGACACACTTTTCGTTGGTGAACAGTGTGCTCTCGTTTTAATCAACGTTTCTTAGAAAGATTTTTTTGCAAAAAGTTTATACGTATAAAGATTTTTGTAGAAAGAATTTATCTAAAATAGATATTAAGAATTAAGGATTTTTCATTTTTTTGATTTTAAATAAAACAGTCCAAATATTCAATTGTTTGTCTTTCTGGCATATTGATTTTTTTACCACTGCACAAATTGTACACCATGGGGTAAATTAAGGTGAGAGAATGAGGGATGGACGAGGGTCGAGAGCATAACAGACAATTTTAGAACACTATCGATGGTTGATATGTTTTTGAGGGGTGAGTCTCGAGGGTTGACTCTTCAGGGAGACTATTACTTTCAGAAATTTTAGAGGTATCGAGTTAATTGGAAATTATGATGGCACTCTACTGTCTATGAACAGTTAGACGCCAAGTAAATTGAGATGAACAGCTATTAACATTGTGGCTTCGTGTTGTAACCCTTCAATGGGACATTGGGGAGTTTTAGGACTCATAAAAATTTTCTGTATATTGATTCTCCTTAATACATTCATATGAAATGTATACATTTCGTATCTATTGCAGGCAAATAATCTTTACTTTAATTGCACAATTTCTGTTCTCAATTATTTTGTTGTTAGAGAAAAATATGAAAATCCTTCTCAAGCAGAAATGATTCAAGGGTGACTCAGAAAGATCTAAGATGGTTAAATGTAATTAAAATGCCAAACTTCAAGAGCCGTTCACCGACTAATTTGATTTTAGGGAAAAATATGAAAATCCTTTCCACAGTACAACAATATTCACGCAGAAGGGGTACCAGAAGCAGGATATCTGGCCAGGCAATGACGCAACACGAAAAACTGAGTCAACCGAATCCAAAGTCCCCGTCCCCAGCCTCTCGTCCGAGATTTCCGTCGCGAGGTGGGGGCTAAAGGGGTGGTGATGTCTATGACGGTGGTGGTGGCGGTTAAGAGAGGAGAAACAAAGCGTACACGTCATACGCATTCGATGAATAAGCCTACGAATTAGGGACAACTCGCCAGGATGACGTGGTGGGAGCAGGGGTAGGTTGAAAAGAGGAGGAAATAAGGGAGGGGGTTGGAGAAGGTGTCAGGAGAATCAAAGGGAACGGCGTTCGTGGGGCGCACATTGGAAAAAACTGGGGGGGCCTATGTGCGCCGGGCATGTTAGTCATTGATACACTTTAAACCAAGCTTCTAGCGGGTGACTCATATATAATAATCGTCATCGACAGCTGATCCAGATGCGTTCTATGACGCGGCCGGTGTTTCTCCCTCGATCCGAGGGGCGGTTCAACCCCCGACACTCTCGGGATGCTGCAAGGGATCGAGGAAACCGGCACAAAAGCAAAATATAGCCATTCTGGCTCGCCACCCCCCTTGCCACCCCATTCTGACGCCACCGAGTCCTCAAAAAGCGATGACTAATTCATCAACCGTTGGGAGATGGACGTTCCTGAAAACTGGCAGCTTGCTGAAGCCTGGGTCCATTCGAATCCTAATTTATGCATATTTTAAATTTATTACGTTGGTGAAATTTATACGGTTCATTAGGACCTAATAATTAGGGTAATTGGGTTACCCCAAAAGTTTATCTGGTCTTTCTCATGAGATAGCTCTAGAAAAAATGGAAAAAATTTTTTGACTAATTCTATAGCTCCTACATTTAATACAAAAATCTCAATATAGAAAAATATGATTTTCGAAAATATAATTGATTATTGAAGGAGAAATACAGTCGATGTTATTTATTTCATAATTTGCAAGCTACTGGAGTGGGTTATTCTTCAACATCGATCGAATACCTTGATAAGGCGTTTCACTTTTGTTAACATCTTTATGTCAGTTTATTGTATTGAAAGGAAGTTACAACAAACACTCGCAGGGTCCCAGAACCAAAAGCCATCACAGAATCAAACAGCAGCCACTCTAGTGGGAAAAGAAGTATGCCACCCCCTCCGGGTCCCCACGAACCCCCGGTTGATCGCAGCAGCGTCCTCAAAAAGCGATGACTAATTCATTAAGGCTGCGCAGGCCTTCACGCTTCCACGCTTTTCCGATTTTCAATTTGGCCCGCAGCCCGACCGAAGGGGGTCACAATCCCACCGGGCCCCGATCGAGGTAATAAGCGGTGCCCGCCCTTCGTACGTTCGTTCCCTCCTTTCATTTCTTCTTTCCTATCCTCTTTTTCGCGAGCTCGTCATCTATAGGATGATTCAACCCGCCCCGGTGACTGCTCGACTGTCTCTCTCGGCTTTTGTCAGCGTCGAGCCTCGAACCTTTTGACGGCTCGTCTGATGTTTCGACGGGACCTGATGGATTTGTTTGCCCCGCTACCTCGAAGGGGAGAAATTCAATTTTCGTTTTGGCCTCGCGATGTTTGAAACGCGATGTAGCTACTGTTGCGTCGAACTTTGCTTTTGGGGGGAATGAAGTGTTTAAAAATTATGACGAATAAAGGGTCTTCCATTAATCGATGTCATTTTAAATTTAGCGCTATTTTTTATTTGTGAAGATTAGAGTTGTCACTCTTCGACACGTAATTAGTAAGATTGTAAAAAAGATTGTAAATAGTAAAAAAAGCAGCGTTTTTTTATAATTGTAAATAACAATTCCCAATGGAAGACCCTGTAGTAGAGTGGCATGTGCAGACAGGAATGAAAAGTTTTCTGCGGAAAATCGTGAAAGGCAAGAATGAAGCGCTTGAATGGCGCGTCGCAGCTGAATGAAAGGCTCCGATGAAGCGGCGACGCGGCGCGACGCGACGCCGCGCGTCGGACAGGTCTCTCGACCTGGGACGTAACGCAATTTGCATGAATTACAGCGGCGGTTTGAACCGTGTCGCTATACACGTGTGTGTTACGTGCACGTCCCAACACGCGCAAAAAGCCCTGTATGTCGTTGCTGTTTCCTTTGTCCGAGGCGAACGAGATCGTGAGAATTAGCGGGATCGTGTGTCCGGCCACAATGGCCGGCGCTCGAACGCTCCGCGTATTCATTACCCTCGTTTCCATTTCTCTCTCTGAACCCAGCACCGCCTCTTTCACTGGCCATTTCGCGATTTTGCGAACCGATGGCGCAACCATCCTGCCCTCACACTTCATGCTAATCCTATTCCGTTGCCGTAACAGGCATTTATCATCATATAAAATCGTGATCGGTAAATAGATTCCTAATGCAGGCTCTTTATTGCTTAAAAACGTTGATTTTTATTTTAGAAAACAATTTGTTCGAAGAGGCAAATACCGGGATAAAAATTTTTCTCAAGGTCATATTTTTCGAGACTTCAAGGTCATCGGAATTTTTTAAAAATTGGATATTTTCACCATCGCGATACGATAGCTGAGGTCGAGACGTCACCAACCACCTATAATACTATGACCTTCGCGTGACCTCGAGTACAAAAAATCCATAAACACTAATTCACCTAGGTGGTCGAATAAACGCAGTTCTTTTTACAGAATTTTCCTAGATCCGATCGAGCGCCAATATCCGCCGTAAATCCGCAGATACAGAAACATCAACCGGGTGAAAGTGATCCATCGGTATTGACACGGCAAAATCGAGCGTCCCGTATTTAACGAGCCAATATTTCCCGTCCGGCGATATCGCGAGCCACGAGCAAACAATATACATATACAAACATCGCAAAATAACGTGTTATCGACGGTGATTCACCCGATGAATCGATCAATCGATCGTGCCGGAGAATTCTCGAGCGTTCGCTCGAGTATTTTATTACCAGGGGACTCGTCCTTCTGCCGCGATAAGAGGAAGGACGTATCGTACGTCACCGGCCGGCATACATATGCATGGACCTCTTCGCGATAATAATTCATGGAAGTTTGCATTAGCGAAATCAGCCGATCCGCGGCTGACTCGAGAGCCTGTTCTCCTGCCTCCGGGCGATCGAACCTTCTCGATCACCACTCTGATTTATCGGGAAACAGTGTGAGACTGTGCTCGTTAGCTCGGCTGCCCTGCCCGGGAACGAATTCGTAAAAGTCGAAGACTATGTTAGCCCTCCGGTCGATCCTAAGTGAGAAATCAATGCGAAGATATTTGTTTCTTGATTCAACGATCTCTCCATCTCGAATCGATCTGTAGCAATTTCTAAATCCTGGCACGAAAGGTCGTTTGTAAAAATTTAATCGGATTTTTGTCTTCTTTAGAGTAGAAGAGAGGGTATTGAACCTTGACCTTGAATTTCGAAAGGTCAAACTTTTTTTTTATTGCATCGTATTCTAATCGCCAGAAGGGTAGAAAGTGCGAAAGGAGCCATGGCTCGAAAAGTTCTCTTAAAAAATTATAGCAAAGGTTTTTCATTACCGAACTGATTTTATTTATTATATTTTTTTTCATTCCTCAGTCAGATAGCGTGCTATTGATTTTTTACGGATTTGCCTTCATTTAAAAAAAAAGAATATCAGCTCTATAAGATTTACAATATTTATGTTAATGTAGCACATTTCATATGAAATTTCTTGAATTTCTACGTTTTATTTTTCCATTTATATTCTGAGAATTAGATTAGAAAATAAAATGGTTGTCACATATTCCTACCCTCTACACTCGGTATGAGAATTTTCCTCCCCAAGGAATGTCCTGAACAATGAAAAATTGTATCACAATGGAATCGAGAGTAAATCGTTTGCAAAGCTGTGCAAATCGCAATAGAGCTCACCCCGATTGATAAACTGTATTTGGAGAGAAGATACGTTTGTTTAAGGTCGCAGTTCGAAATCGGACAGTGTCTGTGTAACGAGCAGATGTTTTTTCGACACTTCAGACAGAGTATATTTAACCCGTGATTACGGTAATCGTTTTAATTAACGCATCGGTAAACAGACTACCCCGTTGGTCGATCGATTAAATCGAAGATACGAATGTTGGTAATCGTGTCAATGATACCATATCGTCAACCAGAGTTTCTTGGTCACTATGTGCACAACAATCTTTAGTTCTCCAGCAACTTAAAAAATTATATAAAATTCAAATATAATTTATTCGATGAAAGAAAAATTGAATATTTTGCAACCTTAACAAAATTTAAAAATTAAAATATATAATACCGACTCTTTTAACCTTACATTCAGCATATTCTAATTTTTGGTACACTATACAGGGTGTCCGAAAAATTCTGTACTTCTAGGGGATGATTCCTGAGATCATTTGAAAGACACAGACCAATCGCAGCGCGGCAACAATTGAGCATGGTGTGGGCATTGGCCGAGCCGGAAGCCTTCAACAGTAGCAGCGTTCGGATTGGTCCGTGTTTTTTGTTAATAACTCCCCAACAAAGCCTTGAAAAACATTTTCCCAAAGGAAAAAGTTACTTCGAATGATCTCAGGAATCACTCCTTTGAAGGAAGTAAGAAAAAAATAAATTTTCAAATTAAAACAAATAATTCCGTCTGCCGTATGCAGGTGACAATGTTTCAAATGACAATCGACGAGCTGAAGAGAATTTCTTTATTGGAATATTTAGAACACGATGTTTATGGACAGTATAGATTACGTTCATTATGCACCGTTAATTTACGTAATTGTTCGGGCTTTATTCATCGCAGTGACACGAATTTTTATCGAATGCATTCAGATCAACCGAACTATGAGAAAAATTCGAACAAAGGAAAGCAGGAGAATCTCTGGTTAATTTTCCATGCATTACAATTTTAAACAGCCACGCGCATCAATTTCACTTTTCCATCGGCTTTCTTTGACGTCGTTTGACTGACGTGTTCGTGGTTTTAATAGGGAGAAATGTAAAATACCTGTTTGGAATTGTAAAAATCGGAATTATGTGCACTACTGTATTCAAATTCGATAGTGTAAATTCACTGGAGAGTTATTTCAAGAAATGATTAAACTTTTGACTCCGACGCTGTCTGGTTTCAAGCCATAAGCCTCCTATTTTCTCCCTGCGATATTTACATAACAAGCATTGTGTGGGTAGCTAAAATGATTCACAATTAATTAGACGCATATGTGAGATAATACGGATAATCCAATGATAAAACTTGTTTTGTTTTTAATCATTTCTTTATAAAAGCTTTATCGATGTATTTGTCACATTCTTCTGATTAAAATGAGCCCAAACATGGCATAATTCAGAGCATATTTGTTTAATCCATGATTCAAAACCTCGATTATCCGAACCGATGATATTTAAATTCTCAATATATACAACACGATTTATTATACTATTTACAAAATTTCAGTAACTTCTATTAGCCGAATACTCAAGTTCCCTTGGGATTCGGAGAGTTCGGATAATCTAGGTTCCACTATTTCGTGAATTATAGAATCAAACACAACCCAAACTGTGTCGTGTTGCGTATCATTTTAATCAGAAAAATGTCACGAATATTCTGGTGAAAGGTTCACAAAAAAATCTTTAAGAACAAAAAAGTTGTCAATTTTTACGTCTTCTCTACGTTCGTCGCAACCAATAAGAGATCACAGAATAATATCTGTATCCGATACAAGCAACATTTCAGTCCCGAATTTTCTACATACATATATTGAGACACGATTGTAATTGTTAGATGGATAGATTTTCCAGTGATATCAGACGTCGTGAATCAATTGTTCACGGCAATAATGAGCCCGGAGTGTGCGGGAGAAGGGTGTCGCTCGACGACGATCGAAAATCGTCGCGCAGATCGAATCTCCTGGTTCGACCTCTTCCGTGGGTGGCTCGGCGAGGACGTAATTCAACGTTAACGTAGCGGAAGTCACGATAAAATGACGAAGCGGCAGATAGCGCGGGCCCGCAACAATGAACACGATTACGGAGCCTGAATGAAAGCGGACGATGTTCGGCCACGATATTTGCTTGGGGAAACTCAGCTCACAATGCCGCCATTATCTTTCACCGGCGTTGAATATATTCGCTTTGCGAAAACCGCCGAACGAAAACCCGAGACACTTCTAATGTCAATCTTAAACGCACAGAAAAAAAAAAATTTTTAATCAATAATATCCGACGATTAATTAAATTATTCATTTTTGGAGACTCATAAATAAAAAATATCAAATATACAGAAAAAATCTAAAAAAATGAAATATATACATAGAATTGATATATACCAACAGGATGTGTTAGAAATAATAATAATAATATCTGAGATATTTTATTTGCAAATGTGATTTGCAATCGCTGGTGGAATTACAATACCGCAAGACCCCGCAACACAAGGGGGCCCGTAATCGGAGGAGGCCCACAATTTTTGCATTTATTACCTTGTAATTTTACTAAAATTATCCCTAATTTAAATTAAATTAAAAGTACACTGACAAAAAAAAGCATACTTTTTGCGTTTATTGAATTTTTACAATTCTCCTGTCTAAAAAGCATTAAAAAATCTCAATCCTATAAAAATATCGAAAGGAAGAATGGGGCCTAAAATTATATTTTTCGGGAGGGCCAAAAATTTGTAGTTCCGCCACTGTTTGCAGTACTACGATTTTAGAGACACACTGTATATACATTTTCGGGAATCGAAAGAGGGGAATTATTTTGTAATGATCACGCAGCAATTGGGCCGCGATGTACTACGTTCGGGTTAATTTATGGTAGACAAGCTGGGGAAAAATATGTCAGGAAAATTGGCGAGGTATCTGCGTCACGAATTCACGTGTCCGCGGTCTGTCACCATCGAAATAACCGGTCACTATCAATACCACGAGCTAAAAGTGCCCCGGTCCGATGATCCAATCGCGGCGTTGCTTCATTCACAAACGGACGAGGCCGAAAATACATTCAGAAATAACAAAGTTCCGCCGGTTACCGTCGCGAGAAGGCGCTAGCGATCGAGGATCGAGAGCGATCCTGATCGGATCGCGGTGGGAACAATAAAACCGGTTGGGGGATCGTGATAAGACTGATTTATTAAGCCTAGAACTTCGTTTGTGACCTTGTCTTTGTAAACTCGTTGTTTAGTTATTAACAAGCAAAACACGTTCGAGATTTGCAAGTAATTCCAATTGCTTTTTTTACACGATCAGAACATGTTCAACTGTTGAAAATAATTGTCAACATTTTCTGCAAACCACCAAAACATAAAAATAATCCCCTCATTTTCTATATATTTACACCAGGGATGCACATACTTATGGGAGGGCTGTCAACAAAAAGACATGAAAGTTATTTATCATGAATTATTTATTTTGTTTATATTTATCGTATATTGTTACAAAGGAAGATAATAAAAAGTAAATAAATAATTATAAAAAGTGGAAGGCGGACCGACAGCAAATCAACGGAGGGCCGCGGTTTGTGCATCCCTGATTTACACCATCTTACAGATAACTCATGAACCAAGTAAACAATTTAAATCTAAAACAAAGTTTCGAATTGATTAATTGTGGGTGTCACAAATTAATTAGTACGCATAATAAAATCATCTTCTTATCACTTACCAAGCACAAGGTGATCTAATTCGTTATCTACACGTCATTCAACCATTTCTTTCCTCTATATTAGTATATTCGATAGTAACAACGCAAGGAAGAATTTTCTGAAGTCAGCACCTAATATTGGAAACTATGATAACATTCATTGTGCAACAACATCTTATTACGCAGTCTCGGATAGTACTGTTTCTAAATTGTCCACGGAATGCAAGCTCAAATAAGATTGAAAACATAAAGACATGACGTTATATAGAGGGTTAAATAAAATAACTTAACGCTGACAACCTCAGATATCAATAATTTACGAGACAGAACGGAGTAGGGAATGGTTATGTGTAATTTATGTAGGGGAAACCTGTGCCAAGAGTAGTACAATTTCTAAAAATGCCATAGTGTTACACATTTCGCACTCGGAAGAAATTTCTTGTCAATTATATGTACTTGTAGCCCCAATTTTATCAGACGCTATTTCTTTAAATAAACTAACCGAAATTCTTCAAGTTCGATAATTTGTATCAATCACAATGTTTATTAATAAGCCACAACAACTGTCTCATAAAAAACGATTTTAAAAATCTTTCTACGAACACAGTAATCTTAAAAACACGTGTGAAATTATTTTACTAAGTCATTGGTTCACAATTGAAATTATGGCGATTGAGAAACTGCTACCAAAAAATTTCTCAACATTTTGCCTGTCAGCATATAACTACTTAATAGTCTCAAAAATAATAATAAAAAATTTATTTCTAGAAATCATCGTTAATTTATTAAACTTTCTCTGGTCAAAATGATTAAGAGACTATTTAATTAATGGGTTTCTAAAGTCGGTAGATCAAATGTTAAATCGTACCCTCAGCTGCGAGTCATAAATTTGTGAAATTCTGCATTGAGCAACCACATTGGCAACATTGAACTATTAAATATCCGAATTCCTTTATGATTGATGGGCGTCTGTGAGAAAACGGCGATTTCAGGGTATATCGACGCGGTAAAATTGATTTGTTGGCAAAGCGTCCGCGGGAGCACAGTGATTTCGTTGGGCATCGACGCGCTAAAATCGATTTCTTGGCAAAACGTCTGCGGCTCGGCTAGATCGCCGCTTTCCTCCGTCGAAAGCGTGACTCACCGTGTATATTAACCCCGCGGCGTATTTACGCTGGCCTGAACGAGTGCACTGATGGCCGTATGTCAAAAAATCATGGTTGCATAACGCTGGCTACCCTCTCGGAACATAGTCCCGCGGGCTCGCGGCTCCTCCCTCTCGGATATTTAGAGGTGAGTCAGCCGTGGATTACGAGACTTGGCTGACTCTTTGACCTTAATGATTTAGCCACCTCTTTGTCTTTTAGGAAACTATTAGTCGCATAGACCACGCTTCCAATTGAGCCCTCGCACTCAATCCTCAGAAGTGGTCCCTAGGATTCTCGGAAGAAAGTCGTTGCAAATCATCTCACATTCCCATTGCATTGCAAAATCGTACAACAAAGGATTGTTTCGAGATTATTTTTGAATCCTCCTACAATCGTAACTTGGTCTGTATCGTACGAATGCAGCTGATTTTATTCTTTAAGTCCAGACATAATAAAGTTGATGATGCAAATCGTCTTACACCCCTCTTACATTATAAACTCGAATAAGGGATGAATTAGTAACATGGGGTTGTTTCAACATTATTTTCGAATGCCGTTTATTTTGTTCTTCTAGTCCAGAAATAATCGAAGTTGATGATGCAAATCGTCTTACGCCCCTCTTACATTACAAAATCGTACAAGGGATGAATGATCAACATGGGGTTGTTTCCAGATTATTTTCGAATGCAGTTTATTTTGTTCTTTTAGTCCAGAAATAATAAAGTTGACGATGCAAATCGTATTACACCCTTGTCATATCATAAAATCGACTAAGGGATGAATTAGCAACACGGGGTTGTTTCGAGATTATTTTTGTACCTCGTTTCATACCACGTGAATTTTGTTTTATTCTTTCAGCCCAGAAATAAAAAAGTTGACGTTACAAATCGTCTTACATTCCTGTTGCATTGCACAATCGTACAACAAAGGGTTGTTTCAAGATTATTTTTGTACCTCGTTTCATACCACGTGAATTTTGTTTTATTCTTTCAGCCCAGAAGTAAAAAAGTTGACGTTACAAATCGTCTTACATTCCTGTTGCATTGCACAATCGTACAACAAAGGGTTGTTTCAAGATTATTTTTGCCTACAATCGCAGATTGTTTCGTACCACGCATTTGCAGTTGGTTTTGTCTGCCGCTTATGCAGCTTACGTTGTATTACGCGAGTGCTTGTTCTGCAAGAAATTTCGCATCGGGATGGAGAACGATAGAGGATCGTGTGCAGTTTCGTCGGGGCGATGAGACGAGACGGTTTGTTGCGACGCGCGACGCATTGTTCGCCGCGCGCGCGCGCGGGTACGGGAGAGCAAAGCCACGAGAGCGGAGCTAAATTCACCGATGAACTAAGCGCCACCCGGACCGGTGTGGAGCGGAGCGGAGCAGAGCGAAGCGAGTGTACGACGCGATATCGCTCCTCGCCGAGATAAGGACGCAGCGATTCGAATCGCGTTCACGCGGTGTCGTGGCGTGCACGCGCGGCTGCATGTGCGTCTTCGCCGGTTGTAAATTATGCAAGCGGCTCGGGTGTTACATGCGTCGTCGCGAACGCGATTAGGCTCTCCGCACGGAACGATACCGATTGCCTCTCCACCATGCGAACCGCGTTATCCGGGAACTCATTCTCTCCGGAACCCATTTTTCCTTTCTGGTCACCCGTCTCGATTTATAATGTTAAATGTGTGCCTGACCTTCCACCCTCGTCTATCGTTCTTGAATAATCATTTATAATCGATTAATAAAATCGTTGCTTCAGGATGTAACCTCTTTTGTTTTAGTTTCTAATCGGTCACGAAAATTTGCAATCATCTAATAATTGTTATCGATTAATGAAATTGTAATTTCAATATGTAACTAAATATGTTTTATTTACAAATTGGGCACTGACACTTACAGTTATCTAATATAATTGTTATCAATTAATGAAACTGTTATTTTAGAATGTAACCGGTTTTGTTTTATTTTCTAATCGGTCACGAACATTTGCAATCATTTAATAACAGTGATCGAGTAATGAAATTGTTCTTTTAGAATGTAACCGCCTGTGTTTCATCCTCGACGTCTCGCGCACGCGTTCAAATCGATACAACAAGGCAAGGGGTGAACACAGCATGGAAATAATAGTTCAATCAGCCGGTTTACGTTCGCGAGAATATTCCCGGCTCGATCGGAAATGGAGCTCGAATAGGGAATAATTCTCCTGGCCGCGTCATAGAGGCCCGTTTAAATTTATCTTCGATTTGCGTCACAGTTTCGGTTTATTGCCAGTAAAAGCTCGAGTCCGGTGGGAAGCCCCGGTGATTGTTGTTGCAAGATCTTCGGCATTGCTCCGCTCCGGATTGCAGGGGGAGGTTCTGCGCTCTTCATCCGGGATGAAAATTTCGGGCGGGCCTGGCCGGGCGATTATAAATACTCGAACCGTCGAATCTCGAGAAGATTCGAGGAGGTTATCGACTGTCCAAACCGAAGGATACGACTTTTTCGTCCGATGACGGCCTCCGCGGTCGATTTAGCGATGAACTAAGCGCTCGCGCCACGGAAACACAACAAACGACAGTCTCGTTTCTTCCGCGTTCTCGACCGCCTCTGAATGCTCCACCATAAAGTTCATGGGGGGGTTTTTTTTAAGGAAATTGCGGAAGCAGTTGCATCTACCACAAACTTCTGTACAGTTGAAATAACGAATTAAAAATTATTTATAATGTTAATTAATTATAATGTTGTCTTAATAATTCCAATAAAAGTCTGAAATAGTCTATATTATATTCTTTTAATATTTTTACAGTTTCCTATTTTATCCATTCGGTTCTGCCATAAATGCATAAAATCCGCAGTCTAGTCATGATTGTTAAGATTATGAAGAATTGGACGCAAAAATTTCTTGTAATTTTAATAAACCGAATTTAATAGATATTGACGTTCTGAAATTTTTTTAATCTGTCTACTGCAGGCCTGGGCAACTGGCGACTCGCGAGACACAGACGACTCCTCTCCCTACTCCTGGAACCTCCCCACCAAACTCCTGTGGAGTGTAAGAGGAGGCTGGGGAGATAAGAGTGTATGTAGGAGACCGTAGCCTCGCAGTCACGCGAGCTAAAGCATGATAGGGGCAATATGAAATAGTTGATAGTGGGGGAACCGGTACACTGGTAGTGGAGGTCATGAAGCGACGACGGGGAATAAGTGGCCCGGGTTTGGTTTACTATACGAAATTGCATTCGCTCATTTTCGTCAGAAATTCTTAAAATCCGTAGTCTATTAATAAAAACGTAAGTAAAAGTTTTTTACTGTTTGGTGGCAGAAGCAAAGAGATGAGCCAACTATAGCTCCGTATCTATAGAAACAGCTAAGTCCACTTACCCTATCGACTGTCCCCATAGTTAATGTATCAACCGGTAGTCAATCGATAGCTGGTATTTCGATAAACGACAATATGATACGGAACAGAAGCAACCTCACGGAAAATAAGTAGATATAACCGGTAGGCAACAAGTAGATCTGTGAAATGTGTCAAGGTGTTGTTAGCCAATTCAAAAATCATCGTCAACAATCGTACCGATTTATCGACAATATACTCGTGTGGTTCAGGTATGACTGATTGAGTGATACCAGCCGGTGTACCAGAGCGATATGTCGGTGCTCCGATTACCGACGGATAACGATTAATTAATGGCTGCACGGTATCTAATGACATCCGTCAATGTCCACCTTGCGAGCAATCGGTTATCACGACACTGTTTTCGACGTCGACAAACCTTACACGATACACATCGGCGCCGGGGTTCACCAGCGGGTCAATTTCGACCCGATTTTTAAGGTCTTAAAAATTGGAGAGAAAGAAAATAAAATAAATAGGAACTAAAATTTGAACTCATTCTAGATCTCCTCTAGGCTCTCTAACTTAGCTACTCTTTTTTATTAATTTTAAAACAACTCTTAAAAGAAATTTCCTTCAAATTGTAATTTGTTCACTTTTCCTTCCGATTTATTTTATGAAATAAAATTACTGATATAGCAAGGGATATAAATTGGAGAAGAAGTACAGAATACGGAGACTTTAGCGTGGGTCGAAATTGACCCAGCGATCGCCAGCTACGTCCACGCAGACGACTCAAAGATTACCGGGGATGATTCCAGCGCTCCATAACGAAAATCTGGATCGATTCGATCGTGCTGCGAATGTGGGAAGGACGAGGTCAAGAGGATTGGTAGAGCGGAGAGGCTGTCACTGACTCTTTGGCCGACACCCAGAGGATGCCGAAGCGTCTAAAGAATCGCGTTGACGCGATCGCTACTCGGCGCCTGGCGTGATTGTCTGGGAATTTCAATTTTTTTCACCGGTTTCTTCTGCACCGTCGTTAAAAATCGTCGAGCCTCAAAGAAACCGAGTACATATGTCACCTCCCAGGAATACAACTGTACAATGTTTATCGCGGCCATTGGATTTTCTAAAGCAAACACGATCGATATCGAGCCAGAAACCTTCGGAAGCCTCGAACACTTTCAACATATGATAAGACATTCTAAACGAGATGAAATTAAATTAAAAAGCAAAGTGCATGTACATACTTGTTTTTCAGTATTTACGATCACTAATTATCATGTCAATTGAAAATCCTACAAAATCAAACTAATTTAGTCAGTGATACTGAAAAACTTAATGTTCATCAGAAGATCTACTAAATACGTTATTCATTTGTTTTTTAAAAATCTAATTCTATTGTTTTATAACCAATATTTAAACATCGAAGGGAATGTAGACACGCAATGAAAATACTTCTCAATATTTTATCGAATTAAAAAATTATTGAGCTGCAACAAATTCGAATGAAATTCCGTTTACACAACAATGCGACGAGAAAAATTAATTTATAAAAATAGAAGAATCATGTAATATTCTTTGGTACACCTTATAGCTACATTACAACAAAAACGAATTTTAAAAGACGAACAAAGAATGGTTTGAGCGAGACACAAAAAGGATTAAACAAAAATGAGTGAACGCCATTCGAATGCGTCATAAATATCAAGATATTTAAATAAGCGATAATCAGCGATCGTACGTGATATCGTTTTCGGTATAAACATAGTATGAACAATTTGCATAATCGTTTTTCGGAGCGCCGGGCAGGTCGTAACTTTTGTTGAAATGACGACAGTTCGCCGTCGAGTATCGGTAACCAGTAAATATCGGTTCGCGGACAAGAAAGGAAGTTCTACGGTCGATTTTCATGCAAAGAAGCAGAAACCAGAAGGCCATCTGAGTCATCCAGTTTTTCATAATTCTAAGGCTGTCGGTTTTTCTGTTACGAGAAGTTATGCGTGTGCATTCTTGAGTAATGCGACACGCGTGTCGATCGATATTGGGGACACTTTTTTCCCTCGCAGCGAATCGATCGGTATCGGGAAGACTGGGAGAAGCTGCGTGCACGTGCGTGCTAATGGTGATAAACGAGTTTTCGAATGCGGCGTGGTGTCGCCACTTCGTAGCATTTGCGCTATCGCCGACTGTTATAGTAGAAAGTAGTACCGTGGCATATAAATTTAAGAATGGTTTTGACCCATTCAAATGTTGGTACTAGAATATTTTTTCATTATCGAATTTATTGAATAATTATTGGAAGTTTATTTTTTACTATAAAAACATTTTTCTTCTTTGCACGAGTGGTGGAAAATATATTTCTGTACTCGGTACATATATGTATATGTAGAACAGAAAATATTTTTGACTATTAGCTACCCCTTCAACTTTTGGCACGAGAATATTTTTTCCTCATTCGGCGAGTGTTGGAAAATACTGTTGTATTTTTTTAGTAACGATTCTTTCGTTCTTTCGTGTTTAAAATAGTCTTCAAAATTGATGATATTTTGGTGAAGTGAAGTTATAAATATATCGTATAAAAGAATGTTTTTCCTTATTGTGTCACCGAACTTTGACTAATCGGACTTATTTTTTAACCCACGTACGATTCTCAAGGTGAAAAATACCCACTTTCTGCTTTCATTTTCGTCACTATGATTCAGACACTGTGCAATGTACTGATTTCTTTAGAATAAAATTTTGTATTCCTCCAAACTGTATCAGAAATTTTCTGAATCTCGTACTTTTGGACCAATTAATTCAGTTTATAGATATCAAATTGTAACAACAATTTGTTAACGTGCGAAACAAACATGAGTCAATTATTCTACTCCCTTAGTTTGCATGCTACTATTTTTGAGAAATGAATATATTTCTGCCAAATGTACACAGAAAAGTTTCCATTTTTGTTAGCTAGAATTCTTGGATTTTCCACAATGAAAACGGAAGAAAAATGTAAATGTAGAAAGAGAAAATTTCTTTAATTTTTAAAATTCTTTAAAAATCCTGGTTAAACGTATCAATCTCGTCATCTACAACACTCGTAGAAATAAATAAACAATTTTGCAAGTTCCAAGATATAAAATAGCTTCGGATGGAGCTTATAATAGTTGGTGAAAATCGGGAGACAGAGGTGTTAAAATTGGGAGAGCGCGTTCTCGGAAGGAAAGGCGATTTTCCGCGTGGAAACGGTCTCGCGTGTCGCGAAATGTCGAGTTGCAAAAGTATCGCTAGAAGGAAAGGTAGGAAACGTCGCGCGCGGGAGGGAGGGAGGGAGGGAAGGAGGGGAGAAAGAGCCAGAGGGAGGGATAGGGAGAGAGGGAGAGAGGGAGAAATGGCGACGAAGGGGCCGAAGTCACCGGCGCGGCGGTATACACACAAGCCGCGGCAAAAGGTGGGGATCTATTCATAGGAATGACTCATGTCGGAGATGACGCCGCGAATAGTCGACCAGAATTTGCGCACTACACTATGCCACCGGGCTGCTCTCGTCCCTGATTCCGTTTGCCAAACGCCGATACGATTCGCGAGCCTCGTGGGGCTCCCACTCCCTCTCTTTCACACTCTCTCTCTCGTGCTTCCGCAACTATGTTGCCTTATAACCGGGAAGGAAGTGATCCAACGCGTTCCTCTCCCCCACTTCCCACGGAACCAGTTGCAAGATTCGACTGCGGTCACCATTCGATGCCCTTTTTCGGATCGTGTGCTTGTAGTGGCATTCGATGCAACTCCGCAACGTGTGGCACGCACGTTGCAAAAACATGCCGTTTCCCTTTCGTTGCAACGACGGATACGATGATTGATGCATGCTTTTTTTGTTTGTTTGTGGACAATTAGCCTAACCTTTCATTGAATGTAAGAAGTAATGTTGTTTTTACGGAAAAGAGTTAGGTAAATGATAATTTGACTGGATTGAAAAGTCTATGGGAAATGGTCGAATAAATTTTTTTTATTCAAGAACGTATAATAAAAATCGTAGGGAATCTGAACGAATTCAATTTTATTATTTTTATGAGGCTAACACATACCAGTTGGTGATATATTTTCTCGTTTATTGCCCAGCGAATAATGTCAAGTAGATTCACCCCTTTTTTTATAACCTCATCAAATTAATTTAATCACAATTCATATAAAACAAGAGATCATATACTATCATCAAACCGAAAACTAGACTCTGTACACAAATCAACAATATATAGGGTGGTCCAATAACTTTGACTACCTTGATCATTTCGCTAATATCTCGTTATTAGCTATCAGGGGGCATACGATGGTCAATACTTTTCTACGCATAATTTAATACCCTATCAATCTACGATACAAAATATATTATATTCCATTTTTGACAAATCAAAGTGACCTTGAAATCTCTGGAACGCCTTCACACATATAAAAAATGTTCGCGTCACAATATTTCCGCCTCTATACCATCCAAATTTTGTATAAATCATTTTCTCATACTATTACATATTCGAGGGAATATTCAAGATAGTTTATTGGACCACAGTCATTGGACCAGCCTGTATTTTTAAATTTCGCAATAAAAAGGCCTCACCATAAACGTATTTTATACTTTCAGGCCAAGCCGGCGAAAGTCTGTGAAATTGAAAAACAGTCGAGGAAAGGTTGAAACTCGATGGATCGAAAACGCGAGTCCAGAAATTCGCAAAGAGCAGTGCGGGGAGTGGGGGGAAACGTCCGTGGAAAATATTCCGCGAGCGTCACGTTACGTTTTCAGCGTTTCATTCAAGCACTGGCGTCATCCTCGTGCTCCCGGGAGCCTGCTTTAATTCACTAGAATCATTCTCCGGAATCCTGTTTACTACATCCGCATCGGCGCTATCGCGTTCTGCGTCGCCATTGTTGGCGTTATCGGCGTCGCTAGATTCGCGATACACAAACAATGCCGCGAATCGCGAACGTGGAAACGGAAAGATACAAGCGCGTGGCGTTATAAATCGTTTATCAGCCGCTAGACGATCGACAAATCGTTACGGCAACGTCTTCAATTTGTCATCCGGCTTAATCGAATACGAATCGTTTGGCGGCTTCGCCTTGTAATTTATATACGCGAGGAATGTTATACGATGCTCTGCGAACTGTTCGGGTTTTATGCGCTTTCGTGTTGCGGAACGATTTACTGTTAGAAAGCGGGCGTTTATGGTAATTGATTTTCACGTATATTGAAAGAGAAACGGCTATTTATTGATTCCATAAATAAATTCCGATTCACGGACAATTCTAGTAATTTCATTCTAGTAGTTGTGGATGCGTTGGATTCGTTGTTGCTGAAAAGATTCTAGATTTTACGCATTTGTGACGAGAACGAGTAGCTGAAAAGAACTGGAAAAATTTTATTAGAATTTAACAGCATCTCGACATACAGTAAAGTCTTGATCTAACACGGAAAAACTCTCGGGTCCGTGTTGTTTCTCAGATGGCAGAGTTTACTATTTTTTGTGACCCCGCCGACCGCGCCGAACGTAGAAAAGGACAGCGCGTGTAAACACAGACCGGACAACAAGTGCTCCGAGAGCCGATGACGTAGATCGGCTGAAACTGGTCCGGGTAGGCCGACTCGCGCTGGCCGGCCGGGTGGGGGTAGTCGATTCTACGTCATCGACTCTCGAACCTGCCCGGACGGGAGACCGGAGCACGATAGTGGAGGTGGCCGATTGCCCGATAGCCAATGCCCCGCAGTGGATGTTCATTTTCTTAGATCGTGCAGTTCACGTTTCTTAGATCGAATATTTACTGTATTTTCAATTTTTTTTAAATCGTTCATCGATCGCGGATTTTATGTATGCATGACAAGAATGAGTGGAACTTGAATCGATCTATTATTTATTGAAGTGATTAAGGGAGGAAAGTGGAGTAAATGCATAGAATGTGCTGAATATTATTTTTCATTATTCTTTGTAAATTGGCGAAGGGTACGAATTAATTTATATACATTTGTAATTGTTGTTGAACAATTGCAATTATCTACCAAATTTTCGACACAAAGGGGAGCTTTTTACCTGAGAATCCGGGACAGATTTTTCATTTTTGCTCGCGAGTAAATGATTATGTAAAATCGTAAATCTTCACGGATGGTACGGGTTACTGCAGACGTTGCGTTGGGTAGAGTTGGCAACTGCATTCCGCAAAAGCGGGCACGTGTGTGCTCGCACTCGTTTCTCGTAAACGCGTTCACTGGAGTACCGAGTACTGTTACCCGAGCCGACCGATATGCGATAGAGAGGATCGCGAAACGCCGCCGCCGATACGCAATCTTCCCCACCCACGTTTCCCCGACATTTTCCATTCATTTCCCGGCCGCGGCGCGCCGCCCACCCCGTTCACCCGAGCGAAACGGCCTGTGCAAATTCCGGAATTCGCAGCGGACTCTCTACCAGTCTACCTGTTCCCCTGCTCGCGGAAGAAAGTGCACAAAAGCTCCGCCGAACATAGACCTTTGTCACAGGCGGACAAGATCGTAAAAAATGCATCGGGGACCCAATTAAACTATTCACCCTGTGAAATGTAAAAACTTTAATCTTCAATGGTTTTTATTTTTTTTTACCACGACGCACCTCACCAAAAATCTGAAAAAATGTTTGAACAATACTTATATCTATATACTGATACTGTAAAAATATAAATCTCTTCGCTGTTAAATTTCAACCCGAAATCCGAATTTTTCCAATTTTCTTGAGATTTTTAATTCTTTAAAATCATGACTGTCAGCGTAAAAATCCGAATTAAATGCAGTATATGTATCTGGGTATTTGACATCTGAAAGTTAATTTTTTCCATATTACCTCATAACCTCCCCCACCAGTCGAAATATAAAATAAAAATATTCTGTGCGAAATACTAGAAATAGAAGATAAAGAAAAATTGATTTGCTCGCTTACTAATTTGAATAATTAACGAAATGTATAATTTTGTCAATGTTTATCCTATCAGTTTTCTGTCGGAGATAAAGTGCGTAAATAGTGAGGCAATGATCGCACAGAAGTCTTTCATGTTACGTGCGTCGTCGGTTGGTTTATCAAAGGCAGCGTTAAGAGAAAGAAGAGTCGCAGATGCGACTTTCGTGACGACCGCATCATCGTTATTTCAGAATGCCAGGCGCTCCCACGTGATCTTACATAAACAACAAACAATCAGTGTAACACGCCGACACTTTTTCGAAGAAGGAAAAGCAGAAAAACGTTCCAAGCTGGCCATGTGTCCGGTATTTTCTAACAACACTTTCCAAGTACACGTGTATTTCGTGTGGAAACTTGGCTGGGATTAACCGTTAACCATTTTGCAACATATGCACTTGATATATCAACTTTACTTTAAAATCGACAGAAACAAAGATCTATTTTTGTTTGCGCTATTTATGTAAACGAAATTTTATTGTGTACATTATGTGAGCTATTTTCACACTCGCATTATGCGAATAATTTCTTGAACGAGGAAATTTATTGCATTAATATATGCTTAAAACCCAGTACAATAATCCCACCAACCCCGCAAGAATCAAATCGTTTAAACCGGGTCTACAAAGACCAAAGGCTCCATCACAACATCCTTCCGAGACAAAGGAATTCAATTGTTCACTAAATCGCCTAAATCAGAACCTCAAAGACGAAAGGTTCTAGGTGAACATCCTCTCGTGAGATAAGAATTTCGTTCACCAGCTCGTTCTTTAGAACCTCAAAGACCAAAGGTTCCAACTAAAAATCCTTCTCTGACAACTCAACCTGTAAAACGATCAAATCCCAAAAACAAGAAGCTTCACTCACCGAGAAGAAGAGCAGGCTCCCTGTTGTCATCCAGCAAGGCCACAAGCACGAGGAACAGCGGATGCTGCACGGGTAGGCGATCGACATCATCGGTGCAGTCATCGTAGACAACCACCTCCCTGTAGTGTCGTTTCCTGAGCAACTCCTTGCCCTCTCTAGTAGTAGCTAAGTCAGCGAGGGTAGCTTTGCCGAGCTGAAGCCTGCGTCGATTGAACCGATCGGAGCAGTTGACGTTGATAGCACCTCTGACATGGTTGACGTTGTAGATGATGAATGGTCGACAGTCTAGGAGCACAGGCGGGTTGTCAGGTTGACGATGTTGAAGAAGACGCTGGGCCAGGTCGTCGGCAGTGATGGTCCTGGTCCTCTGCAGCACCAACTGCCTTTGCAACGTGTTGTTCTCGTTGCAGGGGCTAGCAGGTAGGCTGACAGTCTCCAGCTTGCAGCGTTTCGAAGCCGACAGCTGGTGCTGATGGAAATGATGATGATGATGATGAAGGTGATAGTGCCGGTGCACGTCCACCAAAGGCAAATCGCAGTCGGTCCCGCTGCTGGAGCTGCTGCAACCGCTGATGCTGCTGCCGCTGGCGTTTAAACTGCAGCTCGCGCTGTCGTTGCCGTCGACGATGTCCACGCCGCTCGACGTCGACGAGCTCGGCGACACCGTCGACGTAGGAGACGATAGAAAGCTCGACGCACCGGCGGGAGGACCGGGCTCGCTCAAACTACGGTTCAACACCAGCTTCAAGTTGTCCCGAGAACGGCCAGCTGACACTGGCTCGCAACAGACCAGGGTTGACATTGTTGAGCTGCGAGCGCTTCCCGCCTCCTGCTGGTCCTGCCGAAGGAGGACGCGAGGATTCAGCTCCGGGAGACTGATGTCCAGGCGCGACCTTGAGGAGGATGCTGAAAGGAAGAGAGAGAAAGACTGATGAAGGGGATGCTGAGTGGCGGAGGTTGCTCGGGTTTAGGTGTAAAAGGGGTTTGGATGATTTGAAAATTTATTTCTTCAGAATCAGCATCGACAAGGGCTGGTTCTTTTGAAAATTGACTTTTTCAGAATAAGCTTCGACAAGCATTGGTTCTTTCGAATGGCGAGACTTGGGTCTATTTTGACCCGGTGTTACAAAAATTCCACCTAAATCCTTATTTTTCTAAAAATCAAATCGTATCTTTAGCTCCAACTAGATACTAGGTCCAATAAGAAGATTACCATTGATCTCAAAAAAGTAAGTTTAAAAAAAATTGGTGATTAAAAATTCGAATGAACTGACCAATCTAATCAGCTGTCATAAAATCGTGAAAAGTATCTCTGGGAGGGTCAAAGCTATTTCTAAACTCGCTTATAGTTGAAAAAGACAATTTCAACAGCCGCTATCACGATTTGGACACCGAATGGAAGAATTTCGACGAGCGATTAGGCTCAGCAGACGACAATTGCAGTCTGCAGCGTTATCGTCCGGCGGCTTGGGTCAACGATAGCTCGAGGACAAGAAGAGACGATCGTCGATATCGTGCACCGACCTTTAATCCATCGATAGTTCGCGCCTCTGGCGTCGAGTATTCGCCCCGCGGAGCGCCTAATCAGTGAGTCAGTTAATGGTCTCACGGCTTATGGAATCTCGGGCTTCCTCATTGCTTGGCTTCCATGAACTACGATAAAACCGTGCTGCGCGCACGTGCTACTGCCCGGCCATCTGTCTGGTCGTTAACTCCCGGCAGTTTATGAACGAAACGCGGACAAATAACCGGAACCTGTTCATGGCAATTTCGGGAATTGTTTAACACCTTCGGTTTTCACCTGGGGAACACGGTTCTGGGGATGCTCGACCGGTAATTCTCGCGAAAATCGATGGTAATGGGCGTGCAAACGCTACACTGTGGAGAAAGCTTATCAAGGTGTCGTTTATGCATTTTAGCACTCTCCGACATCAAATTTTTCCATTTATCAAATTTATCCACGAAATTTAATATTCATGAACAGACCGCCGATCTTTGTGAAATAAGAATTGTCTACATCAAAAAATTGGCACCAAGTATAGTTCATTAATGACTTCAAAAAACTGGAAACGATACACTGACACTCTTGCATTCTTTCAATCTCTGTACTCTTTCAAATTGTACCTATGTTTGCCTGTGAACCTGTTAACTGTTTACGTCGAGTATACTCGTCGAGAAAAATGTATTTGTCAAATGACGAGTATACTCGTCGTGTACGAAAAAAATTTGCATTTGCTATTACATGAAATCAAGAAGAGTTTAGTATATGAGAGAAGCAGAAAAATAATGCTAGTTTAAAAATAATTAAGCACGCAAGTGCAAGTTCTTAAAATGTAGCAAAACAGTTAACGCAGACAATTTTTATTTCGCACAAGAATCCGTAGTCTAATCATAACCATAATTTTCGTCCAATTACTCCAAAATATATCTTGAAAGCCACGATAGAGTTATCATAGACGACAGACTAATAATTAGTGCGTCTGGCACTCGTTTCGCAGTTCCCGGATCGACTTTCTTGTCAATCGTTTCGTGTACGGTTGTTATTAATGATGCATTGTTAAGCCCTCCGCGGCTCCAGGAACAATAACACCAGCGATAAGATTAGAAATAATACCGAGAAACGGCGCGAGACTGTGCAACAGGCTGGATCGGGAGATGTTTTAACGCGGCGAAGGAGCTTTCGAGTACTTAACAGCTTTCATCGAGTACAGCAGTTTTTGATCGCGGAACTGTTCCGCGTAGACGACGAGGAATCGCAGCGCGCCGTGACGCTAAGGTAAATACTAATTCGATACAGCGGCGGGTTACCGTTCTGTTCCGTGCTTTTAAATAGCAATACGGCCGACGATGAGTCAACCCACCGAAATATACGCTCTCCTCGCCGCGCCGCATGTTCGCGGTCGCGTTTCGCGGCGGATCAAGCCGACACCGAAATATTCCACCGTTTGCACAGGTGCTGACCGAGTCATTATCCCAGAAACAGACGAGGAATCGCGCACGCTCCGACGAATCGGCGAGCTAGCTGCTGACCGAGCTTTTTCTGCCTTTTGGGACGGTGTTTGTGCGCGATGGAATTTATCATATATTCGTGCATTCATTCATTTTCTGTTTCATTCTGATCGTTTATCAATCATTTGTCTGCATTTGTTCGAAATATGAAATTATAGATAAAATACAATTGGTCGAAATCAAGTTTTTCGGACAATTTTTATGTATTTACTTTGAATTTGTATGAACTTTGCACCTAGTCGATATTTAAAAAGAAAAATGACAGGACCATAAAAAAAAGTTACCCTCTCTCAGCAAATATCGGACACGTGCACGACAGAGACGGAACGCGTCACGTGACCGGGCCGCGGCGGAAGGGGAAGGTAGAGTGGAGCCACAAGTCTTAATCTGGCGAATCTGGACAGGACCTTCGATAAATCGTCCATAACTTTGCATCTAATCAATATTTTGAAACAAAAAAAGAAATGGTGACATGCTCCTTAAAGTAAGCCCTTTTAACCACCGAAATAATTCTTAAACGAAGTCTTGTGGTTTTCGTGAAAAAATTTGTGAAATATTGCAAACCGACTCTTTAAAGATACCGAGTCCTTTATCAGTCCGAGTAACCGGCGTCGCGGCGAACGATTGACTCGATTAACCTTGGAGGATGTCGTTCATAAGCGAACCTGAAATAATGGCCGCGACTCCGGTTGCATAATGATCGACGGTGACGTCGTCCCCGGTGTTCGGCCGAGAGTGAAAGCACGATACGTCGGCCGTTTAGGATTCGTTGGTTCGTGCGCGACGCCGTTGTCGTTACCGCTTTGATTACGTACATACGTATCTCTTATTGGAGAGATAACGGCTTAAACGCTACGACGCTTTTCACCATGACGCGTTGTTCCGGTGTTTCAGGTGCGGAACAGGATGATAATCGAGGTGAACGAACGGGGGCTGCGGCGAGCTGCTCTTTTTTAGCGGAACTGTGTCACTGAGGCCATTGTGAGACTCGAAAACTGGTACACTATTCATTTCGATTTTAAACACTAACTGTACAAAATCTGGCTGGCATACGTCGTTTTATAAAAATTTCGAGACTGAATTTATTTAGATTTCTAGAATTTTTTATAATATTCTTACAGTTTTGTGTTTCACATACACACTTTTAAAAAATAATGATTACTAGATTGTGGATCTATAAGAAAGATAAAGATGTCTTGCTTCAATAAAAAGGGATAGGAGTTGAATAAAAATTTATTTCGTCGCTTAATAATTTTAATAAAATGGCTTAAATTCTACTAATCTTTTTCTAATTTATGTATCACCTGCACCCTTCATATTAATACCAATATCCTTTATTTGGATTCTCAAAGGAGCACTTCAGCAAGTGTTTCTTCTGTTTCTTTGGTAAAATATTGTTTTAATTGACTTAAGGATGACTTGATGGGGGAAGTCATTGTGGTCGTCTGCCAGAGATCGACGAAGGGCTGCAGAATGATCCTGTGCATCACGTAATTTCTAAGTCGAGCCACGATTCGGTCTGTCGCAACGTTTCGGGACCATTGGTCGTCGTCCAACTTCCAAATTAGAGGAGCTCGCTGTCCCTGCTGTCAGTCTCGTAACAATGGCATAATCGCGGTGATAAATTTGCTCTGGCGGATCCCCGAAATTTTCTGCGAGCACGTGGATGAGCTACTTTCTTAGGTGTCGACGATTCAGAAGACACGAATTGAAAATTTTATGGGACCAGTATGCAGAGTTGTGAGAACTAATGAGGCACTAACATTATATTAGAGATCAAGATGAACGTAAATGTCCATCGAGGATTCGGCTCGAAAAAAATGGCGGAGGCGTGGAAGGGCCATTTTGGGGGAACGATGGGGATAACCGGCCTCGCATGCAGGGCGTCTTACTTTTGTGTCAATGCCGTGGCAACGACATAACGAACTGTATTGGTCGCGGGATCGAAACGTGAGTCAGTCAACTAATATTAGAAGGCGAGGAGGCTGGCTCTCTGGCCCTTCCTCGATCAGTCAACCTCCTAGACACTCTACTCACTCACTCACTCAATCACTCACTTACTTACTTACTTTCCCACTCACTCTGACTGACTCAATTAATTTCTTTTCCTTTCAACTACTCATTCATTCACACACACACACACACACACACACACACACTCTACTCACTCACTCAATCACTTACTTACTTTCCCACTCACTCTTATTTACTTAAGTAATCTCTCTTTCTTCAGTCACTCACTCACTCACTCACTCACTCACTCACTCACTCACTCACTCACTCACTCACTCACTCACTCACTCAACTCACTCACTCTACTCACTCACTTACTTACATTCCCAGTCAGTCTTACTTTCTCAATTAATCTCTTTTTCTCTCATCCAGTCACTCACTAACTCACTTATTTACTTTCCCACTCAGTCTTATTTACTCAATTAATCTCTCTTTCTCTCATACAGACACTCATTCACTTACTTACTTTCCCACTCAGTGTTACTTACTCAATTAATCTTTTTTTCTCTCATCCAGTCACTCACTAACTCACTTATTTACTTTCCCACTCAGTCTTATTTACTCAATTAATCTCTCTTTCTCTCATACAGTCACTCACTCACTTACTTACTTTCCCACCCTCTCTTACTTACTCAATTAATCTCTCTTTCTCTCATACAGTCACTCACTCACTTAGTTACTTACTTTCCCACTCACTCTTACTTACTCAATTAATCTCTCTTTCTCTCATCCAGTCACTCACTCACTCACTCACTCACTCACTCACTCACTCACTTTCCCACTCACACGCTTAGTCACTTACTTACTTTCCCACTCTCTCAGCCTCTCTTTCTCTCCCGTTCGCTCGGGCGTTCGTTGTTCGCAGCGCCGCCACTGAGAGGTAGAGTTTCTCTCTCCGCGGCCCCGTCGAGTCTTCGGGTTCGTTGTTTGGAATGAGTAAACGCCGTGGAATTCGACGCTTCGAGCGGGGCGACCGGGCCCGAGCTCTCTCGGCCTGCGGACAGGTGTAGCGCCAGCACCTGCTGCCTCTGTTCCGCGGACCACTCGAGATCCAGTCTGGGACTCTGGCCAACTGGGGCCTCATGCCCTACCATCGGAATCATCCGAGCCGGAATGCTCTTCCGATCGACAGAACCTCGAACCCAACTGGGCTCCTTCTACTCATCTGATTGACAGTCGTTTCTGCTTACAATTACCTTAGCCATTTCAATCTCTACATCTCTATAGTGTACCCTATAGTGTACTATAGTTGCACCTAGGTACTGTAGGTCGTTATCATAATTTTTTGAGATTCTGTGGGAATTTGTGATTCGCTAGTCAACGTGTTGATAAAACAGCCAATGAATTTTTTGGTTACTAGAATCACTTGAAATTTCGTCCAGATTTATCGCATACTCTAATCGCGCTATTGTCCTCGGTAGGATCATAGTTTGAAGGCCAATTAATCCCTTGTATCTCGATGAGGTTCACTAAGTTGATACGATGTTGATAAATCCTCCAAGTAGTTGAAAAACACAGAATTATCTGCACAACACCGTCGGTGAATTTTTTACCGAATAAAGTCACTCAAAATGCACCTCAGATCAATCAGGATCACTCACGATCTACAGGTTCACTCTGCAAACATGCTCGTTAATCCGTTTACAACTTAACGAGATCTTGCAGGGAGACAGTGTTTGTATTCTACTTAACGTCGATCAGGTATTCCAAAGATGTAGAGTAATGAAACTTATTTGCACTAATTTAACAGGATTATTAAGCAATATTTAATTATGGGCCTGCTGGGACACGACATAAAACGTATACTTTTAATTTGTGAATATGTAATAAAACTTTAACCTGTTTGTGACTAAGGAGTCGGAGACTCTAAATATAAATTTTTTTAAATAAACACTGTAACATTGTGTACTAGCGAGTGAAAGTTGTAAGAAATTTCTACGACATAATTATAAGAATAATATTAAGGCTATCGTTAAATTATTTTGGATATATTGAAATTATTAACAGTAGAAATCAATTTTTATATATCTTCTAATTCTGGTAATTGACAGAAAATTTATATTTTGCATAAAGTTGGGCTACCTATTTTTAACAATGCTACAAACAGTACAATTCTAGAAACTTAATGATTTTGTTGTCAGTCTTGTCGAATCGTAATCATGTTTCTGTATTAAAAATATATCTTAACACTTAGGTGTCTGTGCCAAGGTCCATTTTGTCACTCGACCCTTGATGATTAATTTAAATTGGAGGCTGCTTAGTTGGGTGCAATAAGAAGATCAATGAAACTAGACGAAGTATCTTGAGAAAATATATTTTAAAAAGTTGCTCAACAACAATCTAAATAGAGCTACGCATTGTCGACTGTGCAATTATCAAAAGTGTCTGCCTTCTGAACATTAAATATGGTGTAGATCATGTATGATCTAAAAATCGCACATTCTTTAAAGAAACGTGTGCTATCCCTATATACACATTTCTATTGTTTACAAATTGCTAATAAACAATATCCATGTACCAGATATTTCCTACAGTTCTCATAAATTAGTGACTGCATACCAATCTCACAATATCCACTTTCAAAATACCAGAGCAACATTGACAGTTTCTCCCCAACAAACAACACAAAAATAACAAATTACAACCTCCCCAGTTTACACAAACAAATCTCAGCTGCTCTCAGCACACTCGTCACCCGACAATCACAGAACCATTCGCAACAGCGACAACTCCAAAACTCACCCACTATCTAATCAGCAAAACCGCATCCATCATCATGATTCGCCCACAATCTCCTATCACACCGATCATCAAATTATCTCACCAATACCCCGGTAGCTGGATCCCTAATCCCACCAATAAATCAATAGGATCGTCTCCCCCTTCCGCCGAACTGCATCCGATTCACGAAACCACGATCATTCAGTGAGCAAAAAAGGTGGACTACCTATTTCGTAACACCGTAACTCTTCGCCGCGGAAGAGTTCACACCTGAAGCGTAACCGAGCTCGTTGCTCTTGGTGGACGATCATCGTGGCTAACAGCCTCTTAGCCGGTCATCCTCTACCAGTTACGTTCCCACCACTTTCCTTCATCGATTCATTAAAATTTCTTTGCTCCAAAGTCTCGTAGACATTATCTACCAATTACATTTCCGATAGGTTCGTTCATAGACTCATTAACCTTTCTGCTTCGTTCATAGATTCAACATTTCTGCAACCCAACGTGTCAGAGAATCTATCGATTATATTCGCGATAGATTCCTTCATAGACTCATTAACGTTTCTGCTTCGTTCATACATTCAACATTTCTGGGACCAAACGTATCAGAGACATCATCTACGTATAGATTATGTTCCTGATACTATCCTTCATAGATTCAACATTTTTGAGACCCAACGTCTCAGAGACATAATCTGTCGATTGATCATGCTCTTAATAGCTTTCTCCTTAGATTAATTAACATTTCTGGGACCAAACGTATCAGAGACATCATCTACGGATAGATTACGTTCCTGATACTATCCTTCATAGATTCAACATTTTTGAGACCCAACGTCTCAGAGACATAATCTGTCGATTGATCATGCTCTTAATAGCTTTCTCCTTAGATTAATTAACATTTCTGGGACCCAGCGTGTCAGAGACATCATCTATGGATAGATTACGTTTCTGATACTTCCCTTCATAGATTCAACATTTTTGAGACCCAACCTGTCAGAGACATAATTTGTGGATTGATCATGCTCCAGATAGCTTTTTTCATACATTAATTAACATTTCTGGGACCAAACGTATCAGAGACATCATCTACGGATAGATTACGTTCCTGATACTTTCCTTCATAGATTCATCATTTTTGAGACCCAACCTGTCAGAGACGTAATCTGTCGATTGATCATGCTCCTATCATAGCTTCTTCCATAGATTAATTAACATTTCTGGGACCCAGCGTGTCAGAGACATCATCTATGGATAAATTACGTTTCCGATACTTTCCTTCATAGATTCAACACTTTTTGAGACCCAACGCGTCAGAGACATAATTTATTCATTAATTACGGTCCTGATACCATCATTCATAGATTCATCAACATTTCTAGGACCCAACGTGTTGCAGACATCATCTATCGGTTGATCATGTTCCCGACACCTCCGTGCACAGGTTCATCAACATATCTCGGATCCAACGTGTCAGAGACCTCATCTATCGATTACGTAGAATAGTCTTATGCTTTCCAGGCAACACCCACAGACTTTTTACAGAATTCATTACGTTCATTACTCCCAACGTCTAACAGTATCATCTACCGATTTCGTTCCCGATAGCTCCATTCACAGGTTCGTCAACAGTCGCCGACTCAAACGTGTCAGAGACCTCATCTACCGATTGATAATGTCTCCGAGACCACTGTTCACAGGTTCATCAACATTCCTCGACTGTAACGTATTGGAGACCTCGTCTATCGAGTGATTCCCGAGAACTTGTGACCCAACAACGCGTCAGACACACCGTCATCATCATCAGCTTCCGGTTGGACCAGCAGACAATCTACCTAGCACTGTCAAAGCTGGCCGGGGTGCAGAGCGGGGATCAAAATCAGAGGGCCGTGTGGTTCGGTGCACCTACCTTTCCCGATCGGTGGAACCGGTTCGCGTTTACGACGAGACGATCACAGCCGGCGATCGCGATCACTGACGATGACGCACCGTCAACGTAGTCGTGGTCGTGGCCGATTGTACACTGTCTCCCAGCGGCGATAATCCACGTGCGACCTCATATAGAATCCACCACTGTCCTCGTTTTTTCTATTTTTTTTTTCCTCTTTTTTTGTTGCCGGTTTTCTGAGGTTGTTCTCGACGATCGAGAAGAGACAAAGGGACACACGGGAGGATAGGGGATGATAGATGGAGATGGGGGTTAGAGGTATGGGTAGTTAAGAGGGTGGCGGAAGCCTGCTGGTGCAAGAAGATTGGTCTCAAACCGGGGATCGGTTAGGGGGGGTTTTCGGTTAGGCTCAGGAGAGCGTTGGCACGCGGGCAACGCGTCCCCCGTGCCTGTCTCGTTTCGTCAACATTTCCGGTGTGAGAACGGTCTCTCTCTCTCTCTCTCGCTCTCTCTCGCGCGCTCTCTCTCTCTCTCTTGCTTTCTGCTAGCACACGATCCAGGCCGGAAGTAAACACCGATGCGTGTCACACCGTGAGTCTGAGATCGACCGAGCGTGCTCGATGGATCCGTACACGGCCGCCGACGAGCTGAGACTGAGCGGCTCTCGCGCGCCGATAGAGAAACAGACACACACGGAACAACACCGATCGCGATCCACACGAGTACTATAGCGGCCGAGGAGCCACGGAGGGGAATATCGGGGACGTTTCGATGTGGATGTGCGACGCGCGATGAGAGTAGAGGTGGGTCGGTTCGTGGTCGTGGTGGCAGACGGAGGAGGACTCGCACGGAGGTAAACGTGCGCTCGTTTCGGAGTGCGCCAGCGCGCACAGGTACGTACACTGGATGAGGACTCGGTCTTCCTCTTGGAGCAGAATTTTTTTCAAGCTTCTGGATTCGATGCTCGGAATGTACGTGATCACTCGAAAAGGTTGAGGTTACTCGAATTTTATAAAAGGCACCAGCGACGTCCAAAAAGTAGAATTTAGTCAACAGTTCTACCGTGAAGATCGCATTTTGTAAATATTCCGATGTATTTTATTTAACACTAGGTCCACCGGTCACTAATAGTGACTATTTTACATATCCAAATGGTAAAGCTGGATAAGATACTGAAAAATGCCCCCAATACAAATTGATTTTTGGTCAGACCATTCGATAGGGCATCCAAAGACAATCCTCTGTGACAAGTTTGAAGTCGGTACCCCATTCACAAGGGTAGTTATAGGGTGAGCACGGTTTAACGAATTATGCTCTATTTTTTCCGTTCTGCTCAAAACAATATGTTACGAAAAAATTTATGAACATTCTACCTAATCGCACACATGACACTGAATTATTTTAGAATTTTTGGTTGCACAATCGATTTTTAGAAAAATCCGGAAGCACAAAATTGCCGATTTTATATTGAAGTTTTCGGAGTACCACGTTTATACTATTGTGTTAGTTCCGTCTCATCGTGATTATTAATGTGTATTTTTATCAGATTTTTCGGATTTTGCGAACAGGTTTCAAAAAATTTCCTATTGAAGTTTTGGAGATACCAGTTTTGTAAAAATTCATTGATGTCGAAACCATTGTTCTTAATTTTCTTCAATCTAAAAAAAATAAAAATCGATTTTTTCTTTCTTGAACATTTTTATATTCAGAAAAATAATGTACAAACTTAAAAATACAGAGCAAAAATTTGAAAATTCAAAGAGGAAGAGAACTAGGAAGATGAAGTTGGCGTCCGACTAATATTCATACTAACCGCACCACTGTCGCCAAGTGTCAACGATCTGGTCGTCGATCATTTGCATAACGAACCCAAAAACCGAACACCCGTTTAATTCTCTCCCGGAAAAAATCTCTCGCGTGACGAGAAAAACCGTATACACTAATTCCCACAGCAAACGTGTAAACGAACATGACATTAAACAGCGAGCCTGCTGGCAGATTTTTCGCACGCGTGCGGCGAAAATTAGTGGCCACTTAGCGGGTCTACTCCGTGGATCTTGTAATAAATCGCGGATAAACAGAATGTACAAAGTAGCCTGGTGCTAAACTGGTGGCCAATTTTGTCCAGACGACTCCAATAAGTTTATTCAATCTCGCTCATTCACAGTTTGTTAATCGTGGCTACTGCTTTCTTGCACGCCGACGAAAATAGTTTCCGGACGTTTCCGGGCGTGTTGATCATTATGAAACAGACAAGGAAAAATTTCCGTATGTGCCTGTATAATTTTGACTGTATTTTACTATTTTTATAAAAGAGACTCGAGAATGAAACATCAGAAAAATTTCCAAAATATATATAGTTCCTACATACTTATATACTTTGCCTGTAGTTTATTATTTTTATAAAAGAGAATCAAGATTTGTGAAATTAAATGTGTTTTTATTATACGTAATTTAAAGAAGTTTCCATCTTGCCTGAAATCGAGTGAAATTGTTTAAAAACACAAAAATTCTTATAGTTATACTTTCGTAATAATATCATCCCCACGGTGTACAATTATAATTACGAAAAAAAGACTTCATGGTCAACCCAACAATTAAAAAATATAATACATTTATATTCTGAATTTTTTTAATCATTATACTGTTATTACTACCACGTTTTTATGAAAATCGCATAAAGTCAATTTTATAATTAATTAACGGAAGCGGAGACATTGTTAAAGTTTATGAACAAGATAAATTTTTTCTCTCACTCTTTCACGAACCAACCATGTCGTACGGCACTGTAAAGTCGTGAAATTGTGTGCGTGCATCGTTACACAAGTGAATGCAGTCACGTACACGTGGAGGAACACGTACACGTGACTGGGAGCCAGCCAATGAGTCACCACTCGACGCACACATCGACACGCAACACGCGTTTACACGTGTGCGGACGTAGCCCCGAAGGGCTTCCTCTTTTTTCGGGAGGATCGATGACGAATTTTCCGCCGATAAGAACGAGATATAGCGCGAGAATGAGCGCGCCACGTGGTCGACCCCATAATCGTCCTTGCCGCGCCAGGATATTAACCCCGTCGCGTTCGAGGATCCAAAATGGCACTTGGCGGAGCCCGTGGCACGCGATTTCGCTCCTCGTCACTATTTTATTATTCTTTCTGCGTTTTTATTAGGCTAGTTGTATAAATCGGGGAATTTTTATGGGAATTTTTGGGATACCTAATCTTGTTCAAAATAAATTTTGTTAATCGAAGTAGGTACCATTGTAATCGCTGCAATTTTTCAAATTACAAAAATTAGGTTTTCTGGCAGTCTACGTGCTTTCTATTTTCAAGATCGTTATCTAAATCTTTTGAAAATTTTTTTAACAGATTTTTATGCAAAATGGCGATGTCTTGCTTCAATTGAAACGAACAGGAATTAAATAAAAAATTTCTTTCGTCTCTAAACAGCTTCAATAAATAATATTAAAGTGTTTATAAATTGTTCTAATCTTTTTGCAATTGCATTTTTCAAATGCATAAAATCTGCAGTCTAAACGTAAGAAGTAAATATTTTTATAGCGAATCTATCACAAAAATAACAATTAGTAAGCAATATTTATATCCAGTCCTTCTTCACAGTCGAAAAAGAATGACTATTGGTTTGATCTTGTGCAACAACATTCTAAAACGAGGACAAACAATTTAGAATTCTTTTTATCAGATTAATGTTTCAAAATCAGAATTGTACTGAAGAATCAGTACGAATGATCTCGCTCTAATCTCAATACAAAAAGGAAATTAGAGCTTCGAAGATAAGATTTCAGGCTTCGACATTTTACGGGAAGAGGTTAAAATAAACTATTAAAATCGTATTTGCAACAAAAACCCCGGTTCAATTTCTCCGGATTTAAAATTAGAAGCAAAAATGACTCACTGCACAATTTTGCGTCACTGGTAAACAAATTCCACGGTGCGGTTACGACAGTTTGCATAACCGAGCATGTTAGAAAAAATTATATAACAGCGTTTTTCCGAAATTACAGGCCTGGAAATCAATCCGAAGGAAGTGGATTCCCGACACGTTCGACGACCGGCATTTTCCCAGGATTTATTGCCTCCGGCGTCGATCTCGCTAGTTACCGGTGTGTTCGATTATGCCTGACCTTTTCTCGTCTTGTTGTCGCTATTATTTACCGCGGGATTTACGTATTCATTCTCGCGTTTTAACGAGCCGACCCCGATAAGATACACGGTTACGTGGCGAACGCCATCCTTGAACGGCCAATTGATTTCGCAGTGACCGCAGTCGATGGAACCTCTGAGGTCACCAAGATAACGAAATACTTTTATCAGAGTGTAACTATCGGATCGGTGAGACAGGAAAACGGTGGAACACGTATCGAACCAATACTCGCACGTTCACTTTACGGGAAATCGAAGGAATTCGATCAAGTCGAAGCAATTTGATCGGAAAAACAAAAAGTGATTTTTGATTGTGTAAATCAGCAAAATTTTGGGGAATTTGATGGCAAAAATGAGTGGAGGAAAGTAAATACTCGATCTAAGACAAAGGTGTATCCCCTCCCCGAGGGTTTTTCTTAGATCGAACCTTCACTGCACTTCTTGGATCCAGATTATTTATTTCTGTTAAACTGGCATAAAATTGTCTCTGTTATCAATATTTAACCATTATAATTCAGAAATACAACGAATATAAATTTTCTGTGACCTCTACAAAATTATAATAAAAACAGGAAAATCGTATTGCAAGAAGTGAGAGAGAGAAATAAATTGTTATTTGGTTCCCGCTATCTCAATTTTGCAAATTTTTATTTTGCACGAAGACCCACGGTCTACTAATAATAATTACTGTTTCTACTCTTCCACGTTTCACAAACAGTAAACAATTATTATTTGGTTCTTGCGTCTGCAATGAATGCACTCTATTAACAATAATTACTATTCACAATCACTTGCAAGTTCTATACGGTAAGTAAATTTTGTAGACACGATCTACAAGCTCGAAACTTAATATTCAAGGCTGCAGAAATAATTCCGCCATACAGATATACGTATACAATAGAATAGTCAACGTTTGAAAACTTCGTAGTTCTCCGACGACATGCGTCGACTATTGTGAAGTGTAGACTGGAATCGATGAATACAATTAAAATAACAATTGCAGCTCTTGTAAAATGACGATAGGAATATTTAGGAGCTGTTAAGGAGGTGCTGGTCGTTTGTGTTAACACGAGAATTAATTGTCGTTTAATTGGCTGTTTAATACCAAGCAGAACGAGCACTAAAAGTGACTGGTAGGCGAGTATCGTACGTGATACCTAATGAAAATGTTGGGATCGAATTTGTTTAGACTGCGCAATTTTTATGACAGTATGGGCTCGTATAAAAAACTTTATCGAGTCGTTTCCCTCTTTATAATTTCAGTAGTTAAGGAATAAAAGACCTGTTAAGTTAGTTATACATTTTTTTCTGTTGTTTTTTAACCAATCTCTGTCATTTTTAAGTGTTATTTTGTTTTTTTAATTCGTTTATTATTATATATTTTTTCTAGATCTAAAAGACTTTGTTGTAAAAGTATATTATACTGTATTTATTTAAATTATTAGATTTAAAAGAATTTAAGAGTATCGATATAGAACTTACTATGATTATTAAAAAAGAAGGAAAGCTGTTATTTGACTCCTGTGCCTAGCAATTCATATTTCTAAATCGCAGAAAGATCTACAGTCAATAAAAATTATTTATTGTTTACTGCCACTAAAATTTTGAATTAAAAAATTAAATCTCATCAAGGAAAGTTGACACCAAATTGATTGATTCGAAATTTTTAATCGCAACGAAAGTTGAAAAAAGTAAAAAAACGGTGAATCGATGTAATCTCGCCCGGTTCCGGGTCCCATCGGTTTTACGATTCGGTGAAAGTCCACGTTTACACAAATTTCTCGACGAGGACGCATTTCCAATTTTACTTTCCTGCGTCTGGTCATGGTTGTCCGTAACTCCTACATCCATAAAGTTCTTTTAAGTTATCTAAGTTGGCATTTAATGTACCAATTTTTTTTTATACCATATTCAGGAATAATAATGTTGAAATAATTTTTGAAAAATTTCTCTGCAGAGTAGAACTTCTAATTTTTTTTCTCTTGGGTTGGCGATTTTGCAAAGTTTTGCTGATTCGCGAGCCGAGGATGCACAGACGTAAACTGTTTTTTCAGGTGAGCGCGAGGAAAAGAGTACCATTGATTTGCCGATAACTTTCTTCGCGTGTTTACGCCTATTTTAGCTCGTCCGTCCAATTTCTCCATTTGCATTGCGTCACGCTGCAGTGTTTAATATAGGAGCCTCCGAGAAATCGCGGAATCCGTGTATACGTTATCCTACGAAAGTTTGCAGTCTGGCTCGATCGCTCGGACGTGTTGCGAACAGACTGTGATTGTTCAGAACGTGACTATTCTGTTTCGAAAAATTCATATTTACAATTAGGTTGTCCTCTTGGAACTATTTTCATTAGAAAACCAAACATTTTTTCCGACTTTGAATATATCCTTAAAAGAATTTTTTCATTTTATGGACATGAAAATGATGGAATTTACTCATAGAATACTGAAATGTTTAATAAATTATTACGTATGAACAAATTTAATAATGTAAAATAGATTTTGAGTCGCCACTCCAGTGCTGAAGGTTAATTAATTTATATTGTGCACGAACAAAAGAATATAAAATAAATTTTGGTCAGAATGATATAAATCATTTTTTTTACAGTGAAGAATATGTGTAAAATAATTTAGTGAAAATAAACTAATAGTAAAAATATTTAATATTTGATCTTTAGATTCCAGATGTTATGCATTTATAACAAACGTTAGTGGAAAATATGTAAAAATTCGAAACAGTAAATAGATTAAAAGAATTAAAGAATATGAATATATTATTTTTAAATGATAAAAATGATTAAAAAGGGAGAAACATATTTATGTATCTCTAATTTTTTGTAATCAATCCAGAAAATTTTTAGTTTGCATAAATGAAAAGTGTGCTTTGCTGTCTAATTCTTCTACATACTCTTAGCTCACCTATTTTTCCAACAATTTTGTATATTAACTTTCTACGTTCGCCTCAATCCAAACGCTTCTAAAACGCAGATAACAATTCCAAATATAGGACAAGATATTGAGTCATTTTTGGAGTGGAGAAGAAGCTGTTCAAATAAAACCAATTTTACTGCGTCAAGCAAAGTTCGAATTAAAATTCGATGGTATCGTACCTCACGGTGGGTTCCTAAATGTTTTCGGCAAGGTAGCTATCGATCATCGAGTTTCGATGTTATTATATATCGGATCAGATCGATGCATTCATAGATTTCCGATTAAACCGCTGGGTTGGATAAGATTGTAGATATCGGTGTGTTTGTACGGTAAATTCTTGGACGGTGATCGCAACGGACGAAAAAAGACCGTCGGTGAAAACAGTGCTGACGGTGGGAAAGGTGAGAATGATCGGACAATCGGTGAGGTTAAAGAAAATGGTCAGAGAATCGATCAGAAGGAAAAAATGTCCTGGAGAAGGAAGACAAATATTAAAAATAGCTAGATGAATAGAGAGACAAAGACAAAAATCTCCAGGTGACCGTAGACGACGAATAAAAATGGCCAAGTGAACGAAAAAAAAGATAAAAATGTGAAATGGTCAGTTGAACAGTGAAAAATATAGAAAATAATAAAAATGACCGAATGAACAACGAGCAAAATGAAAATCGCCAATCGAGTGTTGAGAAATGATAAAATGGCCCAATAAACAGAGAAAAAAGAAAATGGCCAATTGAGCGTTGAGAAATGATAAAACGGCCCATAATGAAAATAGCCGAGTAAACATAGAGAATAAAGAAAATGGCCAGTTGAGCGGTGAGAAAAGGTAAAAAATTATAAAAATGACCACGTAAATGAAAGAGCGAATAAAATGGCCACTAAAATATTGAGAAAAAATAAAAATTGTCGAGTAAGCATAGGTAAAGAATAAAATGGCCAGTGTTGAACGGTGAGAAAAAGTAAAAATTATAAAAATGCTTACGTAAACATAGCGAGAGAATAAAATGGCCCCTTAAGTATTGAAAAATATAAAATTGTCCGAGTAAGTGCAGGTAAAGAACGTAAAGGCCACTAAAGAAAAGCAAGATACACCGAACCGAAGAAAAAGGAGAGAACGTTCTCATGCGACCGAGAAAAAGATCCGCGGAGAAATCACGGCATCGATCGCGAGCGATCAAGTAGAGAGACTAGAGCCGTCTATTTTTGTCTGCTCATTAAATAAGTATGAATCTACTGTGACGCCGGCATGGAAACGATTTATCGACTGGTCTCGCCAGGGTAGCCTATTCGAAACACGCGTCCGCCCCATTACCGATTCTGAATATCGAAACGCGCGTCGTCGGCGCCGTTCTGTTCACCTGGAGAAAGAGAAACGTTGAGAGCCACGAGGATAGAGCGACGAGATTATAGGCCTGGACGAGCGTAACGATCGAACCGGGGAGCGGTGATCGACAACTTTGTGACGAGGAACGCGAGCTAGCGATTAAGAGGTGGAATATGAAATAAAAAGACCAGAACCGTTGCTACGTGTCATGGTAATTGATAATCTTACTGTTACATGCGCTAGTTATTCTATTAACACTTTATGCGCAATGTCTTATTCGGAAATACGAGGTAGAATTATTTCAAAATTCTTTTCAATTTTATTAGGTTGAACAGGTTTTTGTATTTTTCTTTTTTAGTCTATCATTTGTAAAGATACATATGGACCCATTGAGTACCAAATTTTTATCTTTACATTTTTCCTCTTAATGATTAGTATTTATATATTTAAGACGATTTATTGAATTTATTAATATTAAAATCTATTATTGATTTGCTGAACTCCCATTATTCTTTTATATAATATCGATGTTGCGAATACATTTAGCAAGCCTGTAGGGAACATTCGTTATTTAAATAAGAAATAGCATAAATATGTCAGGCAATATTCATACATTTTTTAGTGGAAGCGTGCAAGGTGCAGTGAGCATTTTGAAAGGTCTTGTGTTTTTCGGGACTCATTGTGTGAGAGGCATTGTGTCTTTGTGAGTTAGAGTTTGGAGGGTTTTGTAGAAAAGTTGATTTGCCAATCGAATTTCACCGTGATCGGTGCTTGCGCGCATGGACGTACGAGCTGGTTCGGTTGTGGTCATCCACTCCGCGCCAAAGATAGAGTCTGACATCATACACAGAAGCATCACTCGGCTCGAGCGAGCGATAAACATGCCCGCACGCGGAAGGTTTACGTTGCCTGTTAGAACTGTCTCAATTGACGTCTTCCAATGCACCCGGCCGACCCTGCCCTGCCAAACCACGCCGAATCCCTGCCGCCATTACGAAAGACGCTTGTAATGGTGGACGCGGCCTTCGATTAGGTCGAATTTAACTATACTTTAACATTAGTAGATCAGTAAATGGCTCAGCAACCTCAAAACGTCCATTATTCATTGAATACAATGAAAATAAAATTAAATCTCTGTTATCCGAATTAATCAGGGAAACAATGAGTATTTGGATAATAAAACAGTTGCAGTGCTAGATTTTGTATCTCTATGTAGATTTTATATCTCTTCCCGAAGTCGCAAAACAAATGAATCATTTAAATAATAAGAAGCCTTGTAAATAATAAAGTGCTTATTCCCAATATCCCAGAGTTAGATTTAAGATCTAGTTATTGTAGAAAAATGTTTCTAGTGTTCAGAAAAATCCTCCACATGAAAGGGTTAAAGCAACCATATCCCCCAAAAGTACGCATACAGTTAAACCAACGAGAGGCCGTAAAACGAAACAGATAAGAGCGTCGAGAGTTCGGAATTGATTGGAGGTCTGTAATTATTTTCAGTTCGCTTTCGGGTTGTAACCTCCTCCTGATATCAGTGAAAATAATGTTACAAACACATATGGGAACGAGTGACTCAACTAACTAAAAATATAGGTACACGTTGTTCAGAGAATAACTCTGATTACCAGTGGCATTCTAAAATTGATTGTGCACTTTCTCCGCATCATACATTACACATCACGCATGTGCAATCGCATGTTTCATTCTACATGAGCAAATAAATAACTGAATTAATGAACGTGACCCATCCGTTGCATGAGGGTTGAAGATAAATGAGTTTTACAGTGTAATTAAACAGCAAATAATTAAACATGAAGTGAAAATGTTCATGCATTGTTTGAAAAATTTTGCCGTCCAATCGACAAACAAATATTGGCCAGTTTGATTAAAATGGCTGAAAGACGAAATACATTTTCATTTCAATTATGATCCTTACAATTGGTTCGGAAAATTTTTATTTTGCATAAACATCTTTTGATTTATCTATAATGTGCAAAAATATATTAAATTGTACAATTTCTGACTGGTAATGGCTTCTGTGCAATTACAGTTATGTATATTCACCATTGCAATTAAATCGTTAAAATTTAAACATACAGGGTGTCACAAAACTGTTGTACTTCGAAAGGGCTGATTCCTTTATTTCAAGTAACTTTTTCCTATACGAAAATGTTCTCCGCGGCTTCATTCAATAGTTATTAACGAAAAACACGGGCCAATCAGCGCGCGACTACAGCCGCAGTAGCCGAATAGTAGCCGCGCTCTAATTGGTCCGTGTTTTTCGTTAATAACTCGTTAAGAAAGCCCCGGAGAACATTTTTGCAAAGGAAAAAGTTAATCGAAATCGCCTCAGGAATCAGCTCTTTGAAGTACAACATTTTTGGGACATTCTGTATTTATATTTGCAACTGCAATTTATATTACAAGTAAAATACATTTCCTATAGCTGACTTGAGTAGAATAAAAATTGAATAATAACACGAATAAATTAAAAAAAAAAAACAGGCATTAAAATGCTCTGAAAATAACGAACTAATTAGTCGGAGGAGAACAGACTTTGACGAAACGTTTTATCGAGAGAGTCGCCTCTAGTTCGCTAGAAAAATGACGGTAAGAAACCGATCCGGTAAAAAGCCAGCGATACATCACTGACGATAAACGAACCACGACGATTCGCTGTTTAAACAGCGTTTCGAGTCAATTTTCCACGGTCTTCTCCGGTTCTTTGTCGTTCTACACCGATGCTGCAGAAACGAGTCATTCCGCGAAGCATTTTCTCAATTTCGCGCGGTCCCGGAGCTCTTATTTGCCCGCGTACGGCAAACGATCGCGATTTACACAGGCTCGGAGATGCTTCAAGGCTTATGGTAGCTCGTAACACTTGCTGCTATATTGATAACGCACGGTACACAGCCGCGCTTGCGTGTAAACACACGTCTTTGTCGTATCAAGCTGACGTCATCAGGGCTACAGATAAACAGCGTTTATTCGTCGCTGTTGAAAAAAGTAATCACGACGACGAATCGGCCCTGTTTCTTGTTGGGTACGTGCCCTCAGGGATCTTTACGAGCTGTTTCTGCAAATTCTATCGCGTTGCATGGAACTAGCCGAAATGTTTTCACGGAAAGTTCTATTGTTGCGTGTAGTTATACCTTCTGTTTTGGAATAATTGAGCAACTATTTTAGATTGGAATATTTATCCATCGTTCGGAAATTTTAAAGTACTTTTAAAAATTTTTAAGTGGTACACAGTGGCCAAAAGATGACAAAACACATTATTAAGCAGTTGGAAAACAGACATAATAAAATGACAAAATAAACGGAAAAAAATCAATGGGGTGTTTTTTTATTGAATCAATTGTGCAAACTATTTGAAATTTTTATATTTTCTCGATATTTTGAAATTTTTGCGAAATATAATTTTCCAGACTAAAACAGAGTTCATTTCAAAGCATTATAATTCGTTTGGCAATTAAATTCGCAAAGTTGCTGCGTCACGAAAACTGTCGCAACAGGAAAAGCAGCCAAATCCAATTAAAAATTCATCAAAAAATAATTTCTCAAACTATAATAAGTCCACCATTTTGTTCATCAGCGATTACTTTCGAAAAGGCAGCAGTAATCAAAATGAATAATGGTCACTTATCTCTGACAGTCAGCGATGACCAAGTCGTCGACTGGTGTGTCAACAATTTAGCATCAAAGTGCAAACCATTAGCCTAATTTGCGAGATATCTGCGTTTATCTAAGCAAGAAGCTTCGGAAAATTGGATCCACGCAAATTTTCGCCACTTCTTGCATCAAAATTCCGGCAAATCCGAGCGGTTGCGAGATATTGCAGCAATCCAAATCCTCGTTGCACGCGATTCCTCGTGGTCCGGTGATGATTGCTTCACATCATGACACGTCGAACGGACATAAGCTTGCCAGGAAGCAGATCCGTGCGGCGTGTTCGAATCGAGATCGACGTAATCCGAATCGATTTTCCTCGTTTTTCTCGTGGATCACGGGGACACGGTTCTTTTCCGCGGAAAGCGAGAGTCATCGAGAGACGAGAGGAATGTTCTCGCGTGTGCTCGATAGAAAGTGGTTCCCGCGCCGACTCCACGGGCCGATTACGAGCCGATCGCCGATCGCCGATCATGCTGACTTACTTACCCAACTGCGATCGAGAACGACGGTATTTATATTTATGCCGTCGACCAGACCGCCGCTGTACCGTTTCCGCGGTAATTACGCAGTCGAAACGCGTCCTGCCGTTTCGCTGCGAACACCGAACGCCGACTGATCGATCGATCGATCGAAGATTACCTTGAAGAAATCGAGGGCCGATCCGTGGGCTTAGGGACCAGACGTTGGCTGTCTCACGAATTTGAAAAATACGAGAAGTTTAAAATTCATGGCCTTCCTGAGCAATTAAGGAATTCTTATAATTCAATTTTAGAGGGATTCTAATAACAAATTAATTTTAAACGTGATAGTATTTTTCTACCAAATGTGAAAATTAATTTTTATTATAATATGATAAGTAAACAATTTGTTACGATCTACAAGATATAAGAGGGTTACGAACGTAATTACTATCATAAATATTGTCTTTGCTATTTTTCTATTATTAGAGAACTCGTTCTGATTTTATGCAACTTTTATGGCCACTGATATAGCAGCCAACATGTTAATTAATTCACAAAAAAAATGTACCGTGCAGGAAGTATGTAGTAACATTCAGGAAATATGTTTACATGAATTTGCAAATCGAAGGAAGAGTGAAAGTAACTAAAATATTACGGATTTGTACAAATTAAAAGATTTCTGATACGATTTTTAAACGAACAATTTTTTATTAATATTTTCTTTGAAATCTGATTTATATTTTTTAAATTTTGCCCGAATGAAATGACATATTTTATTAATATTGACGTCAAATGTCTTCATCCAACCATGCAACATTTATTTGAAAAATTTTTTAACAAACAACTTACGAATGACTCAAAGTTGTCCTGTTACGAGACCCACCCAGTACCAACATAAACATTTTAAAATTTGGATAAATAATTTCGTCACCATATGAGTGACATAGCAGTCATGTTTATGCACCCGATAATATCAGAAATTAATCCATAAAATAGTCGAGCAACAACGTATTCGTACCCACCCGCGCCGACGATCTGTTTACGAGAACAACAGAAAGTTACGGTCTCTGCATACGTAGTAGCCTTGACACGATCAGAGGCGGCCGTTCATTTTCCTCTAATCTGATAGCGGGGTGTGTAAATTCGCAGAGGACGTAAATAATTCCCGTCTTCTGTGCGGCGTCGCCAGATCAGGGGAATAGACTCGAATCGAGGGGAGAAAGTGACCCCCTCTCTGCCGCTACCGGATTAGTCACGTGACATTGCGACACACGCGCGTCAGAGAACGCGTCACGTGACCGGATCGTGGCGGAAGCGTGGGGGAGCGGCGTCATAGAAGGGGAAGGTGGAGTGGGGAGACGAGTCTTGATCTGGCGACACTGCTTCCGAGCAAGACACGAACCTGAAGATTTCGCGACATCGATAAGACATCGATCGAAATTCTAGCCCAAAACAATTTCCAAACAAGCACGATAACAACGACGGCGACGTCGAATCTGAAGTAATCGTCCGATGATTCGCCGTTTCCTCGAATAGGACCGATAAAACTGATTAGCAGACGATTGCGACACCCAGCGTAATCTATGACTAGCACCTGCGCGTCGTCGTTGAATTGTTATGATTCACGAGTGCAATTTGGCCCGACGTCACACGTCTCCGATCCAGCGGAGGTCATGTTTATTATGAGTCCATCGCGTGACGTTTCCCGTCTGTCGTCGATCGTCGCGTAATCGATATTACAAATAAACAACGGTGAGTCATACCACGCGAAAAAGCACGCAGGACATCTGCAATCGAGCTTTCCCGTAAGAGGCGCCGGCCGGCCCTTGGAAAATCGATGCTCCGAAGACGGGGGCGCCTAGCGGCTATGGTCTTGAACTTCGATTTTCTTGAAAACTATACTTTGCGCATCGTGGGAAAAAATTGTGTACTTTATCCCGTGTGTACTCTTTTTTGATGCACAATTATTTGCAATGTTTTGCGCAATTGTTTCATCAGTTAAGAATGAATAATCTTTGTTTTTGTCAGCAATATATTTGTAAAGGCTTAGTAAAGTTATGTTTATTTTTATTGTATTTTTTAAATGAAGAAGTCGAATGTCGTGAGAAAAAATGTATATTGTATTTTCTCTCATGTGAAATATTTTGCTTTTTGCGCAATTGTTGCATCAATTAATAATGAATAATCTTTGTGTGAGCAATGTGTTCATAAACAATTAACTTATTTTCACTGTATCTTTTAAAAAGTGTTATTTAAGAGTATTTTCAATTAGAATTAATTGCAGATGTTTATGCAATTGTTGCATCAGTTAAGAATGAGTAATCTTCGTTGGTGGCAGCAATGTATTTATAAAGGATTAGTAATGGTATGTTTATTTTGGTTATAGTTTTTAAACGATATCATGCAAATCTGTTTGCATAGTTGGAATCATCGTTTGAAAATACAACTTTTGTTAGTTTATACTTTTCTTCTATCTGTAACTGTTTATGAAATACGTGTCAGTGAATATCTAGGGGTGGTTTTCATCCCTTCAATTTGATTATTAGTAAATAAAAAAATGAGCGTCGAATTTTTATCATGAGAATTGTGTTTGAGAAAGATTTTAAGAAAATAGTAACCCAAACTTTTTATATTATGGTACCTATATTTCTTACTTAGAAATTCTAAATTCAGTGACAGTCATAATAATTTTCCACCACATTGCTGTCAATTACATGCTACGAGATGGAGTGGAGTGGACAACTATTATGACGGTGGTACAACCCTCAATTACTCGTCGGATGAAAATTCACCTGATTTGTTTTACAGCTTATGTTTTACAGCTATTGCTTGTAATTGATGCAAATAATTTTTATTTTGCATAAAGATTCGCAGTCTAGTAATCACAATTAGAGACCTTGGTGTAAGAACCTGTGCAAACTTGGGCAAGTCCTTTTCTCGGTAAAATTGTTGGAGTATATTTTTATACAGGGTGAGTCACCTAACGTTTTCACCTGAAATATCTTTGTTGTTTCTAAAAATACGTAAAATATGGTAAGGACAAAGTTGAATGGTACAATGGGGCTGATACGATGCAAAAAAAAATTTTGTTTTTATGACTTTTTTTTATCAAGGTCACGTTGACTGTTTTAAATGGAACCACCCTTTTTGAAACTTCCTACAATGATAGTCCCTTTCATTAGGAATTCAGTGACTATAATTATTCCAAGGTCATTCAAGGTCACAGACAGAGAAAACGTATAAGATTTAGAATATAAGCTCTAAATGTTTTGTAGCGTTTTGTAACTTGATACTGATTGTTAATATTGTTTATATTACAGTGATCTAACATTTAAAATCCTCTGAGAGTATGTTTACTATTTACTACAGTCTCAACCGTGATAAACGTATTCTGCATTCATATTCTAAATCTTATACGTTTTCTCTGTCTGTGACCTTGGAATAATTATATTCACTGAATTCCTAATGAAAGGGACTATCATTGTAGGTGTTTAAAAAAGGGTGGTTCCATTTAAAAAAGTCAAGGTGACCTCGATATTTTCTAAAAAAATGTCATAAAAACAAAATTTTTTTTTGGCATCGTATCAGCCCCATTGTACCATTCAACTTTGTCCTTACCATATTTTACGTATCTTTAGAAACAACAAAGATATTTGACGAGCAAACGTTAGGTGACTCACCCTGTATATTGCTTAGCGCAAAATTAAAATAATTTAAAAAATCACGAGTCATACAGAATTAAAAATGAATTGATGACTTAGATGCAAAAACACAGTTTCTAATGCTCGTTAAGGTCTCTTCTGTCTAAGAACAGGATGCGAAACGAATTAATAATCGAAGCAGCATACAAGAATTACGAGAATGAAGTATAGGAGAATGATGAACGAGAACTCACCAATGGATGCGAATTTGAATCTCTTGATCCTCGGCAGAGTGGCAGTAGTGCAGACGCGCGTCAAGGCTGGCATAGTGGTGTCTCTGTTCAACGGGCTGCTAGGTCTCGACGAGTTCGACGATGCTTCCAGTTCTGGGACGGCGGCTCGTTTGACGGGTCTCTCCTCGGTGCCAGTCACCTCTACGGCTAATGAACGCATCCTCCGTTCACGCGTGTAATCTCGCCACGTGTATGGTGTGTCATTAGGCCGCGGCGAATCGACTCTCATTAGTCGCGGAACCGCCGATCGGCGTATTTCAAAATTTATCGTGTCAGCTGATTCTCTCGATCAAAAACATCGTTACTATCTATTATGCTCGATAATCTACCATCTAGACACAGAGGACTTCCGGACGAACTTTGATGACTCATTTGTTGACGACCTAACCTAACGTTCTTGCCCCTCATGGTTGAGGATTGTAAGACGACGATTTGATCTAGCCATGGATAAATTACTTCGAGGGGAATGTTTGTATTAGGATGATTCTGTTTTTGTGTATTTTTTAATTTTGTTCGAAATTTTTTTTTGCAGGCTGATGTTTTTGAAAATGGTTCAATTTGTTGATTTTTGGGGCTCGTTACTGTATTAAATGTTTGAATAAAGACAGTGTAGCCAGTCGTAGCAATGGTGGTCATTTTTCAATTTTTTATATTATGAATAAAATATGCACCTTGGAGAGGACCACCATCAGAAAATTACAATACTTGTTAATACAACATTATATTCTTTGACCATAACAATAGCTATCCGGTAAATGAAGTATTAACAAGTCCAATGTTCCCAGACAAAAACAGGAACACACACAAAATACAAATAAAAAAAAAATAAAGAATATATATGACGTTTCAGAAAAATGATTCAGGAAATCTTTAAAGAAAATTGTCAAGAGAAGAAGGAGTGAAACGGGAACGCTACAATAGCTCGTAAAAGGATGGTAATTTTGGCAACTGTCATCGGGTGCATCACCAGAAAAGAACGCGATGGGCCAACACGAACAACTTCCGTCGCGAAGTCAGCGGCCGCGTTTTGCGATGACAAAGCATAATTTCGTTCCGCGAAACGAAAACGCTCGGAACGGTGATTTTACTTGCATAGTATTTTCGTCCGACGAACGACCTCGAAGCTGGCGAAAAATGGGATCGTCATCGAGGTTGCATTACCAGCAAAAATCGTCCGCGAATCCTCGAACTCGACAATGGACAGAGAGAAATACTTTCAGCGTGACAGAAGGAACAAGTTTTTACTCGCTGGGCAACAATGAACGTGTGGACTGCATTGATTGATTATTATTCATCGCTCTACTATTCGACGCTTGTCGTGATCGGCGATGATATGGTACTGATTGCTCATAGTGAAAAATTATCGAATATGTCATTATGGGATGGTGATCATTATGGTACTTTGTTTTTAGGGTTATTTGGAATTTTGAGAATGGAATATTAGTCTGAATGTTCTTTTGAGTTACTTGATGATGCAACCCCTAACAGAAAATTTTTGATAAGTGTGCAATTATTATTGTAATTGAAGAGTATATGATGTATTTGTGGACGCAATTTTCGATTTTTAACAATAATTTGATATAGACATAATTTTTTATGGAACTGCATTTTGATATATTTTTTTTCAGTTTCATTACTACATGATGTTTTATATTATTTTTACTGTTAACGTTTTAATCATTATCAGATTAACTGCAAAATATTGAAGTAAAGCATGATTTTAGATTGTACATACATAAAAATGCAGTCTTCAAGAGAAAGATCTAAAAGTCTAAATAATTAATAAATGTTTCAATTGCAGCAGCAATTTTGTTCGTAAATCAACAAGTCATATCCAGTAAACTGACGTCATTTCTCTTGGAATTGTTTTGCAAAAGATGGTTTTTAGCACTAGATATGTAATCATTCATAAAAATGACGATAGGGACACATGAATTTATGCAACGCTAGATGATTCGACAAATTTTTCAATTAATAGATTCAATATCAAATACAACTTTGTTATTTAACACTAAAATTACCGGATGGATCAAAATTACTTATTTCTGCTTTTTTTAAGAATTTATTGAAATTACTAGGATGTTTTTGATCACATTTTTAAATCAAAATTTGTTTGTTCGAACATATATTGTTTCTTCATTGTTGTGAAGCAATACATATTACTTAATCAATTCCTCGGTAGTTCTAGTATTAATATATTCTGTCTTTATAGAATGATACATTTTTCTTGTTAAATAAAATGCCTTTAATCATATTTGTGTTTCCAACCTTTCAACTATTCAATATTATAGTGTCTTTCATTTATGTTATTTTTTTGAACAAATACGCCACTATTCTAAAGCAAGATTTAAAAAATGTTTTATATAAAGGTATATAAACACAACAGCTTAGTTATCTAGAGTTAAACAAATGTTTGTGATATTCTATAAAAAATACACTATTGTATTCAGAAGATTATGCAATCTACATAACAATCATTCTCATAGCTTTCATAGTTGAATCACAAAAAATTCTTAAAATTTGATCTGTTTGTAAAATTAAATTTCTTAAACAAAGAATACGACCTAGGGAAACAACTTCAATGCCTTAAGATTTACAACATTGCTCAGTCGGTATTAAATCACAAAATCAGTATTCAGCAGGATTATTGTTTAATTCCTGCCTAAATTTGGGAATCTGTCACTGTTATAAATTAAATGTTTGAAAAATTTACAAATCTACAAGAATCTCCCCGAAACTACCCAGCACATCTAACAACTTAATGATCAACCTAACTGCCGGAATCACGTCCACAAATTGACCCACATCATCTCCTAAACTAGCTCATGAGCACGTTCATAGTCCTGTGGCACGTGGCGCCTCGCACGTGGAATCAAAGGAAAACTCGCCGCGGCCGAATGACACAGGTCCACACTGACAGCTCTCTCTCTCTCTCCACGTGGTGTGCTCCACGATATTCTCCGGGGACTTACTCATCGACGACGGTCTCTTGACAGACTTCCCGGCGAGCAACAGTCCCGACGATGCTTTACCACGATGGTTCACCGCTGACTGCGCCGCGTTCGGCCCAGCCAGGGATATCTTTGCACTCATCCTCGCAATGGCGGTGGCTGCTGCTGCTGTTGTCGCTGTTGCCGATTCCTGCGATCCTGACTCACGTACCGGGAAGTCGAGAACGGAGGTCGCGCTGGCATACCTCCTCGTTAAATCACGGCGGACCTTCTCTCTCTTCCCGACGGTGTTATCCGATGGGACTGGACGACGCGTCTCTGTGATCAAGCCCGGTTGGTCTCGAGTCTGCTGATTGAGCATCTGCAAAAGGTGAACATCGTCAGTATATTCGAAGTATGTGCGAAGCCCCGCCATTTTTGCAGGAAGTGCATGGTGATCTCGATGCCAGCATAGGAGGATCGCGATTTATTTAATCTCCATTTTTGTTCATTTTGTAAGTTGGTTAGCACTGCTAACTTAGCAGTAGAATATTGTTGGGAGATTTTTGGAAGTTTATGGTTTGTGCTAGGTTTTTGAATAGATGTTGCAGCTGATTCTGAATTATATAGAAATGGGATTAACGTGTTGCCATAGCTCGTTTTTAAATTGGATTATGTTATTAATTTTTTTAAATATTACATTTTACTAGATTGCATATTGCAGCATTGTATTTAATTATACGTTAATGGAAAACGATATGAACATTGAGAATCATTTTTATGTGAACAAATATCTCAGGATACATAATAGTTAATTTGTATACAGCTGTAAATTATAAGTAAAAGCTAGCTGTGCCAATACTGTTGTTCAAGATTGTAATAATTTGTAAAAACGTAAATTAAAATGCAAAAATTTCAAGAATAACATTTACGGATTAAACTACAATATGCTGGCTCACAGTTAGCACATTGCCACCAATTGAGTTGACAAAAATTAATTAATTATTAAAATTAATTGATTAAAAGATGGTTCAGAAAATAATCAGTTTCTTCACGTTACCTATTATGTGTACAAATTAATTCGTGGCTCCCTCAATCAATTCTAAATTCATTTCGAATTCAAATCCCCCAAGGCCACCATATTGAACATAGTATCTAACATACTACAAGAAGAAAGAATGTAGGTTCGTGGAGGGTATTGACTGTAGAAATTCCAAGAAACAGGTTCGAAAATTGGGATAGCTCGGCTAGAATTGTAAGAAGGCAATGGCCGAAGTGGCGTTGATCTAATCACGGTGAATCACGGATCACCGGAGGTCCTTGAGCGAGTCCCTTAATCTCGGCCGCGCAAAAATCGTGTGTATATCCTACCAGGAGGTCGAGACCGGACGTCCTCGAGGCATGGTCACAGTCCTCCTCGACGCTTTCAGCCGGTGTCTTCGGTCATCGTTCGGTGTCTGCACGGCAGATGCTTCCCATGACCGAGCCCGGAGGAGGAGGGATCACGAAATCACGAGGTGATCTGGAAACGAAAGGAAATCCTTGTTAAGAAAAAAGCAAGTTTATAATAATCTTCATCTATTCATGGCAATCTTCACGCATAGTGAAAATAATTCATAATGAGATTATTGCTGCAGTGAAATCGCATTATTAAGAACGAGAAAGCATTAAAACATTTGTGATCAAAATATAAATTTCAAGATATTATTTTCCATTTTAAACGGGATGGAAATTTCAGATAAGATAAACATAAGATACAAAACATTAAATACGTTCGTCATGGCATCGAGAAGAAAAAGAAGCATTTTTTTTCGTTGCATCTACACGTTCATCTTTAAATACACTTCTAATTGCAATTTTATCATTCTCTAATAATTTATAAAGAAATATGCGTTCTCTTCAAATTATTTAAAAAGCCATATGCATTCTGTAAAAATCGATAAGAGATCGAGCACTTTAGAAAATAAATGGCTAGATTAAATGCATCATGTGGTATGTCGAGGATCTAGATCGCAGATCGGCGGCAGGTTCTGCGAATAATGATCGAGCCGATGCTCGCCGATTCGTGAAAGCCTCGTTGCTTCCCGAACAGCCTGAATCACGTACCGGGAAGCGGAGGATTGAAGGCCGCGTCAACAGAGTGATAACTTTAAATCACGACGGGCCATTAAGGATTAAAAGTCTCTGGCAGAGGTCCTCGCTCGCGAATCACCGTATTCGACGTATTAACCCTGGACCGGCACTATACTGTCTGACTGGACGTCCCTGTATGGCGATTGACACGTGCTTGACTTCCGTCAACTCCGAGAGCAACTTCTTTTCCTTCTCTTTTTCTTCAACTTCCTATTTTATTCCCAGAATTTATTAGAATTCATTATCCTAAATCTGTAAGGTGCTTAATATACGTCGAACGGTAATTTAGAATTTTTTAAATGGCTAACGAACATTCAATTTCAATTACATGTAGCTCCTGGTTTTAAATATTTAAGTGGTATGTTTTTGTAAGTTTTTAATCGAATGTACTTTTTAAATATGCACAGTAAATGTTCGATCTAAGAAAATGGGAACTGCACGATCTAAGAAAAACGAATCGATCGCGCTCCGGTCGCCCGTCCGGACAGGTCCGTGCAGGCCTCGCGTTGGGCAGACGAGAATCGAGCCCCTAGTAATATATAAAATTTCAAGTTGTTCCACAATTGCAAATATAAAAGTAAAATGTAAATGGTAAGGATATCAATCAGAACATTTGTATAAATTCCTGGCTTGTTTCCCCGCTAATTACATTGTATACTGTTTGCGAATAAATAACCGTTCCCCTGCTAATTGCCAGAGCTCCATTAGAAAACGCATTAGGCATTCGCGAGATTGAATAATAAATTGACTAACGCGTATATTAGTCATTATTTCTGGTTGTCAGAGGCTGCAGATATTAACAGTGATACGGCAGGATTTATCCTCGGCAATAACTTGTCGCGGGCCGATTATTAGAAAGTGAGATCGACGAAAAACAGATAACGCCATAACACTTCAACGTTCGGGACAAGTAGAAACGGTGAGTAATAGACAGACACTCTGGGCCGGACCAGCACACCGCAACAATACCATAAATTCTAGATACTTCGGGCTAAAGAATATTGCGATTCGAATGTTCCTCGAACAACGTGCATAAAACGTGCCAATGTTTCTTGTAAACGCCACGATTGAGTAACATTTCAAGATCGAGTTGTTCAGTTACATTTCACTAGTTGTTCATTAAAAATGTTCGTTCGTGAAATTGGTGTTTTAACTAGTAATTACATGTTTGACTGCAAGCAACAGCAGTTTAATGCAGATACTAAACGATAATAATGAGACAAATGTTAGCAGCGCTTATTATGCACCTGTCGCTAAAAATACAAAACAGACAAGTGAACGTAGTAAATAAAATAGAAAAATAGAAGGAACAATATTCTTTTAGAAATAATTTTATAAATACAAGGTATAATGTATTTTTATAAATACGAGGCATAATGTTATTTAACATAATTGAAAATTTAAAAAAAAATGTATAGTAAAAAAATTGTTTAAATTAGTACAAATCAAAGAACTGCCTTACGAAGTACATGTTATACATGTATTAAGCAATTTTAATATAATTAATTAGTAAAAATAAATTGTTTAAAATTAGTATCAGTGAAGGAACATTTGAAGTACATTTTGAATAAAACACTTGTGAAATTGTTGGTGATAAAATTGAAAAAAAAAATGATTCAGAGTGCAAAAGGGTACTCGAGGTAAAAGGTGGAGGTAAAAGGTGGATATCGTTATTTTGCTCGCTTTTTCCGTTCACCCTGAAGAAACGAGAGAGCACTCGATCTTCCGAGCTCCCCATCGACCATGAGAGAGCACCGGGTCAGGAATAATTCAAATCGTGGTGGAATAACACCGGGTCGCGACGGAAAAACACGAGGGACAGCAGCCGCAAGAGAGCGCGTTGTCTTCTTCTCCCTCTTCTTCTTCTTCTTCTTCTTCTTCTTCTTCTTCCTCCTCGAGAAGACGTCGGCCGAAGGACCTTGAAGAGGGAACAGGAACTTACTTCCCGGGCGACACGCCAAGGCGAGCCGGAATCGCGAGGCTCTTTGTCCTAACTTTCTGGTGCATTAACAGCGCCGGCTCTTGTAAACCTAGCCCGATTGTTGTTCAACAACTGAGTCACCCGAGACACGGTTAATCTTCATACCAACGTGAGACACTTTTCCTCGTTGGCAACAAATAGTGAGATAGTACAGCGTTTGAGGAATTGAAGATTATGGGCTTTCATTGAATTGTTGGTTTTTTGAAAGTGGGTGAAGTTTAAAAATATGTGGAGAAATGTTCATTTTTTCCAGAATTTAATAGACGATTTTATAGAATTTTTGGAGAAATGTTCATTTTTGTCAGAATTTAATACACGATTTTATAGAATTTTTGGAGAAATGTGCATTATTTATCATTTTTGATTTCCTGAAACTCGGTATTGTAAAATTTTTGAAAAAGTGTGGAGTGATGTCTACCCTCGGTAGAACAAAAGAAAAGATTTTATAGAATTTCTAGTCTCTTGAAAATGGATATTGTAAAATATTTGAAAATGTTTCAAGAGACTTTTTTTAACATGATGGAAGATTTAACATGACAACATATTTTCTTCAGCTGTCTACATTTTCTAACGTATCGAATCTAACAATGAGGTGAATCTAACAGACTCCAGTATGCTGTCTAAGGTGGCCTGTACTATACCACAAACGGGACTGTTTCTCGCTATGAACTTTGCTTAAGGTCAGGTTGACTCACGGGAAGGTCAGAGGTTGAACCAGCAGCCATGAACTTCCCACTTAACGGAGAGTAACTTTTAAGGGGAACCAACTGTTTCGGTATGGAATCAACAATTACATAGTCAAAGCCAACTTTCCCAAATTTTTGCGAGAAAGGAAACTAAAGACTTAAATACGTTCTACAAAAAAAATCGATGACAAATAATTTTTTTAAATATTGCACAATAGTAATTTATATTGTAATATTCCACAATAGTAATCAATAAATACTCCACAATAATTTGCTATCTGTCCGTTACAATTTCAATCATTTAATCACACAATTTCTAGTGATTACATTAAACGAATAGCTGTGACATTAGAAACAATAAAAATACTGATGGCCATATGAGAAGTGCTTCTACGTTTTAAAAAATTCATAACGAAAGCTGTGAATGGTCCTAAGCATAAGAGGAATACAATTGGCCACGAATGCTCAGAAATCCGCAGTGAAAAATGAACATTGTCGACTGTCTATAACCATCGAAACTATCGATTGTATCTCGGAGCTAACGCAGACCGCACATCGACTCAGCTTGACTCTCGCAAGAGCGTATGATCCATAAAAACGGAAAAAAAACACGGTGCTCTTCCCCATTTCCGGCTGGCCTATCCCCTTAATTGGACCCGACCTTCGAGTCCGTTTAATGGATCCCCTTATCGTGATCTAAATCGTGTCCAGTCACGAACGTAATCACGGAAGGAACCGCTCTCGGAACGAGTACGGTGGACTAGACACACCAGCACAAACCAGGAACAAAAGTGGTCCGTGGGTCGGTCGAGGAACGCGCGAAAGAACGCAGAAATGCGAATTAAGCGAGAAAGAACGAGAGCGAGAGAGAAAGAGAATGAGTTCTACGGCCCCCACCTCGCTCGGTCGGTATAGCTCTCGCTCGAGTAGTATGCCGCGTATTTAAATAGAATCCCGTGGCTCAAGGAGAAAACGCAAGGCTGCGGCAAGGACTCCGGCTGTTTTATGCCTCCTTGTCGGATCACTGCCACAGTGGAGCGCGCGCGGGCCGACTCGGTCCGAGTCGGGCCGGGCCGGGCCGAGCCGAGAAAGTGACTCGTGCGTTGTCTAATTAATTCTGCAACCCATACTCCCCACAGATCGAAATCGAAGCGGTATCTTGTCTACCGACGAACACCGAGACTACTTTGCTTATCTGCTCGCCGTGTTCGCCGGAACACTTTTTCTTTTGATCCCTCTCTCCCCCCACCTCCGGGCTATTATCGAGACACGCAGCCTGAGGATCAATTAAATCGTTCGCCGTACGCTAACGATTATGGAGCCTGCCTGTATGCGTGCACTGATTAGTCGCGCATTTCTGGCGCGCGAATTTTTCTGCACGCTTTGATTGTATGGTGGGTTTAAGAATTTCTTGTTTTGAGATTGGTAATGGACGTTTTTTTGGGATTTTTTGGATAAATGTGGTTGTTGGATTCACGATTTTTGTGGAAAGCTATTGTTATTTGTACGGGTTAAAAGAAATGGGAATTTTGTGAATAGATATTTAGTTATTTAATAATGATTCAGATAGATTGAAAATAATATGTATTAGTATTTTTTTTATTTTTTACTGTCTTAAATTGTATCTACATATTTTTAAAATTGGTAAGACAGTAATTATTTTGATTGGAACGATAGATTTTGAAAAGAAATATAAATTTTCTGGTGTGAGACTTTAGCAATAATTATAACGCAGTAGCTGTAGTGTAAAATTTTTATAAAATCTCGTTGATTCTATCGAACAAGATGGTACAAGTTTAATAAATAAGAAAATGACGTTATCCACTTTACCATTTTCTTGTCTGTTTTATAAGAATTTTTATTTAAATAAGAAAATCGATGGGAAGCTATATTGTTATTGTTGAAAAGATGAACATAAGAAAATACACACGCAACTAATAATAACATGCTGTTTATCTTTATAATGTATATATACGCAGTGTATATTTTTGTCTTCATATAAAAATGACCTTTTTCTGCCTAGGGACGCTCGCAAATTACCGGTTTTTGATTTGTTTTCAGATATGTGCCTCCATTTCAACAAATCTGAAAAAATCATATGTTAACAACCATAACGAGATGCTAAAACCGTAAAAATACAAACTTAGTATTTATAACTTCTACAAGAAATCGACATTTCAAAATTTTTGTTGTCTTTTACAATTCGGTTTCGAAGATAAAAATTCCGAAAAAATTCATAGGTGTGTATTCTGTAGCTAAAATTTCAATTAAAAAGGATAAGAGAAATTACGGAAAAACCTGATTTTCTTTGTCACCCCATTACTACCCCCCATGTCGACACATGTGGTTGAAAATGGGCAAAAAGTATTTTCTTTAAATACGCTATCGAATGGCCTATAGCAAATTCAATTTGGTTTATTTTTCGGCGTTCAGCATCATCTGCGGATGGAATGAAATGTCGAGTCGAGATCGGTATTAGAAAGCGACAGACGAATTCCGTGGCGCGTCCCGAATTATCAGCGAGCTAGATTCCTCGGTTATTGCTCGTTAGGACGGTAAATCATGAAACTGCGGGGCGAGAGTCCTTGTCGGTGACGCGGCAATAACAGTATTGGTAAGTAATAGCCCGGCGAAACCGGCTGCGGCACCGTAGATAGCTAGTATGTAATGCGGTAGTGGCACCGTTCCGTTGCGAAGTAGCCTTAAGGTGTGCTCACAGTGCACACCGTCTCGTTTTCTAGTTAGAAGAGGGCCTAACCGCTCGATACAACCGGGGGCAACAGTTTCGTCCCGAACGAGCGCTGCGAGTCCGCGTCTCTCTCTCTCTCTCTCTCTCTCTCTCTCTCTCTCTCTCTATCGATTCGTCTGGAATTATGCTCGACGCCGCTCGATATCGTTCCGCAAGCGATAAAAATACAAGTTAGAGCTGCGGCCCCGCGATCAAAGATGCAAATGATAACTGTCGGACGAGATGGAAATCGCACCGCGCATTCCGGGAGCGCCGATTTTCCTCCGTGGATCGTGACCGCGTGCAGAATCCGCATTGATCGAGATACAATCCATCGGTTCGATGTTCAAAATTTTTATTTTTATTAGTGGGATATGGATCTTTGTGCGAATTCAAAAAATGTAGTAAAGAGTACTAATGGAATTTAGAGGCAGTCTTATAATAATTTAATTTCAAACTTAATTTTAGAGGAATTTTCAAGTTTAAATTAATTTTAGAAGTTTGATGAATGTTTATTCTTCTTTATATAAAAAGGTGGATCTATTTGATGATGATTAAGACTATATATTTTTTAAAACATTTTTGGAGACCTAATGAGTACCTCTAACAGATCCATTCGTCTTGACAGTTAACTAATTCGACCATTTTCAGTAGTTTCGGTAAACTTGTCGAAGTGTTATTTCCTCGACAATTTCAATCAGCTTTAAATATGCTGTCAAGCTCACCATTCTGAACAATTTTTTCCTTTGGAAGTATACATCGGCTTTAGTTTACGAGATATTCGCAAAAATAGTTTTTTAAAGTTGCTATAGGCGACATTTAACAACATTTGACTTTGTTTGGTCTGGTTTAGGTCCTAAAATATGTCAAATATAAAAAAATGCATAGTGACTGTTTTTTCATGATTTTTCCTATTGCAAATTCCGCATATTTTCAATGATCAAAGTTCTTTATGGCAGAGGGACCCTCGCCCCGGAACACCTAACACAAACTCACTCTGAAAATCACTTAAATTTAAATCAAAAAATTAACAAAACTATCAACCTAACCATCCCCGTTGGCTAAAAGCTCGAGTTACTTTCTTGTTCTTTGTTGTCATTCAACTAAATTTCAGAGTGAGGGGAAAGGGCTCTGCCCTAAAGAACAAATTCGGTCATTCAAAATAGGCAGAATTCGCAATAGTGACCGCCATATACTTCCAAAGGAAAAAATTGTTTAGAATTATGACCTTGACAACATATTTCAATTTCGTCAAAATCCAGGAAGAGGTAACGTTTCAACAAGTTTATTTCTAAGAGAACTCCAGATTAGGGGACTCACTTCGAAATCCATTTTTAGAGTCATGATTCAAGTAAGTACGAGTTTCTTTCGAATGCTTTTTCCTGTAATTTTGACTCACAGCCACAGACTCCCTAAACAGTCTCAGGCTAAAGATCGACGGTGATGCAGTTTGCCAGAGACCTTCGGAACACCGACTGTTATCTCGATCGCCAATAATCGTGACGATTGCTCCGACGCCGCTCGGCTGCAATCGCCTTCGAATCTTCTAATTGTCAGCGCCCGTCGTCACGATTCCGACAATAATTCTGACATCAGCTCCGTTTATCTGTCCGAGGGCAACATAATAATTAAATCGCTCCACTTCTTCGGTCGCGATACCGATTACGGTTGCGAACCACGTTTTCCTGGCGCTGCGCTGTCATAATCCGAGTATGCAGAAAATGTGACGCTCGCCGGCTCGGCTAATCGAGTTGATCCTTGCAATTAACGTTCTTTTTAGAGAAATGCCTAATCGAGTCTAATAACGACGATATCTTGGAATATGCACGATTATTTTAATCCTGTTCCATCGTGGCAGACAACTGACAAATATATGACCTTAAATTTCATATACAAAGTATGCTTCCTGTAAATTATCATTTTTTTGTTTCAATTTTGAAGAATTTGTGTACAATTTTGTTCCCAAGAATATAATTTTAAGTATTTTATTTAAAATTTCAAAAAGCCGTCCCTTGATTGGCACTGGTTTACGTACCAAGATCCAAAACGAACGTGTGCAAAAAAATGAAAAGAAATTTTCAATTTTGTAAATAGTAAAAAGAATTGAACACCGTCGAAATGTTACTTCGAATATTCTACAATTATTGAAGAAAGAGAAACAGTCAAAGAAATTGTTTAAAAATCTGTGTATGTATTTTAGGTGGCAATAAATGTACAAATAATTATTTAATAATATTGTAAACGTACTGTCATAGAATACGCATATATCCAATTTATTTAAACAATTTGTTCACCTCGTTATACGAGACTATCATACGTCCTCTAATCAGAAAAATTTGCAGGAAGCCTCAGTCGTTACTAGACCTCTGCGGATCCCAAATTATCAACAAACGTAATCACCCGGCGTCACGGAACAGTCAGATAAGCTCGTTCTTAATTCCAGGCACAGTTACGCCATCGCCGGATCGAATTCCTGCGTCATGGTTACGAGAAGATCGCAACGCGGGCGGTGAGGGGGCAGACCACAACAATTAGGGTGGCATACGGACCGTATTACCAGCATAATCAAATCACATGGACCCTTGCAGCTCCGTCATGCCCCAGGAATCGGCGACAAAGGGGGATGGCCGCCCTCTCGAGCCCCCCGATGCTACCCCCTATCCTGCCTATTGGCCTTGTACGCCAGTTGATTCATCTTGTTTGCTTTTTATTATCTCGCCGACCACCGAAACGAGCACCCGAGCTACCAGGGTGGTGTTAATCAATTTACGAGATCACCAGACGACGGACACGCGTGCATAACCAATCACCCTGCACCCCGTTTACGTTCCTCGATCGACCGGAAGATATTATCGCGAATCTCGGCCTTCTAACCGAGCGGAAACCGCATTATTTGCGGACCATCGCACTTTTTCCAGGTATGGTCGCGATTACTATGTAGATAAAATGCCGATCTTCGAATTATTAAAGCTACCACGGTGGAATGAATTTTTTCATTTTATAATAATTACCGAAGACGCCTCGCTGAGGCGTAAGTGGACGCTCAAGTACTCAATTATTGAAACGAAGGTGAAATAAATTCTTTGAAGTCTAACAATCCTTTATTTAGAAAAATATATGATTTTAGAAAAATATATAAGCCATAAAAATAATAGTGGTAATGAATTTATGATCCTTAAATAGAACCCACAGAGGTACACTATATTAAATTAAGTTATAATTGTGGAAGGTAAAATTGTTTTTTCGAAATTATAATGCGATTGGAGAAAACTACCCCATGTTTAAAAGATTATTGGAAAAAAGAATTGTAGGGAACGTCAGTTTAAAATCGTTACAGGAATACACTGACTGCAACGAAGAAGGGTGTTCTAAGCTTATGTCTCATGTAGCTTCTAAAACAACCCCCACTCAACTACGTCAAACAGTTCGGAACTTCTAAATTCAGCGTACCCTACTTCCGAAGCCATCGAACTCCTATTTCTTCCACTTGCTAAAACCACCCTCCTCAAAATAAATCTCTCAGAAGTTGCTACCTACCCGTTTGTATCAACCCCTAACATAGTCACTCGAAAATGGTACCGTACAATTTCCACTCTAAAATCAACAATTCCACTTGGAAACTGTCGTATGCCACTTCGACTGTCTGCTTGAACTCGCTTTACGATACACAGTGAATTGCAAAAGTGAATTACAAAATTATTCTTTTACTGAACGTGTACGACACATTTTTGGGAATAACATTGTGGTTAGACTGCGAATCATTATGCAAAATATACATGTTCTTTAAATCCTTTACATTCCTCCGATTTTTCTACTGTTTCGTGTTTCATCTCTGATCATTTCAAATCCAAATACAAAAATATTAATTTTTCATATGTACGTAATCTTGCGTTCTAATAATGTAAGTACTTTACTATTTATCATGACACTAGTTTTGTAACACTGAATAATTGTCAATAAAATTTCTGTCGAGCAAAATTTATTGTTAATAAACACCTCTTCAAACAATTCCTACAAAAATATGCATATTTACATCCATACAATTTTCCTGAATACTTTTGCGACTCATTATGCATACAGTGGCATTTAAAGAGTCACCCTAGCTTGGAAGTTGTAAAATTCAAAATTCTCATCCCCGCAGTCTCATCAAGAACAATATCAAAACGACATATGCTAGAGTTTATTTTAATAATTGTAGAATATTCGAGCCGTCACACTAGCCCTTTAACCTTTCAGGGGCGACGATGGATTGTCGGTTTGCATCTGTACGATGGACGTTACACGATGTTACATATGTTACAATAATCTTGATAGTTTAAACTTTTCGACAGTTTCCGTTAAAAATCTTCAAATTCTAGAAAACTTTCTGTAATCAATTTGGAAATATTCCTCGTTCGTACGATGTGCAGACGTCGTCCCCAAGAGGTTAAGGGATGTTTTCGATTCCCGTACCTTCGTGTGAGGGTGGAAGGGCTCAGATGACGGTCGCGAGCGTGCGTTACACGGCACGACTTTCAACGTGGCTTGCCCCGCGAGCACTGTTTTCTAAGACGACCGCTGGCCCGAGGGTTGCGCAACTCTCTCTCTCTCTCACACCCTCTTTCCAACCCTCTCCCACCCCCTCGTATCGCGTCGTTTCAGTGACGTCGCAGGCGAACGTGGTGTCCATGTGGTGTCCTAGGCAACCCGACTTGCCGTGTATATCCCACCCACTGTCCTTGTCTCCCTTTCGCTGCCTCCGAACCACCCTCCTCCGAACCACCCCTCTCTCGATCCACCCTTCGACGACGTCCACGTTTTCCTCTGTTTTCGTTCTAACGGTTTCTTCCCCTTCTACCGGGTAGATCCACACGCTTGCTCTTTTCTTGCCTTTGACTCCCGGCTCCCTGGTTTAGGGGTTGTTACCCCCACTCGCCTGTTTGCTTTTGCTATTTTATTATCAACTTTCTGCACGACTGCAAGAAATAGAAATTAAATAGGGAGGCCGGGGCAAGCTGATACATTTTTCAATACCTAAGGGTGGTTTATTTTATAACCCACAATGTTAAAAAATTAAATTTTTTGTATTGCATTTATCAGTCACCTTTTTAAGTTATGTATCTGTACCATTGTCAATTGACCTAAGGGTGGTTTATTCTGCAACTATTTTATGTACCATTTCAAAAAATTGAATGTTCAGTATCGAATTTATCAGTCGCCCTTTTTAACTGTTTATCTGCCCCAGATAAAAATGGATCTAAGGATGGTTTGTTCAGCAGCCCACAATTTTATTTACGGTTTCAAAAAGCTGGATCTCTCCGAACGAACTTTTCCCGATTTTTCAACCCTATTTATCGCATCCCTCCCACCTTCATTTCCATTCGCGACCCTTTCCCTCTCGATCGAACCCTCTCACGACTCCCCGTTTTTGTCCTTCCTCTGGATCATCCTTCAACCCCCTGGCCAACCTCCTCGGTTCATACACCCTCGGGTTCATACTACTTCATACCATTCTACTCGCTCGCTCGCACGCGATTCCGCGTAAGCATGCGTCTGCGTCACTATTGCACTCGTTCACGCAGACATGCAAAGGACACAGGAATCGATCCGGTCACCTGCCTCCGAAGACTCTTCACACCCCTCTAGGTCTCATCCTCCCTTTATCAGCAAAGAGGCGCAGTCCCTTTGTTTCTCCCTTTCGATATCAGGAATTCCATTCCTGTCGAGGAGAACGTGTCTCCGTTTCGAATATTTTTAATAACCAGATTTTTGTATGCCCTTCTGTCCTTATGCAGAGGGTGGCTTTTATTAAAAAACGATTCTGAAGATCTACCCCCCTCACGATACTTCAAGTAAGTATAATACAGCGTAATCCATTTACGTATCATTTTTTGTACTCTGTTTGTGCTGTCCTCTTATGACGGAGGTGTAGTTTTTATTAAAAAATAATTATTCTGATCTACCCCCTCTGCAATAATTCGGTTGAATATAATCAATCGTAATCCATTGAAATATTTTATTTTTATTATCTGTGCACTGCTGTTTGTCGATCAAGGGGTGGTTTTTATTAGAAAACGATTACTAAAAAAGAAAAGAATAACTATTTTATTTTATACTTTCGTTATGCTCACCTCTCTTTTTCAATAAAGGGGTGGTTTTATTCTACAGGTCTCCTGAATATATTAAAAAGAATTAATCTGTGTCTGTCATATTTTTAAAAAATAAAATACATACCCATTTCATTATTACAATCTCTATTATTTATCTCATTTTGCTATCTTCATGTAATGGGGTAGTTTTATTTTAACTTAAAAATTCACCCCCTTCCTATTTCTAAACGGTATCAAAATATTTATTTTCACTCTGGCTATATTACAAAGTACTCTACATATAATAAAGGAAACTATGAATGAAAGACAGTCTGAACCTATGACAAAGTCAAAAATAGAATAGTTATAAACATTTTTTGAAAAATTTAAATGCACCTATTTTTAAGGGACAGCGTCAGAAAAATAGTTCTCCGTTCAATAATGTTTCGAATAAATAATATTAATTGGAGTATTGCATGTTCCAGGTTGTTCGCTCTGATTTGCCACATGAAAGGGTTGGTTTTATTTCGAGAACCCTTCTATTTTCCTCCTAAACTATTTCGATGACTGGCAGCGATCGAAGCCGCGTCGGTCGCTAGATTAAGGCGCGCGTATTCCAGAGAATGACTTCACCGCTCGCAGGTGTGCATCGTATTTAGATAATATCGATTGCTCTTGCACGTCATAGACCGACCTAGAATCGACCCCTCGTGACACAGTTAACCGTGGTTGACAGTGCCTTAACACGAAAGCTCGGTCGAAATCGCCGGTGCGATTTGCACTTGGCTTGGACTGCCGCCAAACATAGCGAAGTTCACGAAATGAAGTTCCGAGGTGCTTGAACTTCGGAGATTCGAAGAGGACTCTAATGATCCATGTAAATAGGATCCTACTGAAAGTTTATTCGACAGATCTATCATGTATTTCACAGTCAGGTTGCTTTTCTCTTATCTTTAAAAATTATTTTTTCTAACCAATTTCTTTTTAATCTTTTTTGTGGTTACTGGATATTGCAGAAGACGAAAGGAAATTCTCACGCTTAATACAAAAAGACTTCGTAAACAAAGAGACAAGACATAATAGAATTATAAGATTAGTAGCATATTGTATGATGAAATATACTTTGTGAAATTTATTTGTACAGAGATATTGGAATCATTGTGTTATATTTCATCAAGTTCATGAAAATTTTATGAGCCATAAATGCATAAAGATATACTACTAATCTATCTACTAACACAAAGATTCCAATATCTCTATAGAATAAGTCCAAGATTTCAATGCCTGAGTCAAGAAATTTGTTATTTTTAAAAATAATTTAGCAACACTAAATTTAGTAGAGCCTTATATTTCATCAAGTTCAAGAAAATTTTATGATTACCTCAGATTTGAATTGTATCTTATCAATCTTGAATTTTTTCAATGCTCGAAACAAATCAGTACATAAAACATCGCTATACGATTCATTCGCTTAATGCGACGCCGTCATAAATGTTCCATAATCCGTTAAAAACGTAATTACAGCTTATTGGATCGGGGATAACGATATTATATAGAGTGATTGTCAAAGCTCATGCGAACGGGCTTACGTAAATGGAAGGAACATCCTTGTATAACGCGGCATTGAACGATTTTATAACGATGAACATAAGAAAGCCTTTCAGATCAACAACGTTTATGAAACCGCAGATCTTCGTGAAGATCCACTAAACATTCAAATTAATCTACAATTAACTCCAAAGAAAGAAAACATACAAGAATTTATATTTTGCACCTGTGTTACGTTTCCAAAAATGTATATTTATACAGTAAATATTCGATCTAAGAAATTAGAAACTGCACGATGTAAGAAAAACGCGAATATCCCCTCCACTGCAGGGCATCCTTCATTTTGAAGCCTTGATGGCACAAAAGTGAACATATTCCCAACTTTTTTATAATTACTTCCAAGGAATTAACAAAGGTAGAATATAAATTAACCAACCAAAATCGATAAAAAATATGAAAAAGCACTCGAAGAGCCACGAAACAACAAATTACTCATATAAATAAATAAATTTTGTTTCCTGCACAAATTATCACAAAAGCGACACACTAAAAAACGCAAGAGCTATTGGTACTCCTTGGTAAAGCTTTCAGCAAGGAAATGTTTTACGAAATCGTGGGAAATGGAGTTCGGGATCGTTGGATTTTCCCGGGAAACGGGAATCGTGTGGGGGATGAAAAGATGAGAGGGCGCCGCTTTCCCAAACAGGTCGATACGACATGCGCGCTCATTCTCTACCGACACGTCTTCGACGATGGACCCGTGCTGATTCTGCAACCTGGCAAAACATGCCGCGACGTGTGACGTCGTGTCGGTGATTTAAAACGAGCCTAAAAATTGATACGTAAACCAAACGTTAATAACAATGTCGCCGTGATTCTCATTCTGAAACGTACTTCCCAAAGACCATCGTTGCTGTCACCATTATTATCGTCGTCCCCAAATATTTCGATGCTGTACTAGCCAAAATCTAGTGGAGAGATGGGCAGGGGTCGTGACAGTTTGACAATAATTTTCTTAAGGATTTTGTGTTGAACAGAGGCTAACTGAACATCGACGAAAATGGGGACTCGGTTCGCAGCCTGTGAGTAAATGATTTTTATTTTTCAATTCGTTGTTGATAGTGTGGAATTTTAATTTTGTTGTTGGTTGATGATAGAGTGGAATTTTAATTTTGTTGTCGGTTGTTGATAGTGTAGAATTTTAATTTTGTTGTTCTTTGTCGATAGATTGGAATTTTCATCGTTTTGTTGCTTGTTGATATTGTGTAATTAGATAATTTTAATTTTGTTGTTGGTTGTTGATAGAGTGGAATTTAGATTTTTTTGTTTGTTGTTGATAATGTGGAATTGTTTGTTGGTTGCTGATAGTGTAGAGTTTTGATGTTCTGATTATTTTTGTTCTAGATTCCTTGAAGCTGGCCAGCCTTCACGATTATTATCAACGACTGCTCCACGGCAGTCAACCCGTGCCTTCCGGCTTCGATATGGCGAACACGTTGAAATTCTTCTCGCAGTCCTTGCTGTGTGAGAATCCATGTTTGATTATGTTCTTGGATGTTTTTTTTTTGGTGATGGGGTACAATTTGTCGTTGTTGGTTTTGCAGCATTGCTGAAGGAAGTTCGCGACGCTCCTCTGGAAATGATCAAGTCGCAGAAGCTTGATGCAGACCGCATGGCACTGTACCCTAACTTGGACTACAAGCAGCTGTACAATGCACTCACTCAGCTGATGGATGTCGTTTCACACATACACATCGGTTTACATGGTCTGTTCACACAGTATCTCTTTTTTCAAAAATCGCTTAACAATTTTTATTAAATTTTTAAGTCAGGAAATTTATTGATAGCTTTCGAGAAGATTCTCAAGCTTGATTAAACCACTAAATGCAGTTGCAATTATGTCGTGTTTAGTGTCATTTTAATAAGAAAAATGTGGAGGGGATATCCGCTTTTCTTAGATGGTGCAGTTCCCGTTTTCTTAGATCGAATATTTACTGTACTATTCTATGGAACTCCTACCTCTTTAAAGAGCTTGAAGATCCTCTAGGAACATTAAAGTCATTCGAAAATCCTTGAAAGTCCCCAGAAGGAGGAAAACCTTGAAAATGTTTTCAATTTTTGCACGTGACTATAATTTTGACTTGTTAATTTTTGAGTAAGGAAAAACATGTTTCAGCATTCGGCCAAGCATTGCTCCAGTGCCTGGCCTGCCTATTGCCCTTCCTCGATCACGATCTGATCGATAATGTACCGTATTTAACGGCCAGCTCGATCTCGGTGCTTCCGGTAGAGCTTCACCAGGATATCGTCAATTATCTCTGCTTTTATATCCTGCCGTTCACAATCAGTGAGTCTCGTGGTCCTACGATACGATCTAAAATTGACTCAGAGCACTTAGAATTTTTGTGTTGCAGCGAGGAAGACAGAAGATGGAATGGAAAATGCAGCTAGTCAATCGATTGCTGCTGTGATCATGATGATCTTTCAATACTCTAGCAATCCAGGTTATCAGCTTTATCATTATACTTTCATATTGCATGCGCGTGTGCTTTCTAATTTCCAAATAAAAAAGTGATACTAACATCTAAATATAGACGTCAATATTAATTTAATTATATTCTGGCCTGGATCGATCAAAATAATAATTCTAATATTTAATATTAGTATTTAATATTAATCTTTAATATTAAAAATTAAAAGATCACTCAATTTGTATCGAAAAATTGTGGTTCCTTAAACTGCAGTAAATTGGAAAACGGCTTCACCTTTCCTCTCTGTTTTTAATGTAAGAGAGATTTCGGTTCAAGGATCAGATATTTTTCTATCTATTGTATTTAGTAATTTTAAGAAAGATAAACTTTCCGACAAATTCTGTGATTTTTTTCTTTCAGCACATCATCGCCAATTGCTAGAATGTCTAATGGCAGTGAAACCAGGCGTGGTCAAAGACATTCTCTGCGTGGTCGCCTACGGAACGGTGCCAGCTAGGGCTTCCGCCGCGAAATTACTATTCTACTACTGGCCCTCATTTAATCCTGATCTATTCGATCGAAGGGTAGTCCTCATGAAAACCTCTTGTGAGTATTGGTCATCGTTACACTGCGGATTTTATGCGTTTATAGCAAAAATCAGTAGGTGCAATTTACACAGTACAAAGATTAAAAGAATTCAAGAATAATCATAATTAATGATTTTGTGAAATCATTAAATAATGATTTTGCGCAAACTATAATTATGAATGAAATAAATATTTGCTTAGCTATTGTAGCTTGCATAATTGATGCATACAAATTTTATCACACAGGTTTTTCAAATGCCAAATTAAATAGATTAATTATTAATGACTAGATGGATTTTCAGATGACCTAACACCTTTCGTGTGCCAGAGCGACTCTTGTCCCAATCCAGGCAACGCAGCGGCAGGTAAAGTTTGCTATGATCATCGCATTGCGATCACGTTTGCCACCGAGAAGCCACCACCATTGTACCTTTGCATCGAGTGCGCCAATGAAATTAACAGGGAGCACCCAAACCAGATGTTTTATGACATGCTGCACCCCATGCAACAGGTGTCCATGGTTTGCGAGATCAAGGTAAAGGTAGCCAATAAAATAATTGTTCTAACTTCTCAAAAAAAACATGTCTTATGGTGCAATATTTAAAAAAGTGATTTTTTAATGGTTACATTTCACCTGAGAAAACCAGAAATTTTTAACTGTTTTAAATATAATTGTGTAGATTTTGACGTGAAAATGCCAAAAATCTAAGTTTCAATCTTAGAAATCCACTGGTTCAAAAGTTATGCGTGTTTGAAGTTCAACGATTTTCACCGTTTCTGACAAGTAAGGGCGCTGCCATGTTGGGATGTTGTGAGCGTCGCGCGCTGTCTAACGAGCGCAGCCGCTAGGTGGCAACACAAGAACGCGCTCATGTCGATAACGTAGATTTCTTACACAGACCAACTTGGATAACTTGGATTCCTCTTTCCTCTTTGGGATCCTGTATATGATTCTGTATATTTTAATTACTGTTCGATGACAGCTTGTCCCAGAACAAAGTGTACATCTTAAAGACAGCCGCTCTACATTATCGACATCAGCGCGTGCTTGTGTTGTAACTACATACCAACCTGGCAGCGCCCTTACATGTCAAAAACGGTAAAAATCGCTGAACTTTAATCATGCATAACTTTTGAACCAGTGGATTCCTAAGATTAAAACTTGGATTTTCGGCACTTTCTCGCCAAAATCTACAGGATTATATTTTAAAAAATTAAAAACATATTGTTTCCTCATGTGAAGTTCAGCTTTTTGGTGTTTTCTAAATGCAAAATTTGAATTTCTACAGAACTGCAAGTCGAACGACAAGACCGCGATCAGCATCTGCTTCTCGACAGAATGCGCCAACTCGAATTGTAATCGGCCGATTCGCCACTGTCAACACTGTCACGAGCACCGTCACAACAACGGCTGTGGCACCGATCACGTCTATCACATGGCGTTGCCGCATGTATCCAAGCTGGACTCCCAAACACAGACCTACCTGGTCCAAGCGATCGTCAGGTGAGTGATATTAGCGTGATCACCGATCAACGGAGTCTGTTGTATCTTTGCTGAGAGATCGTGTAACCCGCTTAAAAGATGGGAACGGAGAATGGAAACTGGTTGGATAAGAGACACTCACAGTCGCTGTGATTTTGCACGAGTTTTGTGAGACGCTGTCACACGCGGAGGCAACAGGCTCTAACACACCGGAAATGAGCTAATCGACCAAATATAAAATGAGAAAAATGTCGAATGAATTTTATAGTGGTCCTTAGGTTGTGGACCTATCCAAAAATTTATGATTTTGCACCCACCGAATTGAACTTATTAATTACAAAATTTTTGTTTTCTAGTAAACCCACCGAATTTAACACATATTAATTACCAAATTTTTAAATTTTTGCTTCAAATGAGATAAATGTCGATGTCCTTTCCAAAAATTTATGATTTTGCAGATTCCTAGCATACCCACAGGGTTTAACCCATTAAGTACCCCAAATGAGAAAAATGTCTAAAGAATTAAACTGCAACATTAAACTACAATAAGAAACACAAATTGATTTTTCCGAGAGCTTGTTGCCTCTATGTTCTCGTCGATGTCGAGTTTCTGCTGCAAGAAATCTGTTTTGGATCGCGATCAACGAGTGCGAATGAATTTTTTACATTTTTCAGAAAAATTAATTTTTTCTCGACATTTTTTATATAATCATTGAAAGGATCGATCGACGAATACGCTCGAAAGACAGACGATCACGCGTGTACTAACGAATGATCGCAGGATCATGTTGCTTTGCGTGTTTGTTCGTGCTGGTCCATCCTGCTTGGTAAGACATTATGCTGTGATTGCGTTTAATGAAGGCATTCTTCTTTCTTTTCGTTTTGTTTAAACAAGAACACGTTGCTGGACTGTCCTTCAATAAGCGTGGTTACCAATTGCTCCGAATATTGTGTGTGATTATCCATGAACGCGGTCGAGATGCGACGTATTGTTATACAAATCTTTCAAATGCGAAATTAAATAAATAAATTATTCGACAGCGAATTTATATTCCGTAATTGATTATTAAACTCTTTACGTTCACTGTTTTAATTATACTAACATACCCTCAACGCGTGTCTCGATCCGCTACCAAAGCTAGAACCGCCAGACATCTCAAAATGTTATCAATAACTTAATATCCATCGAGATACTATCAATCATATAATACAAAATTCATATTTTAAATTTTCCCTATAGGCACAGATAAAAAAAGTTAAAAATCGTGACCTTTACCTTTTACTTCGTAATTTTGACCAATGGTGATTTCCAATTAACTTTTTATAGATTATCTGGTAACCTAATTCTTCTAACATCTCGAAAAAAATTCAATTTTAACCAGGACTATATTGCAAAATACTGTAACAGCTATTTGAACGGTAACGCACAAGCAGTGCAAATACGAGCAATAAATTAGCAAAGTGTCTAGTCAATCAGGTTCGTGTAGGATTGAAGATTGTTGGGAGGGGAATTGTTGAGTTTCTAAAGGAGTCCTGGGAAGGAGAAAGAATTTGACGGCGGTTTTAGCGGTAGTTGTGGAAGGTTTCCGTCGGCGGTTCTAGCGTCGGGCAAGTTTTTTCTCGAATTGACCAAGTGGCCGCATAAGACACGTGACTTTGAAGCATTCACCCAGCGTAGAGCATAGGAAAAGTGCACCTTAAAAGTTGCAATGCGCCTTACCGAGGACACCGCCTCGTAGCACGTCCTGGATACAACACACCAGCACCTGGTACCGTTCCACAAATAAAAACAGAACCCACTGGTACTGGCTTGAATAGATACCCTTTACCTGAGACACACCGGTACGCTGCATGCACAGAAACACCATTTTTCAAACGGTACGACCTGATTTTGCCGATCCGGTTGCTGCGAAAATCACCTGTCCTAATATAATAGCGAAACATTAATTTACTAACCACTATGTACATCTATTTTTCAGTAGGATCCTTTAAAAAATTATAATATTGAGATTTATCAAACGTGGAGTCACATTCTTTCTAATTGCTGGACCATTTGAAGAAGGAATTACAAACAAAACAATTAATTATTACATTTAATAATATAATAATATATTTTTAATATTTTAAAATAAACTAATAACTCACCCTCAATAACGGAATCTAATAATTTTATTTGGGATTATTGTGCAAAAGAATATTTTTAAGCTCTATTATTTAGAAGAGGATTTATAAACTTCTTTTTGATATAGCACAACCATGGAAAAGAAAGAGCTAAGAAATATAAGTGAACTTTATGCAGCAATCAGGTCACACTTTCTTATTAGATTAAAGATTGTCCAAAAAAGACAAAATTTTCTGTTTATCTTCAGATTTAATTTGTTTCTACAGAAAGATTTAGTTCGATAATAGATTTTCCTATTTCTAATATCACAATTAATATGACACACTTTCTCAACACCTACAATTGCATTTGGTAGTCTTTCAATATTTGCAACTAGCATGAATCGAGTAGTTAGAAACTCAAAACTTAATGAATCAATGTCCCAACTATTAATTGGCTATCGATCCACGGTGGATCGTTCTAAAGTTTTCTTTTCGTCGATGTAAATATGTCGATATATGAGCCAGAGTTATCGCGATCTGAGGTTGCGTCTGCCGCGTGGTCGACCTAGATCGATTATTTATCCGTCACCTTCTCGAGAAATCTATTGTTTGAATCGTTGATCGACATTGTCATCAATGTAGTTTTTGTTGGATTTCTTTGCGATCGCATCATCTCCACCTCGATATAATAAATGTAATGACACTTTGATGAAGGTTCTAAAGGATCACGAAGGAATCCAAATCGTCATTGAACGTGGAAGCTGCGACTCTTCGACGTTTGATGCATTTTTAACCAGAAGTTCGCCTGAAATCGTTAATAAAACCTCTGAAAAATACTTTACGTTCTAAATAAAAACTGAAGTTAACTCCTACGTTACCAAAGTAGGTGGAGCATACATCAAATGGGCGGAGCATACATTAAATGGGTGGAGCATGTGCTAAATGAGCAGAGCATATGCCATTACACTCCTCGTCTCTCCATACACTATTCAACACAAATTTCAAGCTCATGTTCCCAAGAAAGTACAAAATAGGATCCTCCCACTAGTGCACAGTAGGTGGATCTTATGGTAAATGGGTAGAGCCACACTTGACGAAAGCAACAGAGATAACTACTTTATTGACCTATACAAAATTTAAACCAGATCCTAGTAAATCATTGAAGAGGCTCCGCCCATATAACAAAGTGGGCGTGGCATATGCCCAGGGAGGGGAAGGGGCGGAACAAAAGATGAATCGTAACAAAACGAACGAGTTTAACGATTTGAAGCGAATCCATCACGGAGAATGTCGATCCCACCGAAGAAATTATCTCCGAGTTTTTCGAAGATCCGATCTCTCGGATCTGTCGTTTGGCAACATTTCGCCGATCAGAGGCGGACGCGAGCTCAAATCGCGCGGATTGCCGTCCCTAAATACGTTCCTCTTTCCATTGCAGCCTGCTTAAGGAAGCTGAACCGCTAAGTATGGATAGTAACCGAGACATCTCGGAGATAAGTACTAATAAGGGCAGCACAGGATTCCCAGGAAGCGGGAGCGGTGGTTCCGGGAGCGGCGGTGTCCAGAATGATCCTTCGTCCTTGGAGGAGAGGCAGCTGCTCGGCAGATTCGGTGTCTGGTTGCTGGTGGGGCTTTGCACCCCGAACCAGGAGACCTCCGTCGAAATTCTCGGGCGTTTATTGTCAATGCTATTTCATTGGTTTCATGTTACTGCCTACTCATTCGATGGTACTAAAAAAAGCCTTATGCACCTTATCTTTTCTGTTGGTAATTTAACACTTCGCATATATACACTTATGACGTAGACGTAGAAGACGTAGGTAGTGATGGGCGGTCACTAATTGCTAGTTCCGATCGTTTCGACGGGACACCTCGAAGACCATTGAACCGATTCCAAATGAACTGTTCAAGGTGTTCGAGGCTTTGAAATTCTCAGCAAGGCCTCAACAATAGAGTATCCTCGAAGCATTGAACTTATTAGCTTTTTAACTAATTGTCGAAACGATTCGAAGCGTTCGAAGCCCATCACTAGAGGTAGTCTCTGGCCGCGATCGTAGGCACATTCGAGTGGACCACACAACTTGTACGACACCCTGAAGACGCGTTCGTTCATTGGTTCTCTTCTGTCGACCTCCCTTTGCCCTCGATTTGCAATTCGAAACAGAGATCGTTCTCTATTTAATGTTATACTGCGAGGCAATGTGGCGTTCGTCTGGAGCAACGAGACACAAATAACGAACGAACTTCACTGTAAGACTCGTGGGTAAAGGAAACATGAATGTTTACGTGTTCGTGCTTTCGTGTGATCGGTGTTTCTCCAAGCTTAACTGTGATCCCCTCTCCAGTTCGACTCTGTTTCGACTAGCTTCTGTGTCGCCCTACTGTTCTCTCCAAATTGTTCTCTTTCCTTGTAAATGGTATCAGTGAATCAGTGTACTCGATGTCTCCTCCCATCTCCCATCTTGCATAGGCGTCAGCTTCGCGGATTTAAGAAATTCGAAATTTTTTCGCGAATATTGTAATATCTTTCTAAAGTTATTTCACGCTTTACATATCAACAGCTATTTAATAATACTTTGAAATGACTTCTTTCGAGTCAATACTTTTGACAACACGTTGACATACAATTAGCCTATAAAACATACTCACAATTACACTGGTAAAATTGTTTATATCTTTTACATTAAAAAAGAATCTTTGCAACCAGTAATTTTGATTGTAGGCCAAACGATAATCAGATCATTCGAATTAGTTAAATAAACTAGAAAAAAAACGAAAATTGATTTGTTTCCACCAAAGTAAAAAGAACTGATCTAGGTTCAAGTATTATGATTATTGAAAATCAGTAGAGTGAAAAAATTAAAAACAACATTTAAGGAGATGCTTGAATAAATGACGATCTGCCAAGATGGCGCCTGTACGTCCTCGCGCACATGTCACATACACACACGAAACACCAGCGGGATCTCTGTGAACACACGATCAAACACGGTCAAACCGGAAGCTGCTGTGTCAGGGGACAAGAGTGCGTCTGCGTCGCGGCTGATCTAGCCATCGATGTATAGAATCTGTTTACCAAATCTCGATCGCCTTCGCTGAATGATAGTAGAAAGACAACTCAAAAATATTGAATACATGTTGGAAGTCGACGAAATTTGTCTACGTGGCTTCTATGCATCGCAGTAGTGTTAGAAAACCGCGGTAAACCAAAATCGAAATTCGACCAGACTTTCTCGCATGCCATTCAACGTGACACTCCAACACAGATTTTGATCAGCTTCTCTACATTGTTAACGCCCCCCCCTCCGTTCTCGATGTGTCGTCCCAGACATCGCTTTTCTGTATCTGTGTTTGAAATTCTCGCGGGAATTAAATGTTTTCAATGATTCCGAGAGTTCTGGATAATTGTTTGGAAAATTAACCGTGGCGAATTGATGGTAGTCCTTCGAATGAAAGATTGTTCGGGGATGGTGTTTAATGGGAGTTGAATTTTGTAGGTCAAGCGGAGAGTGCGCTGGAGAAGCTGAAGACAGAGTGTGTTTGCGGATGGCTGGCGAAAGTGATGAAGTCCCATTACGAGGTCTTCATTTCGTGTTTGTTGCCGCATCCGGCTGATTATGTTCGTGTTGGAGGACACTGGTACGTTCCATTAACAAGATTTTCGTGATCTACGTTGATTTATTTAACGAAAAAAAATTAGTTGCTAATAATAATTTTATAATATGATAATGATATTGGGCAAGAAGAGTTGTTGAAAAATCAAAAATTTTCTACATTCACTCAGAATGTAGGAATTTAATTTTAATTCATGATGCTAGAATTCATTCTATCAAAGCGTTCAATCTGTGATATTTCATATTGTCATTGTTTTGTAAATGCATCAAATTTGAGCTTGAGAGCTTACCGTTTTCTACTGAAACAATTTTTGACCCAATATATAGGAATTCCACAATATCATCAAAATTTTATGAAATCGTTTAATTTGTACATCTTCATAAAATTTTCGTTGAATGTCCGATTATTGTCGACTGAATCTACTTTGAAACGACGTCGACTATTTTTTAGTCAGAATATAGAAAATTCATTTTAATTTACAATACCACAATTGCAATTTTATCAAAATAGTCAATTTTGTGGTACTTCGGGTTCTTGTTGCATCGTGAGTACATGAAATCTTGGCTAGAAGGCTGACTTTGATTGACTGAATCTATTATAAACGACTTTAACGTACGACGAAGCAAGAAGCCCCAGTAATCGTGAAAATTGTCAATGATAATCCAGGGAAACGCTTGCCTCGAGGACGTCGCACCTTAAAGACGGATTAAATCGTCTTTTCTGCTTGGTCCCTTATGAAGTGATCACACCGGAAGTGTGGGATTACGTGATGCCGCACTGGATGGAGGCCATGGTGAACGACGTACCTGAGTACGAGCTCCACGAACTGAAAATGATTCTATGGTACGATTATTTTACGCTTTTCATATCAAAAAATATTCTGTTAAAAAAAAGCCTTTAACTCTTTTACAAGAAAATTACACCATTTTTCAACTAATTTCAGGCGCAAAACACTACACGGTTTATTAATAGCCTAATTGGGAGTTTATCAATAGTAATTTTATTTTATGCAAAATAAAAATTGTCCAAGTCCGTTGTCAAGTTTTAATACTTATAGAAAATTTAAAATAGTATAACAGTGTCAGTCAATTCTTCTAACCTCTTCATAATTTTATATTTGTGCAGACCATGTTTAATATCTATATTTTTAATGTTTAATTTTAATAATTTTAATTTTGAATGTCTATATGTATATTAGTCTATACAATATGATGATAAAGAGCACTAAAATGAAATCTAAATAAGTTTTAAAGTAGATATAATAGCTGTGTCCGATTCTCCAGAGGAATTTCCACGGCCACCAAAACGAACGATTCTGAATTCCAGCAAAATCCTGGATCGCGACATGAGCCCGTTAGGCTTCAACACGAAAAAGATGTACAATTTTGTGGCGAAGAGGTTCGTCAACACCTGCGCCAAGGTGCAAGAGCAAGCATTGAACTGGTTGCAGACGTTGACCATGCTGGAGATCAGCATTCCTCTCTGTCAACTGTTCTCGATGTTCAGTGATGGTGTGGCGGTTATGGGTGCCATGAATTCCTCTGAATCCGGTCAAAAGCCTACCAAAGGATCGAAGAAGGAGGACAAAGATGGAAACGCCATATGTATATATCGAAATGAAGAAAGAATACTACACTGTGTAGATAACGATGAAATATTAAATTCGGAATAATGTTCAGTTGTAGAAAATGAATCAGGGAAGTCGACACCATTGTCGGACGACTTGGCGCCGACACCTAGACATATGGAATTCACTACAAATGCAGAACTAAACCTGTCTTGTTGCATCCTGATGCTGGACATACTACTGAAACAGGTAATAATAAGAATTAGAGTCATTGTGACTTATTTCAATTTATTAAAATCATTCAGTCGGTGCATATGAAATATAGACTACGCTAGAAAATCTACATTATCGACATCACCGTGTGCTTGTGGTATCATCTAGCGGCTGCGCTCGTTAGACGATGCGCGACGTTCGCTACATACCAACATGGCGGCGCCCTTACCTATCGAAAATGGTGAAAATCGCAGAACTTTAAACACGCATAACTTTTGAGCCAGTGGATTCCTAAGATTGAAAGTTGAATTTTCGGCATTTTCTCGTCAAAATCTACAGGATTATATTTAAAAAAGTTAAAAATTTCTGGTTACCTCAGATAACGTTTAACCGAGTTAATTTTTGAATGAGAAAAATACTCATGCATAGACTAAAGCTTCCCGATTAAAACAACAAAAGTCGTCTCAATCAGACAAACTGTTTACGAGATAAAACTTCACAAGTACAGCCTTCTTACTCTTAAATTCGTAAAACCCGTAAAGATTGCTACATTCGAAGGTCTGTGATTCATAAACAAATTTATAGCCAACAAAATGATGACACAAACTCCCCCTCATTTCGCCTACATTACATCATACTCGACTCTGAACATGATCTCTGCAGTCCAAGCCTCATTTTTCATCACTTCGTGCATCATCTATATTTTTATTCCTCCAAATTGAAACATAACGAAATTTCGAATGCACCGGACGAGATCGAGTGAGAACGAAGTTCAGAATGACGTAATCTTGAAGATGGAGCTGCAGAACATCGACAAGCACACGGGGATCAACACGTGGGTGTGCAGGGACGCGTGCCACCTGATGAAGTCGATCGTCGCCTCGAACTGGAACAGCTGTCACGTGTGCAACTCGGACAGCGACGGTGCCGAGTGCACTTACTGCGAATCCAGAGTGATCTGGCACCAGCTCTGCCTGCAGTTGGTCACCTACATGGCACCGGAAAATCCAGCTTACCCGCCTGACGTGAGTTCGTTAGGCCATGTCTCCTGAAATAACCGTGATCGCGTCGCGGACGCGTTTCTACACGTGGATCAATGACGCACGATCAGTCGCGATAGATTGACCGCGACATTCTCAGGGCCTCTACCCTGTACACATGTTCACCAAACTGCTATCTAAAAACAATGTAAGAAATGTAGAAGAAGAGAACAACCAAGCATATAAATTCTTTAGTAAACAGAAAAATCGCCAATAGCAGCTAATACTTTTGCAATAAAAACAACGATTATGCTAATTCGTTTTCGCCATAATTCTATAGAAAATCGTGGACGAGAACGCAGAAGATCATGGTCGCAAGAGTCCGGAGAGTTCGAAGAAAGGCGACTCGAAGGCCGACGTGGTGATTAGTATGGCGGTACCGGAAATACACTCTGTCGGCGGTGTTCTGGCGCACATGCCGCAGGTACGCTAATCTTCGCGATCAATCTCGGTAAACTTTGATCTGATTTAATGGCTAAATCTCTGTATACACGAAAGTGTTACACCGCCTAACACCCGTCTTCTATCTCCCCTTCTCTATCTGTTACGAAACGCATTTCTCTGCAAGAAGTAAAAAAAAAAGCAAAAAAAAAACTATGCAGCATGCTCTTCGTCTAAAACTGTGTGTGTGTGCGCGCCTCTCTCTGTCTCTCTTCTTCCACTGCGAAATGGCGTTGTGTGACCACTGACACGGTAGGCTAATCTATGTGGCCGGAGATAGCTATTTTGATCGTTTATATCAGTTCTTCGAACAGATCATGACAGCCACTGTAGAGACCGTTTCGGAGCAGCTGGACCTCGCGGCCATCATGCCACCGGAAAAAGTGATGTCCGCGGTCGCGAAGGCTGTTACACTGTCCGAGACAGACGTAGGTACGAATGAAAATTTTTCCGAGTCATTAAACGTTGTACTACTAAACATGGTCATTCTCAATTTTCACCATTCTGAAAAGTGATCATGTAGATGAGAATGTTGTAGAATAGATTTAGGTATGATACCCCAAATAAGAGGATAATCGATCAACCTGAATGCTCAGGGTGATGTCTGACCATATACAGACCCGTTCTACTTTGATGAATTAATTACTCTCATTGACTAAGTGAATGCTATCGATCGTGGCTAACTGCGAGATTGATGTCTGGCCATAAACAGGGTTGTACTACTGCGTATCTCGTAAAATCAGCTCTATTGAATTCGGCACTTTAGCTAATTAATAGGGAGCAAATATTTACATATAAATTGATAGAAGACAAGAATCTTAACAAATATGAACACAGCTTTCAATGAACTTTCATACAGTCGTTATTTTATATTTAACATTAGAACTACGTAGTCCGTCAAATGACGGATTTCAGATTTTTTCTTTGACAATTCGTGAAGTTATAAGAAAAATAGTGACAAAAATATGAATCAATTAAATTGCTTATAGAAATGTAATTTGTAGTTGAATTTTGAAGTGTGTTGATTTTTGTATTTGTTATTCCAGCAACGGCAACAGTGAGCGTGGCAAAGCCACGATTAATCGGAGAGAATGATCAGCCATTGAATCTCAGCCCTGAAAACGAAGATGTTGATTTCTGGCACACTTCTGTTGGCAAATTTCGTTTCAAGATCGAGGATCTTCCTGAACAGCTGCAGTACATTCACAAACTCTTGAAGGTACCAGACACAGTAATCCCAATAGATCATTTTCTTCCTTTTGTTTCTCTCCTTTTCAAAAGCGTTCCAAACGTGAGTTGAAACATGCAAAATACCAAATCGTTTTAATTGGAAACATTTTGTATTTTTCATTTGATCGCAGGAAATAATGACAATCGACAAGCCAGACATTCTGTACTACATGCTGCAATGTTTGAACGTGATGTGTCTCTACGGCGACGCCTTCAACATCGCAGTGAAAGATCATCGTGGGTTCTTCACTTGGTGTCAAGAAAATCTCTTAATAAAAAAGTGAGAAACCAACTGCTATTTTTTCCAAAGAAAAATAAATCCTAGCTTAGCTATTGTAAATTGTTCTAAACTGATAACCGAGCCTCTATAACTGCAATAATTTGCAATTCAACCAGAAGTTAGCTTACTTTCAGCTGAATGAGAGGTAACAGATATTATGTACAGATTCGTAGCACAATAGCTATTACTCGATCAATATTAGAATAATCCACTGGTGTTAAGAATTCGTTTTTCGTGTCACAGTTTATGGGAGCTGCTGAACGCAGAGTACTCGCACATAGCGCAGATCACAGTGCCGTTGTTGCTACACTGTGTTACTCTACCTTGTGGAACTGACACGTTCTGGAGGCTGATCCAGGAAGAGTTTCACAACTCTGATTGGCGAGTTCGGTTCGTGGCAGGTAATTGAACTAGTAATAAAAATTTTACGTGTTATAAATTTCATAAGATCTGCAGTCCACTTACGTCTTTAAAATTAATCTTACACATTATGTGTTTGTACCCGTTGTTTGTTAGTCGAAAGGGTGACTTTGATCGCAAGATTCATGGACTCGACACCTCTGAGGAACGTTACCAGTCTTCAGGCTGCACTGGCAAATGCATTCTGCTATTTGATCGCCAGCATGGACGATAGCAACGTTTACGTCGCTCAGAGAGCCACTTTGTTCCTTGGAACTATTCACGACACGGCTATGAGGGTGAGATTGCCTTAAGTCATTTGTTATCAATTTTTAAACTTGGTTTTACTGATACCATCTTGTACTACTTATACTTACTAAGACTATCTTTTAACGATTCGCAGTCATTGATCTTGTGCCTGGAGACTCAATTCGATTCAGTGATAGTGGATCGCCCAATGGTCCTGCAGTCTCTTTACCAACTCCACAACAGCCTAAGCGACAGGCATATCCTAACATGGGAGTTCTTTTTAAATCGATTCGATGCTCTGTTCCTCGAAGCTCAGATCAGCTTGGAAAGATCCGGAGACATCCCCTATCTACGCGGTAAGTTGCTCAACCTGAAACAAAGATAAATAAGTAGTTAGATTCATTTATTATAGAGGACAAGAAAATCCAGTTTATTCGGTGTCTAAGTATAGACATAACACAGAAAGAGGAGAAGAGACCGATGAATTATTTCACAGATCTTAGAAACACAGATCTCAACAGCGAAATCTTCATGAAGAAGCTCCACAGAGCTCAGGAAGCGTTGTCACAATCGGATGGCAGCGGGACGAATTCGATAAAGACACTGAGTGCTAGTTTTGGCACAAAATGGCCGTATAAACGCACTATGTCGGCACCTGCGTCTATGATTCCTCGACAGGACACGAAGCAAGGTAACAGGGTTCAGGGGTTTCGAAAATGTTCGAGATTCTGCAGATTCTTAAATTTCTGATTGTCTAGAAGCTCTGTTAAAAAGAGTGTCGTTACAATTTATTCATAAAATTCAATATTTGTGTGGAGATCCGCAATTCATAGATCAGAAACTCCTGAAGCCTCCGTTGGCAAATTACGCGAATTATTGCGTCGCTCGAAAAGTTCGTACCATTTCGATTCATTAAGAAGATTAATTGAAGATCTCTTAACACTTTAAGTGCCACGTCAGTCATATATGACCGTCATTTTTTACCAAACTTGAAAATCAATTTTCACTAGAATCTGCTAAGTAAACAAAATTTTATTAGGATTCACAGGTGGCACTTGACGTGTTAATCGAGGAGAGAATAATAAACGAACTTTCCAGGCAACGTGCAAGCTACGAACAATTAGCTTGCCGAAAGATTATTACTTACAACTAGATCTTCGTCGGACAGTGTCCTTGCAAAGTAGACTAACACGAACAGGTAGACTAACACGAACATATAGGCTAAAAGAATAGACAGTAGATCATGCAAAGATTAAATCGAAATTCGACATCGTCAGTCCCATAATTGATGGCACACACTTTAAATCAAAATAACTTCTAAGTGTTCATCGATTAGCTCACCCTAATCGCAAAATAAATCGTAGTGCAAGCGGTCAAGGTGTGTGCCATAAATGATGAGACTGACTGTATTTCGGAAGCTTTAATCATGATTTAGTCGAGCCTTGACCGTATACACCGTGTGTGTGTGTGTGTTTTTTCACCTGTGTTCCACTTCCCCCACCGCGCAGAAAAGGAAAAGGTGTACAGCCGGCAATACTCGGCGCCTATCCTGAAGCGCAAGAGCTCCAGATTCGGACTGGGTCAGTTGCTGGGGTCCACCCCACCTAATAACAGTATACCAGGTAGAGTAGTTGTGTCTGTGCTGCCCTCGAAATGAGAAAAACGTGGCATTCCTCTGTGTTACGCGGTTATATATTATATATATATATGTATATGTTCCCGTGTGTCCCCGCGCCAAACTCTGTATATGCGATATTTGATCGTGTTGTCGAGGATGTGCGATGTACGATGTACGACTCCGGTCGGGATAGGTGTGTGTTCGGTGTGGGACCACCGGTAAGTCCCTGTTCATTGGGGTAACTTGGAGGAGTGCTTTTCGGGAGCTGAGCTTATGGTGCAAGACGGAGATGAGCAAATTTTTATCTACAGACAAATTCGTGGGACAAGTCGATTCCATCGTCTAGTATTCTCTCCATAACTGTCGCAACGTAAAAATCTCTAACGTAACTGATAACATTTTGTCTCTACCACTGGGGAGATCCCCCTTGGAACCAGTCAAGCGGTAAACACGCTGGATTAGCTGGATCGAGCCAGCGAGGGATCCAGTATCAGTGAGACTCACACTAATGCAAGCTAAGCAAAAGATTGACTTTTCTAATTTTTGATTTTTTTTATGAAACATGAAAAATAATATCCAACACGATATAATTATACTACAAAGAATATAGTATCTCTTCTAGAACTGTCGTTCGGCAGACCCAACGATACGACAGTTACGGAGAGAATACTGAAGGCTTTTAATTTTTTAGTTGAATATTGACCAATTTCGAGGCACAGAACGTTCATAAATGAGACAAATCATTCTAGAGTCAATCTTACTGTTTCGTAGATGACTCTTCATTTTCTAGTTGCACATTGATCAATATTAATGATCAGAACGTTGATAAATGAGAAAATTGTTTCATAGTCCCTACTGTCTGAACATTTCTTCATTTGAACATTGATCAACATTGATGAAGAGAACATTCATAAATGATATGAATCGTTTTATAAAATTAACTATACTGACTGGTTGCTGGCCATATAATTTGCATTTACAAACTGATGGACAGAACATTCATAAATGGGATTACATGGTTGCTAAGAGTGTTTAGAGCCAAAGATCAATGTTCAATGATTAAACCCCGTACACTGTTCAAGTCAATTTGATTTCAAGTTAAACGTTTACTGTTAATTATAACTCTTCTAGCACCTTTTGTACACGATTTAAAAACTTGTGATTTCAGAATCAGATTATTTTCCGAATTATTTCCAGAAAGAAATGTCAGCCATGATCTAATTTAATTCCCAAAATAGATGTTTTAAATCTCTGTACAGTGTACGATTAAATCAAATTCTGCTCCTCTCCGTTATTCATTGAAGCTCCAAAATTTCAAATTGCTATCGAAAACAATGATTTTTCAAAGTTGTTCTGTATATCCAATTTTGAGTACAACTTTCTTTAATCATACTCTAGCAATTCGAAATGCTTAAGTATTCGTATGCCTGCTGATGATCGAGCTAAGTATGCTTGTTTTGAGATTGATTCTTTCTCTTTTCAATGTGATTTATTGTAATACATGAATAGTGGCTACCTTGTAGATGGTTTAGAATAGAATGTTCGTTGTCTTTTATATTAAGAAGTATCATGCTTTTTTATTGAATATTGTGAATCTTATTAAACTTGAGCGCGAATAAAATTGTCGTTCAAAATCAATATAGCAAACATACTTCTAATTCTCCATAAATATAGTAAAATGATATAGCAAAGATACCTTGAACGACTATTCTATTTTGCGACAACTGTAGCTAATGCCTGCAGATCCCTCTTTCATTAATCTTAAGAAAATTCGGTACTCTTACTATATGCCTTGTATTTTCCTAACAAATTTTAGAAAATTATTTTCTGAACTAATTTTTTTCTATTATATAACTAAGATTTCTCTTCTTGTCCGACTTTCCGTAGATTCAATTCAAGTTTTCCTATCTTTTATTTATCCTGCCAAAGAAGTGCACAAATTAATATCGTTCACCGTTGCAGATGGCCATGTACATTCGCTTAACATGGTCGAGGAGACCAGTGCACTACCAGGATGCACTAACAAAATCGTAGATTTCGAAGAGGCTGATAAGGAGACGATGCATTTGCTGGTGTTTCTGCTGATGCAGTTTCTGTCTAGACAAGATCAGGTACCCCAATCTATCTCGATCTTAGCGCTAAGTGCTAATTTTATTTTACAATCTAGGTTTACTGAAAATTCTCTTTATTACAAAAATGAATGCACGATCCATAGGCCTTCCCAACCGATGAGAAACCACTGTTAAAGACTCAAGGAATCGTTCTACGACATTTGTACCTTCTGTTAGGCTACAATCAAACCGAAAGAACCTTTCACACTTCTCCTCAACGTTTGAGGTACTCCAATTCAAGTTACAACTCGCATGCTTTTTCTATAAGCTTGACACTATCAAACTTACTATCGTCTACAATTAGTCTGGAATTAATAGGGTAATTATAATTCCACAGGATTTCCCCAGTGTTCAACGTCTTCATCGCCAACCTCCCCCAACTTCTCGATCAAAATCATATAATGGGATGGGTGATGACTCCTCCAGTCTTAGCCATTCTTCAACATTCCCCTTGCCCACCTCAGGGAGTGCCCACCATGGATCATCAAACTCCCACATACAGTCTTTGGTACCTCGAACCTCATAACAGGCGATCCTGGCTAATGTCTCTTTTAGTTATCCTCTACAAGGTGCGAATGATTATTAATTTTATTTTGCATAAAAATCCGTAGATCACGTTCACTGCAACGTTCAAGTACATAAATTATTTTATTCAGTGTCAATACGGCCAGCAACCATGGTGCAGCCAGCTGCAGGTGTTGATCAAGATAGTGTTGAACACGCTAGACATGCAGCATCATCAGTGCAAGAAGATCCCTGCGACCGTGGTGATGAGTGCTCCACCTTCTAGATCACGTGGTAGCTTAACTATAATCCTTTTATCTTCTTTAGCTATTCTCTTTTCTGATTTTCCCAGCCTCCACCAACAGCAACTATCACAGTCTGAAATTAACAATTCACAGTTTAAAGACAACACGAGAATTTTACGAATTTGTTGCAAACTTTTTATTCCATCTGGGAAGAATTGATTAACAATACAGAGGCTTCAATTGAACTTTTTTTTTCTAGACGTATCGCAACCATCTCTAGGCATAGATCACGATCTAGCAGTGAACACCATAGGAGAACTAAACACCGAGAGTCCTCCCATAAGGACTCCCCTAGTCTCAGTGCATCAACGCAGCCCAGGTGCAACTCACAGTCAAATGGAGACTCACTGGGAAGAGAGCACGACAAGCTGTCGTTACAGCAACAAACACTCCAGGTCATTTTACTCATACCTCTATCAGATCCGACTGCATTCTAGATGAAATCCTAACCCCCCACGTGAAGGTAGAGCATTAGGCTACTCTAGCTTGGAATGATCCTCGAACGACACGTCTGCGGACATTGCACTTTCACGGATTCTTCTTTGAAACCCTCCTTTGTCAATCTTAATGCCACTTTACCGAGAAATACCTTGCCGATGCCATCAAGACAATGATAACTAGACTGTGGATTTTATGCATTTATGCCAAAAATTATTAGGTGAGACGGGACAGGTAGTATTTGCATAATTTAAAAATTTTTTACTTATCGAAATTGTTAACCTTAGTTGAACGCAATATTGAGTTGTAAACTAAGTCTTTGAGACACTATCTTTTCTTATTTATCAGAATTGTGACTCTTCTGCTAAAAAGATAAAATATTCTTGAATCACGAGTGCAAAAGCTTAGTTCACAACTTGATAGAGTAGAACCTCGCTTATCCGAACATATCGAGGAACAGTTAAGGATAATTGAGGTCCATTAGCTCCCCCTTTAGCTACCTTCTTTATATCTATCTTTAGTGTATCTATCGGGATCATCATTTGGCAGCCAATATGTTGAAAGACTGTACATCTGAACACTAATTCGCATAAACGAGGTCCTATTTAAGAAATCGAGCTGATAGGAGTCGTCGAGAGTACCATAGTTCCCGGTCGCGTTGTCAAGGAATCGCGACGGCTCGATCATTGTATAGTGTTCGAATAATAGAGTGTCCAGGGAAGCCAGAGAGAGAGAAAGAGAGAGAGAGAAAGAGAGAAAGTACATCACTCGTGCCTGTGCTTTTACACTAGTAGCTGCTTGTTACAATTTCCGCTATTGTGAATGCTCTGCGAAGCTACTCGATCAATGCGGATGATACGGAGTCCGAGCTGGCCGCAATACCCGAGAGCCCAAAATCTGACAGCACCTTACATGGCAGCAGTGGTGGATCGCTCGGTGAACTGGAGGACACCCCGTCCGCTGTCACCAGAAGCGTTTCTCTATGTGGACCAAGAGCCTCGACACCCTTGGACATCGTGGGAAGGATCGACTGGGGCCAACACCTTGGCAAAAAGTCGGAGTTCACTAGGCCCACTTGGTTCTTAGGCAACGAAGAAGACGCTCATCAGGTGCTTGACATAACTGACTGGTCCTTTTCTGCAGCATGTCTCATCAGATATTAGGTTGTTTCACCTGAAACGATAACAAGAAAATATTAAGATACAGTTTAAATGCACTTTAAAAATGGATAGGATAGTAACATACGATAAATTGCAGGAAATTAGAACTTGTCTTAATGATTCCTTTTTTTGATCAGGGGCCGAAGCAAGGACCTCAGAAGAAGTGGAGCGTGCACGAGGGAGTGAAGATGATGGTGACGAGTCCGTTTTTGAGTGGACAAGCGGATTTCCAGAAGTACGTGTCGATGGCTAAAGGATTGCCCGAGAAAATACCAGAAAGATCAATGCCAGAGAAAGGGATTCTGGAAAGGACGATTACAGAGAAACCAGCATGGCAGAAGGCTAGTCAAGAGAGAAATATCACCGTTCAGGTGGCTTTCAATGGAGAAACAGCGTCCTCTAAGCCTTTCCCGATGTCCACTGCTTTTGCTACTTGTTCAGCTCCGGTGCAGCCTCCACAGTAATACCAATTCTTTAATATTAACTATATTTTGATACTTCACCTAACGCTTATTAATAGGATTTATTTTTCTTTATAAGATAAATCTTATAAGAAATATTTAAAAAAACCTAATAATTAGACTGCGGATTTTTATGGAAAATAAAAATTGTCTGTCTCTGTTGCAAGAAACAGTTATAATTGCATAAAATCCGTAGTCTACTGATAAGTGAAGCGTTGAAATCCTTTCTTCTTGAAAAGAGAGCTGAATATCGCCTAAAATGATCGCAGACCCGAAGTGCCAAAAGAGAAACTACCACCGAGCAACTCTGACTCGCCGACTTCGAAGCATCTGAGCCGACAGAAGAGGATAGAGCAAGCTGTGACCGTGGCATCGCCAGTTTCTCCTGGTCAAGTGGTCACAGTGACCAGTAGTGACCAATCTAGCTCGCCAGCAGTGAGTTCTATCTCCTCTCAGATCACCAGCACAGAAAATGGTCAGAAACCTACCTGGGTTGACATTCCTCAGCCTCTGACGACTTCTATGGTGGAACGACTGTTGCCTATTGGCACTTCGAATCGTGCAACAAGTAATACTCTCAAAAAATTACAAGACTTCTTTCCAACTTTGCACAATATTATCTGGTTTATGATTTTTAGGTGCGAGAGCCACGCAGCGTGTTCTAAGATGCGAGGACACTTACGGATCCCCAGAGTCGCCACTGTCGAAGATGGACGTGCTGACAGTTAGTAAGTATACTACGGGATCAGGTCAATCAGAATTGATTAATAATCGAGAAATGCGGCCAACATGTTCGCCAGGTTCGTCGTTTGACCAGAACAGCGAGACCTGCACCAGCGTGAGCGATATCGCGAGTCCTCGCAGTATCTCTCAGCTGGAGCTGCCAAAACCTGAACGATTGCTACCAGTTGGGTCTCAGGGGACGTGTGATTTTGGTGGATTGGTCAAACACGTTCGCCAGGCGCTGAATCTTCACGACATCGAAGGTAAAACATTCTGGAATTATCTAACCCAGACCATGAGTGACCTTGAATGACCTTGAGTTGACTTTCGTATCTCCTTGACGCCTCCACCTATAAAAAAATTGGTAACATCAGATTATGAGCCCCTCGATACCAAGTAAGTTTGGTCTGATACAGTTTCTTCTTTCTTAAAAAAAAGCGAGTTATTCAGGTGACCTGTTTTAGTGCCCCATCCTGTATGCATATTGATCAACTCCAGTCATTTTAATTCTACTATATCACGTTGCATCAACTGATTTTTGTCATAATACATAAAATCTGCAGATAATTGTGTTTTAACATTGCAGATACGAAGGAGTTCAGCAATGGGGCAGTCAAAAGTGTAAAAGAGACTGTAGCGCTAACTGTGAAGCAGGACAGTACGGCGTCTGATAACGCAGTATGTATTCTATTTTAGTGATACAGCTGGTCCAATTATTTAAACTAAAATTTTTCAATTGTATTGCAGTCAGCTTCTCTGGTACCATCAAATGAAGTACACTCGAGCAGATCCACGAGTCCAAGAAGGCTGACGAAGCAAGTGGCGCTCGAGTCGCCATCCACTGCTATAGAAACCATAGAACATGATCGAAGAGCAAAGTTGAAGGACCACGTTCGCATCCAGCGTGATAATCCAGGAAGAGGAGGGTTCAATCCGCATGATGGGCCTATGACTAGGCACGCTGACTCATGGTAGTACTCAAAACAATCGTAGCAACAAGTCTCAATAGTAGACTGGGGATTCTATGCATTTATAGCATGTTTGATTTAAGAAAAATATTTATAAAAATCCAACAAGATTTGTATGATAAAACCTCTGATAGAGTGAAAGGCACCTTTTGTAGATTCCATTTTGTATAGATTAGTTTTTAGAAATTTGCATAATGATCGAACAATGAGATCTACTTAGTAGCATTTCGTACTAATTAGGAGAATGTAATTATGTTCGTGGTTTTAGGTCTGGTCCACAAATGCAGAGTAACTACGACGTCGTTTCTCAAGCTCACCGCGCTGATTTTAATGTGAAGCAAAGTCTGTTTCGCATTGGCGATGACTGCATTCACGAGAGGTGATTATAGAGACTAATTAATTGGAAAAATGATAGGTCATTCTAGAACAGTTTGGAAGTTTTGCCTTAGATTACTAATTTTTTACGATCTCCTAAACCATCGACGTCCTTTTGTATTCTCAATGACCTTCGACCTCGGTTAACTACTTCACTCTTTACTCTGTTAGTCTAATGACTGGACTCCGGATCTATGAGCGAAATAAACATCGTATGCATTAATTGCAAGACATAGGAACCAAATAGAAATTTATTTCTCTTCTGAGTAGTTTTATTAAGTTGAAAGAAATGTATTAATATTTTTAAATTTTAGAAATCTTTTTTGTCATAAATACATAAAATCTGCAGTCTACTAATGAGCTTCGGATTAATCGACTTATCTCTTTACTTTGCAAGCCCGACGATCAATGAATTAATTGTGATTTGTACTATCTACAGGTGTTCAGATTGCGGGACATTAAAAGAAGAGTACTCCGACGAGGAGTTAGGTCTCTGCATCATCAACCTGGGAACGTTCATTCATCGAGAACCATCCCTAGCTGCACCTCTCCTACCAGAAATTTTGAGAGTAGTAGCAAGGTGCTTTACAAATTAAATTGTTAACACATTAAATGCTAAATATCCACCTAAAAATTCCTATAGAATCTTTCGTCTGAATTGGTCGGAGTCTTTGAATGGTTCTGTTATGCTCACAGAGTGGCCCTAAACGCGATGTATCCCTGGCAAAGCGAGACCAACATGCACCTGCCAGGTGGTGCAATTAGCGTGGCTCATCAATTCCTGCGCTGCGTTCTTCATCAACTGGCACCTAATGGAATATTCATGCAGATGTTCCAGACGCATTTGAACGGTAGATTTTGCAAACTGAAGAGTCCGTAACAGTTTAATGTTACTGTTAAAAATCGGACATTTCATATGCACCAACCTAATGCTATTGATGATCTCATGATCTCCTTGGTTTTTAGAATCCACGAAGATGCAGTTCTTCAGGAACGTCGCTCAGAATTTGGCCGACTTCAATGAACTGAACTCTATTGCACCTCTACAATTGCTATTCGAGGTACTCGTCATTTCCACAGAATCTCGCTTTGAGCTTGTTCTATTAGGTCATTGCAAAAGTCTTACTTTTCGGTTTGTCGTTCATGTGTATCACTTGGGTATATTCCCTTGTTGGCAAAGTCCAATCGCAAATGCAATCGTCAGTCAAAACAGTAGACCTAAAACAGATCAGTAGATAGTAAAAGAAGAAGTAAATGTGTACGTAGCTCCAGTATTTTGCAATGAATGTAGAAAATTTTTATTTTGCATAAAAATCCGCAACCTACAAATCAGTAAGTAACGATTACTTAGACACCAATTTATTTCAGTCTCTAAACGCGAAGAAGTCGTTACCAATGGAACGTTTGCCAGTGATCCTCTACAACATATCCTGTTACCTGAACTGTCTACCATTGGAAACAGGTTTAGGTCTAGGTATGCCAGCCTGGCATGGTCTTTACACACAATTTGACACCCTGTTTCGACGCCTGACACTGATGCTGTCCTCTATCGAAGATGCCACGCTGTTGTTGAGGATCATGATCTCTTTGATTAAGGTCCCCCCGTTCCAGCTATCGAAGGTCAGTCGTCTAATGAAGCTAGAAAATTAGTTTAGTAATGTTCCGACAGTTTGCTCCCAACGTTATCACACGTATCAAGACATTACTGTAGTTCGTGATCATTTTTGCCATGATAGGACTCCAAACAGTATCCACAGGGCTTGCTGGACCCATTAGCCAAGGTGTTGAGCTATGCTATACAGAATTGCACGATGAAGTATAGCTATTTGACAGATCTATGCCACCTTAGCCACAGATGCTTCACGAGGGACAGGGACAAACACTTTCTCGGGAGGACTATAGTGTTCGAGCTGGTTCAGGCCATCAAATTCAAGACCACCATACCTGATACTAATTTCCTGCTACTGCTGCACTTTGTTCTTCAGGTAATACAAACTGCTCGAACGTCTACTAAACAGGGGCGACGAAGTAATTTTACCAAGTTCCAGCAAAGTATAGTATAGAGAATTGTAATAATTATATGGGAGGAAGAAAATAGCAACAACATTTAAAGAGGAGACTATTAAGATAGTAGGGGGTTTCTACTCTGATCCTAATCTAAAATAAAATCGATACACTAATTTGAAGCGAGAACTCTATTTTTTTTACCACATCGATAACATAAATTCAATGATCAAAATCTAGGACATAGGAGGTTCCCTACCCAACACAATCGCACTGGACAACATCCAGACAGACATATCAACGATCTTCAATACAAACGCCTCAGAATCCCTGAGGAGTCAGCTGCCAGACGTGCTCGAGTTCTTGTCGGACTTTCACACGCTCAGCAAAGTGAAGGTATGAATGAAGATACTCTACTTCCTGATCCGAATCGTGTCCAACGTTTAATGTAATTCGACTGCTTAGAGTTACAGCAAAGGAATGCAAGCAGGATTAAACGAAGATACACTAGGAGGGATACTAAAATGTGGCTTAGCACAATATGTAGCACTTGAACTTACAAGAGTAAACAGCAGGGAACACAGAGCTGTACTTCGGCATCTGCCTTGGCTTACTATTGCTCCATCCATGCTACAACAGGGGTAAGCATCTGTGAATTCAACCAATCGGTGTAAATCTTCTAAACTTTATCTAGTTCAATTGACAATAGTTCAATTGAATATGATGCACACATCTCTTTCGCATATATTGAGACTTTACTGTTTAGACATTATTATATTCCATTATTGTTTAGACATTATTGTATTCCATTTTAGAGCTCGCGAGTACGTCGACTGCATAGGACACATCAGGCTGCTGTCTTGGCTACTTCTAGGCTCCCTAACGCACACAGCTATGTTCTCTGGCACCCATAATCCCCACAACCATGGTCCACCGATTCCAGTATCCCAGCCAATACCCCAAGAAGTGTCCTGTTACATCGCTGATCATGTGCAAGTGATATTCTCCGGATTTCCCGAACAGTCGAAGGAATCGAAGACATCTGTCCTGCATATGTCTTCCTTGTTCCACGCTTTCATACTTTGCCAGGTAAGTACTCTAAAACTGTCGAATTACCCCAAATTATTTAGACTTTTCTCTGTAACGAATTTTATAATTGTTTAGCTATGGACCATGTATCTGGAAGAGCTATCGAAAAATAATCCATCGAACAGCGAGGGTCATAATGTTACTATGAACATGTTGTTAGAGTTCTGGGGTAAAATAACACCTTGTATTTTGCATCTTGTTGGCTGCTCCAAAGGTGTAAGTTATTTTTGTATAATGCATAATGAATTGATAATGAAAGTGTTTATGTTGAGTATAATTATCTTGGTTTTGAAATGTATGTCTTTAGCTTGCTGAAATGGTGAATCTACATTTTCTGAGTCTACTGGAGGCGCTGCTTGAGTGCGGTTCCATCTTGTTGAGCAAGCTGCTGCCACTGTGGAGTCCCATTTTGTATTCTCATCATGTTCAGGTTGCATTGATAAACCCTATGCATTGATGAACAAATTTAGAAAATTGTTTGCATTAATTGTAAGACGTAGGAACTAAACAGAAAATTCACAGATTGAAGGGTTTTAACGTACAATTCTGTTGTTTTCAGCTACCAGGCCACTTACAGGTGCGTTTGCAGAACTGCAGGGACTTCCCTCCGAACAAGATGACTTCGGAAGGTTTCAACTCGTCCAGGCGTGAATCAAATGCAACGCTTTTGAGGTGGTTGCACCGACTGCAGTTCAAAATGGGACAGATTGAGCTGCAGTCTTCCACGGCTACGTTACAGTTCTACTCGATTTAGAAGAAAGACAAGTTCTCGTTTAGCTGGACAGAGAGTATTTTATATATAGAGTATCTGCGACGATGTTGAATGTTATATCGTTTGAGTACGAGTGTTAGCGAATGTCGTACGTTATCGATTGTTACAAAATATATTTGTTATGTTAAATACTTGTGCAGTTGATTATTGACCCAGTTAAACCTGGAGATACTGAGCCTCCCAGATAGAAAATCATTACATACTTTACATTATTTCTCTTATCTCAAAAAATTTCTTAAAATTATATTTCGTCGTTTGTACGGTAAACAAATATTTTGGCAGGACATCCTAAGAGCAATGCAAGGATAAATCGCCTTTTTAAGGATTAATTAATTTTCTGAGTGGAGTGTCTATAAAAGCTCTGGTCGGATTTCACGAGCGTGAAAGTTTATCGCAAAACTTTTAATATTTTCGATAAGACAAGATATAGGTTTTCGCATGAAACATCATATAATCAGTCTCGATAAGAACATTAGTCATTCTGCACATAGCACAACATGCGAAGAATTTGAGTATAACGCTGATAACGTCCTAGGAATTTTACTTCGCCAATAACAATAAGTTACTTAACAATGCTCGATGCTTTTTTAATCAATAATTGCTAAACGTAGTCTACTTAGACAACAGAAGAATGAAAAATTCTGGCAATGAGTGTTTAAAAAAAATTTGTATTCTGTAAACATTCTTATATATACTATCTATAGAAAATAAATATGTCGAGGAATGGATAGAACTATGAACATATAAACCATTTGACTTAATAGACTTTTCATAAACAATTGCATTGAACCCATTGTAGTATTGTCTTAGCAAGCAAATCAGATATTTACTAGAAAAAGGAGAGCCCAAACACTAACAGTAGCAAAGAAATCATAATAAACATTAAATAGCTAGACATAACGAATTTATCAGTGAAATTTATACGATGTAATAATTCTGTGATATTTGATCATGGTTTAAAAGTTACTGCGTATCTCGAGTATTATTAGCCATTTTTACTAAAAAATTAGATGATAAGATAGCCAAGGGAATGCTCAACAACATCGTTGGTAAAACGAATATTTATGATCATTAAACAAGCAGAGATAATAAATTTATTAGATACATTTACGCGGTATAATAATTTTTGGTAGTATTCATATTTTAAAATTTACTCTGTATCTCGAGTACTGTTAGCCACTTTCGCTAAAAAATTAGGCAGTCAAATAATCAAGAGTTTTTCTAAAAGAATGTTCTAAGAATTTTTCTAAACATTAAACAGCCAGAAATAATAAATTTATTAATAATTACAATCACGGTGATCGAAATCGACCGAAATTAGATGGGGTGGGGAGAGTTTCGCAACACTGCGCACACGCCTCCTGAGCTCGGCGAGCGCGCGCTGCGCGCGTCAGTCAGTCGAGGCTCGTCGAGCCGAGGATTCCGACAGGAGCGGTCGGACTCTGGGATCAGGAGTTAGAATTTACGGAATTATATTAAAAAAGTCCAAAATTAGTAGTCCCCTAAACCGAACATTAACTTGTCTTAAAACGACTATATTAAGCTCAGAAAATATTCCAGCAACAATATGTTGCACTTACAATGCATTAGATGCGAAAAATTTCAAGAAAATTCTTATCATTTTCAATCCCTGCAGCTCCATCTCGCCTTTGATTCCTGAAACATTATTATCTTCATGGTCGATACGAGAGGTGTCTCTCTCTTCAGGTAAAAACTGCCATATCCTCGAAAAGGTGGGGAGGTCAAGAATTTTGACGTGGGTGTATTATGCGTATTAAATAATCAGCCGAATGTCAATGTCTATTTTCTTCGATTATTCTTGGTTTTTCCCGACGGAATTTTATTATTATAATTTTGTTATTTAAAATATTCGTCGGAGGTACCAAGCGTCTTTTTATGCAGCCAGCCTTAATGACGTGAGAAACGAGGTTAGAAATGCCCTCGATTTGTTAATCGGGGAGAAATAATACATTTCTCATGCTCGACAGAGTGGAATATAAACAGCGCGTGTATGCACATACATTTCGATTAAAAGTAAAAGTATCATAGAATGCGAGAGATTTCGGTATTTGTTCATAGTGTCACGATATTTACTTTTTTCTCGAACTGTTGTAATAATAGTAAATACACATCCAATTCTTCTGTCATAACAATGTTTTTATTGTTCCGTTGCAATTCCATCACTGTCGAGTTCTAAGTAAATGTTCTCTTCACAATTACTAAAACAAGAATGCCTGTATTAACGCCTAATTTTTGGATGCTGCGATCAAAATAAAAATAATTATGTTCGAGTGCTTATTAGATGTTCACACGAGTTTGATATTATTTTGCAGCCAATCAAAATATTAAAATGCCATTCAAATTTCATCTAAAAAAAAGTAGACAATACAATGTCGTTTCGAAGAATCAATACGTGATCTGCGTTGAGCTTTTGGATACGACATCCATTGAATGCACGCTGAGTATCGATAGTTTAGGTCAAGAATGTCTCGACAATGTGACCCAACGTTTGGGCCTGGGCCAACCAGAATTTTTTGGACTCCGATACATTTCTCGACACGATTCCCCATCCCCAAGATGGGTGGACATGGACAAACCATTGAAAAAACAACTCGAAAAAGAAGCAAAAAATTTTAGTCTCTATTTGAGGGTGATGTATTATGTTACGGATGTGCAACTTATTCAAGACGAGATGACCAGGTAGATACCACTGAACTGCACCTTGAACAATCATATTTTGCTATTATTATGTTTACTATTGTTTATTTTTAGGTACCATTATTACCTTCAATTGAAGAGTGATGTATTGGAAGGAAGATTCCCCTGTAACTCTAGGCAAGTGACTCTTTTAGCTAGTTATTCAATGCAAGCAGAATTTGGTAACTACGATGCTGAAAGACACACAATGGAGTGCCTACAGCAGTGCACACTATTCCCTAAAGTAATTAAAAAGATTCTCTATTTCACTCGAAAATTGTCCGATTTAATTTCAATTTGATATCTTTTCTAGGACATTATTCAGGCAGATCCAGGTGGCCTAGAACCTCAGTTACACACCGCAGTGTGCCAGTACAAGAATCTGCTTGGTGTTACCCAAGCAGCATCGGAGGAATTGTACATTTCTATCGTCATGCAATTAGAAGGATATGGCAACGAAACATTCTCCACCAAGGTATGACTTTACATTTACAAATTCAACGTTCTGAACATTCTTAAATATTTTTGCCTATCAAACACAGGACAATGGCAATAACGAAGTAATACTAGGAATTTCCATCAACGGAATTATGGTTCTCTATCCTAGTACACAGACAACACAGTTCTATAGGTAATTTCATGTAGACTGTATCAGAAATAATGCACAGAAACTAGAGGCGTGCGTGAACCTGAAAATCTCTGACAGAAACTAATAAACTATTGCATCTTAGGTGGAAGGACATAAGCAACGTAATAAATCACAAGAAAACGTTCAGAATAGAGTGTCAAGCAGAGGGTGAGGAAGCGAAGCAGTTTGTATTTAGCGAGTCTCGAAATGCTAAGTACGTGTGGCGTTTGTGTATAGCGCAGCACACCTTTTACATGCAGCATCAGGAATCGCGACCATTGGAAAGATCGACTAATGGATATTTCGTAAGTATATCCTCAGGCAACCAGTTAGAAGAAGAACACTGTATTTCTTTGCCAACGGAAATATTGAATAAAAACTGTGGAATGTTTTAGGATAGCGATACGAACGATTCAGGCGACCATGCCGTGTCTGTGAATCTGGATACAAGGAACGCGGAAGGTCATACACGATGGACAAGTTACAATGACCTATCGACTTCACCGTATCCTCCAGTGGTGTCTGTGTCGTCTACGGACATCAACAACTTACGTGCCTTACTCCCCTCGTACAGACCTGCGCCTGATTACGAGACTGCGGTTCAAATGAAGTATAATAACGGGGGAAACCCTCCTCAGCCGTATTACGCTAATCAGTCCACGATCGTTGGCGCTGATCTTTCGTGCCTTCTCGGTAATGTTGTTAACCGAAGTAGATATTAAACTCTTATACGTAGTGAAAGCTCCACTGAAAAAGGTTGTGCATAGAGGTGTGTGCGAGAACACGAAAATGTTGGGTAGGGCCGAGAATTTTATTCGAGACTGGGATATGTTCCCGAAATTTTCGAGAACCCAACTCATCTCGACCCGTCCCGAGTATCGGGTATCCGACATTTTCGGTTTCTCGCGCGCCTCTAGTTGTGTAGAATGAAAATAATTGTACTAACAAGGAGACGTCGCGAATAGCTGATCATAGACAGTATTCCTGAGTTCTTTGTCAGTGTTACAAGTGCTTTCAAGGTTCAGTATTCTCTAACAATCATTCACACTTATACACTCTGTAAACGTCATAGGATGTCCGATGGAGATTAATAGCAAGACTGACACGCACAACTTCACCCATCCTCTGTTCTCTCATTCTCAGTCTAAAACCGTACTATTTCTACAATAGTATATATATCTTAAAACGTATCTCGATATGTAGTTCTTCAACATAATAATGTTATAATTTATGTTGTATTCGCATAGGAATGTATTGTATATACACATTGAGCCTATTTTTTTAATGTGTCCGTTTAGGAAACTGTATTTATTGTTGGAACAAAAATAAAATTTGCAATTATCAACCCTTCAAATACGATTGATCTCAACAGTCCTTACCTCAACAAACTAGTAAAACAATCTGCCCGAGTTACATAGGCAAGCGTAAGCAGGTAGTCAACATATTAATAAATAATTTAATCCATTGAGACAATACAATATAAAAAGCTCCCGATTTATAACTTTGGCTTAAATGTAAAAACAAACGCTAATTAGTATAGTACAGTCTTAATGGATTAATAACATTCTTACTTTTACATATGATAACAATAAAGCCACACTCACATCATTCCTGCAATTTCCTCTCTTGTGCAATCTCACTTCTCTCAGCATTTACAATAGCTTTTAACAAAGAAATAGAGTCGGGTTTGTCCGCAGTAGCAAAAACCTCTAAATCAGCGTTCAACAATGCATGCTTGGTCACAGGTCCGATTGCAACTGCCTTTATATTGCTCAAGTCGTAAGATTTTTTCTTTAATATAGTTACTATAAATTCCACGGTAGAGGGACTAAAGAATACAAATATTCTAGGTACATGGTCCATAAATTCCGACAAATCGTGTTCTAGCGTTTCACAAGGCAAAGTTCTATACACAACTATCTTAACGACTGGTATATTGAATTCGGTGAGTGTTTTCTCGATTGTGTCTTTACCGATCTCACTGCAAGGGTATAGCAAGGGCTTTAACCCTTCTCTAACAGATGTAACTAACAGTTCTGCTAACTCTTTAGCATTTCCAGTTTCCCTACCAAAGCAATTCTCAGAACCTAAGTGACTTTTGGCTAGGGATTCGGTTGCAGGCCCTACACAATACACAGGCAGCGTTTTCCATGGCAGCAAAATCTGCTGGTTTTCCTTGGATGCAAGATTGATTGCCTCGACTGCGCGTTTACTAGTCAGTATAAGACCTGTGAAACAGAATAAGCGTTTCAATGTTCAGAATAGAGTATAATGAAATAGTGGCATTACTAGGAGGTGCGACCTGTAACAGGTGATACTCAATGTTCTCAAACGTATGTGAAACAATTACATTTTTGGCAATTTTACAACGGTAAGTCCTTTTTAAAATGGTTCTTTTTTGTTTGTTGAGAAACTCGTATAATTGTAAGAAAATGTATAAAACATCCAAACAATTTATGTAATATTGAGGGAGAAGGGTGACACCAATGTTAGGTACGCCACTGAGTAAAGATTAATTCTTTCTAAATAGATTACGGAATGATAAAAAGTGGTACCATGGTACGAATCCGACGCACGAAGACATATTCGTAGCTCTGACGTGTTCACGAATTTGAATGTTAGCGTAGGTAGACAGTTGCATGTATAACCTGCCGTCTTCAGGGTTTCCGCGAAAACCTCTTGGGAATCATTCTTCTCTGACATTCCTCGACATAATACCACCCCGTAACGCGATGCCATGTTTGCCAATGTTTGTAAATCGCACTGCTATCAAACGCGCTAAAAAACGACGTCGCGGAACGTTCAAACTTCGAACACCGATAACACGACAAATATCGTGTAATTTCTGTGAAAACGCGTGAGATAACATTACGACCGGTTAATAGATATTCAAAGAGCACCGATTATTTAATAAACATGCGATCGAACCATTAATTTAATTAAAAATGGAAACTTAACATCGCCGCAATTTAAACACCGATGGTCTATCCAAATACATCGAGTCATTTGGTCAAGAGGTTGCGAATGGCGCGAAATTCAAACGTGTTGAACTCTATCGAGATTTTTGAAATTCGAATAATGAAACCGCCACTGATATGAAACCGAAGTATTTCATCGCGAATTGTTGTGTTAAAAAAGTAAATGAATATACACAGGCTTGTTATAAATATATTTTATATTTACATATACAAATATTCATTCACAATTGTCTAAAATTTTAAAATATTGACATATGCGAACAACACACGTTGCATACTTCAGACTCCTTGAAACAAGAGCTACCAACAGCAAACTGTTTTGTCGATTTAACCGAATTAGATAACTAAGAAAATTTACAGTGACGATTTAACTAATAATATTTTTAATTTCTTTATAAAATATTATTTACGCATTTTCTTGTCGTGTTCGATTTTTCATTACGTAACTCTGCATAATGTGTGATGGGCAGTGATGGCAATACTGGAAAATGCAATTCCCGCGCTTCAAATTTTTTCATATTCGTACCAGCTGAGAAGGCGTGTGTAAGTATATACACAAAAGATCGTTGCTCGCCGAGTATATATAATGTGAGATATTTGTTAAATAATAACTTGTTAGGACGTTAGAATATTATTTTATAATACCTGTAGCTGCATTTAATCATTTGTCGTTTGTGTCCAAGCTAACATACATTTTTCTACGTGTTGTAAGTATTTTTATATACTCATAACCTCCATATGGCCGCCAAAGTAAAAGTAGCAAAAAAAAAAGGAGCAAATGGATATAAATTACCAAACCCAATACCTCCTGGCGAAATACTAACAGACGTAAAAAAGAATCAATGGATCCTTGACAAATCGATCGGTGTTGGAGGATTTGGCGAAGTTTATTCTGGTAAGCATGTACTCCCATTAAAAATCACAATTTCGATCGTAAATCATCCTTCATGTCATGCCTATCTAAAAGTGATATAAACACTATTATAACAAGATAATGATGAACTATAGCTGCTCCGTACACTGGCAAACCTCCAAAGGATTTTCCAAATGTAATTAAAATTGTAAGTATTTAGAAAGGAAACACTCATAGTCATAATAGCTGCCCATCCCATTTTAAAACTAAAGCACTGCGATGGACAGCTCAGAAAAAGAACACAATTGCTTCCACTTAATTTTTAACGGATTAGTATATGCCATGGAATTTATAGGAACCACATGAGAATGGACCATTGTTCGTGGAAATGCATTTTTATATGAGAAATGCCAAACTTGACGAAAGTAAGTACCACAGTCGCATATTTAATCAGATGGTTCAGGATAGTATAAAAATCAGTCTGTATATTAACACAAGATAATTCTATGAGGTCGCAGTACCATTCCTGAAACATTGTATTTTCATGTATTCGAATACAATTATCCAGATACTGTGAGAATAGAAAGATTATTCATTTCAGTTGTGGCTTGGAAGAAGCAGAAAAAACTTTCAGGCCTTGGAATGCCACCTTACGTTGCCTCTGGAAGTCACGAGTACAAAAACACTAAATACAGATTTATAGTAATGAATCGATATGGTGTAGACTTGTGGAAGCTGTTTGAAATGAACAAGAGACAATTTCCTGAACACACTGTCTATAAACTAGCTTTACAAATAGTAAGAAGCATTGCTAGTTGTTTAGATTTCGTGTATTTATAATGCAACTAATTTTAATAAGAAATATTTGGGTTTTTAGGTAAATATATTAGAATATATTCACTCGAAACAATACGTACACGCGGACGTAAAAGGGGCAAATTTATTGTTGGATCTGAAGTCGCCAAATCAGGTTTATTTAGTAGATTTTGGATTAGCATCTCGTTACACGACGAAAGATGTATGCGAGCGAGATGCAAGGAAAGCTCATAATGGAACCGTTGAATATACCAGTAGAGATGCTCATATGGGAGGTAATGATAGTTCCAAATTACATTTTGAAATTTCCATTACTTCTGGATGTTCGAATATATTTTCTTCTTATTTTAGTACCTACAATGCGTGGTGATTTTGAAATTTTGGGGTACAATATAATTCAATGGTTATGCAGTTCCCTTTTATGGGAAAAAGACTTATCAGATGTAGTTAAAGTGCAAAACCAAAAGGAACAAGCATTTGAAAATATTCCAGAATTTTTAAAGAAATCTTTCAAAGAATCCGTTCCGAGCCCTGTGCTCAAATACATGTCTCAATTAGCGAGTATGAAGTTCAACGACGTGCCAGATTACGATAAATTTAAGAAAATATTAACAGAGGGCTTAAAGCAATTGTCTCATAAACCCGACGGAAAATTAGAATTTGAAAATAGTAATGATAAACATGAGGTTTTAAATTCTACTCCAAAAAAACCAAAGAAAAGAGTACAAAATCGAAAAGGCCCAGGTAAACGTACGAAAGCAGTATTAAATGATGACGAGTCTGAGGAAGAATCAAATAAAAAAATAAAAATACCAGTAAAAAATCGAAAAAATCCAAAAAGCCGTACGAAAGAAGTATTCAATGATGAAGACTCTGACGAAGAATCTCATAAAAAAATATTAAAGAAAACAGTAAAAAGTCAAAACAGTTCGGGAAGACGTACAAAAGAAGAATTAAGTAATGAAGACTCTGATGAAGAATCTTATGAAAAAATATTAAAGAAAACAGTAAAAAGTCAAAACAGTTCGGGAAGACGTACAAAAGAAGATTTAAGTAATGAAGACTCTGACGAAGAACCTTATAAAAAAATAGTTAAAAAAACAGCAAAAGGTCGAAAAAGTCCGCGTAAACGTACCAGCAAAGTATTAAGTGATGATGAGTCTGATGAAGATTTTCATAAAAAAATAAAAACAACGGTAAAAAATCGAAAACGTTCGGGAAGCCGTACGAAATAAGTCTTAAATGATGATGAAGAATCCTGACAAAAAATAGTTCAAAATTGGAAAAAAATAATTTTTACTTCGTAAATAAATGTAACGACGAAGAGACTCGTTAAAAAGTGGATGGTCACGATAAATATCTGAACATCTGAAGGTAGGAAAATTATTTTAAATAATATGAGATGATAATAAAAAGATCGCGTTCATATTTCGTCTGTGGGGTGTAATATTACCATTAAAAAATGCCCTACCACTCGAATCTATTGAGTAATATCGATTGTGTGTGTGTTCTATGAAAGAGAAATAGTTGTAATCGTGTGATTGACAATATGGATGCGACTATTCAATTGTTAGTTAGTCAGTAGTTTCTCAATTTTTGTAATAAAGTTCGATAAAATCCTAAATAGCGTGTATGAACATATCATTTTACTATTCATTCGTTTATAAATTGTTGGATGTATTAATATAGTGATATGTACCATTTATGGAGTTTAAAATAAATTCTGAGAGATACTGATAAAACTCCACCGACACGGCTGTTAACTAGGACAGTTTGGTAGACTATGGCATTTTATGAAAGGTCCATTTAGGTTTAAAAAGAATCGCAATAGTGTTGTGTCCACAAGAAGAGGGCGCTGCAATCAAATATCTGGTCGGTGAGGCAGTCTGAGTCAGGACACAAAAGCACAGACATGTATCACCATAAGAACCATGCAGACATTGCATTGAATGTTCTACCGTGGATGGCGCCACAGTTCAGTTGAAGTTTAAATCGCACATTGCTTTCAAGCGATAGTATACAATTTATTACGACACCCGTGTGGATATCGTTAAAAACTATTATTTAAATAATTTCTTAGTGCAATTTATCTATTTTCTGGAAGACGTTCAAGAGAAAAGATTTGAACAATCAAATTCAAATATTAAGTGAAAAATAACCGCTCGATAATCCCTAGCAAGAATACCATTTAGAATTACGTTGAATTCAACGTAAATATCATTGCAGCTCAAAAACGGGACATATCTTGCGAAAAACGGAAGGTGTCCCAAAATGGGCACCCGTCGCACTTGACTCCGTCGAAAAGAAAAGATTCTGAAAACTTTTAGTCATTTTGGTTATGAATCAAAGAAGCATCGACTGGGGAATCGGGACGATATTCCCGGTTTGAAATTCGAATAAAATTCGTCGACACCGATGACGAGTTACGGAATCGGCGACCGCGGAGGGAAAGGAAACCGAGTTGTATGACGGGTCAGTCGAAGGTGGATGCGGTCGGAAGGTTCGAGGAGTGGGGGTCAGAGGAGAAATAGGGGGCAGGTGGCAGAAGAGAGATAGGGGATACAAGGATGAATAGGTGGCAGAGGAGGGATAGGGGGCAGAAGAGAGATAGAAGGCAGAAGAGTAATGGGGGGTACAAGGATGAATAGTAGGCAGAAGAGAGACAAGGGATTGACTGAGTGTTAGGGGGGCAGAAGGGATATATGGGATAGAAGGAGGGATAGGGGGCAGAAGAGAGATAGAACGTTGAAGGATGGTTAGGGGGCGGAAGGGGGGAGATAGTTGCGCGCGCATTCTAAGCGCGCGTCACTTGTAAATAGTTCTATTCTCGGTAAGAGAAGGTAGCCGAGCCGAGAGTGCTCGGCCCGACACCAGTCAAGGAACCAGCTGAGGCCTGTAGCGAACGATTCGAGCGCCTCTGCACGGGACTCGGAGCTGGAAGTCGTGCGAGTCCGGCTCGAGACGGCCAGTCTGTCGCAAGTGCGCCGACGAGTCGCGTTCGAGATCTGTTCTCACTCGGTCCTCCGATTGAAAAGTGACTGGAAACCACCGAGGAGAATCGGTTCCATAGCTAGCAACAGTTTCCGATTATTTCCAGTGTGTTTACGCAGCGGTGTCGAGTGCCGCGAAACCATGATTTCAGCTCCCTAGAGCCCGAACAGTTCCGTGGTGTGCCGCGAGCCCGAAAGAGAACGCGTCCGTTCGCATTTTATTTTCCGCTGTTCGTTTTGTTTTCTCGAGGAACATGTATTCCGACGGTCACGAGGTGGACGGCAGCTGGGTGCTACGTGTTTACGTGACCGATCTGCAAGTGGAGAGGAGTTTGCGAGTCAAGGGGGAATTGCACATCGGCGGTGTCATGCTTCGCCTGGTTGACGATCTCGGTGAGTTCTGTTATTCTTATTGTTCCGAATTTTTTCATCGCTGGAATCGAAAGCGCGCGAAATCACAAAAATTCGAACACAATCCGGCCGCGATTTAACGCACGTGATATGCGGCGGTCACGTGACCCTCCGAAGCCACTGTCCGTGGCTGTAAAGAAGGCACCCGGATGGAATGCGGTTCCGATTGGTTATTAGCTGCACAGGATTGTGCTATTGGTCGGAGTGACATTGTCAGGGAATGAAATTATGAACAGGTAGGCTTTTACCGTGCCTCTCTGCCGTCCCGGCTGCCTTCTTTCCAGACACAATGTAAATCGCTCGTAGGGGCACGCGTTGGACCGTTATCGAGGCAGACCGGTTTATATTTTGCGACAAAATGCGAGCAGTTTAATTAAAATGCTACTGTAATCTCGGTTCACTTAGCTGGAAAGTTGATTGAGATTTAATGTCACAGGGATCGTATTGGGATTATTGTATATGTGATCCTGGTGCTAGTTGATAGATGTTCAAAATTTTTAATTTAAAGCAATCTCTCATTACATCTCAGTGTAATTACGATCTTTATTTGTTCTCAATATAAGTTCAATTTTCAGAGTGAATGTTTTCGTTCTGAAAATCTTTGCTAAAATAGTTGATGATGTCAGGAACTGTCCTCAGTGCCAAGGTTTAATATTTAGGATCGAAACCACTGTATGACAAAAATTAAACAAAATGCAACGAAATTTTATTAAATAATGTATATACTATTTTATCATTATTTTTTATTTTGCGTACCATAGAATTAACTCATTGGTATTATACGGAGGAATAAAAGACAATGCCCTCGGTACCAATGTTGTTTTAGTATATTCCAGAAAAATTATAGAAAGTAACGGTTACCTTAAAAACCCTTACAAAAAGGGTCACGTTAAAAATTCTTGAGAAAGGGGTCGTCTGCTCTACTACTGTAGACAGGTCTAGAAATTGCGAAAACATAGCGTGTATCACGTGATACTAACCGGAGCCTCCGCGGCTCATGTTCGTACGTCTGCGCAACAGCGTCCACGTGAAAAGTCACGGTCGAGGAGTCATCGGCAGAGTCGCGTTAAAAAGAGGACGGAAGGCAACAAACATTCCTGGGGCGTATTCGGAAGCGAGGTATTCCACGAAACGACTGGTCCGGTCTTTGAGGATACCAGGTAAAAGAGCTCTGGGGTGGGCTGTGTCGATGTGGTCCTCGTTGTTTCGTGGTGGCAGAGCAGCAACAAGTTGCTGGGATTATTACCGCGTCGCTGGGAGGTTGTGTCCACCAGTTTTAGGGATTCAAGACGAAAATGCAGTTGTATTATAAAAGTCGGGGTGGTGCCTCAAAGACTGGGAACCCACTGATCTCGATTCAATAGCATAGCCAAGCAGAGTTTGATCCAATAGCTATCCAGGTTTTAAGGATTCCGAATGAAATTAGAATAAAATGATCAGGATAGGATACAAGTCATATGTAAAGGTACACGTTGAACTATACAAAGTTAGGGGTTGGAGATGGACTTGGAGGAGTTACAGAAGTCCCGGGTGCAGTCTTTGAGGATATCAGGTAAAAGAGAGAGTCCCAGGGTGGGCTGGATCGATGGGGTCCTCGTAGTGGCGGCAGTGCAGCAACAAGTTGCTGGGGATTATTAGCGTGTCGCTGGTAGGCACGCGCGACTGCACTCTCTCCCCCACCCGGTGTAGCCGATGGGTGCACAAACTGAAGCGTGCACCGGGGAGTGGAAAAACTGGACGGTCGAACTAGTTTCGCCGTGACGGCGACGGACGGACGCGACGAGCGCTCGGCCACCGAACCTCCTTTATATGCTAAAGGGGAGCTCCCACAGGCTGGTGGAACGACAGAAGAGACACGTGAGACAGCCTAGACAGCCTATGGTGCTGTGTGCTCTGTTCACCGTGCCGCGCGCCGTGCCGCCACGTAAAACGAAACACCGTTGCCCCGGCCGCTTTCCTCGCTGATAAGCGTAACCGAGACCCGGTGTCTGATTCCATTCGCGAATCGCCACCGGAGAACGACTGATTCTACGAATACCTTTAGCACCCTGCTGCCTCGAAACCCCCGGTTGCCAATCTGTGCCTCGGAACCGCCACCGAAGTCGCTTGATTCTGAAATACAGTATTCTCTCCGTAACTGTCGAAGAGATCTCTACCGTAACTGTGAAAATTTTATCTCCACCTCTGGGGGGATCCCTCTTGGAACCACTCAATTTTGAATAGAGTATCCAGATATTAATGATTCATGATAAAGTTAATGACAAATTATAAGTCTAGCGATTGAACTATAAAAAGTTGGGGGCTAGGATTTGAAGACTGGAAACCTACCGATCTTGACCCAATAGTCTAACTAAGCAGACTACCCAAGATTCAAGGATTAAAACTGAACCCAGAGGAACATCGACAGAATTATGAACAGAGTTCTACGACCCAGGTTGAGAAGCTCTGTCACAGATCCTCCATCGTAGGAGCACGTAGGTGGTTTAAAGGAGTCAAATGGAGCTGGAATAACATCGAAGATGGTCGTCTGAAGTGAGCCTCCTGCGCGGATATTTAAACGTTGTCGTTCACGGAACAACGCTCGCAGAAACTGAACAGCTCTATCGCAGCAGGAACATAACCAGGCCGAGATAGTTCCCGCAGGTCAATACACCGGTTAATTAACCACATTGGGAGTAAGCTAGCTCCATCCCTGCGCGAATTAGCCAATTTCGATCAATTGAGTCGGCCCATAGCCCACGTTCCATCCATTCGTCCGAATACCACAGGGTTCGGACCTCGAGAAGCTTCTCTCGCACAGCTGTCCTAACCACGAACCTATCGCGTCACAATTGCTGTTGCAAATTGTCCGTGAAATTCATGGATGTGCTTTCGATGACCGACTTCGATGATCGCCGATCATTTCCTCCCCGGTGTCTATTTCCGGCCGGTGAACGCTCATCGTTGTGTTAGGACTGCAAATAAATTCGGTGCATTTTTTAAAATTATACTCGGCTTTTATTCATGATGGAAGTATACAAGATTATGTTTCGAAGTATTCTCCATCATTACTTTTTCCTCATCTGGTTGGTAGATTATAGTCGCCTTCCCGGCAAAAGGACGGTTGTTTCCTAGCTGTGACGTCATTGGTGCATTTTCTGACCTATTCGATGGAATTGTACTGCTCCCCGGACAAATTGTGCTGGAGGGACCTGAACAGGTTAAATTGAAGTTAGGACAGATTGGATAAAAAGGCACCGAACTTATTTGCGCACCTAATACGTGTCGTTGTACGCGTTCACGATTTCGAAGGCTGCGTCGATGACTCCGTTTCGTCTTCGAAATAGAACGGATCCGACGGTTTATTTTCACGGGACGAAGCTTACGCGCGGGTCGTAATTCACACTTAGAGCGTGTATCGGTTCCTCGTTTTCATCCCTTTCGGCTTGTTTGGACGAGAGACCGTATAAACTGCTCGGTACCGCGTCCCGCCTTCTATTAGGCGTCTGTGTATTTTCGGCGGTATCTTATGAAGACGACAGAAACAGAGAGAGAGAGAGGGAGAGAGAGAGAGAGAGGGGAGGAACCATGCTTATTTTAACCCGGCGTTTCCTCCGCACGATTTTTCGAGCCGACACTCCGCCCTGTCCGTTCCGCCGGGCCTAAAAGGGCCTCCACGGCCGTCCGACCTTTTATCCCTTCATTAAATCTCGTCCTCCGCTCCGTAACTCAGTTACGCGTCTTCTTTTTACGTCGCCGAACCTGTGGAACCACGCTTCTCGAAAATCCCGGCGAGACGGCGGGCTCCTCCCGCTCCAAATCATGCGAAATTCTTCGTCAACCTCCAGCATAGGCTGATCGGATTGATGGGACTAAAAATAGGGACGCTGGATGTGCCAATATTCGGCCGTAACAATCGCGGGAAATAGTAAAATTGGTGGGAAACTGTATTTTCGGAGTGCAACAAATTTTCTGCATCAATTGCAACAAATAGGAGTTGAATAGAAATCTTAGTCTTTCCTCTTTTAACAATTTTGATAAATTGATAATGATGTATTGATGTCCCTTGAGGAGAAGCCTCGTACATACCCCGGCCCCCACTGGGAGGCACTCAGGGGGGGCTCCGTCCCCTGCTCGGAAGGATAAGGACATAGTCCCCGCCCTCGTCCGCGGGAAGAACCCACCCCGCGCGGAAAGGGGGGAGCCATGGCTCCTCCCACCTTCTGTGTCGGCGAATGATGAGGTCCCGGAACCTCCTGCGGCCGGGCGACTACGCCCAGGGGCGGGGTAAGTGTTGCCCCTCCCATGGCACCGGCACGCCCCGGGGCACTTTTACTTGATAACTTCCTTTTGAGAGCAAAAGGAGACTATTGCTCTCCATGATCCCTCGCTGTCAACCATGCGAAAATCATTGAATCCTCTATTTCAAGTTTCACCAACTCAGTCTCGTCATCAATGCATAAAATCTATAGTCTAGTTGGAAGAGAGGTCACTGCACTAGATTGTAACATAAATAAGGTCGGTTGAAAGCACAAAGGCGTTCTAAATCTGAAGGTTCGGTTACTGTCATTGTAGACAGTCATTGTGGACAGTTATTGTCTACTGTCTCTTATACATATCTGCAGTCACTGTGAATGCACATAACTGTGCTCCAAAGATGCCACTCGCAGACAGAGATTACAGAATTGATCGAATATAATGTTGTGTTTTATTAATAAATCAAAAAAGGTGAAACTGTTTGATGACGACGAACCAAATATTCGGATGAATTTCTAAAAACAAACTTGCTGTTACTCTATTCTAAAGATATTATTTCTGCGAATGTTTTCTTCCGGAAGGGACAGGGCGTCGCCTCAGGAGTGAACGTGGCATATGACCACTTCCGCAAGAGGATTTTAATCGTGGTGTTTATTCGTTGCTCGCGGCATGAGCAGATAAGTCGTATCTGGAAGATATGCCCTTCTGCGGGTAACAACGATAATTCCACGAAGGCGTCGATATTTGTTTCCCCTGTTGGCGCTTCGACAGGTAGACCATCGAGTTACAACGCTTTTAATTTTCTTCGGGCTGGGAAATTTTTTTCGGACCGTATTGTTCCAAAATCGTGTGAGAAGGAGTTGGGGGTACACTAATTCACAACGAATCTGATACTTCAAAAATTGGATTTCAGTCAGTGGTTTGCTTTACTCGCAACCAGAGACGTTTGGCCAATCCTTGCAATTCGTCGCAGGTGTCGCGAAGATCGTTCCCAGCGGCGCAGCATAAATTTGCAGGCGCTTCGTCCGGTCGGCGGACATGAATGGTGACGAGAGTCGATCGAGAGACGGTCGAAGTGTCTCGTAACGTTCTCCGATGCATTTGTATCGCGTTAAACGTGCCATTTAGAAGCGGTCGCGGCCGTTTAAGTGGCGAACGAGCGAGCATCGTCGCAATAGCTTTCAGCTAGCGAACCGTCGACCTTCGCCGCGCCAATGCGTTCGAGAGTACGTCTCGACTTGTTTCATTCTTCGAGAGCCGGTGTCGCACGGACACCCGGTATATATTTACATAGGGTTCTGCCGGGAGAAGAGCGAGGCGACGCGACGCGACGCTGCTCTTGAAGAGGTGGCCGGGCACCTGTACCACTACGGTAACCTGTCAAGCTGGAAGGGCAAGAAAGGGCCACGTAACAAAAGCTCCTGCTCCGTCGGACGTCTCTTTACCTGCTCGACGTCCGACGAATCTCCTAGACGTGCCTCGGGCGAGAAACCCATGGATTTTCGGCTGGTGGAAATGCACGATGGTGGACCAACCGATTGTTAAACCTCCGCAGGTGCGCCGTGGGTCAATTGTCGCCGGAGATTCGAGATTCGAGATTGTGACGAGTCTGTGGATGGTTGGAATCGTATTTTCCTTACTTGGGGCTGTTTGGTAGTGAGTTTGTCATCATAGAATCAACCATTACCAGCGATTATTTCGTAATTTTTAAAAGTCCACGGTCCATGGCTAAAGAATTTTTATGTATCCTGAAGAGTCTCCAATTCTGGTCAGATTGCGGATGGTTGGCGATCCTCACGGTCCTCATATTTAGGGTGTTCCAGGACACTCATCACGCGGATCTGGGATCTGGGATCGTAGATCCGTGGGCGCGAAATCTATAGAAAAGAGGAGAGGCGCGTGGCACTCCGTTCGCATAATTAACGCTCGCCGGGTGGACACGTGCGCGCGCGCGGCCGCTCGAGGAACGCGAAGCAAGCCGGGGACTCGAAAGTACCGTACCATCAGTAACTCGATGACAAGACTACATTCTTCTTGTCTTGCTTCTGCGAAACCGAGCGAGGAGCGTGCGGCGTTGCTGATGGGAACGGGTAGCGTCTCACCTGGACACCTAGGTGCGCGAGTTTAATTAACCATAGTCGAGTAATAAGTCGGATGGAAGGTGGGCTGGAGAGGCATTGTTCGAACCTGGACAGACGGAGGAAAAAGAGGATCTTGATATTTTGTAAAGATCTGCTTGATCTTACCTTTGGCGTCGTCTAATCGTTTGATGACCTGTTTGCCTCTGGTAGCAAAAATGATTAGCATTAGTCAGACCTTCTTGTTTCTTCTGGTATCTTTATACCGTTAAGTGCTGTTGTGAGGAACAGTGTTTTAGGATTTAAAAGGATTCTTTATGTGTTCCTTCTTTATGTGAGTCTGTGGAAGTTTGATTATGATCATACAAGGATCTACGTTCAATTTTTAGTAAAGATTATAGGTAGACTGCGGATCTTTATGCAAAATAAAAATTGCCTGCATTAATTGCAAGATACGTGATAAATTGCTGCCGCAGCCGGTTAGGAGCTGTCTCGATCGTTGAATCGCTTCGATCCTAGGATTCTGCGGTCGGGATGGTGTCCTTTTTCGTTATAGGGGGGGAATTTCGTAACAAAGCAGTGCTCCGAACGGTGATCCCGGGCTCGAGGTAGCCGGAATATAAAATTACGGAGCCGGGTAATCCGAGCCCGTGCTCGTAAGCCGAGCAGATAATTCGAGTTAAGTGGCTCTCTCGGGTAAGTCGAGGTTCGCGGAGACTTTGCGCCGCCGTCGAGTTGCTCGTCGATCGAGTAGAAGCGTAAAAATCGGCATTGAGGCGGTGTCGGGCTCGGTCGGGCCGCCGCCGCGCCGCGAGCCCACGCGTTGCTTCCAGCCTTCTGTCTTTCTCCCTCTCCCTGTCTCTCTGTCGCGTTTTTCTTCGTCCCACCGCGTTCGAGACTCCTACAGAATGGTACGTGTCGTAACCGACTATAAACATCGGCACCTGCGGGACTGTCACCTTTCTTCTAGCCGGTCGCGTCGTCGATCGCCTCTCCGCAGTCGTAAATCGCGAGCGATCGTGCCGCTGGAACACCTTCACCGAAACGAAATCGCTCGAAACTGCCCCCGGCACGGATTTTCTCACCGTCCTGGGGCGTTACAGAACCTTTCGGAAACGCTGTCTTTCGTGCGAGGAAAAAATCGTCGTAGGACCGTGGTAACACGAGGAGAGACCCTCGGCTGCGTCTGGCTGGAAGAGACTCCAGCTAATCCAGATACAGACGCTTTTGTTGGAATTTGTGATAGATGGATTCGGGAAGTATTCAACCTTTTTTTGTAGCAAGAGAAAGAGTTCTTGACCATTGGTAAACCGGCACAGCGGTAGGGGAAATCGCCCAGTTGTACGGCTCAGAGTCCCCACTCTACCCTTCCCCTTCTACGACGCTATTCCCCTACGCCTCCGCTACGGTCCGATCACATGACTAATCCGCTACCGGCAGAGAGGGGGTAACTTTTTCCCCTCGATTCGAGTCAATTCCCCTGAAATGCTGAAAATGAAGAATCGAAAAATTGTATGCTTTCAAAGCAGGACTTCTTGTACATTTATATATTTACGATGTAGATTATAAATATATTTACGAAGCAACAAAATAGGAATTGGTACAGAATTTCAGTTTTATTTTTGTCTTCTAAGATGGAAAATGTTCTATAACAAACTTTTGTTTCCAAATATTATTCTGCCAGAGCCTTCTGAAGAAGAAAAATGATTATACGTATTGAAATCATTCTTTTACCGAACATAAAATAGAAACACCATTAATTTTCTTCAATGCGAACATTCTCACATACCTTACAAATTGACACATACCACAGTGCTCAAACCATAGCAATTCAATCCACCCGATACAAAATAATCGTAGAAAACCCAGTTCCTCATTACACACAGCGCTCGAATCGTTCACGCGCCATTACGAACGTATTACGACGGCAATCCAGCTGCAATAACTCGGGTATCTAATCAGATAAGTGTAACAGAATATCCAAACACACCTCATGGAATGTTCAATCAATTCACATCAAACCAAAACCTAAATCTCAACTACGACTGAGCGAAAGTAGGCGAAACACAAAATAGAACAAAAATTAGATAAATTTAATGTTACTGGTACATTAATTAAAATTCTTGGAAGGATTCATTTTTTGTGCACGCCTCTAATAAATCGATGAAAATGAGTTTTTAGGTACCTGTACTGAAAATATAAGAGTATTCGTTAAAAATGATTTCGATCGGAAAAAAACTTTATTTTGCAATTGTTTCAAACAAATGCAATGTTGTTATAGCAGGGGGAAATTGAAAAATTTGATAAAATTTTATGCATTTATGGCAAAAGTGAGCAGGTGAAAGGAGAAACAGTATAAAGATAAACTTAAAAGTAACAATATATTGTCAACTTATTAAAATGATTAAAAAATACATTCTCAGTCAGAGTCAGCAAACAATGGTAACTACTTAATCGACTGATCGTAACATTTGTATCAAGACTTTCGCAATAATCGTTGCAGACAATTTTTATTTTCCACAAATATCGGCATTCACACAGATTTCGCCACTCGATTGTGGTGAGGTATTCAGGATACTGGAATAACGAGGCGTAAGGTAACCGGGTTGCAAGACACCGGCGTGTAACATAGCGGTGTAGGATGATCGATCGGTAGTGATTTACGGGAATAATTGTCTGCGGTGCGTGAACGGCGCACGGAGGTGGTTGCCGATCGAGGTTCTCTCTCCCTCGAAGGTAAGAAAACACACCTCGGCCGAGTACCGTAACACCGACCTTGCCTCCAAATGGCGAAACGGTCCGTGGTGCACTACAATAAATGCCTCCGATTCTTCTCGCAACTGTTCGCGGCGTTCGCGCACTGGTTCGCGCTGTTCGCACTCGTACTCGCGCGAAAAGAGAAATGACCGGTATCGGGGACGAGGCCGCGGGAACCGGAGAATTCGGCCAAGGAGCAATCTCGCCGAAACCTGTCCGATCGTAATATCCACCGGCAGCTTCGTCGTTTCTGCCTGCTTTATAGCCGTAAATATTTAAAGAGCCACGCTGCTGCACCGAGAGAAATAGCCGTGATCCAACGACCCGGTTTAGCGAAGACCGATCTGCGTGGATCGGTTCTTGTTCTCGTTGTGCAATTGACCGTTTAACACCAAACCTACCACGGTCAAGCGACCGGTTTTCTATTTCACAATTGTTGAAATTATAAAAAATTCACTTCTCTTTTAATCTGAAATTCAAATATTCTATAAAAAGACAATTTCTTAACACTATTCCTACCACGACCGGTCAAATGACCGTTTTTAAAATTTCGATTAGAATTTCCTATATGCAACGTAATTGCATCGCCTTTAAACTTCGCGACTTTTCGTAAAATGTACGTATAATACATTTTTCAATATTCACTTTCTTTTTTATTGTTTATTTTTTATTGTTTACCTACCACGACCGGTCATTTGACCGGTTGAACGATTTATATCTTTTTCTAATAGTATTCTCTCGAAGATTCAATTCCGAAAGTATAAAATCGTTACAAACGAAAGGTAATGCAATTGTGGCATGATTTTAGCCGAAAAGTGCCTTCCAGGGACTGGTTTACGGCACCTCCAAGTGTTTACAGTTCTCGCTCGTCTACGGGCTCGCGGGGTTTATTTGCCAGATTGGTATCCGAAGCGGTCCGAAACCTCGTATGTAAAAAATGCGTTGAAAACGAATAAAATGTATATTATATACTTCTGCATAAAAGAAACTATATTTTTATACTGTCAAATTGGCTATTATCTTCATTCTATATTAAAAAATATAAGTTGTGCTAAAAGAATAGGTATACGTGAAGTGTCGGTAGGATTAGTGTTAAAAATATTCTCAAGAAAAATTGTGTGTTGACAAAGCCTGACTTCTCACGACCTCATCCGTACCCGCATCATGTTTGCCCACTGTATGTCTCCAGTCTTTCGCATACATTTCCCGCACAGTCGTCCCACAACAAAATAGTTTCACCTAGTGAAGCAGTCTCTATCCTCGGATCGTGCTTCCACAAAAATTGTCCCGCTCGTTTATCATTCCTTCTCTGGTTACCGTTCACATCTCGCAGAAGTGTCCGAGGTGTACATGGTTCGATCGTGGAAAAGCAAGACTGCGCACGAGAGAGAGAGAGATTCATCGTGTCTGGGGGTCGCGATAATCCTATTTGCTCGGGATATCGGATCAGGGACGATACCTCTTCGGTAAAACCCGGTCCTTTCTCGGAAGGAACTTAAGGAGATTAGCTACCACCCCCGTTGTCAGTGCGGACGCGCAGGAGTCGTCTTGGAAATGCGCCTTTGAACCTGGTGAAATCGAATCCGGAAATCGTTTCAAGATGGTAGAAACCAACATGGTACATCCTCTAGAGACTGTTGGCGAATCCGGACATCGTGTCGACAGAAAACAGTATATGTAGTTAAATCCTCCGGAGGCTACTCTATGACATTATGAAACTTCGAATCCGGAAATCGTGTCGATAGAAAACAATACATCCAGAGGCTACTCTATGATGCTGCGAGATTTCTAAAGACTATTCTATGCTGTTCCTAGGCTTTCAGCTAAGATAACCTCTGGTTCTAGCCGTGATCTCGCCGCGAATGTTGCGCGATTAGCCATTAAACGTGCGTAGAAGACGATAATTGGCTCGGGACGCGATCGATCATCCCCCGAGCGTTTAAGTAGATATGCTAATAAGTTACAAGCATACTAGACGATACATCCGGCAATAAGTCTCGCTCGTGCCGATAAACATCGGCGCTGCTAATTGAGAGGCGTTTGAGATTCGAGTTGGAGAGGAATTCTGAGAACGCGACGGAAATTGAGGAGAATCATTTTATCAACCGAGATTATCGTGTTATCTTAGCTTATTGTGCCGGCACTGGACGCAGAGGTATTGCAGAACGTTTTGCTTCGGAGGCTGTTCAACGTAAAATAGGACAATTTGTTTCTTACCTTTCTTCTTAGAATGTTTTTTAACAAATGCAATCTACTTCCTCTAGGAAATATTAAAATAATTTAGCTGAAGAAAGGCTTCTCTTAATAGTATGCTTTGCGACATGAATTTAGACGAAAAAGTGTATAAAATTAATTTCACTGTTTTTGACAAAAAATTCTGAACGAAAATTAAAAATTTTAATATCAAAAATGTACAACCTGCATGTAAGTTATTTTAGTGATTTCTCTGAATGGTCGTCATAAATCTATGATATACATAAAAATTATTTAGTGTGTATTTTAATGCCTACAATGTGCTCGAACAATAAATTCTATGAATTATGGAGATGGAAATTATAAATGAAAATTATAAGTGATTATTTTCAAATGATCGACAAGAGCATAAAATGGCGTCGTATCGTGACACAGTTTGAAAGCATGCACTTCCGGGACCTAATTGCGTGCGGAGATCGCGGTCTAGCATTGGCAAATTCGCAGTAAAAACAGTATCGCTTAATTAGCTTGCAGTTCCGTCGATTTTGCGACGCGAAGCGCCTTTCACAGGCGAACACCCGTCATGGAAATCATTACAGGCCCGACAAGCGCGTCACGACGATTTATCGTTGCTCGTACCCGCGGTGACTTCCCGTTTCTATTTTCTTTTTGCTTGCGTTTCCGCGTGGATTCGGTGAGTCACGCTGTGATACAGAGGCATCCACACGCGTCCCTACATGTATATACATACACACACGAACATTTTACTCTAGTTTTAAGTTACACGACGATCCACGCGTTTCTCTCGGATATGAATAATTCCCCGGGGGCGGGCGCGCGAGTTCAGTCAGTTTTTAGCATTTCACAGACCAGCGAACGTGCTCGACGGGTTTTGTAATTGGCGGGGTGAATCATCCGCCGCGAGCATCGGCTAAAAGTGAGAGAGAGAGAAATAGTCCTTTTAAACGAATCGAGAACGAAGGATGCGACCGCGGCCGTCGTCGTCGCAGACTAATTATCCCGAGAACGAGGACGACGCTCAGACGAACCACACTCGAAACGGATAATTGAGGCTAACGCGGCACCAGCCGTTTTGCTTATCCGATGGACGAGTGTTCTTTTAACTTGCAGATCGGTCTCCCCGTGTCTCGAACGGCGCATCGGCGTCCAGAAAAATGCAGACTCCAGTGCAGCTGTTGAGTGATCCTTCATACCGATTTTTAAACAGATTACATTATTTAATCCCAAAAAATTCATGTTAGATATTACGATCTTGCATCTGAATTGTAAATTTTGAAGAATTTCACAATTATCTGGTATAATTATAAAATAACATAGCACGTTATTTGAAATAACATTTCAAGTAATGCCATTTCAAAAGTGATTACAGGCATGGAAGTAATTAAAGAATTGAATGATGTTACATTATTTTCAACCTAGTAAAATTATTACTGTTTTCTAAAATTGACTGGGACAATTTCTATTTTGCATAATTGTTGTGCAAAACAATAATTTTTGGAGCCTGTGTATCAGAAGAAACTTTTCTGGCTCGATGCACGCTGCGATATTTCTCGATACCAGCGGCTTTCTTATCGAGCTGTCCCACTGTTTTCAGTTTGCAGACAAACCAAGATCACAGTGAATTCGCGACTTGGACAACCGCAGGATTCGAGGCGACATTGGCCTTGATAAAATATTCAGAGACGCGTCTTTCCCGTGGCGGTTTCTCCTCTTCCGACTCACCCCGATATCCGTGAATAATGTAGTCGAGCGACCGTGTTACATGCCAGTAAATCGACACAGGAGTTTTGCAAGTTCAATAGTACGTCGCGTCGCGTCCATCGGGATACGGTTTCCGAGGGAGACCAGAACTCGATGGCCAGTTGGCGAGGCTCCAATACGCCGGGGGCAGAAAAAAGTTGAGACAGCACTGAGTCATCGGACGGCTGTTGATTCACGGGTGTTTGCCGTCTTTCGGAATCCCGGAGGAAACGAAAATTTCGCGAATTATGGTCCGTGGAAAATGGAGGCCGACAAACCCCAACTTTCATCACAGAACATTTATTTTTCCATTTACAATTTCACACTTACACAATAACATAAGAAACCATGACGTATTCAAGACGTCTTTGTATGCGATTATGTCATCAATCTAATGAATTGCAATTTCATTTTCAATTTAAGTCTCCGAATCACCATATTGGACGATGCTGATTTTTCTTGAAAATAGAAGATAAATTTATTTGGTTGCAAATGATCAAAAACTTTACGAAAAAGATACGGCCACGAGTATTGTATCAGGTTGCATGAAGTTGTTAAATTCGAAATTCCAGCAAATCAATTTTTTTTATTTATTTATTTAACGTTGCTTTAACGTATGAATTAAATCGGAAAATTTTGCAAGCGAAAGAAGGCAAAAAAATAAATTGCTGTCGCAACGACTCCATCCACATAAATGACATAACGCACATTTCGCGCTCGTTGCGTCACAAATATGCTCGTAACAGCACCGTCCGATTTTTCCGACAAACTTATGTGTTTGTCTCCTGTAGACAAACTTTAACTGTCTCCGAGCTCCTCTTCAACGAGCAAAGTTTATCGGCCATGAAAGGGTACTATACATATAGTATCAGAATAAGTGATGACGTAGGTTGCCCTTCGTCCTCTGTTCTTTTTGATAAGATAACCGGTTCAATAGTACCGTCGGGAAACCTTGGTGAATGGATACCTGGCAGTGGTATTATCGTCGGATATTTTTACTTATCTCCATCGATTGCTGTTTTCGGCTCCAGAACCATTGAATAGCCACCTATGAAGTCATGAGGTGAATGGACGCTCTCAGAATTTGAGACATTTGGGACTTCAGACAGTCTTTGGTGAAAGTCTATTTTTAAGTGGCCGCTACTTTGTGGTAAAATGTAAAGTCGCCTAAGACTTCTCTCCCCACTCTACCTTCCCCTTCTGGGACACTTTTACCCTACGCTTCCGCCTTGACCCGGTCACGTGACGTGTTTTAATTCGGTACTGGTAGAGAGAGGGTAACTTTTTCCCCTCAAATCGAGACAATTCCCCTGATCTGGTGACTATGGTAAAATCTAGCTTGATGTTCATTTCTGGGCGTTAGTCTTTTAGTTGATTGTTGTGAGTACCCTGAAAGTTTATACTAACTTCGACTAGTTAAACCTCGCATATTTTTCAACAATAGTGACTTTTATCATAATTTTCTACGTAGAATGTCACTGTGACAAAAAATTTGTATCTTTATTTCCTCAAGGTTATTTCAAGGTCACTTCGTGTTTTTTGAATGGAATGCCACATTTTTGTTTTGATATTATTAAAGTACAGAAAAAAGCAAGTTCAGCATACGTCTTTGACATGACCTTGAGGTATATATACATATATATTATTTGGTATCTAAGCTCGATCAGGGGTCAATTATCGACACCTATCCTCTGTCTATCCTTCACCCCACAACTGTCCGCCAATTTTGATACGGACCTTATGGTGCCCGTTTCAACATCGAGGAAAAAGTAATCTCACGCCGTTTGCACCCAGTGTTCATTCCATTAAATGACGGAGAATGTTGAGCAGCGGGGGCGATTCCCGTCTCTGATGGAAACCGAGCGAAACCTTGACTGAGTGACTTCATTATTGTGGTTTAACGGCACGAAGGACGGGCCTTATAAGGCTGCGAGTCGGTTCAACGAATCCGTGGCAATCGGGAATGAACTCATACCTACTTGGACCGGCCACAAAACACACCGATAATTTATGGCGATGTTGAATCGGCCTTGTTCCCCTCCGTACTCTCCTTCCCACGTTACCGAACTTCCCCTTTAGTCCGATTCCACTATCGATTATCCGAAGGGACAAAGGAGAGATACGACTGGAAGACCTATTTCAAGGTCACCGTACTGACCGCTGGAAAATTTCCTCAATAGGTAACCACAGGCGCGACTTAGACGATGACGAGATCAAACAGACCGCGCCTCTGTTAGCTGGATCTTCCTCGGAGCCTAATATTTCAAGAAATAACCCCCCCACCTAAACGCCTTTGGCAACATAAGTTGTGATGCATGATGTCACTCGGTCGCCCAGCATGAAATATACATGAGTTTCCGCGGTCTTGGCAAGTGTTTCTCGAATTAAAGAGTGATCCATCTGCGCGACGAGAGACCTGATTCTGCTAAGAAATTGGAGCGGCGTCTAATTAGAGTGGCACCATTATTCGAATGATAGAGGACCGTGATTATTTTATATTGCCTCATAGAATGAAGTTTTGGGAGCATTTAAAAATAAAATCTTTTATCATCATTTTTTAGGAAGAATGTCACTGTGACAAACAAAATTTGTATCTTTATTTCTTCAAGGTTATTTCAAGGTCACTTCGTGTTTTTTTAATGGAATGGAATTTTTGTTTTGATATTGCGAAAGTAAAGAAAGAAACAAGTTCAGCATACGTCCTTGAAATGACCTTGATGTCTACATTATTTTAACAATTAACCTAAAATTTATAAAACCCGCAGTCTAATTATAACGCATTGCATTATATTCGAAGAACATTAATTTATCCGTGACAAAATTTTTGTTTACATTCCATAAGAGATTACTCGTTGCATTTTTAATAAAATATTATAACTAGGCTGTTGAAGTACACGCTGACGACGAGTGTGTTAAGTATCAAATTTTCCAAATAGATTCCTAAAATTTTCTTGAATTTCTTTCGATCGAATGTCTGCAATCCCAGAAAAGGAAGCGTGGGCGTGCTGGCACCCGTCTAATTGGCATCACGTCCAGCAAAGCGCCAGCTTTCGCGTAACCTCCTTTCGTCGGCGCCTCGAAAGGATAGACAAGAAGATTGTAGATCGCATGTACTCGCAATTAAAGTGACGAGTGATGGACGTCTGCTCCACAGAGATAAGATGTATCGGTTATTAGGGTATCGGAAAGGCCGGTGTTCGCAGAAGCGATCGCTTCTCCCGGAGACTATCGGAGAAGGGCACTTTTGCCATAACCGAGGCAAGAAAGCTCCCCGGGACGGTTTTAAATGACAATTTATTCGCGAGCGGGACCCTGCTAATCTTCCCCATCGGTCCCGGCGACCAATCGCAACGCGTCGCTCGCAGGAGGCAGGGTCAATTGCCACTTTCGATCCGACGTTCTGATAAAGTGGACCGTTCTGGTACGTTTTCGAGCGAAACGCGAAACCTGAGACAAACAATTTTTCTCCTGAGGGAATCCACCATGATCTTCAAGTATGAAGCTTCCGCTTTGCTACGACCCCTTGGATGTACGATTTTTTAAACAATTTTATGGCGATAATTTGATAATTTTAAAGCTCATTTAAAGAGACATTCTAAAGCTAAAAGTTTTTTTTTCATGATTCAGCGGGTGAGGAACTTTTCGGAATTGCTGTACATTCAAATGTCGGTGAAAATTTAAGGCCATGTTAGATACATTCACGACAAATTTTTTTTACGTTTTTATAAACGTTCGTCCCAATTTACAACATTAACGAAAAAGCGTCTTGAACAAAAAATAAATTGCGAAAATAGAGGTTCAAAGTGAGCCTAATTTTGTTATGGTAAGATTGGAAAAGTGTTTTTTGAAGCCCCCGTGTCATTCAACCATGACGCCACCGAAGAAGAATTTCAAGATTCCAGGGAAACTGACATTCGAGAGGGAATCTGTTGAGATGACGTCAATGAACAGGATGAGATGGAAACGCAATGGAAAGAAGCAGGTGGCGGCTGCTCGTCGTTCAATGGAATTCATTATGCCAATGCCGATTAAGCAAATGCTATTAGAGTACGCAAGCTTTCCGCGTCGAGCCTATCGTAATCAACTGGCTGCGTTCGGCACGGGAGCCGTAAACAAGAGACTCATGTAGAAAGTCAGAACCGGTTAAATGCGAAGTAGGTTCCAAGGATTATTAGAATTTTTATCGACTCGTTGCTCGGACGCGACGTGCTGCGAGTACTCTGGGACGTAATTGGTTTAGAAACGTTTTTGCTGCGGCATACGTTTAAAGCATTTCTATTTATACCGAATGATCTCGATAGTTATATCGGTTTCGATATTCATCCAATGCACTGGGTAATTCGGTTGAACGCTGTGGTCCAGATTGGGGAGCAAAGTTTTCACTCTACGTTGAATTCTATACATATACATATTGTTGAAATAAATGAGATTTTCTATAAAAAAAAAATAACAGTTTTCACTCGATGATATAATTTTATAGTTTGTTAGTAGATGTACTTGTCAAATTGTTAGAGCCACGATACGAAACATTTATTGTTCAGTTAGCAATTTGTTACATTGGGAATTTATGGGAGCAATTTTTGTTATTTTCAGACGTTAATATAGTTTATGAAAAATAATAAGGATTATAGAAAATTGCTTGTCATGTAAAAATATTGATGTACTCAATTTATTGAAGTGGCTGTGATAATTAGATCACTCACTGCGCATTAACAATATCAAAGGTTTATATAATATTATAATGTTTCGTTATAAAAATGGTGCCTTGAGTAAACACTGGTGATAGTGCTGTATCAGACTATACCGTCACAAATTTTTTAGCCTTCACCTGTATCATCCTGATTTTAAACCGAAAAATGTGCTTCTGTTATCCATTCTGTTAACTTTTATGGACAGAAGTACTTAAGTATATTTTTATCAGATACCCACAATGCCATTTTAGAATATTGTTTGATAAAATTATTCGTAACTCCTAATTATCACATTCTGACCATTTAACTAATTAAGTACTATTTTTCCAAGGTAAATAATTTTAAATAAAATAAATATATATTAAATTGTCTGGTATATCAAGTTTAATTAATTAACCAAGTACCAAATATTTCATCAAGATCCGAATAAAATAAAAAATCACATTAAATGTTATTCCACATTCAATCTAAAATTCAGGCCACGGTGAACATTCGCGCAAAAATTCCGGTTCCGTACAAACGCATAAATGCCTTTATGCTAGCGAGCTATAGCTCTCGCTGAAGCTCTCAATTGGTCGTGGCCGGTGTTTCTGCAGCGACGAGCTTTTTCTATCCATTCCATAATTACCGGCCTCCCCGGCGGTTCTTCGAGTAGTTACGTAGCCGTTCGTAATCCGTCACTTCCCTTCGAATATCTGGCATGGTTCGAGATCATGAGGTCGTTGTCACGACTCTATCGTATACTAACATCGGCTGGAATCCACAGTTTTCAGATGGGTTCCAGCAGAAAGATGTGAAATGTCAGGCGTGGGCTGAGGTCGGTGTCTTTTCGTCGCGACGCGTCGTCGTTTCCGCTCGAAGAACGCTCTTCCCCGCGGACCTATACATATAAGGAGAGCTTTCTCCGAGTTGTTTACGAAGTCGTGACGCCGATTTCACGTCCAATTGTCGAGGAGAACGATCGTGCCCGTTGTCCATCCCGTGGTGGCGATCCACGTCGAAAATCCTGTCAGGAATGTCTTGATTAGGCAACCTGTCGATGACGTGTAATCCATTTAGCTTTAGACTCGGAACAAAACGATTTTATATATTTAGGTATCGGAAGAATCTCACTTCCGTTTTTCATTTTTGAAAAAATTGCAATTAAAAAAAATAGAAAATAGTAATATCAAAAATTTTGTACTTGAAAGATTCCTGAGGTCATTCCAAACATCTTTTTCCTTTGCGAAAATGATCTCCTCAGCATCGTTAAGAAGTTATTGAGGAAAAACGCGGACCAATCAGACGCGGACCTCAACATCTGCCGCGCTCTGATAGGTCCGCGTTTTTCGTTAATAACTCCTGAACGAAGCCGCCGAGAACATTTTCGTAAAGGAAGAAGTTGCTTGAAATGACCTCAGGAATCACCCGTTTCAATGAAATACAATTTGTGGTACACCCTGTGAATATTCTTAAAATGTATAGCTCTAGTAAATCTAAAGATTTCAAGAACATTTTTCTTAGCTAACCAAAATTATTTTTCTCGTTTAATGGGTCCAAGACGTGCCTACTTATTCATTTGTTTAACCAGGAAAAAGAAGGAAGTTGCGAATAAACCGTCAAACGCAAAATATTTAAGAAAAAGGACCACGGTAGAAATCATTATTACAAAAAATGTACAGGTTAGTTAGGAAGGTAAATTCCGCCCTTTGTTATACCCAGTGTCAAAATCGAGGTCGAGCAAGACCCCTTCCCCCAGAATCAACATTTCCGGAGACAAACCATTAGGACCAGTGTCGAATTTCGCCGTTTCCGTGGGTCATCGAAGAAGTTGACAGAAAAGGGTCGCGAAGGGAAGCCCCAAGGGCTAGAACCGTGCAAATACACGTTCTCCACGGTATGTCGCTACGTGGGTTTGATATGTTTGACCGGGTGTCGAATGTCGGGCGTAATGCGCGCGAGTCCGAGCGTATATTCGTTATAATTGCGCGATCGAGAGTCGGTTTACAACGCGGATTGATACACGTCTCCCATATCCTCGAAGATCTAAACCAGAATTCCATTAAATCACTGTTTATCGCCCACAGATTGACGTAGATTTGCGCAAACGCGTCACAAACAGACTCGCCAGTAATACTTGTCTCCCCACTCCACCTTCCCCTTCTACGTCGATATCCCCCCACGCTTCCGCCCGGTCACGTGACTAATCCGGTCCCGGCAGAGAGAGGGTAACTTTTTCTCATCGATTCGAGTCAATTCCCCTGAGCTGGCGTCTCTGGTCACAAACGGCTCCGGTGAACGTCCGGGAGCTTCGAACAATGTTTTCGTCGATTCCCAGCGTTTGCGTAATTGCGATAATTTATAGAGACAGTCGGGAGGGAAGATTGCAACGTGGCCGACGTCCAATAACCTGGTTCGAGGTTCTTGGAAGTTTGCGGAGACCCGATTGTCCCGGACACCTGTATTCTCGTTTGCTGAACGGCGCTCTAATTCGCGCGAATTGCGGCCGACCTGAAATCGCGACGATGAGGATTTAGTGATGAAGCATTTGCTCCGGTTACCGAGGGATGTCGGTGGTTATTTCATTGACCTGGCTAGATCATTTTGCCGCTGCCTACGTGCTTCCTATGGCGAATTGGTTGATACATTGTACTTGATGATTTTTGGTTTGTTGGTGTGTAAGGAACTTGAATGAACGCATCGATAAAAACGAACAGATACGATAATATGTATTTTAGTAGTCTATTTTACAGATTGTTTAACACATAGAATGTCCCGGAAATTAGATTCAATGTTTTCTTTTTTTCTCATCCCAAGCTGGGACCCACGCAAACAGGATTTTCTGTTTTCTTACGAAATACTAACTTCGAATGCATTGTTGAAGGTGGGAAGACTGTAATGTATTTACAACGTACAGTCCATCTGACTCATAAAACCATCTCGCGAGAAGTGTATGGTGGCACATTTTGGCGACTAAATCTACACAGCAACTTGGCTAAAGAGTAAAACCTATGTTGTTAGAATAGTTACGATCGGAACAGTGTATTTACCATCGATACTGAAGAAGGAAGCGCGGACAAAGATCCATTCATGCGAAGACCGCTGGGTCAAGCGAAGTCGATCATGCGGAGAACACCCGTGACTCCTTTGGGATCTTGTATGACGTATGAGAATGTTTCCGTTCCTCTATATGTAGTACTTTGGTAGAACCTGAATTATCCGAACCGATGATTACTCTCGTGAGAATTTCATTAAAAAAACTGTTCTATTATCCGAACACCCACGTCTCCCAGATTAATTTGACTCCGATGTATTTCATTCTTTTTTCCCCTTGGCTCGTCTACGTCCAAAGTCGATCCAGGCTGCCAAAGTCCAGGGATCGGAGCCTCGAAAAGCTACGACTGTAGCAGAGACACAGTGGTCCCATTCAAACGATTCGCCAGTCAATTATGCGCCCCGCGTTGCGCAACGTTCCCCGCTAACGAGAATCGTGCGCTCCTATTCGGGACCAGAGCAGAACCGTGCATGGAAACGTTTGTAATAAAAGGGCACGCGTTCTCTTCCTCTGTTTCCCTGCATCACGGACTCCGCCAGCCTAATTATTCAGGGAGGCTCCGCGTTAGGGCTCCGCGGACCTTATACAGGGTGCTCGGAGAACCTCGCCAAAAACGGTGCAGCGCTTCCGCAATATCTAACGAGCCGGAGGACCTCGATTTTAACCCTTTGCGGCCCAAAGTGGCTGTTTTATTCCGAAACTTGCCATATGTAGCTTGCCTGTTTAGGACAGTTGAAAAATTCTGGAATTAGTTTTATGTAGCATGTACCTAACCCTCATTATGGATCAAAATGTCCATATTTTTCGGTGACATTTCTTCTGTATGCCAAAGCATTCTCCAGAGAAGATGCTCGTAGTGAAAGAAGAATTGATTGAACAATTAAAAAATAATTTGAAGAAAATTAAATAATGTGGGAACTAAAGGGTTAATTATAACATTATTGATGAAAAGAAAGAAAACAACTTTAAATATTTCTACCAATTCCACGACTTTCGAATAACAACGAGCGGCACAGTACACTCAGCATCGTTATGTGCATTCAGTATTGCTCATAGATCACAAGCGGACAAAATCGTGATCGATGCAGAGAGCATTACAACACCGGGCAAGCCCGACTTTGCTCGCTCGTGCGAGACGATATTTCGGTTCCTTTGGCGCAAAATGGTAATTGGGCTTGGCACCGTCGACTCGCTGACAGCTGAACAGTCAAAACACAGCACATTAATCTAGTCCAGATAGACTCGATAATTTTTTACAAGCGAAAATCGTCATAATATTAGAAGGGACCAGACGAATCCCATTAATAGCAGGAAGAACGATGATTCATACGCACGCGGTTCCATCTTTCACCCTACTCGCTGCATGTCTCCGTCGCTTGTCATGGGTTTTGCCGCAGAATCGCATTATCCCTGCCCTGTATTATCCAAATTACGACGGCCATTAAGCCTCTTTGGATGAGGAGTTTGTGACAGCCCCCGATTTGTCGGCGATTTGAGGAATGGGTCCTTTTGTCGGCCCTGAAAGGTTGCTAAATCGTTTTGTTGGCTGCTGGTGGCTAGCTGGGCTTCGACGATTATGTCTTATTCGGTGCACCATAAACTGCCCATACATACGTAAAATATTAGTCTGCAGATTTGCACAATTCTCTAAATTTCTTTATTCGCGATTTCATATTTTAAACAAATACCAATCAGAGTAAGGTCAAACGATTTACAGTACCTAAATGCGTTTAAATAGACGAATTTTGAGGAACACATGGGGATTAAACAAATTGCAAAATATATTAATACAATTTTTCTTCCCTCAACCCTCCAGGTACCATCAACAACCAAAAATTTATTTCACCACAATTTCCTTCAATTCATCTACAAAATCTGCCTAAATCAATCACAAAAGACTACAATCTCCACTTATTGTCAACCATTGGTCCCAGGGTCATTCCCACCAAAAATGCAAACAAATGACGTTTTACAACTATTATGGCACCATCAACAATGCTATCAAAAATTTATTTAAGTAAAGTTTCGAAAGTTTTATTTTCGTCAGATGCGAAAGCCTATTATTGGTCCTACGGTTATCCTCGTCAAAAATTTCAAACAGACGACGTTCTACACCTATCGGGGCAGTACCGTATTACCATAATCTCGTCACAAACGACGAGTAGGTTCGCCATGAACTTCGCAGCTCCCGTTTCGGTCGAGTTTCCCGCGCGGAGGCGCAAAACCGGCGGATGACTCAAACGTCCGCGATCCCGTGCAGCATCCTCGCTGCACATGCATGCACGCACGCATTTACGCACGCCTACCTGCGACCGGAGCAGCTTGGACAGCTCTTCGTGGTCCCCTCGAGAAAAATGAAAGCATTCGCGCGGGGTGCGGCACAGGCGGACGCGAAAGAGGAAGAGACAATGGCACATTGTGCGTCGACCGGCAGGAACACGCGGGCCTGGTGCACGCACCGCATCCGTTTCTGATCCGGCACACACGCGAACCACGGTTTAAACATAGCCTGTGACGTCAGTGATGTCTGCAACCCCGTCATACTTGCGCTCGCAACATTTCGGTACGCTTTCCTGAACCTGTCCCGAGGACTAATTTCAGTAATTTGATGTTTAAAAAAAAAGAAAAAACAGTGATAAAACTGTGTTAGATAATTATTGTATTTTGTGTCCGAAAGTGCTTTGTGATGAAAAAATGCTGTTGTATCACACTCGGATTTATATTTTCTATTACCTCCTTAAGAAATTTTGAAATGTTTCACTATTTTTAATAAATGTTTGTTGTACCTGACAGGAAGCGAATTTCAAGAGGTTTCTTTTATATATTATTTATCCAACATACGGAACCATCTTGTTGCAATATTTCAAGCATGCTCCTCGCTCAGCAAACTGCGAAACGGTTAAAAAGTGCATCCTCTCGATCAAAGAGAAAAAAGAAGATCGCTACACCCTCGGTGCGATCGAGCCGGAAAGATTGCGCGAGTCTTCGACCTTCGACTCCGTTCCACGAATCGCAAGTGGGTTCCACCTTTTCGTGTCTTCTTTTTTCGCGGCGCATGAGTCAAATGATGCATCGATCACCGACGCAGTTGCATCGCGTTGCGCCTTGCCCCTCGATCGGCTTGGTCGTATACTCTGTAGAAGTTTATCAAACTGGAAGTTGCACAGTGGTGCGCAACAGTGTTTTAGGAGTTGAAGAATTTGAAAATAAATTCCTATTCCACTCCAGTTTCTTACAATTCAGGTAGAAAATCTTTATTTTAATAAAATAGTTTTAATATAGCAACTTATGTTGATCCGTGAATCCTGCTTTGGGATCATTATACGACACGCAATGTGTACGATGAGCACGAGAGTAATCGACCTTTCGCGTGAATGGCATCATTGACGAGCTCCCGGGAAACTTTCCTCCGTAAGGAGCATACTCGATTACGCAACGGATGCACTTTGTCTCGATGCGTCGCCTCCAGCCGGTGCATCCAGCTTGGGAAAATACACGACGCGAATATACAGGGTGTCTCAAAAATATTGCACTTGAAGGGAGTGATTCCTGAGGTCATTTGAAGTAACTTTTTCCTTTACCAAAATGTTCTCCCCGGCTCCGTTAACGAGTTATGTAGTAACGAAAAACATGAACCAATCACAGCGCGGCTACAGTTGAGCGGGACGTTGGCATTGGCCGAACTCAAATCAGTCCGCGGTAGCCACGCTCTGATTGGTTGACGTTTTTCGTTAAGAACATTTTCACAAGGGAAAAAGTTACATCAAATGACCTCGGGAATAACTCGTTTCAAGATAGTACAACATTGTTGGGGCACCCTGTATAGAATGTATGACGAGTTACGACAGTCTGCTGCCTTGCGTATCAATCTTTTATGTTTTAATGCATCGGCGCATGCGAAATCGCTGTGATGAAGTGTACTTTGTTTAGTTATGTGTTATAAGCTCCTTACGTAAGCTGTATTACAGAAAAATAAGAGGAAAGAATGAAATACTCCCAAGATAAGCAGAGAATATTTATAATGATAAAGAATTGAAGTTTATCTACAGAAGTATTAATCATCGCAAACCTTCGTTTAATAAACGAACAGTCTGTTCATTAATTAATCAGCACTTTTTAGTGAATAATAAATCGTTCGATAAAAACGTGGACAAGATTACTTCGTTACTTCTTTAACAGGAATAAAAGGATCTGTTCATCGTGCTTTCATAAAATCTTTTCTTATTTTATTATTCTGATTTGAAATCATTCTTCATAAAATCTTTTCTGATTTGAAATCATACTTCATAAAATCTTTTCGCATTTTAAATCATTCTTCATAAAATTTTTAACAAACAACAATTCGTCTGAAAATAATCGCCGAAATTTAAACCGATAAAAATCACAATTATATCTGCATCGACCTAGTAAGATCAATCGTCAATTCGTAACATTAAAAACACATTAAGATTAAAAAATTAATTCTCTGACACAGATCGTGTGCCGGCACGGCGCCACCGGATAACGGATCAACGCAGATAAGATTAGTATCATAAAGTGGACCTGAAAAGAGGACCGTTGCGTAACGGTATGATCCAACAGCGGAATCAATTCGTCAACAGATAACCGATTAATAGAACCGTTAATAATCTTTACCAGCGGAATTGAATCGGTATTGAATGGACCCGGAGATCATCACAAAATGATCCCGGTTACCGCAGATAACGATGCAACTGCCGGGAACGTGACTTCGTGACAGCTGTTGCCCAAGCCAAACACACAATACATCAAATGAGCATTGAACGAAAATTCCTAAATCATTGTGTATCACCCGGGACCGGATTAGTCACGTGGTGGCATATGCACGACAGAGAAGAAGCGCGCCACGTGACCAAGCAGTGGCAGAGGCGTGGGGGAATAACGCCATAAAATAATTCTAATAATCCCTCTTCCGATAAGCACAGAGTAGTGACGTCATAAATATTTGTTGTTACACATCTTTTGTTGCATTTCAAAAATGCTCGGTCTATCCAATTACAAAACATACCAAAACACTCTCATCAAAATCACTGTCTTGTACACAGAATCTGCGAACAGGTGCAAACGAAAATTTGCCGAGGTCGTAACTCGGCTCGCAGATAATATCCGACCTGTGTGAAAGGAGCAACACGATTCCGTGCGCATGAGAACTAAGAGAGAAGAAAAAGAGAGAGGGGGAACTATGTAGAAGAGAACTTTGTATCGCGAGGCCTAAAGCAATCCCGAACCGATTTGAATACGACCGCGTGACTCGCCGGTAGACGACCTTGCAACGCTCGAGAAGATCTCTCGCATTCGATCGAAGGATCGGCGCGATGAAAACGCTAATTTCCGTCGAAACGAGGAGCGAGAAAAAAAATGCAAACCTCTTTCCGAAAATACTCGGCCCCCGGACCTTGAAACCGGGTCGCGTGACGATCGAGGTCTCGACCCTGACACAGATGCTGCAGAAGAAATCTGACGCTTGCTCTTACACGATCGAGATACACCATCACCTTGCCGGTGCAAAATATTTTATGGAGCGTGAAGTCGAGTGTCTCTCTAGTGTTTACGATCTTCGCGGCGAGATTAGGATGCCGGGAAGCGTATGCGAGCGAAGTCGGGATCAGTGTTTATGGAGGCATCGGGCGATACAGTCAAGGACGCTGCCGATCTAAAAATATAAATGGTCACGCCAGAAATCTGCATTTTGTCACAGTATTTGTCACAGTGATTTAAGTGTGTCCGAATTTTTTGAGAGTTTTTGCTAAATGAATAAATAGAAATTAAATGAAAAATTGATCATTCAAGTTCCTCTGGTATTATCCTTTTATGGTGAAAGGGAAGGCTGAAAAAAATTTAACATCGCATGTCTCGGTGATTTAAACGTTGCCTGACTCTTTTCGGAATTTTTGCATGGTATTGGTAAAATAAACAAAAAATTGATCTTCAATATTTTTCTTGCTACAATCCTCTTCTGTTTAAAAAGAAGAGGTTGAGGAGGCAATATGTTCCTTCTTAATTTAAGAGCATTTTTAACATAGTACAATATTATTAAAATTCTAAGATGTTGACAGTGTGAGACTGAGACAGTCTTCACTAAAATTGTTTGCTAAATACAATAAAAATATAGCATTGCATAATATTATTAAAATTCTGAGAAGACATTGAGATTGATCAGAACAAAAATCCAGTCTTCCCTAAAATTGTCTACTAAATACAGTAAAAATGTGAATAAATAACACGAGGATTATCGACAACAATAGTCTTCAGTAAAATCATCCACGAGAAAGTAAATACATACAGTAAAACTGTAAAACAACGTTTCCCAATTTGAATAAAGACGCGTGAACGCGTGCTAGGACTACCAGTTTTCCCATGGAATCCCGAGTCGAATGCACGGTCGAGCTATCGATCGACGAATAACTGTGTCCCACCCTGTTATCGCGGCTATCGATCCTTTGTCGGCGTAAACCGCGACAAGCCGGAGACACTGGAAGCCAATTCGGCCTCTAATCTATCAGGTTATGAAGCGGTACCGCGTGACAACAGCCGACATACTACATGCTAAACACCATGAATGGACACGAAGGCGTCCGAGTGAATGGAGAAACCAACGGGCGAGTTTCGCCTACGCGTTAAACTGCATAGGCAGACAGGTATACTGCTTATACGCGCGGTTTTGCACTGTTCTTGCACACACTGTACAATGCGGTTCCTTGTAGCTGCATATGGACGCGCGGGGAACGACCGAACACCGTCGAATACCAGCCGCGATTGTTCACCGTACACCGTGTTAATTGTTCTGCGAAATAACCCCGATAAGATCTCGCGATTGTAATCGACTGTGGAGCACGATATCACACCTTGCCGTTCGCGCGTCTTACATCGCATTTCGCTTAGGGTCTGCGTCATTTGCAAATCTCTATTTTTAGGATTTATTAACTGGCGTTCAGAATTTATTGACAAGAATTTTCAAGTTGGAGAGAATTTGTTCTTTTTAGTCGAGTGTTAATTTTGCAATCATCTTTGTTCTATTGGTAACCGCAGAATTTTCAATTTCAAGGTCAGAAGGAAAAATATTTTTTTTTTAGTGCAAAAGGAACCATCGGTCAAAACTCGAATGTTCTCTTAAAAAATTATGATAAAGTTTTTTCTCACTATCACACAAACCGAATTTATTTATTTCTCTATTGATGAAGCGTTTCGAAATTATTTTTTTGCTTTTCTTCCTTGTATTTTGCCTGAATTGAATTATTGCTACGTTTTCGGGTCAGGTTTTAAAATAGCCTACCGCATACGCAAACTGTGATGTTCGCTGCACACGCAGAAGCGTTGCATAATAAAGATAAGGTGATAACAATTATGCTAATAATTCACGAAAAGAACCAGTTCTTTCGCACGTGTTCTCCGCGGACATCAGCGTTTCAACTGGAAAGATTTCGGCGAGATAAATAGTCTGTTCGCGATACGGCGGAGCATAATATTGATACAGGTTGTTATCACTTCGGACGATCGTTCGAAAGAGTTAAAACTGCTTCTATCTGCCGCTGTCAACTGGAGTGGTTGATCTTATGAACGCGAACAATTAATTTGCAATTAGCCTTAAAATGCCACGGAAATATAAGATATGCCTGCAGGAACTAAAAAATAAATTTCAATCTCAAGGAATTTCTAAATGAAGTTTCCAAGCAAACTCGACAATTATAAAAATATGTAGTACAGTAGAAAAGCTCAGAAATGAAAAATATAAAATGTTAATAAAATATTTCTTAATTGCTGGTCTTAAGAAATCTCGTTTTCTACAGCCAATAGCCTTTTGTAAAGATGAGTTTCGGTTGGTCATCACCAAGCAATGCACAGCAATAATCATCGAACAATATTAATGACACGCACGTCCTCCGAGTGCGATGGGAGGGGAGGGATGCACCGAGGGTGCAACGACTTCTCTCGTTGTATCAGCGGAGAGATAAACGTCGAGATTGCCGTTGAGAAAAGGGGGGACGGGTAAGAACGAGCGAAATCAACGGCTGTAATCCAGGTATGCACTTGGGCGGCTTGCCAAGCCACTAGGAATGCAGCCCCGCGCCGCGTGCATCCCGTAACCGAGCCCAATCGCCACGTATGACCCTAACACGACTATGCACTCAACGAAATCGCGAGGACGTTTTGCTCCGTGTCATCTTGCCAACCGAGAACAGAAGCCTCTGTGGGGAAACAGACTTTCTGAATGGAAAATAGACGCAGCGTACGAAGAAGTAGAAGTGCAGTAGGGTGCAGTCGACATGGGAATGACCATGGTCTTCTAAACAAATTTACATTTTTTCTTTGTATGTGCATACGTACAGTGAATATAAAATTTAAAAAAATTTCTGCTGAACTATTCATTTTTCGACATGCACGGGTTAATACTTTTTTTACAGAGAATAAAAAACTGCTTCGAACGGTGCACAAAAAATATAAAATTTAAAAAATCAAAGTTGACCTTCAAGTTTCCTAAACAACTTCACTTATAAAGAAGTCATGTCCCCGCCACACGACGCCCCCTTGATACCATGCAACATCTGTGGAAATAATTTTTTTGTACAACGCATAATTCGAGATTAGGTGCCCGCATTCTTAAAATAAAAATTTGTTAGAATGTTAAATGTTAGTTTTTGAATTATCTATTCACTTTGCTTGGCTACAGAAGGGTTGATGAATTACCAACGATCGAGCTCGATTCCAGTTTATCCCCGAAAGATAGCAGCGAAGAAAAGACGAAAAGGATTAGCGGAAATGGTTTGATAAATGTCCGTAGCGTTCTCTGTAAAAGAAGCACGATAAGACTTGATAGAAGAGGACAGTTCAGGCTCCAGTGGGGAATGACTGTGGTCCGTAGATTTGTACGCGTCCCTCGCATACTTATCGGTCGCGAGGCTCCTCTGGCGGGACTATTCCTAGCGGGCCGGCTGGCTTACAAAGCCCATTATATTAAATTATCGGGACGAGCGTTTTACGCGTTAGCGTATTTATAGGGGACGATAATTAAGTACTCTTTTACGGGGAAGAAAAGTCTGAATGGCGTATGAAAGGCGAGTGGTTGACAGTGATGCATAGCGAAGACAAGGAGGGTAATAATAGCCGATAAGTCACTCGCGTTACGGAGCCCGATGGCTGCGCCGTTGCATCATTGGCAAAGATCGAACTGACTATGCCCGTAAATCGCGATTTCTTCGGCCCACATGGAGCCACGCAGCAAACGACACACAAAGATCTACGCGTTACCGATACGATACGATAGAATAGGATACGAGATCTGATTCGATCCGCTTCGTTCTCCCTTCGATTGTAGGTTATTGATCCCCCGGCATTCGCGTACGCGTGTCGCCTTTTAGCTCCGCTCTCCGGCGCCCATTTATGATTGATAACGTCGATAACGAGGCGCATGGGTCGCTTATCGGCCCACGCGATTTTATGCTCCCTTGTGCCCTTGCGACACTTCCGCGACGCTGTGCGCGAGGTTGATTCAACAAGTTGTTCGGGCTGCTTAGATCTGTTCACAAATTGTCGTCTACTTCCTGGTAACTGTACAGGGTGTCGCGCCCGATTTTGACGTCTCCATTGTCTCGCTATTATTACCTGTAGGAAAAAATGCTTCAGAGGACATTCGAACGGTATCGAGTGGGGCATAGTTTGGTGTTATCAGTTTTTTCGTGAGTGTACGCGTGAAGGTTATGTGAAGGTCACCTTCGTTTTCTTTAATGAAATTATGTATTTTTTAGTACATCAATGGATGCAGCTCGATATTACTTGTAAAAAAATATTATAGTTTAGGAGATATTTCAATTTAAATAATTGGAAGACACCATTACTGTCGTACTAAACATTTTAGTCCTTCAGTGTTTATCTTGAGCCTGTAAGAACCAACCAGAAAATTATTAATATCATGCAAATAAGCATTGATATAATTATGGGGTGAAGATTCCGTTGGATTCTACCCTAATCGGTGCCTCCTTCATTCACTCTTCCGAGAACCGAAGACCCAGATCAGGAGACACGGTCGTCGCGAAGGAAGTCTTGAACTTTCTCGTCCGAAGTGTATCACATGTGTTTCAGAAGAGTTTTTAGACCAGTATCACAGTACGTAAACGATCCTGATTGGAATAGCTCGCAGCCAAGAGATATCTGACCTCCTTATGCAGAAGATCGCTCGCAGATTTCTCGGCTTGGGCCTCGATAAAAGTCGCCAGAGATTTATAGGAGCATAAACGTACACCTATGTACGTGTGCACGTCGAAGAATCTGAGTGCAGTATAATTACTCACGATCGGAGGTGCTTTAACGAGCACGATACGGCACACTGTTTCTATCGTCGACGGGACTCGCATGAGTTCGACGTGGACCCCCAAACAATTCTAACTTTCATCTCCCCATGCTATCGTCACTTTCACATCCACACAATCATCATTTTTTGGTCATTCATAATTCGTAGAGGCATTCTAAATATTTGTTCTTAAATATAATAAGTAGACTACCGATTTTATGCATTTATGACAAAAATGTGATTTAAATTTGGAAAAATATTGGAAGAATTTAATAAGAATTTAATAATAAGAAAAAAAATTGTCTATTTCACCCTAGTTCGTCACTTTACATGCAAATATCTATCGCAACAACAATTGTTTGGTTACATCATGTAACGCTCCATTACATTCAATAAAACGCAGTAGCGACAAACCAAACGATGACACACTCTGCCACCGGATACTTATTGTCATCATTATCACGGCAGATTCATAGTGAGCCGCGGTGCGATCAGCCCGATGATTCGCCGGGGAATTATTCACAGCACGCGTGTATTTCTGTACCGACGTGTAAAAAGCATATGTAGTACGTCGTGATACATATGTATGATTCATAAACGATGAGCAAGAATATGCGAACAGAGAGGGATTAAAGATTGGTTACGCCACGAGCGCCGATCGTCTTGTTTCTGTTTGAACGTTCTCTCCTCGCGGAATTAATACCGGCTCGAAGTGTACGCGAAGTATTAAACACACTTCGCGACCGGTGACACGCAGCGCGCACTTAACATAGTCGCTACACGCGTTTTAGCGAAGCGCCGGCCCTCGCAAGAAGCGCGTGGCTCGCGTATCAAAGGGACCCATTCATCGCGATTCATGTTCCGCGCGCAGAAGAATGCTAACGAGATTGTATAATTGCTGCGGGCGTGATATTATTAACGCGAGGGGCCCGTCCGACGCTTCGATCGCGAACAGAAAAATGCGAATCGCGGACTGGCGCCGCGCCGTTTCCGGAAACTGCAATTTCTTATCTAGGCTGAGTCTTCGCATTGTTGCACTTTGCAATGCAGCAGAAAAAAATTGCGTCGCGACACAGGAATTTAACCATTGAGTTTTTAAGGCATTTGTTATTGTTCTATTACGCTGAAATTCCTCATTACTAGAGTGCGAATCTTTATGAAAAATTAAAATTGTTTCCACCAATTGTAAAACATAGGAGCTAAATAAAACCGAAAGGTTGAAAATGATCATGTTCTGTAATTTGTCTAGCCTTTTTACTGTTTTAAAGTTTCCTAACCATTCTTCTTATAAATGCATAAAATCCAGTCTATACAAATCCACTTCCTTGGAAGAAATGATTCCTGAGGTCATTTGAAGTAACTTTTTCCTTTGCGAAAATGTCGTCCGCGGCTTCGTTGAGGAGTTATTGACGAGAAACACGGACCAATTACAGCGTGGATACTGCGGACGGGTTCCGGCTCGGCCAATGCCAGCCCCACGCTTAACTGTGACCGCGCTGTGATTGGTCCGTGTTTTTCGTGAATAACTCCTTTAACGGAGCCGCGGAGAACATTTTCGCAAAGGAAAACATTATTTTAAATGACCTGAGGAATCAACTTTCTCATGGACATACATTTTTGGGAAAACCTGTGTATATTGTTGGGATGTCAAATGTTTGAAGCATTAATGGGAAAAGATAAATTCACGTGTTAAAGTCCCAGCACACAACCCGCGGATCCGTTTCCCGTTCGCCGGAAGTGCACCGCGCCAAGGAAAGGGAGGAAAGAGAGGTGACATCAGCGGAAGTCTGACGATACTCGCGAATGTATGGTGTTAAGGATGCGCGTCGACGATAAGGCGACCGGAATCCTTGCTAAACGTGCTCGCGGAAATACGCTCAGCGCCGGGATGTCCGCCGCGGAGTTTCCTCTTGATTTTCTATATTCTATGTATAAATTCTATATGCTACACTACCAGGAAACCAACTAGCATGTATTACACTTTCACTGATCTAGCTAGCGGAAGCCGCAGTCTCCTCTTCTAGCACTGCTCCCGTCGACAGATTTAATGCGCAAATATTCCGAGCTCGCGAAACGTTCGTGGCATTTTCACGGCGGCGATTATTCACGGAATGCTCGATACCCAGGCGCGTCGTAAACAAACCTCGACATTCTTACACCGACCCGGCCCGGATCGCTCGTAAAACCGTTCCATAATGTCCGCTCGTAGGTTACTATGGTCTTCTTCTTTTTTTTTGGATTCGGTCTCGAGGGGACGAAAGGACAACGTCGCTATCGCGATCGCCTCGCGACCTTTCCATAAAATCTGCCCTCCCCCGCGTCCCATGGAGATAAAAAGCATGGCGAGACTGTGTTTCCGAGAGGAGATATTGTTTTAGTGGAGCTCGATCGATGGGGAACAGGTTTAACCTTGCGATCAAATTATTATGAACACGTTGAAATTTATTCGAACTTTGGTATTGTTTCAAACGTGATATGAATTTATGATCATAATAATTTTTTTACTGCTCCAGTTAGTGCAATTTAAATATTAAAACTGCTTAGAAAAAAGATTTATTAGAGAATTCACTTTATTTTAATAATTATTACAAGGAGTAATGTATTTAGACATGCACTATAATATTTAACACTATTCTAACACAATAATATTCATGAAGACAGGAGCTATCTTTACTCAATTTTTCCATCTGTCCACAGAAATCTGATTACCCACTGTAACTTGATCATGTTGCTTCTTCTCGACTAGATCAAAAGACACTTTTGCTTTCTTCCAGCAACAAACTGACCCATAAAATTAATGTTATGGGTTTGGCAAAGACACCGTTTCTGAAAGAGTAGGTTAACGACAGTTTGTTATGTTTGCAGATGTTGATTTTAGCTTAGAGAATGATCACCGTTCAGGAGGATCATCTAAAATCGCTGATGACGTGCTAAAGATAATATTGAGGCAAGACCCTGTCTCGTGTCTAAAATTACGGAAAGTATTCAACGTGGCCAACAAAAAACAATTTTGAGTATTTACAACGAGCATTATGGCAGAGACAGTGGCCAAAACTATTCTCTAGACCTAATCATTTGAGGACATAAAAAATATCCTGAGGAGAATATTGAAGCAAGGTCCAATCTAAACATGCCGGAAAGATAAAAACCTGCGTGAGCAATAAATTGTTTGTACAATTACCTCTAAATTTTACAAAATGTAACATACTCTTCGCCCCAATTGTACCAACTTCATCGTAAAGGACTCATTCCATTATATTTTTATGCGCGATGTTTCCCTCCGGATCGATGCGACGCGCCACTGTCTCCTCCTACGTAGTTTCGTTCCTCGTGGAATAAAGGAACAGAGTGTGTTCTATGAGCCACCCCTGACAGAACATTTTCACCCCAACGGAAAACAATTATAGTCCTCTGTTTCTCGAGGGAGAGAAAAAAGTCGTAACTTTTGCAGTCGGTTCGATTGACGGTTCGAAGAGGATCGAAGAGGATCGAAGAGTATCGAATCGAGCAATTTGTTTCTTTCACCGATGGAGAGGCCTGCGAGCGGAATCGTGGCGGAGACAAATTGCTGCGAGTGTTCGATTGCCCGTTGAACGCCGCAAGAACCGACTCCGCTCCCTCCAGCGTACACCAGAAATAGTTAATGCGGATGGAGACTATATATTTCTCCGCGCGTTTTCTCTGCACGCTTCGCGAGAAACTGGGCCCCTGGCGCTGCCGGGAAAATTAACCGTATAGTCGAGCACAGCTCTCGCTGTCTTACTCATTTTCCGGGTAAACGCGTCGCTCTCGGCTTCTGATCTCCCCGCGTCATTCCGGCACACTCACTGCCCGTCGGGTCCTTTGTCAGTTCGCTCCAGAAACTGGTATATTCATGTACATAACTGTATTTATTGTCCAAATGTTATGAAACGTTAGAATTTCACGAAAATAGTTTCGCTAGCAGTTTTAAACTTGGGTGACGCTGCGGGGAACGAACACTGGATTTTCGAGAATTTTTTAAAGCGAAACTAGTGACCATACGAATTTGAAATTTTACGGATTTATTGATACCTAAGGCGAGATTATACAGGATTTTTTAAAAGTAAAAATATCGACTTGGTCCGAAGTTACAATAATTCTAAGATATCGCGTTTGGGCCAGGCGGGACATAGTCGATTTCGATATCGTGCTCGATCGACAAGCGATTTTCTTTATTTTTGTAATAATCCTGCAGATTGTACAGTTTTAACTGGGATTACTTGTAAAAATAAAGAGAATCTTCCACGTTTAAATAATGTTTTTTCTGAAGGGACTCTTAATTTCGATATTTTTTTGGAGTTAATCTATCGCAAACGCGATACCCATTCAACGCCACGAGTCCCTCCCACAAGCGTCACCCACCCGACTCACCCCACAGCGTATCGAAATCGAAAATATTTACAAACCGTCGCGATAACACGAACGCCGTATTTTTTTCTCGGCGTAAAACTGTCGCGGCGATATCGCGACATTCGCGTCGGCGTTTTCGTTCGGATTTCGTCGTGCGAATCGCCGTGTTTTCGCCGAGCTTGTGTTTCACGGGCTCAATTCGACGATACGCTCGCGATATCCTCCGCTGACGCACGGTTGTGCGATTTTACTGTCGATTGCGAAATGCAAATCCGTGGCGCCAGTTTGCAGCGACGCCGGCCGGTTGCGTCATCCGACGCTTCGGGAATTTTTCCTGGGTGTTGCCGAATTTGGACCTTGATGCATTTTCTACGTTACGAGTCTCTTCGAGCGTTCGAAAATTTCGGGATCGATGATTCTGTCGGTGTGTTGGTTTAGGACAGCTCGGTTAGTGTAGGATAGCGATGTTACGGACCGGAAACGTCGGCGTCGCAGGCATGTTGATTGCAGGGAATACATATATCAATCTGCCGGTCGTTGGGCGCTCATTCATGGCCGCAGAAGCGCCAGACACGACCGGACATCATCGCGACGATGCATTAGAACCACTCGGCCCGGACTCGGATATTAAGAATGACTTAATTAGCCGCTCGACGTGTGGCGTACGAAATGCACGGCTAATGAGCTTCGCTTTGACCAGCCCCTCAAAAATTGTGAAATATTGCAGAGGGTATCTGCTACTGTCATTGACCTTTTAGACTGGACAATATGAGGAGCCACAAAAAATTTCCAAAATTCGGAACAATTTAAAGGGTTAAAATTGTTTTTTAAATATGAAATAATTAGGATGTTACTAAATGTGTTAACATCAATTTTCTACCCAGATTCTAGTTTCCAGTTTCTCTCTATTTATACTGAGACCAAGAAGAAGATAGACGTTGATATCAAAAAAAAAAATAGATTGAAAAATATGTAAAAGAGAATTGCTCTGTAAAGACTCGAATGGACTGCGAGAGTAAAAATTAGGTGAACTGTATTAGGAATCGATCAATCTTGATTCCCACAGTTTTCGAACGATTAAAAAACATCGCCGATGCGGGGCTCTTCCGGCGCACGTTTCGAGATGCATTCATCGTCGAATTATCAGAGCGAGGCGATGTACAGTGTTCCGCGATGCGACCGAGTGTGCAGCCAGTCGGGAGAACGACAAAAAGCAGATTCCCCGACAATGTCCCGGGGCGACGAAACAATCGCGTCCCCCACTGTTCCTCGAGAAACCGAGGAAGTCGTGCATAATGAAACAAAACGAGGAGAAAGAGATCCCTCCTCTCTCCCTCTCTCTCTCTCTTCTTCTCTCTTTTTCTCGCACCACGCGTCGACGTCCCGGAAGTGCGAGAGCCGGTCGCGCCTCATTACCGCGAGCGTTTCCCGTGGAACGACTAATTGCAATCCTCTTCGTCTCCCCTCCCACCTGCTCCACACTCGCTCTCTTTCTCTCTCCATATCTCCTTTCAACCATTCTGTCTTCGAGTCGACGCTCGTTCGACGTTTCCTGCTCGTTTTCCTTTTCACCGAGCGCGAACGGGAACTTGCACGGAAGCAATCTGCGCGCAATTAACGAGGCAGACCTGTAGAGTAGACTCGGCCAACGGTGAAATCGATTTGAGACGCGCGATCGCCGTTCTATGGGGTTCTAGATCCTTGGAGAGACTCGAGTCAAGGGATCTGTGGGGCTGATGGTTAGTTGGGTGAGGGATGACGGAGTTTATGGGGGTCCCCTTAAATAAATATACATATGTTTGATCTACAATGCCCCCTTTCAATCTTATACTTCAGCAATTTTGTTGTTGTTGCCTCTGCAATTTTTCCTGGCGCTCCTGAAATTTTTCTTGATACCTCTGCAATTTTTTATGATTGCGATCGGTGCTAAATTATTTTTGTTTCACCTTCAACCATTCATGATTGCTGACTGTAGAAATATTTCTTTTAGTAATCTGGCACACAAGACCGGTTCTCGCTTCAATATTGTCTCTAACGTCATCATCGATTTTGGCTGGTCCTCCTAATAGACAGAGTTCATCCTCCAACCCGAAATCCACATCTGCAGACTTCACAAACTATCGTTAACGTGCTCTCCCAGAAACAGCGTCTTTGCCAAACGCATTACATTAATTTTACAGCTAAATTGCTTACTGGAGTTCTCGTAATAGGCAATACCGTGAATATGTACCTTGGCAAGCAACGTCTTCGCTGTGTTTCTTCTGCCAACAGACTATCTGGTCATTCAAGCGCTGCTATATTACACTCAGATAACATGATCAGAAATGTCGTCCACCTACATCAAGCCTCTTAAGCTACGTCCACACCGAGGCAATATCAAGCTATTTGTATAATAGCGGGTAAAAATTCTACAGAAAGTTTACCACACTGAAGACCAACTGAACATTTGCTGTTTCGTTTATGTCCAGTAACGGCAAAGCTAATCAGGAAGTGATTTTCAACGAATGCAATCGGCGAGCTCCGCCAGATAGAAACGTCAGGCAGTATCCTCGCGTTTCACATTCTCTCGAATGGAATCCCCTGCGCAAACATACGTCGTTCCAGGTAGCATCAGCTTCGGGAAGCTGGCAGAGCCGAGGATTAAGCAGAGGCGACCTTCGCGAGATTTGCAGGAGCCCGCCGCTCATTCTGAAACGCAGAACGCGGCGTCGAGGAAGCATAGCGTCACGCGATAATTTTGGTGTACGGCCACTGCCTTTCTGGTTCCTTTCCCCTAGGAGAACTGGGTCACTTATTTATAGAGGAGCGACGGGGGTTGCTGAGAGGCGGGGATTGGCTGGAGAAAACTATAATTGGAGGCGGCTGGTTATTCGCACCCGACTTCTATGCTGCAAGAGAACTGGCTGAGAAACGCGAATCCCAGAGCCTACCCTCTCCTTAGCCTGTATGTAGACCTTGCGGTCCTTCGAGACTTCGATAAGGGTTGTTTCACCGAATGGACACTTTGAGAAGATGTACGAACATGTGAAAATTAACATGATCAGTTTGTAATAAATTCTAAGAAATGTTGTTAAACATGGATCCCAGAAAACAATTTTGAGTACACAAAAGGGACATTGCACTAGCAAAAGCGACTAGAACTATCCTCTAGACCAGTGATGGGAATTTTTGACTGCCGCAGTCAAGAAGGATCCGCGGAACTTCCCCCACCAATTACTCTTTCGTGCAGCGCGCACCTTCGCTGCGCAGCGGTGCCTTCCAGTGCCTTCGTTTTACCCCTCATGGGCGACTGGGTTGGTGGGAGAAGCAGAGAACTCAGGGGCCCCTACCATGCCCATCACTGCTCTAGACCAGAGTCGCCAGATCAGGGGAATTCAATCGAATTGAGGGAAAAAGGTTACCCCCTCTGTGCCAGTATCGGATATTAGTGACCGTGGGGGAATAGCGTCGTAGTAGAGGAAAGTAGAGTGGGGAGACACGTCTTAATCTGGTGACTCTGCGTCGCCACGATAGGGGCCCCTCAAACGCTCGCTTCCCCCACCAACCTCTCTTTCATGCTGCGCGCACGTTCTGGTGTCTCTTGCGACTTCGTTGCCCCACCGTATGTGCCTTCATAGCTACGGCGCGTTCTTTCACCATGGTAACGGTGCCTACTGGAAGGGGATACCGGAGACGGATCTGCCTTGCTCTAGACCTAATGATGTCCTTCCAATTCATCGAATCGAGACTGCAAGGAAGACCAATGATCATGCAATCCGCTCGTAGCCCGGTAATTACTCCTCCATTTTGAATGTGGGTTGTCCCCTGTTCTCATGGATCATGAAGCCGGCGGTGAGATGTCGCTTCCGTCACGTCGGAAGTTTAACGTCCTCGATCCTTTCTCCGATCGGCCATCGATCGTGGGGACACCTCTGGCATGACAATTCGGCGCGGATGGGCCATTGTGTCACGGAAACTCGCCAGCCATTCACCGAGGAAAGGATTGCTGTGTCTCGGACGAGTGATGGATAGAGTCTGCCGCTTTCCAATGGAATCGAAGGAACCGCATTAATCTCGGGGGTGCCGTGTATACTGGGGATGAAAAGCAGGAAACGCGGTCATTCACCGGGAATATTTCGGTTCCCGATAGACAATCATCTGTCTGGCCGACGCGACGCGCAGCTGAACCAGTCAATATTCCAGACTTCGAATCGTATTATTTCCTTTTATTCCTTCTTTTCATGTAGCCAGGAAATTTCTTTGTGGTATAATTCACATAAAACAATCTATAAAATACTTCATTTTTACTTCACTTCACTTTGCACATTTTTATTATTTTCTTGGTTCTTTTCACGTTGATATACATCAAAAAATATATTTATTATAAATTCGCGTAGCAGTATTAAAAATTAGTGAATTTGAAAACTAAAAATAGTACAATACAGTCCAAGTATTGAGCTGATTATTTATACAAGAGTTTTTTTATTGAGATACTTCGATGGACATTTTCGGGCCAGTTTAGGGTTCACGTATTCAAACTCTTGCAGAGGCGTAAAAAATGAATGAATTTGAAAAACAGAAATAGTAAGAGCTCAAATAATTCAACTATATTGCGTGTACAAAATTACGTTTTTTTTATTAAGATATGTAGTTTGGCGAGAGGTTGTTTTTGCCACATTTAGGCTACCCGGACCCACAGTGCGGCGATGCTCATCGGGGTCGTTGTTCCGACATTTATTGTGCTCCCTCTCTCGCGTTCCTCGTCTCCTTTCCACCGTGTCCTCTTCTTTCTTCTCTTTTTTTCTCCCTCTCTCTCTCTCTTTCTGTATCTGCGCGGAACCGCTCCCTTCGTCGTCATCTGTGTAATTGCGTGTGCGAGCGTCATCCGCGGGATCATCGCCGGGCAGAGCTTTCGTTGCTGTCCCCTTTCTCCCATTAGCTCCGCGGATTGCGGAATTCTCGAGTGGGCTGGCTACTTTCCTGACGATTTAGTGTATATGTACTCGTGGTTCGAGCAACTATTCAACGTTTCGCTACCCGGAAGCATTATTAAACAGCCGAGAATTCTTTACTGCTTGGGAGCTGAAAGCTCATGGGACGATGGAACGTGTTGACTGTTTGGTATTGACCATAGAAAACTTGTGGTGGAAGAATTTATAATAAATGATGTGAAGACAGCTTAACCTTTATTTTGGTAGAGAATAGTTTAGTATTGGGTGGTACAGTTGATCAATATATCTTAATTGAAAGAATACTTTTTGGCTTATAAAAATTAAAAAAAAAATGCTGGAGTATCAAATTCGACAGAACTCGGTACGATTTTTATTTATTTTGTATCTACCGATGCAATTACCAATGAAAATAGGATTTTATTTGGTACCACTTTCTTAAAATTTGTCCACAGAAATTGAAAATTGCATAGAAATGCGCCACTTATAAATTAAGAATTAAAATAGCAGTTCAGGCAATCATGTTGTGCATCAACAGCCTGAACCTTGCGGTCAGGTAACTTAGCTCAGGAAATCACAGTGCAACCAACAAAGGAAGCCGACGACGCGACGGCGTCGTAACGAGCAATAAAAGTCGGTGGCAAGGAACAGACAAAGTCGATGGGAAATGGAGGAAGCTCGGCCAGACACCAGTCGAGAGTGACTCCGAACAGAGTGCTGCAGGGACGCGGATATCGATTTCGTTGGAGCTTCACGTGGGAGGGCGTATTATGCGGGCGTGTCGAACGAATTGAGCCAGTTTTTCAACGGGGAATCCATAGGGGCGCGCCAGAATTCGAACTACATACTCTTCTCCCTCTCTTTCATTCGAAGTTACGAATTGTTGTTTCGAGCTCTCGTCCAGATCTTTGATTTACGATCGTGAGTCCAACGCGGCCGCGTCTCTCTCACGATTCAAGCCGATAGCGGCTCTTTCGTAATTATTTTGATGGTCCCCGACCGCGACACTTCCGGCTTTCCTATCGGCTCACCTCGACCATGATTTGCACATAATGGGCTGCGATTTTCTTGAGCTTTCCACCTACACGCGAATCGAAGGATGCGCGACACCCACGCGTCGATGATGACGAAAGGTCAGAGAGCCTGATGTCTCATTTCGCGGGACCATCCTCCGTTTGCGAGGGAAAGAAAACCGCGTGGACGGAACTGAATTGTGCTTTAACCCTCCGAGCGACTGCGGTGGCCCGGTCTGTTTTGACCTGGTCTATAAAAATCGTGATTTAATTAGTTTCTGGCAATTAACTGAAAACAGAGAGGACCTAATGTATTAAATAAAAATAAAAATATTTATTCACAGATTTATTCAATAACATATTTTCCATTCTGTTCTTTTTGAGGTAAGTGTTATTAAATGAACCTATGAATAAATATTTTCAATTTAAAAAGGCCAACTTTCGTTCCAACCCAATATGTTAGTTATACACATGTTGAACATTTCATCAAACAGTTGCGTCCGTTGTTCTCGATCGCAGTATTTCAATCTCCCTGACCAGGAAGATCGGATCGCGAGTGTCCTGCTCCGACTCTTCCTCCAGGATGAACACACACCGCTATCGTGTATCGATCTCCGTGCAGATACGAGATATCGACCGAAGGGAGTGTGCTCTGTCCTGACCCGATTCCGCGGTAAGCCGAACAAAGACGGTGGCCACCCACACTTACGAAATTCCAGCGCAATCTTCGCTAGGATCGCGGAGGAGCCCGCGGCTACCGTATCCGTTGATTTGCTACCTCGGTACCTACACATACGCAGGATCTTTCCTATATGATGGTACTTGATACTAAACTGCGTTTTCGTGAAAACATCCTCCAATTTAATCCTTTGAACGTATTCGAGGCTGCAGGTCTTCTATTAGTTATAATTAGGGATTTTATGTATTTATGGGAAAAATTAATAGATCCAATATAAAACTGTAGATAGATAACAATCATTTAAGAGTATCAATATATTATTATTCACTTGTTAAAATTATTAATTCATGAAACAAATTTTTCGGGTCCAGTACCTTGATGTGGAAAATTTTTATTTTGCATGAACATCCAACAGTTTAGTTACAATTAATTTTTTTCTCTGGCGTCTATCCGCCAGCGTCTTGACTTCTCCCTGCAAAGCATCCCCTTTCTGGCTGAAGAATCAAATCAGACTCACCTTGGAATTTCGCTCGCGTTTCTACCAACGTAACGAGTAAGTTCATAGCAGCCGAGCTTATTACGTTGTTCGAGCCGGACTGACGCGGTCGAACAGGAAAATCTAAATCGGTCTACGCGGCCGTCAAACCGAACGAAGACAGACATGAACGCCTGTATCGCCTGCGGCGATCGGCATGCAACCGATTCGACTGTTACGAACGAACGCGGACCCGGATGACCGACATAGATACCCGCCGGGATCACGAGTATTTCTTAATCGTTGAAAACGCCAGCTGATAGAAACCGACCTCTCGGCGAGTGTCGGTCGCCACGACGACGACGACGGTCACGTTTCGCTCGAACGGCCGGGCGAAAATCGCGCTTACAACGTGGAGGAATTCGATCCCGCGAGATAACCTCGACGGATTGAAACGTTGACGAGGCGTTCGCGCAAAAACTGACTCGTTTTTGCCGTTTCCTACTGGGCGGCATTTATTCACCATTTTCGACATGGTCCCGCTCTATTTAAATCATTGGGGATCAATGAAGCTAAATATGTTTATTTTTTAGAGTGAAAGGGTTTTCTCAGGAGATCGAAATGCACGGCGACGAAAAAACACGGGGCGACGACCGCGCGTCACAACATTGTTTGAGGAACGCTGCTCACCCCCTCGCCCAACGGACACATGCACATCAACATACATACAACAGCGCATGGTGTTTCTTTTACAATTTATCGTACAGTAGGTGCCCAAACCATTAGAGCAATTTGTTACGCTTGTGCCTGGAAATATTGTCCATGGTGTTGAACACCTGTCGGCCATTCTCAAAAATTCCTGCAGATCCTAATTAAACTCAATTTATACAGGCATTTTACTAGCCAGATTAAAATTTGTCTCCCCCCACTCTACCTTTCCCTTCTACGATGATATTCCCCCACGCTCTGTCGCGTCACGAGCACGTGACGCGTTCCGTATCTGTCGCGCATGTGCCACTACGTTAGGTTTCTTTTTCACAAAAACAGATTACTGTACGAGTTGCAAAGTCTGTGCTCACACTTCCCTCAAACGATTTACGAATTTGAATTCGTAAATGATCGAATGAGGATGAATTGCACCGTCGTGTCGAGAAAAATTACAAGAGAGTGTAAATTCGCGAATGCAACAGGTGCTCGTTTGAAAATGTATCGTTGATCGATGCTCTCCGCTACTTTGTTGAAGGAAAGCACAGAACAGCCACGCGTTTGTGACCCGATAAGAAGGGAAACGACCAGCGATCGTAACTGTCTCTCCGTCCATAAATGGGTGGCGTCTGCGTACATAAGATTGTCCGCCGTTTTTAGACAAACGGCACGAAAACGTCCTATATGGCCAGCAGCTTGGGAACGGTTCGTAATAAGTCGTTTTACGAAAACGCGTGTCCGCGGATGATGACGCACGAGCGACACGCTCGAGACACTCTCCTCGAGAAAGATCTTCTTCTATCTTTCTTTGCACCTCGTACACCTACCTTGTTCTTCTTATTCTTTCTTTCTGGCGAACATTTCTTGGCGAATGAAAAGCCGGCAACGCGTGGCACATCGACGCAACACGCTACCTGTATGGACTTCCTCCGAGCGAATGAATGAATATGTATGCTGAATTTAATTAACGAGTCAAGGCCGTAACTGTTTCCGTTGCAAACGCCTGCGCTTGCGAGCCTCGCGCATTCGTTGTTTCGCGATACTGCTTTCTTGTATCGGCGATGACTGGCACATGGTGGAAGCGAAAATTTTTTAGTCTGCTCCAAAAATGATTATAAAAAAATTCGAAATTTTTTTCCAAACTGGAATCCAAGGGAAGCATCCTCTGCATTGTAGAGACTGGAAGATGGTCGAAGCGAACATTGTCTAGCATTTTTATTCCATTCCAGAAGTGACAGTAAAAAAGTTCGAAATTTTAAAAAAAGTGCCTCCCATTACCTGGAAAGCATCCTAGGGAAGCATTGTAAAAGCTGAAAGATGGTGGATACAACAATTATGCATTTTTATTCTGTTTCAAAAATAATTTTTGATCTTAAAAAACCAGGTTCAGAAACACCAAAAAAAGGATCGATGCCACATTCGAATGGATTTAGCCTGAATCGCAGCACTTGGAGGGTCAATTTTAAGAATTCTGTAGAATAATCGGGAGGAGAGTAAATTATTGAGAATTCGAGGTCGCCGACGGCAAAAGTCGATCGAAAGAAGGAGGACACCGTGGCGCAGCGTGGCCGCGATAGGCAATACGCGATCATGCGAGTGCACGCGAGCCGCGTGCACAATTACACGGTCGCGTACACGCCCCCAGAACTCTCAGATAAGCCCTAATCGCACGAGCTATTCGGAGCACGGCCACACTTGAAATTCGAGGGCTATTTGGCCGAACGATGCTGCCTGCTTCTAGTCTTCCGTGTAACCAATGGCCTGTTCTCTCTCTTGAGATGGAGAGAAGCTGAAGGCAACTTCTTGAGACGTATTATGTTAATCGTGACCTCGTGTGTCGCGTACCAGTTGCGTGCCTCGAACGCATCCTAATAATCCTAACAATATTCAATGTTTAACGATGTCGCACGTGCGCCGTGTCCCGGCTACCGGCTATTTTGAACCGCGTCACATTTGCGGCGAAATACCGACACGTCGCGAAGATTGCGATTATTATGCTGGAAATGTAAATTAGCTGGTGGCAACTAGGTCTGTCTGATAATTAGAAGGATGACTTTGTCTGCTAATCGCACTGTGACGCTTATTTTTCGTCGCACATTTACTATATGTTGGTATATTGTAGTAAATTCTAGTATATTATGCTATATTCTAGTGTATTATACTATATTCTAGTGTACTATAGTGTATTATAGTATATTATGCTATATTCTAGTCACCGTCATCGACCCAACGAACACTCGTCCAAATGCAATTTTATCTAAAGGTCCACTGACCAATTAACCAAAACGAAGCCTACCAAAGCGATCTTTCCCATTCCACAGTTTCCCAAAGCGGAATTGAAAAACTCCGGAACAATTGAAAGTTCTCGCTCGTAATTAGTCATGAAAGAGCTCGTTGGTTAAATTCCATCAATTCCCGGTGTCATCGGCGTTGCGAGCATTGCAAAACCAAACAGATAAATTAACGTTTATTATCTCCGCGTAAAAACGGAGCTGTGCAGCTCCCATCTCGGGCACGAGGAAGGGCTCGTTGCTCCCGGTGAAATTGCATAACGCCGCAATTGCGCCGACACCGAGAGCCGCGTAACGACCGCATTAAATCGGTCCCTTTATTCCGGGTGCATCTTCTCACGGATCATCTAACTGTTTCACTCTCCTGCGGCGAAGAAACCGACGACGACCTCTACCTTGGTCGTGGGATCTTTAGTGCCTAATTATCCCACAGACACGCTGATAGGGAACAATCGGTCCTGGGAAAACAATGGAAACATAGAAAAAGGATTTCCATACGCGTGCCGATCTCGGCTGTTGCTTCTTCAACCTTTTCTCCTGGTGATCGTTCGTTTCTTTCTCGGATTGGGCTCGTTAGGCCAAGTTCCCACACTGGGGAGATTAAAAGAAAAGTTATTTAATTCGTTAAGGATTCTGTTCGGATAATCGAAGTTCCACTATGTCGTGGATTAAACAAGTAAATACAGTCGAAATTGTATCGTCTTTGGTATTATTTTAATCAGAAGAACGTCACAATTATGTCAATAAGAATTTCATAAAAACATAATTAAAAACAAAACAGTTTTGTTTACTTTTTATCCGGTTTTACGCTTGACGCTAACGATAAGAGATTGAAGAACAGTGTTTCTAAGTTTCTACACGATCTAAGAAAATTTTCGGTCCCGACTTTTTAACGTACCTCGAGCCACGACTACGGACATTAAAAGAGTCAAAATTCCAGGCTATAATTTGTCTAATAACCCCATTAATCACAGTTATCAGCGCAAAGTACGAAAGCATTCCAGAGGCAACGAAAACGGTTCTGTATCACGCGAGAGGCGAACGAACGATCTTCACGATCGCCGGTTCTGGATCGGCTGGCTGGCCACGCGAACAGATTAAGTCCAGTTAGAGGCGCAAACTGTTTGAGTCATTGCTTATTTTAGAACAATTAAGGGCCGGCGATGGTCGCCGAGGCGTTTCGGGCGCGTGAACCATGACGAAAGCTAAAGCGTACGCGGCGCGGTGCGGCGATTGCACTTGGCGGGTGAACGAGTTGCATAATCGAGCGGGCATGGTTTCTCGTGGATCATTATGCTAGTCGGAATTCGATCGGAGGTGGCCCCCTCGGGAAAGTCGATTAGCGGGCACGAGACACTCGACTCTGGACAACGGACACCAAATGGAACGCAACAGGTACAAGCCCGGCGATTTGCATAGCTCGGCTTGCATCGACTTGCATAGCTACGAGTGCATTGTGGTCAGGCAAATGAATGCACTGGGCCTTGCAACTTGGGATTGAAGGAATTGTGCAAAATATAAACATTCTGTATTGCAAGTAACCGCAAGAGACAAAAACGAATTTACTTTCAGCTGTATGGATCTTAATAAGTTAAAAACAGTATATTAATATTTTTTAATTTAAAATTTTTTTTACTGTTTTGTATGGTACTCACCCAATTTTGTCATAAACACAGAAAAATCATAAATAAAAATGTATAATGAAATTCACTACATTGTAGTCGTATATTTCATTTGTTATACAGGGTGTTCAAAAAATTGTGTATTTCCTTCAATGGAGTGATTCCTCTGGTTATTTGAAGCAACTTTTTCCTTTGCGAAAATGTTCTCCGCGGCTCCGTTAAGGAGCTATTAACGAAAAACACGGACCAATCAGAGTCCGGCTACCGTTGAGCGTGGCGTCGGCATCGGCCGAGCCGGGCTCTGTCCACAGAAGCCGCGCTCTGATTGGTCCGTGTTTTTCGTTAATAGCTCCTTAACGGAGCCGCGGAGAACATTTTCTTGAAAATCGTTTCATTGTATGTAAAGTGATCAATAAAATGAAGGAAGAGCTACCAATTAATGTGTACACCTAATACACGTTTTTATATTTGGTTATTTCATTAGAAACACCATGTACAAATACTACTTCTACAATGGTTCAACATAAAATGTGCACACCTGCACTAATCTGTAATAATTAGTCACATCAATTGCGAAAAAGTCAAGAATCAACTCTGGAATCGTTTAAGGACCGAGACGACAGCAACTCTTGATCGAATCAGATAATTCATTTAGGATCTTCGCAAGAGTTATTCGGCATAAAAGCAGCCCGCAACAGTTCCTAACAGTTTTGACGCCATGTATAGAACTGGTATCGAATGTACCAACCTCGGTACAGCTCTTAAACGACGATCAGCCGCCGTGAAAATCGTTACGATCCGCTTCATTCGTTTCACACCGACTCTCTCTTTCTCTCCGCTCCATTCTGCTAAGCTCGCCACCGCTCCCGGCCATTGAACTGTCTTTTCGTGGAACTCGATGGCTCTCCGTGCTCTACGAACCCGATCTACTTGAACCTCTTGAAATTTTCGAGTGAGCACCGATATCCCGAAAACTCTTGACCCTCTTCTAATATCATTCTCCGTTTATAAGAGAAAGAAATGCAGCGAGAAGCCACGAGGTAACCGCAACACCGAACCCAAATCGTGTGTCATTTATTGTCGTACAGAACTGCAGATTATGGAGTGCCTCGGGCTTTCGTTGGCAGCTCGAAGGGTGAGAAGGGTTGGAAATCAAAAGTGTAGGGGTTGGACAGGGTAGATTGCACCCCTGCAGGAATCTGGATCTGCGGTTGAGGTATTAACTTCGTTTGAGGGTGGTTTTCTGTGACGACGTCCTGATTTTGGAATTTTTTAGAGTGAAGCTTTTGATGTGGGATTTTTGCGTATGCTTTAGCTGGAGCCGGGCATTTTTTTACTAATGGGTAGACTGCGGAATTTATTCATTTATGACTAGACTGTGGATGTTTATGCAATTTCCAATTTTTGTAGAGAAATTTTAAGATAGCGGAATAAATAAAATCCTATTTTTAATGGGAACAGCCTTTACAGATCCAAAACAAATAAAAATCGTACTCGATCGAATTTTGTATTCTTTGAAAATTTTCATAAGCCATAAATGCATAAAGATCCGCAGTCTATTCATGTCACAAATGAGTTGGTGCAATTTAAAACAGTAGAAGGAATACAAAAATTTAAGAACGTTGATGTAATATTTACAACTTGTTAGGATCGTTAAAGAAATTTTTAAACGTTTTTTGCAATTGATATAAATAATTTTTATTTTCCATAATGATGGGAGGATGACATTAATCTTCAGAGGGTTAGATTATTTGAAATCCTTGCAATTTTAACACAATCCACACAAAACAAATTTTCAGGTCCATATCTAATTTAAACACATCACCCACCATTAATCTGATACCTTAAACAAGGTTAGGACCTAGTTAGAACCCAGTCGGAGTCCAGTTAGACCCAGACACCCTCTGTAAAGCGGCGTCTGAATTTAATAGCGGCTCCGTTCCCCCGCGGAACGAGTTTCAGTTACCGCCCGATAAAATCATGCAGGGCGAGGTTCTCGTTAACAAAATCCACTGAGAAAGAGAGAGAGGGAGAGAGAGAGAGAGAGAGAAAATACATCCTCCCCCGTAAGGGACCCAGTCTTTCTCGCTTTGATTTCACGGCATTCGTCTCGAGATCTGGTGGAAGAAGCGGCGGCACATTTAATCGGCCGAGAAATCAAAGGGGCGTCAGCACGGGGCCGGTTCCCGCAGTTTTCGCGTGCTCCTCTTTGTACAGTGCTCGAGGGTTGGCCTCGACAATGCTCCAGCTCGAAAACAGGGGAAACAAGGGGGTGGAAAGACGCGAGGACAAGCTGAGAATCTGAGGGGGTTGTTCGACGACGTTCTCGTGCGTGATACTCTCAGGCACGGAGGCCTGCCTGGTCTTCCGGTTCCCGTTTCTCTCGAGATCATTTTCTTTGCTGCCTCTTATCATTCGTCACTTCATCCACCCTCCTTCGAAAATGGTAGCTCAAAAATAATCATGTGTGTTTTGAAATCACAAACGGTAACAACTAATCTTAAAATTTTGTATATTCATAGGGGGCGGATTTTTATGGAAAATAAATTCAATAATTTCACTATGTTGAAAGTAATGTAGCATTTTTTATAATAAGTGCATAAAATCTGTCATTCATCATCAAAGTAGATTCTTTTTTGTCAACTGAATCAAAAAATTTTGTGGTTTTTCCTCCATGGAGCTCCCGAGTCCAATTATCCAATAAGGATAAAAATTTCATTCTGGTAACATTATTATCTACAAGAAAAATTATCAAGCTTCCAGTACAGGCGTCTGGTACTAAATAGTTGATATATTTTATTTTTTCCAAAAAAAAAAATTTATTTTCTATATACAACCCTCTCGAAGTGTCTTCATATTTTTTGCAAGGATGCGCGATCGTTTAGCACTGTAGATTTTCGACCCCGGAGGGTTGGAACCTCCCCTAAGCGTTGGTCGACGAAAACCGACGTCCTTCGGGAGTCCCTTTTTCTGCGTCCCTCTGAATGGCCCACATTTCTGCGCACAATTGCGAGTCAGGGGGTGGCTGCGTTCCTGGAACCCCTCGGTTTTTCGCGCAGGAACTCCTGGAAAAGGGGGGTGGGCTTTTTCAGCGACGTACGTCGGCCGCCATTGTCGTCCGCGTTCCCATTATTATATCATAATATTGTATCGCGACTTCCGTCGATCGTTTGTCCCCTTTTAAAGGGGTGTCGGGTACGCTGCCACGTGTGCGACGTTTTCACCCCCCTCGCAACCCCCTTGTGTCACAAGGTCCTCTGTGGCCCGGGCTATGAGCAGCGGTTGTTGTAAACTCTCCGGTGAAAAGGTCTCACCCTACCAAAGCGTTTACATAGCGCGCACGTGGCCACGGTGCTTTCCAATGTTTACGCGTTTATTAGGCGAACGAGATAATCCTGCCGTTGCAGTGTTTTAAGGGGAAACATCGCGGCGGACTTGATTTAACCGCGAGGAGTTCATCGAGTGAACCGAAAATTAATTTTACCGAACTGGGGGACTGAAAATGAAATGTTGACTGCGGTGTAATCGGCGAGAGAATCCTTATTTAGTGACATAACGCTTTTGTTTTTGATTATTTTTGTATGAAATTGTTGCTGACGTAGGCGTCACATTTTTCTGATTGAAATGATACCCAACACAATATAGTTTGGAATGTATTTAATGCACGTTTAATGCACGAATTAGTAAAATCTCTGTTATGCGAACCGATGATACACAGTATGCTCTAGTATGACGCGATCGATTAAACAATTCTTTACGCATTTACTGCAAGCTAAATGTAAAATCATTTGTTTCACTACCTACCTTCACTGTTAAAATGTTTAATTAAATGCAATGCTCCTCCTTTACAAAATATTAAAACAATTTAACAAAAGAAAGTCGTGGAGTCTCTAAATATTGTACACTGCGACTTTAAATACCGAAGTGTATAAAAAATTAATTTGGCTACCTATGAACAAATTTTAATGTTATTAATGTCACATGTGCGTGACTGTGATAGCGACAGTGTTAATAAATACAAAAAAATTATTTGTACACAGTCTATGTGATTCGGAAGTTTTTATATATGTGTATGCAGACATTAATGTGTTTGTTGTTCGAGGTCCCTGAATTGGACAGTTGTAGTTGTGGGAGGGTGCAAGGATGATTGTCACGAGACAATGTTCGTTTTACAGCCCGGTACACGGGGTCAGTACGAATTGCTTGGTCAGCTGTTGACACTGTTCGCCGTGCTCAGGATCAACGGTCTCACATGGCGGAGAGGCTCGGCTTGATATGCAACGAGCGACGATAATGAGCCTTGTACGAGCGTGCTCGGTCGCGTGTATGCACATACGCGCGGCGTACATAAGCAACCTCGTCGCGACGATCGTTTCAAGTCGTCGCTGAGGTACTCGATGCAAGGGACACCGGGGGAATCGTAAACTCGGCCCAGTTTCGGCACTGCACTTTCGAAAAACTGATAACGAGAGATTCAATGCTTCGTATGCTTACACATTTCATTCACTGAAACAGTTTCGTTTTGGATACGTTTTTATCCAGTTCGATTTTCTTGATATCGTACACATATTTACTACTAGTATTCTGTTTTTACATTATTATTTCGTTGGGTTACACTCATTCACTTTCCATTGGAGGGCTTAACCCTTAGAATTCGGATGGCGACTCTGAGGCACCACGGAATATTGCTATGCCATTCTTAAAAATATTGTTCACATTATTATTTTTGTTCGTATTTAATGACCTACTAGACATTTACATACTACATGCGATATTATATCAGTTTCATATGCAAAAAATGAAAAAAATTGGTATAGAATGGAAATATTCTAGAATGAGAAAGTCTTTCGTTTTTGAGTTAAAATAGCTCCGAGTGCAAAAGGTTAAATGGTCACTACAACGCCGAATAAAACTTCTGAGTAGTGAAAACTCGTAATTAATTTTCCCTTGACAAATGGTGGAATTGCTCCCCGAACAACCTAATAAAATGCTGATTCTTCGATACCGGTCATTTTCGAACCATAAGTCCACGGATCGACGCGGCAATTCTTCCGAAAGAAAGCGTCGCGTTGCGTCGCGTCGTCGTAGCGAGCCGCAATTAGGGAAAGCACGTGCTTAAGCGGGTCCCCCGTTTAAGGATTCTACAAAGCGGCTGGCAATTTGAATAATTAGGCGGGGATCGCATTGATATTGCGCGCGGCACCTGCGCCCGCTCCGAGGAATGCTTCGTAAACGGTCCGCGTGAAATCCGCGTCGTCGCCAGCCAGTGAACCCGGCCAAAATTGCGGCCTCTCGGTCATTAAGCCTGCTTCTTAGTCGAAAATTTATCGCCGTGCTGCGATGAGAAAAAAGAGGGAATCCTTTTACCCGAGGAATCCGTGACCGCGTCGTCGCAGACGAGCCTCCCTCGTCGACGAACAGAACCGATCTTCGAACCCCGGTAATCCGGCGCGGGATCTCGTTCACCATTCCCCTGATTGCCTTTAATTTGTTCTCCGCCCTCGGAAACTTCCAGAGACGCTCGCTCGCTCCTCCAATCGCTCGTAATTAAATCCCGTTTGCATTTTGATTGAACGCTCCCTCGTCCTTTCTGTGTCGCGATCGAGCCGGCTGACTTTGTCGGCGCTTTTTCCATCAGGTGTATGCTTCTACCAGGATTTTTCTCATCATTCTAGGTGATTGAACCACCACAATTTCCTGATACGCGTGATTACTAGACTGCGGATTTTGATGCATTCATGACAAAATCGAGTAAGAGAAACATAAAAGGGGTTTAAGAGCATCGACATACATATATGGCGATTATGAAAGTAGTGCAAGTCAAAATTCCAAAAAAATTAATGGGGTCATTCCTGAGGCTATTTGAAGTAACTTTTTCCTTTGCGAAAATGTTCTCCGCGGCTCCGTTCCGGAGTTATTAAGGAAATACACGGACCAATTACAGCGCGGCTACTGCGGACGGATTCCGGCTCGACCAATGCCAACGCCACGCTCAACTGTAGCCGCGCTGTGATTGGTCCGTGTTTTTCGTGAGTAACTACTGAACGGAGCCGTGGATGACATTTTCGCAAAGGAAAAATTTACTCCAAATGATCCCAGGACTCATCCCTTTCAAGGAAGTACAATATTTTTGGGTTGCCCTGGTACTATATGTTATCAAGGTGAAATATTTTTTTTACATGACCTTACTTCACTTTCATGCAAAAAATAATAATACGAAATAAAAGATGTTGACCGTAGTAAAAAATAAACGTCGACGCAAGACATTTCTACTAAACGTAGAAAATCTCGAAACTCTTTATTCTTAACAGCAACTTGTTCTGATCAAACATGCAGCCAACGAAGTTGCATTCCTGTTTCTCCTTGGAATTTCCACGGAATGCCGTCCCCAGGCGTCGAAATCCCCGAAACACGCTTGTTTCTTTGGAATTCTTCCGGCGTGTTCTCGATTTACATCCGCCGCGAGTATTTACACCGGACTGCAGACGCGATCTTCACCGAAATAGATCTTGTCAGGAGTCCGTCAGAAACCATCCGTCCGGTTTCTGTTCCGTCATCATGCTCCCCCCGTGATTATGCCAGGGAAAATGTTACCCTAACGTTGCGTCGTCGACGTCGTCGTCGTTGTTGCGCGAACGGAAACACACGCTTATCCGTTCTATCTCTCTTCCTCTGCCATTCTCGCGACAGTCGATGTCACTTTTTAGAATGGCTGCCGGTTCGACGGTATAAATAGCGACTCTTGGTAGCAAATATCGCGGCCGTTGGCTTCTGGGATCGCGAGAACACCAGACGCCTAACGTCTGGCCCTCCCTGCGCACCGACTTCTCGAAATAAAGTGCATACTTGCAGCTTAAGGGTTGAGGAGGTTTCGAAATTTTTTTCTTGGTGACTGGAAGGCTTTGCTAGGAAAGGGTTGCAGGGTTCAAATAGGTATTATATTAGAGAGTACCTAGTAATTTTTTAATTTAAAAATATTCACGACATGCAAAGTTATGGTTTATTTGCCGGAGATCCTTTTACAAAGGCGATGTTACATATGATTTATAGACAAAGTGATATTTAGGAATATTTTTCTCGGGAACAGGAAGTCTTCGCTCGAAAAGGGTTGCTGGGTTCAAAGAGTCTTATTTTAGAGAGTATCTCTTAATTTTTTCATTAAAAAATATGTCATTTAAAAAATTATGGCTGACTTCTCGAAGGTTCTCTTAAAAAGAGCCATCTTTTGGTGGTCAATCATATTATTTAATTATTAATTCTCAAATGTTATTGGGACATGTTGGCCACAACATTGGACTAAAAAATTGCATATACTTGTAATTCAATAAGGTTAGTTTGTAAAGATTTTATGTAGATTTTAGTTAGGAAAAATAACATGATTAAATATCAAGTTCTCACAGTTCGCCTCCCACAGAACGTTTCACAGTCCGTTAATGAACGTTTCCTCAACCGATTCGTCTTTTACGACCAGACAGCAACAACTCGTACCGTCTGTTTTCGCGCTCGGTATTGCAAAAGCGTTTCCGGTCTCGGCAACAAAACGACACGAAGGCATCGTTATGGTCGTTAGTGTGTCACCGTGCCACTCCTAGCGGTACATCGAGCTAACCCACCATCGAGGTACTCGTTGTTATGCAAAGAACATTTTCCCGTCGACGAATCGACGGGACGCGGTTCCTCCGCTTGGCTGACCCCTCGCTCTTTCAAAACGCTTTGCTCGTTGCACTTTCCGACGTCGAACTTCCTGCAAAGGATGAGCTGCACGCCTGCTAAATGCCATCTCGCAGCGGTCACTGATCTCCGTTGACCGATCTAAATATCGCGACCCAACGTTTACCTGTTATGTGAGTCCTGTAATCGCTAACAGCTGTATATGAAGTTGATAACGACCGAGGAAAAAATCTGCGACATGATTTCCTCGCGGTAAACAGGTGTTTGAGGCGATTATGCAATCTGGGTGGATTACTATCATCGTTCACAGGCAGTAATAACATGTATCTCGTAAAGTTAAAAAAATCCAAAGGTTAGGGTAGAATAAAATTAAATAAAATGAAACAGAAAATGTTTGAGCTTCAGACAATTGTTTAAAGTGTATATGGAATATCTATTTAAATAAATTAGTTAATAAAACATTGCTGAGGCTGACAACTTGGGTATGATATGATAATCATACTTAAATACAAATATTTCATAAAAATAGTTATGTATAGACTGCGGATGTTACGCATTTATTACAGAAATGTTTAGGTGAAATTTAAAGTAGACTACAGATGAAAAAGATTCAAGATCAATATATTATTTTCAGTTTATTTCAATTATTAAAGGAAGGAAGAAGTATTTGCTTGTCTCTCACGTCATGCGATCGATACAGATAATTTTAACTTTGCATAAAGATCTACAATCTTATTCAAACTTCATACCTACAAAAAAAACCAAAAATTAAAGTACGATCAAATACAATAACGTATAGTAGACATAATACGACATTAAACAATAAAAGTCTTTCCTCAAGTTTATTTAAATTCCTTGCAGTAAAATGAAACAAAAGTAATGGCTAAAAAAACCATTTCGTAGTTGGCCAGCAATAATAAATAATTAATGGAAGAAATGTTTAAAGAAAACACAGTAATAAAAAAAAAACAGCAGACACGTTTATTTTATCAAGTATAAACCCATCATTAAGAAGCCACTTTCTAATCAGCCAGGGAATATATAATCAAAAGAAGGAACATTCACGCAAAGAAAACATAGTGAAGGAAAATGCTAAAGGAAACGGTGAACACATGAGAGCCAAGCGAGAAATCATCAACGACAGATTACCTCACCGTGGAGGATTCCTCGAGTCCTCTCGCGCGGTTACCCAACGCGATTTGCATAAGAGCCTCGGATTCAACCAGTGCACCGTGTGCATCCGATCAGGCGTTTTGGTCTTCTCGGACAGAAGTCCGTGTCGCAGATGGAACGACGTCGCAGCGTCTGCCTCGCAGGAGTCGTAACGGGAGACAATGCATACTAAACGCGTCGTGGGCAGCTGTAGTAACTCATAACTGTGGACTGTATGCATTTACGGCGAACACGATGTTACGGGCTCTAATAGAGCAGGAGTTGATCTTATACCTTGACAGTTGCACTGATGTATGAAGTTCCTCGATCATTTTGTGCAGAAAAGCTATTAAATTGCAAGCATTTACATATTTAGAATAAAAATTGTTTGCATGAATTGCGAGAGACAGGACCTAACGAGACATTTTCTTCTTTTACATTACAATTCTGTAATGATATGAAAAATTACCTCTAAAATGTATTTTAATAAAATTAATCGTTAATATAAAATTTAACTAATATTTACTCTTATTTAAATTTCATAATTGTAGTTGTAGCTAATATATTGCTGTTCTCAATATAATCGAATACATTGTTGTTCTCGGTACCATTTAATACATTGTTGTTCTCAATGTAAGGGATACGGGGCAAATGAAATTGTCCGTCTTGGCGTACGTAGAAAAGGACAGCGTATGTAAACACGGCCTGCGCGGCCGAAAATTTACTGCATCAAAGAGTCGATGACGTAGGAATCGACTGAAACAGGTCCTAGCAGGCAGACTCGCGCTGGTTGGCCGATTCTACGTCATCGCCTCTCGGCCGGCCAGTGTGAGTCGGTCTGTCCCGACGGGCGACCGTAGCACGATAGTGAGGGAGGGGGGGGGGGGGGGGTGCCTGTTTTATAACTACTAATTTTTGTAATAAATAAAATCCGTATTGTACTTATTCAAATGATAGAATTTGCAGTCGGAGCTTGCGGAATCAGTTCAAGAGAAAAACAATGGACTGCACTAACTGAGGAATAGTTGCGATGTTTCTCTGGAGCTCTCGATAGAATAAGCGTGGACTCCTGAAATTCGCGAAATATTTATAGCGCGCAGCTGCACAATCGTGGTCTTTACTCCCGTGGGAGCATTCTCCTCTCTCTCTCTTCTCTCTCTCTCTCTCTTATTTACCAGTAAACCATGTAACGTAACGGTGCGTAAAATCCGCGGCACGTCGGGTCACCGTCGGAAAAAATTATTCTATTAACGGTACATCCGCGTCGTCCTTCGAATTCGCATACTTCGCACAAGAGAACGTGCGGCTAATGTGTTTTCGCGGTATCCTCCTGGCCCATAAATGTCCGAACGTAATTGCACTTGGGGGCACGAATCGATAATGGAACTGCAATAATACAGATCCACATGTGAGTGCCTGTATGCATTATTAGAAAAATTTAAGAATATTTTTACATTATTTCCAATTTGTGAAAAATATTAAAAGAAAAAGTAACTTACACTTCAGAAGATCAAAATTGCTAAATACATCAAATCAGTCTAGTGATAAATGATATAAAGACAGTGTGAAAATAATTGACATAGATTTCAAATTTTTCCAATTAATCAATGTCATCAATGTCCTCCTTCGACAATAAAATGTCACAAAGCGGGAGAAGGTTAGAGAGTCATCGCTGTCGCATCATTGTCGGACAGTTATGCACTTGTAAATCATAAAACGCAGTTTCAGATTACAATTAATCTACTGGCGCCTTTAATTATAGGCAATGACATTGATAAGATGAGAACGTAAGTTTCCATGAACTTCTAGGCTTTATCGAGAAACAAAGCGTTTGTTATATCATAATTTTTCAAATTTCAAAATCTTCAATCAAAACCTTCATTATTTTAATTTAAATTCCCATTTTTACATTAAAGATCAGAACAAGGGTTAAATTCCTTTTTTTTTCTATCGGAAGATTCTTAATAAAACAAGGTGTCTATTTTCGGTGCAATCTTTTATCCCGTGAAGTTAATCCATTTAGCAAATGAACGGCTTAAATAATATACTTCTAATATTTATTTATAAATTCTATTCCACTTTTCACATTTCTTAAACACATCACAAGCACGTAAAGTCCTAATTAAAAAACAAATGTCTCCAAGACCAGCGACATGCAACTCCCTAAAAGTCAAAGAAACCCTGACAGAAACGAATGAACGTCCATCACTCGTCCAACCGCACAGGGTAATCCGAAGAATTCCTCACACACCCCCAACGATTACACACATATCCCTATCCCTCCGTCAGCCACCATGTGTTCGTCCTAATAGTCCGTCGAAGCTGTAGAGTCGGCACGGATTTTCGGAGTCGTTAAATCGAGCGAACTCGACGCGGCACAGCTGTGAAAATTTGTTTTTCAGCGGCTCGTTCCGCGCCTCCCTCCTTCTCTCACTCTTTGTGCTTCTGTTTCCCCGGACCTGCACAAACGGACCGGTTTTCCCCGGTTTCGAGAGAGCGGAGGGATGAAACCCTTGAGCCAGCCGACACCCTTGTCGACGTCTTCGCACAAGGGTTGTCTCTGCCGGCTGCCGAGCCAGAGAGTGGGCCACTCGTGCGAAAGAATGGACACGGAAAGGGGGTTGACGGGGGTGCGAAACTCGACGAACGCGTGTACCAATCTTCACTATGCATGGCTCGCTCCAGAAAAGTATGCAAACAATTGGAAGTCCACGCGACAACACACCTTTCAAAAGAAACCTGCTTTCGTACTTGTTCCTGATTTTTATTGTTGTTTCGTGCACTTGGACAATTTGTTTCTTCATTATTGTGTGGTGATGTGCTTCCAAATAATTTCTAATTTATTTTTTCCAAATAATTTTAAATCCATGCCCTTTCCCTGGGTATGTTGACGTGTGAAAAATAATCCCCACCATTTTCCATATATCCACTCAATCCTAAAGGTAATTGACAACTCGTGTAACAATTTTTTACTTGAAACAAAGTTGCAATTGACCAATCGCGAGGGCTACGAATTAATTTACTACGAAAAGCAAAGAAACAAAATTTTGACCTTGAAATTCACTGTCAAGGACAATTTTACGGTAACTTTTTTTAACAGATCTTCATCGATCCGAAGATTTAGAATACGCCTATGGCAGCGAAGACCAAACATTTCTTTATACCCTGTACACCTAATAAAGATCCTCATCCCCCAAAACATGAACATGCTGACGCACACGTACGTCCCAAAAATTCGAAAGGTGGCGCAGCGTCAGTTTCTAAGGCGTCGGGCATTGTGAATGGCAACAGAACCGCGTTTAGCAAGCTGCGACAAGCTCTTCGCGCAAGTAGAAAGAATCGAAGGGTGGAGAAAAGGAGGAGAAGGGCGACGGCCTTCGCACACTCGACTCGGTAGGAGGAAGAAAGAAGGGCGTGTTGCTGGGGTGGTCGCGGGTCCTCGCCTCCAGAGGAAGAATGTCCGAGGAAGCCTTTTGAAACGCGAGCTGCCCCGGGAGAAGACGTGGTCCTTTTGTGTCTCCCTTTTCGCGCCCTCCGCCCATTCGGCCCGATTTTATCTTCAGAACAGTTGCTTCGAACCAGGGGACCGGTAATTAGTGTATCGCGGCGATCACCTTGACTCGCGGCAATTACGCGTCCGTTCGAGGTTTGCGACCAGTGCGGTGGTCCCGAACGATTCACGCCGGCCAATTAAGTTATTCGAACTGTCCGCTATCTTCTTTTGCCTCCTGTTCACGGTTTCTCTCGATTGCCTTCGGAATTCCTCCCTGTAAATGTAATTCTGCATAAATCTTCTGTCTAGAATAGGAATTAGTTCATAACGACTAGACTGATTTTTTATATTTTTCTACGATTTCAAATTGCTCATTTTTGTCATAACCTATCAAGGTGGAGCACCAGATATTACCACCTTACATTTACGCCATTATTATTATGTTGTTGCTAGTTTTATGGTGGATGGACGCGTCAAGGACTTTTGAAGATCAACTTTGATGTTTCAAATGGGACTGTATATTTTTTTTATGCACCAATCGATGCAGCTTTTTATTCTCAATCAAAAAGTATTAATCTATATATCTCGAACAAAATAATTAGTTTAGTAGTACATGCAGTCCTACTGTTCCAATGTATTCCGTACCCGTGGTTGTATTTTAACTTCCATTTTCTATAAATAGAATTTTTTTGCCACAATTAATACGCTCATTAAATATTATGTCTTTGAAAAAATGTCTTTTGGTAACTCGATATCCCCTAATTTACTACCTCCACGTTTCCCAAAGCGACTCGAACCCTATCAATGTAAATCCCAATTTACGAACGAGGATTTACCCAGACTCCTTCACAGCTCCAAGCCCTAATCTCGAACGCTGAAGGTTGAGGGAGACTTTCTAACGAAAGAGGCTAAAAAATGTCGTAAAGATTTTAGAGAATCCGCCGACTGGGAAACTCGATAGCTAGTAAAGACTCCGTGTAACAACACCGCAAACGGGAGGCAACCACGTGTCCTGTCGGCCATGTCTGTAAATCATCGAACAGGGGCCCGGATAGGAAGTGTATCGTGGACTTTGAGTCACAGATGTCCCGGATATACGGGCCCTGTGGAAAGAAAAACACGTCTTCGTGTGTGACGTCTCTTAGGGCTGCGGTCAGAGACTTGGGAAGTCGTACATTCGCGACCGCAACAGAAATTAAATCCACGGTGCCGACGCGGAATGTATGGGGACTTCAGAAATGCAGACGTCTTGGGGGACTCTGGGAGTTCTGGAAATTGGTGGAACTTGTACGAGGCTTGGGTAAATCGTCAGTGACAGAAACCTAGTTCTCGTTGCTTCTTATAGATTTTGAAAGAACCTTCTCCTTGGAGAACGTAAAATTATATTCCTTGAAAATTAGGATAATTGTTAACATGATCATTTTTAACATTTTTACGGGTTCTAATATTTCTGATATGCGAATATTGAGAATGTAAAAATGCATCCATGAGAAATTATTCCGAAAATTTAATTCCTTGGGTATATACAGGGTGTCCCAAAATTCTTCGAATTCCTTGAAATGAGCGGTGCTTGAGGTCATTCGAAGCGACATTTTCCTTTTCCAAAATTTCCGCCGCGGCTTTGTTTAGGAATTATTAACGAAAAACACGGACCAATCAGAGCGCGACCTACACGCGTGTTGACAAATATGGTCCGGCGCTATCAGAGCCGAAATACGACGAATGCTGTCCCGATCCATCGCGGTGTATCGAAAATTACTGTACTGTTTACACTAGTGTTTTTATTACTGATACGTCACGATGTATGGATCAACACGGACGGTCTCCGCGTATCTGCGATGACGAAGTCCCCGTATCAAGGACTTACAGACCCAGTCGACTGCTGGCGCGCCAGACCATCTTTGTCAATACGCGTCTACGTCGCTCTGATTGGTCCGTATTTTTCGTTAATAACTCCTAAACAAACCCGCGGCGAACATTTTGGAAAAGGAAAATTTTGCTTCGAATGACCTCAGGAACCGTCCGTTTCAGGGAGTTGAAGGAATTTTTGGATACTTTGTATATTCGACAAAAAATGGCTAAAAACTTGGTTGGACACATTTTTGTTACTTTTCTAAAGTAATGTAAAATGCTTTTAGTGCGCCGTAAGCATAGTGTTAAAAATATTATAGCAACGTGCGAGCTACTCCTCCCTCGCAGCACAGATCTACATGTGTCCGATGGGCCACCATTGTTGGTTTAATGGATCAATTTATGGTGGTGCGTTATCGTCGTCCCGGAACATCGATGCCTCATGCATCCGGACAATAATGCCCCTCCCGTGAGTCCTGTCTCTCCCCCAATGTCACCGGCAAATTGGGGGTGTTTTCTGTTTCCGGGATCGTCGACGAGTCGCGAAACGATCAAAGGGGACCGACGATAAGGCCAATAAACACGCTTGTCTACGGCGTCTATAAACGGCCCCGTTGTGGATCCTCATTGATAAATTGACGTTGGCCTGACTCGCTTTAAGAAGCATTAAATAATCGACCCCCTACGGCCATCAACCAATCGACCGTGTCCATCTTCGTGTCTCGAATTGCCACTGATCGACGGGCCGAGATAAGAACGCCGGTCACCATCCTGGCGATCGGTTGCCAGCGGATTCTTTGACACTCCGAGACAATGACAGCGTGCTGTCGATCCCTGTCACTCGTTTGTTCCTCGGACGAGTTGCTAGCGTGCGTTCGATTAGGTGCCTGGCACTTCGATTCAGCTGGCTAGCAAAATTGAATAGCGAAGGCGTTGGAACTTTATCGCTAGACCGCGGATCTTTATGCAAAATAAAAATGTTTTGCAACGATTGTGTGCTGCAGGAGTTAAATAAAAATTTATTTAGTCCCTTAATAGATTTTTTGCAGACCTTTTTATGGGGTCATGCCTACTTGAAAATATGAAAAAAAGTGATTCCTAAAAATTTTTTCTTTTTAAATTAGTAGAGATTTTCCTTAAACGAGTGTCTTATTTCAAAGTTCTTGTTGAATTTATTTTATTAAGCACGATAGCAATTTTATCAGTATGTTGACCAAGCTTTTGTCTTTCTGTTTGCAGGAATCGCCATGAACTGGTCTGACCACGCTCTATGGTGGCCCGAGAGAAATCATTGGTTGACCAGGACGAGGAGCACCCTCGATCAGTATGGCGTTGCAGCGGATGCACGGCTGCACTTCACGCCGATGCGCAAAACGCTCAGAGTGCAGCTGCCGGACATGCGTTGCCTCGACTGCAAGGTCGACTTCTCCGTGAAGACGTTCAACGCCGTCATCAATCTCTGCAAGGAATTAGGCAAGTGCATCCCTTATCCAAAACAACCCTTTAATTAGCAATCTTGGTCATACATGGATGACACAATCCTTCACATTTATTGTAATTGTGGAGGTTGTTGGTGAAGTTGTTGTCGAAGTGTCTAATATCGCAAAGAGCACATGATCAAACATAATTTCAAATTTTACAAGACGACAATTTCATAGAATATTATTACAATGGAGGTTGTTGCTGAAGTTATTGTTGAAGAGTCTCTCTCAAGGATTTTCACCACGAAAACGTGAAACCTAAAAAAAAATTTCAGTGTAGTAAATTACAGTCTGCGAAATTATTCTTTCCTCGAATAAATTTTGAAAAATCGGCCAGCTTAGGCAAACATTAAGTAGGTGTGAACCAAAAAAAACCGGCGGCGCTAAATGGTTCAGAAGGTCCGCCATTTAAAAACACGATTCCTGGGGCGGCGACACGTAACCGAGCCGGGACGTTAATTAATCGCCGTGATGAAATAAAATTGTTAAATTCCCAGTCACGCGAAGGTCGCGGGTCTCCTCGGTGCTGAACTTCGCCGAGGCTTCCTAACGGGCAGCTTTTTAATCAAGGAAGTGGTTCACCGCGATAACGAAGCCACTACATAACCTTGTCTAATTTCCCATCTATAAACCGTCGGCAGAGAGGAAGAAGAAGGGTTTTTTATTGCTCGCTTTGCCACACGCCCGAGGAAATTGTTGGGCGACGGTGTGTTGCGGGGTTTTTTCAAGAATACGGAGAAACGGCAGAAACCGAAGCGTTCCTGTTGTCGCGACGGTTATTAAGTCGCGGTTTTCTTGACTTTTTGTCGCGGACTGGCAGACAGATGACCTCGACGATAGCCTTCCGCGTGTCACGCTCGCAAATAGACTGGCCAACGCTTTTCTCGAGTGAGAGAGAGAGAGAGAGAAATATTGTCTCCGTGTGGCAAACAAATGGAAAAGAGGACACTGTTTCAACTCTGCAATCCAACCAGTTCTCCGTCTCTCTCGCTCAAGGACTTGCTACTAAATTATGTAGTCACTCGCAATTAAAAATAATATTCGGACAGTTCTAAAAAAATAACTTTTTAAATAATGTTCCATAACGCCAGACGAATTGCAGAGAAAATACTAGAACTTTTTTATACGGGCCTATATTAAAATTGCAAAAAATATGTTTTGCAGTTACATCCATGCAAAAATTGAGGTCTACAGTTCGCCACTTATATGTATAAAAATTTGATAGCTGGCTGAGATTGTCCTCAAGATGTAGAGAATAGAAATTGCACGAAAATAGATAGAACATCCTCCTAAAACACTACCATCCCCTAATTCTTCAGGTATCAGACACCCAGAGGAGCTATCGTTCTGCAAGCCACTCGAGCCGAACCACCTCAAGTACAATCTGAAGGACCTGCCGGTGAAGAAGAAGGTCGAGAACCAGAAGAACGGCCATTGGAACGTGCCAGCAGACACGAATACTTTCATCCCGGTGAGCCAGAGTCCCAGAGGATCGACGGGAAGTTTGGACCAGAGTAGTCCCTTCATGTGTGCGCCGGTCACACCCAGCAACAGGAACCATAGCACTCCGATCAGCTCACCCGTCTCGGTAAGCCCCGAAAAGAAATGATCGAACTCTGAAAGCAATTTTTTTAAAATCTCCGTATCAAAAATTTTTCTAAAAAATATCCATTCAAATGCAAATAGTTTTCTCAAATTTGTCAAAATTTCATTCACCGTTGCTACGCAAAGATTGCTCCTCCGGTATCCTTCTCTCATCGATCTGCTCTCGGGGGCAGAACCGATATGAAAGCGAGTGAAATAAAGACAGAGGGAGTCAGGGCCCGGGACCTGTTATGGTAATAAATAATGCCCGATCGACCCCGTTGCCGTTGCCATGATTTATCAGCGTCGGGGTATCATTATCGTTCGTCTCGGGAAACTAATTTGCTTCTCGCGAGAGCGGGCCCCGTTTTTCCGGACCCCGGGAGTGGTCATTAGCTGTATTTATTGCTGGTGGAACCTGCCGGCTACCTTTGCTACCTTGTTACCTAGCTCGCTCTCTCATGCTCGCACTTTCTGTGCCTCTTTGTTCGGCAGCAGACCGGTACCTGGAAGAGGAACAACAACTCGTCCGGATTCGGTAGCTCGGACTCGTTCAACGCGAACAACAGCACGATGAGCCTGGAAGCTCTGAACGGAGCGCTCTCCGACTCCCTGGCCCAGAGCCCGACCTCCATCTCACCGGAGGTGCGAGCGAAATTGGTCAGGCCGAAAAATCTCGTCGAACGAGCAAGGATGAACGTCGCGTGGCTCGACTCGTCCTTGTCCATCATGGAACAGGGGATCCGCGAATTCGACACGCTCAGGCTCAAGTTCAAGTTCTACTCCTTCTACGACCTCAACCCGAAAACTGATGCAGTCAGGATCAACATGATGTACGAGCAGGCCAAGTGGCAGCTTCTGGCTGAGGAGATCGACTGCACCGAGGAGGAGATGCTGATGTTCGCTGCTCTGCAGGTAGTTTTTCATTTTGCCGCATAGGGGATGGGTTCTAGAAGGTCTATTGATAAGTTAGCTACCTCAGTTTCACCCGCTTGTTCAGTTCCTGAGATATTAGCGAGAAAAGGAGTTCAATGATGGGTCTACAGGATTTGAAGTTGTAATAACGTAAAATAATTCGAATTTTTTAAACATCGTTTAAACAAATGACTTTGTTCGAAAACTTACAATTTACACCAAATTTGACTGTTTTACATCGTCTAGTGTTTGAGATATTTAAAAAAACGTATTTATAGGTCTGGATAATATTTTTGTTTGTAATTATTTTTTTATGAAACTTCTAAGAACGTATTTGTGACATTTTTCTGATTAGAATGAGTACAAACACGACACCATTCGAAGCATGTTTGCTTGTCTGGCATAATAAAATATCACACATATGTTGGTAAGAGTTTCAAAAAATAATAATTGAAAACAAAAGTATAGCATGCCTTTTAAAGTATCAATTGTGATCTATACATTAGAAGTAAAACAGCTGAAAATATCGAGGATTGTAGGTGTTTCTGTTTTAAGCAGATCGCTTCCCTAGAGCACTATATTTTTATAGATCATGGGGGAACGCTTACTTATTGATAGATTCTGTAGTTTCCGCGGATATCTCGAGGCAGCTACACGCGACTGTTTACGCGACAACGTTTTCACGATCCAAACATCCGGTGCCTGCAGACCGGATCGATCTATATATAACATCCAGATCCGGCAGACGGAAATAGCTTGCGGTGCCAACGAAGAATGTTGCCAAAATATTACAGTGGAACCTCCATTAACAGGGCAAATTGCGCGATGAACAATCCCGACAATCGAGATCGAGCAAGAATTTCAAATCGTTTAAGGGAATTTTCGTTTATTTTACACCGACTGCTAAAATACATACAAAAATTAAAACAAACAATATTATAAATATCATTCATGGATTACCGAGGTTCAGCAGGTTCAATTTGCATTTTTTAGATCCAACAAATTACGGTAAAAATATCACGCGGAAGGCTATCGTTGGGTCTATTTAGACCCAGACATTTCCACACTAATATGATTATTCAATTCATTTATTGTGTAATGTACACTAGAGTACACTCTTCTTAAAAAGTTTACACCCAAAAAATTTATGAAATATATGATTTTTTATGGACCCTCATTTACACATTTGTCGTTTCCTTGAAATTGTGATGTCTGGGACTAGAAAGACCCGCCGACGGCCGTGCGAGTGTCAATAAGAAACGATCATATTTTAAGTAACAAAAATAGGATTTTTATGTAGCTGGAAGTGCATTGCTCTTCAAGCTAAAATGTTTGCATCTCTGAACTGATCAAAATCGCTGAACCACGTGTCTTGCCACCATGCAAAGTCTTAAAGACAGAGTGTAGCCTCGCGACCGGGATAAGACCTATTTAAAAACGTGACGAGAAAACCGGCAGCGGCGGCGTTCCTCCGACTATAGTGTTCGACATGGTCCCCCCACGCGATCCTATTCGCATGCAAATATCCGTGTGGTCGAGTTACGCGGCGCGGGAGACCGTTCTCCGTTTTTCCGATCCGCCTACCGCCTCTGAACCGGAGGACATAACGATAAAAGGAGCGAGTAGCCTCGCATGGGTAGCCGGTGTGACGTCGTGCTCATTGGTATTCGTTGTTCGCAGGTGCAAGTGAATCTGCAGGCGAGCGTGCCGCAGCCGAGCTACGACAGCAACGGCGCCTCATCGCCCGTTGAGGACGACATTGACGCAGCCTTGACGGACCTACAGGTCACCCTCGAAGGCAGCAACATCAGCAACGGCCCCAGCGACATCACCCAGGTGCCGGAACTATGCGATCACCTGCGTTTCTCGAAGCCGAAGCGTTTCACGCTGAAGGCGTTCAAACGCTACTGGGTCACCTGCCGGGACCTTCAGCTGAGGCTCTACAAAACCAGGGAGGAGACCAACAGCAGCGAGGCACCTGCCCACGTGATCAACCTGCGTGGATGCGAGGTCACGCCCGACGTGCATCTCTCCCAAGGACGATACGGCATCAGGCTAGAAGTACCCAGCGCCGAGGGCATGACCGAGATGTGGATCAGATGCGACAACGTGAGTGATCGTGCTGACACCCTTGCACGCAACCCCGCTCGCCCCTGTTTCCTGTCATTTTAATTATGTCCGATGGAAAATTTTTTCATAATTTTTGAAGAACAGTTTCTTCTTTATTTTATCGTGGAGAAGAAACTTGCAGTCGATGATGGTATATTTAGTTTTTATTAGATTTGTATGTAGATTGCAGGTGATTTACCATTTTCAGAGATTTTCAAATCTTTTTTTTTAATGTATTCTATGATGTGCTTCTTCAAAATGTGAAAATGGGTGAAGTATTATTTTTAGATTTCTTGCATACTTATTTTTTAGAAGCATATGAGGTGTAATAACAATTTTTGTACTATGCACATTCAGATTTCTTTATTATTCTACACAAGGTGCAGTCACTGCATGGTCAAATTCATTTTGTTTTGTACAAGAATTGTAGAAGTCTGTCAAAAAAGATGATCTCAAGAAAAAATTATTTTACAGTTAGGCATACCCCTTGGAGTGGAATACCTCTTCCCAGTTTTTTAACACGACCATAAATAACGAAGAAATTTATGTGTTCCCTTTTAAGTACCCCATTATATGCTCATCTCAACCTTGAAGTACAAACAAACCATTATCTCTTAAAACAGGAGGGCTATAAAAAGAAATGTTCGAAAGTTGCTTAACACAAAATATAAAATTCACATATCCTTAAAAGGCAGATAATTTAGAAAACACAATTTTTCTTGTGCATCGCAAAGGAGGGAAATATGGCGACCAGGTTACATTTATTAATGTATTCAGAATGTAAATTGAAATATTTATTGAAAAGCAATTAATGTGCGGGCGAGTGGTCTTAAATGGGTGTAGAAATTATGTACCATTGCCAAATAGGAGTGGGTAGAAAGAAGGTCTTGCATGTTACAGGAGCAACAGTACGCGAAGTGGATGGCAGCGTGTAGACTGGCTGCCAAGGGCCGCACCCTCGCTGATTCGTCCTACGACAGTGAAGTGAATAGCATCATCGCTTTCCTGCAATTGCAGAGGCCCGCCCCTGCACCTGCGATCAATCCGAGCGCCCTGGATATCGTTCCGGAAGACTACGTTGCACCCAGATTCGTCAAGAAATTCAAGGGAAAGGTGTGCATTCTTAAAACATCACACCCAGTACTAAACCTACTTCTTATTCTGCACTTATTGAAATTATGAAAACGCTTTCCTGAGAAGTGATAGAGCAAAATCATTAATTTTCATTATTAGTAAACTGGTTCTGCATTTATGACAAAACTGTGTAAGAGAAACACAACAAAATCATTAAAAGAATTTATCTTTTATTTTATCTCAGTCACTTTCAGTGATAAGTAGGTTTAGTGCTAAAAGGAAGAAAATCTTGTTTTATTTTGACTGATTCCAAATTTACTTTTCTTTTAGTTGGTTCAGAGGATCCTGGAGGCACACGCTAACGTCAAGGACCTCCCCCTGATCGAAGCTAAGCTGAATTATATAAAAGCGTGGCAATCTTTGCCTGAATATGGGATCGCTCTCTTCGTGGTCAGATTCACTGGGAAGAGTAAAGATGAATTGCTGGGCATCGCTAATAACAGGTTGATGAGGATGGAGCTCCATAGCGGCGATCATTTGAAGACATGGAGATACAACACCATGAAGGTCGGTATTTCGTTCTGGAATCATCATTGCAAACAAAGTTCAATTATTGTTTCCATCATTGACATTATAAAGCTGTTTTCATGGAAAATAATTGAGAAGTTCTTTTGTTCAAGCTGATTTAAATCTGATATTCCAGGCATGGAACGTGAACTGGGAGGTGAAGCACATGATGGTGCAGTTCGAGGAGGAGAACATAATCTTCGAGTGCCAATCAGCGGACTGCAAAGTGGTCCACGAGTTCATTGGAGGTTACATATTCCTCTCGATGCGTTCCAAGGAAGTGAACCAAACACTGAACGAGGAGATGTTCCATAAACTGACCGGCGGATGGGTTTAAAATCTTCCAAACAACCTTGCAAAACAAGCAAAAAGAAAAATCTGTTTCCAAGTCTTCAACATAGGAAGTCTCGGTTTAATATTATATCAGGAAGCAGAGTTAAAAAGGGAGAAATCTCTTGCGAAATAGCGACACACTCGTTGGCTGACACGTTTGTAAAAATAATTGAGATCTATGCTTAGACACGCTTTAGGACTTGTAAATATAGGGATCGCGAACAGGAGACGAGGCTCTCGTTTCACGAGGGTCTTGCAATTAATATCCGGCTGGTTAATCGACCGCGGCAGATAACGCGTCGATGATCTGCGCTACCTTTTTGTACATGACGGTGACACGCAATTTTTTATCCGCTGACCATCTTGTAACGGGAACACGTAGCTCGTGTACCCGAGTGAAACACGCACAACGACCACATGACACCCGAAACCGCGCCCTTTTGTACACGTGACGCCGTTGATTAAGGTCATGAACGAATTCATATTTTTAGATAAGCATGCCTCTACCCCTCACCCGACCCCTCGATTCTCTCTGGAGTGTCATCTCAATGATTTTGAGACTGGCTGCACCGGGTCGATCTCCCTCGGGCGAATACATGTATTTTTTTTCACGGCATGGGGTGCTATGCCGGGCGAGATCGACTTACAGCCTGCGGCCGCCATATTGAATCGTGTAAATTATTTGTTGTTTTAATGTAAACTATATATATATATATACATTATATATATTAAAAAGCATATTTACCTGTACCGTTGCATATTATCTATCTACTTATAGCGATCACGTTGCCGGACGTGTAATCAGAAAAACTATAGTTTTGTATATTGATAGATGCTAGTTGTACAATAAACTTAATTATTATTAACGCGTTCGTTAATTTCTACCTGCCTGAGATGAACGTTGTCACTGCTAAATATTTCATTATTTTGTAAATGCGATTTCTAATTTTTGAATAATTATAATTCGACTGTGGATTTAAAAGAAAAATTTTCTTTGTCGATTGTGAGAAATGGAAGAAAATATATTTTTTCTTTTAGTAAGTTTAATAAGTAAAATTATTTCTAAATTCTGCTAATGTCTTCAATTTTGTTTTTCACTCTTCCATTTTTGCCATAAATGCATGAAATCTGCAGTCAGATTATGATAGGGAGAATTGAATAGGGATTAAAATCGTGAAATCCTTTATTAAAGTATGCAATATTAAAAACCATGTATAGGATCGACAATAATCAGGAAAGTAAAAATAAAATGAATTCTAAACATCGTCGTCTTTGGCGGTGCCCAGATACCCGGGCACCTGGTCGACGTCCATGATGCACACGATGCTGGTTCATCCTTATAATCCTGATTGGTTCTTCTTCACTCGACGGCGGACAGCTGCGCGTTTTTCCTCGGATTGTCCGTGGATTTGATGGTGCTACTTTGGCCGTGGTTCTCGGAATTCTTGAAGGATGACAGACCCCTCAGAACAACTGGCACGTTGCAACCACCTGCGGCTCCAGCCCCTAACAAATTTCCTCCTGTTGCACACACCTGACAATCAACGAAACTCGTTAGAATTACTTCAAACTAGTTTGCTAATTTTCTAAGAAAAAATGCAACCGTTTTTCCACGGTTCATCTTAATGTCCAAGAAATTATACCTTTAAACATTGGTGCAATGTTATTGTTTTTCTAATATGGAATAGTTGTTATACTTTACTAAACTATAACTTGTTGTGAATATATTTCAAATAAAACTAACTAAATAAATAAATATAAATAACTAAAGAAATGGTTCCCAATGAATCTCAATTTTATGTCTTTAGACACTAACATTTTAACAATTACACTAAAAGACCGAGTATTGTTTCATGTAAAATGGTTCTCCAATAATATCAATTTTATTTCTTTAGATACTAATATTTTAACAATTTAATTAAAAAGACAGCATTCAAATTAATTTACTGAAAGAAGAAGACTATTTGATAACACTCCAAAAAGGTTGTGTATAATAAACCTACTCAGATTCTCACCCATAAGATTGTCATAAGCTCTAAGCGACCCACCCCAAATCACTCGAGGATTAAACATAGGCTAAACAAGCCTGCTCGAGTGCTGTGATGCAATCAAGATGTATATCTCGTGTTTATTAATTCAAAGCCTGAGTACTTATTATGTAGTGCTAGTCAGAGGCGTATTATGATGATCGCAAGCCCTAGGGACTTCTCTATGTTTAGCTCATCACCCCTGCTTCTCCCATCGTCTTTTGACGTACCGCCGAACTGCTCTGTCTTTTCCAAAGGATTTTAATTCTTTTCCATAAACTTTAACATTTTTCAAAATACTATTCATAATACATAAATTGATTTTTATTGTGTTCTATTTGAGTAAATTATATTTAATTAAAACGTGTAAGACATAAAAGGATTCAAGGATCAATCCGGTAGGGTAAATTTTATCTTTCCAGTTTCAGTTTCACTAATTAAATTATTTAAATATCGTGGGAGTTTTGGGGGTTGCGTAGCATTCACCGTGTTAAAAAAATGGCTAAAAATTCAAAGGGTTAATCTTCGTCTTTCAAAGGACTGCAAGGTAACTGACAGTAGCTGAAGCGTTAAAATGTGAAGTAACGTGTCACCTGGGAATGAATTGGGGGCGCCGAGTGGACAAGCCTTCCGGAAAGGGAACTGGGCTTCTCCTTTTTCGCGCGAACCCACTCGTGAGCGAGGACCCTCTCCAAAGTCAGCCTCAGAGTGATATCCGGCTCGAGGATGTGCTTGACGATGTTTTTGGCTAGGGCGGACACCGTCTCCCTGACTCGCGAGCGGAACATCCAGTTCCTGGACATCTGGTTCTTCAGCAGCTTCTTCAGGTCCTTGTCGTCGAACGGCATCGACGCGTTCAGCATTACGAACAGGATGATCCCGAGGGACCAGACGTCCGCCAGCTTCGGGTTGTACGGCGTTCCAGACACCACTTCCGGTGCCGCGTAAGCTGCCGAACCGCAATAAGTGTTGCTGAGGACTCGTCTTCCAGCCTGGTCCGCGCAGAACCTCGCGAAACCGAAATCGGCGAGCTTCACGTTGAATTTTCGCGAGAGCAGAATGTTCTCGCACTTGAGGTCACGGTGGGCGATGTTCTTCCCGTGGAGGTAGTGCAGACCGGAAGCCATCTGCCGGAACCACAGTTTCGATTGTTGCTCCGGAACCACGCCGTTTCGCATAACGAAATCCAACAAGTCGCCATTGTCCGCGTACCGCATGAAGATGAACACCCTGGGACCCCGCTGCAGTATACTGTGCACCTACAATGAGATTCTCGGTCAGCAATGGTAATTTAGGGGGGTTGCACACCTGGCCGAGTCGGTGGAACTTTTTAAAAATCGGGGCTTTATGAGATTTGTGTAATTTTTGCTCGCCATTTTGTTTTTCGTGAACGTTTTAGCTGTAGTTTCATTTAGGTAGCAGTTAGGTTAGATTATTGTTTGTTTTGGGTTCAAGAATAGGTTGAATGTTGAGATTAAAGAAGAAGCTTCTGACAGGGTTTGCAATTGATTTCCAACATAATTTTACAGCGTTTTGTTTACACATCAATTTTCTTTAAGGACATGGATCTAGCCATGGCTGCCATGACGTTTCATTTTTAATCTAGTCTTCTAGCAGCTAGTTTAAATTGTGAGTTGTTTTTGTTCGGTCCAAGAAGAACTGCAATATTGATATTGGAAGAGTAGCTTTAGAAATAATGGTAATGACATCAAAGAAAATTGATGACGTTTCTAGCAACTCGTTTACATTATCAGCTGCTTATATTGTGTCTGATAAAAGGTTCAAGGTTGATCTCGAAGAAGTAGGTTTAGAAATGACGATTATAGTGAACGACCATGGCTGCCATTAACATCCATTAATTGCCAAAAACATCCATCTTGTAAATTTCATTAAAAATTTGTGCAACTAGTACAGCTAAGCTTATAATAAGCGACAGGACCTATAGAATAACAATAGCATGTATGTGAAAGAAAATGATAATGCTACAGAAACTCTAATGACATTTTTATCAAAATGGTGTTTCCCAAAATGGTAACCGGTATTTCTCGAAAACCAATGGATCAATTCAGATGAAATTTGGCATAGGTGTTCCCGATACAATCGCCTAATTTCTGAAGTAATTTTCCTTTTTTTAGAAAACCATGGATAATTTTTTTTTTCAAATAAAACTTATTATTTGACCAAATCACTGTTTGTAGAACAGCATCTTACTTGGATGAGATGGGGATTTTCAATCTTCGTGAGTATCTCGAGTTCACGGGGGAAGAACTTGTTCAGAAAATCTTCGGGCGCTTTCTCTTTATCGAATATCTTGCACGCTAGTCGCAATTTCTTGGAGCTTGTCCCGTCAACATATTCGGCCAGGTGTACGGTTGCATACGAGCCCTAACATGGTAGTGAAATTCCGAGAATCTCAGTCTAACAAGACTATACAAGTCAATATATACTCATCGTTAACAACCGAATAATGTGTTGCACCTGTTGAATATTCGATAATTGATTCAAAAGAAAATTTCGAAGTTCCAGTCTTTATGTAAACTATTAAAAAGAATTAATGGTTGTACCTCAATCGTAATTCTTACAAAAAATTATGGTTATTCGACAGGAATGTTTAGCGGACGTGAAGAATTTAAAAATACTGCTGTGCTATTTCTGACTCGTTAAGATTATTAAGAAAAGAAACAAATTAATGCAGACTATTTCTATTTTGCATAAAAATCCGTCTATTTGTTATTATATAACAATTATGTTGCAGATGCCTGCAGAAATAAAATAAAGCTCCTGAGACTAATTTATTTAAAGTAAAAACTTCTTTGTCCCATTATAGCAACGTAATAATTTTTAAAAAATCTGCCAATCCATGCAGAAAATCAAAATTACTATAAATGCAAAGCGCAATCGATCCATACATAATTAAATGCATCAGGTTACGATTACATGGATGCAGCACACTATCCAGTTGATCACGATTGCACAACTACAAAATCAAGCTAGAGAACACGTAAAATAGACAAGACAGAGATCGAAAGTGAAAGAAGAAGATCAAGGCTAAAATCATCGAATAGTAGAAGGGTGAAAGGGAGTGAGACGCGACGGACGTTGGAAACAGCGGAGAGAAAAAAACGTGCAATTTCTCGTTAACGAAGGGTAGAGGATGCCGGGGACAGATCAAAGGCGGCGCGAAGTTCAAAAAGAGAGTAACACCGTCACGGGCGGTACGAAAGAAACAGGTGCAGGAGAAGTGGAAGAGGTTAACGAACAGGTAGGGTGGAGAGAGGGTTGGGGGTAAATAACCTGTCCGATCTTTTTGCCAATCAGATAGCCCCGCTGCTCAAGAGCGTTCACCTCCGAATTTCGGGGGCTGAGTCGCGTGGCCATGCCAGTGGATCTTCATTGGACTTTCGAGGCTAATTACAGACGGACTGTTCTGTCTCCTCTTCGTGTTTCTCACGTTGTTCCCCTGTTTTCACTGTTTCTGGCACACGACGCTCCTTCTTTTCCGTTGATTGCAACCTGGGACTTGTGCGATTAATTTTCTTGGTCCTTGACAAGGTTGCTCGCAGCTACCTTCGAATTCGACCGAACTCTGTTTGCAACGAAACGGTTTCGTTGTCCTCTGAGGATCAGGGGCTGAGAAACAGCTCCTGGGATTTGTGTTACGTTGACGAGCCCCCGTCCGGGTTTCGTTCTGTCATGTCAGATGGCTGCGTGCACTAGAATTTTGAGCGTCGTAGACCAGCTTGTGCCTGGTACGGAACGGAGCAGAGAGAAAGATCCGTGTCTCATTCGAACACAGCCATTGTTCTTAGAAACAACGAACAGTTGACCCACGAGTGCGATTCAAAGCGAGATCGACACCGATTTTTGGCTACGTTCAATTTATCAAGGTAGACTTCCGTATAAAGCGGACAGAAAACTGTTTAAAAGAGCTGTATACATGCGTTACAAGTCGTGGCAAATGTATAAAAATTATTTAGAAAAACTGTTTACTTACTGCCACAGTCGATTCGTGTATACAGTCTTCTTAAACAATTTTTAAATCACGTTACTAAATAGCAGAGAGGATAGGAGAGTGCTCATGTCCGGGCTCTTTTCTGCCGCCACTTTTGTCAGTAAAAATAGGGACAGAGCATACGCAGGTTTAGCATGGAACAGAACCTATACCCGTATAGGATCTGTTCCATGCTAAGTAGTGGCAAAACACCGAAACTGATAGCTAAAAATTATCAGCAGAGCAATTTACAGATGCGCTGTAATGCAATTCTTGTGGCGCATGCTGTTAGTGTAGAATTCTATTTTGCAAAGATATCGATAAAATGGAAAACGAATATAGGCACCGACGAGATACTATCTCCACCGACGAGATAATAGTAACTCGTCGGTGCTGGTAGTCTTTAATAGTATCTCGTCGGTGCTCTGGTTTTTTGAACAGTCGGTATTTCAGAACGTGAGATACGAAGTCCCATAAGATGATAGGTCTATATATTCTATATCTCGTCGGTGATTGTAATTTAGTAGTTTTTTGAAGTTATTTTCATAATGTACGATTTGCACATTTGAATTACGAATATGAAATGTGTTGATAGGGCTTTCGCTTCTGGTATTTTATTAAATGGCTGGATTTTTCGATGCGGCTACTCGGGTTTCATTTAGCGAGGAAGCAATATTTCCTGATGCTCTTTGCGTTGAAATGTTCTCAGAATTATTGCGGTGTCCCGTACAGAGCCCTTTTTTGCAAAAAGTGTACAGAAAAAAATATCTTCTATAAAAAAGGAAGCTATATTGTTATCTAGATTATCTATTATCTAGATTATCTAGATTATCTAGATTATCTATTATCTAGATTATCAAGATTATCTATTATCTAGATTATCTAGATTATCTGTGTGTGTGCGTGTGCGTGTGCGTTAGCGTGTGCGTGTGTGTGTGTGTGTGTGTGTTAACGCGAATAAGATTACTTCGAACTACTATTGTTCTGTCACTTTTCGCAAGTGCTCCTATACAAAGTACCACCGGTCTAGTTTAATACCAGTCTAGTATATATACCTATCAAACAGCCTTCTGCTCTGGTTCGGGGGTGACGCTAAGAAAATAATTGCTCGGCAAATCGAACTATATTTAAAAAAAAACTACGCGGCGGTCTTCCTCGATGTCCTGGTCCTGGTCCTTGATGTCCTCGTCCTTGATGGAAACCTAAAAGCTGAAACAAACTAAAATAATTATTAGACACAATAAATAAAACAAATTCCCGCACCTACGAGTTCAAGGCTAACCCACCAGCTCACAAGAGCCAAGCTAACCCCGAACCCGAGTTGCGGGCAACAAGCGCATCGGGGCCCCAGGGACGCGACACCCCGTACTCACTCACGGACAGAGAGACAGTCCGTGAGTGAGCCCCTGAGGGACCTCCGACCGGAGGAATACCAATTTAAAACGAGAAATACTGACGACGACGATGAGGCAAAATGCGATGAGATGCAACTATAAACTATAAAACCCGTACACGAGTACGGCCTGCATATATCGCAAACGAGTGCGAATCTAACCAGCTCACGAGAGCCAAACTAACCCCGCACACGAGTGCGGCCTATAGGCGCTTCGGGTAGCCCCGGGGTCGCGACACCCCGTACTCACTCACGGTTTCCCTATCCGTGAGTGAGCCCCTGAGGGAAATTTCAATTAACATATGAGAAATAATAAACGACGGTGTTCGTTGAATTAGCAATTGACGGAGTTAAATTGTTGAAGGTTGGGCCAAGTCTACAGAAAGGAATCATTGAAGTACCCTTCACCCACCTCGAGCTAGCTAATAGTAAATTCACACACAATTCAATTAAATACCCAAGTTTTTACATTTAGCAAGTCTTAAATTCTACTATACAATGTTATCGGAAATTCTAAATGTGATACTAGAAGTTCTTACAAATAGAGGATAATACCGATTGCCCAGGTCTCACCACGAGGAGGTTGCTGCGCAAGAGACCCGGAAAGGGAGTCGGAACGAATTCAATATTCCTTCTGGCTCCCTTTCCTAACAACGACGATCTTATATTAACGCAGTATGTAGAGTAATTATTGCGGAGCAAAAGGTGTGAATCGAAGAAGAAGTCTCCGATCCACGGAAGGCCAAAGGCGAATCAGAGCAGAAGGCTCTGATTCTTTCAAAGAGAGAAACAAGAGCGAACCAGAACAGAGAGCTCTGTTTCGCGGGTGACGCGACGCGTACAATGCTTGCAGCCAAACACCAGCCAGCAACGATACCCGACGTGTCCTCACCAAGAGCGATGGCCAAGAGACGTGTTCAAACGATATCCCATTTACTCTAGCAACCACCTGCCATCAGGCAACGAACAATCGTTGAGGTGAACTCGGGTGGGATTACAGAAGAGAGGATTTTTCACTTAACAGTGTAACACGATGAACACTGCCTCTCAACCACCCACTCTCGATGTATCAACGCCGAATACCGCTACCAACTGGTCTGGTACATACAAGCAAGGTCCGACACAGCAGAAGGCTGTGTCGGAGTCAAAAAAACGAGCCGACAAGTAAACTAAGTCGCACAAGAGGGAAGTATCAAAGCAGAAGGCTTTGATTTGCAAAGAAGAAACATGAACCAGAGCAGGAGGCTCTGGTTCGGGGGTGAAGCTAAGACAATAATTGCTCAGCAAATATAATTAACTTAAAAATACGCCGCAGTCTTCGATGGTGTGTCCTCTTCGTTCGATGTGTCCTCTTCGTTTGATGTGTCCTCTTCTTCGACGTTAGAAATAGAAACAACGATGATCAAAATGGGACGAGATGAAAATATGAACCCCGTACACGAGTACGGCCTACATACCTCGCACACGAGTGCAAATCTAACCAGCTCACGAGAGCCAACCTAACACCAGCTCACGAGAGCCAAACTAACCCCGCACACGAGTACGGCCTACAAGCGCTTCGGGTTGCCCCGGGGACGCGACACCCCGTACTCACTCACGGTTTCCGTATCCATGAGTGAGCCCCTGAGGGACATCCGTTCGGAGGAATACCAATTTTAAATCAGAAATATGCATTTTGAGAAGACTGAAAGTTCCGACGGAAATTTCATTTACTATATCAGAAATAATAAACGACGGTGTACGTTGAATTAACAGTTGACGGAGAACATTGTTGTAGGAGGGCCAAGGGTAATCAACAAAAGCATTGTAGAACCCTTGGCCCACCCTGTGCTATAAAGCGGACAACCCTCACAATTAATAAAAATAAATTTTTTAAAAAATACCACGTTTTTAAAACGGACTAAAAAGTATAAAATAATTTTTCCTAGCCACGTACAGGTTCCTAACCCCATAAAGATAATCCTGAAAATTTGTGATTGTGAATTTTTAATAGCTATGAAAATACTTGTAAGATTTAAAACGAAAAACGTGGGGCGCAAGATAATAGTGTCGAGAGTAGCTGCCGTTGAGAAAACACACACACAACAGTTCATGTCATTTGTAATGCAATAAAATTGTTAGTGACTTAGTTGAACAATTCATGCATCAATTATCTATGTATTGCATGCGCCCCACGTTTTTCGTTTTAAATCTTACAAGTATTTTCATAGCTATTAAAAATTCACAATCACAAATTTTCAGGATTATCTTTATGGGGTTAGGAACCTGTACGTGGCTAGGAAAAATTATTTTATACTTTTTAGTCCGTTTTAAAAACGTGGTATTTTTTAAAAAATTTATTTTTATTTAAATAATTATTTTCAGCTTTTTAGTCTTGTGTGTGTGAAATTTTTCTATCGATTAAAAGGGTAATCTTTCTCTTCGAAACTCGGAAATTTTCAATTATTATATATCTTATCTTGTTCATTTCGGCGAGAAAACTCCTATATCGAAGTCCCAGACCACGGAAACCACTTGTTAAAAAGTTATGAGCATGTAAAGTTGAGTAATTGTATAGTAATTTTCAATGTTTTACTTCAGAAAGTGACAGATATGGGCGCCGCCATATTGGTGTATACCAATATTATTCAATAAAGGTTCGACGGAGAATCTCGGTGTTACTGTTCTTTCGCTTGGTAAACAAATAATACGTACGATAACCATTGGCTGCGAGCGAGGACCCCCTTGCCCCTCAGCCGTCTCGAGGGACTTCTTGTGGCGTACGGACACTTATTTAGTAACTTTGTAAACACCGCACGGAGCTCGAACGCACACTGACGCACACTGAGCCAGTGATGCCAGAATCGTGGACCGTGGGCTTTTTCCCCTCCGCTCGCTGAGCCGACTCGACCCCCCACTCTGACGCACCGTCGTCGCGTGTAGCGCGCGTGCAATCGAACAGGCACTCACACGGACAGACTAGAGATACGTTCGTGTGTAGCGCGTGCGCAGTAGAAGCAACGTGGCGACAACGGTGCGTCAGAGTGGGGGGTCGAGTCGGCTCAGCGAGCGGAGGGGAAAAAGCCCACGGTCCACGATTCTGGCATCACTGCACTGAGCTCCTTCGGTGCGAAACGGGTCAGTGAAGTGGGGACGAGTCAGAGTGGGGATGAGTCAGAGTGGCAACACGTAGTAGAGTGGGGACGTACAGGTAGTGCGATGGGGTATAACGGTTAGATTTATTAATAATAATTTATATATCCTAAACGCATAGGCTTTTTTAAAAAATTTTTTTTAAATATTGCATTGTCATCCAGTTCTGAGCTATGTTTAAAATTTCAAGTCTCTAGCTCATCGGGAAGTTAGTTTAAAATCAATTGCAAGATTTGTACCGAACAGACAGACAGACAAGAAACCGAGCTAATAAAAACGTGGTAAAAAGAAAATTGTTTAACTTACCATTGTTGAAATTGTGTCAGCTGGATGACTAGTGGTCAGCCTCTGGTCAGTGACTGATCCGCCAAGTTGTCAGCCAGGTTGTCAGCCCGGTGGTAAATCACACTGGTAAATCGCACTGTTAAACCGCACTGTTAAACCGCACTGTTAAACCGCACTGATAAACCGCACTGATAAACCGCACTGTTTAAATCGCACTGTTAAATCGCTCTGTTAAATCGCACTGTTTAAATCGCACTGATAAATCCCACTGTTAAACCGCACTGTTAAACCGCACTGTTAAACCGCTCTGATAAACCGCATTGATAAATCACAGTGTTAAATCGCACTGTTAAATCGCTCTGTTAAATCGCACTGTTTAAATCGCACTGATAAGTCCCACTGATAAATCCCATTGTTACACCGCACTGTTAAACCGCACTGATAAACCGCACTGATAAACCGCACTGATAAACCGCACTGATAAATGACAGTGTTAAATCGCACTGTTAAATCGCTCTGTTAAATCGCACTGTTTAAATCACACTGATAAATCCCACTGGTAAATCGCACTGGTAAATCGCATTGGTAAAGCGCATTGGTAAAGTGCACTGGTAAATCGCACTGGTAAATCGCATTGGTAAAGCGCATTGGTAAAGTGCACTGGTAAATCGCACTGGTATATCACACTGGTATATCGCACTGGTATATCACAGGTAAATCGCTAGTAAACCACTTGTTAGCCTCTAGTTAGCCTCTGGTCAGTCACTCGCAGGTCTGTCCTTGGTCCTCCGCAGGTTTGTCCCTGGTCCTCCGCCGGTCCTCCGCCGGTCCTCCGCAGGTCCTCCGCCGGTCCTCCGCCGGTCCTCCGCAGATCCTCCTGGTCGCGGAGCCCCACCGCTCCTGCCGGAATCACTGGCCCGTCTGACTAACAGAGTGCGCGCCGAGTTCAGGCGCACCTGCGCTGCGCGGTGATGTGAAACTGTCCCCACTCCAACTAATATCGATTGATTTCGATCGCCGTGATAGTAATTATTGATAAATGTATTATTTCTGGCTGTTTAATGTTTATAACAATTCCTTTTGCCAACGATGTCGACAAGCACTCCCTTGACCACCTTGCTATCTAGTTTTTTAGTAAAAGTAGGTAATAAAACTCGAGGCACAGAATAATTTTTAAACCATGAACATTCGCACGCATTAATTTATTGAACACAATACACTGATAAATTTATTATTTCGAACTGGTTAATATTTACAATAATTCCTTTTACCACCGATGTCGACAAGCACTCCCTTGACATTTTTTCCATGTAATTTTTTACAGTAAAGTCTTACTCTGTTTTTCAACATACTTCTGTTCCCACAGATCGATTTTTGGAACAATTATGTATAAAAACAAGTGAAGGAAATAATGCTCGTTTATGAAATATTTTTATATTAAAAATTGAGGTATCTCATATGAAATTTGAAGTGTTACGTACAATATTTCTTGGAATTTTTTGTCCTTGATATTAGTTTTGATTTTAATATTTTAGAAATCAACCCCAAAATATTGTCTGAAATATTTGAATACGTTCGTCGGAGAATGTAACATTTCATGATAACCGATATGGTTCCGTGATGATTCACCTTTTCACCGAGAAGAATCTCCTCAGTGGTCTTCTACACCGACGAGATGTCGTCGGTGGCTTTCTGTTTCTTACTCCGGCGGCAATATATCCTAGAGGGCGTAAGAGAACGTCAAAATTTGTTTGACGACGCGATGTCCCATAAGGCTGGCAGTCTTTAACAGTATCTCGTCGGTGACGCGATGTCCCATAAGCACCGACGAATCTCGTCGGTGCCATAAGGCTGGCTGGGGTTCGGTGTTCCCAATTTTTCCTACGTCATCTTTAGCTTGGAACAGAACCTACATCATCTTTAGCAGGAAACAAAACTCATTATCAGACTCTCTGTTGTGAGCACTTTTATCACTCTTATACTTCGTCTGTGCTCTTATATACTCTCTGATACATGCATAGCGCCACAGACGAGGTATACGGGGAGTGATGCCCGTTTGGACTCCGACCGATTGGACACGTCCCGATTGGACGCGTTCCTTTTCGACTCCGTGCCGATTGGACTCGTGCCGTTTGGACGCCGTGACGTTTGGACGCCGTGCCGATTGGACGCCGTGGCGGCTGAATTCATGACGTTTGGACGCCGTAAATTTTATAATCATTGCTTTTCGAAGTCTACATATGGTCTACATACGGTGATATTGTATTGTGAAATATATGGGAACCTATTAAATTTGGATTTGAATTTTAATTTTTATGTGTTTCTTCAGACTCGTGCCTTTTGGACGCCGTGGCGGTTGGATTCATGACATTTGGACGCCGTAAATTTTATAATCATTGCTTTTCGAAGTCTACATATGATGATATTGTATTGTGAAATATATGGTTAACAACGTCCGATTAACAACAACTTCAGTTATCTAGCCAAACCTAACCCAGACTAATGTCATTTCCACTCGCTCTTAAAATAAACTTTCCGGAGTAAGACTTCGGAATCACCCCCCTCCGAAGCTGTACATCATTATTTTTCATTAATAGATTCTTAATCATAATTTAAAATTTAATAGATTCCAAATCATATTTAATCATATATTTCACAATACAATATCACCATATGTAGACTTCGAAAAGCAATGATTATAAAATTTACGGCGTCCAAACGTCATGAATCGAACTGCCACGGTGTCCAATTGGCACGGTGTCCAAACGGCACGAGTCCCAAGAAACACATAAAAATTAAAATTCAGATCCAAATTTAATAGATTCCAAATCATATTTAATAATATATTTTACAATACAATATCACCATATGTAGACTTCGAAAAGCAATGATTATAAAATTTACGGCGTCCAAACGTCATGAATCCTACCGCCACGGCGTCCAATCGACACGGCGTCCAAAAGGCACGAGTCTCAAGAAACACATAAAAATTAAAATTCAGATCCAAATTTAATAGGTTCCCATATATTTCACAATACAATATCAGCGTATGTAGACTTCGAAAAGCAATGATTATAAAATTTACGGCGTCCAAACGTCATGAATACAGCCGCCACGGCGTCCAATCGGCACGGCGTCCAAACGGCACGGCGTCCAAACGGCACGGCGTCCAAACGGCACGAGTCCAATCGGCACGGAGTCGAAAAGGAACGCGTCCAATCGGGACAGTCCAATCGGGACGTGTCCAATCGGTCGGAGTCCAAGTGGGACACCCCCGTTTCGACATAGCCTGTATCAGAACCTGTTTCGACTTAGCCTGAAACAGAACCTGTTTCGACTTAGTGTTTCGACTTTGGCCTGGATCAGAACGTACAGTTTAATTGTTTTATCTGTTAAATCTAATATACCAAACGTTAATTAATATAAATTAAATATAATATTTATTATATAATGATAGAAGTATTTTCATTTTTTCCGATATTTCAGTTGCAAACTCTAATTGTAAGAAATACAGGTTTCATAGAGTGATGCCCGTTTGGAATCCGACCGATTGGACACGTCCCGATTGGACGCGTTCCTTTTCGACATATATTTCACAATACAATATCACCATATGTAGACTTGAAAAAAAGCAATGATTATAAAATTTACGGCGTCCAAACGTCATGAATCCAACCGCCACGGCGCCTCGGTCTGCCTCACTCTGCCTCGCTCTGCCTAGCTCTGCCACACTCTGCCTCACTCTGCCTCACTCTGCCTCGGTCTGCCTCACTCTGCCTCGCTCTGCCTCGCTCTGCCTCGCTCTGCCTCGCTCTGCCTCGCTCTGTCTCGGTCTGCCTCACTCTGCCTCGCTCTGCCTCGCTCTGCCTCACTCTGCCTCGGTCTGCCTCGCTCTGCCTCGCTCTGCCTCGGTCTGCCTCGGTCTGCCTCACTCTGCCTCGCTCTGCCTCACTCTGCCTCGGTCTGCCTCGCTCTGCCTCGCTCTGCCTCACTCTGCCTCGGTCTGCCTCGCTCTGCCTCACTCTGCCTCGCTCTGCCTCACTCTGCCTCACTCTGCCTCATTCTGCCTCGCTCTGCCTCGCTCTGCCTCACTCTGCTACAACTCTGCCTCGGTGTGCCTCGGTCTGCCTCACTCTGCCTCACTCTGCTACAACTCTGCCTCGGTCTGCCTCGGTCTGCCTCGGTCTGCCTCGGTCTGCCTCGCTCTGCCTCGCTCTGCCTCGCTCTTCCTCACTCTGCCTCACTCTGCCTCGGTCTGCCTCTGTTTGCCTCGGTCTGCCTCACTCTGCCTCGCTCTGCCTCACTCTGCCTCGGTCTGCCTCACTCTGCCTCGCTCTGCCTCGCTCTGCCTCACTCTGCTACAACTCTGCCTCGCTCTGCCTCACTCTGCCTCGGTCTGCCTCACTCTGCCTCGCTCTGCCACGGTCTGCCTCGGTCTGCCTCACTCTGCCTCGCTCTGCCTCGCTCTGCCTCACTCTGCCTCGGTCTGCCTCACTCTGCCTCGCTCTGCCTCGGTCTGCCTCGGTCTGCCTCACTCTGCCTCGGTCTGCCTCGCTCTGCCTCACTCTGCTACAACTCTGCCTCGCTCTGCCTCGCTCTGCCTCACTCTGCCTCGCTCTGCCTCGCTCTGCCTCACTCTGCCTCGCTCTGCCTCGCTCTGCCTCGCTCTGCCTCACTCTGCCTCGCTCTGCCTCGCTCTGCCTCGCTCTGCCTCACTCTGCCTCGGTCTGCCTCACTCTGCCTCGCTCTGCCTCGGTCTGCCTCGCTCTGCCCGCGCAGTGGGCTGAGAGCGGCTAAAACTCCATGTTTTCAAGTGGCTTAAAAAATCAAATTTTTTATATTTTTTATTAGTAGGGGAGTAAATCCAAACGTTTCAAGGGTGAATCAGTTCATAAACCAAATTCACTTGGTTATAGAACATCTTAAATTTGGCGATGCTAAGCATACCTAGTTTTCAGAATGAATTCAAGCTCATGTTTGAAGAAACCGTATGCGCCTGTAAAAAATATTTTTTTTCTGGCTTACTTCGAGTACCAAGACCCGGAAAAAATCGCGAAAAATATTCATTTTTTATTTTTCGTACAGTTTTACATGTAGTACTATTAAACGTGGAAAAGAGCAATGTTAATGAAGTTTGAAAGGCGATATCTATCTTGCGCCAACGTGCGCCATCGTGCTCATGGAAAAAAAACGTTTGTTCATGTCTAAGTAAACAATAAATGCAAAGTTCAAATGCGGAAACCAGCGGCTCTGGGTTTTATCTCATGAAATGTCGGTGAGAAACCTCGTCAGAGAACGCTCCGCTTTCTGGAACATGCGACGGTTCGTCGTGCGTTATGCGTCGTCAAGACAACGGCAAATAACTTATTTGTTTCTTAATTAAACAATAAATAAAATAAGCTTAATTAAACTGTAAATAAACGTTACCTCTATATAATAAATTTCCATCAAATCTTGTACATAACCGTATACTTTTTATTTCATTTTATTTTAAATTACATAAAATTATTATTTCTTAACTTAAGAAGTTATTTTTTATGGAAAGGAATTATTTTTTATTATGTTTAATTTAAATTGAATTATATTTTATTTTAAGTTTATTTTATATTCAATTTAAGTGTAAAATTTATTATTTATTATTAATTAATTATTTAAGTTTTAATGCATTTATTCTTTTTCAGCCGTTTTTGGCCTTTCCAGACCACTGTGCGGCGTCCAATCGGCACGGCGTCCAAAAGGCACGAGTCTCAAGAAACACATAAAAATTAAAATTCAGATCCAAATTTAATAGGTTCCCATATATTTCACAATACAATATCACCGTATGTAGACTTCGAAAAGCAATGATTATAAAATTTACGGCGTCCAAACGTCATGAATACAGCCGCCATGGCGTCCAATCGGCACGGAGTCGAAAAGGAACGAGTCCAATCGGGACAGTCCAATCGGGACGTGTCCAATCGGTCGGAGTCCAAGTCGGACACCCCCAACAGAACCGGTTTGGCCTTCTGCCTGGGACTGAACCGGTATCATTTTTGGCCTGGACACAGATTTCAGTTGAAGGTGGGCCAAGGGTAATCAACAACAGCATTGTAAAACCCTTGGCCCACCCTGTGCTATAAACCGGATAACCCTCACACAATAAAAAAAGAGGTCTAACCTACCATTGTTGAAAGTGGGCCAGGTGGATAACTACGGGTCAGTCACTGGTCAGTCCTCGGTCAAGTAGTGAAGTGGTCAAGTGGTCAAGTGCAAGTGGTCACATGGTCAAGTGGTCAAGTGCAAGTGGTCACATGGTCAAGTGGTCAAGTGGTCTATGGTCAAGTGGTCAGTGGTCAAGTGGTCAAGAGGTCAAATAGTCAAGTGGTCAAGTGGTCAAGTGGTCAAGTGGTCAGTGGTCAAGTGGTCAATGGTCAAGTGGTCAAGTGGTCAAGTGGTCAGTGGTCAAGTGGTCAAGTGGTCAAGTGGTCAAATGGTCAAATGGTCAAGTGGTCAAGTGGTCAGTGGTCAAGTGGTCAGTGGTCAAGTGGTCAAGTGGTCAAGTGGTCAAGTGGTCAAGAGGTCAAGTGGTCAAGTGGTCAAGTGGTCAAGTGGTCAAGTGGTCAAGTGGTCAAGAGGTCAAGTGGTCAGTGGTCAAGTGATCTATGGTCAAGTGGTCAGTGGTCAAGTGGTCAAGAGGTCAAGTGGTCAATGGTCAAGTGGTCAGTGGTCAATGGTCAAGTGGTCAAGTGGTGAAGTGGTCAGTGGTCAAGTGGTCAATGGTCAAGTGGTCAAGTGGTCAAGTGGTCAGTGGTCAAGTGGTCAAGTGGTCAAATGGTCAGTGGTCAAGTGGTCAAGTGGTCAAGTGGTCAAGTGGTCAAGGGTCAAGTGGTCAAGTGGTCAATGGTCAATGGTCAATGGTCAAGTGGTCAAGTGGTCAAGTGGTCAAGTGGTCAATGGTCAAGAGGTCAAGTGGTCAAGTGGTCAGTGGTCAAGTGGTCAATGGTCAAGTGGTCAAGAGGTCAAGTGGTCAATGGTCAAGTGGTCAAGTGGTCAAGTGGTCAAGTGGTCAGTGGTCAAGTGGTCTATGGTCAAGTGGTCTATGGTCAAGTGGTCAGTGGTCAAGTGGTCAAGAGGTCAAATGGTCAAGTGGTCAAGTGGTCAAGTGGTCAAGTGGTCAGTGGTCAAGTGGTCAGTGGTCAAGTGGTCAAGTGGTCAAGTGGTCAAATGGTCAAGTGGTCAAGTGGTCAGTGGTCAAGTGGTCAGTGGTCAAGTGGTCAAGTGGTCAAGTGGTCAAGTGGTCAAGAGGTCAAGTGGTCAAGTGGTAAAGTGGTCAAGTGGTCAAGTGGTCAAGTGGTCAAGTGGTCAAGTGGTCAAGAGGTCAAGTGGTCAGTGGTCAAGTGATCTATGGTCAAGTGGTCAGTGGTCAAGTGGTCAAGAGGTCAAGTGGTCAATGGTCAAGTGGTCAGTGGTCAATGGTCAAGTGGTCAAGTGGTCAAGTGGTCAGTGGTCAAGTGGTCAATGGTCAAGTGGTCAAGTGGTCAAGTGGTCAGTGGTCAAGTGGTCAAGTGGTCAAATGGTCAAATGGTCAAGTGGTCAATGGTCAAGTGGTCAAGTGGTCAGTGGTCAAGTGGTAAAGTGGTCAAGTGGTGAAGTGGTGAAGTGGTCAAGTGGTCAAGTGGTCAAGAGGTCAAGTGGTCAAGTGGTCAAGTGGTCAGTGGTCAAGTGGTCTATGGTCAAGTGGTCAGTGGTCAAGTGGTCAAGAGGTCAAGTGGTCAATGGTCAAGTGGTCAAGTGGTCAGTGGTCAAGTGGTCAATGGTCAAGTGGTCAAGGGGTCAAGTGGTCAAGTGGTCAAGTGGTCAATGGTGAAGTGGTGAAGTGGTGAAGTGGTGAAGTGGTCAGTGGTCAAGTGGTCAATGGTGAAGTGGTCAGTGGTCAAGTGGTCAATAGTCAAGTGGTCAAGTGGTCAATGGTCAAATGGTCAAATGGTCCAGTTGTCAAGTGGACAATGGTCAATGGTCAAGTGGTCAATGGTCAGTATTCGTGGGCACGGTAGGGGTCCCTGATTTGCCTGCTTCTCCCACCAACCTCGTCGGCTCTGGAGGAACGTATGAGTGGTGAAACGAAGGCACTGGAAGACACGAGGCATCACGACGGACAAAAATGCCCATCATTGCAATATAGTAATGTCGCGATCTATCTCCCATCACCTGTTCCGAGCAGGGTGGAGCAGAGCTAGAGATCGTGAAGGGAAACTATTTTTTTATGACTGCGTCGACCGCCCCGGAAGTACAAAGGGACAGTGCCGACCGTAGAAAAGGACAACGCGTCCAATCGGGACAGTCCAATCGGGACGTGTCCAATCGGTCGGAGTCCAAGTGGGACACCCCCCTCCGAACTCGCTGTTTCGGCGGGTGGACCGAGTAGCTGAAGTCGAAACAGGTTCTGTTACAGGCTATGTCGAAACAGGTTCTCTTACAGGCTAAGAACTAGAGTAGGGGGCAGCACTATAATGGGCACGGCCAAAACCCGAGCGTGAGCACTCTCATCTACTCTCTGTATATACTATGGATACGGTTTTGCCCATAAGCCCCGTAGAAATTTTATGTCACAAATTGAACGGGGCCATTTTAAGAATTCAGTGCCAGCGCCGTCTTAGGTTCGACCAGTGTACTAAGGGAAATAGCGCGAGTTTCAAAAATGAAGTTTATAAGATTGAAATAATAGTATGTTATAACTTATAACATCACAAGTTAATTATAAGTTATAACAAATTAATCAGAAGTGAAATTTGTGTAATAAATGTAATATAAAAGAAACTAAGAATGATTAATGACGTGAAGAGAAAGCGCAAAATTGAATTAAAAATATTTGTAACATTTTTGTTGTTTGCTTTATTGTTGTAGATAAGAGAAAGGTAAATAGGTGTCTATTTCTTACGTTTTAAGAGAAGGATTAAATGAAATCAAACTCATAATGATATTGAAATACATTTATTACTGAAGAAACACATTAATATACAATGAAATGTTATATTACTATAATTAATTGTAGGAGATCTGCTTGTTGTAGGAGATTCAATGGAATCAACATGCATATCCGCTTCTGGGACTTCTACAATTGTTGAAATAGATTCATTAATATCTGAAATCAAAGTACATACACTCATTTAATATATATATATATATTACACATTAAATTACATTAATATATTATAAATCAATTAAGACACAGTTACTTACTTCCATGATTACTTTCTACCAAAATAGATGGTAGAGATTTCTGTTTTAAAAATTTCCTGTTATGATATACATTTAAAACAGTCTTCGGAAAAATGATCCGAACACAACAAACTACTCTTTGTAGGCATCCAATTTTCACGACCTATTATTTTCAGCCACTGTTTACACAGTGCTGCATCTCGTGGAAATCTGTGTTTTATCATATAAAAATTAAAACAAAAAAAAATTAGCACTATTGAAAATTGAAAATAAATTATATTATCTGTACAAACCTGTGCAAGTTGCCTTTTTTTGGTTGTTGCTCAAATTTCCGCAATAAACGCATTTACCCATCGTTATACTGTAATAAAACGGAGTATAATCAAAATCACAGAAATGCTAGGCTACTTGTAATGCTTTGTGTTCTAATATTAAATCTTAAAGATAGTAACATACCTGATAAGTTGCAAACGCTACAAAATCTAGAAGAAACAATGAATATACGCTCGTCAATCTACCAAAAGGCACCCGAACACGGCACGCTACAAAATAAAATGGTGTCGATGGCGTCTAATAACTCGACTGAAAGCAGCGTTACCTGAAGGGACGCAAACACGTAGCAAAGTATAGAGGATCACGGTGGTGAAGAGGAGTACGGGGGATACAGTACACTGGTTTAACCACAGAGGCGCTGGCATCCAATTCTGCCATAGATTTATAGAAGTAAGGACTTTCAAATTGTGACATGAAAAATTTTGGATACCGCATCCATAGTATATAGTATATATATCAGTGGATATACCTCGACCTCGCCTGTTCCGTCACAAAAGGGAACTTGTACCGCCATCTTTCAATGAGACGTTGAACTACTTTTATTTTGGGATAAAATCCAATCGGATCAAAGAATTATTGTTGCATCAGGTATCCTTGCAAATTGTCCGATATGTATACGAGCGAATTACGAAGGGACGTAACAGTTAGATAACTGAAGAAGAAAACGGGCATTTGGACATAATATGTGAATCGTGTCAGAACGGTAACTACGGCCACGAAACAATAGTGAACGAATCAGCGTGCATTTGGCGCTGGAAGTGCTTAAACTCACTGATCATAACCTATATACGTGTTGCCATTCTTTTCAGATGTTTTGTTTGAAATATGTGAGGAGCGTTAGGCACCCTCCGCTGCTGAACTTCCTGTCGAGGAATCACTATTCCCGACGAAGCGATAAGAACACGACCACGTACAAAGTGGTTAAAACTGACGGCGAAAATTTAGATGGTAAATTCTCGGCGGGACACGGGTCATTTCCGACCTATAGGTTGTCACAGGTTTCTTGCGGTTTTATACTCTCATAGTTGCGTGCCTCCTTTAGATTTAAAGCTAAAGATCTGTGAATCCTACGAAATTTCTTGTCCATGAGAGAAATACTACTTTTGTGCTCCTCGAACGGCACCTTGGAATTCTTCGTTTTCTGCCACGATACCATATAAGTTTGCGACGACAATAATTTTTACATTTTATCGCTTTCAGATATGGATGGAGCTGTCCTCGGTATAAATTCTAATTGGGAGTTGCTGACACCTAGAGGATTTCGATTTTATCTACCAGGACAGGTGGGGCCTGGTTGGTCCGACGTGACCACCACCGCTCAGGTTAGAACACAATTGTTAGATTTCACGAACAACAACAACAACGGCAACGAAGATAGCAAACGTGTCTCCGTGAACTGTATGGACGAGCGACCGACGCTCAGCTGTACCGCTCAGGAATGTCCATTATTATTGAGAAAAGGTATAGAGGAACTTTTTCCTGGATGTCTAGACGCCGGCTCTCCGCAGCTCACTATAATTACTATTTGTCAGAGAATCGGCAAAAAAACATCTAGATGGAGCAGAGAAGCGGAAACCGAGAGACTCGCGAAATACGTGAGTGTCCACGAGACCCGTTTGGCGATTTCGATAGTAAAGAAATCGATCGCGATCAGTTACGATTAATTAACGTCAGGTTACCTTTCTGTTCTTTCGATAGTTTGTACTGGCTGCATACGACATTTGCTCCAAGTTAAAGATGATCGGCTACTGGGCCGATTTCATCAATCCATTCAGCGGACAGCCCCACTTGAGTTTGCAAAAGAACAACACTTTGTACAAGACGGACGAACGCTTTCGTTGTTTAGGATTTAAAATTGTGCATAGGAACAGTTGTAAAGTTATTTTACACGACAATAACGATAAGAACTTTATAGGTGAGTAGAGAATTGTAAGGTTTATTGGTGAACAGAGACAAAATTGCGATCTGTGTACGTTGCAGGAAGTCTCTACACTACGGCGCCGGCGAGTACGGCATTTTTGAAGGAGATACTGCGCGATTGTGAGCTCGTGAATCTTCACGAGGCTTAATCGCGAACAGAGTGTCGGTAGAGCGTGGTTGCGTTCGAGCGGAAGGCAACTTTTGGTTCGCCGCGAATGCAACAACAATTCTCTCCACAATTCTGTTAATTCTGTATAAATCTTGAACAGAAATAATATCGTTAGAATAATCAGCGTGTTTTTTTCGTTTCGTCATTAAAATATTCCGTTCTCACTTTCTCTCTGTCTCGCTCCTTCTATCTTTGTTTTCATCGGTACTTTTAACGCTTACACATAATTCCTTATTCTAGATTGCATACAAGTTTACATTGTAGGTAACTAATACCACCGGCAGGACAAACGCTTGATACATTTCGTATGCGTTCGTAATCTAAACGACACAAAACGGTTCTATCGGTATGAAGTTTCCATCTCGTGGGCGAGATCGCGGGCGCATCGCGCAAATATGATACATATCTAACTATAATATAGGAGCACGATCGGGACCTAACGGGTTCCCATGGCGCGCAGAGTACTATATAGAAGAGAAGGCCGTCAGTCAACCTCCAATTTCCGAAATGATCCGGGTATGCCGTTTAAATTGTCGTTGATGTGGAACCGACAATCTCCCGATGAAATGTCTATGTACATATCATCGAGCTCCTTTATTCGGTCTCGTTGGGCTCTCAGCGTCTTCTTGAACTCGGCTGCAACGGAACAACGAGATACATTAGTTCGCTTAGCGAATACGCAAAGCCGGATCGTAGACCAGTTCGCACCACGAGCGACACGCACCGATCATTTCGGAAAGCGGAACATCTCCGCCGTACTCCTTTGGCAGGATTCTGGGGTCGATAGCATCCTTCAGGTCTTCCAAGCTCTTGTGCACCTAGTTGTAGGGAGATAGAAGAAAACCGAGATGAGAAAATTCGGACGAATCGCGAATAGGAAGAACGCGATGCGCAAGATACGTACCGAGATACGAGCCCTCAGTTTGTCGTTGAGCAGCGAGATGCCGAACTCGATGATCTTGTTCGCGCAGCTCGGAATGTTAACGAAGTGCGTCTCCTTGTGTCTCATGGGTGTGCTGTTTTGAATGCACCGCAGCATGTTGCGAATGTCCGTGAGAGACCAGGCGCTCAAATGGCCCATGGTCAGCCCGGACTCGTCGTTGACGTGAGTGTACCCGCGGATTTGATTCTCCTCGTCGTCCATCAGAGCCTCGACCACCAGACTGTGAGCCCGAGCCATTTGGGCGGACGTGTACTTGTACGGGTCGAAGCGGCCTACAACGTTACGGAACGGAAACAGGTGGGAGATTGTCGCAAGGGTGGTCCGAAAAACAAAAGCGATATCGAAACGATTGGCGATATTTACCGGCACAGGAGAGTATCACTCGTCGACCGTGCTGATCCCGCTCCGGAAGTGGAACCAGGTAGCCAGCGTCCACGATGGCTTCGATGTCCGGGTCCTCGATATCCAGGTTTTGGAACCAGTTCGAGTAGACCTGTCTGATGGTTAGGTACCGCTCGAGCATCTCCTGCGCCATCGGCAGGCTAAACTTTTTGGTCCTGAGGAATCTGAGGAGAAACGCTGCGTCGGTTCTGCACCGTTTGATGCTCGGATGCTTCAGGATCCACTGTCTGAACTGGTCCAACACTTGTCGTCTGATCGCTTCGTCCTCGCGCAGCTCGTCGCTGGCGATCAGCTTGGTCGACTCCGCCAACGGCCGTCCGTAGTCCTCTTCCGGCGTGTTGGCCATCGCGGTCGCGTTTCTCGGGACACCAGGCGATTACTGTCGTTCGAGTTTCCTCGGGAACGGATCCAACAGCGCTTCGCGTTTCCAGCCCCTCCTGCCACGTTATCGGCGCAGCGCGTCCTCGTTTCGCTCGTTTGAATTTCAGGCGAGCTCCGAACGGTTACGAGACCCGACGAGTTCTTACGCCACTCCACGATTCGTCGTCCAAGAGAAAGTCCGGCACCGATCCACGCGCGGGAGAACAGTTGTCCTCGCGGTACTCCGACGCGCTTTCTATTGCGCGCGCGCGCGCTCGCGCTCGCGAACTCCTTCCGATCTTCTTGCCGCCGTTCGACCGCGTTCTCCTCTCGAGTCTCGGGTCCCGTTAGTTTGGAGCGATACTCAAAATTCTCCTCCGGTCTGAAAATCTCGACGATTTTTGAGGACACTCGATGCACAACGATCGTTCCGTTCACTCTCGCAAGCCGTTCGAAACTTGTCGCGTCCTTCGCGCATCACCGTATGGTAGATTCTAATCGCGCGTTAATTCTCTCTAAACGGTTTCGCGAGCAGTCTCGAAGGAAGATGAAACGATTTCAGCCGCGATCCCACGAAAAAGGTCCCCGAAAAAGAAATATCGGCGAGAGCGTGTACTCGGACGTTGCACCTTCCCGTCCGATCCGGACTCGAGTAACCCGCCCGTTTGTTCGACCGATCAATTTAAAGGCGTTGCTCTTACCACTCTTACCGCCGCGCCGTTACTCCCATCGTTACCGCCTCGTTGCACGCTCTTCTCCAGTTTCCCTTCCGTTTCTGTGTCGTTTCGGATCGCCTCGATCCCGATCCCAATCCCGATCCCGATCTTGTTGAAGCCTACTCGCCCACGCGCAGCCAACCTTCCGCCAAGAACGGTCTCTCGCGTACTCCAGTTCCGAAAACGATCGTCCCTACTCCCGATCGACCCCAGAAATCGGCCTAGTTACTCTCTCGCCATTGCCACGACGCGACGATTCGAAGCGGCAGATATTCACGCGACTGTCCGTTTCACGAGAAACGAAACAGCGCCCGTTCGAAGATTCACTTTCTTCTCGTAATCCTACGGGTCACTTTCACCGTGGTTCCACTTTCAGTCGCTTCGACGAACATCGAGACTGTATCCCCGTTTTTTCGCTGGCTTCCGAGTAGAAGGAACCGCTCGCGGAGGGAGCCTCGGATGAAAACCATGCTCCGTCCGTGTACAGCGTACAGGTTGTTTGCCGAGTCTCGAGAGTGACACGATTTCTGTGTCATGAGTCGCAACTCGCAATGATTCCGCGGTGGGTAGCAAACCATGGTTTCGCATCTGGCGTCGATTCGACCGTTCATCGGACGATCTGCTCGCCGACCGGGTTTTTGTCGGGCGAGGACTCGTCGCACCGTTTGAACGCGTTAAACGCTTCCGCCATGGTCGACGGTCGCGCGTTACACGCGATCAACGTTTCTTTGCGTACGCTCGATTGCGCAACCGACCGTGTGTCACGGCGCGGCGTTTCTCGTCCCGGTGAAAGTTGCGCTTCAGTTGCACTCGAGATCTCGGACCTTTCTACTTGCCCGTGGCATGCACCCCCTGCGCATCGCGTCGGTGCGTCCGCGCTTTCTCGAGAGCTGTTCCTGCATCGAATCAACGTTTCATGAAAAACCGTTTAATCAGTTTGATCCATTTGAACCGTTGGTCGTACAGACGCCTCTTCAAACTGTTTAGAGATTCTCCGCGTGCTCGATTGCCATTCTTTTCTTCTATCCACCTCTGTCATAACATTACTGTAATTTAGACATCGGGATGCTCGTTGCTTCGGGCAGCAACCTGAATCGACCTCGAAACAAACGATCTCGGAAAAAAGACTTTCGTTTACGATCCGAAGGTTTGAGCGGGCGTGGTCGCGTTGCTCTCACTTTACCAGGGCCACGGGGCCAGGACGATGCTCCATGGGGCAATCCCACGCCTGGCAACGGAAGCAAACGAGCGTCGCGGTCCGTCCTTCGCGCGACGTCCACCGGCGTTTCGTAACCACTTGCGGAAATTTGCGATTCGAACGAGAACCTTCGTGCAGGTGCGAAGAGGACAGGTAAATGAAATACGAACAATCTGCGCTTCCTTTCGAACAACATGTAATTGGCATACAACGTAGTCGTATATGCGTATATTCGTGGAAAATAACGTCGGACGAAATGGGGACGAGGCGATTCGCTGGACGCGATCGACGAACGTCTACTCGAAGCGACGCGACGCGACGCGTCGGATCCAGAGGGTTTGGATACGCGTGGCTAGGGGTCGTGTTCTGTACAATACGCGCGCATCGTATAGGGTCGTCGAACGGCGCGAACGGGTCGTTCCGGCGAAGCGAGGAGAAGCAACGCGCGCGTCTCTGCTCGCTTCTCGGTTATCTCGATTATCCCGTTTATCCCGTTTATCCCGATTCGTTCCGTTCTCCCGGGGAACGCGTTCCGGGGACCGCAACGGTCGACGAATCATCTGAGGATCACGTTGTCGAACGTAAGGTCCCTGCTGTCTCGCTGCGCGCTTGACTTTTTGAACGGGTTCCACGGTAACTTTTTAGCCACGTGGGCGGTAGTGACGGAGCCAGCGGGGCTCGGCTGGCCGGAGGAGACGCCGGAAGAGCTGCTCGCGGAAACGCTTCCCTTGTCCTGTTGATTGGCCTTGCCCGGCCTCTGGAACGAGTAAGACTCGTTAGTCGGGTGACGTCTTCGGAGCAGTGGGCACTGTCGCTCACCTTCAAATAGTTTCTGTCCATCGGCGTGACGAGCTTCAGGTTGATGAAGTCGCCCGACTGTTTGATCAAATGCACCACTTGGTCGTGGGACGCCCACTTGACGTCTTTGTCGCCGATGCCGACTATGAAGTCGCCTTCCTTCATTCCCCCCAACTGCAAACACAACGGAAGATATCAGCTCGGTCGCGGAAAGAAGCGAAACGAAGCGTGTATGCGTATAACCGTATAATTACATCGGCCAGGGAATTATGATCGACAGCCGCTACGATCACGGGAGCGTCTCCGCGGACGCTGAAACCGAATCCCTCGCCGTCGGGACCTCTTTGAAGCTGGATCAGTCGCGGAGCGGTCCAATGCCTCTTAGCTGAGAATATGGCTACCGGACCCAACGATCTGAACAAATCGTCTACGCCGTGCTGACCGAAGTCTGGATGCGTGATGTTCAGTTGGAACTTGGTGGAGGCTGTGCATCGAGAACAAGAGCAATATGTATCGAGAATGCAGCCGAGAAGAATCGAGAATGAAGCTCGCTTAAGATTCGATCCTTACCAACGATATCCGGAGGATCCAGCAGCCCGCGAAAGTCCTCTTCGTCCCCGATACCGTTGTAGCTCTCGACGGTGAATTCCTGCACCGCTATCAAGACTTTGGCGAGAGCTTGCTTTGCTTTCAGGTCTCTGCACATTCGTTGCAATCGTTGGCTCTCCTCGTGGAGAACCAGAGCTTCTCTGAGATGCGCTTTACCTAAAACCGACGATCAGCGTTCGGTGTCTACCGTCTCCGGAAATAATTTGTCTCTCGAATCGTGAAATACGCACCTAACATTTTCCGCTCGTTCTCGTCGCGCGGCACGCTGGCGTCCAGTTGCGTTTTGCCGTCGCTTTTCTGGGCGTGCTCGAGCGCGAGTTTGGTCTCGGCGCGCCATTCGGCGATCGGCCGTTCGAACAGGCCGAGCGCGAGATGCTTGTGAGCTAGAGCCAGGTGATGTTCCCGCTTCACCAAGATCAGCGAGATCCAGGTTTCCGGAACGTAATCCCGTACAGGCTCCCGCGCGATTAATACGTGAACCTCGTTATATACCGCCGCCACCTGTGCGATAGTCGAATAAAGAACGGTTTTTACTTTTTCCTTCGTCCGGCTGGATCGTGGCGCGCTAAACATCGGCGTTTCATACCTGCGACGCTTCCTGTGCTAGGTCCAAGGAGACGTCGACGTTCCTTCCCTCGGCCGACTGCAGTTCCAGCTTTTCGAACAAGCATTCTCTCGCCTGGGCCTGAAAAGAAGACGGTATCAATCGATTCTATCGCTGTTTGAGCGTTTCGAGCGATTTTATTCGAACGCGATCGTTACCAGCATCAGTTGGACGAGCATCTCGAGCATGTCTGGTCCAAGATCCATGCTCGGCGCGTTCGTGAAGTTCTCATGTATGTAGCGGAAGGTACCGGCTGCCCTGAGGAACGCGTCGATCGCCTGGTCCAGGCCCCTGGCGGAACGGCGATCTTGCTTCGCCGCCAGTTGAGTGTACAACGCTCCAGCGTTGAACAGCACCGATGCTTTCTCGAACGCGACCGTTCGCTGGCAGCTCGGCACTCCCGTCAGCGAGTCGAACCACTCGAAGTAGATCCCTAGGCTCCGATCGGGGGGGAAGAATCGACGCTCGACGAAGTAAAGCTGGTTATAGTAGCGGAGCAGCAACGCGATGCCCGCCGTGTCCCTCGTCGGCGTTCGGGTAGCCTAAAAATTAAAACGCGTTCAAATTTCTAAGCCCTTTTTCACGCGAGATTTTGCACCGTTTCGATCCGGTATTCGGGACTCGCTCTCACCTGTCTGGTCTCCATAAGATCCGCGATGGCTTCCTCGTACTTGCCTCCATCTTCGCTGTAGTGCTCGAGAATGAAGTCCTGAAAACGGACCGCGACGAAAACGAGAGTGTTAAGTCGATAGTCGGTGCCTGGCAACCGCGGCTAACTTTCACAGGAGAGTCGTTCGCGCTCGGCAGAAAATTCGTGTAACGCGTACGAAGCAGACATGCCTGGAATCACGCTCGATCTTATACGGAAACGGTCCGAGCACAACGAGGGCGAGATCGCCACTTTGGAGGAGATTGCTCTGCACCAAGAGAACATCGACAAGATCGAGCTGCTCGATCGCGCGTGCAGACACTTGAAGATCCTGCTGCTGCAGAACAACCTGATCGGAAAGATCGAGAACCTTGGCAGATTGAAGAGCCTCGAGTACCTGAACCTTGCGCTGAACAACATAGAAGCGATAGAAAACCTGGAAGGTCTGGAGAGTCTGAAGAAGTTGGACTTGACCGTCAATTTTATCGGCGATCTACGGGGTGTTCGAAAGCTGAGGTAACAGGCGAATATTCGCGACTTAATTAATTTTGATTCCTTCGTTGTTTCATGGACAGGTGCAACGAGAACTTGGAGCAGCTTTTTCTTATGGGGAATCCCTGCGCGGACTACAGCGGGTACAGGGATTACACGATAGCTACGTTGTCGCAGTTGAAGGAGCTGGACGGAACGGTGATCGAGAGGTCCGAGCGCATCAAGGCGTTGCAGTTCTGCGGCAGGATCGAGGGAGAGATCGTCAGGAGTTACGGAGAGTACAGAAAAACTAGGGAAAACGAAAGAATCCGTGGGAACGCGGAAGTGGAATCCATTAGGAACAAGAGCGACAGCGAGAGCGAAGAGGAAAACGATCGGTTTTGGAAAAGAGTCAGCCGTCACACGCCGGAGGAGCGCCTGATCATAGCTGAACGAGCTTCGCGAAACGAGGAGCGGAGAAACAAGCGCGACAATAAGGACGCGCGACCCGTTTACGTGCCGAAACTGTTCAGTCCCGAAGGAAAACCGTACAACACGAACCAGCCGAAAATTCCATTTACGCTGAACAGCGATCGACGAGATATCGTCGTTTTGGAGGTCCTGGTGTACAAGTACGTGACACGGAGTATAGCGGTTTCAACGCTGTGCCTGCTATACCGTACATATTTTCAGATACCTGGACACGGATTACATCGACGTGGACGTGCAGCCCGAATACGTTCGAGTCACGATAAAGGGGAAAATTTTGCAGCTGACGCTACCCTGCGAGGTATCGGTGGAGGGTAGCAATGCCGAGAGAAACACGACGAACGGTAAGTTGGTGGTGACGATGCCGCGACTCGATCCCTTGCCGATCATCGGCAGACGAGAACCCGAGAAGAAGATCGATGGCAAGGAAGACCGCGCTCGAATGGGTCGTACGGTGCACCGATCGTCGACGACGATGCGAGAATATTTGGAGATCGGTCCCGCTACCGACCGGCATATGGATTTCTCGAGGATCATTTGTCCCGAGCAGAAGAACACGAATCCGGTAGATACCGATCTGGGGACCGAGCGCAACGATTGGGACAATCCGGACGTTCCGCCTCTGGAGTAACGCACCGAGAGGCTCGCTCACCTTGAACGGATCCCGGAAGTCGATATCTTTGGTTTCCTTTAGTCCCAGGGGTATCATCGGCATCGCCGGTTCCACACTGTAAAAACAAGCGAACGCGACGTGAGACGCGAGACGCGAGATGATCGTCACGGACTCGTAGGCCCGCTCGATCGAATTCAAGAGTACTATACACCAACCTGTCGACATTCTGGTAAAGCTCCACCGAGCTGTTCAGCTCGGCCAGCTGCTCCTTCAGCAACTGCAGGTTCGAGTTGACGAAGCTAAGCTCCAGAGCCACCGTTTCTCGGAGTTTTCTGTTCGTAGTCGCCCTGAAACGTGATACAGAGCGAGTAATATCGTTGCCCCAATTCTCAACCGAACGATCCAAGTTTTCCGCAGGGTTGCCGGGTTTCTTACTTGAACAGATTTTCCGCGCCAGCACGAAGTCGCAGCTCCTTGTTGATCTCCTGGTTGAGCTTGCTCCGTTTATTCTGCAATTTGCCCCGGCAAGTGGCGATCCGTGGATCGGAGCCCTGCGCAAACGATTGTCGTTAGAAGGTAAGATCGACGAGCGGGGTACGCGCTCGAATCGAAGGAGAGGAGCTGGACGCACGGCGATTCGTCGATGGAATTTACGGAATTTACGGAACGCGTCGATTTAAAACGCGACCGTCCAATCGCGAGGATACCGCGCTAGGGGATACTGTACGCGATCAGCTACCGATTACGGTGAAACAACGATCGGCTTGGTTCCTCGCGTTTGTCCTCACCCCCAGAGATTTTCTCGCCGACGAGGACTCTCGAATTATCTCTACGTCCTCCGATCGAGAAGCGGAAGTATTTTCGATGCGCGAAAATCGCGATGATGGCGGCGGAGGCGGATGTGGTAACAACGACGAAGACGACGATGTTGATGACGAAGATGTCGACGACGATGACGACGACAACGACGCATTTGCACAGTCCGTCCTCTTCTTCTCCCGTCCGTCTGGTGGAGAGCTCGGCAGGGACGCGCGATTCTTCGACAGAGGCGCGTAACAAGTCCACTTCAACATAGTATTCGGTGGCGCAGCCGCATCGTTACGCCTCCGATCGGTAGCTATGCCGCGTCCGCTCAAAGCTGCGAATCGGAAAGTCGCTTTTTCGTTGATCGAGGGCGAGTGCGTGACCAAGTAGAAACGGAAACGGGGACGGAGTCGAGGGACGGGGGAGACAGACACCGAGGAACGGACAGGGAACCCTGCTGCGCTCCCGAAGCAGCGAGTTGTGTCACCGTGACCGTATTTCGATCGGACCGACCCGCGATCCTTCGAGGCACTTCGAGACGCGTGCGAGACGAAACGCGGAGATCCTTAGACTCGCAGCGATCCACCGTTTCCACCGTATCGACCGTACGACGACTCTTCCGCTGGACGATCAATTACGAGGATCCGACGCGCTGGACGGTGGAGGACGGCCGGCCGGCCGTTCGTTCGCCGATGATTTTCGAGATTACCGTTTAGCGACCGACGACCACGAGAGATCTCTCTCGCGCAACACCATTCTCGAGGGTGAGGGCGAGGGCGAGAGGGGAGGGCACGCGGGGTATCCCAGCGCAGCGGCGAGTTGGACCGATCGCGATCCCGCGGAGCAAGCGGACTCTCGGTGAAAGGAGAGAAACGTCGCGCTTTGTCCGCACGGTGGGGCGAAGGATAAGGAACGCTTTATTTGCTCCACGGCACGGCAAGGCACGGCACGGCACGGCACGGCACGGCACAGCACGGCACGATGTCCGCGTACCGTGTGCCGAGTACCGAGGATATTCGAAGGTCGGCTGTCGGAATCTGTCGATCGGCCGCGCGTCTCCGGGGCCCATCGCGTCGGTCCGAAATCCACGGTCCGGCGCGCTCGGACGTTGATACGACCGATGGAACGTACGCGGGGAGAGAGAGAGAGAGAGAGGAGGGATCGGGGCACTCGAGGAGTTGAGGCTAAGGGGGCCCGGCTCGGTGGGATCGCGTTCCAACCGAGAAACGTGAAACGAGGAACGAGAAACCGGGACGGAAGCGGAACCGCGATGCGCGTCGGGAAGAAGCGGGAAACGCGGTCGAAGACCTTCGCGCGAGCAGGTTCCATCCGAACGAGACGAACCGAGGCAACCAGTCCGGAGATGTGCGCGCTCTGCTAACGGGATCCTGGCTCGTATCATCCATTTCCAGTATCTCGAACGCGTCGACGCGACAGCTGGATGATGATCCGTCGTGATCGCGATCGCAGTCGCCGGTGATTTGTTATATTTGGTCTGGTACGATCGGTTGTTTATCGCGTAACGAATCGTTCGAACGCACCGAAAGGCCGCGCGTACGAACGAACGAACGAACGCACAACCGGGCACGCTCCGGCGGGTCCGTGGCACGTCGTTCGCGATCGCGCTCGCGTTACAACAGGAAACGCTTCCAACTCCTCGCTCGACCGTTTCAACGTTCTCCTTCGACGCGTTCCCGACTCGATCCGCTAAAGTACGCTCGGTCGGAGGAATTGCCCGCGGACGGTCCTCGTTGGATCGTTTGCTCGTTTTCCGCGTACCATCCTCTCGGATCGGGAAGAGAACCTCTTCTTGGGTTCTGCAAAGGTCGGGACGCGTCGGATTCCCGCGGCCACGGCCGATTGCAGTAAGATCGCGCGCATTCGAGTTTTACCTGCAACTTTAGATCCGGTAGGATCAACATGGTTCCGGATTCGATCGGTAAATCGTTACCGGACCGGTCGGCGTCCAGAGACCGTTCGACGATCGTCCCGTTTTCGCTCGGGTCTCTCGTGCTCCCGGCGAGCTGCGGACACACACCAAAATCCTGTGTCGCGTCGAGGAAACGACTCGCTACGGAGAACGGCATTCGTTAGATCCACCAGCCCGCAGCAATCGCGGCCTCGCGATCGCACTCGCGACACATCGATCGGTTCATCGTCCCGGTTACATAGTTTAGCGAGCGATTACTCGATCCGGAAATAGAGAAAGACAGAAAGAGACAGTAAGAGAGAGAGAGTGAGAGAGAGAGAGAGAGAGTGAGAGAGAGAGAGAGAGAGAGAGAGAGAGAGAGAGAGAGAGAGAGAAAGAGAGAGAGAACGAACTCCGATAAGTTGGAGAAGAAACGCGGCGGATCGCGGCACTGACAACCGTCGCGGAATAGCGTCGTCGAGTCTCGCGAACGTACGCGAGGCGCGTACACGGTATGCCCGACGTTTCCTCTTTCCTCCACGATGCGTTTCTTTTCTACGGGAAAGCGGAATTCCCAGGGCCGAAGAACGGTGTTGCGTCCGCGTCAAGGAGGGAGAACGATAGAGACGGGGTGGGAGAGAGAGAGATAGGGTGGGGTGGGGAGACAGAGAGAGAGAGAGAGAGAGAGAGAGAGAGAAAGGTAGAGGTAGAGATAGAGAGAGGAGACGATCGAACGAGAAGATCCACGGATCAGAGTCGACTGTTGTCGATCGACGCGTACCGCGCAACACGCACCGCTCTCCGCGCACCGTGAACACACGGGCCAACGGTTCCTCACCGCTCACCTTCCTCGGTGATTCTCTTCGGGCCCCGGGGGCCCGGGCTGCCTACCGATCGGACCCTTTCATCCCGTTCGGTTAGTTTCGCCTGTTTTCGCCGCAACCCGGTAGGCTCCGCCTTCGCTCGGGCCCAGTCGCAGTGCACCGGGGCCGTACCTCGCCGTTTGCAGACCCCAGCCACTCTGTGCGTCGGGACTCGCCGTTTCCTCTTTCCTTCGCGGCAACGTGTATCGTTCGGAAAACCGCCGCCGACGCGATCTTCTCTTTTTCGCGATTCCGTTTCCATGGATCGACCGATGTCCGAAAGTCCCGCGTCTCCTCGAGCCCCGGTAACTGTGCTCGTTGGGACCGCGACGCGACCCGGACGGTTCGAGAAAATTAAATTCTGTCGCGATTCGTCGAGAGTATTTTGCGATTTCGCGAGTAGATTTTCTTAGCAGCATTCGTACACGCGCATTCGCAACCTGTTGTTTTTTTTTTCGTAAGACCCGACATACGCGGACGGTCGCAACGGCTGCCCTTACCGTCACGATCGCTCGGTGACATTTGGATGCTCGGACCGAGACGAACAGCTGTTGCGACCGTCTTTGCATCCAGGACCCCTCTCTTTACCCGTAAACCAGGCCAAGAATGTGGATAAGAATCGTGTCGACCGTATCCACTCGATTCCAACGATTGGTCCGTTCGAATCCACGGTTTTCGTTCGGAGTCGTTGCGGTGTTATCGAATCGAGAGCGCAGGTGTCGATGTTCGCTGGTACGCTCGATCCGTGTTATTATCGTTATCCTCGTTTGTTGTCGTTGCTCTCGTTATTACGAGACGACAACCTGTCCGCGGACTCTAACGCGCGGAGGCACCGTCTTAATAGGATCTCGTAGTCAACGAGCGATAAATCGATATCCGATCGCGCTCGAGCGGAGAAAGTCGAAATTTGATCTTCTGCGTTTCACTCTTCGTCGATCGATAATTCTGCACGCGTGCATCGTTTCGCTTCCTTTACTTTCTTCCGTAATAATTCCCGCGTCAGCGTCGCCGTACGGTGTCTCTTTCTCTCGTTCGTTTCGAAACTCTGCCGGTTTGAACCCTGGACGGCCGGGAATTCGATTGCACAATGGTAGATTAGATCTTCGAATGTTGTACAAACGTTGACGTTGCTTATCGGCCGGATAAGCGCGGAACATTATCCCCGACCGTGGCCGGTGATTTCGATTTCTAGAGCACGAGCGTAACACCTTTACCTTTACGGACGAATAAAAGTATGTACGTACGTATTACCGGTAGAGTACGACGAACGCGATCACGCAGCGTAATGTCGCATCGTGTCCCAGCGACGACGGAAAATTGAGACGTAGAAACCGTTTCCGACCGTCGCCGTCGTTCGATCGAGCACCGGATCGGAGGGCAATAGGAGGGCAACCGGGGAGGAAGAAAACGAAAGGACGAACGCGTGCTCCGCAAATAAACAATTCGCAGGATAGGTCGTAGCTCGGCGACGTTACTTACCCGAATGAAACGCGGTTTCAGGGTGCCCTCGTCGACGATGTCCCCCGATACAATGGGAACGTTCATTGTATCGTTGTCATTGTATCGGACGTGTAGCGAAAACGTGTCACCGTACGTGCACGAAACCATACGCGTCGTCGAAGCCTGGCTGGAGTCTGGAGAGCGAGCCGCGCGGTAACTCGACTGTGCCGTGCGTGTCGCCGAGGACGGATTGCTATTGCTATTGCTATTGTTCTTGCTGTTGCTCTTGCTGTTGCTCTTGCACGCGGGTGACTACGAGCGGACGGGTACGCGGCCGATCGGTCTCGACGACGGCCACGAGCCGCGGTTCCAGCGTCGATTCGACGTCGCACGGCCGAGAACTCGATGTCGCTCGAATACCGCGCACACCTTTTCCTTGCCGGGCACGAGGTTGGCGGGACGAGCCATCGAGCCAGTCTGTCCGAAAGGTCTCGCCGAGGTTTCCTGGACGCGACGGACGCGCGCATTCAACCACCAGATCCACGGAACGATCCCGACGTCCGTCGCGGCGCCGGTTTCAGCACTGGTCGTATACCTCGACTCGCTCGCTCGCTCGCGCGCGTCAAATCTGCTTGCCTACTCGCCCAATGCTCTCGCGACATGCGACACGCGCCACGCTGTACACACGGCTGTCCCACCGTGGAAGGTACTACCAGGCGACTCCACTCGCCTCGACTCGACTCGCCTCGACTCGCCTCGCCTCGACTCGACTCGCCTCGCCTCGCCTCGCCTCGCCTCACCACGACTCGCCTCGTCACGAAGCGACACGACGATCCCGCCTACCTCCGCACCTATCAACCGTCCCCTGTCGCTGTCACAGGTGCGTCGTTCTACAGGGTGCTCTCGCCACGATCCAATTGATAATTTTAAAGCGCTACTGCACTCGGTCGCGACCACACGGCAAACGTTGAATTTCCAACGGTGGCTTCGTTTTCAAATTACCAACGGTCACGCATCCACCAATAGCGAGGCTCGAGTCGGCGCTCGGGTTTCTCGGGTGGAGCCTGCACTGACCTGACTCACGTGCGCCATTATCGGCGGAACGTCATAGTTCGCAGAGTTTTTACCATTGCTATCGTCGTTGTCTCGGCGTCGATTTATTTCCAGTTGGAATTTTAAACAATCGAAGAGAATTGCGAAGGAATGCGCGCAGAGAAAGGAGATTGTAAACAACCAGCGCCGAGCTAAGATAGGAATTGCCGCGATACGCCACGTAGAGAATGCCTCGAGCATGCCTTTAGACTTACAAGAATATCCGTGGATGGATACTCGTTTGCGCGTACAGCACTTAAATTGAAAACGAAGCTTGCGACGTTGGTTTATAGAAAAGCGAGCTTTCGAGATCGAACACCCTGTATACGAGAACGCGCGAGTCTCCTAAGCGTCGGTGGAGCTTTTGCAGGGCTTCGGAATCGCCACGAGTCTCGCGAGCGAATCAACGAAACTGTTTCTATCGGTTGATTCCTTTGCGTCCTTAATCGCGCTAGACTCTTCTGCCGACGCTTTTCGTCGTTCGACCGAATCGTTTCATCCAGAGACTGTTCTCGAATACTCGTCGAACGATAGACATCTTCCAAGACCATCGAAGCGTGAACGCGTTCGGCGGTGTCCGAGGCTAAATTAACTTAGTTTTTAAGAGAGCTGTCGTTACGCTGTAAAAAGAAACACGACACGATCGATTGTAAAGGTCGCAATGTATTGTTGCTATCTAAAATCACATATTCACAATATAGATACAATTCGTCTTAGAATTCAAAGTCATTACATACAATATAAACAGTCGTCGATCTGTAAAATCGAAATATGAAATTGATCCCGTCGCAAATTGACCGCGACCTTGTGCGATTCCTACAGCAACGCGCGCGAAATCACCGAAACATGGTGGAATCTGCGCGCGCGCGCGCCCGTTTTGTCCGGCACGGGATTTTGGCACGGGTCTGGAAGTTTCGGAAGACGTTTTGCGTGCACGCGCGAGATCGATTTCGCAGACGTCGCCGAAAGGAAGCCTTACGCGTACGCGTACGCGTCGAACGAGCGCGGTCGGGCGTTCCGTGAAACGCGACTTACGGCGATCGCTCGGTGCGGTGTCTGCGCTGTCCCTCGTTTATGCGTGTACATATCCGATATAGATCGATATATTGATGTATGTACATTTGCTCGCGGTTCGCGATCGTGGACAACGAACCTCCGACTCGCGCGACAATCGTAGCTTCGTGTTTTAAAAAATACAAAACGTACTGGACACGTCGCTCCTTCTGCTCTGTCGGCCCCTCCGAGTCTTTCCCAATGGACAATGATCTAGAGCACGATCTCCCTAGCGTTTCAGCCGGCCAAGGGAAGACATTGCCCGAACAGACTGGTCACGACTCTTCCCCATCGTATAAAATTATGTATTCTCTTTACAGGCGTGTCGAACGAACGATAAACGACGATTCGATCCATCACAGTTTCAAGTTTTAGGACGGAAACAGGGTATTCCATGGATTATGCCGAGCTTAAAAGTTCTCTGCAACAATGACGATTACATACAGGTATCATTCGGCACGGGACAACCCCCAGCTATCTCTAGCCCATGGACGAAACGCGTGGACTCTGCAGCGGGCAGGCATGGGCAACGAGCGATCTCCGCTTCTCGATTTCGACCGGAGCCATATCGGGTCCAGACCAGCGTCCCACGGGAGCACAAAATCTCTGCCCATGCCTGCTACCCGATATCGTGAATCGGGTACCGATAACGCGCGACGCTCGAGTCTAACGCTCGCGTCTACGAGAGTTAGCCGCAGTGCCGTCGAGATACTTACGTCGAAAGTTCTCTTCCCAGTAAACCAGTCCCCACTAATCCTGTTCGCGATCGACTCCTATTAAGCTGAGCCCTTCTCTCTGCTGCAAAAGTAAAAAGAAAGTTTACGTCGTTTGTATTCTTCCCGGACGGTTAATGCGTTAGTAAAACTTCTCGATCGCGCGCGCGCGCGCGTGCACGTTTACGTGTAGAACATGCAACGAGAACACTTCACGAATTCATCCCAGCTCTGCAGAAAAAGTACCTTTATTCAAATCTCGATAATATCTCACGGTATTTACAAAAAAAAGATCAGATTACAAACGGTCGATACAAAATCAATTACATGCGCGTAGCGGGGAGCTTCCCTCCGCTCGATAAACCGACAAACGATTCCGTTTCCTCATCTAGCGTACAAACTTCAAAGATATAAAAAAAAAATGCCGGGACACAGACTTCAGTTTTATTCGTAAAAGAAATAAAAAGATCGCCGAAGAATGGCGCGCTCAGAGAGACAGATTACTAATAGATACACTTCTTTGATGCAAAGAGAGAATACGATACGCGCGTCTAGATTCGTCGTTAAGATAAAATTACGTGAAACGCGAATAAAAAAAAAACTTTTCTAAAATTCGGAACTATAACCGTGCGTAAAACGTGGAGTCTACCAAAATTTCCATAGCTTTTTCTCCCGTTTCATTCTCTTTGGAAACGTCGGCCACTTTCGAACGGTGCCGAGCTTGGTCGCGACGGTGCGCCCTCGACCGTCCGACGAGGACGCGTCGTCGCAGCTTAGCAACGCCGCTTCGTCGTATTCGATATCGTCTTCCCGGCAAAGGACTTTCCGACGAACGCCTTTTTCAGTTAGTCGCGAACGAATGATTCCCGGGGATGTGGTCGCGGCGACGTCGATGTCCGTTCGAATTTCCGGAGACAGCGGCTCGACCGTTCGATCGGGAGCGTTGCCGGAGGATCGCCGAGGGCACCAAAGCCCCTCCACCACGTCGTTTTCGTTCTCATCTTTCCAGCAAGCGATATCGTCCAAGTGCCTCGCTCGGACGAGCGATCTTACCGGCGTGGAGAGCTTCTCGCCGGGTCCGTTGGCGAGAGCGTCCACGGACATGGACATTTGGCCCGGTGGACCGCAGGAAAACGACGATTTCTCGTCGAGGCGTTGATCATCGGGCAACGAGACGCACTCGCTGAGCGGGCTGCCCAGAAATCCGAACGACTTTCGCGCTTTGCGGCCGCGTCTCAAGTGCTTCATTTTACGGTGGCGTATAGTGCGGTGCACGAAGCTGTTCATCTTTCGCCGCTTGCTCACTATTATGCGCCGTCGCTTGGCTGGTGTCTGCTTCATGGCCTCGCCGATCAGGACGGTCCTGTACAGCGATGGCGAATTCGGGTTGCCCAACCGTGTCCGAAGAAGACGCGACGTAGGTTTGCCCGGTACGTTTGGCTGTCTCTTGAGCTCATCCACGACAGCTTGGAAACATGCGATGGCGTTTCGGTTCTGGCTGGCTTGCGACCGTTTCGCGGGGAACAGACGTCGAATGGAGCCGCTGGGTGAGTCGGCGTCCGGCAAGAACGGAAGCCCGTCCGAGGCGGTCGTGGCTCGAGATACACCGCTTCTGTCGAGGCTGCGAGGCATTCGCATGGACATCTCTCTTCTAGGTGTTTGCTCGGCGTCAGATTGAAGATCGAAACGGATTCTCTTGTTCGCGATCTCGGTCTGCCTCTTTCTCTTGAACGAGCTGATCCTCGAGACGAAGACGTCGCGCTTCGGCTTCCTCGCCGCGATCTCGAGCAACGCCAATCTATAGAGCTCTTGATTTTCTTCGGGCGTGGTGTAGACTGCCTCGGACGCAGACGACTTGAGAATCCCGAGCGACGCTCGGACTTGAGTCGAGTCGGTCGACGCGATGGACGCGATAGACGCGATAGACGCGATAGACGCTGTGGACAACGTGGACACGATGGTACGCGCGGTCGAATCGTTTCGGTTCCGTAACGGTACGCGGCACAGCTTCGTCTCTTTCGAATCGTGCAACGCGACGAGCAACGCTAATCTCCGTTGCCGCGCAGTCTCCTTCCTCGAAGCGAACGTAGTCCTATACAACTTACCACCAGCGGCGCGTGCTTGACGTTTGCGACGTTGATCCGGTCTACTGAACGCGGAACCAGTTTGAAGAGCCTCCATTAAGCTGTCCATAACGCCCTCCTGCGTTTCGTGCGCGTTCATGTCGACGAGAGCGCGCTTGCGAGCAGCTCTAGCCGCTTTCTCGGCTTCTGCTTTTTCCCGCGCCTCCCGCGCCCTCCTCTGCTTCTCCTCCCCCTCCCGCAGCTTTATTATCTCCCGTTGAGCTTGCTGAAAACCAAGCAACAAACGCCGTCAGATTTTTGCCTCTACTCTTGTCGAATCTCTCTTGACCTCCTATCCGATCCCCTCTCGCGCGTATTCTCCCGTAATTATACAGCGAGCACTGGAAAAGATGGCCAGCCGATGGAATGCGGATCCAATTTGGCTATCGGTAAGGTGTTGTTCATTTTTAACGAGTCGTCGCACGCTGTCCCGCTAGCCATCAATTCGCCTCTGCATTGCCATGCTTCGCGATAAGTACCATTTCGCCATACTTACTGTGAAGTCGTCTTTGAACGTTTTGATGTCACCGAAGAACTCCTCTATTGTGTACTTCTGCTTGTCGAACGAGAAGAACTCAGAGATCTCGGTGTACAAGCTGTCCATGTTCTTGAACATGTTCTGCATAACCTCGTAGGACTCCCGAGCTTTCTTCGCGAACGGCTATAGTATAGAACGGTCAAGGAAAATAACGAATGATACCGTTTTATCGCTGAACCGCGAATTTTTGCACAAAATAAAAACGTTCCGTATCGATCGCAAGAAGTTGGTGGAAGTTGGATAGAGCGACGATAGCCGTAAGAGTGAAAAGGATACGCCCATAACTTCGATAAACCTGTCTTCGTCCGACTGGGGCACTTTGGCGTTCGACAGATCCTGTTCGAGGTTCCGGATGTTGGATTCCATCTGTCGCAGCGTCCTTTGAACGTTCTCCAACGATACTCGACTCGCTCTGTCGACGTGCGCCAATTCCTCAGCGAAGCTGATACACTCGGGGAACTTGCGTTCTATCGTGTCCACCAGATAGTGCATCAGAGTCTGCTTGTTGTCGATATCCTTCGTGCTGGTCAACTAAAAATCGGAACGAAACGATAAATCTGCCCGACGATCGCAACTTTATCTTCCCCCAATAGCGAACGTACCTTTGTCAAGTAGCTTATCTCGAAACCAAAAGCTTGGCCGTTCTTGGACCCGGAGTTCATGTAATTACCGAGCAATAGGATCAACTCGAGAATTCTGGCAAACTTTTTGCTATCCTTGACCTCCTGGCATGCCGCCGTACCGGCCACGATGTCGGGCTTCACGTCTTGCACCAATTCATCGAATCGCAGCATGAAACTCAACGATCTCAACCGTGGTAACAATCTCTTGATAGTCGATATCTGCCGAACCGCTAACGTTCAATCGCCTGCATCCTTCGTGGATCGAAAGAAAATTGTAAAACGTTGATACGATTACTTACGGTAACGCAAAATTGTTCCGCCTCCGTCAACTCGTCGTACTGGTCCTTGAAAGCCTGCAGCTTGGAGAGCTGATCGGGTGGCGGCAAATACTGTATCAATCCCTGAAGTATGTTGTCCGATACAACTGGACCCTCGCACTTGAGCAAACAGGACTTGACTTGGTCGTACGACATATGCTTCAATGTGCCGCCGAGAAGGATCAAGATGTTCTGAGCGGCTTTGCTATCCAGAACCTTCAAATCCTTCGTCTTCTTCGATGGTACCGACCTGCGCAAAAGCGAGACGCGTTTTATCGGTTTGTTTCCGGCAAGCCTTTAACCGTTGGCTGTCGGACTCGCTCCGACGGCAGACGATTAAACCGACTCCGATTAGACGTATTAATTACTTGTCCACCACGTCGTCTATCCTCCTCCCGCTGGGCTTCGATGCAAATTTCTGAGACAAGCCATTTAAAATTTCGGGACTCGCTAGTCGGTCCTCTTGCACTTTCGTCCAAAACGATTTTTCGGTGAGTTTGTGCGGCAAGATCTACAAGACGATAAGCAGATGATCAGAAATTCTGTTTTTGAAAATCTGCTAAACGGCGTTCAAGTATTTACCGCCTTCCAATTCGCCCTCTTCAACGGAGCCTCAACCTCCCACTTCTTCTTTGGCTTCAGGCCCAAGGGTAGCGCTTGCGTAGCGTTTAGAGCTGGTCCGAGACCGAAGCCAGGCATCATGGGAGGAGGGGCCGGACCCATTCCGGGCATGGGAGGCGGGGGTGGTCCCATTCCAGGCATAGGAGGCGGTGGTGGTCCCATGGAACCAGGCATCGCCGGTGGTCGCGGAGGACCTGGGATTCCAGAACCTGGTAGCGGAGGTGGCAGAGGCGGTGCTGGAGGCACGCATCCACCAGGGAACGGGGGTGGCACGGGTGGTGGCTGAGGCACTATACCAGGTCCACGTATCTACGAAAGAACCGGCAGGGTTGGAACAGACTCCAAAAGGAAAGAAGTCGTCGATAGTACGGTAGCGTTCTGATATTTGTGCCGATGTTTCTCACCGCGCTGCCACCGGTGGGCTTGCCTCCGCCTTGTTCCAGTTCTCTGATCTTGTTCTCCGCATGCTGAAGCTTTGCTTCGGCTTCCTGCTTGCTGGCTATAGCTTCTTCCAGTTTCTGCGACACCTCGATCAATCGTCTCTCCTCTTCCGCCCGCGACTTCTCGACCAGCGTGTCTATCAACGGCTGCACGTCGATTTGAAACCGCTTGGTCGCGCTAAAATCCGGGTCGCAGCCCGAACGATGCAACACTATTTGCGACACGCATTCCTCTATTAGTTTGTAGTACGCGGGCCTGTCGGGTCGAGAACACGGGGCCGCGTGAACATGAAAAAAAAAGAAAAAGAAAAAGAAACGTACAGATCGCTGGAACGCAGCATTCGGTACCGCGCCTCGAGCATCTTTGCGATCTTCCTACCTGACCAACGCGTCGTCCCTAACGAAAAGCAGGTGCTGGAGTATCGATAGGAAGTACGGTTCCGCCGACGTCTCCATTACCATGTTTTTAATTACTTCGAAGCAGTCGTTCACGTCGTCCAGTTCGAGTCGCACGTGGTCGAACCTCTGTACGAATTCCTCGTAGTCCTCCTCCTTGTGGTCGTTGAAGATCTTGAGGTGCCTTGCCAGATCTTCGGACTGGTCCCTGTCGAGCGTCTCCAAAATGTCCGCCAGACCGACCCGCATGATCTCGTTTCGCAAATGCAGTCTGAAGTCCAGCTCTTCGGTCGAAGAGATGATCGAGTTGATGAGTTGAAGGCACTCGACCTGTTTCGGTAACAAATACGAACTGTTCGACGGTCCATCTTGAAGATAGTACAGCGAGAAAGATCGGCCAGCAACCGATAACATACCCTCAGGTTCTCGTTTTTCTTGTTCATCAATCCCTGAACGATCGGCAGAAATCTTTCTCTGCCCTTGAACTCTCCATTCATGGTGATCGCGTCCAACACCTTCTTGTGACTATCGCTGGAAATGAGGCAAACCGCGCCCAGAAGTTTCACGGCTTCGGACATGACGGACGGTTTGGTCGGTTCCAACGATCTCGCGACGATCGTCAGCGCCTCGTGGTGGGCCAGCATTTCCTTTATGCCGACGGTATTGTTCATGATAGCCTTTAAGCATCGGATGCATTCGTATTGTATGCGCTCGTACCGATTGTCACTGCGAAGAGATACAAAGAAACGTTGTCATAGAGATGCAAGAACCGCTGCAGGATATTCCAGCGAAATCAACTTTGGTTCGCGACAAACGGGGTGTCGCATAGTCGACGGGCAGAGGACATCGTGCAAAGAATCGGCAAACAAAAACTATACGATCTGCTGAACTAAGGGTAGCCAAGAGAAGGACCGAACTCGGTGAAACTCGGGAATTTCGGCGCTACCGTATTCCCGATGTTTTACCTCGCATCGGCAACTAGCAGCTTAAAGGGAACGGAAGGTCGCAAGACTTTCTATCGCTAAAGAAAATAAAAACTAAAGCGTATAGTATGTTTGCATGAATTACCTATCATAATATATGAAGGCACTGGAATAGAACAACACGGTGATTAGAAATTCTTAGTCCGGCAACGTCGAATACCAATGCCGTGATGTAACGCAACGATTTTCCATATAGGGAATGGAATTACTTACTTCCGGTAACACTCGTTGAGCGTGGCTAAAACCTGTTTCAATCCCTTCGTGCCGAATTCTTGAACCCAGCTGAGAGGATTGTTGGTTAACGCGATTCTCAACGACTCGATGCAGTTGTAGATCTTGTTTACGCTTAAATCGGGCTGCGCCAGGTATTGTATATAATCCGCGGGCTTGTCGAACTTGGACCTGTTCTCCTGAATGCTGCCCTTGTAATGCAGCACCAGCATCTCTTTTTTCTTAGTTTCCGACTGCTGTCGCAGGGGTTCCTTCTTCTCCTCGGTCAAGTTCATATTCGCCTAAAAGACAAGGGTTCGCTTTGGTTTCGCCGACAAAATACCACCGGTAAGATCGGTAACTCTCCTTCTCTCTACTCACCAGCATCTCCTCGAACTTGTCGTTCACAGCCTCCTCGTCCATCCTCTCGATGATGCACCGCTGCTGCTCGATCTCGTTGAAATCATCGCCGGAATGGGGTCGGGGCATCGTGTGGTTTCCCGAACCACTTCTGACCCCACCTCCACGCCCGGACTTTTTTGGTCGGCCGAACCATGTGTCCAGCTGAAACACAACATAAACGATCAATCGTCCACCATCCTCTTGATTTCTATCATCGGGTATCGAGCGTATTCCCCAAAGAAGCTGGTCTTTCCAGAGGAGGATCCCGAAGCGATCGGACGAACCCGGTAGAAAAGCGAGTCTTACCCATTCCGTGATCATAGATTACGCGTTTGTGGTTACGAGTGGACCGCAAGGACGTGCACCTATTTACTTCGCTCGCTTCAAACGCGCCGCGCATACGACTCCGTTAACAACAGGCACAAGTTTTGCGACCCGATTCTATGGCTTCTATCGCTCTATTCGAAACGATGTTCCACTTATCCATCTATCGGTTTCGCTCTACTCTGCATCCTCTGCGACCGATCCACAGGTGCGAAGAACACGCGCTCGCTCCCTCAAATTCCTCTGGATCAGCTCTATTCGATCGGCACGCGATACCGTTCCCGCGCGTTACAACGTTACACGCTACCGCGACAACTCGCTGTCACCGATTCACAGGTGTTTGTGTCGAAACGACACGCGTTCGTACGGTTCCCTCGGATTTCAGCTCTCGCCGTATTAAACGACGCGACGCACGCTCTTGATATTCATCGAGTAACTAACTTTAGGATAACGGCACCGCCGATGGCAATGGCGAGTCATCGAACGGACCAAAAGGAGAGAAGATCGAGATCGAGCACGGCCGAACGGTGGAAGGACGCGCGCGTGCGTATTCGCTGGTTCTACCCACGACCACGACCACAATCACGACCATAGCTCTCCTCTTCTTACATCTTACGGCGTCGTACATTCGTGCCTGCGCTTTTCGATGTTCATTGCCGGAACGGGAATCCGTTCTCTTCGTACGCCGTCCGATTACCTACTATTGTTCTTATTGCTATTTTGTTGGCTATGCCGCCCAGTAAGTAATTGCGCGTAGATGGAACACGTGTACCACGCTGCAGTCAGCGGGTTGCGCTTAAGGGTTGTTTCCATCCTTTCCTTTTGAAGTTTCTGCTTTCCGCAGCGCGGTTTCTCCACTTTATTGCTCGGTTTTGGGGAGATTTTATATTTGAGAAAATCCTAAATAATCCTGCAACGGTATATTAGTTCTATTATATTTGATAAACCGTGTGCGAATATACCGTTTGGGGCTATAAGATTGTAGTATCCAAAAGAAGCCTGGATGCTAGAAAAATACTCGTCTTTTCAATCATTCGATCCTATAATATTGTGCCATCGCATGATTTTCCTTTCTTTCCTATTTTCCTGTTGTCTCGACGCATTCCACCGAGCATTCCGAACAACAGGCACGTTTTAGCAAACTTTCGAAGTCGTTACGCGCAACAATTTAAACCATTCGGTCAGAGCTGACGGCTGTCGCGCTAACTTTCCTGCTAATTGATCGTCACCGACGAAAACGACTTTTCCAAACGCGCAAATTATTGTGAGTCATATTCTACGAGCCCGATAGGGTCTACGTCATGCCTGCGAATAGCTCAAGGTTTCGGCAATTCGAGCGAACACGTCGCTCCGGCAATTTTATTGTAATTCACGGTCGAAATTTTCCTCTCCCGCTATCCGCGACTCTTTTTTGAGAAACATTGGGTACGATTCTTGGAAACCGCGCGACAATCGATGTTTTCGCGCGTTCCCGTTTAGCGAGAACGTCGACGAAAGAAAGGAAGCGAGGAAAAAGTTGAAACAGCGGATGAGATCATTCGAACGAACGGTCGATGATGTAACAGACTGCGACCAGTATCCGCATGCTTTCTACTTCGAATCCTTCTCTCCCTATGTTTCGCTCTTTAGCGTTTTGCTCGTATCGCTTGCATCCCGTCGAAAAAGACCGTAAAACACTGACCGGTTTTTAGTCGAATTATTTTTCGGGATTTTTAGGATTCCCGAGCTTCGCTGCATCCCTCGAAATACCATGCTCCGAAAAACAAGTTACGCTTTCGATGCTCTCTTTGACAAATGCTTTTGTCGAAGCTGAAGCAGTTCATTAAAAATTCATTTTTCAAAGCTTCACGAAGAATCCTTTTAGTAGCGCATAGCGTTATGACCGACGTGGCACACAAATCTTTCTTAGGCTCCCAATAAGTATTGTGTATAGGTAACTTTGGAAGGTCTAACTACTGTAACTATAAAATTGTTAAAGGAAATACAATATAAGAGGTAATCTCTGTACACGACTGCAGAAAGATCTATATTCTCATGATCGTCCTCAGTCTAGTTATAACGATACGAGAACATGATCGCATAACGTGCTTGTTTGTACGCATTCTCCGGATACCGATCACCGGTGACTGACGCGGCAGTAAACGCGTGAAATTGTCATAACCCTGATCGGCGAGCGTCGTCACCTTGTCCTAATAATTTGTAGTTCGCGTCGCGTCGTTTCGCGTTGCTTCGAGTATCTAGGCTTTTTCTGTATGCGGCACGGTTCGCCTTGAGCATTAATACCGTCCGGCGAGTCTCGATTACCATCTTGGATAATTCGATGAACTCAATGTCAATCAAGCACGATTTTATACGAACGACACGCGTATCCGCGGTTTCGTACCAGCTCTCCGCGCGAATTTAACTCTCGAGTGGACTTTGAGAATGCAACAACTGGATCCTGATGTATAACATTGGTTTTTAGCGAGCTGGTGAACGGAAATAAATTTTGCGCGAATATAAAAATTGATCTAGACCTTCGACTGTCCGACGGTTCCATCGATACGTATCCAATAATTATCAGCACAAATTGTTTGTGCAAAGGGTTCAGATCAGAAACCAAGAAGGTTTCCGTTATCGCGTCGCTACAAGCGCCAGCCGATAACCGTACAACAGGAAGTGCGACATCATGCCTACGTATTGCGCGCGTATCGCTTTCCCGAACTGGTTGCAACACGCGTTATCGTGCTCCTCGATATTGTACAAATTCCCGGTCGAATTCGATGCATCTTGCGACGGAAAATTCCTTGTGTAACCTGGCCAAACAAAATTCCGATAATCGGGACCCAATGATTCATCGCAGTGGATACTCCAGTGCACCTAATCTTGACCACAACCGGGCCCTACAAATGTCATTTTATAGTATAGATTATATATAATACGATCGACGCACGGTAATCCTTGCCCATGCAATATTCAAGGCAATTTAAACGCAATACAAATATACATATTGTTTCGAGCAATGACATTAGCTGTAGCTATGTCAAAAAATATTTTCCCTTGAAATTCCAAGCTTGCTGGATTATTGAAATTCTACCGTGTGCAGGAACTGTTATCGTTTATAAGCTCCTTGGGAATTTCGCGTGTTATCTTGCTTGCATGTATGCATGTTAATGCAAACCAATTACTGTAATTACTTACAAAACCTGCTGACGATTTGTCCTTTCTATTGGCCATAGTTTAATCTTCCACGATCATTACCTTCGATCGCACATTCTCTTCCGCTGCAAACAAGCAAGATTCCAGATTTTATTTTGTCCTATATAATACGCATATGTACATCTTATTTCTCTGCGAACCTTGAAATGTAATATTTTCTGACTCGCGTAACGTTTCTAGAAGATTATTAAAGAGATTTTAATAGATGCTTGCCTATGGACTCAACAATTTTGTACCTGTTCCAAATACGATACAGAACTCCAATAAGATATAATATCGAGTGCCCCGCACCTTGTGACCAAGCTAAGAAAAAACTGCTACCAAAGAATATCTTATTTCTGCAAGAATTGAATAGTTAATGTTATTTGTATTTTCTGAAACGTTGAGCGAACGAACCGGAACGAACGCTGAGAGAAACAAGACGTAAACGAAAAAGCAGTACGAACCGTGTGCGGTTCGATTAGGTGTACTTACTCGGTACGATTCAAAATACAGTTTGACGAAAGCCAACTTCGACGATTAGAAATCCGTTATTCGCATTAGTTTTGGAACTGTGCTCGATCGGCCGGCTGTACACATGAACGAAGAATTTCCCTCTGGTATGCAAAAAACGACGAGCACTTGGCAGTTTCTCGGACGAGGTAAAATGACCTTTCCAGAGAAAAATATTCGTTTCATCCGTTATGACAATGAAACACCTGCCAATACAAAGCAACCTTTTCAGAAGATCGAGAGACAGCAGGTTATACAATGCTGTTGTTGCCGTTCCGTTGCGAACGAGGAATTCACTGGGAAAACACCGATACCAAAAATAACGTAGAATTTGAACAGGAAAACTGTCGCATCGGTTAATATTGGTCAAAGGAACACTCGGGTTAGAAGCAACAACACGCGCAATGCTGCGAGAGGACAACAGCGCCGCGAATCACATTTCCGCGTCGGTATAGCAGAAAATCTGCAAACGCGCAGCGCTATCAATTAAAACCTTGAATCGTATCTGCTTTTAGCTAGCGCAAAGTGTTTTCCCATCGATGTGAAAATTGGGTAACGGTGTCACGTGAATTCAGAACATTTATTCGAGACTTTCATGTCAACGTAATATTTCTAGATATTTACACGCTGCGCAGACCTATTGTCTTCGATCGGATTCAAAACTTCTGTCACTCGAACTTATTGTTTTTCGGGAGACGTCTAGGATATGCGGTGATATGTTGTATCGCGGTTCACGCCATATAGCTATCTCGTACAAACGCAATAAACAGATATCTCCTATAAAAACATATCTTTAGTAAGTGATAAAATAGAATTATCCGTTTCAGTCAATTTTGAAACTCAACTAGGCGCTATAGTTCCGCTTTACACCAACAATTATATTAGTTTGAATAATTTTTCTGTTTCGCATCTAAAGATTTCTTCATCAATTTTTCGATAACGGTAACAAACTTACTCGGGAATCGATAAGTCAGCTTCAATAACGTTTCTTTCGAAATGATTATATAAAAGAAAAGGTTTCAACTCCTTTTCGATATAACACAATCGTGAACGATCCTGTTAATAAGCTTCCGGTGGGCAAAATCAGTAAAATGTTGAATTGTAATCCTGCTCGCGGTCGCAAAAAGGCGGCAGAATTGAAAATGCGCAAAGGATAACGCTGTTTAAACTTTATGGTACAGTTTACTTTCAAAGATTAAAAAATTTGTACAGGCTCAACAAATATCTTTCGTCCGATAGTACGGAATCGAAACGTGCTTGTTTCAGCTCGGTCACCGTTCGATTGGCATTTTACAAAACAGTAAATATAATCAACTTCCCTCGATCTTGCGCTTGCGTACATATCACACTGAATTCGAACAGTTGAATTGAAGGACGAGAAAGACTCGTCGGAATCCATTGTGAAACTTAAGAACGACTCGGTTAGATACAGTGGTACATACATTTTAAAAGAAAATGGGAAAATAAAGGAGCTCGTAAAACTTATAATTAGTGTCTTACGTTACAAGAGAAGAGTACAAGTACTGGACCGCGATATAACGCACCGCTCGGTTTCACGAATATTTTAATATATACTATTATGCAACTTTGAGAATGCCGAGTCATTTTCATCGATTTCATATAGTCACTACAGAGATTAAAAAATAACGCGATCGATACTTCTCATCATTTTTTCTATAATCTTTCCCTTTTTTCCTTTTTTGCAAAAATGACGTAGTACTATGTCTCGTGGAAGCAAAAAATAAATTCTCTTTTGCATTCCAATTACAAAATATATGAAGTTATTCATTCGTCGGAATTGCTTTTATGTACATACAAGCTAAATGTACATATGAGACTCGATCAATGTGTTCTGCGATAAAAAGTAACCACTTACACTGTATACTAAAGGCCATGTCGTCGTATATTTGAAATTGTTCGCGCATTTGCTACAGGGCTGCGACAATCTTCATGATCCTCCTTCTCTATTTTCTTTCGTTTCCGTTTTCATTGCTTATTAAAACAAGCAGGAAGCAACTGCGCGAACACTCTACCTAAACACCGATCAGTGTTTCAAAAATGCACACGAAACGGTCGCCAATGTTTCCAAAAAGAAAAAAGAAACGATAGGTAATACGACGAAAGCGTTGCAATTGCACGTCTCCGGACAGGAACGACAATCGCACCGGTTTCCTTTCAAAGTTTTCGCTACTCAATGCGTTAATCGCGTTATATAAAAACGTTGTAATACTTCGGACCTTGGCGTGGAAACTTATACACAATTATTGCGAATACGCAATAGTCGAGCCCTTGGTTAAGACTCGACAAATAAAGAGCAGAAACGAATAGACGATGCGTTTCATAATTATACAATTTACCTTGCGCAAAGATAAAACGTAATTACCTTGTACGATTCATCTCTTTAGAAAAAAGCAGACTCTCTGCGACAAGTGATTACAATAACATGTTGTTACTTTTGAAGTTCTAAAGGAAGTTAAAAACCTACACACCCTATGCGGCCTAGCTATTTCAAATTTGATGCGTGAAAACGTTCGCGTCGAGCATAGAAGCACAAGAAATCTTTCGTCGAATGTTTCGATCTAACGAAAGCCAGAGAAACTCGTGAAAACGTTGATTAACGTTCGAAGTTTCATCAAATAAGTTCTCGCGAACCGTCACGATCGCGTAGCACGATGTTAGATCGTTTACGCTTATATATATTTCAGAGTAACGGTAACTCGAAAGATGAAGAAATACGAAGAGAATGACAACTAAACAGCGATCGAACATAGGATGTGTAGTTTACGTAAAAGAAATCGATGACCAATTTGACACAGTAGACTCGCAGGTAGAGATTACACGAAATGTTAGGGGATACGTCGGCTAAATAAATCGATAGGGTTAAATATAAATGGGGAAACAATCGAATAATAATCGTCACATTTAAAATACGAGGGGAAAAAAGCATGGATCTACTGTGAGAGCATGGTTATCGATTGTACTAAAACATACATATACTTAATATCGGAGCAACTTCAAGTTGTCTGCAGTTTTCCTTCAACACGATTCCGTTCTCGTCTAACAAAAATCAAGAGTACTGGAAACAGTTACAGCGAAAAATCGTTTGATCGACTTCCGATTATCGGGATGGGTTTGCATCTGTTAGCAAAAGTTCCAGGTTTGCGTACCCCTCGGTTTTCACGCGAGATAATCTGTTTAAATGCTGACTGAGCGTGTTTGCGGCCATTGGCTGACAAGGTGCGACACAGGGTGGCGATTCGCCGTTTATTTCGATGATGTTTGCTATGAAAGATGACCACTGCGAGGACAACGAGTCATCCGTTGGATACAGATTCTCCGCTCGTTCCAACATCGATGCTATTACAGATACACCAAACTAGAAGAAAAACGATCAGACGTGCAACTGCTCAATGAAAAGAAAAGCAAAACAGAAAGAAAGAACGGAAGACAGATGAAATTTCAACGAACCTTGTTCGTAAGAGCGAACGATAAACTGTTGCTTCTGACCGATTGGCAAACGGAGTCGGATAAGGATCGAGCTAGCCGTAGTACTGCACCAAAATCTTGTACAGCGGCGAGCCAACGTTGAAACTCTGAATAAAGCGGTATCAACAAATGAGGATCTCTACGACCAATTATAACTAATCCTCGGAATATCGCGTTCCATAGATCCTCCAATTGTGCGCGATGCTCCGATACGTCCAAGAACGGCAAGAACCTCAACAACAGCGTCTGCAACATGATCCAATGACAGTGATAACCGAAAAAAGATCCATCGATTCGTAAATCATTCTAGATTACTCACTTTTCCCTTTCGGATGCTAAGCATGCTTGTCAGTTTATCGTCTTGGATCAACTGAAGCAAAGACGGCAACATTGTATTTATTAACTCTGGTTTCGTTTTTTTAACGGTGGTTGCTTCGGTCTCTCTATCCTGATTCTGCTGTTCGCTTAGCAGAGCCAACGGATTATGCAAATCCTCTAGCTTCAGTTGGATTACGTACAACTGAAAATGTTATCTTTCGTATTACTCAGGGAAATATCGGACATCGATGTTCCGTGATCGAAATGGCTAAATGAAAAACAATATTAATACCCTTTCGATTTCGAGCAACAATTGCCTCGTTCTTCTAGTGTCCCTTTGTTGTATTTGCGTAGCCGACTGAGGATCGCTGTTCGGTACAACATCCATGTCGATCACTTTACGCGGTGCTATCACGCTGGCAAACTGTAGCTTTCCTAGTGAATTTTCAAATTGTGCCGGTATATATATTTGTCTAGTAAGAGTATGATGTTGATTCTGTTCCCGATCCCTAAAAAACAAACAAAAAAAACACGAAGCTTCAGCAGCACTGTAAATCATTTTAAAAAGCAAAGACCAAGAAAAGAAGCAGCACCTTGAATCTCTATGGTAACCGTTGTTGTTATTGTTATTGTGAAACTTTTTGTCCTTTAGCTCTTGACTTGCGGTCTGTTTACTTTTCTTATCGCAGAAGACGGTGTAATAGTAGTCGTCGACATACGATTCGTTAGTGTTTAGTTGCAACAATTGTATGTTAATCAACCATTGTTTTTCCCGACCGCTCATCAGGCCAGCGTATTCATCGTATTCTCCCGTATTGGTCATTCCGTTCATTCCATGATTATGATGCTGGTAATGGTATTGTCGTTGCTGGTAATTCCACTCGTGATTACGATAATATTGATTATTTTTAAGAAATGGCTGATGATTCCCTTGTTGATCCGCGTGGTGGAACGGTCTGTTCTGATTTCGTTGGTTTCCAGAATGCGGGAAATTATGTTGCTGCTGATGAGGACCGGTCTGATTACTAGAGAAAGGAGGCACCATGCTATGATCCGTTCGCATAAACAGCGGAGGCCCTAAATTCGAGTGCGTCGGTTGCTGAAAAAAAAGGTTCTCGATATTACCAAGTTACGAACACTGACTTCCGAAAAGTATACTATGTAGTGTTGCTTGAGGAAACTTACGGGGAAATTATTGCAAAATGAACCATGAATTGGCTGTCTTTGCGTACCGTGTGGCACCATTAAATGCCCAGCGTGTGGTACCATCAAATGCGCCGGAATAGGATACCTCAGTACGTTTCCGGTTTGATCTGTAAAAACGATTGTTTTAATCTTATAGGCAAAATATTGACCGGATCGTGGTTGCTTGGCCAGTGTATTCACGTAAAATATACGCACTAGGTAATTGCCTAAGATGTGGTATGAATTGCATATGTGGAAATCTTGCATTTGGGGGCAGAATAACAGGATGCGCGGGTGGTATGCCTAACCCTGGTGGAAAGCGAGGTTGTGCCGATAGGGATTCGAACAGAAACGACCCATCGGATTTTTGTTGTTGTTGCTGCTGTTGCTGCTGCTGCAATAATTGAACAGGCTTGGCCAATCCTGGTGGTGGTCTACTTCCAACAATACTTTTTTCTAATTCTGTAACGGTTCGTGCGGTTGTCAAGACCGCCGGTAACGTGATAGATGGCCTAGGGTTAGACAAGGACAAATTCGAAGGACTATCCCATACTCCGGGGCGGGGAACGATTCCTTCCTTCTCGTCTAACACTAGATGTGACAAATTATCTTCGATATCCGTGGTCACCCCATTCTGAAACACAATTTTTATCAGTATACATACATACATGTACATACAAGGTGTTTCAATTATCTCATCCACCTTGATATCTTTGTTGTTTTACACATACAAAAAAATGTATAAGGTAAAAATTGTTTGGTTTATCGCAACGAATATTGCAATTTATGTTATTGTTTTTTTTCCTCTCAAGGTCATCGACATTTATTTAGTGGTATGAGCATATTTTCATCATCGTATTCTTGAAACTGCTAAATAATGCTTTTCAAACATGTAAACATGTTTGACTTTAAAATGATTTGGAGTGGAAAAATTATGATAATTTGAAGGTAACTAAGAAAATGAGAATTCGATATGACCTGATGACATGATGATAAAGCAGTAAACATTCGTCGTTATAAACCAAACAAATTTTTCCTCGTACATATTTTTTTTTTGTATTTCCTAAAACAACGATGATATTAAGCTGGACGAGATAAACGATACACCCTGTATACGCGATACGTTGCGCGGGAACGATTTACCATTTGTTTACCTTTTTATTCGGTGTTTTCTCATTTTTCGGTCGATTCCGACTCGACTCCGCGATCTCGGAAAGTTTCTCGTGATCTTTCTCCCAATCGCCGATAGCGCCGTCAGAGCCGAAGGTTTCATTGTTGAACGCGTCGTACTCCTCTTCTCTGAAATCGTCCTCCTCCAAAGGGCCATCCAACCCATCTTCTAAACTGCTATTCTATATAATAAACGAAAATTTAAAACAAAAAATCAAAGACTCCTCGGATTGTTGTTTGACCTCGTTTCGATTATTCCTTGAGAGAACTTATCGGGGTCGCCGCGGCTCAAATTCAAATTTTTGCTAATAATTATTTAACTTGCACGGATATGTTTATTCGACGGTTTACATAAACGTTTATTCGCGTATGGAACGAGATTACCTCAAAATATATTCAGCTGATCGTTGCATTTTTCAAGTCCAATTTCGAAAGCCCGCTTATGGATTAAATAACAATTTCGAACGAACGCAAAACGAATCGTACAAATCGTACGGGAAGCGTTCGTATGTTAATATTTCGACAACGAATATCGGAAGAACAACACGATGAAAAAAGTAAAAGGTGGTCGCGTACAGGAGGATGAAAAAAATGATAACGATAACAATTGCCACCGAGATAGAAGTGTTAACGACCTTTATGGAGAAGAAGAGAACGGTGAGGTTATGCGACGTACCTCCATCGCAACTTGTGGAGGCAGTAAAACGGGTAATGCTTATTCGGAAAACTGTGCGCGATGGAGGGATCGGTGAACATTACATATCGGCGATTCGTCCGATAAATTTGTAGGCTTTGCGGAGCGTTGTTAATTGTCGTGCGTTCAGCTGTTCGGCGAACGATTTGAATTCTTTGTGGATGGATAAAAGGCGACGCGACTGTTCGTCGAAAGCGAATGCGAGTTGTGCTTTGATCGGTCTGTTTTTCAGCTGTTCAGAGGAGAAACGCGAGCGGAGCATGAATTTGTTAAGAGTGAGTCTACTTACTGCGAGCGCTGTATCAAAACCGAAAAAGAAGTCTGCCATTTGTCGAAATTAAGTGTGCAAAATGTCATGTTCTGATCAAACGTCACGCGATACGAAAAGCATAAGCTATCATGGCGGTTGTACAATACATCCACAACCACGTTCCAGATGTCGCGCGCGTTCTCGAGGAACCGGACCACGAAACAGTCTTCTCTAGAAAGTTCTGTCGCGATTCTAAATCGGCTGACCTTGAAATACTACTACATCGCAGCGTCGCCTCTTCTTTACCGCCAATGACTCTATCCTTCTCTGTAACTCCCTGGGTAAAAGAGGAAGAAGATACTGATTGCGCAGAATTAAAAGTATTCGAAAGGCGCCAATGTTTGAAACATAATGTCACGGAAACACGGACTCGTTATAATGCTAAACAACAGCAGGTGTAATAGAATAATCTTGGATTTGAAAGTGTTTCGGCATTCGTATTTGCAATGTTATTAAGAAATGTATGCGACTAATAAAGTTACGTGACTATGCAGATGTATATATTTACTGGTATGTATATATAGATACTTATCACTTCCGTGCGCAAGCGTAGCGATAGCTGGTTCTCGAAAAAAGCGGCTGTTTCGTTTCTGCGAAAACGCTCCGTGTTCATTGGTTAAAGGAGGATTCGGTCGATTTGTTATGGTATGGAAAGGAGCAACGCGTAGGCGAGAAACAAAAATATTATTGTAGGTAGCAGATAAACGAATCAACATTATCCAAGTACTGTACGCATCTCGTTTGTATATCCGCAGAAATGTACGAACACAGTCCTCGCGGTAGGTTATCAAGAAAAAGTTGTAGGCCAGCCAGTCTACGCTCAAAACAAAACACATATGAGACAATCTATACATTTACTCTCTGTCTATACATATTATGTGTACATCTCGACATAAACGTGTACACGTGTATATATATATATATATATAGTCGATCCCCTGTTCAAATTTCGACGGTGTCGCAAGAGTATCGAAGATTGTAAAACGACGGGAGGTGTTCAAGGGAAATAATCATCGAGAAAAACGAACAATGTGAACGTGCATTTTTATTGCCATTAAGTCTTTTCCAATCGTGCTAGTTTTCTCTTAACTTTGGTTTCCTAATTCATCGGTAATGTATATCGATAAACGATATTTAAGATTTAAGAATCTAGTGGCTTTTAATTGGCGGCGAATCGCGGGAATTTCAACTCGGTGTGGCGAGGTCGTGTAAATGCGGTCGCAGCATTCTCGTATCGTTTTGTATCGTTTCGTATCGTATCGTATCGTATCGTATTGTATTGTATAGTCTCGCGTCGCGTCGCGTCGGCCATGGTGGGACCATGCGAGTTCGTTCAACGTTCGATCTGTGACACTCGACCTTCGATTATCGACTTTGGCGATAACGGATTCTCTTGCAACGAAATTCGAAACGTTCGAATCGAACCGTGTAACAAATATTTGCAACATCCGTTCGATCGAGATCGAGAGATTACGCTTGCAAGGAGGCATCGATCTATGCATAGAGCGGTTTAAAATACACGTGTGTACACAGTTGAAATCAGGTAATCGGGTTCGCATATTTCCCGAGCATCGATTCTTTTGTTTCAGGGAATTATCAGGCTGATACACATGACCTTTGTCTGCTTTACGTCCATATACGCGTAACACCACGGACGTACATATAAATATGCGAGTATTAAAATATACGGATTCGTTTACAATACATAAAATAACGACCTCTTAGAGTATAGTAGAGTGACCAAACAAAGAGAGGCATAAGTCTAAACCATCGATACGAGGTAAACCAAATTGACAAGTTGAAAAGTGAACGTGAGTCGAATTACTTGATCTTGCGCATCATTTTTTTTCTGAATAGGAAAGGCCACTGTGTAGCGACTGTGTAAGATTTCGACCTCGAGAAAACGTACTTTCCCAGAAGTTTGACAGAACGCGCGATGAGCACCGAGACTCGGACACCGAAGATCGAACGTGCTCGCCCTTCGTTAACGAATAACAGCGCATGGAGGGAGGCGCGTGTACGCGGAGAGCAGGTGAATCGGATAATCGAATCTTAGACGCTACTCGTGGCGTGACAATCGTCCAGTGTAGCCAGACTGCTTGCTCTCAACGACGCCAGACTCAAGGAACTGTGATTCAAAGTATTCATGCCGTGAGGATCCTCGCAATGCAGGTACAATCGTGAACTAACGGACTTGTGACAGTCGGGGCACAGGCGCTTCTTTTTCTTATCGCGCCGCTTCAATATCTCATAGGCGCACCTGCAAACGACGCGTGGTTCGATGAACAGTCGGGGGCTGGCTAGCCGGTCGTGTCTACGTTTTACCTGGCGTGCAATATGTGGGAGCACGGTAGCGCCTCCAAAGAGTCCGGCTCGAGGCCGAACGGCTCGTTGCAGCCGCCGCATCGCAGCTCCAAATCCTCTTCCATAGCAGCGGCTAATCTCTCGTGATGAGCCTTATGTTCCTCGTCGCCGAGGGACCCGTAAATCCGCGACAGCCTCGACCTTACGGTTCGCACCAGGAACTGCGCGCGGATCGAGCGGTCGACGAGACGACAAACGACAAACAAACGACAGACAAACGACCCGTTAACGATCAACAAGATTCGCGTCAACACCGGAGGAGCACACGGACAGAGTAGACAAAGAAGATTACCTTAGCACCGACCGATCCAGCGACTTCGAGCAGTCTTGTATTAAACTCGAGCGGACGACAGTTGCATATCTTGTGTTGCAGTCGAAGAGCCTCGAGACACCTCGCTGCACCGTCCATCGCTTCCATTTGACAAAGACGATCACCGGTCGCTGCCGCGGATCCCATCGCGCTCTCGTATTGCCGAAACGCTTTCTACGGTACATGTGCGTATATTGGCCACGCTAATAATATTCGAGGGGCTCTGTGACGGCGGCAAACCGGCGATGGACGGAAGAGGAGGGACTCGGTAAGGCAGCATTTAATTGCAAGGGACCAATCGAGGCTTCAACGCCTTTGAACATTCGCGATGTCCTTGACATTCGATCCGGTATACTACTTACATTTATGTCGGCCTTCTTCCTATAGATATCTCCCATGATTCGTATACTCCTCGCGTAGCTGGCTTGATCTCCGGATACGAGCGACAAACGCGTTGCTTCCTGCGCGTAGTTGCGAGTCAGACACGAGGAAAATTACACGATAGGAACACAATGGAACTGACGTCGCAGGGTAAAAACGTACCGAACAGTAGTCGTGCGCGTCGCCGAGTTCTCCTTTTTTTCGAAGCGCCGCGGCCATCTGCAGCAGGGCGGCTCTGTGGTGCCGCGAGTTCAGATCGCCGAGTTGCAAGCTTCTCGAGAGATCGTACGCCCGTGCGGCGTACCTCGCGCTTTTATCGGCGTCGTGTAGTCGGCAGAAGAGCTCTGACAGGCCGACGTATACCTGCGAGTCAGGATCGTGCTCGTGATCGCGATCGTGATCGCATCGAGTCGAAACGTCTGTTATGTTGACGAAAATAAGGGTTCGCGAGCGCAAGACTTACTTGCAACTCCAACGACGGATCTTGTATGGAATGAGCGATCTTGTGGGCTCTCTGGAAGGCTTCCAGAGCCTTGCAGAATCCCGCTAGCTCTAAATGCACTCTACCCACGGTCAAGTGAACCAGCCCGGCGGTCGCGCATTGGTCGCATTCGTTGTACAAACTACGGAATTGTAGGATCGAATCGGTGATGAGGTTTCTTGGAAAAATGGGGTATCTAGGAAACGGAGGTACTACCTGTGTCTCGCATAGTCCAACGCCCTGTCCAATGCGCCCAGGCGTTCGTGAGCCCTCGCCAGATTTAAGTACGCCTCGGCCCGCATGTTGGGTGAATCGAGCTCCTCCGAGATGCATAATTGCTTGTGACCAAAATCGATGCTGTCCCTGAAACGACGCGATTACTCCTATGTTAATTCTAGCCGGAGGTATGGGGCGGAAAAACGCAGTAGCACTCCTTAGTACCCCCCTCTCTCAGGGAGGAAACGCCTCGTTACCGTGTCAAGGATCGCGAGTTTTCTTTCTCTCCGAGCTTCGCGTCTCGCGTCTCGCGCACAAGTAAATACTATCTCTTGGTCACAATCTCTCTATTAAGCTCTTTTCTCTTCCTGGTCCGCGTACTTTAAGCTAGGAGGCCCGTAGTGCTCTCCATGGCAGCTAAGTGGGTTGAGCAGTCCGGCAGACCACCGCGCCCGTGCCTTTCGGCGAAACGAACTGACAGCTATAGTCGCTACTTTCGCCCGTTTTCGCTTGGATTTGCCGACTGTTGTTTTCCCAGCGCGAGTCGCATCCATCGCATCGAACCAGGTCGGTGGTCTTCGAACTTTTCCGATTCGCTCGAACGAACCCTCGAGATTGTCGATTACTGTTACAGAATTATTGAAGAGACACACGGCACCGTCGAAAAGAATTCCCGGTACAACGAAGATTGATAACCACCGAACTGGGTCCATCGAGATGGGACTATTTTCGATTCGCAGGAGAAACGATCGTTCGACACCTGGCGACGCGATGTTTCGTTTCAGTGATCGCAACGTTTGGCAAGCGAATCGCGAACGAGAAGGGTAGCCATCGCCGGGAGCCTGCTGCGAGTCTCCGTGGCGATCAACACCGGCAATAAACGAATCCTTTCGGTTCGGAAATCGATCGAAACGGTTTGCGCGACGAATACCTATACTTTCCCCAGTCCATGTAGGCTTGGTATAAATAACCGAGGAGCGCGAACTTGTCCTCGCGTTGTCTGATGTTCTTCAGTGCGCCCCACCATTTCCGCACGGCGGCCTGTTGTTTGTGGGCGCGGTACAGCTTCAAGCCTTGCTCCACCTGGGACAAATAGATTCCGAAAGGGTGATTCGCGAACAACGAGGCCATGAACGGGAAACACAACGGCCGTGTTATAAACGGCGGCGTGCGTGGTTAAACGTCGGAGGCAACGATTCTATCGATTCGACCTTGAACTTTCTCCGTCGATGATTTCAGATCCAACGATCTCGTGTAACGTAAATAGCGGCGACCTCGACCGATAGCAACGACGCAGGCGATCCAGCAGGAAAAACGAAGGTAACGCGTACGGCAGCCGCCTGCGTCCGTTGTATATTATATGATGTAGTTTATATGTTATATGTTTTATGTAGCCGAGGTCGTCGCGATCTCGCGATCAACCGGAAATACTGCCGCGTCGAGCCTCGCCCCGCTTCGCTTCGCCTCGCTTCGTCGCACCGCGTCGAGCCGAGACGAGACGAGCCGTTTTCCCGATCGGCTACTACCACAACCTTTCGACACGTTTTATTTTACGCGCGAACCTATCCTCGTGCTCTGGCGATTCTGGAGGGCTACCGAATCCGGATATGAACGAATACAGGCTGCGCCAAAATAATAGAGTCGCAGAGTTTTCAAGTAGGCTTCGTTGAGAAACGATCGATCGAAAACCAGCAGTACGAAAGAATAATTTAGCGTAATTGAAAATACTGCCTTTCAAAATAACTGAGACATTTAGTAAATTTTTAACCACGCGTTAGGTTTAGCGCGCTCTCTGGTACCCAAAACTCATTACAAGGTGTAGTCAGATGGATTTAAATAATTTTACGTATGACAGAATTGCGGAACGCTTGTTCAACACTTTGCAAACGAATACGCAACTGAGTTAGAAAATTGCGAAATTATAGAAAATCATGGTACAGTATATTCGTATCGAAACCTTCGGATTTTCAACTCTGTTATTTTGTTGCAGCGTGTAGAAAATTTGCGTCAATTAGAACGCAACCGAGAACCGAGAACCGTTCTACCGGAAAATGCAGGATCCACCCTACAGAATATCGGAGAGAAAAACCAGGAAAATAGAAAACAGCAGAACCTGTTGGGCACGGTGACATTTGATATTTTTATGCTTCTACACATACCGCGATGGTGTTTTTATTTGCTCTGTTGCGGTTATTACAGAAGGTCGCCGTGTCAGCCTCGAGGACTAGCGAGGTCGCGAAGAGATGGGCTCTCACGGGACTCGCAATTAGGAGGTAGCGTGACCGCGAGTATCGCGTGCGTATCTTCCCACCCCGAAGCGGTCTCGACAATGACCGAGAAAAACCGTTCGCCGAGGTTACGATCGGAAGATGGTCATGGAAGAAAACGAAGGAAGCGGAAGAGGGTAGTGCAAGGTAGTAGTAGTAGTAGTAGGGTAGGACGAACCGATAACCGATCGAGGATGACTTACCCGTCTGCGAGCAAAGTGTTGGTCCAGTCGTTGTCTGCAGCCTACCAGACATTCCCAGAAACCAGCTCCGGATCGACCGTTCTGATAGTGCCCGTTCCCGTTCGAGTTCTGATGGTGGTAGTCCTCCTCGGTGAACTCGCATACGTCAAGGGGATGCCGCGAACCGTCCGGACTACCCAGCAGCGCGGTTGCCGACAGCTGATGACTGGCCGGACCGCTGCAAATTTGACACGATCGTTCGTTGAAAACGCGAGATCGATTCTCGACGAACCTCCGGGGACCTTCGGGACGAGCGGCCTCGCGACTTCGCGAGGATGTTTCTTTAGGTTGAATCTCGCGTGCGAGACCCGAGATGAGTTCGCGGGGCAAAGACCGCTTGGCGCCGTCCCAGCCAACGCAGCGTTCCACACGAGCATCGTTCCAGTCTAGCGGCGTGCCGCATTGCGACCGTGCGTTTCTTAGTTTCCTTCAATCTCTGCCCTCGGATCGCTTATCGCGATTCAAACAGACGACGAACCATCGTGTCGCGTCGTCGAGCAATCTGACGTGGGATTTCCTATACGCGTCCTAACGTTGAACGCAGGGTTCGTGCGCGAATAATAGTTTTAACGCGGATAAACCTAACTTGGTTAATGTAGTCATCGATATCGAATAATTCACAGAATACATAATTTTTCCTTGAGTTATTTAGATTTCTATACGCGTACGACGGTCGACAATGCAGTTGGTTCGCGATCCAGCAGATGAGAATCGCATATAGGAGATCGAAAGAATTGTTGTTTGAATCGGGCCAACTGTAAAGTATAAAATATACGGTGTACATGCATATAGGAAATGCCATGTTTAGGGGTTCTCTTGGTCCGGCGCTCGTGTCGACGCGCATCGTGGCTCGGCATAGCGTTCGCGCAATTTCGGCTCCCGTCACCGAACCACTAGCTGCTAGCCACGGTGGGCGAGGCACCTGTGACCTCTTTTCCTGACCTATATACCGGAGCGAAGGTTGCCGAGTTACGCCGCGGCACCGGTAAACTCGCGACAGACTTATTCCACCCCCGCTCCATATCGAAACACTCGAGTCTCTCGCTCTCGAGCGGAAAAGCGGAAGAGCGCGCGCTCGAGAAAGGGATGCGATCGGATTTTAGGAGGGATCTCCTCCAAAGGATCTCGCCCAAGGATACTTGCCCAAGGTAGTCTCTTGAGGAAATGGATTCCCATGACATGACTGCGCGTGCCTTTCTTCGTTACTTTTTCCTCGAGATAAATGCTTCGAGATCCTCGCTCGCATATCGATTCACCGTTCTTCTCCGGATGCTTTTGATCCTCGGCGACATTATTTCAACGATGGTCGCGAGACGTTGTATCGTACGCCGGACAATATGTTCACCGTTTGTCGGTAGCGGAAGTGGGTCTTGGTTCCGGAGGACCGACACGCCGATCGTTTCGAACCGCGATCAGCGATCACCGGCACGAACGACGAAGTACGAGGGGAAAAAGTATGCGAGTTTGAGGTAGCTCCCTTTCGCGCGCGTTTCGCGGCACGAGCGAGTCGAGTATGGACAGAGTCGTCGGAGTTTGACGGATTGTATATCGGATTCGCGCGATTAGGAGAAAATAGACTTTGCTCTCGCGGATCTTTGTACTTGCGTGTAATTGAGCATCGAGAGAAACAACACCTATGTGTACTTTCGTGAGGATCGTCGAGGTGCAACGTTCGATATTACCGTTGAAGGACCGAGTAAGTCGAAGAGCAACGGGGACGGGCGACGGGTGTTTAACACGGTGCGACGATACAGGAAATTTTACGAAACTTGGGCGAGAAAGCGTCTGTCTGTCCGTCGATAGAGATCAATTCACGGTTTTCACGGGCAGTTTCTGTTTTCTTCGCCTAGATTTGTTCGCGACGCCTCTTAACGTCCGTTCGACCGGTAACTACGAAGATCGCGGTTCTCGAGGTTCCTGTTTGCTTATTATTCTACAGTTTTTCCAGCGACCGGCGCTTTCCCTCTTTCTAAATTTGATTATCTTCGAACGCGTAACGCGATTAGAATCGATCCTTTGGAAAACACTCGTACGAGTGCGCGTAAATATACATATGTATTTATATATATATATTTATTTATTTATTTATTTGTTTATTTATATATTTGTTTGTTTATTTATTTATTTATTTGTTTGTGTGTATATATGTAGGTAGAACCGAGCGAGGACTATTTCGCATCGAACACAATGGTAGCGACCAAGTAGAATCGCGAGGCCGAAGCGGCGGAACGCGAGGCGTCGTTAACTCGTCGGTTGCATCCTACCAGCTCGCGCCGTTTGCTCGATCGCGATCGACAACGCGTGTGCGTTCCAACGCGACAAACGATCGATACCCGCCTCCGTTATCGGTCCCACCGTTCCATCTTTTTCTCGACGTTCTTCGCTGGCAAACGCTGTCAAGGTCGCCGTATCGCGCGATAATATTGTCGAACGATTCGCCACGATATCGAAGATCGCGAGGGGTGGCCGCGAGACGGTCGACCCGCCGAATCTCTCAGTCACGTTCAAATCCGGAGCTGAAGGGAGCGTGGGGAGCATCGAAACTCGCTCGCTCGTCGTTCGCGCGTCGATCGCGTCCGCTTTTGCAAACACGTTCTCGACTCGATTCTCCTACGGACGAACGACCGGCCTCGGAACAGAAACGATCCACGATTCCCGAGTTTGCCACTGGGAGGAGGACTCAGTGTTCGAATCTGGCGCCCATATCGGGTCGCAGGATCAAGGACGTTTCGAGTTCAACCGCGAGAAAGATTTAATCGCGTGCGCGGATAACCAAGCGACGATCCGATCCGCTGCGAGACGTCTCCGCATGCCGTGGCTCGAATTCGCTGGCCTCCGTCGCTCGGGACGGCGGGTCCACCGTCTAGGAATCCTGCTGCTCGTCTCGCTATCTCCCGACCTCTGGCCTCTGTTGGGTCTCCGGTCGGTCCGTGCGCGTTCGCGTTCGCATTCGCGTCGCGATCTCTTACGCGGTCCAACATGCGTCTCCTCTAGCGCATCGGACTTTCCTTGCGAATCGTTTCGCGAGCGATCGCGCAGATAATCGGAAACGCGTCGCGTCGGTCACGAACGGAACTCGCGGGAGGGTCGCTCGGGTCCGGTTTAATCGCGAAAGTCAGCCGGCAATGGTTGGGGTAGAACTGTCGCGCCCGAGCCGCAGCAGCCCGCAACACACGACCCGACCGATTCTCTCTCCTCTTCTCTCTTCTCTCCTCTCCTCTACTCTCCGCCACCGGATCTCTCTCTCTCTCTCTCTCTCTCTCTCTCTCTCTCTCTCTCTCTCTCTCACTCTCTTCCCCCCTCTCTCTTTCTCCTCTTCTCTCCTCTGGCCACTACCGACGTCCCGCGTTCTCGCTTTTCTCCACACCCCCTCCCAAGCTTTTACCTTGCCTCTCCCTGCCTCCATCCCTCTATCCTTTCCACCGATCATTGCTATTCGCCCCGACCCCCTCGTTCGCGTTCCAAGGGTGGTGGCAGCAGATAGGGAGAGGGCGAACCGAAGAGAGCGAGGGAGAAAGAGCGAGAGAGAGAGAGAGAGATCGCGCGCGCGCGCGTGCGAATCCATTCCGTATTCGGCTACAATTCGTCCTTTCGCGTATCCGCTACCCCTGTCCAAGTTGCTAGCGATTCCAATCCAATTCTCTCTGCCTTTGCCTCATTTCTTTTTTTCTCTGTTTGCAGTGCTAATTTCCATTCGACGACCGTCGGTAAGGGGGAATCGATCGAGCAGAGGAGACGCGTCGAGGATAGGAACGAAGCGGCGCCGTTTTCATCGTTTGATAGGAAAAAGCGAAAGTTTCTCGATTCGATCGAATCGCCGATCGTCCGTGGAATCGAGGTGACGCGGAGCGTGTACCGAGGTCGGAGAAGTTGCGGTCGGTCCGTCTCATGGTCCGACGGTCGTGCGGTCCATCGTCGTCCCGTGGCCTGTAGTCCGTGGTACGTGGCCCGTAGCTCGTAGCCCGTAGAAAAATGGGCGAGGCATTGCCCTTTCGTGAACTTTCAGCTTTGGCGGATGTAGGTGTCCCAGCCGACCGAATCCTGAAAGGAGGAGAGCGTGACCCGTTTTTCGTCTCGCTTCTCGAATCCAGACCGTTCGTCTTGCGCGATTCGCCCTTCTCGTTCGCGACACGATCGGATCCGAGTCGGCCCGAGATTTCACGAGGACCGTACCGCTCACGGCACGGGGGTGGATCGCAGCGCTACCCCTGCATACGGAACTTCGTTCACCCCCGCTCCGCCCCGCTCCGCTCCGCTCCATCCCGACGATATTACGCGTACACTTTCAGCTGACGCGCTCACGCGAGCCGCCCGCCGATCATCCTCCGATCAGCCTGTGCGCGCGGCTCGCGAATCTTTTTCTCGGTTCTTCCGATCGGCGATCGTTTTCGTTAGCTGCAGAAAAATAGCTGACCCACTCGTTTTATTACACCTTTTGCTCTTCAGGGTTATCGGAAAAGTTTTAAACCCTCCCGAATACTATGACCGGAAGCTATGCGAATACTGTACTCGAAAAGTAAAACCGCCGTTCCTAATCATATTTTATATTTTAAAACTTGTCCGACCATCGAATGTTTGGTAGATTCGCAAATCTCTTTTGCGCTAGATAACGCTGTTACCGATGAACCGTGGCTCTCCGTTTATACAAATTACAAGCTACAAACACGCAAAGGTCCGCAGATTCGCCATAACGTGTATCGCAGATCGTTGCAATAACGTACAACGAATAACGCGAACCACGATTAGATGGCTCGATGTTTCTCGATTCGAAACTGTTGCAGCGAATCGCGATCGGATCAAGAAGATTGCAAAGGGTAGTCTTTCGTATTCTATTAGCGAAGCGAGCGAGAAGCGACCGCCGCGCCGAGCGAAAAGTCTGGCGAACCTGCACGCGCTACCGCTGGCTCCGATCGCCGAAGCGTAACTCCCCGCTTGTAATCGTGGAAAAGTCGAAACCACACCCTGTCGCGAGATTTGGCCAGCCACTAGGACGGCCCAGGGTAGCGAGGAGGCGGATCGACGACGGGTCCGAGAGGATTCCGATGAGTCCTAATTGGTCGGGCTCTTGTCGAAAATAATCCGACTGGGTGTAACCGGGGGGCTAAACGTTGCTCGTAAAGCGTCCGAACGGCGTGGACTACGCGTGCGTTTCGGCGAACGAGGATCTCGGTGTGGCGAGCGAGTAGCTACGAGCGTTGACGAGCGTGTACGAGCTTGCGGCTCGCACTCGCGCACGCTATCGTATCGCGCGCGCCGGCTCCGTGAAAGCCCGCAGCTTCAATCTTCCTCGAGACTTCGGTTCGGTCCACGAATTCGAGGATTCCGGGCCTCTCTTCTCGTATTTCTCGGCACGATCCGAGTTTTCGCGTGGTTATTCTCGCTCGCAGATCGGAAGTTTCGCGATCCGATCCGATCCGATCCTATTCGATTTTACGGCCGATCGCGATGCGCGTCGCGTCGTCCTTGACATGACGATCGGCCGAACCGTCGCGGATCGTGGATCTTCCATCGAAACAGCGCGGAGCCAACGTGCGAAGCAGTTTCGATTTCAACGAATCTCTTTCCGTCGTTTACGCTTGTTTCGCGAGGACGAAATCGGTCGACGTGTCGGAACGACGAGAGAATTTCCGCGGAACCGGCGAAGTTTCTCGAGATGACGCTCGTGACGAACGCGGTGTCTTACGCGTGTCAAGCGGCTGGCAGACCTTCCTACGACGCGTTTCGGCACCATCAGCTGCAGCTCCGCCAGCAGCCCAACCACGGGCACCGCTACCACGACCGATTCCACCAGCATCGACATCATCACCGCTACCACCATCATCGACGCCGACGCGTCTACGCTTCCGACGAGAGCCCGACGATCGACTACCTGCAGGAGTACTTGTCTGGGAGGAACTTGGACCAGGAGGATGGGAGAAGCATCGTCGAGACAAACGAGAACGTCTCGACGGTAGAGTCAACGAGCTCGCAGCGTTGCCGCTACGAGCAACGTCTCGGGTAAGCGTTCTTCCCGCGTTCTCTCGAATACGCTTTCTTCTTTCTTTCCCGTGGTATCGCAAAAGCGGAGCAAACAACCCGGCGAACCGTTCGCTTGCCGGTTTTCCTGCTGACGCAGTTCTAGTGAATTTTTCAGGTAGAGAATTCTATGGCGTGGAACAACGCGCGCGTGTTCCGTCCATCCGGTCCTCGTGGTTTCTGGCCGCCCAGCGCTGTCGTTATTCCGAAGGGAAACGCGCGGATGGATTTACAGCGCATTAAGCCATTTTCGCGTCGTATCTCGCGTTCCTTTTCTCCGTGTCTCTCGTCGCAACGATCAAGGTAGACGACGGGGATCGTGCTCTTCTGACCACCTGGAACTAGTCCAATCGCACCCGATTCGTCCGACAAACTCCTGTTACGCGAGGCGAACGTGTTTTTCTTGCTTTCTTCTCCCTTGCTCTCTCTCTCTTTATCTATAGAATTTTTATTAAAAAATTAAAATCGATTATACATTTCATATAATTTAAAAATAAGAAATTTTTAGTCATAGTCGATCGATAGAACGGTTTATCTTTGACTCTTCGAACGCATTTTCGCGTTTGGGTTGATCGCGCGTGCAACGGCGAAAGATGTTGGTTCGTGTCTCTAAAATGGAAGATAGATCTCGGGAAAAACACGAGTTTTCTTAGTTTAACATCGGTCAAAGATTGAACAGAATTTCGAATGGTATACGAGATGATATTAGGTCGTTTGGTGCACGCAGGTCGCAGCCGTCTCCGTACGCTTTGGACTCGGACGACGCGTCGTCGGTGGTGTCCGCGGACGCTTCCGCCGATTTCGAGACGGTCTCGATCGAGGCGGAGGAGAGCAACGAAGCAAACGAATCGAACGAGCCGAATCGGTCCGGCGGGGCGACACAGAGGGGCCATCAAACGAACGAGAAGAACGAGAAGAACGGGAAGAACGAGAGGAACGAGAGGAACGAGACCGAGCACGTGCCGCATCCCCACGCTGCGTTGGACGCCGCAGCCTCGACCCACGGGCCTCGCAGATGCCTTCTCTGGGCCTGCAAAGCTTGCAAAAAGAAAACCGTCACCGTCGATCGTAGAAAAGCAGCGACGTTGCGGGAAAGAAGGCGTTTGAGGAAGGTTAGTGTGCACGAGCCAAGCGTTTCTTTCGCTTCTCGTTTCTCGCGGCTCTCTGGTCTTCTTAGGTACTCGAAAAGGTTCGCGAACAACCACCGAATTGTTCGTAATACTTTCCAAAAATTATATAACGATAGCGGTCTCGTAGCAGTTTATTTCGCGTCGATGCTCTACCGTTTATGCATTTTGTAGGTGCTGAGAGAAGGGTTAGAAACGAAAGGTTCGCGACTTAAAACTTGGAAATAGAGAGGCAGGCGTTTCTATCGTTCTACGAGGACCGTCTTGTGTTCCGAACAAGAGGAATACGCTGGTGTGGTTCGAGCGATTCAACGGAAACGTTTAATCGCTGGGAGACAAGCCGTTATCGGAAAGTCCTTCGTGCCCGAGGCCCGAACTTAAATATATAATCCGGTGTAGCTACCGTTATTCCTACATAATAACACCGTTCTGTTCCACGCGACTTATTCGAATCGATGGAAAACGAAAACAATTTCTACTCGATTTCCAGTTGCCGCGTTCGCATCGATCAATTTTGATCCAGCTTATAGTTTCGCTGTCTAGCGAAGCTCAACGATGATTTGATTCAGGATCGGAGAACTTTTTCCGACGCCTAGTGTCTCGACGATTAACAACTACGGCCGGTTAACAGTTATCGGGTTTACAGGTGAACGAAGCGTTCGAAGTTCTGAAAAGGAGGACAAGCAACAATCCCAATCAGCGGCTGCCAAAGGTGGAGATCCTGCGGAACGCGATCGAGTACATCGAAGGCCTGGAAGCGTTGCTGCAGGCGAACGGAAGCTCGGGAACGCAGGAGCAGGGGTTCGCCGAGAACGCGGTACGTAAACGCGGCGACCTCTTTACGGCTGCGGAAAATGCGGAAAATGCGGAAAATGCGGGAGGAGCCACGATATCCTGCATCGATGCGCGCCAAGGCTAGACGGCCGCGCGCGTACCAAGAGGAGGTCGTTTCTGCCTATTCCGCCGGAGTAGCTACTCGTGTCGCCGGGCGACCAGTTGATATCGGTTTCCGATACCGTATTCCCACGCGTGTCAGAAATCTCGAAACTACGACGAGCGAGTGGTTTGTTATCGTTCTGGATGCTCTCTCTATCCCGGCGCGGCGGCGTGCCGTTCCGCTTTGCTCCTCTCCGCTCTGCTCTGTGCCGCGCGGGCCGTCGCACAGCGTCCCGTCGCGTCCCGTCGCTCGGGAACCGCTCGTTCGACGGCCCGTCGAAAAACCAACAAGGAATATTAATTCCGAGGGATTGTTCGAGGTCAAACGAACCATTGGACATGTGGTCAACACGTGTACCGAGGAAGGGGAGTGTGCATCATCGTGGGTTTTTGCGAGACTTTCGAACAAGTTCGCTCCGGAAACGCAATCTCGAGATCTCGGGATCTCGAAATCTCGGAATCTCGTCGCGACGCTTCGAAAGCCTCGGCTCAGGGCTAGGCTATGAGACGCTTCTCGAGGGGATTATACAATGAAATATATTTGCCTGGCCTTCTGCGTAAACCAGTCGGACCGTGGTCCGCTCTCTAAATATACGCTCCGCGACGAGCATCGATTCGAGGCGGCGCGATACACCCTGTTTTCGATCGTTTCGAAACAAGATCGACTCGCGTCCCAACGTCTCCGTTGCTCCTTCTCTTTTTCGATGTCATCGACGATCGATTCTAATACACTTCTTTTCGAAGAAGTATCGTTTTGGGTAAAGGGAATCTCTTTGCACCGTGGAACCGTGTCCACGCTGTAATCCAGCCCGAGAAGCCCGGACCGATATCGAGGGCACGGAGCCATCTTCCAGAGCAAACATCGCGCTCATTTAAACCAGAGTCTTAGCATGACTCGACGACGCGACGCGACGGTATCCTACTTAACGATAAAAGCCTCTCGGGCCTCGCTCGGCTGCGCTGCACCGCGTCGCGGTGTCTTTTCCCTGGTTCTCGAAATCGTTTCAACGGCAAGCGGTAAATTTCTGTTGACCCTCGGTCAGCGAACTAGGAAACGCTAGCGCGCGTAACCCGGTCGGCCTTTTCCAACCGAGAGTACCGCTATTTTTATTTCGGACGGAAATCCAGATACTGGATGTCTCGTAGATGGGGATGAGAGCCGATGTTTTTCTCGCCTGAGGGTATCGCGAGACGACAAACGACTCGCTCCCTCTTATCTTTTACCTGAAGTTCCGAGCGCTCCCTCGATCAAAACGTATCTTCTCCGTGGACACCGGTAGTCCGGTAGAGGTGGCCGGTTTCTCGTAACCGTGACAAGTTGCGAGCGCGCGGGGATGTGCGTGTTCCTGGCTGTTCGGGGCTCGTGTCTCGCGGCTCGCGGCTCGCGACCGCCGCTGCCAGGCCGCGGTAAGTGCCGCGAGGAACTGCTTTCACTCCGAGAATAGTTGGCCACGACACCGCATATAGATGCGCCGCGACAAATAAAGGAACTCGACTCGGATAAAATGTGTACGCAGTGTTTAGTGGCCTGCAGAGTGGAGGAATGAATGAGGGAAAGAAGGCGAAAGGGATCAGAGAACTCGACGCCGATCGGCATTCCGGCGGCTGCTCGAGGATCCCCAGGCATCGTCCACCCTTCGTTCTTCGTTCTTCGTTCTCCGGCGAGAATTCGCCTCGCGTTCCTCCGCTCTGGATGGAAGGTGTTTTTCCAAATTTCCGCGGGACGAGTGTTCGAACGGTCGAACGGCCGCGCGCACTTTCCACGCGTTCCATCCCCTACCAGGCTTCTTCCCCGTCCCACGGGCGCTCCAACCACTCCTCGGCCGACGAGGATTGCGCGAGTCCCTTGCCGAACGCCACGATTGACCTACATTTCGCGAGCGATCGAAACGAACGAGCCGCGACACCGCGCGTGTCCTTCGTTTCCCGTTTCCCATCTCCCATCCTCCATCCCCCATCCCTCATCCCACCGCCCCTCGTTCCGTCTTCCGAGGCTTGTCTACCCGCAGCCGATTTCCTGCTTCTCCGCTTCGCGAATCAAAACAAGATTATTTCGTTTGCAGGGTGCGGACTCGCCGCGATCCGTCACGGAGAGGCTCAGACAGTTCTCGGACCCCCTGGCAAGATTTCAGCCCATCAACGGTGAGTGAACGAGAAGGCCCGAGGTGGGAGCAAATGCTGACGAAATAACGCGTAAGATCGTTTTCGGAGGCTAAGCGAGGCGAGGTGAGGCAAGGCGAGGCGAGCAACACTCGAAACGCTCGGATAGACGAGATTGTCTATTAAGGAGGTAGCGACGGACGCATCGACCGGTCCTTCTTCGTCGACGTTTCCAAAACACCGGATCGCTCTTGATTCTGATATTTTTAAGTAGATTAATGCCAGACACGAGACGCAGCATTAAGCAGATCGGTATTAATGAGTTTTGTCACCCTTGAGTGACACTCGGCTTCTATTCGGTTACACTCGCTGCTATAGATAGCCCACCCGTGAGCTTCCGAGATGCAACGATCTCATCTCTCGGTGGAGTGGCTGCTTCTACCGCGTATCCCTCTCGGCCCCTCCACCGCGTCGAGACGAGAGACGAGAGACGAAAGAAGAGGGACGAGAGACTCGAGATGGGAGATGGGAGACGGGAGACAAGCTCACCGCCGCGCCGCGCCGAGCGGCACGCGTCACGAGTCACGAGTCACGAGCCGCGACCAGTCAGGCGTCAAGCTGGTAGCTCGCGATGCTACCACCTTCGAGAAACACCAAGAGTTCCTCTTCTACGAGGAACATGAGAAAACCCGTCGACATCGGCACGCCCGAGACCACGTATTTCTCCGTTATATTGTATCTCGCGAACAACGGAGCCGCGGCGCGGCGCGTCGCGCCGGCTTCCCGTCGATTCATCTCCTTGTTTCTTGCTATTTTCGCGCGACATTCGTAAAGTTTCTCGTTTTTCCGAGCTGTACCGAAAATGCGGCGGAATTAATTGGCCTACATTCTGAAAATAGACGAGCAGCCGTGTCCGTTCGCCCATCCGGATAGCACGCAGACTCGCGCGGGACGATCGGGAGTCGACCGAATGCTCGAACGAGCAACCATCGATGACACCGATCGAACAAACACCACCGAATGCTGCCGCGGGTTACGATACCGCGGCTCGTCTCGTCTCGTCTCGTCCCGTCCCATATCGTCTTGGCTCGTGTCTCGCGCGGCACAGGAAATCACGGAATCCCGATCGTTAAAATAACTAGGGATTCGTTAACGTTAACGAATACCTGGGAATCGGCGAGCGTGACACATAATTCAGAGGGGCGAAAGGGTAACCGTACATCGGGCGAGACGAGCGGGAGCAAAAGGCGCGTGCCGTGTTCGGTGGTACCGAACAGCCAACTTATCGTTGCCTATTCGCACTACCGGTATTTCGAAACGCGGCGGCACTCGATGCCTGAGACAAGAGGAGACAAGAGCGAGTCGCAAAAGGAGGCTCGAGCACTGATAAATAGAGGACCGAGCTACCGGTACCTCTATAACTCACAATCGCACCGCTACGCCTCCGCCTCAACCTCGGCCTCTACGAGAGGAAAAAGGCGACGGCACTGCAGCCCCTCTGTAGGAATAGACGCGGCTACGGTTGTGGCAACGAGAAACAAGCTCCTCCGGTGTCGCGACGGTGCCAAGCGATTTACCGAACCGTAACCCACTAACGTAGACTCTGATCGTTTTAATTAATGCCCCGCGGTTGCGTCCCATTTAGTCAGCGTTGTCTCAAAAGGATCCTCGTCGTTCCGACCGAACGCGTTCTACGATCCTGCCGCGGGGAAGAAGCGCGATCCACAATTTGCACCAAACGGCAACAACGAGAGATTCGGAGTAAACGTCCAGTAGGAGAGAGAGAGAAAGAGAGACTTTTGATCTTGCCGTAATCTCTCGAACGTCGACGCTCTTTTCTTCCTCGATCGATCCCCGAGTCGCGATTAGCGGACGCGATTCGATGAACAGCATTCTGGGTTGCGTCCGTTGCGAACATTTGTAGCGATGCGAATCGGAGGATCGTTGAAAGACGAGAAAACTCGAACCGCTAGAAAGTGCCATATATTGCCACGGTACATTAGTATGACGCATCGTCGCCGGATCATCCTTTTGCCGACGGAGCGCAATGCGCGTTTAAACGCAACCGAAGTCGCGGCCAAAATACATACTTTACTGCATCCAGATATTCGTAAACGTCTCTCGAAAATCCCGTCGGCTGTGTCGCTTGGCTGATTTTCCTCCCTCTCCCTCCTCCGGGGGCGGGGGGGCTGAGGGGGGCCACCTCTACCTCTGTCTCTTTCTCTTTAGCAGAACCTCGTCTAAATTCGCGTTTCTACTATTCCCCGTATTTTTCGATTTTCTCGGTTTCTCGCGTCCAGAGTGCAACGGAGCTTGTGCACGCGCGATCAGCCAGGCAATCTCCGACAACTTGTAAGCAGCGCAGCCGAGGGGAGCGGGTTTCCCCGTCGGTGTTGCGAGATCGGGACGTCGCGTCGTCGCGCGTCCGCCTTTCGTTAATGAGACCGAATCAAAGGTTCTTTGTGCTCCGAGGAGACAGATCCGGCACGAACGAATCGCAATACACCAAGTTCTTTGAAGACAAACCGGCGCAATTAAGTCGCCTCGATTTACCCTCGGCGGAGATTTTGGTCTCGATTTAAACGATTGGCTCCTTTTGCTGTAGCGACGAGATCTCGGTCGGTCGATCCTCCGGCGATCACCGGATCTCGACCTCCAAATTTTGATCAACGAATACGCCGCAACGGTCAGGATCGCAGTCTCGTTACCGTCCTTTTGGAACTTCGATTTCTGTTCGATTTCACTGGTCGAAAATTACACGCGTTTGGCAGGCAGCCGCGCGTGTAGCTTTTCCTGGACACGTCATGGTCGGAGAAATATCGTGTCGGAGATGCGATTCGTAAATCAGAGGCAACCGCGATTCGCCGGTTCACGCGCACGGCCGTTCTTCCACGGATCGATAGTTTGGATCTTTTCCAAAGAGCAACGGGGAATCGGGATATCGCGAGGATAACACGTTCCGAATCCGGTTGATAACGTTCGCGCGCATCTGTTCGCAGGATTCGAGCAAGCGGAGTTGCAGCCTGCTCAGGTCACCGGAAGCAGCTTGGACCGTCTGAACATGATCGTGCAGAGCATCAACGATCCGTCGCGTCCGATCGTCGAGCCGCACCAACATTCTTGCCACCACTGACAACCAGGGAAACAGTATTAGAAGACACCGAACGACTGTTCTGGACTTAATCCTGGATTCGCCAACCGGATATGAAGTTCCTAAATCCGAGCCCCGAGCCCCGAGCCTAGACGAAATATCTTCGAAGTTCGATTCATACGATCCTCATTACCTCGCCGAATTACTTTCGGTCCCTCTGGAGATCTAGTCCGATTCTCGAGAGAAACGTAGCGGATCAAAGCGCGCGCTTTACGAGCAAGAAAATCTCCGGTCGTCGTCAACGAGTAGGAGAATCCTACCATCATATTTCACGATTCGCCGCATATTACGTGTACACTGTCCGTCGACAGCATGGATCCCGCTTTCGTGATTAATGAAAGGGTAGAGTACACAAGCTGTATCTCATCTTCGCAGAACAATATTTCCCTTCGTTAATGGAGAAACCTGGCCCATACTTTTTGCCGGTAGTGTACACGTACATGTATACATACATATATAACAAGTACGTTTCATCGCGCTATGCGACAATAAAGAACGCTAAAGCACACCGAGAGTCGCTTATTTTCCGTGCACTTAGTTGCTCGGCTCTTTCCGTCTTGAAACCTATCCAAAAAGCTGTTTAGCCGTATTGCCTGGGCACCTGAACAAATTCTGAAGTCGATGAAATCGGATTTAACACCGGGAAAAGAAGAAATAATAGAAAAAAAGCTTAGACTGTAAACGGTTCGCGAATCGCGGAATAACTATAAAAACGTTTCAGTTGCACGCCAATACCACCTAGAGAAATTTCCAAGTCAAGATCGGTCATTGAAAACGCGCGACTACATTGCCTACTCGTCGAGGGTTAAATGGAGAAGACACGTCTGGGAATAGTATGATCGTAAGCTACTTGCTAAGTAGTCTGTTCTTCCCTCGTTTCTCCCGTCCCTAATGGCTAAATGGTTCGATCGCGGAGACAGCTGGAGATCCGGTCGATTTATGGCCGCTATCTCGAACAGTCGACACCGCCGCGCCGTGCTGACGTGCGGCGAGGCGGCACGACCAAAAGACCAACACAGGAAGCAACAGATTTTTTCTAGGCTTGTACATTCAACATTTGGTAAAGTTGATACAGCAACGCCGCGCGATCCCTTCGCCGACGCATCGGCACGTCTTCGGGATACCTTCTCAGCGCGACGTCCCACGACCCAGAGCCGATGTCCCACGGGACACGCATCCGTGCATCTGCCGCGGCCCTCCTTATTCCTAAATGGAGCACCCTTCGTACCGACCTTCGCCCGACTCATCTTTCCCGAGGCAATTTTCTATTCCTCTGTTTTTAGGAACACGGTGGGACGATTGTGTCACGTACCGGACCACCGGATACGAGCAACCACCCCTCGAGGGGATGTTACGATTACTTCGAGTTAACGTTTCAGTAAACAGCGAAAATACGTGTTCCCAATCGCCGATCGCATCGCACGGACCGGACGACCCGAGGCGTTCCCATTCTTGGTCGTGTTCTTATCCACCTATACGCGGTGTTTGGGTTCTATCAGACGGTCGCCCGCTCGAATCTGTGATCTGGCGGATCGCAGCAATTAAAGGAAAAGCTCGAAAACAGTTTGGTGTTCGGCAGCCAGGGTTGCTCGACATTAGCCGAAAATATCCATGTCGCGGGAGTAAGAATAGTAGGGGACGACATAAATATTTTCGGAGTTACTGACCCGTCAAAATTCTCGGCACTTTGAGTCGGCGAACGTCTCTAGAACGGGCCGCCACGCGCCATGCTTCGACGCCGCCGGTGTATATTTTGCAGCTACCCCTTGCAGCGTCTACAAACGCGTGTCTTTAAATCGCGATTTGTGCAAGCGACGAATCGCGTTCGTTTTGTCTCGTTCTCGGAAGCATTTTGCTTCTCCGCGTCGAGTTTAACACACCGTGAAGCGATCATGGAAAATAAATTAAATATCACTCGACGCCGAGAACATTGAAGAACAATTTATTCATTTATTCGCTTGCAACCGATGTCCGGGGCCGCGAAATCTTCTAGCGAAAGCAATCGGCGTTGGATTAACGAGCTCGTCCCGCCATCTACGGTTTCCTCGAGGAGATAGCAAACGATATCAAACAACGTTACCGATTAGGCTTCTCTCCGGATTCCAATCAGGGACCTATCAAAAATGATTTTTGCCGCCCTATAACAGATATGAACTGAATTGCCCCACTTATGAACGCGCGCGTATCGCACGCCACAATTTTAATTTTCTGTCTCTACCTTCACCGCTCTAGGCAATTGTCCTGCTTCCGCCCCCGTAGAACGGGCCAACCTCAAAGCTCAGAATTGCAGAAACGCAATAACCACCTTGCCGTGAAACGCCCGCACAAATCATTTGCATAAGCATAGGTATAAGCAGAAAGGAATAACAAGAATACATGTATGAGAAAGGGTATAAAAATATTCTGATGACACAGGAATGTTCAGTGGACTCTTCTGCATATATATGTATATATGTATGTATTTATTAAAAGGTCTTAGGCAGAATCAGGGATCAAAAATCTAACCCGAATCGAATTCGGTTCTCAATAACCCGCTGTAACGAGCGTAGCTTCGGTAACCGGCTGTCACCCGGTTAACCCGGTATAAAAACGGGTTATGGTTGGAAACAAGGATTTAACTTTAGAACAGGGATCGTAACCATAACCCAAATCGGTTTTGGTTCTTTGTAACTCATGAAACTCTGTAACTCACACTAACGTAAGGGTTTTGAGTACCTATGTGTGTACGAAGTTTGAACACAATCTGCCCATAGACATTTTCAAACTTTACGTCGACAATGGCGAGTAACGCCATCTGTATCAGAACGTCAGAAATCGTAACCCATTTATACAATTCGTCGTCAGATGACGCAAGCTACATCTGTAAGCCGAAACGATTTATTATGAAATTTTCATCGATTGTTTTGGGTGAAATAGATGCAGAAGGTATCTCTCAACAGTTCTGAACAGTCCTACAATCAGGAAATATTTTGCGAAATTCAAATACTGAAACTTCGGCGTAGTTTGTGTCATATATGTATTCTGCATACAGATAAAGTCGGTAACGTTTGGCGCCAAATGCAGATTTTACAAAGTAAATGGTTCATGAGTTGCAAGATCTATACTTACATTTTATCCATGGCTCAGGCATCTGTTTGGTATTCATCCTTGCGAGTGACTAACCTATACTTATAGGATATGTTTATAAATAGCTTCGCCTGCTGAGATGTCACAGACATCTGTACATCAAAGTATGTAACCTGTACGATTCCTCGTACCACTGTTGTATCTAACATCATCCTTAGCTAATTTCGGATTTTCCAATTTGATCTATATAGTGACGATTCGTTATACGTGATCGAGTACAATTAACTGCACTACCAGCGAGAAACGTATGGCTGAACGAAGCGAGTCGACCGTGCAACGGAAACCAATAAATGTAGAACTTATTGCAAGATAGCTTGAAATTATAATACAGTGAAATCATTTTTCTACGATAATTTGCGCGTGTGATGAGCGCGGGCGCAGAATACTGCGCCGAAGGTCATTGTTTTACATTGCTCTTTTGAATTTGAAAACGAGGGTACTAACGAGCCTCTCGAAACGTTTCTCGATTTTGGCAGTTTCAAGTCGACAATCATGTCGAAACCTGACGCGCCAAAGTTTGTTACCGCACTTTATTCCTTCAAAGGAAAAAACAATGACGAGGTTGGTCTCCGGTTCCTTATTTTCCAAGTGCGATTGCATCTCAATATTGAACGTGTTTATAATTTTATTTTCAGCTTTGTTTTAAAAAGGGAGATACGATAATGATAACACAAACAGATGACGAAGGTTGGTGGGAAGGCACGCTGCACGACAAAACAGGATGGTTTCCATCGAATTATGTGAAGGAATGCAGAGCTTCAGGTATCGATTCAATGACTAACATGTTTTGGTCGTTCCAACGTTTTACAATCTGTTCTTATGATTCTATGGTCTTAAGACAGTGGACCCACCGCCATCACAAAAATGTCTCCAGAAAAAACGGTACTGGAGTCACCCGTGCATCAGAAGCTTAACCGTGACATTGTATTAAAAGATATAATTGACTCGGAAAGAGTGAATGTTGTGGAACTCCAGGGTCTAACCAACAATTTTTTGCTTCCTTTAGAATCGGCTAACATGTAGGTATAACTAATATAGTATCCCAAGCATGCGTACTAATATTTTAAACAATTGGAAGCACAGATTGACCAAAGAAGAGTACAAGCAACTTTTAAGCAATGTACATGAAATTTTGGAAGCCCACCAAAGGTTGCTCACCAGCCTAGAAGCAGCTATAGCGCAGGGTTCTTCTTCGAGGGTCGGCAATCTTTTCTTAACCCTAGCGCCAAAGCTGAAGTCCATTCATGCTACTTATTGCGCGAATCATCCGCGAGCTGTATGCATTTTAGATCGCTATAGGTATGCGTGAATCGGTCGCTTGATCGTACTCGCGTGTTCAGCGAAACGATTGCTTTGCGATGCACCGCTGTTTTAGGGACGAGTTGAACGAATTTATGGAGCACAGCGGAGCAATATCGCCGGGAATTTTAGTGCTAACGACTGGCCTAAGTAAACCTTTTCGGAGATTGGACAAATATTCTGCCATGCTTCAAGAACTGGAAAGGTACATGGAGAAAAATCATCCTGACAGAGGTGACACCCAGCGCGCAATATCTGTGTACAGAGAAATAGCGGTACGTTGGCTCAATTGTTATCCTGCAAACTAGACCCCCGCTTTTCCTTTATTAACAAAATTGTTATACAGGAACGATGCGCGTCCATTCGGAAACAACGTGAGCTAGCCCTCCAAGTATTAACTAGCGGCATTAAGGGATGGGAAGGAGAGGAACTAAGCTCGCTTGGGGAAATACTCTACGTCGGGGCTGTAACTGTAGCAAGCGGAACAACCGGTTTGGATCGTCGGGACAGATACTTTGTCCTTTTCCCTACAACCTTGTTGGTGCTCAGCGCGAGTCCTAGAATGAGTTCTTTCGTTTACGAGGTATGCTCGGATATTCTCGCGTTGCGTCTGCTGTTGCATATAAAATATAAACCGTACTTGCTTTCAGGGAAAGCTTCCACTGACTGGCATCAATATCATTCGAACAGAAGACAGTGAAGAAATTAGAAACGCCTTTGAAATTACAGGTACAGTGAATTCTAGGTGGAGTTTCTTCCAAATAATCTCTCGATATCTTCTTTTCTTGTTGGTTTGCCTTTAGGACCGATGATCGAGAGCATCCTCGTGCTCTGCACCACCAAGGAAGACCGACAATGTTGGATCGAACTTTTGGTGCAGGAACAAGCGAGCAGCACCCTTGTAAAATCTCCGTCGGCAACGTCACGTGTGAGTTGTAGTCTACCTCCGTACACGCGCCTCTCGAGGTATTTCGCGAAGCTGGTAAAGAGAAAACTGATTCGCGCCGAACTACTGAAGAAGTTGTTGTACGTGCAGTATGTATTGAAACCAGATTTAAGTACCGTGAAATTGCGAAGGCCCAATATAACGACCTACGCGTTGTATCCGCTGCGGAGCAGCGACGAATGCCTGTCAAAAGATTCTGACACAACTTCCGAAGCGAAGGAAACTATAGAAAACCAACGGTGCGATGAATCGACAACGTTGCGTAAATCTACTTTGACCCTCGAGGTGAAATATGCGTTGGGCGATATGGATCTTAGCACCGTGGGCATAACGAACAATTCGACTTTGACGGAATTTGCGTCGGACCGCAACAGCCCTAGCGAATCCAGTAAAAGTTTGCCCGTCAGCGTATTCGCTCGCGACCCCGCCGTGCCCGATGTCGTTGCCGCTGGCTACGAGTCGCGTCCTCCACTGTCCTTATCGAGCGTTCTTGACCTCTCTCGAAAGCGACCCGGCAACGCGAAAAGACAACTAACGGCCATCACTGTTGCAACGAGCCATGAAGCACGCGTCCAAGAGCAATCGAGCGTCGCTTCTGTCCATCGACAGGACGACGAACATCGGTGTAACCCCGAGCACGAAACTCACGGTAGATCCAGCATTCATTCCTCAGACTCGGGAATGGTCGAATGTTACCGTCTGAACTCGTCCGAGGTGAACTCTTGTAAATCTTGTGTCGGTAATAAGTACCACGCCGGCGTACCCGGAAGACATTCTTTCTACGAGAGCGAGAACGATGAGAATAAGTTCGAACATCAATGCATTTGCACGTCGCCGTTCGATTCGACGCCCAGGGACAGCGCGCACCTGTCCGATCTGTCGAGAAACGCGGACTACGCTTCGAGTTCTTCGATCTCCAAGGTCACCAGACCTCTGGGCGATGTATACGAGACAGAAGTGGAAGAGGACGTAGCCGACACGCGACCGGACAAACTCGGGCATTCGGTCGCGCAGAAAAGGTTTACGCAACCGATACCGTACGCGCATCAAAACATTGTAAAAAAAGTCGGGAGGAAGCCGATCCAACCGAACGCGAAACACGACTACGGAGAACCGGGTCGAGTCTATACGTCGGGGCTGTACGCTCATTGGTGGTTGAAGAAGTCTATACCGTTTTCTGGATGCACGGATCAAGGCAAGCTTCCATGGCATGGCTGTTTTCTTTTCTTTTTTATTCGTTCAGTTAACATCTTCACCCGTTTTGACTTACTAATTCTACAATAGATACTGTACTCTTATGTAACGAGCGTATGCTTCAGTTTCACCACAGCCATGTTGTGTGAAGCAAGCTTTCGCTTTTCTAATACATTGTACCATTCGAAGAGACGACTACTCTCGTCTTGTAGTCGGTCGATCGGTTTGCGATTTTGTGTACATTTGTGGAGAGTATTGACACAACGAGGCTTTCGAGTTTATAATCTCACTTTAGCGTATTTAGCGATTTAGCTACTATGCAGTATCGTGTATCATTTATGTAACGCTCGTTGCTCGTGGCACAACAGGTCTGCAGTCAACAGAATGGGAAACAACAATCTCAACCACAACCGCAACCACAACCACAACCGCAACAACAACGATCGATTGCGGATCAGTGTCCACCTTTAGGGATTAGAAAGGCTTGGTGCATCGCTTCGTTACGTCCAGCTCCTCCAGTCTACGCTTTCAGGGCATTTGGTAAAACCGATCCGAGTATGGATTTATCACGCGCTCCACGACCGTGCAGTACGAATTCAACATTTCAAATCTTCAAAACGGCGTGCAGTATTCCCTCCCTATAAATACATGTATAGCTGGTACTTCCAGAAACAACCGAAAAAATCTAGACGTTGTCAGTTGTAAGGGGGGAATACTGTTACCTGCTAGGAGCTAGGAGGAATAGTAATGCGCTCCTTTTCTTTTTTTTTTTTAGATGAACGACAATTTGAAGAGGACGCGACTATACTGAAGGTTATCGAGGCGTATTGCCTTACCGTGAACGCTAGGTTCACCGTACACTCTGGGGAATCAACTTGTAGGTCATCGATCGCATTTCAGATTGTTTTTTAAGACGGGTCAATCTCGAATCAGCAATAATCACGTATCGTTTATTGTATCTGCGTTCCAGCAGTGTTGGATTACGGATCGCAGAAAACACGCGATAGAACATCTCTCACGCACAACAGGGGAGACTGGGATTTTTGTAGCAACAGGTAAACGTTTTCGGTAAATCGCGATCATAGCTATCCGCGATCTAACAATCAGTCGTGCGATTTTACTCCGCTTTCAGGACATTATCGGAAACGGTGAAAACACTGAAAAGTCAAATGACCGATTTGCAATCACAAATGTCTCTATTGACCAAACAACTGGACGAGGAAAGAAGATCTCGGCTTTCTTTGGCCGCCACGGTGAAACGAAGCATGGGCGTTGTAGATGGATCGATGCCCTGACACTTTCCCGAACTGAACGGAATATCTTTTGTAGCGACAACCGAACCTTGGACACGGATTTGCTCTCTCTACTGCCACCGTGATTTACACGTTTGCAACCGGAATGTTCCTTAGATCGCAAATTTCCTACCATAGACGTGGATTCATCATATGTAAATAAATATTTTCAAAAAGTATTTGTACCTTTCTTTAGATATTAAGCTTAAAATTAGAACTAACAGAAGATAATTCGTCGAGATGAGAAAGCCTTCCGAGTTTTCATCTCGGTTTGTTTTTTACGCGTTCCAATTCGTTTACTCTGCTTCGCGCGTGTTCTAACCTATGCCACGCCATTTGCAGAACCTTTTGACTCGCGTACCCGGAACCTTCATGCGGTTGGCCTGATAAACAACAATACCATTTGAAATCCAAAGAATCGATTAAAAGTTACGTTAGCCATTAGGCAAGGTGTCCTTACCTGTCGAAACTTGGGTTAAATAATTTATTTGCTCGCTCAACTTTGATTCTACGTGACCCAAGGTTTTCAGAAACTGTTGCGTTTGTGCCTCTGCTTGCTTCAAACTAGACTTTTCTTTGCTGAGCTCGACGAATGCTTGTCCTACGTAACGGAAAATTGGTGACACTTCAAGCTTTTCATCGTCCAACTCGAATCGAAAAGAGAAAGTGTCGCTTACCTGCGCTTTGCAAACACACGATAATGTCCTTTTCGATCGTTTCCAAGATCTGTATCCTTTCCATTGGTGGCGTCATAATGCAAGGCAATTTCTTGTATTTCTTTCGGTTGGATAATTCGGTAAGAAATCGTATCAGAAAATAAAAATCCGTCAACGCGAGTCGTGCAACAAGACCGTTCGCGTTCACCGGTGGTCAACAAGTTTTCTCTCTCTCTCTCTCCCTCTCTCTCGCTCGCTCTCAGTCTCTTTCTCTTAAATTACTTAAATGGCATAAACCGAGTTTTGAAAATCACAGTAAAGCGATACGAGTCGAGCTAAAATTACTTTCCATCGTTTTTGTTACTCATTAAACGCCGCGTTGATAATTCATATGAAATTTTATTAATAATAAATATACTGTACCAACCACAGATGTCGCCACGAGGTACGTAGCTGGTATGGCGCGACGGACGATTTTTCAGACTTTCCATGATGATTCCTGTGTCTGAATCATCATCATTGGTGACTGCACTTAACGAGAATTAAAGGAAGAACGAGAAACGAGGATAAATAGAGGTATGAAAAAACGGAGGATAAGAACGATTTGATAATTGGTATTGGATCGACATTGATGTCAACCAATGATGATAGCGTTGTTCTCGAGAAACTCGTATTCTGGTATTTCCAAGTTGGTGGGGGCCGGCCCCCGACGTATGCGACCAGCTCCGTCGAAGTGCGAGCCGTGACACGGACAATAGAACCCTCCGGGGATCATTCCAGCGTTCGGAATCGGAATGCATCCGAGATGCGTGCAAATTCCAATCACGACCAACCACTCAGGCCTTTTGGCCCTTTCCTGGTCGGTCTCCGGATCCCTCAATTCCGAGAGCGCCACCTGTCTCTCTTGGTTTATAATGGATTGTGGGCTGAAACACCGCGTACAGGAAAGTCAAGACAATCAGGAAAATCAGGAAAACTCTGGGAAACTCGATCGTTTCCTGGAAGGCTTACCGGTGATACACGAAAACCGGTTTTCCCCGCCACTTGATGGTCAACACTTTCCCTTCGGTTATATTTTGCAAACTAACTTCGGACCGCGCCTCCGCTAGAATGTCCCGCGACGCGGATAAGAACAGAACGTAGTGTAAGATGTGAGACTTCAATCCGTACAAGCCTGTAGCGCAGAACACTGTCAACAACATAACCGTGTTACATCATTCTCGCTTTCTCCCTCTGCGAATAACGCTGCTTTCAGAGGAAAAATGTATCACCGTATACATAAGTACATATCGCTCGTGCACAAGAAAACCGTCAAAAATATAAAAATACAAATTTTACAGAAGAGCGCTTCAAAGTCCTTTGATAGTTTATCTAGCTGTGGCTGCAAGTAAAAACAAATAAAACCTAATGGGGCTATCTATGGGGTTAGTTTTAGAACTATATACACTTGTGACGGTTTTCTACATTAGAGATACACCTCTGGCGAGTATTTTAATGTAATAAAACGAAAACTGAAAGATATTGAGTTGTGACGTTTTTCTTGTGCATAAGCGATATATTTGGTATCGAATGCGACGCTATCTAGGAAAAACTGTCGGGTAAACAAGAATGTTCGTGTAGTTTCTATTTAGATTTTGTCGTTATTAAACCGTACATGCACGCGCTGTATCGATTAAAAGCGAGCTTGTGTACGCTTATACGAAAGCTTGTCGAACACTTTTGTGCTTACGTAATTATTGTCTGATTTAGCTGGACAACCATTTACGGTGTCGATGATTCCAAAATCGACTGAATCGATTGAAACGGCACGAATTTTCTTGGTTAGCCAATACGTTACGTTTACGTTTCATTGTTCGATTCGTTTAGAGTTTAGGACATCGGGTTTCAACGTAGACCGTGTACAACTTTCAGTTGTTCCATTATTTTACTTTCTTTATTTTCAATTGAACGTTTTAATATCGAAAATCAACACAAACGATTATTCTTTCATATTTGTATAATAGAGGTAGTTTACCCGAAGGCGACGCCGAACAAAGAGAACATGTTCAAAAGGGCGATGTTGTGGTTCGATAGTGATGGCCCGGAAGAAAGATTCACCCACCAAAAGACGACACGGCGGCTTTAACCCTTCGTTCATCCACGGATTTTGCAGCAGACACGTTGGGATTCTGAACAGATTTCTTGCGGTATTCTTGGAAAGTAACTTTCGGTAGATCCGAGTGGGCATACCGATTTTGCAGACGAACGAAACTTGCGTTTAGGCAGCTACCAAATATTCGGATCGACGCGTAGAGATCGGTCGACGGTACCCTAAAGAACGCCATTTTACACCGTTCTCTGTGATCTGTTATCCGTAAGCTGCGATTCGTGTCATGGACGTCATGGTTAACATTCGGCAGTTTGGAAAACAGTCGAAAGTAACCGTGAAACAACATAAAACTCGATATAGATTGTCGCAGCAGTTTTAAATCTTTTCAGAGCATGGGTCTACCGTTCATAGAGTTGCTTGCAAATAGAGCTGTTACTTACGAGATACTCGGGTAAACAAAAATTACCCGTGTACCCGGATATCTCACGAATAGACTGCGGATCTTTATGCAAAATAAACATTTTTTGCATCAATTGCAAGAAGCAGTAGACATTCGAATACTCAAATAAAGCATACGGAGCGGTGGCTCAGGTAATAATAGCTCTTGTAACCAGTTGTGAAACACCTCATGAGATACTCAGGTACCTGGGTATCTCGTATACCCGGGTAAAGGTTCTAGCTCTACTTGCAATCAAAGATTAGAATCTCGCGTCGTGAAATCTGTTTCTACTAAACCCGTGTCTCCATAGTGCGTATATCCAACAATCCAATTGCAAAACTTTGCTCCTTCGTACCGCTACGCGACGCCAAACATACATCTACGAACAGTTAGCGTCGGTTTGCGAGCAAGCTGATTGTGGACATCAAGATTGGGAGGACGATTGTAGAAAGAGCGAATAATTCGGCGCTTCCACTGGAGGACGACGATTGTCCGAAGTCTCGCATGTATACGCCGAAGGTAGTTATGTCGCTGGTCGGTTCTTTGAGGGTGATCGTGTATCGGGTTGCGTTTTCAGTAGTTAATAATTTCGAGTAGGTCCATCGTTCGAACGGAAGCAGCGAGGAATTCAACGCGTTAGGCAATGCCAGCAACCTGGTCAAATTGCGGTCGGTCGTGGTTATTTCAAGATCGTTGAACTTCACGTTCGACGGTTTAACAACGCCGCAGGACGCGACCGATTCGTCGAAACATTGCGTCACCGCGCACACTCGAATATCGGCTTCCACCGTGCGGCCATAGAAGCGACATCCTTTGAAAACGACGGCGCGATAGATGCTCGACGTCTCGTTGCCGTCAGAAGCCTTGCTGCCACGAAAATCGCAACAGAAGTCCCGATGACAAACAGTTTCGTTGAACGACGACGCGTTCAATAGAACAGTCTCGAACGACTGGATACTGTCGCGCATAATCCGAACCCCGAGGACATTATCCACCGTGTTGTTCATCTTGTAGCAACTGTCGACAACTTTGTCCGACGACGGGACTTTTTCTGCGTACAACTTTACATCCTGTGTTTTCGGTGTCTTTTTTGGCACCCGGGAGACCAGCAGTCGGTTTTGCGATTTCTCGGTGATGGTCGCGGCAGCTATACCATTGGTGCCTGGAAAATCCCAAAGAGATCGGATCATCTTAAATATACGCAGGAGTCGTCTGGACTCGCTCGTAGCTCGAAGATACCGATCAAGGAACGAAAGAAAGAAGTCGAGAAACTTTTAGAAATTCGTTGCACGAATGTCCTGCGATATGTATGGACGCGAGTGTATGTACTGTACTAAAACAAATTTGCCGCATAATTGTTTATGCCAAAGAAAATTGTTGTTAAAGCTTGTTTTTACATTAACACCTTCTACTCATCGAGAAGAGACAAAGTTTGAAAAAAACCATATGTTGCAAACAAATAGTTATTGATACCACACTTCTACGCCATCACTAAACACTACACAACACACGATGAGACGATGATTACTTGGGACGGGCCTAGCGACGAATGTCCCTTTAAATTTCGTTTGTCTCGAGGTACGCACACGATTATGTTCTATCTCAGGGCTGCCGTTTAATGGCTCGCGACGGCCGATTTTCGAAGGCTACGCCCCTCGACCCGGCCGCGCGTCTCGCCCCCCCGTGATGGTCCTAGTACTCGGAGCTGCTCAGGCACGTACCATAGCGTAGGCGCTATTCGTGGCGCTTCAGACCTACACGCGTGTCAATATATTTCCACATTACCATCGAGGTACTATTGCCAATGCGTTTTTTTTTGTTAGTGGTGTCCCCTGTAGGCCTATTCCACTATATCGCACAATAATTTCGGACAACAGCTGTAGAAAATTAATTAGAAAAATAAATTCGTAAAATAAATTTAAAAAATAATTATTAATTTTATTGTTCAAATTTTAATACCATCTGGAATAGCATGATTTTTGCGCATGTTTAGACGTGCTTGGCAAATTGGTCAAATCTACTGGAAGTTTAGATGTGACTAATTAATTTTTTTAATTAATTTTCTACAGCTGTTGTCCGAAATTATTGTGCGATATAGTGGAATAGGCCTACAGGGGACACCACTAACAAAAAAAACGCATTGGCAATAGTACCTCGATGGTAATGTGGAAATATATTGACACGCGTGTAGGTCTGAAGCGCCACGAATAGCGCCTACGCTATGGTACGCGCCTGAGCGGCTCCGAGTACTAGGACCATCACGGGGGGGCGAGACGCGCGGCCGGGTTGAGGGGCGTAGCCTTCGAAAATCGGCCGTCGCGAGCCATTAAACGGCAGCCCTGTTCTATCTAATCGACGCGGTCAGGTGGACTGCAGTAGTAAGCTTTTGACTATACGTATAACTGCACACAATCAAATTTTGTAAAAACTTCAACAGCATATATCTCAATAACTATTTGTTTGCAACGTACGGTTCCTTTTAAACTTTTTCTTTTCTCGATGAGCAGAAGGTGTTCATGTAAAAGCAAACTTTAACAACAATTTTGCGGGAAGTTTCTTTTACAAATGTGCACTGATCCAGACGTGTAAATTCACCCCTAGAACGGATGACCATTACTTTTTATGCACCCAACACAGCGTAATACCTACCCAAATAAATGCCGCTTCCGGCGCTTCCGACTCTTGGATTGTTGTACCCGGCCGCCAGCATATTCACGTCCTCGCCGTAGGACCATCCGTACTGCGTTTGAACGGCTGAAAGAGAACTCGAGCTCGAATATTCTGTCGTGGTTTTCGGGACCGAAGAAGTTACCTGTGAGAAACGGTGCCTCGGAGAACCAGGCGGTGCTGTACACGATGTCCCTAACTCCCAGTTGCCTCGTCAGATTGAGTGCCGGCACCGGAAAAAGTATGTCGAAGCATATGAACATGCCGAACTTGACGCCAAAATCGGTGTCGAAAGTGACGATTTCCGGCGGCTGAACCGTCTCGAATTGCTCCTCGTTGTAGAGATTAACTTTGCGGTACCTGCGCACAACCGAAACCACTCATGCTCTGCTAGCCTTTATCCCTTTAACCCTTAACCGGGTTCAAACTTCGAATCCGATGACTTGCACCTACTTCTGGCACTTCGGTAATACGGACTGTATACTTAATCGCTTTAATCGATCAAGAAGCCGAGCAACGAGCACAAACGCGTATACAAGCCGGGAAAAATAGCTGTCCGAGTTTTACAAGTTATAATAAAAGTTGGGTCTAGATTAGGCCTAGCAGTGACAAAGAGAGTGAAAAAGAGAGAGTCACCTGGCTATTATTTTCCCTGCTCGGTCGAATGCTACGTTCGTGTTGTGGTAGATTGTTCTGTTGTTGGTGCATTCCACGGCGTGCGCATCAGGACAACCTTCTTTTTCGGCTATGTTTGCTACCAGATAAATGCTGTTTGTCCGGGCCGCGCACGATAACTGCTTTAATGTCTGCGCAAACATCGACGAACATCGACAAACATCATCACACGAGTTTCGAGTACTTACACGCTGCTCGAGAAAAGCTTCCCGATAACTGACTTACCTCGCTGACGTCGCTCCTATTCCCCGTGCACGGAACGTACTCTTCCTTGGGGGAAGGTATAGCTGTCGCCCACGGATCCATCGCGGATTTCGGAGGCAAATGGTACGACGTTAATCCGTCCTCCGGGAACACTATAATGTCGGCGTCCTGGAAAACGCAAACGCATACGCGAATACGGAATGAGGAATACGAAATGCGGAATACGAAATCACCGAGCAAAGATTCACCTGTTGTTTCGCCTGCTTCGCGAAATCGGCATAGCTGTTCACGTTCGTCTGCAGAGTCTGCTGGCCGTTAGTAGCGTTGACGAACGGCGCAAATTCCACCACAGCCCCGATATAATAATCCTTCCGGTCCAGCTCCGTCACCTGCGAATTAGAGCAATGGATGCGTGTCGGCTCGATTTCTAATTCCTAGGCAGGTTGCAACTTTCTTTTACCTGTTGCGAAAACTGCACCAGAGTCAGCAACAGTAACAGTCCAAAAGGACCCACAGCGACACGCATGGTTGCTCGATGCTCGTTCTAGCCTCTTCTACTAGCTATCGAATCGCTGGATGCTCGTTCTCTTCGGTCGCTGGAACAATACGTCGATCTTAACTGGCCGAACGCGCCGCAGCTTCTGGAGCGATTTAACGGAGAACGGATAGTGAAAAGAGTTCCCGATAACGGAGAAGTTGACTCGGTTCTAAATGGAGACCTTAGGTAAATGGAGATCTCGGTAGACGAGGCCGACGAACAAAGGCAACGTTCGCTCGCGACGGGACTTCCCGCAAAACTCCGTTCCGAAGTTTCCCGAGAGCGGCTGAATCTTTTCGTCACGCGTCGCGTCGGCGAAGTTCGGACAACGTTATTCGAGACTGTCCGTGCCCTGTTTTCCGCAGTGATCGCGTCACGGAATAAAGATCGCTCGTTATCGTCGCTATCGGATACATCTGTCGCGTCGCGCGGCGCGACGTGATGCGGCTGGTTTATCCGAACAATACGAAAAGTCGAGTGGCTCTTCTCCATCGTAGATAGAGCCATCCTTGCGCTCGAAGGACGCTCATAGGTCGAAATTAACGACACGTGAGGATTTGCGGGTATCTACGCGAGCGAACGATTTCGTACCGTGCAAAGTTAAGCTAGAGAAGAAATGCGAGAGTGCTCACGTCCGCGTCCGCGCCCGGGCCGGAGATTCGATGTCTCCAGTATAGCCCAGGCGTTACATCCCAGCGGATCAGAAATCGGATTCTTACTGGGCCCTTCGTAGCATGAACGGGAACCTGCAATTTTTTATTTTTTAACCTTGAGAAAGTGGTGTAACGACATGAAATCAAATATACACATTGGAACAAAACGATAGAATTCTAGTAATATTACCGAATTTTGAATGATACGTTCGTAGTTTCTGATCTTTCGTACATAAACAGTACGTCTTAGAAAAACTGTCAACACCGTTGAACGTCGTATTTGTTGTGTATGCGAAAAGATAGCTCACTCGCTACTTCCATACCGAGTACTAGCCTCTTAAGCTTTCTACGAAGAAACGCGTATCGAATCGCTATTGCGAATTGTACATTACTATTAAATATTCGTAGTCATCTAGATGTGCCAGATGGCTTTAATTATTTTCGTGATTCATGTTGATTTCATGTTGTGAGCTGCGAGTGGCTGTAATGGACGAATACAGTTAATTGGTTGCCGAATAAATGCCATAACGTACAAGAACTAGGCTGAAATGCAAATGAGGGATCATGCAACTCGTATTGCAATTCAACGTTTTATATTTCTAACACGACAATGCAAATCCTAAATATCATCCTAAATATCATAGAAAATTGTTGGGGGGAACTTTTGCGAGCTGTTTATGCCAATAATTGACAATTTCATACAATCTAGGAGAAATGGGAAGGCCAAAAATTTTCACAAATAAAACTAGAAAAGTTATATAAATTATTATTGAATCGAATAGTGGAAGTTATGTTGTATACCCGATAACACTAGGTAAACGCCAATGCATCACAATAATCATGCCATGGACATAGACACGTCAGCCAAAAGACTTGAATCATTAGGACCAAACATGTCCTTAGACTTTGTCTCTTTCACGTCGTCCTTTACACAGCAAACCTTTTCCATTTGTTTCCACATTTTCCTCTCCAAAACTACATATAGTATATAGCAGCCCGTTGAAACAGATTCAGAGCTTCTTCTTGCATACTCAAGTGCAGAAGGTTACGTGGTTGTACCTTAACTCGCCACCGTGTACATAACTTAAATAAAACTCTTCTCGATTTTATTATAAACTCGACTCGATTTCCAAACCCGGAATCTAACAGTTATACAGATTCGTGGAAGTTCAACCCATTATTAAATATTTGATTAGGGACTTTATGGTTGTGTTATCTTTTCGACCGACGATATAATAATAATAATACGTAACGAGAAATAAAAAAAAGAATAATTTTTTAATGAGATCGTTATTGGAAGAGGAGGCTTAAATACGGAATGGACTGTGAAATTTTATGTAATCGAGACTATGTCGTCGGTGAATCAAAAAATCGTTTATCTTCTCTCTGGTTCAGCGATCGACTCTTCGACACATATTCGCGTGGCGTGTTCTATCGTAATTTCGATTTTCGGTGAAATTATAGCGGCACGAAATCAACGTGTATTTGGGTCAACCGTGCAGAACGGTTAGGACGCGTTACGCGAAACATTGTCTTCGCGGTATCTATATTTATACAATAAAATAACTGTACCGATAGCAGAGAGATCCGCTGATCCGTATCTCGCGGAAATTTCGTGCTCCGAAGAACCGGTTTTCGCTTGTGTATTTCACGGATCGCGTTTAGTGCTTTGAATACAAGAAAAAAGAAAAAGTAAATAACACGTGGCATGCTGGAAATTGAAAGAGGCTCGTCGACGATGAATAAAACTGGAGCAGCATTTTTCTGCATCCCGATTCGCAGCGTCCCTCGCACCGATATACCCTCCCCTAGTCGACCACACAGAACACCGATGATTCTCTCGTTACTCGGCGAACGACATCGGATCTCTTCGATGATCGATAACAGTTGTTTCACCGCTGCCGGTTATCGCGTTATCGCGTTATCGAGTCCGTCCACGTGCTATCAAAAGGTTGCCCGTGCCAACAAATTTCCGAATCGGAAATGGATGCTAACTGCTAAGACTTAGACTGCTGGTGTATTTTACAGGGTACAGAATACAGAGTACGGAGTGCAGAGTACAGAGTACAGAGGTCGCACCGTATACATACATATACTCGTACATTTTACAAGACCCTTCTGCCCGTTAAAATTTCAAAGGAACGCTCCCGACTTGGAACGAGTGTTCCGGTCGATTAAACGGTTCGAGCTTTCACAGGGGATGAAATCTCTGCCGAGGGAAAAATTATTTTCTGCTAAAGATCGTTAATTGGGGCTAAGAAAGATTGACCACGTTCACGACGTTGGTTTTACAACAGCGCGATATCGTGGAATCCTCGGTTGTGACGACGTGATTCACCTAATTCGAGCATTTAACGCTGGAACACGTAGATAACGAAACCGCGTTTATTCGGATCTCACGCAATCTTTATTACAATGTATGCAATGCCCCACTAAAGCGGATAATTTAGGTAAGTCGCCGCCGATTACTGAAATGATCATCAGTACGGACATCACGGAAAATTACTAATATTTGTAAAACATCTTTTATGGAAACGAGTTGAAGAGCTCTGCTAGCAACGACAAACCGTCCAGGTACATCGAACAACTACGTTCGCTTGAAAAATGCTGACGGAGCGACGCGTGCCTCGTCATCGCGATCATCGATAGGCAAATGTATATTTATCATCGAACGACAAGGGATAAGCGTTTTTCTCGGTCGTCGAATTTGCGAAATTCTTGGAGTCGCGCGAAAGGGGATGAAATTCATCGGTACCAAGGAACGGAGTGGGGAAAGGGGGGAAAGAAACTTGCACGTTCGCGATTTGGGAAAGGATTCGCAAGGTGTGTGCCATAGTCGGCAAGGTGGGGACCGGTGGCGAAGGAGCGAACGAGCCAGAGAACGCGAGAGGGAGAAAGAGGGAAAGAGAGCCGGTACACGGGTGGAAAGCTACTGGGGTTGCGACGGTGGGGGTTCACGGCGTCGAAGCAGCAGTGCGTCGCGACGCTGTCTGTCACACGGTTGCCGTTCCTCTCTTATCTCAATCCTTTCTTCATTTTTCAGACTCTTTTTCACGACTACGCGTTTGCATCGCTGTCGCTGGAACGCTGTCGTATGGTCGACTCCTATCTCGTCTATCTCTGCGCGCGCGCTGGCTCTCTCTCTCTCTCTCTCTCTCTCTCTCTCTCTCCTCTTATCAATCCATCTATCTCAGGTTTTCCGCTATTCTTCATTCTACTTGATCCTGTTCCTAGTTCTCTCTATCACAGTCCCTATTCCTCTCTGTTGTTCCTAACAGGATTCGTAAATATCACGCAACTGTCCCTGTTCCTCTCCGCTGTTCACCGGCTGGTCTATCGCAAGTTGCAGCACTCGTTCTCTCGGCACGCTTTCTCTCGTTCTCTCGCACGCTCTCTCTCTCTCTCTCGCTCGCTCGTTCAGCAAAACTCTATCCTCGGCGACAGTTCTGTTTCTCATTCGTTACTCTTCCCCGAATTCCTTCGATACCACTCGGTGAAGTTCTCTAGAATCGTCTTTTTTTTCGGTGATTCACCGGCTCCTCGTGTTCCCGGTCGACACGACGGAGAGAAGGGAAGGGAGGTGAGGGATTCCGGGAACCCGGTGAAAACACGGTTGTGAACGCGGTTGCACAGGGGCGCACCGTGTCGAATAAATGTCGTTTGCCGCGGTAATCGTTCTTTGAATTCGACGAGTCACAGAGGACTTTTCCTCTGCTTCGTGGTGAGTACGACCCAGCAAAGCAAGATTCGATTCTTTCGCCGACGTTCCTTTCGTTTCTGTCTCTCTCGCTCTTTCTCTCGTCTCGAAAATTTGCTAACTCGCGATAGCCTGCCTGTTTGCGGGGTATGCGATTAGCAATTTTCGAGTGAGAGCACCGATTACGCCAGTCTGGACCGCAGCATCCGCGCGAATAACCGGAATAGGAACTGGTAGCGATCTCCTGTTTCCCATTTCCGGTTTCCGATTGGTCCGCGTAAACGGGACGGTCGCGTTTTGGCGTAGTCGAATCGTTGATGCACCGTCGACGTAAACGTCAACAGCAACGTCAACAGCAACGTCAATAGCAACAGCAAGAATACTCGTACGACGCATATCACCCCTGATTCGCGTCTCATCGAATCTAAACGTTGCATCGGATCTCGAGAGAAGCGAGAACGAATAAGCCGTGAAGAAGTAGCAGCATCGATCGACGGCGTGCTGCGAGTTGGGTTAAGCTTGGAACCGAGCTATATCTGATGCCGATGACGCGTCGCGTCAGATGCTTTTAGATTGCTGAACGAGCCGTTGTTCGATTCCCATCGATTCCCCGAGAGATCTGGTCTAATTAAGCTCACAAACGACGAATGTCCTGCCGCAGACTCTATTGCGGTTCCATTGCCAGCAATCGTGACCAGAGTACCTAATGTCGTGTCCTCGAGAACGGTGCACGCAGGGTTGCTTATGCGGTTGCGTATACCTAGGCACTAGGCACATGCCTTTTTATCGTTCGCGCGAGTAACGTGACCTCTGTTTCAAGGAACCCCTATAGTTTGAACCCCTAGCTTGAACGGGTTGCCCCTAGTTGTACGCAACTCCTGGACCGTATCAATTTCCAAGGGATTGCGGTTCAACGATCCGCAAAGTCAGCAAAACACAAGTTCGAGAAATGTTTTATCGATCGCAACCACAGTCCGAGTCTCGAAATGCCGAAGCGGTTCCCGTGGAGCCATGGTCAAGGCCATCGGTAACGAAGTCATTGGTCGTTGGTAATGCGAAATCGAGGCAGTGTACTAACATACACACCGGGACTCCAAAGGTCCTCCTGCGAGGCGAACTCGGTCTCCCCAGATCGCTAAAATATTGCGCACTGTTCGTCGCGGAACGAAAATTCGCAAGATTCGGCATTCTCCTCGAGGATCGAGACGCCTAATCGCTTCGCGACCTCTTTTTTCCGAAAAATAGCTATTTATGCGAAAACGTAATGCGAAGAACTTTTTTCGTTGTCTACGCGACAGACAAGTGTTTCATGTTTTTCCTTGGCTAGTGTGAAACGCTAGGACGATCCTTTCTTGGTTTCGAACGGGGGATTCGAGCGATATCGAGCATGCGAGGTGTGCGAGCATTTCTACCGTGAGTCGTGACTGTTGTAGGCGGGTCAGATAGGTCCTCGAGGAACGACACGCACTTGTAAAAACACTCGGAATAATCGCGTATCGGCGTAGAGCGTAGAGGTTACGCGTCCTCGTATCGATAACGTTTTCGACCTAACCCAGACTCGATGCGACCCGACGCAGCCCGAAGCGGCCCGACGTGACACGGAACGAAGCGACCCGACCCGACACGTACCGAATTCGCAGCAGATGGGAACGGTAACCAAGTTACGAACACTATATCATGGTGCCGTTGACAATGAGTCGAAGCCGTCGATCACCATTGTTTCCGACAATGGCTCCTTTGGTGAATAGGAATCAAATTGAGGATATTGGAAAGTCGGTCTCGCTAATTGATCCGACCGCGGCGCACGGAACGGTTATTCTTCTTCTCGAAGAACGTTAACCCCCTTCGAAAGCTGTGCCTGGGTCGGAGCAGACCCAGAGCTGCTTCCTTCGGTTCATCGATTCTCGGTAAATACACGGTCGATCATTTCAGTTAGGTAGACGATCGGTTTCAAATGGACGCGTCCTCGGCAAGTATGTTGTAAATAGGTCTAAAAAGAAGGACTATCGAACTCGACCTCGAGATGTATGTAGGAAATATAAGTTTCAAATTGAATTATTAAAGTCTTTCACGCAGACGTTAAAACTGGGTTGAAACTAGGCTTCGAGTATGAACGATTTAACAATGAAACGTTCAATCTTTATGTCAGTGACCGGGTTTGTGGGTATTCGACTTCAACCTGCGCTGCATTCGGTACTCTTTCAATTTCCCCGTTGAGAAATCGCCGTGTCGATTCCTGTTCTCGTCCTTTCGATAATTCGATATTGATTTCCACGCGTAAGTTTAGCGTAAAAATAGATGGTCAAGTTTTCGTTACGAATACTTTTCAAGCTGGTTGGTTACCCGGGAGAATTTCAGGTTCGGATAAGGGTTGATCCGCTCGGTCAGCCACCGGGTTCAAGGCATTACGGAAACGTGCACGATAACGCGAGAACAGCCATTTCGATTTACCAGAAAATACATTCGGTTCCGATGCGCGGACGCTTCCCCCTGCGTTGGTCAAACTTTTTCTATAGCATCCTCGATTGTCTTGTCGTTCACAGGCATTTCCCTTGCATCGAACAACGTAATGAAAATCGCAAACACGCGTCGAAGTTTTCCAAAGTTTGCCGATGGACGGGTAAAGAGAGAGGAAGAGACAAAGAGAGCCTCTCGTACCACCTCAGCGGATTATTGTTATTAATATAATGGTCGATTATTAGTCGGATCATCGGTTTTGCGCGTGCTTCGCAACTTGGAGGAAAGGGTGAACGATGAACGGCGAACGAGATCCATAAGAGACGTGTCTTTAATTAGATGAAAGTAACGTAGCTGAAACAATTCCGGCGCAGGAAGTACGAGAAAAAATCGACAGGATGAGGATGAGGAGGAGGAGAAGCAGGAGGAGAAGGAGGAGGAGGAGGAGGAGTCGCCGTCGATGATGCTTCCCTTTAGCTATGCTTTGCGTTGCTCCTCGTTCGAGATAAGTTTAAAGGCCGTCGTCGCCCACTTAACGCTGCTGCATACATATAAGCGAAGGAGCACAAAATTTAATCGCGTACTTTGTATACATATAATCGAATGCGAAAAACATCAACCATGCGACTTCGCTTAAAGATGTATGCGTCCCGACGAATACAGCGTTGGCGACAGTCGAATGTTTTCGCAAACAACGCGTTAATTGCCGAACCATCGATCACGAAAATTTCATCGCGTCTCCGTATTTTGCTTGGCCAAACAAGAACTAAAAGGTCGAGACTTTTTACGGCGGTGTTCCAATCCTTTCTCAAGCTTCTTAAATTCTACAGACTTTAACGAAATTCAATTAACCGCTTAACCGAACCCTCGGGAACTAGCGGATAGAGAAAAAAATTCATGAAGAACGCCTCGCTGAACGCGTTCGAGCGAAGGTTAACGAAACGAACGAGCGCGAACCGCTTACTTGCCGGTTCGTCGATAAAAATAATCTGCGAGAAGGGTCGAATTTGTTTGGCGCTGCGGATGATTGATTCGAGCAATCAACACGCCGGTTTCGCGTTCTAGAATGGCAAAGAAATGGTCCGCGTCCTATTGAAAATAGCTTTAGAAGCACAGAGGTCACGCGGAGGCCTAGAAGTCGCCCGAACACGGCCGCGAACCCTTAAATTCTATGTATACTTCTGATCGTGAAAGTGGCACTCGCATACTCTACCTGGTCCAAGGACAAAAGAAAAACAAGAAAGAACAGAGAGTGGGGCGGAATAGAAGAAATTGGCTTATTTGTTGTCCTTCCCCTTTCGTTACTGAAATCGGCACGGCGCGGCGCGGCGCGGCGCGGCGCGACGCGACGCAGAGGCAGGGGCTTTTTGTGAAATTCGACGCTTCATCGCGAAGAAATCGATAGTCGCCTTTTCCCTTTATTTTTGCTCGTCCTCGACGAACCGAATCCTTTCTCCTTAAACAAGCGAGAAACACGAGGGATGAGAAATCGGGATAATGGCGCGTTGAGCGGCCGGGATTATTTTTAACGTTGCCCGGCATCGCTCTCGATTAGGTTCGAATCTGAAAACGCGAGGAATACGCTAAACTACATAACGAAGAGATTTCGTATTATCGTGTTAAAACGTTTAAAAATTAAAGGTATCGAACAGGAAGTTTCACATGCCTCGATACCGTTAAATTGGTTTGCAACCAGAAGTGGCAATTATTTTATAACCGAAGGGTTTTTTTTTAACACCGACCACATTGGTTATAGATAGATCGTTGTCGGCGAGTTATGAAAACAAGTGGCGATTCGCTCGTTAAATAAAACAGCGTTCCGGACAAGTACGGACGAACTTTTCCAACTAGCCAACGTTTCGCATCGTTCTCGATAAAACTGTTTTGGTCGGAGTTCGCGGATCGGGGATCGCGGCAAGGCTACGGTTGTTGGTCGGAGGAACGAAAGCGAGACGGACAGAAGCGATCGATAGCAGCCGAATTAATTGGTGTGTTTACTTGACGGTACGATTTCTCTCTTGAAGGTTCGCATGGCGGATACGGGGGTGATATTGACGGCGATTTTCGGGACGTTTGGTGGCCTGGCGGTGTTGGTGTTCCTCGGTCTGGCTGCATGGCTCTATGTCCGAACGAGAAAGTTGAAACAGCAGAACGAGGACTTCGTGGCCGTGAACGGGGAAGATTTTTTGGAGGACCGGCACGGCGTGCTGGCGGACCGGAAACACGGTTTCTTGACACTGACGACTCCGTTGATTAGCACGAAGGTGTTCGGGTAAGCAAAAACGCCTAACGACGGATTCATGTTTATTGCTCGCTTCGGCAGTCCACGTGTCTTTCGCACTCTCCGCTACCCTCTCGCACCGCAACCAACGGGCAACGATAAGGGTGCGATAAGGGGTGCGAGTGGAAGAGAGCCCTGGCCGTCGCCGCGCGGCGCGTCACTTAGCGTCGCTTAGCGCCGCGTTTGTAAATTTCTCCATAACTCGCCGCCCGCTCGTCGCGAGCTGCGAGTATTATCGACCGAAGCGGCAACGAGGTCGAGGAAATTTCGCGCAAAAATAATAAGCGCAATTACGTAAGCGGTCACGGCGCGCCGCGGCGTTTCCACTTGGAAAATTGGTTGTCCACGCTCTTGATTCCTTTCCATCGCGTCGCGTCGCGTCGCGACGTAACGGAGGGTTGGGTCGCGAAATGCGGTCGCGTGTCGCCGAGAGGCACGGTGGACGGCTGTCTCGTAATTGCCGGTAATTACTTCCCCATTATCGTCTATCGACAACCTGGAGCACTTCGAAGCGCTCAAGGTGGGGGGAGGGCGGGGGGGAGGATCGAACCTTTCTTCGCGGGAGACGTTCTTGTTTTCGAGGAGCGCGTTTGCGGAAAAATTGCCGGCCGAACTGGGATGAAACGGAGATAAACGATCTTGAACGACTAGTCGAGGGTCGTCCGTCCTCTCGAGAAACGGAAAACGTCGTTTGACTCTCCTCGGATCGATACGCGTGTATTCCGAAGCGAAGAACCGCGCGATTTTCGGACCGTACATTGGTCGCGTCGTCGCGTCGCGTCGGAGACAGAATCGTTCTCGATGGACGCGGACGTTGCGCTTTTCCGTCGCGACAGCGTGGCGCGCTCAGCGAATTGCCAAATTTGCCAGTGGTCCTATCAGTGGAGCGAACCTCGGCGCTTTCGCAACGCAATTCGCGGGGCTCTGGCGTCGAAAAATTGCGTGCCCCGAAGAACTGCGAACCCGGTGCGCTCCGTAACTTCCTCTGTTCCCGACAAGGTGCCAATTGGAAGAGTGCCAAGTAGTCGAGTGTTTCGTAGCACTTAAATCGACGACACGCAACAGATGCCACTTGTTACGTTGTATACTATACCTGGCTGATGTTACGGTATTCGCTTCGATCGCTGGTGTTCAGTTGTTCGCAACGATTCGCGGATACCTGCAGCGGAAAACACCGCTTCGAGCGGGAAGATCGAAGGGCTGGATGGAAGGGATTTCAATTTCGACTCCGTTGGCGCATTCCTGCGCACCGCGTCGCGTTGCCGTCGTGAAAATCCGTCGCTTTCAGATGTTTACGATTTATCCGAAGGAAATGAACTATTTGAGGAATACGAGCACGAAGTATCGTCAGCATTAGTCTCCGCAGGATGCGATTATAGATGCCAGCTACAGGAAATTCAATCGCTCTCGATAGGGAATAAATGAATTTTGAGTGGCAATTGGTAATCGGTAATCCTCTGGGTCGAAAGTTAGTTTAGATTTGCCGATTCGAGAAGTTATGCAATTTGCTTTGGAAGCGTCTTTACCGTTTGAGTAATGGCGACGCCGCGCCGAGTCGATTTAACCGATCCGTTAGTTCTCCAGCGTATTAAAATGGGCGCCGTTTTGACGGACGGTTCTCTGCCATTGTTCCTTGGACGTGCAACGTTTGCAGCTTCCGGTCAAAGAGCTCCAAAAGGATTAAATTCTCCCGAGTACGTAACACGCATCGGGAAATCGATTTTGTTGCGCCTCGAGAGTCCAGTGTTCGCGGCATAGAACGTAGACCATTAGGATCGCGGTGCTAGCGGCCATTACGCTTAGAAAACGAACGAGAACCGGAAACGCGTATTATAGCGATCGAGAACGAAGCAAAAAGTGTCGGTTCGAGCACTCCGACGCGCCGGAACGAAACACGTTCAAAATTGAAAGACCGTTTGACGGACGACCCGCTGATAACCGATAATCTGGAGAGAAGGTCGGGGAAGAGCCGATTAATCCGTCGCGAGGAAAAACTAAAAGTTATTATCGCGAGGATACCTCTCGCGGTATACAGTACCGTGCAAAAGTTTCCGGACAGATTTTTCCGGTAAGCGACGAGTTCAAAAGAGTTTCACTCAACGTCGAATCCAAGGATACGCAGAGTAGAACAATGCAGGACAAACAAGTTGTTTACCATTTATCTCGGTTAGAAATGTTTTGCTTCCACGACAGAGAATAAAAAAGTCCATTCGACCGGAGACTTTTGCGCGCCGCTGTGTATATCGTTAGTTGGAATAATTCGGTGGAGACGTAAGGTGAAAAGCGAAGGGGGGTGTGGGCAGAGCGAGGCAAGGGGGACAGGGGTCGAATGAAAGAGCCTGGGGTAAAGAAAGAAAGCGAAGGATACAGGATGTGGACTATTGAAGATACCGAGAACAAGGCGACGGGCAGGAATAGAGGGTTAAAACGAGGCGACGACAGAGACGGCATCGGAGAGGGTGAAAGAGGGTCGGTGAGAGGGAGAGAGAGAGAGAGAGAGAGAGAGAGAGAGAGAGAGAGAGAGAGAGAGAGAGAGGGAATGAGAGAATAAGAGAAGGAGAGAGGGAAAAAAGCAGGGTCCACGAAGCAGAACGAAAGGGGGATACGGGAATGAGGAAAAGCGGAAAATGGTGGATATCGAGAGGAGGACAAGGGCGTACGGTGGTTGTAATGTTGAATTGGTCGGCAAAGGATAGCTGGACAAGAGGACGCTGACGATGGAGGTGATGGTGGTGGTGGCCGGCGGCGGTGGTGGTGGTGGCGGTGGTGGTGGCGGCTGTGGCGGTAGCAGAGGTGGTAGCAGAGGTGGTGGAGGCAGTCGATGGTGGTGGTAGGTAGCGAAAGGTAGTGGTGGACGGGGTCGAAAAGGGAGGGGAATGGATATCTTGGTTGTAGCTTGTAGCAGAAGGCAGTAGGGGATCGAAAGGTATTCTGTCGTGGCACGGCGCACGGAAAGGGAACCAAGAGAGCTGAGAACCGAGAACCGGGAACCGAGAACTGAGAACAGAGAACCGAGAACCGAGCGGAATGGAATGGAATGGAGCGAAGCGGCGCGGCGCAGCATGGCACGGGGATGGAACAGGATGGGTTAGGACCAGTTACCGCTAGGTAGGAGCGAGGGTAAAAGCATCAAGCGGAAGGGGAGGCGTAGGAGAAGTCGACTGGCCGTGGGGTGGGGACTGGCACGCAGGGGTAGCGGTGAATTCTGGGGGTTGGAAGCAGCTGAGTACAGTACGCGAGTAGGTCACACCACGGAGAAGAGCGATAGTTCGCGGTTAGCACACGGTTCGTTCGTTGGTTCGTCCGTTCGTTGGTTCGTTCGTTCGTTCGTTCGTTCGTTCGTTCGTTCGTTCGTTGGTTCGTTCCTTCGGGTTGGACAGAGAACCCATTGCGTTCATTCGACCGGCTCTACGTTCTCTCGGAGCACGGTTTGTTCGTTTTCCGCGTCTGACGGACATCGAATCGCGGTATCGTCGCGTGGTCGTTTTCGGTCTTCGCGACGAAGAGATATGCGGGGTGATCGCGCGTCCACCGTGTAACCGACGACCGTCGATTCGAATCGCGAATTTCGCGCGACAAGTAAACTCTCCCATCGATTTCCACGTCGGAAACCGTCGTCGCTCGGAACAGCCTCGAGCCTCGGTTCTATTTACCAGGTTTTCCGCGAGCGGACAGATTGCCGCAGCGCCGTCGTTACTACGGAAAAGATATTCCGTGTCTTCGGCATAGGTAAACGATTCGGGCTTATCCTTGTCCCGAGCAGGTCGCTTCCCCATCGATAGAAGACACGAACGATCTTTCCTGCGTCCCCGGTTTCTCGCTGGCTCGCACGCGTGCATCCGGTTCACCCTCGTCTCACGCGCAACGGTCGTGCCGTTTGCGCGTGGCGCGTACCGATTTTCCGTTCCTGTTGTTTCGCGCGACTTTACGCGACTCTACGTGACTCTGTACGCGACTCGACGGTACTCTACGCGTCTCGACTCGACACGACTCGGCACGGTGGCGGTGGTCCGTGATAGTCCCGCGATCCGTTGGAACGTACCGTTCTCCCATTGATTCTCGATACAGCGATCGCGAATTCGAGCGCAGAAGAGTAACCGGGGGATCGAAGGTGGAGAAGAGGTCAGAAGAGACGCGCGACGTTTCACGCTCGCTCCGATGAGTTTCATGCTTTCGGGGACGGAGCACGGCGAACATTCTTGACGTTCGAAAACGCTCACAATCTTAAATATAGTTCGAGCAGACAACGAGTGGCGAGGAGCGGAGAGGAGAGGAGAGGCGAGGAGTGGAGTGGAGAGAGGAGAGGAGAGGGAGGGTGAGCGAGAGAAGAACGAACGAAAGCTTCCCTCGAACAACGAACGCGCATCGAAAATGCACGGTGGCCACGCTCCTGGCGTACAAACGTCTGCAAAACAGATGGCACATTGTTACCGTTGATCATCGATTGTTACCTTCGTAAATCCCGTTGTTGAAAGTACACCGTTATTTTTCTATCGATTTTCTTCGAACGAGGGAAGGTCCTTAAGAAGCGCGCGACAGCGAACGATAGCGATCTTACAGGCCTGCGTCGCGTCTCGTCTCGTCTCGTCTCGTCTCGTCTCGTCTCGAAAAGAGTCTGAGAAGAAACGAGATAAAGAGTGGGAGATGTAATTGGACTCGAGTTGAAAAGGATCGACAATCGGGAAACTGCTAGCTATCGGCATCGACCGGTCGGATTAATTCAAAGCGTTCCTCAACTCGCGAGGAGACAGAAGAAGCGGCGCGGGTTGGAGGGCTAGTAGTGCCAAAGGGAGAAAGAAACCGCGAGGAGAGGAGCACCAGGAGGAAGGAGGAACCAGGAGGAGGAGGAGGAGAAGGAGGAGGAGGAGGAGGAGGAAGGGTGGTCTGGCAAAGAAGAGAAGAGGAACAGCGGGTGAATTACCTGTTTGTACGCGCAAGAGCATCGAACTTATTAACGATTCGTCTCTCACGAGCGTCTCTCGTTGCGAGTCGGTGCGGTGGCCGAGTGTGCAGCTCGGAGAGACGCGAGAGTAAACGAGAGGAAACGGATACAACGAGAGATCGCCGGTCGCTGAAGCAACGATTCCTCGGTTGATCGCGCGGAGAAGGCTCGCGGACCTCAACGAGAAGCGAGGGACGAGCGAATCATGCGATACAACCTGTCAACGAATGCGTTAGCGGCGGTACGACGCATCGAAATCACATAAACGAAAACAGAGAAACGAAAAGGCTGTGATTCGGCGGGCAACGAGATCGTTCGGAGAACCGATTCGAGCTAACCAAGACCGAGAGAAGGAGACCAAGAAAGGAAGAGAGCGAGAGAACAAGGGAGAGAGAGATTCGTATCGTAACACGAGAGAAGAGTAGTCCGAGAGAGCGGAGACCGAGTCGCTCGACGCACAATATATCGATTAGAGGGATTGGAATTGTAGTGGAGGACGCGCGGGTTCGATCGGACGACTCGGGAATAATACCAGTCCGTCCGCGACAGGACTCGTCTCTTTCTCGATCCATCGGATCGAACGCAACTACTTACGATTCGCTCTCGTCTATCTAGCTCGGTTCTCGAGAGGAACGATCGAATATGGAAATCGCAGCCTCTGCAATGTTGGATGGCCTGAAAAATAATCGAATCAGCAAGTTGGCACTGTCGCGGTTCTTGTCGCAGAGTCTGTGAGTAAATTAACCCGGTCGTTGGTCACGAGCACGTAATCGATTCGACGCGATACGAAGTAAAGAGGGTGCTCGCAGGCACCGGCACGTAGCGCGCACTAATTGATTGCTTGGCTTGGTTACTATGCTTCTGCCGACGAATTTGCGTATCATCGTCATTCGTAGACAGTCTCGCATATCCGGTTCGCGGTTCGACTTGTTCGATCGCTTGACCCTCCCCCTCTCCCCCTCGACCCGCCCTCCCTCTCGTAGCCCTCGCCTGCCCCGCTCGCCGAAACCCTCAACCTCCAACCACCCTCCACGCATTGATCTCGTCCCGGCTCGTTTCTTTCGATCGGACGCGCTCGGATCGCGCGCGCGTCTTCTTATCGATCCTCGCTGCGAAACGGACCCTGTTTTCGATTCGTGTCCGGACCCATCGTTCGATCCGAGAGAGACAGAGAAACGAGTCGCGGCCGATTCCCACGCTCCTCTCCCTCGATAAATTTATTGTTTCTTTTTCCCCGCCCATTAGAGATCGAAAAGCTTCTCGACGATCCTCGGTTCGTCGTCGACCGGCGCCCGTCGATCGATCTCATCTCGTTTGAATGACACTCATGCATAGAGCTTTCGTTGACAACTGCAAGCGCGTAGACTTTTGTTCCGTAAACCGTGTACTCGCGGCCGTAGTCGTAGAAGGTAGTGTTGTTAGTGGTAGAGCTACAGTTAACGCCGACTTTCCGTTTGGAAGATGAACGAGAAGGCAGGGTGACGGGGAGGGAGGTAGAAAGAGAGAGAGAGAGAGAGAGAGAGAGAGAGAGAGAGAGAGAGAGGAAGAGAGAGAGAGAGAGAGAGAGAGAGAGAGAGAGAGAGAAGGATGAGAGAGAGTATGTAAGAGAGAATAAAGAGAGGATGGGGAGAGCGGGAGAGCGGGAACTCGACCGCAAAATGAATAATATGTCGACGAAAGTTTCTATTAATCGGTTCGGCGGTTTAACACGATCGGAAACTCGCTCGCTCGAGCAAACTCGATAACCGACGGATAACCACCGTGGATGGAAAGATCCGTCAGATTGTCGTTTATCCGGAGAACACGACAGAGTACCTCTCGTTGACCGTCGAGTGACTTCGGGATTCCGATATACGTAACCCCGAATACGCACGTAGGTGGACGCGCTCGCGCGCCGGATTCAAAGCGAGGCGATTCAACGTGATTTTCGCGCGTTGAAAACTATAACTGGACACGACAGATGGGCGTCCCTTTAGAAACCGTGGGACGAGCAAAGTCGACATTTTTAATCAAGGCCTCGCGATCCCGAGGAAGAAAGAGACAAAGGACTCGTTCGCGGCTACACCGTCGATAAAAGCTCGAATCGAGACACGTCTGCTTGTCAGGTTGGTCGACGGTCGGCCTGTCGCGTGTCGGTCCGTCGCGTCGCGTCGCGCCACGTCGCACGATTCGCGACAAGCGACAAGCTACGCGCGATCGCGCTTGCGCGACCTCGCATACCCATTTTCGTTCCTTTCAGTTTTTTCCCTCGGCTCTTCTCCGTTTTTTTTTTTTCTATCTCCCGAGTTTCCCAGACTCGGCAAAGAAGAGACACGAGTAATTGAAAGGACACCGGGCGGCGTTGATGGCCCAGTTCATATCCCGCGGTGCCCCGGGCTCTTCGGTATCATGCCGTTTCGCGCCGCTCCGCTCCACACCGGGAAAAACGAGACCAAGCGAGGTCGTGACGTCGCGATCCGGAGTTTACCTGCGAGAGCGAGAGGACGATCGCGATGGTCAGCCCGTTGCGTACACGCCGAGAGAGAGAGAGAGAGAGAGAAAGAGAGTCCAGTCTGACCTCGTTCGATTAATGACGGCGCCGACGAAACGGTAACCGATACCTACCCCTTGCTCGCTCGCAATTTGGTGCACAGGGGGTTCGATCGGAGAGTAGTTTGATATCGATCGGTGGGACAAGCACCGGTATAAAGTGTAATCCGATAATGCTTTCGGGACGAAGAGTCGGTTCGAATAAGGTGTCCGATTCGCGATAAGGCTAAGATTTTCGCGCGGACCGTTAACCGATCGAAGAGGTAAAAGAGATAGAGAGAGAGAGAGAGAGAGAGAGGGTTGAAGGAGGACGAGGTTCCTTGGTCGTGTGAGCGCCGAGGGAGGTTCGGAGGGGCGGGCAGGTCTCGGTCGTTGAGTGCAGGGACGAAGGAAGACGATGATGGAGCGGGTGCAAGGGCTGGACGCGAAGTCGAGGGATGTGGCCGACCGAGGCGAGGGAGCGGACCGAGGGCGCCGCGAGGTAGGGGGTGGCTGGCCGCCTAGGTGCGTAGGAGAACCTGCCCTGCCATGGTGCCGGGAACTCCTTTGTCGAGCGACGAGGTGGCGCCAATGTATCGAAAGCACCGATGTGTATGCAACACCTCTTGCTTTTTCGAGCGAAACTTCAGTCGCTTACGTGGAACGGTTGCGGTTGCCTGCGAACTGCAAACTCGCGCGTTCTTTCGGTGATCACTGCGAATGCAACAGGACGCGGTTGTGTCTCCTCTCGTCTCGTCTCGGCGCGGCTCGTTTCGTTCCGCGTCTTCGTTCCTATTTAGTTTGCACAAAGTGTTTCGCGTAGTCGTGTCGCTTTTCAATCTTTCGCACACAGAATCGCTCGTTTTTCGGATAGTTTCTGGACTTGTAGCTATTCGTAGCTTCCACGATCATCGACGTTTCGGTACGGTATAACGAAACGTTGTGCTCGACGTGTCGCCGATCGTTTCCGCGAATCTGAAAGCTGATTTTTCCATCAATGGATCGGTCGTTCGGTCCTCGTTTCGTCGAACGAATTAGATTTCGACAGATCTTTTTTTTCCAACGCTGGTTTCATTAGACTCTCGGGGCGCGTATCGACGCTCGCGTACACGTAAACAGCCGCAGTCTATTCTTCGCCGATCGGATTCCCCGTACCTCGATTCTCTTCCCTTCGCGCATTCCGTGCGAGCACCCCCTTTGGTAAAGAGGTAGGACACCGCCAGCCCGAGAAAAGCCATAACGCGTGTAATGTTGGCGATCGTTAGCGTCCAATGGAACTATGCGATGCGCACACAGAGTACGCGAGTAACAGGTGGCTCGCGGATCGAGTGCGGTGTTGCGATCATCGCTATACGGTTGGCCCCTTGCGATCGGTAGATCTCTCTCTCTCTCTCGAGAACGCTCTCGAACGCGAAACGAGAAAAAAGGAAGAAAATTATGCGTTTATGCTCGCTCCGAGCATTCCCTTGTGAACGGAGCTGCTCGTTTGCTATCGACGACGTTCATGGTCTTCAAGGTCCTCCATTGAAAACTCGATCGAAGATGGAGATGGTCTCGAACTGGCAATGTCCTCACCAATTTTCATGAAATTAGCATACTACGTCGCGGTATCGCCGAAGACGTTCGACTCGCAACGACATTTTAGCGGCCATTGTTCGCCCCTAGGTCGTGAAAAATAAACTTGAAAACTTCGCAGCCCTGAATCTCGGACTATTTTCACCTCGGCACAACGCGCGACGGTCCTTAAAATAAAAATTGGCGTGGAATATTTTGCCGAGCTGCTCGTTGTATGCTAATTTTATGAAAATCAGAAGGGGTGGGCTGGAATAACAACCCTCGCGAGTGCAGTGGAGAGGCGGTAGAGACGTTGTTTCATCGAATAGGTTCTCTGGGTCGTTGGGCAAACGTAACGGAGAAGAATCTTGGGTTTACCGTGGCACGAACCGCGAGCGTCGTCCCTCCCGTCGATTCGCCGGAACGAATACGACCCCTCCGTGCGACGACGTTCGAACCCGAAAACCCCGAATAATCCCGAAACCCTGATGGAAATCCGGGCCTAAAACAAAGTAGGATTTTATGAGTTTTCGTGGAAGTTATGGCGCGCGAGTACCCCGACCAAGAACCTGTTGCTTAGACGTTCTTCGGCATTGACCGAGCCGAGCCGCGCCACGGCCAGGAACTCGGTTCTTGTGGCGTGCGCGTGCGTTCCGATCGATCGTCCCCGCGATAGGTACGTAATTTCCTTTGGCCCGAGAACTTTTCACTTTTTACTGGCGCAAAGTCGAAGCCGACGCCAGTATTCGTCGGCACGTCCTTTCGCTGTCGGACGCCGAGGTTTCGCGAGGTTTCGTGGAAGACTCGGTCGACTCGAAATTGTGAGAAAAACTGGTGTATCGCCGTGGAGATTCGGAGAATTCGAAGAAGCGGAAAAAATTGTAAACAATCGAACCGATTGGGTACGGTGCGTCATCGTTTCGACGACTCGCTCGGTATCTCTGTTGATAGTTTACGGAGGATTCGAAGGTAGGGTTCGCGTGTCCAGCGGGATGCGCGCGCCGTGTCTATCGACCTTCGCGAACGTCGTTGCCACGTGCGCGACCCAATGCGTCCCTGACTCGATTTCGGATGAGTCGTTCATTTTCCGACTTTAGGCGATATCACGGAGCCTAGCCATCGACTAGATCGTCGAGCTGGAGTCGTCGCTCCAATTCGCTGTAGAATCGCTCGGCATTGTCGCGAGCCCTTAGCTGACCCCGAGTCCCGTATTACAAGAGTCCGTGTGTCTTTCTGTCGTCGCGTCGCGTCGTCGGTACCGCCTAGATAGGGAGCACGGCAAATGTGCTGGTGCTCGAGGTGCAGCAGTGGTGGAGGCAGCGGTGCTAGTACCGGCGAGTGTAGCTGAGATCGATCCAACAACACCCTTCTTTCGACCGACCGACCGACCGACCGACCGACCGTCCGACCGTCCGACCGTCCGTTCATCCACCAAGCAAATCCCCGAGACAGCGAGACAACAATTTCTCACACCCCCTAAGCTCACCTCGAGCGCGACGTATTTACTATTTACTTACCGTGGTCACTGAAATTGCATGAATCGCTACTGTTCAGACCTGAGTGTTCGTGCTCGAAACGCGCGTGCAACCGAACAGGAGACCGGTGAACCTGGGACATAGCTCGGATCGGGAATGTGAACTTGTTCACGCGCTTGTCGAGGCTAAACACAGAGAGACAGTTCTCGAACTCCCGGTAAAAGAACCATGTGGGCTGCAGTCTCGAGGTCTTTGGAAATACTGGTCGCTTTCTTCGAGTATTATACCACCAGGTAAGATGTGCGTGTTTCAACGATCCACTCGGGTAATTAAAGAACTACAGTCAGTAAAGTAACTATGACACACCGGAAGCTATTGCTCCCTCGCGCGCAAAACTTCAGAGATGCGAGCGGATCGGCTCCTATCGGACGCTGCTCCGCGCGGAGCGGAGCCGAGCGTAGTCTCCTTTGTTCTCGTTTTCGAGCATCTCTGCATCTCGTGTCGCTCTATCCATCGATCTATCGGTCTCTTTGTCTGTACGTTTCTCTTACTCTACCTCTTTGTCTGTTTGTTTGTCTGTTTGTCTGTCTGTCTGTTTGTCTCCTTTCTCATCCACCCTCTTTCTCTCTTAAATACTTTGTCTTTCTATCTCATTCTCTCTGAATGTCTGTCTTCTTTCTTACTCTGACGCTATCGTTCACTCACTCTCTCTCTCTCTTACTCTCACTCTCTCTCTTACTCTCTCTCTCTGCATCATACTGTCCCTCTGTTCAGCTTCGAATCGCTCTGATTTTCCTTTTCGCCGCGTTACAAAGCGAAAACTCGATAGCATCCGATTCGAAGCGTCCGTTCGACTCTACTTTTCCTCGACTCAGAGGAGCGAACAACACCGCGAACGATCAAAATTGATGGCTGAGAATGGCCATAGAACTCCACACGTCCACACGTCCACACGTCAACACGTAGTGCTTCGTGACACACAGTTTGATCCCGACGAGACGGAATCCTCTCGTTCGTCGGCGTGTTCTCGGAAGCAGCCTCGTCGAAACTCATTAACCCCTGTCTCATTTTCTTTTGTTTCATGCCTACTTTCGGCGTGTGTTACCATTGGAATGCAGAGCCCAGTTGGAGTAAGTATGAACTGGCGAAACAGAGAGAAAACCCCCCGTTACCATACGAGAGAACCGATTCTCACGTGACTTTTTTCTTCTTTCAATTCTCCTTGTTAACGGGAACGTTCCGTTCCACGGATGGCCGCTGCTTCGTTCCCTACTCGTAAGTAGCTCTCTCTCTGTATTCGATCGAATCTTCCTTCCACCGTAGCCTCCACGTGGTTTTCTAACGTGCATAAATACACGTATTCCCGTGGAGGATCGTTTTCGCGTCTAGAACCACGCTCTACGAGCGACGAACGGTTTCTCCGTGGCTCGTACTCGCTGGTGTGCGCGCCGCGCAACCTTACCCGCCGTTTTTCCGCCTCGAACTCTCGCCCGAGTTTCCAAGAGGCGCCAGGCGGTCCAAAACCCTTCCGTCCCCGGGACTCGCGTCTTTCTGGGTCTTGTTTTGCATCGTAGCGCCGTAGAAACCGTGGCACCCGAAAAACCCGCGTTGCTTCGCAGCTTGCAAGCCTCTGCCAACACTTTATAGAACGGGGAGCTCGTAGTTCGTAGCGTTCCCGATCGTCGTTGTCGTCGTCGTCGTCGTCGTTGCTTAAGCACGCGTTATCATGCGGATTTGATGCGCTCTCGCAGCATTTTCGTTCTGAAAAAGTTGGAACGACGATGCTCGACAAAGTTTGGCGAGGTGTTTTTTTTTTTTGTTTTTTATATCCCCGTTGGAACACGACGAGGCAGGGAATCAATTTTTCTCTCGTTCCAACGAAAATCTGCGTCCGCATAAAAGTCCGCAGTCCAGCTATCGCAGCCTGTTTTTCGAAAGAATGATGCGACAGCGGTGGACCTGATACGATCGCATACTTATCGCTGCCAGTATGTATCAATTCGCGATGTTGTACGCCCGGAGCTACGGGGGACGCGGTGGACAGTCGTTATGACCACTTGCCCGCGTTATCGGACCGTGGCCGGTTTGATAACGGCGATACATTTAGGTTTCGAATCGATACTCGCGCGTCGATGCGTCGCGCTTCGTAGGGTCCGTTTCCAGACAGTTCGTAACACGCGACAACTATCGCGCCGATAGCAGGTTGAAAAAGTTTATTCCGTTTCTGTCACGCAGCACTTCCTCGTCGACAACAGCAATTTTTCCGCAGCTTTGACTTTCGGTAAAACGACCGGCGGGAATGGGATTTCGTGCAAAGTTTCGCAGTCCACGAATAACCTTTCGTGTTAATTATAGGTGCAAGCGCTAGCACACGAACGAAACAAAATTAGTGTCCCGAGGCGTCGAGCCAGCGCAGCGATCATAACAGCTGTCCAGTCGACTCCAATCGCTACAGTCTTATAACGTTCGAGCGATCGGGGTGGGGTGGACAGCTGTTACGACTAGACTGCGGAACTTTATGCAAATTCGCATTTTCATAGGCAAATTCGATGAGACGCGAATTAAGTAAGATTCTGCTGGGTTGTCGGGCGAGTTTGAAACTTTTTCTTTTTTTATGTCTTTCGGGTGCAAAGACGCGACTAATAAGATGGCTTAAGATCCAACAAAATGGCGCGCGGTTCGTTCGATCGTAAAAAATGAAGTTTAAAATTTACACGTCGAAGAGAAGATTTACAAACTCGACTCTACGTCTTTGCTGCTATCGTAGCGACTTTTCGTTGTCTCGATCGTGGCATTCGATCGCATTTCGATGCTTAAAAACGAGGCGTATCAATCTTCTCCAAGTTATTCTATCGACCGGAAGACTTTTGCCTAAAGCGGCGCGAGCTTTGGTGTAAAAGTTTAGGGTCATATTCGCCCGAACACAGAGGCAGGGTTAAGCCAGGCAAACGAGAGTCGAATAGGTAAGGGTTAAAGCTTACCCCACAAGCCAATAACGTTCGCCGATGTTTTCGAACAAAATCAAAAATTATAATAATGGAATAAAACGATATTCGATCAACGCTACGATACATGTTTCTGCAATGGCGACGCACTCTGCGTATGTATAATCGTATCAATCAAGACCACCGCTGTTCCTGTACGTTTCTTCGGAAAAAACAGGCAGTAAGAGAGGAGACGATATTATAGTTTAACGGCGTTTCTGCGACAGATAAGCGACGACAGCGACGAAAAGTGGAAGAGGGTAGCAGTAGCGGTACGGGTGGGAACGGGTGTGGATCGTGAATTGTGGAAGAATTGTGGAAGGATTGTGGCAAGATTGTGGAAGGATCGGGTAACAGAACGGGTGAATCTGCTTCAGAACGACCGGTAGTCCGGCGAACAAACCGGCAGCTTCCGGTGGCGGCCTCGGCGTCGGAGGCGGCGGGACAAGCGGGGGCGGTACCGTCCTCACAGCGACCGGCTCGGCTTCTGGAACGGTCCTCGGGTGCAGCGGGTCCGCCGCATCAGGCTCCGGCACCGGTAGTTCAGGAACGGGCGCGGGAAATGCGAACGCGAGCACCAGCGGCATCGCCGGGGGCAACCCGGTTTCCGGCAGCAGTGCCGGCACCATGGTCGCAGGGGGCGGTGAGCCTCGCACGCCGACCGCAGGAGCGCAAAACAAACAACTGCAGAACGTCAAAGGAGATCATCCCTCGGTTTGTTCTAGTTCCTAGTTTCTAGTATCTAGTTTTTACTTTTCACTTTCTAGTTTCCAGTTTCCAGTTTCTAGTTTCCAGTTTTTAGTTTCTAGTTTCCAGTTTCTAGTTTCTAGTCTCTAGTTTCCAATTTCCCGGTACAGGCACGATTAGGCCGCTGGGAAATAAACGGCGACCGGCGTTCTCGCGTTTTAACCCTTGGTACACGAACCAGAGTAATTCAACGACCTCGATCCGTGATACGGGTCGACGCGAGAAGGGGAGAATGTCAATTGTATTTATTGTGCCAGCTTTTTATCATTGAGAACTTTTCGGAGGTGTACAGTACATAGCTATCATGCTGGGTCCACACTGGGCAAAACTGATGAAAGACACCGACGATGCTAGCAGAGAGAAATTTAAAAAAAAAACGCGTCTCTGGTGGAATGTGATTAACGAATGGTTGATTAAAACAATAGGATTCAGACACATTACAAGAACGTCGTATGAGCACTGTGATAAAATACTCGGCATAATCGACTCTCTCGATATTCATACATATGTATGCCTCGAGTTTCCGAACAGAATCTTTAACGTACCGTAAATCGAGCGAACACTGATCGCTGTTGCCAGCGAGCTTCAACGAGCTGATCACTAGACTGCGGATCTTTAGGGCAAAATAAAAATTGTCTGCATCAATTGCAAGGCACAGGAGTCACTAGAGAATTTTTTTTTTGTTGAACAATTTTAGAAAATTTCATATCGATATCATTTATTTCTTTCAATCTTACTGTTTTAAATGTCTCCTACTAATTTTTCTCATAAAAAATCCACGATCTACTGATCACAGTTCGCCAACAGCTGCGTGGACCCAGCAATAGAAACTTCTGTGTACAGGGTGCAAAGGAATGTTTGGTCTTGGCTACCATAGGCGTATTCTACATTTTCGGATCGATGAAGATCTATTAAAAAAAGTTGCCGCAAAATTGTCCTTGACCTTGAATGTCAAGGTCTAATATTTTTTTAATTGCATGATGCATAGAATACAATGCAATAAAAAAATTTGACCTTAAAATTCAAGATCAAGGACAATTTTGCGGTAATTTTTTTTACAGATCTTCATTGATCCGAAGATGTAGAATACGTCTATGGTAGCCAAGACCAAACATTTCTTTACACCCTATACATTGTATATACAACGAAAGAGATTCCCAAGGACTAATTATACAGGGTGTCCCAAAGAAGTTCTACTTTCTTGAAAGGGGTGATTTCCACGGTCATTTGAAATAACTTTTTTCCTTTGCGAAAATGTTCTCCGCGGCTTTCTTAAAGAATTATTAATGAAATACACGGACCAATTAGAGCGTGATCACACCGAACGGATTCTGGTTCGGCGACAGATCCCGCTGAGCGTGACGTTGGTATTGGCCGAGCCGAAACTCGTTCGCCGTAGCCGCGTTCTGATTGGACCGTGTTTTTCGTTAATAATTCCGTAACAAAGTTGCGGAGAACATTTTCGCAAAGGAAAAAGTTACTTGAAACGTCCTCAGCAATCACCCCTTTCAAGGAAGTAGATAATGTTAGGGAAACTCTGCATACATATATTTTATACCATGCCGGAACCGTTGAAAATGCATCGTCTACAATTTTGATATGCGTTTTATCGTCGATTCTGGTAAATAAATACGGGTTATAGAATGTTCGGTTAAAACGATGTCTAGAGAAAGACTTGACGATCTTTGTTTAGGTTTAAGAAAGTCGATCGTTTCATCTTGGTATGCCAAAGGTTAAACATATTCAGGTTGCACCACCTGACTCGAACACCTGAAATATCTCTTGGAAAGTTTATTTTAAGTTATTTGATTCGAGCAAATGTTCCGACGAGCAGAACATCTTCCTAAATCGATAGCCTTTTAAATGGGACTGTATGATTGTGTTCGTAGTCGTCAAGGACAAGATCATTAATCTACGACATCACGATCGTGTCGCAATGCCTTGATTAGCAAAAATCCAAGACGTTCGCCGTTTCTACCGATCCGCGACGACGACAAAAACAAATGGTTCCACTTGTAATGGGAAAAAGTGCAGGACTTTTTCGACGATCAAAATACGGTAGAGGGGACACCTTCCTTATCGATCGATACATGCATTACATTTTCCATCTGTCGGAGAATTATTCTTTCCTCGGAAAATTGAGTTCTAGAACTAACGAAGCATCGCGTCGAGAATAAAATGTACGCTCGAAACGGCTCGCGAGACGTATGTATATTTTACTCCTCGGGCGAGAAACAAAAGAGTCCTTAATCAATGTCGAGTAGACGCCAGAAACAAATGAAGCAGCCTCGTTCGTATTAGGCGCGGCAGATTACAATTCCAGCGCGACGCGACGCGACGCGACGCGTAGAATGTCGCGAAGTTTTCGAAGGCTTCCGCCAGCGTTCGTTCCGCGATGAAGTTTTATCGTAGCAGACAATGGTCGTAACATTTCACGGAGTAGGAAGTTTGATCGTCGGAGAAGACTGTCGGAGATAAATCGGGAACGGCTTCGCACTTTAATTTATTTATCACGTTGTGCCCCAGTTTGAACTCGCGAACCAACGCTGCCCGTAAGTCACGGTCACTCGGGTTCGGAACAATTGTACGAACTCGAGTATCCATCAATAATAGAACGAAATAACGCGATTAGCCTATATTGCGGATTTTATCGCCGCGCCGCCGCCGCCACGCATGAAAACGGCAAAGGCGTCGCGACGGAAGAAACGTCTGGCATTCGTCGACGAGAACCATTCGTTTGCCAGTATCCTAATCTGTATTATTCTTTCCTGATCGAGAAAGGGGGTTTCGACAGGGAAACAGAGATTTGCGCGACGCGACGCTCGTCGTCCGAAGCTTGTCGTTCGGCAAAGACAGCAGGCCGATGAAAAGAAAACACCGATCGATATGCATTGTCTTTTGCAGAAAGCGTTCCTGCAGAACAGATCCATGTCGTTGGTCGACATGTACATCGATAATTCGGAGCCCAGCGAAAACGTCGGTCAAATACACTTCAGCCTCGAGTACGATTTCCAGAATACGACGCTCATCCTTCGCATCATACAAGTCAGTGCTGTGTTCAACCGCTTCTGTCGTATCCTTATTACTAGATAGCGGATCTTTATGGAAAATAAAAATTTTCTAGCTGTATTGCAACAAACTGGAGTGAAAGAGAAATTTATTTTTCTTCTGAATATGTTTAATAGGTTGAAAATAATACTACGGTACTTTTAAATTCTTCTAATGTTTTCACTGCTTCATATCATGCTTACTCATTTTTGTCATAAATGCATAAAATCCGCTGTCTACTTATTACCTATATGTTTGGACGATACGTAGGGGTGGGCGGGAACCCGAAAATTTCGAGTTCGGGTCGTATAAAAATTCATGATACTCGGGTATACGAATTCGAAATCTGGGTTAAGAAATTTTCGGATACCCACCCACCCTACTAAGGGTAATTACTAAATTACTATCGCGAGGAACGGCGGAAGCTAACGCGTGAGACGCAGGGACGAGCAACGATTCGTTTGTTTCCAGGGCAAAGAGTTACCGGCGAAGGATCTGTCCGGGACGTCCGACCCCTACGTTCGTGTCACCCTTCTGCCGGACAAAAAGCACCGACTCGAGACCAAAATAAAGAGGCGCACGCTCAATCCACGCTGGAACGAAACGTTTTACTTCGAAGGTAAACGAAAACGACCCGCCACGTGTCCCATCCAATCCTGTCCCACTGACCGATGGAACGAGCAGGTCATCTCGACCGTTCACGCTTTACGCCATTCATTCGCTGTTTATAGGTTTCCCGATTCAGAAGTTGCAGAGCAGGGTACTGCACTTACACGTGTTCGACTACGACCGATTCTCGAGGGATGATTCAATCGGCGAGATGTTTCTGCCGCTCTGCCAGGTACGATTATTTCGGCGTCCATATATTATTTTTCTTAGGCACCAGAGACAGTGAGACAAAAGCACTCTGCGAGGCTCCTAGTTTCCTTCTCGCGATTCAATCTCGATTACATAAACGCCAGAACGTTCTTCGAAAACGGAGGGTTCCGGCTGCCTCCTTTCGATTCAATCTTGTCTTCGGAAGCCCTAAAATTGATCCGAACACCCGAAACCGTTGCTGGACCCAGACACATCGTGTGCCCATGAGTTTCTCGATGTCCCTGTAGCCTTAAAAGTGCCCACAAAAGCAACCGATTGTCGTCGGAAGGGTCGGGCAACCCTCGGTCGATTGATAATAACGCTTCGGTGCAGTTCATCCAACTTGGCGGCCCTTTTATCTCGAAAAAAAGTTGGAGGATAGCGCGTGCGATACGGGCAGCTGTTCTCCCCCGAACGACGCGACGCTAGAATCCCGACGGTATCGTTACAGGCATAGGTGACCGTCATTGGCCGTCATTGACCGCCTGTGACCGCCGCTGACCGTCGATGACCGCGCCCTCGTGGTCGCTCGGAAATTCGCTGATCGATTCGATTGCCGTAGGTCGACTTTTCGGAGAAGCCCTCGTTCTGGAAGGCCCTGAAGCCTCCGGCGAAGGACAAGTGCGGGGAACTGTTGTGCTCGTTGTGCTACCATCCGAGCAATTCCGTGCTGACTTTGACGCTGCTGAAGGCAAGGAACCTCAAAGCGAAAGACATCAACGGGAAATCAGGTGAGGGCTGATCGAACGAACCGTTCGTTCGTTCGTACGTACGTCGAGTAGCCAATGACCGTGTCGCTCTCTTTCTCCAGACCCGTACGTGAAAGTCTGGCTGCAATTCGGCGACAAGAGAATCGAAAAACGGAAGACCCCTATATTTAAGTGTACCTTGAATCCGGTGTTCAACGAGGCGTTCTCCTTCAACGTTCCCTGGGAGAAGATTCGAGAGTGTTCATTGGACGTGATGGTGATGGACTTCGATAATATCGGGAGAAACGAGCTGATCGGCCGGATTCAACTGGCAGGTAAGCCGAATCAGCTTTATTTATACGGGAAACCTGGATGGCATTAATTTAGCTCTGATTCTATAATACATACCTCGTGCGAACACCTTCGCTAAAGTTTATAGATATTATCTACTTATAGCTCGAGCGTTCTCGTCCAAGACCGAATAAATAGAGAAAATCGTCTTTTCCGATAAAAATGAAGCGAACGTTAATTCCGTAAATACGTCGAACGTCACCGCGCCCCCGCCCGCGACCCCTTGGTTTTCATTCATCCTTGCGGTCTAGCTGTTACGCTCGCAAAAACGAACGAGACGATTATTCTTCCGGTTGAATATTCGTGTTTACGCTGGAGAGTAGTAGCACGGTGCAAGTTGTTGGGTTTTGTTGCAGGAAAGAACGGCAGCGGGGCGAGCGAAACGAAACATTGGCAGGACATGATCACGAAGCCGCGACAGACGATCGTCCAGTGGCACCGGCTCAAGCCGGAGTAAGCGGAAGCGAAACAAGTAAACGTAGGCGCACGCGACACTTGGATTTCGCGGGAGCGAATTCATCGTCATACCCTTGAACCAGTACCTCCCGGTCTCTCGAACCTTGCTAAACTTTGAATATTCCTTGTCTTCCGACGATGCGATACCGACCGAAATCGTTTCGATTCGCCTGATTTCGAACGCGCGGCGAGTCGCCACGGTTTCCGGTCTGAAACGTCGACCAAACAAACGTGTACGTTTTCCGTTGCTGCGTTTCACCAGACGAGATCGCGTCGTCGGCCGGTTAACGAGCAAACGCGAGGACAGTTTTCTCTTATCACTATGGTCAACTATTCTCGCGTAACCGGAATCAGAAATTCGGGGGACTTCGAATCGGGAGTTCCTCGGGTCGAGACGAGACAGATCGAATCAGTTCGAATTGGATCGGATCGGATCGGAGATACATGAACGGTACGGGACCGAGCAAACAACGGATCAAGACAATTCCAGTAGCTGGTTTCGAGTCGAACGAAAAGAATCCCGTGAGGCGAACTCGATTTCCGTTTGAACCGTATCGACCCCTTCATTTCACTATCGACTCGGCTCTCGTATCGATGTCGGTAGATTTCGTTCGTCCCCGGTCATCAGGATACTTCCGGTCGTTCTGTTCTTATTCATATTTTCTCTCTCTCTCTCTCTCTCTCTCTCTCTCTCTCTCTCTCCCTCTCCCTCTCTCTGTCTCTCTCTTTTCTCTCTAGTTTTGCTCCGTTTGTTTCACGTACGCTGTCTGTCTTTTTCTTTCGTACGCGACAACGACTCTCGGCAAAAGTGTATCGAATTCACCTTTGACTCGAACGATAACGAGCTCGTTTTCCACGCAAAATTGCGTGCCGCGCGACGTATACGTGCATACTGCATACATCGAGCGGCCAAGACGCTCGACGAACGCGACCGGTCGATGTTACTTTCGCGACTTTATTGACATTTACATCGAACGTTATTTTTATGGCTGTTTTGCACGCGTAAGTACGTACCGAGTACGTGATACCGTTGCTTCGAATTACCCGTTGACACAACGCGACTCAGCGTTTTCTATGTCTCGTTAGTACCGGTGTCTTTCGATTCCAACATCGTGAACGGGAGGAAAACCTCGTTCGTCCCGGGCGCGTTTCCAAAGAACGAACCTGTCTTTCTGCGCGTTCTTGCTCGCGATCGAAGGGTCCGCGGACGAGCTCAAACGAGCTTCGACCACTCGTCGATTCGATGCCCCACGATCTATTTTCTTTGGTCGAGTCTCTTTACCGTCTTTTACCAACTGTCTTCCTCCAAGTCACGTCCCATTTGCGGTTCGTCTGCGCATCGCCAAAAGGTCGAACCTTTTCGTATTGTCGCAGCCGTTCTTCCGGTTCCACACTCTATTCTATTCCATTCTATTCTGTCCAAGCATTTGTCCCCGCCCACACACCGCACATCTACGTTAACAATTTCTCTCTCTCTCTCTCTCTCCTCTCTCTCCCCTATCCTCTCGTCATCGAACGTCGCCACTGAAATTTGACGATCGATCGGAACGGGACACCGGAACACAATGTTGAATTATTACTAGTAGAAAACGATAAAGCAGCGATATTTTTGACGGAACTTTTGTATCGACAAAGTCGGAGTTTTTTGGAAGCGACGATAAAATTGTGATCGGTGTTATACCTTGAATTAATCTTAAGCGTTACACATCCAACTAGTTTGCTGTTGTTGACGATAAACCGTAGTACCGATCGACAGGATCGCAAAAAGGAGCCGCGTTTCCGCGCGCGGAATCCCACGTTGTACGCATGCAAACAGAGAGAGATTACCAGTAACAGAAGAAAAGAAAAAAAAGCCGAAAAAACAAGTATAACAAAAAACAAAACATATGTTTGCGCTCGGAGAGCATGAGTGTGCGTGTGCAATTTTTGCGTCTGCGTTTTGCGTTAGTGTTTGCGTTTAGGGGTTTGCGTTTAGTGTTTGCGTTAGTGTTTGCGTTAGCGTTTGCGTGCGCGGTTCGACAGACACCGCACGACAGAGTAAAACACAACACACAGAGAAACAAAAGAAAACAAAGGAGACACGGCGACAGACGAGTATAGCGTGCGAGACCACGAGCGTCGACGCGCTCCGTGGACGCGGATCGATGCGTTCGCGGCGCGAACCTGCACCTCGCGCGAGCTGCCGAGGATTTTTCAAAACACGAAAAGGTCGGAACGCGATGAACTCGATACGGCAAACGGGATCGTTTTCCGAGAACGGCACGCACGCATCGTATTAACCGTCGCGTCGCGAACGCTCGAGCCTGCGTTCGGTCTGTTTAGGCTCGGAGGCACCACGCGACGCGTGCAACGCGACACTCGTTGCCAGGATTCGGACACATCCGCACGTACACGCATCGCATCTGTGTACACCCAAGTATCCTCTAGCACAAAGGGAAAACCGTTAGACTAACGTTTGTATGTCGTAGTCACTTTGTATCGCGGCGTTCTTTCCGCGGCGTCGCGCTCGCCACGTACGTCGCACCGTCTCGCGACTCGCGGCGAAACCGATCGGCAGACAGTTTCCGCTGTTCCGGAAGGTCTCCTACGTGGCTCGCGACGCTCCGGGGGTAACGTCGCGCGTTAAAACGATGTCGCTCGAGCCGAGTCCCTACTTCCTTTGAATGGTCGCGTTCGATCTTGCGCTGCACGGTCGACGAGTCGGCGCTCGTCCTCGCGCGATCGAGCTTGCTCGTCGACGACGACGACGATGACGACGACGATGAGAGAAGCGTTCGCGCGACCGCTTCCGTGCGGAGAACCGCCAGCCGCACGAAAACGTGCACGCGCCATCAAATCAAGTGCCAAAATCCAATCGACGGCAGAGCCCGATTCGAGAGAGAGAGGAGCTGCGCGAGCGTTCGAGCGCATCGCGAGAATATATCTCTGTCGAACGTAGAGGTCAGGCACGGCCGGCGCGGTTGCCCTGTGCTCTTTGTGGGCCACCAGGCTCCGGAATCGAGAGCAATCGTGCTACCTTCGCTCTTCGTCACTCGACACTTACGGAAAGTCGAGGGACAGCAGGCACTCTCCCGGGCTACGATTGGTCCGCGGAATGCTGTCCCGGCTCCGTAGAAATCGAGAGTCAACGAAAAAAAGGGGTCTTCTATTTGTTGACTCGAGTTGGGGAGCATAGAACGGTCACCGTCAACGTCACCGTCACGCGTCACCGGCCGTGTCCGTGCTCGAGCGTAGACCAACAACGATACACAGCGACGGCCGGCGATCAGCGAGAGCGGCGATCATCGAACGCCAGGTGATTCGTCGGTCGAGCAATCGGTAGGGAACGTTTGCGATTATAATGAGAAAAAACTAAAAAACGTAATAAGAGAAAACACACTGTTCCGTCGCGATCTTAGAACGCGCGTTAATTCTAAACTGATTTTTAGAAGCCAAACGAATCGTCGAGATACGTAGGGTATACAGCTAAGTACGCGTTATAGTTCGAACTGGATGAGAATTGGGCCTTATACCATGGATTACCTCAATCGTAAACAGCTTACGAATCAAGTTCGAGTTTGCGATAACGTTTTAGCGAGCGTTTAATAGGATTTTAATACGCGCGAGGAACGCGTCGTTGCTCGACGTTTACGAGCTTAGCAGCGCGATGGAATCCCGTTAACGGATCCGAGCGAGATCAAGCGAAATCAAACGAGATCGAGCGGAGCGGTTCAGCTAAAAATCGGTGACACTATGTTTTTGCGAAGCGACGCGTGAACCCTAACTTCGTTCGGTGGGGGGAGGGGGTTGGGGTGCAAGGGGTGGAGGGGCGCATGGGGGCAAGGGGTTTAAGTATACCGGAGCAGAAAAACGATAACGATCGCTCGGCCTTTTCGTTCTTTCGTACCGATTCGCTCGAGACTACGGTCCGGAAGCAACGAGACCACAGCAGAAAAAGTTAAGGAAGAAAGAAAACAAAAGAAAGTAAAGAGGATGGTAGGGGAACGACTGTGTGCGCGTAGAGGGGTGGTGAGGGTGGGAGGGAGAGGTAGGGAGGGAGAGAGAGAGAGAGAGAGAGAGAGAGAGCTAGTCTGACGCAATCGATGCATCGGCTGTTTTCCGTGTGTGCGCGCGCCCGTGCTCGCTTGCGCGTTGCGCGTGCACACGCGTCCGTGTGTGTGCTAGCGTGCGTTTCGATGCGAGTATGATTGTATGCGTGATATTTTGCGCGACATTACAGAGGGGTAGGGGGGGGGGGGTCAAGATAGAGGAGACAGGACGAGCGCACAGGCGTTGATATTTTCGTAAAATGCAACGCTGCGACAGTGTGATAGACAGGTAACCAAAAAAGATAAAAAGATAAAAAAACAGAAAAAAAAAAGAAGAAAGGTACATGGCGATTTGGAACGCATATCAAACGGTCGGGACGAAGGTGGCAAAGAATATAGGGAAACACGTAGTTAGAGAATGTAGCGGATACAAAGTGGTGCAGCCTGTGCTCGCTGGACACGCGGCAGAAGCGCTCGAAGGATCGAAGGAACCGAAAAAGTCATAGACCGAAAAGAGACTGTTGCACTGCGATTACCGAAGGCTTGCCGCTCTTCCGCGTGTCCAACTTAGATCTGGGTTAGCAGCACTGTATATTTTTTAGCTTCGTATTGCGTACACATACGTTAAAAAAACTCGATCGTATCGAAAGAAACAGATCAAACAATTAATCTATGTACTCGTGGATGTTAAATGGGGAGCAGAACAAATGGCAGGCAAACGTATTAATATATTAGAACGATGTCGCGTTTCCGGCGGCGGTAGTAGCAACGGGTGGCTGCCCGTTGCCGCTCGCGCCTAGCCATGGCTATGGGGTTCACGATGACGTCGACGACAACGACGACGACGATCATCATAATAATGATGAATACAAAGACGACGACTAAGACGATGACGAAGACGGAGATGAAGACGAAGACGGAGACGAAGACGAAGACGAAGACGCAGACGAAGACTGAAGACGAAGACGAAGACGAAGACTAAAGACGAAGACCAAGACCAAGACGGAGACGGAGACGAAGACAACTTGAACACATCCGTATTGTAGTGTTCCCTATTGTTACCTTCCTCCCAGTCCCTCGAACCATCATCCCACATCCCCGTTCCTCGTCCCGCATTCCAGTCCAGCATTCCAATCCCGATTCCAGTCCCGGTCCCAGACCATTTTCGACTCCACTCGTCGAAGCGCATCAATTAACTCTAATTGCCGCTTAGCCGTAATCTCGATATCGCTGTGTGTGTTTCCTTCGAGATATCGTTTTGCGTTCAACTGCAGATCGAACGGAGACGTATATTATTTCCTGAATATCGCTTTATGCTCGAGATACGTCACGTATTCGAATAAAAAGGATTTCATTTGGAAAGCAAAGCCGCAACCCTGCGTTAGCAAACTCCCGCCCCTCAGGTTCAGGAGGACATGCCGATCACGTTGGTGCGCTCGAGGAGCCGCGCGACCGTTGTCACCAGCTTGTACGAGACTCGTTGGATCAGCAGGCGGGTCTTGATGCCTGCCGTGTTCGTCGCCAGTTGATATAGATCCGCGTAGAACTGTAAGTATCCGCAGGGATCAAGCGGGATCCGTTCTAACTAGACATTCGTCGATCGGTTACCTTGTTGTCTTCGTCGTCCAGCGGCAAATCGGAAAACTCGGGGCTGACTTCGGTGCAGCGCACGCGCATCGTTCGCCACGGAGTCACCAGGAGCGTTAAATTCGTGCGCTGAGAGGACAGCCATGACAAGCCAAACTCGGTAAAAGACAGCTATAGCATTTAACCCTTCGACCGCGAACAGCAAACAGCGAGAAGCTACTTTATCGACGCCTCGAGACGTTCGTTGCCTACTTTCCAGTTTCGTAGTAGCGCGCGGTCAAAGAGTTAAATCGAAAGAGAGGCGGGCGGTTGGTTACCTCTTTGGCAACACAGCCGTGGACCTCTTTAAACTGCACGACGATCTCCCAGAAGGTCCTACTCGCGTTCCAGCGGGACCAAGCGAACACATAGCTGGTGGACAGCAGGGCCATGCAGTCGTGCAAATGTTTCTTCGCGACCGGATGCTTCATGGGCAGACCTTTCAAGTAGCTGGCCGCGTCCCGTTCCGGGAAGAGGTCGCAGCCGATTCGCTGCATCCGCTACGAGCAGACAACTCTGTTCGTTATTTGCCGGGAAAGCGTTTCGGAGTAGGGTTTACCTCGATCAAGGTCTCCAGCTCGACAAACTCGCCGAGGATTTGTTTCAGAGGCGTCGGCGAGCCGCCCGCTAACGAGTTCAGGCATACTCGATCCTCCTGCGATCGTAATTTATCGTATCGTACACGTTAAGCTTCGTACAGACCTGAACATTTTGCCGAACCGAACAACAAATGGAACGGATTGGTGCTATGTATTCCCATGACTGATGAAGCGACCGTTCCACAGGCTGGTATTTGTGCTAAAAACCTGGCCAAAAATCGAAATTGTAAATATTTACATATAGAGCTGTGGTTGCGTCCCAAAATAGATAGATAAACATGCCGTCGCGTGGTGGACTCCCTATCTGTGATAACTCAACCAGTCACAGGTGCCTGTACATAGAACCTAGCACTTGTTCGATATGCACGTCTTTTTTCGCAGCATTCCGTTCGAAAGCATCTTTTTGTTGCGATAATTTTTATGTTGGAAGTGATTTTTGTGGCGAAACTTATGATGGAGATTGTTGCACAAGGTATGTACATTATATTAATCATATTTTTACCAATGTTAACATCTTTTTATACGTGTTTTTACCGATCTACAAGCCTGACTAAAAGCTTTTGGATTTTCATTACTTTTCTTGCATATATTAGTGTTTTTAAACATATACAACTCATCGCAACGGCATGAAAGTTACGTGTTGTTAAACTTCAGGATATCTAGAATTACTATACCGCAAAAAAGTTTTCCCAAGTTTTCACATTAAAGAAAAATAAAGCCCTCTTTTGTTATTTGGTTAATTTTCAGTTTCGTTTGGTCCAGTTTCTGTGGATTCCGTCAAGTCTATGTCTCGAAAGCAACTGCACGAGCTAGTAAAAGAAAGCACAAAGCGACTGTTTGATTTAAAACTGAAAGATTTACAAGAAAAGTTAGTGCCTTAGTTTTACATATGAACACCCATAAATAAATCTTACTATCACTGGTATGTAGTTAGAAATGACTTTTTTATTCATAAACTAACTGTATAACGCAGGAAAAACAAGAAAATATTTTCGGCCAGGTTTTTAGCACAAATACCCTGTCCAAACTGGTGCCCCGTTCGGTGTTCTGTTTATCGTTCGGCGCAAGTTCGGCGCACTGTTCAGGTCTGTACGAAGCTTTAGAACTCGGATACCAGCCGGTAACCTACTCTGACCACGAACTCGGCTTGAACGGTGGCAGCGGTCACGTTCAGAACGACCCCGCCGAAATCCCGGCCGTTCTTCCTCATTTCCGGCTTCAATTCCCAACTCTGAAACGGTAGATTGGCGAACTTGTATGCGGCCAGTCCGTGGACGCCCAATTTCCCGCTTCTGAACGCGATAGTTTGCTTCTCCTCGTTGTATTTGATGTCGTGGACGTCTCTGGTCGACCAGATCTTTTTATCGGGTATCCAATGAGCCACCAACGGCGGCTCGAACCAAAACACCGTGTCCGGCAAACTGAGGACGATTCGGGAAAAAATTCGTTTTTTCGAGAAGCTCGAGAGATACGAACGAGAACGATACTAACTGCACCGTGATCAGTAGCAACGACTCCATCGCGGTCTCCAGAGCCTTCATCTCGGCCTCGATCACTTCCGGCGTCCTCTCGGAGTCTGGCGCTGGCTGCGGAGGTTCGTACTGTCTCGAGAATTTCGCGAATCGCGGCTCCTTTGGCAATTCCACTGTAAAGCGCGCGATCGAGAAGTCGAATCATTGAATTGTCGATTTCTTGTCGTGGATGTCCACGTTAAAGGGCTGCTCGGATTTCTGTTTGCAAATTTTCGAGGAAAAGCTTGTACTCACGAGTGGTCAAGCTGGTGTCTTTCCCGAGATCCTTCGGCTGCGGAGGCTGGTGGATCAGATCAACGCGGAACACGCCTCCGAGGACGGCGTACTTCCTCAAGTTCACCTCGCTCTTCCCGCATCGTCTAAACAGTATCTTGCGAACCTCTTTTTTGCTCTTCTCTGAAACGGAAACGCTTCGAGCACCGGACTTTCCTGACAGTTGCCGGATCTACTCGGCGAAAGGTACTTCTCTAGCCTCGTAATCTATCTCTTATGGTCATTGGAGAATCAACGCAACGGCGCGCGGCGCGGCGATGCACGGTGGTCTCGACTTTTCGAAAAAGGGGGACAAAAATCAGTATGACTTGAAAATTTAATTCATTTGCATACATTAAAATTAAATTTACCTATTACTCTTCGTACATAGATGTATCAATCTTTTCAAGTAATGACTCACCAGATCCGTTATAACAATATCCGAAGTATGTATATGTAAATCATAGGAAACTGATCTTCCATGTTCAGACTCTTCGAAAATTGAATTTTACTGCCTCACAAGCGTATTTTCCAAATTCTTTTATATTTCAGACTTTCAACTTTATATTTCAGACTTTTACCACAAAAGGCCGAAGCTACTTTTGGATTCTGCAATTGCAGTAACGAGTACTGAAGTATATCCAATAAGAATTAAGAGGTTCTAGTAGATTCCGCAGAAGTTCTATACGAATATGCAAATGATGGGCTATATTACGAATTACATCAGTTACTACTACTTTCAAGCTATATTTTCAGTTTCTTAAACAATTCGGAACATATTCAGTTCGACAGAAGAGAAATATGATGATTAAAATTGGAATAATTATTAACTATTTCAATTACATTACATGAAATTCAATCGAAAGAAACATATCAAACACCTGTACATATTAGATATTAACGAACCTTATACAAAAATTTTCAATTTCTAAAATAATTTTTATTTTTGTTCCCGTTTTCGTACTAGTCGACCACCGTGAGACGCGAGGTCACGCTGCAGCGTCGAATCTTTTCTATCTAAAGATAAGCATCACCGCGCTGACAGCTGTCACCTTCCCGTTGCCTGACGACCTCGTTGGGCGTCGGTAGATACGGCAGGAGCTCTCCGTCTTTGGGCAAGAACGTCTCCAAGGTGTGCTCGAACTCCGACACGTCATTCAAGGGTCTCTGCTTCTTGCCGTGCCTCCCTCTCCTGCGGGCGCTCGGCGGAACCGGCGGATTCTCCATCTTATCCAGTATCGTCTTCTTCTCCTCCAATCGTAGCTGGCGTCCCTCGGCCTGCTCCTCCCAGATCCGAAGCTTCTCCCGATACTCCCGTCTCGCGAACTCGAGGAGATCTAAAGCTCGAACGACACCGACGCGGTTTATCGAGAGAATCGTTTCTCGTTTCGTTGCGTTTCGTCAGGGCTATTTAGAGCATCGAAATGGACGCGAAGAACGTACCGGGGGAACTGCACCAAGGATCTCTCAGCTCCTCGGGCAGATTCGGCATAGAACGGGATTTGGTCTCGACGGAATAGTGATCGTAGGCCAGCCAGAGTCCCCGGATCGCCATGCGGTGGCAGTCTACGTCCGCCGGCAATTTGATCGTCAGCATGATCTCGTTGAACGCCACCTCGATCGGCTTCCTGTGCCAGACGCCGACGGAAAGGTAAATCCGAGTATCGTCTATCGTTCTCATTCAAGACGAACGAGTGTATCTGTAGTAGTTTTCATTCGGAGAGGAACCACGGTACCTTTCCTTGTCCGTGAACCGTTTCGCGGCGACAGGTAACGCGATCGGCGCCCACACGCAGCACACCATCTGGTTCGACTCGCGCACGTATCTGCTCGTTCTCATGTCCTCCCTCGTCATGTTCGCCTCGATGTTGCGCAGCAATCGGTAGCACGCGAGATCGATCCACCACTGAAGCTTCCCGCGAAGCTCCCTCGCGATCTAAGCGCCGCGCCGTATCATCGTGGATCAGAGAATGCAGATCAGGAATTGAAATCTGTTATGATATCGGTTCTGGATCTCGAAACAGTTATGAAGAACCAAAATGATGTTATAACTGTTACGAGAATATTATTTCGGTTCTATAACTGTTATTTTTCGGTTGTGAATTTCGGTTCCGATTTCGGTTCTGTCATTCTGTATTCAGAAAAATTAATTTTTCTTCTTCATTGAATAATCTGACATTTCATACGTTATATCTTCTTCGGCCGAACAGAATGTAGAATGGCAGAACCGAAATAATATCGGTTCTCGAGAATCGTAACCGTAACCGATATGGGCCGGAACCGATATTCTCGCAACAGTTACAACATCATTTCGGTTCCTCATAACTGTTTCAATCAGAACCGATATACAGGGCGTCCCGTAATTACTGGTACAAAAAATTATAAAATTTTTTCACATGACGCTTTATTTTCGAAAAAAATAAGTTTTAAAATTTATCGAGTACGCAGTACTTCGGAAACTAAAGGTCCTGTTCGGTAAGCATAGGAAGAAAGTAAAATCGATGTAAGAGATATCATCATGTTGACAATGTTTGCAAACATTGCAAGAAGCACGGAAGTACTCTCCTACTCGGAACAGTAAGATAGTAAAATCCGTCGAACTGAAGCTAAATCAAGTACACGCGTACTCGATAAATTTTCAAACTTATTTTTTTCGAAAATAAAGCGTCATATGAAAAACTTTTATTCTACATTTTCGATTCAATATTTCACGTAGAGTCACCCTCTACTCGCTTGTATCACCACCAGTTACGGGACACCCTGTATAACAGTTTGTAACAGTTATTTTCAGAACCGTTTCAGTCCCTGATTCAAATCAATCTCTGTTCAGTTCGAACCTCTACAGCCTCGTACAGACCTGAACATTTCGGCGAACATTGCACCCCGCATTATGCCGAACGGCGAAGGGAACAATAGTTTTAAATGCACGCGACGTTTGTGGGCCCGTCAAAACTATTGTTCCCTCCGCCGTTCGGCGCAATGCGCAGCGAAATGATCAGGTCTGTACGAAGCATACGAATCCACTGGAACTGAACTTATATTCGGCAGCGAGCGTCACTCACCGAATCATACTCCTCGCCGTGCTCTCTCGAGCTGTCGTCGGAGAACCGGCTGATTCTCCGCAACTTGGCCATCAACTGAAAGAAAACGCATTCGATTTAACTTCGTTTCCAGGATGGAGCGCGCGGGACCTACGTCGGTGATCACGTCGCAGATTCCCGTAACCGTCGCCATGTCCACGTTCTCGTTCTCCATCGTCCAGACGAATAGGAACGTGTTCAAGTCGGACAAAGAACCAGGATTCGGAAGTCCATCGCACGCCATGTACCTGTCCCACTGCAAATCATTCGGAATTGAAGCATTCGGTCGCTGTTTGCTCGATCGAGATACCAACGTGTTCCTGCAACTGCAGCAGAAGAACATTCTCGGCGTACGCCGACCAATGGCGATCGAAAACCGCCCTTGTCTTCGTCAACTGCTTCTCGTACTTCTCCAATTTCTCGGCCTCCAACCGTATTCCCTGCACCTGGTTGTACTGTTCCAATCGAATCTCTTCTTGCATGTCCTTTTTCATCTTCTCTCTGGAAAAGAAACCGTTTCAAGAACGATCTCGGGCAATGGATTCAATGGATTTTTCGGATCGAGCTTCCTGACGTCTACCTGATGTTGTAGACGCGGTCGTCATCGTCGCCCAGTCCGTCGCCCAGTCCGTCGCCCAGTCCGTCGCCCAGTCCGTCGACCTTGCCGACATCTTCGCCGGTTGGGACAGCTTTCGGCGAGGCTGTTTTCCGCTCTTTTCGTCCCATGGATCTGCGTCTGTAGCCAGCTGCAACTGCTTTCGCTAACGCTTTCTGCGTCGATCGAGATCAAATTTGAAATTTCAATTTCAAACTCGATAGTGTTTATTCCTTGACTCGCGAGATCCGCGATGAAAAACGGAAGGGAAGCACGAGCGAGGTATTAAAATGAACCTGTATCTCTCGCCATCGGTCCAGCTGGAACGGACAAGCGTTTGCCGGGAAGATTAAACAACGCGACCGGTACCGTGCATCGATTTGTTCGGACCGCGTTGTACCAGGGACAGGACGCTGCGAGGTCTTTTCAGTGACTCGCCAAACTCGGCCTTCAAGGTCCACTGCTCCCTTGTATCCTCCGGCTCCTGGTATTCTTCTTGCTTCTCATCGTCGTACGGCAACGTGGAGCTCGAGCTTATTCTCGTTGTTCGTTCGTCGTACGGTTCCCTGAAAAACCGAAAGTCGTGCGTGTCTCTTGAGATCCTCTCTGAACAACACGATCTCTTGATCGAACCTGAAACTTTGCCGGTGCGAGGACTGCTGCGATAACGTCGAGGCCCTTAACAGGAATGGGTCTTTGTTTTTCAGGGAGGTGGATGGCGTGGAAGATAGAACCACGGAATGGCTGGATGCGTCCATTATCGCGAATTATTCGCGATCCGCTTCCGCTTCGTCGTGAACGACCACCATGCGACCACGACGCGAAACAAACGACGGAGCGGTCCGAGACTTGCGGAAACGCGACGGTACGCGTTTCCATTGTCAGAGGGCTTCCGAGATGATCATTTTCTCGCCGGTGGTGCTCGATCCACCTCCGATTTTCATATAAACTCTCTCCTATTTAGTTTGAAGCTTGTGTCACAGGTTACGGGTCCCTGCGACCGGAGCTGGGTGCGATGACCCTATACTTGGATTCATTTAAGAATGTAGTTGTACTGCGCAAGTCGTTGCGCGACAGCCTTGTTGTACTTGCATGGTGACCAATGGTGACAGGAAGACATGCGTGGTAGAGTAGGGGATTAGCCAATGAACGAGTTCCGTTAGAGTCAGATGCGCAGTAGAGTCTTAAACTCGTCGGCTAGTAACTACATTCTTAAATGAATTCAAGTATAGAGATTAGATTCTTCAGCCGTCCTAGAATGTTAATTCACCTTTCGTATCGATGATGGTGTAAAAATAGAAACGATCGGTCGATTTGGCATCGAAGGCTGGAGAAATCTATCGTAGGAAGACGGAACAATGAGCGGATGCGTCCGTATGCAGATCAGATTCAAGACCCTTGAACTCCACCGAATAAAACGAAATCGTCCAGAACCGGAGGGGCTACTCACCTATGTACCTCGTCATTTCCGGAGAGTTAGTCGCAGTAGGATATATGTACTTGTATGTTCATTCGTGATCCGTCTCTACGCGAAAGCAGATCAGAGCAGATCCGCGCTGCTAGCTAGACAAGATTAGAGGCCGAAGAGAAGCCGCGCAAAGATCAGTGGATAGAGACCACGATGTCGGTAAGTGTTCGAGCAGACACGTACGTTCCATCTTCGTCCACGCGTAGACGAGACCGATCGAAACTAATATCCGATCCAGGTTCAAGGGAACAACGACAGCGATCGGCGGTCCAAGGAACGATACTCGATAGCAACGTTCTTCGCCGGAAGGAGCGTGTTCATCACCGGTAGCACCGGTTTCCTGGGGAAAGTGTTGATCGAGAAACTGCTGAGATCCTGCCCCGAGATTGGCGAGATATACATGTTGATGCGACCGAAGAAAGACGTGTGCATAGAGGACAGATTGAAAGGGATCATTCGGCTACCGGTAAGTGGGAGATGCGGTGACGCGAACGATCGTTTCAGCCTATACGCTGAGAACGTTTGTACCGGGTGGCAAGAAATTATCTGTACAAACAGTTACAGCGTGATTCTACACCTTAGGATCGGCAAAGATCTGTTAAAAAAGTTTTGTGCGAAATTGACCTTGACAGACTTTTTCAAGGTCAAAGAAGAAGAACCATCTTCGCAAAGGAACCATGGGTAAAAAGTGAACCGTTCCCTTGAAAATTGACGTTGAAGTTCAAATAACACATGAACTTACTTGATTCAGAATTGGGGTTCAGAATTGATCTATTATACAGAGTGTCCCAAAACGACTGCGTTAAATTGAAATGGGAGATTCCTTGGGTCATGTGAAGCAACATTTTCCTAAACAAAGCCGCGGGCGCGATTCTTGTTAAGGAAAATGACGCTTCACATGACCCAAGGAACCTCCCATTTCAATTTAACGCAGTCGTTTTGGGACACCCTGTATTACGTTATGTTGTAATGAAATTCTGAATCAAGTAAGTTTGTGTTATTTGAATTTTAATGTCAATTTTCAAGGGAACAGTTTATTTTTTCACCATGCCTTTCGGAAGTTTGTTCCTCTCAATGAGAACACGACACAATCATCAACAAAATTTGACCTTGAAAAAGTCTCAACGTCAATTTTGTACATAAAATTTTTTTAACAGAATCACGCTGCAACGGTTTTTACACATCATTTCTTGACACCATACACTTATTTTTCCGTTGACAGCTGTACGACAAGTTGCGAGAAGAGCATCCCTCCAACTTCTCGAAACTGATCCCGATACAGGGAGACACGACCGTGGAAGGGTTGGGTCTGGCCTCGCACGACAGACAAACGATCATCGATCGGGTCTCTGTGATCTTCCACGTAGCCGCGAACGTCCGGTTCGAAGAGAACCTGCAGAAGGACATATTCTCGAACACCCGTTCGACCAGGGACATCTGCGTCTTGGCTAGCAGCATGAAGAACTTGGTGGCAAGTATTGCGATCGGACGATGTACCATAATTCCGCTTGTTTTAACCATTCTAACGATTTCCACGTTTTCCGAAGGCTCTGACGCACGTCAGCTCCGCGTACGCGCAGTGCGACAAACCCGTGGTGGACGAGATCCTCTATCCGCCGATCACCGACTGGAAGAGGACCATAGAAATGGTGGAGAACTTGGACCAGCAAACTATACGCCAATTTACCCCCAAGCGAGTCCCTTTTCTCAGCAATGGAATTTTAGGGCATTTCAGTCCGCAGAGACGAGAAGATGGTTCGTGAAAAGTGGGACTCCTTTCTTTTCCATGCGCTCCTCACCAACCGTCTTCTCGACTCCGCGGAATACATATACGCAGAGGGAGCGGGATCGATCAGCGAATTTTCTCTCGCAGGTACTTGAGCACTATGCCGAACACGTACACGTTCAGTAAACGACTGGCGGAGCAGGTGATCGCCGACTATTCTATAGAGCTGCCGTGCGTGATAATTCGACCGTCGATAGGTAAGGTACCGACGCACTATTACCCGACGAATAGAACACCGAAAACCTGCACGATTGTTCAGTGATCTCGACGGTCAACGAACCGGCTAGCGGTTGGCTGGACAACTTCAATGGACCCGTTGGGATCATGGTGGGCGGCGCGAAGGGGATCCTGAGGGTGATCCGCATTGACCCGGAGATTCGCAGCGATTTCCTACCCGTCGACGTCGCCATCAGAGCCATGCTGATCGCCACGTGGAAGCGGGGACTGGTAACGTACGAACCCACACCCGAGTTTCCGATCGACACTCTGACCGTCAGAGTGAATCGTACGCGTCGTGTCGACGTATTCGCAACTACCGGAACGAGAAAAGAGGAACAGATAAAAAGAAAAGGATCGACCGTGATCCATTAACCCTTTGCGGACGAGTGTCGTTCAATAGCCGCCCAAGTCTTTTTCCTATGTTTTTTTGGATTTTGACGTGAAGTGAAACACCTTAAAAGTGAAACACCTTATAGAAGCGAGAAGATTGAATTTACTTAAACTTTGTACGCTTTTCATTATAATATGTGTCGAAGGGGGTAGGACTCCCTCTTGAATACCCTACAAATCTGGGCGAAACATGGGTTTGCGCGGTACAGGTTTCCGTCCTTATATGAGCATATTTTTCGCTGGACAAGGGCTCATTCGAAAGAGGAAGGTTCAATGAAGGGGACTCAATCACTTTGTTATATGAAATTATGCATATATTTTGTAATTTAAGTGTTAGAAGTAGGCCAAAATTGATGTTGTTCAGCCATGTAATCTAAGCAATTTTGATGCCATTGGATGAGTTTTCTGAATGCTATCGTGGGCTGAGCCCCCTTCATTGAACCTTCCTCTTTCGAACGAGACCTTGTCCAGCGAAAAATATGCTCATATAAGGACGAAAACCCGTATCGCGCAAACTCATGTTTCGCCCAGATTTCTAGGGTATTCCAGGGTATTTTAGAGAGGGTCCTACCGCCTTAAATGAAGAATCAATTCAGTCATTTTCTATGAAAGCGTTTTTATAATTTCAATAACCATGAAATAGAAAACCGTGTTAAATAAAATTTTAGTTTTCATAACGCAAACGTTCAACGTGTATATTTTTCAACTGCGCGCACCAATAGTTCTCGTTCACAGCGACGCTCGCTCGTCGGGTGACTCCGTCACAAAATCTACGGGAAATGATGTATGGCATCTAAAAAAAAAAATCTATCCGCGCGTGGTATTCGATAAACCACAATTTTCTTGAAATTCTACAACTTTAACAAATATTTTCAAGGTTGGAAAACGTTCGAACCATAATCTCACTATTTATCCCATATTCTGCAATGTTTCAGCTTTAATTTAAAAAAAATTCATCGCTCTATATCATTTCTATCGAAAGTTCTTTGATTTTGACACAAAATTCATCGAAATGGCCCACTGACGCTAGACGCGAGAGGGTTGAAAGTTAAAACCGACAGAAAATCTGTGAAATGTTCCCGTTGAAAATGGCTTCAGGGTGAGCCAGGATCCCGAGGTGCACGTGTACAACTGCTCGTCGTATCACGTCCGTCACGTTGTGACTCGAGATATAGTCAGGATCGGCATGGAGAGCAACGCGAAGGTACCACTCGACGGGATCATCTGGTATCCCCGCACGGTCCTGACGAAAAGTCGTTTTCTGCATTACGTGCTCACGCTGCTCGTCCACCTGCTGCCCTCGCTGATCATCGACAGCGTGCTGAAGATAACCGGCCGGCGACCGATGTAAGCGCAACAACGAAACGTTCGATCGCGTCCAGCCATGTCAAAGGTTGACGTCCTTTATTTTTCTCGCGTCGCGTCTCGCAGGTTGGTCGATCTCCACAAGAAAATCTACACGGCCGTGGTGCAGCTCAACCCGTTCCTCAGCAACGAGTGGGTCTTTCACAATAACAAGATGCTCGACCTCTTCGACACCCAGGTGCCGTCGATCGAGCAGAACATTTTTGGCTTCAACTATCAAGACTTTGACGTACCCAAGTATTTCGAGTAAGTATACGAGTCCAGACCAACGCGATGGCATGAACTCCGCGAACTGATCTTTTTCTTCTCTTTTCTTTGTTCTCCGTTGCACAGGAACTGTCTGATAGGTACGAAACGCTATCTACTGCACGACGACCTCTCGCGAACCGAGGAAAACAAGCGGCGTCTCGAAAGGTAAAGCAGTTACTGTGCGAGAGTGGATATACATATGTATGTATTTCGGCCATGCTCGCACGTGATGTCACGATCGCAGACAAGGCATGTCTGCGCTACGACACCTAAATGTAAAACGTCGAACGTAGCGTCCGTATTATATGTCGCGCATAGCGGGATAAGATAAGATCGTAAGATTCGTGCTTCTTTCCTACCTCCTCGATGTATTCAGCGCTCTGTTTGATCGATCACAGACCTCCTTTTCCTCTGCCCCCGCTCACGGTCCTAGTATAGTGGCGCAGCGTAGTGGTTGCAACGCGGTCGGCCTTGATACCAGTCTTCCTATTCGTTCTCCCGCTCGAACGAACCTTCTGTAGTTCGCGATGCGCGTAAAAGACTATAGGTTTCAACACGACTATATTTCGACCGATCTCCACCTTCTTCGAGTCGGTACTCGCTGCTCTTTGGCCGAGGAGTGAGCAACAAAGACAAAGTTGCTGGCGTCGGCACTGGCGGCGGGAGGACAAGGGGGAGGAGATACGCGGTAACACTCGCGGAAAACCCCGTCGGATTGTTTCCTTTTTCTTCTTCGATATTTTTAATAATCCGAGACGAGCGCTCGCGGCATTTTTCTATCGTTGGGAGATCGGGAGATGGCACGGTCTACGACTATGTCTACGTCTCAATACGTGATAGATTGCTTCTAAATATTAATTAATTCGTGCTACGATTTATTTTATGGTCACACAGTCATTCGAATGTCTTTATCGTTCGTTACTTCCTAGAAGAAAAAGAATATTTATATCTACGGGATGCCTATGTATTTCCTAATGGTTGCACATTGTCAACACCAATGTAGAATTTTATTCCGGTTTAAAGGTGATTAGTAACCTACATACTTAGTAGATTTTACACGAACGTATTACGAGTCTCGCTCGATGTTACAGTGGGAGGGGTCTTTTTTTTAAACCGAATGATAGCGATGGAATAATACTGTCCTACATATTTTCGTACAGTCACTGTACCAATTCCCAAGATCCCAAGGATAGCTTGCACCGATCGACAAGATCGGACGAGACATAATTTGTGCATGCCTAGGCGAACCATCGCGGTTGTTGCACCGAATGAATTGTTGCAGGTTGCTCTGGCTCGACAGGATAGTGAACGCGTTCGTGATCGGGCTGGTGGTCTGGATCCTTTGGAAGGTCGGATTCTTCACGGCGATTCTAGGCCTGTTCTGGCCCTGAGAGGATCACGTCGACCATCTACCACGACTAACGATCGCTTCGGAGAACGAAATGAGCTGTCATGAAATAAAGCGATCCGACGATCGAATGCCAAGAATGATTTCCTTGTACCGCGCAGTTGCGCACGCGACAGACCGGCTTGCGAGATTCGTGGGGTTTCCAAATCGCACGGCGCCCGCGCTCAATCGATTTCTAGTTTCTACTTGCCAACGATGCTCTCGTCGTTGATCGAAACGACTTCAGCCAGACCATCGGGCGGAGAATTTTTTAACAAAAATTTCCATTATACAGGATAAGGCAGTAACTATTGTCACCTACAATAACTCCGAAAGTACGATAGTAGTAGAAAAGTTTTCGAAACAAAAGATGCATGGGACAACAGGGGCTGTAATATATGGCGTTAATCTTTTTTTCCTAGGTGGAACATCTCTACAGAGATGTGAAGGTCACCTTTGATTTTTTAAATAGAATGCTATGTTTTGGTACCTGTTTTCTGATAGCGGCTATTGAGACGAATCCAACGAGGTGCAACATTAAGGTCTTTGAAGGTCAGCAAAGGTCATTTATAACAAAAAAGGCGAAATAAACTTACATTTACAGAAGGTGTACAAAGTGATTGAAGAAATTAATTAAAATAATTAATAGAGGAATTAATAATGAAATTAATATTGCCATTGGTATCAATGCGATGCTGCAATCTTCTTATCGTGGATTGAGTAGTATTTCTTATCACTTCGGCACCTAGGAAAGAAAGATTAACGCCATATTCCAGCCCCTGTTGTCCCATGCATCTTTTGTTTCGAAAACTTTCCTACTACTATCATATTTTCGGAGTTATTGTAGGTGACAATAGTTACTGCCTCACCTTATATAGCGAACATTCGGAAAGTTGAAGATAGAGTTTTACTCGTTTTTCGGCGTTCGATCGAATTGTGTCGTTCGGCTGAAGATTTGTGCAAACCCGAAGATAATATAATATTTTTATTAACCCCTTCGCCGGCAATATCGTGCGAGAGACGTGGTAAGAAATTCGGGTCAAAAATAAGAAACGCAAGCCTGAGTCGTGGTACTTCGATTGGAACAAAGGTAAACAACGCGATTCAGGCTCGTGGTTTAACTGCGGTTGTTGTTGATTGTGGTCCCCGCCATCGCGACTTAAATCAAAGGGCAAGGGGTTAAATGAAAAAAGTAGTATCTTATCTTCACCTTTTTGAACAAAAGATAATAGTCGGATATTTCTCTGTCGACGATCGCGAATGGTATCTCCGTTTCGATAGCGTCTCTTCTCAAAATACAAAGAGACCTTGCGAGCTAATCCACCCGGTACGCAAACCACTTTACGCGTTGACTAACGCATGACCCGCATACGGGTCGTGCAACTATTTGCCTAGATTTAAACACTAATTGTTATTGCAGCGAGTTAAACGTGCCAAATCTGGTTGGCTTATCTCTACAGTTCCCCACAGTTTAGTTAAACAAATTGCTAGGATCTTTTGGTATGTTGGGTAGCTATAACGCGTTAAATAATTCGAAACAGAATCGCAAACGGCAGCACGTTACCCAAATACCCGCTTCGTGGATATCGTAACTACGTCACGTCGGTTAGGACGCAGAGTTTAGTTCATCGAAGCCAATGTATCGCGGGGTCGATTTCGGAAACTAGACCACTGGCTATCGCGCGTTAATGACCTTGGTCGAATGAGTCAACCGCGAAGCGACGCGACGCGCGTTCCGTTTAATTCGGCGAATGGCTGTTTACGGTGATTCGCGGATTTCAGCTTCGTCTCGAGACAGAGATGCGGCTCTCGGACCATCGGAGATACGGTGGTGGAATCTCGTAGAACAAATTGATTCGACGACGAACAGAAAGTGAAAAGATCAGGTTACATTTCCCGCGCCGCGGCTGGAACCAAAAGCAGTAATCAAAGGCGAAGCCGGAGCCGAAGCCGTAGCCGAAGCCTCGGTGAAAGTAGGAGCGGCTAGCGATCGGCGCGAGACGTTAGCTATTTAGTAGCTAGGCGCTAAGGCCGAGAAGTGCGACGACAATTGTTCGCCAACATTTTCGAAACGCATCGGTGTGTAAATGCAAATGGTGGACAGACGTCATTGAGTGTTGCGCATGCGTAGCTGCTATCGCTTACGGTACGGTACCGTAATCGTTGTAGCGAGTCGCGAGAGACTGGCTCGAGTCGTAGATTTCTAACATTATCGATGGATACGACCGTCCAGGCAGGAGAGGTCGCTTTCCAGAACGCAGCGAGCGAACGAAACGACTGCACGGCTCGCGAGGCTTCCACGCACCTCTCAACCGGTCGCACCACTACAAACCAGCGAGGTAGGTACCCGTTCCACTTCTCTTTCTATTTCCGTACAAGATCGACTAGCGTTTCGGAGAGAGTGCTTGGTGTAACAAGTGTTTGCCACGCGACATCTTCGTCATCGATCATCGGTATGTAGTATGTAGTCAGGCGAGACGCAAGTCGAGGTTAGGCGAGGCGAGGCAAGGCGAGGCGAGACGAGGCGAGACGAGGCGAGACGAGCTGAGGCGAGGCGAGTTGACGCTGAAGAAAAACGAATGCCACGAAGCGACCTCGATTCCGTGGTCCGCGAACTCGCTTCGGCTCACTACCAACTCTATGACGCACAAGACTACGACATAAACGTACCGGCTGCACGTTTTGGGCTACGCACGTATACAACCGGTTCCGCGATAGCTGCAAGCTCGCAGCTCTCAGTCCACCGGTGCCAAGGCGGTCCACAGGCAGCGCGGTGCAACGCGACGCGGCGTATATCTGCCGCGATTCCCCCCTAACGAGGCGCAAGGAACGCCGCTAGCGAGCCGATTGGATCTTTTTCGTTCTCATAGATTGTTCTCTTTTTTTAAAACTTTTTTTTTTTAAACCAACGATACACACAGCTGTCCGCGACTTTCGTGCGGTGGATTCGTGCGCATCGCCTTCCGATGGTACGACCGCAAGTTCCGGCCAGTCGAGGCGGGAAGTTTGAAAAGATTAGGTTGATAGGACGATGTCGCGTCTACTTTACGAAACCACGGTGTTATTCTTCGTTACAGGTTGCCGAGACTAACTTTCGCTGAATGCATTGTACCCCCGGAGCGATAGGAACAGCATCGGAGGATCGGAAGTAGCGTCGAAGATGGCGAACACGAGCGCGCTGCCGAGAAACTTGGCCGGGCCTCGCTCGCCGAACGATTTCGACGGTATCATCGAGAGGATCGACAACCTCCGGCTGTCGTGCGAAATCGGGCAAAAAATCGGCTCCTTGGATCGCGGGGAACCGACCGATCGCCAGAAGAAATGGAACGTAGCTTTGGACAAGGAGAACGACAACGATCGCCGCGACAGAGACGAAGAGGTCAACGGCAACGATGAGGACAAACGGGAAGACGCGGATCGTACCGATCGGCTGATAGCCCGTGGACCGATGAAGTCGCATGTTGCGATGAGGTCCAGAGACAATCCATACGATTGGGCGTACAACGTACAGCAGATTTCGCAACCGCCGAGATCAAACGATACGTATCTTCTCGATTACGAGGAGGCCGCGTGTCTCGATCAGCTGCAAGCCAACGTTAGATCGCTATGGGACCACTTGAACGAGAACGAGATCGAAGAATCCTCGGGAATCCAAGACGCGAGCGTAGAGGTGAGTTTTTAATTAATTTCGCCCTTTCTTTACCTGAATGCAATGTCGCGTTTTTGTCATATATTTATCGTTCGTTCCGTTCACCGATTGATCCGCATAGTTTCGTTTCAGTTTGGCTTCGATTCCACTTGCGACGAAGACGACGACGCCGCGCTGCTGGAGAAGGTGATGCGAGGCGATCTCCAATCGGCCCAATACTGTTCCGGCGTCGACAATCCCATAACGACGACCAGCGTCGCGACGTCGCGCCACGAATCTCCTGCGATCTCGAGCTCGGAGTGCCAGGACCCGAACTACGCATCCTGCGCGGAATGCCTGTGGATGCAAAAGAGAACGAATCATTTGCATAGCCCGCTCGGTTCTCCCGTGGTAAGTAGTAAGCAGTAAGCGACGCGTTCGAGAATCTCAATTGCAGTGGTATCGTCGCGTCTGCGGATGTTTACGGGAATTCCCGCCGCGCACAGTGGGCTGGAACGAGAAATTTAGTGACATTTTAGTATAACTCTTGAACCATAAGAGATATCGGGATAAAATTTGCACTAAAATTCACAAAAAAAATTATGCCTACCCACTGATAATTGTCGAAAGAAATTATTAATTGTTTAAATTTTAATGACTTCAAATAATAATTAAAATTGTTTATTTGTTACATACACAGTACTTCCCAAGATAATTTAAATCACCGATGTCTTTGGTTATAAATTTCTTCGTATTTGTTTACATTTATTATGAATATTTCAAGAAATACAAAGAAATTTTTAACCAACGATATTGATGATTTAAATTATCTGGGGAAGTACTAAATAAGTAACAAATAAACAATTTGAAATATTATTTTAAGACAATAAAATTTAAAGAAATAATAAAAAAATTATTACAACAAATATCGATAGGCATAATTTTTTAATGAATTTATTTTAGTGCAAATTTCATCCTGATATCTCGTATGGTTCAAAAGTTATAGAAGTCAATTGCCGAAATGAAGTTAATTTTTTATTTAAACGCATCATTTTTAAGATTAACCTTAACAATTTGTAGGTACATGAGTATCTGTAATATAAAGAGTTTCTTAAAAAAATCCGATGGTGACTATCGAACCCATGCGAAATGACGTGACAAACTCAGAAAGGTGGACGAAGGTGGACGAGATTTTTACACATTATGTAAAGGAAAGTGTTCTGAACACATTGTGATTTGTCATTGACAGTCAATTGTAAAATTTTTGACATTTTTCTGTCCTACATTGAACATTAAATTTTTAATACATTGCATATAATAATTGCAACTGCAATTATAGTTTCTTAACAGAAAATAATACTGTTTATTGTATAAAAACAAAAAAAAAGGACTGAAATCTTCAACAGGATCGTCGAAATATCGCTAAAAAGATAGGACATTTCTTGGGTGTCAACCGTAGATTCTAAAATGTTCAACTTTAAAAGCTCGGTACAACTACAATTTTCATTTAATTTCATTAATTCTTCCATTTTTGAGGTCAGTGAATATTCGAAAAACAATACCAATTGATTAGAGACATCGATATGAGAAAGTTCATTTCTTGGTAAAATGTCACTAAAATCTTCGATCCAGCCCACTGTGCGCCGTCGCGAACGAACGTGAACGCGCGGTCGAGTCGAATTTTTCTTGTAGCCGCAGCTAGAAAGTAGTTTCCGCGGATGAAAAGAGACCGGAGGCTGCATCGACCCTGCTGAACTTTCTGTTCGCCGATAAAGGAGATAAACTTCTGCTCAACTCGATTCTGCGCGCGGTTCGCACCTACCAAGAAACGCATACATAATTTCTTTTCGCGTAAAAGTTTTGCAGCTTCGGCGCTGCGATGACACGTTGTCCTAGAGCTCTATTCTTCCTCGATTCTCGTTTCTCACGGATCACGAAACTTCGCAGATCGTTGCCGCCGCGACGTGCTACAGGCCTCCTCAGCTCTCTCTCGATGTACAAAACTCCTACTCGCTCTCGCCCTGCTCTTCCGCCTCGTTGTACTCCCCGTCGTCGTCGACCCAGTCCTACGGAGAAGCCTACAGCCCGAACGGTTCCCGGATGGTCGATGGAATTCTTGGCTCCAGAATCGAGGAAGCGTTGGGCGAGGAATTGGGCGATGAGTTGGGCGAGGAGTTGGACAACTTTTCCTTCTGGAACGACGGTTTCAAGCCTCTCCAAGAGAACAGCAATTGTCCGGACACCGTCAAGTCCGTCGATGACGCGCCGAAATGCGACACGATCGACAGCAACGAGCTGCTGCAGCTAGTCGAGGAAGTGCTCAGAGAGACGGAGGAGCTCTCACCAAGACGACCGATCAGGCCCGAGAAGATCTCCGATGTTTCTCGTAACGTTAACCCGAACCCGATCCCAATCCAGATCCCGATCCCGTATCAAAACAATTCGGACGCTACCAGGCTCGCCTACGAACCCGCTCAAAAATGCAATCCTGTGCCCGAGTACAGAATACCCGATATCGACGACACGATTACCAGGACCGATTACCAAATAGACGCCACAGTTCCAAACTACGCGAACGAGAAGAACGAATCTGTTCGCAGCGACGCTACCAATGGCTATCGTAAAGGATCAACGGAACCAGAGTTTCCCACCTTTCCGCAATCGTTCGTTACCAATTCCGTTCACCGTGTCACGAATGACGTGAACAACGTGAACAACGTGAACAGCGTGAACGGCATTGAAGCGCAACTTCTATTTACCGAGCGTCAGCGAAGGCAAAGCGTCGGCGAATTTCAAACGCCGAAATTTACGAAGAATCGGGACGATCTGCAAATACCGAAGACAGTTGCCTGCTTCGAGAGCACAGCGAGCCCTTGTATGCGACGGTGAGTACCAATAATTAATTCACCGATGATTACTCATTCGCTGGAAGGGAACATAACGAAACGCCACGCCGCACAGTGGGCCAGAATGACGCGGTAGCTGTTCACGAGCTAAAAAATCAAAGTCCTCATATCGATTTTTAACGAATGTACATTGTTTCTTAAATGTCCATTACATTCGAAAACGATAATATTAATTAAAAGTATTAAAAACTCTCGTCACAATAAGCGTTCAAAGATCAAACTTTTTCAGATACCGTTTTTCACCGAAAAAATTCCTTTTTTTCGTAACGCTGTCCTGGAAAACCTAGTGAACATTATGAGCCCATTTTTTTTATGGATAGTATATGCGTCTATATTCACGACGCACTTGGAATTAAAAATTTTTGTTAATAACTATAAAAAAAAAGAAATACTATGTGAATTGAAGAGGTCCGTCAAAGTTTTTCATCTTTGACAAGGGATAAGTTAAAAAGTTTTAAAAAGTTCAAGTTCTAACAAAGTGGAACATTTTCAGCAACATCTCCTCTAAAAGATCCTGGAAAATTCACGTCCCAACTCAAACCAACTTTTAAATTATGATAGTTTAAAGTTTAAAGCGTCGCGTGACACGCAATTTCGTAGCGAGTAGCGGCGCACGAGACGCATTGACGACCACTCAGCGGCTCTTGAGAGTGGAAAGACCTAACCCAGACCTATCTTATCAATTTTTTTATATTATACAACCATTGATAAACAATCGAACTTCTTGCTAACTCAGTTGAATCATTTGTAATTGAGAGAGCATAGCATCAACATCGCAGCATATAGCATCACAGTAGTTTTCCCATATTGGAAACCTGTATTTTATCTTTGTTAATTGATTTTTGTTTATTAATAGGTAAATATAATTATAAGCCGCAAATCCGTATGATTAATTGATTACAGTCGGTAACTGTCTAAAATATAATACTTATTTTTGTTTAAATATTTGTAATTTTTTAAATAAGACAGTAATAACACGTTTTTGTTATTTCATTAATTGAAATAAAATTCCTCGATTCAAAAATTACGGATTACTCTCGTTTGAAAGCCTGAACAGCCAGTTTTCAATTATTATTCATTATTCACACGATTTTTCAGACATTTCCGATGGTGTGACAAAAAAATGTTTCCTACAAACAGTAATCAGTAGTCAGTCTTCTACAAATTTCAATATAAAAAATTTTTTAAAAATTGTTTGCTTAATAAAAAATTGAGGTCACCTTGATTATTCATTTATCACTATATATTTCTTATTTAATAACATTATAGCCAAGACGAATCCAACCACCTACTTACTGTGATCTCTAAGTTTTGAAATAACGCTAAAATAGGCGTGAGCAGCTAAATCGTCATTCTGGCCCACTATGCGCTGCGCCGCAGACAGAATCGAAAGAAAAAGAATTAACACGAGTGTAGAGCAGGGTTTCCCCAACTTTTTCTGCAATGGAACACTTCGCGAACCCGGACATTTTAACGGAACACTTAGCTTATTTTTTAGGTTGGGTAATTCCTACTAGTAAAAATTTAAAAAAAATGTTATTAAAACACATTATTTATTTAGTAATTATTTTGAAATATAAAACTATAATATAACTATTGTATTCAATATGAAGTAGATCTGTAAATGTGTTGCAGCGTATAAAACCTTTCCAAATTGTCGCGGAACATAGTTTGGGAAACCCTGATGTAGAGTATAGGAGAAAGTTTGTCCGAGCATCTACTTCTTTTCTTGTCTAAGCTTTTCTTGCGCGTCGTTTTTCCAGCAACATTATACCCTGGCCGTTGTTGAAGTTGCCGTTGGTAAAAGCCAGCGAGAGGCTGAAGGCTGCCGTGGATCCGAAGGAAGTGGAACGCGCTATGCGAAGCTTGCTCAAGTGGTCCCCGGAGGAAATAGCGAAACGAGACGAAGACGGTTACACGTGAGTAAATTAAACGTTCTCACGACGGAACGAATTTCAGACGGATTTCTAACTTGTGGCGTACGCTTTGCTCCTCGTTCCCGGTACAGAACTCTGATGTGTTTGGTGGGAAATCCGGATGAGATCGCGAAGAAACTCGCCTACTTGGCGCCGTTGGTCGAGCGCACTCCGAGAGACGTCCTCTCCTACACCAACAATCGCGACGAGGACGCGCTTTATTTGGCAGCTTTGAACTGTCCGCAATATTCGTACGTCGCCGGATACTTGGCCGCCACGATGTTAGACAAGGGCATCGACGTTAGCCAACAACTGTACAACACCCGCGTACGTTCGCCATCTTTTTCCAACCCCTGAAACTCTTCCGATTTAGATACAATGGGTGTAAAAAGTATTCGTCACGATTTTTAAATTTTTTATCCGTGCCTGTAGTAAACATTTCAAACATGTATTTTGTAAATCTAAGTAAGTTATATACATGTACAAAGTTTCATTGAAATCGGTTGACGCAGAAAAAAGCTATGGGCATTGTAACATGTAAAAATATTTGAATTTAGGGTTTGCGAATCATTTAAATCGCAGATTCTTATAATTTTTGCTATTTTCAATCATTTATATTTCATAACAACCTTGATCGATTTCAATGGAACTTTGTGCATGTTTATAACTTACTTATACCTACCAAATGCCCCTTATAAATTTTCACTACAGGCACAGATAAAAAATTTAAAAATCGTGACATTTACTTTTTTCTTCGCTTTTTTCTTACTTTTTACACATTAGCTAGTAAACTAATCCTTCTAACGTCGCAAAGAAACTCAAGCTGTTGGGTCGAATTTTGAAAAAGTTATTCGTTTTAGAAGGTGTACGAATACTTTTTACACCCGCTGTATGTGTACGCGCACAGCGACAAAATGTCTGGTTTCGTTTTCTTTTATCGAGAATAGGCTCTGATCCATATAACAAACTTAATCTCTGCACTCGCAGCTATTTTAACTCAAAAACGAAAGATTTTTCCATTCTATACAATTTTGTTTTCATTTTTTGCATATGACACTGATATAATATCTCATGTAATATGCACATGTCTAGTAGCTTATTAAATACGAACAAAAATAATATTGTGAACAATATTTTTAAGAATGGCACAGCAATTATCAGTGGTGCCTCGCACATATTATCTCGTATGAAAATTAAACGTACCTGGACTTACCGTCTAATATTATATTCATATCACGAGTCATGAATATTTTGACTATGTCTGGTTTCCTTGCAGGGTAACACGCTGATCCACCTGGTAGCGGGGCAAGGAGACTCCCACGCCGAAATCATGGCCGACTTGCTGGTGCTGAGAACGAAGCAAGGGAACAGGGTGTTCGATCTGTCGAAGCGCAACTATGACGGTTAGACTCGTTGCACGGTTATCCTCAGCGTTCGTTCCTCGAAAAAAATCGAGAGCAACTCCGACAGACATCACCGCGTGCGATAGAAACGCGACTTTGAGGAACGATTGCTGTGCTCGAATTGTCGAACGTTTCAGAATAACACGAACATTCTTTGCGCTTCTTTTTCGCAGGAAAAACGGCTCTGCACGTGGCGATCGAATCCCACGAGCCCTTGACGAGAAGAGTCTCGTCCGTGGCCACGGTGAAGCTGCTACTCGAGTGCGGCGCCGACCCCAGGGACCCAGAGCGAAAATGCGGCGACAGCGCGTTGCATATGGCGGTCTCTTTAACCGCGGATCCCGCTTTGGTCAAGGTATCCACCGAGCGAATAATTGTTTCGAGTAAAGGACCAGGTTTCGAGCACTGTTGCGGTACGTTCGATTCGTAGGTATTGTTGGAGAAACACGGCGCCGACCTAGTGAACACGGTCAACTACAATAACGACACTCCTCTGCACGCTGCAGCCACCGTATCGAACAACGTTCCCGTGGAAAGGCAACGGGAGTTGTTTTGGCTACTGATCCAGGCCGGTGGCCACGCCAATCAGACGAATCGGCAAGGTAAAGTGCCGTTGGCGCTCGTCACGCCGGAGAGGAAAAGCGCGATCAAGAAAGTGATATACAAACGGTCGTGAGGCGTCCCGGGTAACGCTCCCGGGATAATCGACTTGACTCCAGAGTACACTCGAATCGACTAGAACGGAACGAAAGTGCAAATTAGCGATCGTAGTCAAGCGGTATCATCGATCGCGTCGCGTAGGGTTTAAGCGAAATACAATAAATATTTGTTTAGCAATCCAGAGGAGGTTGCAGTTGATTGTTTCCTCGTAGATTTCCCGGCGAGTGGACGGTGGAAGAAAAGAAACGGCGGAAGTAGAACCGACTCGATTAACGGATAAACACCGGAGGACGATTTCTTGATAATTTTCGCTTCTATCGCGGGGGAAACGTCATGACTGACTCAGGGTGTGCGGTTCGGCGTGGCGTGGCGCGGCGCGGCGCGGTGTGGCACAGCCATGTCCGGTTGACATCGTGTGGACGTTGCTACTGACGGGCACTTCCGGTGTGGAAGTGGCGCGACCGATTGGCCGCGCGACCGGTTGCCGTTGTGTTGGTACATAGTTGGTGCGCGCGGTAAAACAATCGGGAGCGTGTAGGACACTAGCTGGACGTGTTTAGTGGACGGAACGCGTTTAAATCGAACGTCGAGCACGTCACTCATTGTCAGCGTGTAAAACCGGCACGAAACGACTGTCCATCTTAATCCCGGCGATCGACCGATTCTGATTCGGTGCCAGACGTCGGCACGTTTCGTTCTACGTCGGAACGTGGACTCGAGAACCCGCTCGATCCGTAATTATTCCGACTGCACCAGACCGATCGCACGTTTTGCTCGAGAAGGGACGTTGGTGTTAAAATCTGATCGATCGGAAGTGAACGCGCGGGAACGGTCGCGATCGTAGCGAACGTTACCTTTTGAATCGTGATCTTGGTGCGCGGAACTGGAGGAGAGCACGAGATGAAGAGCGTGGTAGGATCGATCGTGTTCGCGGCGATTCTCGGAGCCGCAAGCAAGATCGACGAACAGTGCGAGATCGACGAGGAATCGAGAGTGACTTGTCGATGCGTCGGAAGCGAGGTAAGGCTCCCTCTCCGATGATTGATCCGCCGCGAATTCGTCGATCCGATCGTACGACAAGCCGCGAATCTTCTTGTTCTTGTTCTTCGATTCCAGGAGTTCTTTCTGTCGGACGGGTACAACTACGAGAACGTGACGAGTCTGAAGGTATTGTCCTGTAGATCCGCGAACCTGCATTTCTCCAGCCTGGTGGAGGCCAGTCGGATCACGGAGATCATCGTGCAGAACATCCGCGGCCGTCTGATCTTCGAGCTGTCCCTCGCGTCGAAGAAACTTGAGAAGCTGATTCTGTCAAAGATCGGCTGGATACCGATCATCACGAGCGACACGTTTCTCCACGTGCGGACCATCAGAACGCTGAGTATCGAGGACGCGAGGATCGATCGTTTCGAGGAGCGGTTCACGGACATCGCGATCGCCCATTTCGCCATGATCAATGTCACGGTCGAGCAAGCGGAGGGGTTGAATTTTTCGGAGAAAAACGGCGCCACTCTGCGTATAGAGAACAGCGTGTTTCAGAACGTCACGGAGTCCCTGAACTTCGCTTACTTTTCGAAGGTGGGAATCGTTGGTTCGAAATTTCACTTGCAGAAACCGAGTCAATTGTTGGTGGAGGGTGATCGGGTGCTTGTCAAGGATTGCGTGTTCTCGAACGCGAGCGTGAACGTGGTCGCCGCGAACCGCGTCGCCATAAATGGCACGTGCGCGGACGGGAAGAGCTCGATGAGGCTCTCGTCGATCCAGATCGAGAGCACGAACAACCGTCTGCCCACCGAGATCGTCTACACGAAAAATAAAACGAACGAGAAATGGTTCACCGTTCGAAATAACACGGTTTGCATAGCGGGCAACTGCAAGTGCCCGAAAACCAGCGGTCAGGGTACGCACGCGACGACGATCGCATCGTCGTTTGCCTATCAGTTCTTGTTACCAATCGGTCTTTTAATGTCGACGAGCCTCGAATCGTTCCGATTAGCGTTTTGATAGCAACCATCGTTTCGCTGTGTCCGCGATTAATTACGCATTCCCGAGGAACGCATTTATGTAACATTTATAATACCGTTATCGCGAATGCGCAACAATTAAGCTCGTCAAACTCGAAAATCTCACTACGAGATAAAATGTATGAAATAAACGTTGTTATCAAGTCATTGTGAACAAACACCCTGAAGTCAACAACATGGAAATATAAATCGCATATCCTACACACTACTCTGCCTTTACGTTGCTCCGCGGCCAGCAATTTCGATTCCATTAGTGTCTTTATAAATTAGGAACCGTTATATTCACACTACTCTATGTTTTATATGTACAATAGAAGATATAAAGCCATAGAATATAGTAATCACCGATTGAAGACCGTAACATTATGCTTTACGTAATTGATTAAATTTATGTTTTTCTACTTTGCTTTAAAAGTTTGCTTCAAAGTTTCTCATTTAAATTTCGCGCCATAATGAAAATGTAAATTTAGCGCCACTGGACGTAGTGGCGAAACGCTCAAACTGGTAGCCGTCTTTCATCGACAGATGGCGCCACCACTCCTTGGAAAAAATTATCGACCGTTGGTAACGATTGGATACCAGTTTGAGCGTTTCGCCACTACGTCCAGTGGCGCTAAATTTACATTTTCATTATGGCGCGAAATTTAAATTAGTAGATTCGAAGCAAACTTGTACTTTTTTCGTTACTGATCAATGTATCGTATAAGGGCGCTAATAATTTTACGGCTGGATTATTCGACATAATGTAAACACAATACTTTTATTCGTTAAAATGTTTTATTGTGCGATTCTCATGCAATCGGTACACACGATCTCTTATCGGGGTATATGTCGTATATCGATATTCGTATATGTATAAGAACATGGTCACAGCCACATATTGCTAACAGGACTTAAACCCTGCTAATTTCACTTAACGGTATAAGGTACTGAGAATTACATAAAGCGAGAGTGTGTCAGTCAATGGTTTTTTTTTGCAAGAATCGCCGTCGAAAAAGCCTTCTGATTTAATGACGGGATTACAGACTGATTCAGAGCTCCACGTCCATTCGTTTACGTTAGCTTAAAGAATATATACATATGTATATGTATATATATATATATAAATTTTTATATTGTTAAAAGTATGCAAATATTCTTGACTTCGCACAGTTCTAGACCAGCTTCGTAATTTTTGCGTTTCAAAGATCTTCGACAAGGGTCACCCTCGAAAAAATGTAAAACACAGTTTCCCCGCTCGACCATTATCATTAACGGACATGGAAATTCGTCTCTAACTACCCTATTTTCAGTCTAACTTTTGAAAGTGCAACCGTGCTTGGAAATTCGTATTGTAGGGACGGTGTACCCAAAGGGAGCGTTAAATAAGAAAAACTTTGAAATGGGCGTTGCATGGTAAAAAGATAGGGAAACTACTGTTGATCAAATCGAGTTTAATAACGATGCTTTGAATTCGAATAGTTTCCATGGTCGAACGGTCACATGCTTCCAAACGCTTTACGGCCTCTCGTGACGGACAGCGAGACAATGACGACACTTAAAACAAAGAAGACTAGTCCGAAGAAAGCGGTTAGAGCTCTGCACCATTGTCGCTTCCGTTTCGCTTTCGCGATCGCTCGGCCCAATCTCTCGGCCCGAGACACGTCCAGCGTGAAGTCCAAGTCTCCAGCGAAACCGCGGAACCGATTGTCCCAGTTGCTTTTGCCGGATGCGACGACTATCCCCTCGCTGGACGAACCGCCGTCACTGCACTCCAGCTGCTGAAACATCGGTCTTGACACGTTGGTTACATTGACATTGTGAATAGTCGTTCAAAATCTACATCGTAGTCGAAGAAGAAAAAGAACCGATACGAGTACCGGGTAACCAAGATCCGATATTTTACTTCTTCCATCCGACGTGTTTTTCGAGGTCGTCCATTTGTGAGTTAACGTTAAAACTTTCATTTCAGCATAAGTATTCAGCGTCGCTTCTCGGTTACCCGATGCTATGCGAAGATGAAATCAAGCCCCATCAACAATGAGAGGACGCGAGTAATTTTGCTACTGGTCGAAGCGATAATAGGGAACCGAATTATGCAACGAGCGGGGTTTTCTTTCCAACCGTGCACTGTATAGGAATCGACACCGAGCATAAATAATGGCCGATCGCATTCAAGCACGAAACTGCTATAAAATCGAGTATTCGCTATACGGGCACTGATAACATAGGATCAAGAGCAACCCGGACGAGACAGGCGACTTTAAAGACGGAGAAACGTTGCGTGGAAGTACCGGATACTATCGCAACCATTATTTTTGCATAGACCCGTCATTTCACGCGTGTTCGCCGCTTCCGAGGTTCGACTTCCGGTACCACGGTTTTCACTCACCGTTGCGTATTCTGGTTCACCGTGGCCGAGCGTGTTACGGTTCTCCTTCTCCCCGTTCAGTCCGACGGTCTCCTTCGCGTCCTGACCGATTCTGCGATTCGCGTAAGCGTTTCTAGCGGCTTGGCGACTCGGTCTGCTCGAGTTGCAGTTGCAGCTGCAGTTGCAGCCGATCACACGGAATCCGGAAACGGGCTCGTTCGTATTGTTCCGCGCGGCTTGCCCCCGGTTGGTCGGCGTTCCTTGACAGTCCGTCTGGAACACCGGGGACGCGATCCCTTTCTTCTCCACGGCGTTCCCGATTCCCGTTTCTTCGTCGCCCTTCGACGACGAGGAGGACGACGACAGGAACCTGTGGTGCGCGTGCTCGCAGGTGCACACGGAGGTGTACCATCCGGGGTTGTGCAGGTACAAGTGCCTGGCGTTCGTGTACAGCTTCGAGTTCACCGGATTTATTCGCGACGAGCCAGTCCGGTTCCCGCAGCTCAACAGGGACGAGCTCTTGTCGCTGAGCAGTGACTTCTTGCCAGGCAAGAACTTCCCGGACGAGTTCTGACGGTACACGTACTCGTAGATGCCGCTCTTCAAGCCGATACCTTGCGTCACTTTGTGCGAGATGCTCTGCAGGATCTCCTCCGGTGTCATCGCCGTCTCCCCTTCTATCACAGAGTTCAGAGTTTGGGATAGCTCGAGAAGGATCTCGTGCGCGGACGTGCCCGTCGTCTTCTCGTAGTCCCGATCGCAATGCGAGTACGCGTACGCGCAACCGCAACCACAGCAGGCGTACAGGGCTGCAACAAACACCGCGCAACTTGCTATATAAATTGTCAACATTTAATCGGATAACCAACAATTTTACGAGCGCGTGTGTACACTAGGGTGGGCCTTATTTTTTTAAGTAGCAATTTTTTTCACGACGCCCTCCAGAATTGTTCCTTTAGTCGAGAAAAAAATTTGTACAATGTTTGAGATCTATAGGATAAAAGGATCGCGTGACGCATTTAAATTGAAAATTTTGAAAATTTTGAAATTCACCTTAACTATGGAGTATGCTATATCGTTGGATTTGTCTTTTTTTTCTAAATAGGAATATGGAAAAATTATATGACCTTCTTTAAATAAAAATTACGATAATTATCGGTGATGATCGGCTATATTACTTGGTAGAATGACAAATTTTTTATAATAATCGCCGCCACTATTAGTATTTTTTAACGCTTGCATCATTCGTGCATAGGTAAGGTGAATATCAAAATTTTCAATTTAAATGCGCCACGTGATCCTTTTGTCCGATCGATCTCAAACTTTGCACAAATTTTTTTCTCACCTAAAGGAACAATTCTGGGGGCGTCGTGCATTGCATCTCGATAAAAATTTTTCTCCAAGTATAGATTAAGTCCACCATAGTGTACAGGATGTAAAGAAATGTTTGGTCTTGTCTGCCATAGGCGTATTCTACATCTACGGATCGATGAAGATCTGTTAAAAAAAGTTGCCGCAAAATTGTCCTTGACCTTGAATTTCAAGGTCAAATATTTTTTTAATTGCATAATGCATAGAATACAGTGCGTAGAATACGCCTATGGCAGCCAAGACCAAACATTTCTTTACACCCTGTACACTCGTAGGAAATATACGAAAAATTGATTCCTCAAAGGTTCGTTTGTTCTACGATAACCGGCCGAGTATTCTCAAGGGTGAGACTTACCATCGTATTCGGGATTCTCGTCGGTTTGGTAGAGTTCACGCGGGCCAGGGAACGCGGACGGCCAGATAGGGCGCGGGATCGTTTCGCTCTCGTGTATCACGGCTAGTCCTCCACCGAACTGGTCCTTTATCGACAGCGGAACGGTACGAAAAAAGGCCTGGCCAGGGATCGCCGACGCGTAACAGGAGTACGAGCCGCCGGACAACGGCGGCGAATGGCTGGAGTAGCCGGAACTGGTCGAGGTCCGGCAACATCTTCTCGAGTTGTTCCTCGTGGTCGTTGTCGCTGCCGACGAGTCGGCCACGAATCTCGAGAACTCGGCGTCTATCGAGTCAGGTTCTATCCTGTGTGATCGGAGTATCGTTAGGTCTTCGATCGCGACGCCTAACCGCTGCCTTCCGTTCCCGGAACGTAAGGAAACTTTAGGATACGTTTCTTTCGCAGCTGCGACGGATGATCGAGATTGAGACCGACAATAAAAGCGAAGCAACGCTTACGATCGGCGCGTTCTATAAGTTCTATCGCGGCTGCAATGTAAAACGTACCCTTAGTCCCGTTGAAAGATCAACGGGCAAGATCAAGCGAGACCGATCGTTCGGCTATACGAGCTACGCTACAAAAGTGGACGGTATAAATTCGTTCGACTAACACGCACGGTATTGCTCAAGTCGCGTTTTGCATTGAATTTTACGGTCTGCTGGCGAGGAACGGCCTTTACCATTCCGTCTCGTGCAGCTCGGTCCTCGGCACCGCGTACAAGCTGCTGTCGGGATTGCAGCCGTACCGCTCGTTCGGTAGATGTAAGGCCAGCTTTGCGCCATCGCCGTCCCTGTCACCGTTACCGCCGCCGTCGTCTGTTCTGGGGCTGTTCTGGTTCAAATTCTGATTCTGATTCTGACTCTGATTCTGATTCTGGTTACCGGCTGGAACTGCCAAGGCCGTTGCGATCACGCCACTGGAACAGAATATCCCGCGTTCCAGCATCCCCTGATACGGTCCAACGGTATCACCTCTGTAGCAGTACCACCAATCATCGATTCATCTCGGTCGAATCTACAATCTCCATACCGTCGCAACGACTTCCGAACGAGCTATCCGGTGTTCCCTGTCGTCCACGAGTATGGTCTACCCTCTGCCCTGTATGATCTATGATACCGAGGGAGAACTCACGACGACCATTTCAAACAATTCAAACCCCTTGCACTATAACGTCAAGCCAGAGTAAGAAAAAGCTATATATCGACTCCTGAAATCGGAGTCAAAGTCGGGAAAAAATATATCGACTCCGTCTCCAACTTTGGCTCTTTTGTATATAAATCATTAATAAATTTCTCAAATTGATACGCATTTTCTAACTATTTCCTGAAAGTGAGAAAGTAACAGTCGTGTTGTGTTGTATCAGAGTTATCTGTTCCGTATAGTTAGACTTTAATACAATATTTCTACTATCTATTTGGCGTCGGAGTCGGATTCGGATGTAAAAAAAAGAGGAGTTGGAGTCGGAGTTATGAATATTGTCTACCGACTCCGAAGCCCTGGATTAATAGGAAAAATATAGAAATGGGAACAAAATCGATTTTTCGTTTCGTCTACGGAAATCTGTGTTGCGATTGTACGGGGTGCTTCTAGAACGCGAGGAAACGTACCCCAGCGATGGTTCGTGGTTGACTAGGGTGCTACCGCATGGATTAGACGCTGGCTCGTCCAGGGCTAGCAACCACCGCTGCATGCTCTATCCTAGTGCCCGACAGTCGACTAACAGTGCACGCTATCATTCTCGGCTCCCGCTGGCTTTCACCGACGTCTCATCGTCCCTCCTTGCCTTCCCGTTGTTCGACGGCGCTCCTGCAAATCCCAAATAAAGTCCAGACAAAATACATTTGCACGGTCGAGCACACCTTGAAATTGAAAAGCGCGGTCTCGACTAATTGTTCGTGGTTCAAGGAATCGGAGAAACGACCAATAGCAAAGGACGTTCGGCGTCCTTTTCGGAAACGATTTCGTTCTCGCTAGCGCCGGGCCACGGATATACATACGTGGACGCTCTTTAAAAAACGATAAGTTTTTAAATACGATTTGAACTTTTTGAGAAGTTAGTGCAATTCATTTACTACATGATGTGAAAAGAAATTTTTTCAAAAATTGCAATTGGTCGGAATTGTAAAGAAAACACTAAAAGTTGCATCTTATGCAATTATATACATTGTAAAAGTTTCATCGAAATCGGTTGATGTGGGAAAAAACGACAAGCATTGAAAGATATATGAATCCTTAGATTTATCGCAGTTAGAGACCGAAAATTGTGAAAAATTATAATTACCATCTTTAAACGTCTGTAGCTCATTGCAACGTTGACCGATTTTAATGAAATTTCAGAATATGTTTAATTGATAGAGATCTACGAAACGTGTTTTCTACATTTTCAATACGAGCCCACATAAAAAAAGTTGTAAAACATAACTTTTATAACTAACAAAAATTCTTTTCACGTTACGTATCAGAACCGATTGTTCTAACTTCTAAAAAAAAATCCAAGTTGTGTGGTCGAATATTAAAAAAGTTATCGTCTTTTTAAGAGTGTCCGAATATTAGTGGGAGTCACTGTATCTGCATACGGGCGCGTATTTTTGGATTCCTGATCGACGATCAACCTGGATTCCTCGGGACATTCGAGTACCGGTCTTCGCGCGCCCCACTCGTCTCTCGCGTACGTTTTCCACCACCTTTGTCTTCGGCGCAAACTTATAGGTGTCGCAATCGTGAACGTCTGCACGGTGTACAGTGTACAATATCGCGCCGAGCCGCGCCGCAGCCGGTAATCGAGCGAGATCATTGTATTCTCGGCTTGTCGCCGGTCCCTTCTTCCATATTCAGGACTAACCTTTAACGTGGCGTAATCGGAACGACGATCCGACACCCCGAGGATCGTCTCGCATGCTAGGTGTCGAGGAATCGCCTATCCGCGAAACAAGCACGATCGTTTCGTACAAGCTGTGAACCCGGGAGCTATTCGAAAATTCTGTGATACTTATTTCCTCGGATACTTTTCGCTGCACGATTCGAGACATTACCAAAAGCATTATTTTACCGGAGACCTAGAGATCGATCCTAGATGACTAACCTAATATCTTGTTAACTAATTACTAATACTTAACTAAAACTAATATTTAAAAAACTTGTTTCTTTGCAAGGTAAAATATTTTTGTTAAATAAAAACATTGCACCTACGTACGATTGCTTCATCGTCTCGAACTAAAAGAGGAAGGACTTGCGATTCAGGGGGATGGAAACTCTTATAAACACCGTCTACTCGATTTAGTCCTGGCATCGTTGAACAGGTTCGGCGGTCTTGTAAGAGCAGAAGGATTGTCTGGTTCAATTCATTATCGCCCGCACAGGTTTCACAAGAATTTATTAAGCGATCGTTTCGTCACTCTAATGCCGTGCGATGCCTTTCGTTTTCACTGAGCCCGATCGAAGCGTGGCGGGCAGGCGGAGAGCTCGATTCGAGAATTTGTAATTCTAATTTCGCGGCTAGGTCGGGACCCATCGACACCGGATAACGTCCGTCGCTTCGCGTCGCATCGCGTGCGGCTAACCGCGGCTCCGTGATTTTTCAACCGAAAACGGACTCGTTCACTCGGAAAAATCGGCTGAATTATTGGTCGGTTCGGGTCGGGCTGGGTCGGGTCGGGTCGGGCTGGGTCGGGTCGGTTCGGGTCGGGTCAGATCGGTCGCTGGTTGGTCTTCCCTGGCAGATATTCGTCGGACGAGCCGTTTAGTATTGATGCGGTAGATGATCCATGTTTCAAGGTCGCTTTCACATTCGTCATGATCACGTAAGAAATTGGACAACGTGGAACGAGTGTTACGTTATCCAGGACATTCCACGCTGGCCTGGCAGGAATGTAGGGTAATGTTATATTTCTGTAATATAACGCCGGCTAAACGAGCCATCGTAATCGTTATCTCGCCGCGGAATCGCAACTAAACGCGCTCGTAAGACGTCCGGGGACGGTTTATTTCGGACTAGCCGATTACGATTACTATCGGGAGTCGAAAAAAATTATCTCCGCGAATCGAGTCGGCTTTCGTCGTTCGGGTAACCGGGACATTGAAGCCGATTCGTTCTATGATCGGTCAGAGGCTCTAAAACGGCCCACAGACGATGCAATTTATCGTACAACAAATCGTACAAATTAAGTTGCTTCAATCGTCTGAACGATAATTGCCACGTTTGTGGTGTGATTGTACAATTTGTAGTACAAAAATCTGAAAATCTGTTGTACGACGCGGTTGGACGTACGATTTGTAAGATTTGACCGTTTGTAGGCAATTATTAACTGATAGCGAACTAATTCTAACAACAAACGGAAAGCTTATTCGTCCATTCTTAAATTATTTTTGAAATCTGCCGGTTCATTGGTACGTAGTTCTTATAAAAAGTTCATGTTAGAATATACATGCCGTTTACGTAACCAATTTTTTCACCAATTTTAACATGGACATGTTTTAGGGCTGAGGGTCATTCCAAAATGCGTGATGACACCAAAAGTGCGACACCAAAAATTGTAAGAGGGGGAGGGAGAGAGAGAGAGAGAGAGAGAGAGAGAGAGAGAGAGAGAGAGAGAGAGAGAGAGAGAGAGAGAGAGAGAGAGAGAGAGAGAGAGAGAGAGAGAGAGAGAGAGAGATTTGTTTGGGACCTCGCCGACAGCGCCGAACGTAGAAAAGGACAGCGCGTGTAAACACGGACCGATCGAGTCGATGACGTAGAGAATTACCCCCCACTACCGCGCCCGGGCGCCCGTCCGGACGGGACTCGCTCTGGCCGGCCGAGAGTCCATGACGTAGAATCGGGTATCCCCACTACCGCGCTCTGGTTGCCCGTGCGGGCAAGACTCACGCTGGTCGGCCGGGTGGGGGTTTAGGGCTGCGGGTCATTCCAAAATTTGCGTGATGACACCAAAAACTGATACCAAAAAGTGTGACGCCAAAACCCCCCCTCAAACATATCCATGATTCAATGTGTTTCCATGAAGTGGAGAAATTTATAGATTTTTTCTTTCCCGCACACTTTCTTGGTTTTCTTGAAATAACATTACCACAAGTGCGGCTGTTGTCCTTTTTGATACACTCGGTTCCATCGCGAAAACGTACCGCAATACGATTTCGTACGATTTGTTGTACGACTGTGCGCTCGTTTGTGGACACAAGTGGATACGACTTGTCTTTCAAACTGTCTGTGCAACTTGTACACCTTAGTCGTACGACAAATCGTGTCGTCTGTGGGTCGTTTTAGTGTTACAATAAACGTTCGTATTTTCTTTATCCCATATTTTCATAGTAACCTATGCCTGCACGTTTTCAGACGTACCCCTTAGTTGGTGTAAAATGTGCATCCGAAGCTTTTAGGACGATACTTATTTCTATCGAGAAAAGTCAAAGAACGAGCGTCCAAAGTTTCGGTTCTCTCAGCAGCGAAGCATCCTCTGCAAATAAATCCTAGAATTGTTTCGATTGTAATCGATAACGTCTAATCAACGGAAACACACGTTTTGTCCAGGTTTTCTTGATTCGATATCGCGGGCCTCTGTAAGGCGCGAGGCGGTTCGCAAGCAGGAGAGCGGAGATCGACGCGCACGATACACGATGTGCCAAAGTAGCCTGTTTACTTCACAAGTTACAGGTACTCCAATTACCTAGTACCATTGGATCAGCGGTGCAGGCCGTAGCGCCCCGGCGTGGCACTCCGCATTCCGTCACCTCTTGCGCCTCTTGCACCTCTTGCACCTCTTGCGCCTGTTGCACCACTTGCGCCTCCACTTTCACGTGGCTCCGCCGCCGCTCCAACGATCTTCACGTATTACACACGATTGCACCCTGGAATGTCGATTGAAGTTACAAAAGTCCTGTGCTTGGAGAAGAATGCGACTCGCGCGATCGGCCACAGTAGCTCGATATCACGCGGATATCCACGACTCCGCGGCCCGGTCCGGCCGCGACGCACAGCGAGCCAGAATCGGGAAAAGCTGGACTAAATTCGTGTCTCTATTAATTATACATCATCGATTTCAAACAGAACGGTTTTAAGGATAATTGTGGTGTTACTCATGATTTGAAGAGAAAGGTGAACATCCATGTTTAATTGGCATGCAAATATTCGCTTAGGGACAGAACGCGGCATTCAGTTGGACAGACATATTGAATTGAACTTGACTAATATTTATTTAAAACATAAAAAATCAGATATAAATCTGCGTGCTTTTCAGTTCAGCTCAACCAAATACATATGTAGTAGCTTACGAAAAGACATAATTTAACCTATTTTACGACATGAACATTTTTTAATCAATTTCACGTATTTTATAGAATCAGCCCACTGTGCGACATAGGAAACCGAACCGCGGCTACGCTACAGGTTGTGCAATCGACAGAGGTTTTTTCTCGAGAATCGCCCGTGCCGCGCCGTGTCACGCATCCGCGAACGGAGGAAAATTGATTTGACGAATCGACCGGATCGAGAGCCGACAAAAACAGACAAACAGCCGGCGAACAGGGAAGAGAGAACCTCTCGCGCAATCAATTAGATCGCGATCCTGTAATCCGTTACGAGATTACCGCGTAACTCGAATGATTTGAAACGCAACAACACCGCTACGCCTCGCCACGCGTCGCCAGGATCTCTTCGATCGCGATTTAATACAACGATCGATCAACCCTCGCAACGATCCATACGGTACAACGGAGGAACGTTCCAACGATTCGGACTCGGCCTCATCTCGCTTTCTCTGCCGATTTACGTCTTCGAGCCGTTTTCTCGACTTTGCATCCTTTTTCAATCGCCGCGCGGTCCTTTCTAAATGGTTTCACAACACCAAATTCAACGGGCGATCGTAGGCAAGCCCTCGCGATCCTCTTTGGTCGCTTACCAGCCCAACGAACCGAAATTGTTCCAACGATTAATTTTGGGAATCTGCACGATTCGACACCTTCGATGTCGAATCATCACAATATTCCCTACGATCAAACTGGAAATTTCATACAGATAGCTAACAATTACGATTATGCTACTGTGCTTCAGCTTCCAAGGACATGGTAATTTAGCGAACGAGACAAAATTTGGTCCAAGCGGATATGGTACAACAAGAGTTCATTTTTACATGTACGACAATCATATCGACGGTCGTTAATTTATCGATCAACGAAGAGTTAGAATGTCGCTGTCGTCGCGAGAATTTCCCAAGACGAGAGAAGAGGGACGAGAAGTTAGGAGAATGGGAACCCGTCGCGCTGAATCGAGAAAGAAGAAGTAGAAGAAGAAGCGGCCCCGTAGAAACTTTATCTTATAGGGAAGATCGTGCGGGAACGCGAACGGTCCACGAAACGGAGCCGCGAAAAATATTTGACTCGCGAACTTTCACTCGCACTCATTCAGGGCCGTCCCATGAAAACACATCGCCCCACGTCTCGAAAAATAAATGCCCGACTCAACTCAGCTCGACTCGACTCGACTCGACTCGACTCGACTCGACTTGACTCGACCCGAAAAGAAACGAACTTGTCTCTGACGCAGCGGTCGTCTAGAGCTATCCGAAAAAGATTCCCATGGCCACTTTCACGGCATCGAAAGCGCCGTGTGTAATTTCTAATCGACTGGACACAACAACCGCCCCCCCTTCCACCAAACGCACCGACACCTCCGGGGGTTTGCGAATGGTGTCACAGTAGAGACTGGTCTCTTTCGAGTAAATAAAACTCGTGCGAAAATCCCCGGGACCAAGAATTCCTCCCAGTACAGATAATTCCCGTAGCGATAGAAAATTACCGAAAAATCTTGGATTATCGTTTCTAGAGAATTGTACTAGAATTCTGTGAAAATCGGAACTAGACCGTGCGAGCGTAAACCGATTTATACATAGAGACGGAGGAACTGTCGCGCGACTTTATCGGAAACCTCGTTGAGTTCTAAACGAAAAATCGAGAAAAATACGAGGATTCGAGCGAGCATCCGCCACTTGTTCATTAGAATACGAAATCAATGTTGAGGTCAGCGAAATGTAGGGCACGGATCCATGGGACCCGAACAGGAATTTTCTTCGGGAGCCGCAAGAAAGGCAAAACAGCCCGGGGCGAGGAGCAACTTTCATGCATGCAGATTCACGTTTCGGTACAGGCTCGAGCACGTATACGTTTACCTATACCTATACTTATACCTACACCTATACCTATACCCCCGTACCTACATACCTATACATATATACTCGCACGTATAATGTACTCGGACGTCCTGGTCGTACGAGCACGGGACAATATAATCTTTTCTTTTCCTCCGGAGAAAGTACAAAAATAACAATTGCTTCGCGGCAATGAGCAGTGCCTCCCGTCTCCATATTCATCGGGCAGACCGTGGATTACGTCAGCTCTCTTCTCTGGTCAGTTCGCGAACACATACGTGCCTCGACGGTCAACAAGCGAATCTTTATTCAGAGACGGTGCGAATGATTTAGCTATCGATCGATCCTATTATTTACGACTACTCCGTGTGCCCGATAAAAATCTGTTTAACGGCCAGAGAAAGATTGGAGATCGTGACGTAACTGCCGGCGATTCTATCCTATCGTTTATGGCTCGGCGACTGATATAAACCGGTTCGCCGTTGAAAACGATCGGATATCCCTCGGTTTCCTACTGATTCTGTCTTTTTGTTCTATTTTTTGGATCTTTGAAAAATTGGTTCATCGTCCGAGAAAGAGGAAATTCTACTCTATGGTTCACGATCCCATGATTAAACGAGAGCCGAACATTTTCTCGCGTTTTAAAAATCAACAGTTGGTTCTCCGTCTCTGACAATGGATAATCGCATTTACATATATGTACATTTGGGTGGACCTCATTTTTCGACCAAAAAATTTTGGTCATGAAATAAAGATATATCCAAAATTTTAGATCAATCGGACGACAGAAAGGCGTGCCTAATCGAGCGCGAAGTTTTGAAATAGAAAGTAACTGCGCGCTCAATGTAATGAGTACATATATTGAAAATTCAAGTTAAATATTTTAAACCTCTAAAAATATTATAATTCCTTACATGTACTCAAGTACAAGTGTACTTTGTACGAATTAAGATTATTTCACATTAATTAGCCTGTCTAATTTCTATCCGCCACCTTCCCGCTAACAAGTCCGTTTTCGCGAAGCACATCCGGTTAAAAATATTATGCTCCGATTAAATATAACATATTTATGACGAACGTTAATTTCTCTACTTTTTAAATTAGTATAAGAATACAAGTAAAAGAATTGGTACATACTTTCAATAAAATACATAAAATTTAGCATAAATATTGATAAAAATATGATAATTAGTTAATTGTTATATTGAAAATATTACATTTTGGTACTATTATAATCAATATTTTGACACAAGAAGAACATTTAGTCATAATAAAAAGTGTTTCCTTCAAATATTCCCATGCCAACAAAATTTCATGTTTTTCGCAACTTCAACGTCAATGAGGCACGCCTTCCCCTTATCCGATCAACTTCAACTTTTGCAGGAACTATTTTCTTACCCAATAGCACAATTTTGGGGGGGGGGGGGCGTGAAAAAAATCTCGCAAAAAAAATTTCACCAAGTATAGCTAAGGTCCACCCTAATGTACATTTGCAAACAGGAAGTCTGCAGAGTTAGAAAGCGAACGCGACGCGGCGCGATGAGTCGCTGCTTCCGAATGAGAAACATGCCACGGAAAGATCTTGCGATAGGTAACCGGTGACGGCGCGGCGCAGCGGCGCGACGCGACGCGACGCGGTGTTTCTTCGTCGAAGAACGAAGTCACTAGGGAAGAATAGAAGCCAGAAGCTTAACATTTTAACCGGATAAAAGAATAGATGGGAAAGATACGAAGTAATCTACCTTCTACATCGTTTCGTTCGTTCATCGGCACCTTAGACCTGTAATAATTTTGCCAGTAGCATAAAGCATCCAATTTCGTCGAAAGAACATTCGATCTTGCATCGCACATCAATGGATTCCATTTTCAGTAGATTAACCTCCAATCTGCGTATAGGGGTATAAACGCACCCCGAACTAACAAAAACGTACATGAAAAGTTGCCGAATGGAAAATTTCCAAAGTTCTCTTAGAAATGCTATCTGTGCACATATTTCACACATGATTTAAAAAAAAAATGGAAATTACTAAATTTATTATGTTTATTTATAGAGAATTTTTATATATTCAATTCAATTTTTTAATCTTCTCTACCGTCATGAAAATCAGTAAAATTTCACAAGTACTTATGCAGTCTAAGTTTTTTCTTTACATTTTGCACTGAAAACATGCATGGGGTGTAATTACGTTCCAGTACAGGGTTAACATTAGAATATACATATGTACGCACGATCAAACGACAATCCGAATAGTAGACATGCATACATACGTGCGTATTATAAACTCTGCAGAGTAGCGAATCGTTTCAACGAGAACAATGGTCGCAAGAATGGACCGTTATTTCGCGGGAACAATCAACGGGGCAAAACTAAATTACATGGCGCCTCCGTTTACATTCGTCGTTCCCTTCAACCACGATCCGAGTGCTTCATTGTACATCTCGAACGCGTACCTTCTTCGATACGCGCACGGCAACCGCTTTAAATTCGCAGGCGTGATAATCATTTTCTTAGGGAAAAGTGATTCGACTTCCCCTTTCCTTCTAATAGCTCCAACGAACAATTTACTCTAGTGCCTGGTTCGTTCGAATTTGATTGTTTTCGACGTTTGCATGATTGTGTTCTTTGAAGAAAACCGTGGCGATGGTCCATGGCCATCGACGAAGAAACGCAACGCGACGCTACGACCGATTTAAGTTACGAAAAGGGCGAAGATTAACGGATCACGAAAGCGGACGACCAGGATTCCTCCGGAGGACGCGCTCGGTGGTTGAGAAAGATCGACTGGTGGACAGACCCTGACTTTTCGACCCGTTGCACGATGACTCGTGGACCATTGATCGTCTCATGTTCTTGTATCCTCGTCCTTCGACTCTAACATATGGCCATCCTGTCAAGACTCACTCCGTTTCGTAACCCTCGTCATCGCGGAGGGTCGCGCGACGTAATCGCGGCTTTTGCTCTTCGATCAAATATTTACAACGACTTTTCCGAGTTATTCGGAACAACTATATTAGGTAGACGCGCGAACCAACGGTACCAATTTCCTTCGACGGAATCGGAAGCCTATAAACGCTTTTCCAAAAACTAAATATGTACCAATGATTAAAGACGATGAACGCATTTTTGTAATTTCCATGAAATCCTATCGGTTTGACCGCTAGGCGCTTCTGCTATCGAGAAAGGAATAGAAAGAAGAAGCGTCGACCACCGATCTACGGTTCCAATATGTATCCCCCAAAATTAACCCGTAGTCGCAAACGTCGAAATATACAACGATTTGTTACTTTCGACAACAGAAAGTGTCAGAAAGCTTGTAAATTGATCACGGGTCCAATACTACAGACCCTTCTCAAATTCGATTTGAAGCTGACTGTAAGTTTGCTCGCACGTGTCGCAACGAGTCTTTTTTTATTCGTTTGTCGCGAAAGAATCGAGAGGCGAGTTAATAGTTTCCGAGCCTACCGAAGATGGAAAGTGCGCATGTATACCTACTGTTACCACCGTGATACCAGACGAACTTTCTGCAATGACCTGTGAACCACGTAGATCTATCACAACATCGTCAACAACAGAGGAGGTTTGCTCTCCTTCATTTCATCGAACACGTACTCAATTTACCGTTTCGTTCAATCTGTTGCTATCGGGAATATCGTCGAGCCAAAACAGTCGAGAGACTTCGGTGGGCGTGAACGAATTACGGTACGCGAATCGCAAAGCGTGAATCGCATTTGCGAGTAATTTTAATCTTCCGAAGGTAACCTCGAGGATTCGTTACAGCTGTACATCGAATTAGAGATGGAAGCAAGGAATGAATCGAACGAGGTTTGTCCCGAAAACAAAGAGTCAGGTGGGTTGCACCTGAGAAAGCAGTCAGAAGAATGAGTAAACGCGTTGATTACTGAACGTCATCGCACACGAAGCCGATGCAGGTGCCAATGCCGTCCCGGTGGAATCAACATGATTTATGATCGAGCCACAACAGTGCACACCTCTTAATCGTATCGACCAGTAACTTTCTACTGTTCGATTAGCCGACACGCAGGTGTTTAGCAACAATAATTCTCCAGTTTCGTTAACGCCGAGCCATCGAAATATGGGTTTCATAACATAACTGGCATTAATTTCAAAATTCAATTCACGTGGGTTTCAATAGCAAATTGTTCTGTATAAATGGATTTTCGAAACGGTACTAATATATTTGTATATTCTTGGAAATCTTCTAACGTCTAACGATATACAGTGCTTCTATTATTAATTATTTATCAACACAGTCAACCCTCCTATAACGCGATTAATTCGTGTCGCGTTATAAGAAACTCAGAATCAGTACAAATCAGATCAAACTCGATTGGTAGAAATCGCAATTTTTGCTCCGCATTATCAGAGTACCGCGTTATAGGAGAGTGTGCTGTAATATTAAAAGCGAATATTATTATTTTTAATATGAGGAACAACTTAGCATTGTAATAATGGCAATGTCCGATCGACATGCGAGGACATTTATCGACAATTGATCGAGGGTCGTGGCGGCATTATTCGTTGGGCATTGGGTAAAGTTCGGTAAATATTTTCGATATTAGCGTAAAATACCTTGGTCTGTATCGGTGTCTCTGAACTGACAATCAGTCTGTCCCAGTCAATCTTGCGATCGACACCGTGTACGGAGGAAGCTGAGCTCTTTGAGACGGAGACGGAGACGAAAACGAAAACTTTCACGCGCGTGCCAGCGCGACCGTTACACTCGCACTCGCATTCGTGCGATCTTGCACTCGCGGACGCCCAAAGGAAACTGAAAGTCCCGTTTCGTCGCCGAAAGCCCCGTCCGTCAGCTCGCAAACACGGCCGGACCCATTGAAATCCTTATCCTCGTACCTGTTCGTACATACACATACATCTACCACACCTGCCCGAAATAATTTTTGTTAACTTTTCCAACGTTTGTGTCGACGATTTTGTATGCTCGTCAATCTTTAGAACAATTAAAACTTCTATATCGTATTATTTTATTCAAATTTTCTAAAAGAATTCCTATATCACTATCGATAAAAAAGAAAAAGAAAAAGAAATACAATTCTAAATTAATAGGTTGTGCTTGAAATTTTTAGTAAGAGATTAATGAAGACTATACGAAGCCAGAAACATATTCGTAATTTGAATACATTAAAAAATAATAATGAACGAAACACCAGTAAACAAAACGCAACAATCAAGAAACAATGAGAAAGAATTTGATTACGATTTCCGAATTTGTTCCGATTCGAATATATTTAACTGACTTTCATCATTAATACATTATAAATCCTCTTTATAATTTGAAATTGTAGATATGTATTGAAATTTTGAATTTGAATATATAATCGAACGTGTAATCGATGTATATTCGATATGTATCCACTCGATGATTCGATTATCGATACAAAATAATAGGGGGGAATATGTAGGAATAAGCAGTGTATTTACAATCTGCGCGTGTGGTGTGCGTTGAGCAGTGTGAAATTGCTTTAGAAAATAAATTTGTAAATAAACATCCTATCATATAAAATGGCTAATTTTACAGCCGATTTATTCGATGTTTTCGAAGAAACGGAAGATGTGGAAATAATCCCACCGCTAGTAAAACAGATTGACTCAACGGCGTCGTACAGTGAAACGTAAGTTGTTTTCCTAACCTCTTTGCGACATAACCTTACAATTTATTTTGCAATGTGTTTTCTAATTTTTCAAATTGATACACAGAAAAACGGTAGAAAGCAGTGGGAAACGGGAACTCGATTCCACTGACAACAATTACGTGGAAGTTTCAAAGAAACTGAAGTCGGATCTCGTGTTAGATGATCTAAAGTAAGTTTACAACAAGCGACGATGTAGAATATACACTTTGTAAATTGGTTATTTTGTTGTATATAGCATAGAGGAATTAGCTCCACGCATCAAAATCCATACTATAGAAACGATCGAATCGTGCACACATGAAGTTGCGGTTCCACCAGATTACGAATATGTACCGTTGGAGACCAAATCAGGAAAACCAGCCAAAGAATATAAATTCGTGTTGGATCCCTTTCAAAAGGAAGCGATACTGTGTATAGAAAACAATCAGTCTGTTTTGGTATCTGCTCACACGTCGGCCGGTAAAACTGTTGTCGCCGAGTATGTATTATTGTACTAGGAACGTACGAGTCTCCAAGGAAACCTGTTACAGACTGTTCGTTTTACAGGTACGCTATAGCATGCTCGTTAAAAGACAAACAAAGAGTAATCTACACTACTCCCATAAAAGCGCTGAGTAATCAAAAGTATAGGGAGTTCTTTGAAGAATTCAAAGACGTTGGTTTGCTAACCGGAGATGTTACCATCAATCCAACAGCCAGTGTTTTAATTATGACTACGGAAATTTTAAGAAATATGCTCTACAGAGGATCAGAGGTTTTTTCAATACTTTTAAGTTCTAATTGTTCATTTTATTCGTTAGGTGCACTAATGAATAGGATGAATAAGTTAAAGGCGCAGAAATCGTTACATTGTTAATAATAATACCGATGAGTTTAATGTCGTAGGTAATGCGTGAAGTCGGATGGGTAATCTTTGACGAAATTCATTACATGCGTGACAAGGAAAGGGGCGTTGTATGGGAAGAAACATTAATATTATTACCGGACAATGTACATTACGTCTTTCTTTCCGCTACTATACCGAATGCGCGACAGTTCGTTGAGTGGGTCGCGCATTTACATAAACAGCCTTGTCATGTTGTTTACACGGACTATAGACCAACTCCGTTACAACATTACATATTCCCCGTTGGCGGTGATGGGATTCATTTGGTTTGTAAAACCGTATCGATATAAATGATTAATCGAAACACAGTTGTTAACAAATAAATGTGTACAGGTGGTAGACGAGACCGGACAATTTAAAGAGGACAACTTCAACAGAGCAATGGCGTGTTTGCAACATGGCGATGCAGCTAAAGGGGACACGAAAGGCCGTAAAGGCGGTTTGCGACGTTCGAACGCTGGAGAGTCAAATATTTTCAAAATGGTCAAAATGATTATGGAAAGGAATTTCGCGCCTGTAATTATCTTCAGTTTTTCGAAGAAAGACTGCGAAATTTACGCGATGCAAATGGCGAAATTGGATTTGAACACATTGGAAGAAAAAAAGCTGGTGAACGAGGTGTTCAATAATGCCATGGATGTTCTGAACGAGGAGGACAGGCGTTTACCGCAAGTTGAAAATGTTTTGCCACTGTTGAGGCGTGGAATAGGAATTCATCACGGTGGACTTTTACCTATACTGAAAGAAACTGTGGAAATACTGTTCGGCGAAGGTCTGATAAAGGCGCTTTTCGCGACAGAAACATTCGCGATGGGATTGAACATGCCAGCTCGAACAGTGTTGTTCACCGCGTCGCGAAAATTCGACGGTAAAGATTTTCGTTGGATCACTTCCGGAGAGTATATACAAATGTCCGGTCGAGCTGGTAGAAGAGGATTGGACGAGAAGGGCATAGTAATACTGATGATCGACGAGCAAGTTAGCCCTGTTATCGGCAAAGCGATTGTACAAGGAAAAGCGGACCCCATCAATTCTGCGTTCCATTTAACTTACAACATGGTTCTGAACCTTTTACGAGTCGAAGAAATTAATCCGGAATATATGCTTGAGAGGAGCTTTTATCAGTTTCAAAATCAAGCCTCTATCCCCGACTTGTACAATAGTAAGTAGATCATTTATTTCCTCAATTACATATTACAATTTGGTATAAAATGATTATTTTTACAAATGATTACAGAGGTAAAGGAATTACAAGCGGCATATAACGCAGTGGATATCGATAAATATGGTCAGATATCATCTTACCATGACATACGTGAACAACTCGATCGTCTTACTACCGAATTCCGATCTTACTTGACGAAGCCGGAGTACTTGCTACCCTTCCTGCAACCTGGAAGGCTAGTTAAAGTATGCGTTTTTATATATATATATATATATATATACATTTTATCTGTATTACTTACACATACAAGAGTCATGTCTTCTAAAATATTCATAATATTCTAGGTAAAGAATGAAAATGAAATGTTCGATTGGGGTATTATAGTGAATTTCAAAAAGAAAAACCCAAAGAATCCAATGGGAAAGGAGAACACTGTCATTATTATTGATATTTTACTGCACATTTCTAAAGAGTCCAGCGAAGGGTGTCCAGTACCCTGCCACGAAGGCCAGGAGGGTGAAGTGGAAGTGGTACCTGTACTGCACACGTTAATTTCTCAAATAAGTTCTCTCCGGCTGTATTATCCAAAAGATTTAAGACCGTCGGACAACAGAAAGAGCGTATTAAAGACGATACAAGAAGTGAAGAAAAGATTTCCCGACGGACTACCACTCTTGAATCCCACTACAGATATGCATATAGAAGACGAGGCATTTAAAGATATCGTTAAAAAAATCGAACTACTTGAAGAGAGACTGTACTCGCATCCCCTGCACAAAGTAAAGTATCTGCCAACTCTAGTCTTTAATGCTTCAACCACCATACATACTAAATACATTTTTATTTTACGTAAACATAGGATCCGAATGTAAATAAATTATACGAACAATTCTTAAATAAAGAGAATTTGGGTGTTCAGTTGAAGCAAGCCAAATCGGAACTGAAAAAAGCCAAATCGATACTTCAAATGGACGAATTGAAATGTAGAAAAAGGGTATTAAGAAGGTTGGCCTACTGTACAGCGTCTGATGTTATAGAATTAAAGGGCAGAGTGGCTTGCGAACTGAACGGGGCCGATGAATTGTTAATGACCGAGATGATCTTTAATGGATTGTTTAATTCGTTGAGCGTACCACAAATGATAGCGTTGATCAGTTGTTTCGTTTGTGACGAGAAGTCGAACGAAATGCCGAAGTCTACCGAGGAATTGAGTGGTCCGCTCCGACAAATGCAAGATTTGGCTCGCAGAATAGCGAAAGTATCTACAGAAGCTAATTTAGAGTTAGACGAAGACAAGTACGTGGAAAGATTCAAACCCTATCTCATGGATGTGGTATATGCTTGGAGTAAAGGGGCTACGTTTTTACAAATTTGTAAAATGACAGATATATTTGAAGGTATATTGCAGATTTTTATTTGTTTTTTTTTTTTATTGCATTGTAAACGAAATATAGGATAGACAGTATCCAATGTATTTTTATATCGTAGTTATTATGTACTGATCTTAGTCGTTAATCGTTTAAAATGCAAAATCGTAAATATTTTTATTAGTACTTTAGACGACAGGTCTATCGTATGCTTCGTTTGCGATTGCATTTTTATATTGATTTTCTTCCCAGCTAACTTAATTTTGATTCCGTTCATTCGTTTAGGTTCAATTATACGATGTATGCGGCGTTTAGAGGAAGTTCTTAGGCAATTGTGTCAAGCAGCAAAAAATATTGGAAATACGGACTTAGAGAATAAATTCAGCGAAGCAATTAAACTTATAAAACGTGATATTGTCTTCGCCTCATCTTTGTATTTATAATAAAAATTCTTAGAACGATGTGCTATTATTTAAAATATAGTTTTTTTTTATTACGAGTTCTATTTATATATCTTTTACAAATCAGGTTCTTTCCCGACTCACACTTTAAGATACTTATTAACATAATAACGACAAACAAAAGACAACTTTTGTTTGAGGTTTTCAGAAGTAATTTATTTCTAGTAATTTAAAATATACAATGCACATGCATGGAAAGGACTTCTCTTTTTTCTTTTTCTTTTTATATACATATATAAATACATATATATAAATATTTTTATATATAATATATTTATATATATACATATATATATACATATAATATATAAAAAACCACATTCGTCGTACGAATTAATAGTACGGAAAGATATAACATAAAAATTAATCGTATTGTATAATAAACAGAACTCATATTAACTGACAACTATTCGAAACTTTGTAAAGTTTTGAATAAATAACACTTTCAGAATATTGCAATGCTTAGTTTCTACATTTTAATTTAATTACAACAAATTACTTATACTTATCGTTCTTCTAGAATTACCGTTTCTTGAGGACAGAATTTTAGGTCCATGAGAGTAAGTTGCGAATCCATGGATGTCAACTAGAAGAAAAGACAGAATTTGATCACGTGTCGACCTCAAAAACTTATGCCCAAATTTCTTGTGAAAACATGAATGCAAATTCTTTGGCTATAAATGAACGCGGTAGAAAAAGAAAGGACGCGAAGAAACATCTATATAATGAGAACTCAAATGCTTACATCATCTACTTACATCCCTTCGAGGCCAACTACATAGGACCTTGTACTCTTCCGTAGGATAGCCCTCCACGATGAGAAAATTAAGAAGGGTTTGAAGCGGTGTGTCCGACTGAAATCTGCGCTCCAGATATTTCCCAGCTGGCAGCCACACTTTAACTTTCAGTACACCGTCTCCTACCGCTTGCTGTGGTTCAGGTGGGAGATCGTCTTCTAGGGCTCGTCTATGAGCTTCTTTTTTTGCTTCTTCGACCAACTTTTCATTTTCTGCTTCCTCTTTTCGTCTCTTTTCCAACTCTTCTTCCATTTTCTTCTGTTCTTTCGCTTTCTCTTTTGCTCTACACAGTGATACATTTTATTTCAAACATATCGTCTACTTTTTTTATCACAATTAATTTATTATTTATTTACCTATCCGCAGCTAAACTTTCTTGATAAGCTCTGTCTTGTTCTTGCTTGACTCTTTCTCTAGCTTGTCTTTCTTCTTCGACATCGATGTCAGCGCGCCTGTATTCCTGTTAATTAAAAAATCGAACGGATTAAAATGTGACGCGGATTTATCCAATCGCTCGTATATATGTACAAAAGCATTTCCATTCACCTGAAATACATCTACAGCGTGAATTAAGTTGGTCAGCAGATCACTGACTCCCACATTACCATGGACTGTCGTGAATATTTCCGTGTTCGACCTGATTCTCATTATAATTACAAGAACGGGTAATGTATCAACTTCTATATTGTTCATAGCTAATGCTGCAACTGATCCTAGCGTCTCTTTTACTGATAAAAGAAACCTGAGATTCAAAAGTAACTAATTACTGAGAAAAGCATTATCTTTTTAAACGGAAATAGTTATTCGTAAAACAATACGTACCTCTGCTTATTAAACTCGGAAGTAATATCCCAGCCCCATACAATGAAATTTGCAGACAATACTTGCAGTACTGTTTCGAAGCCTAATAATTGTGCGCAAAATACGTTCGCTAGTATACTGTTATCGTGATGTAAATAGACAGCTAACAATTTTCTCTGAAATAAATCCAGTTTATATTTCACACGAGATATTATTCAATGTAACTATCGATTCGAGTGAGTACAAACCTCTTTTGCTGGCTTTAAACATGATTCTTTAACAGCGTCCTTAAATTTGCCGGTAAAAAATTCTGGATGCGCTTGTCCGTATCGTTTCTCGAATTCCTCGGCAAAATGCAGCGTTCCCACGGTCTCGTCCATAACATTATCTGGCACTGTACGAAACACGATTTAATTTTATGAATTTATTCACGGTCAGCGGGCTAGAAAATATACTTACTAAGACGTTGTATTTTAGTAGTGGTTTTAACATCTATGAAAATATCATCATCAACGTTGAACGAATCCTCTACGTCGTATGCTTCCTCTAAAGAACTATCGCTTTCAACCAGGTCTATAACTTCCTAAGATCATACAAAATATGATTTATATAATACATAATTTATAGATTATTTATTCATATCGGAAAGTACCTTTTTCTCCTCTTTCGATGGTAGCTCGGTAACGAAAAGATCATGCTCTGGATAAGAGATTCCAGTTTGTGCTAACATTATGCTATCATTTTTCACTGTACTTGGCCAGCCTTTCCATTGTTGATTTCGAATAGGAACATTTATCAATGCATCGATACCAGTCTTTACTTCCAAGACTGTGTTCGAGCCATTATACCTTAAATTGTATGTTTTCTTGTGTGTTTCGTCTGTGATATTCAAGGTGTATATTTGAGTCATACGCTCCGTGCATTTCGATTTGTCACTAAAAATATAATAAGCGCACTAAAATTGCCATTCACGCTATTAAACCATTATTTTCGCAAATGTGCTTACTCGTCTGTCATAAAATCTGGCGAAGTAAACATGTACAGGGTATTCTCTTTTGGCAAGTCTAATGAGTGTAATGGTGTTGAAAGCGATTCAGGTGATTTTTTCCATCCACGAAGACGTTGCTCACAATGTGGAACGTTTGTCTGTTCCCATATAAGTTGCCTCAAATCCTCTAGAGATAACATGTTTCAATTAAAAACTAATACCAACTAGTATTAACCAAAAATATCAAAGAAAGTGTAGCGAGTACTTACTGACAGATGAAGACTCGGATATATTTATTATATAAACATGATTAAGGTAATTAACACAGAATGTGAGTGTCCTTGCTCTTGCATAATTTTTATATTTACTCGTCCCAGGTTTTGAATTTTCTATAAAATCCACTTTTACGCTATTCTTTGTATCGTTAACAGTTTGTGACGACGACGAAGAAGATGAATGTGGCATTCTTTCGATTTCCTCTATCATTTCTATATCAGGACTCATTTCGGAGGGTAATTGTTGCGTACCACTAGGCATGGCTTGATTTACTGCTGCCTACATAATGTTGTAACATATTATGTTACATTGCGCTGATTATAGAAATAAGTTTATATATGTATTTACCAATAAATCCCAACTTGACTCCTCTAAATATTTAATGGCATGTCCAACATCGTCGATTCCAGTACAAGCCTAAAATAATATAAATAATTGTTACTATTTTAAATGTGTTTATACGAACAAAATGATATCAAGTTTAAAGGGGGATGTATGGCAGATGAAACTGTTTCGTACTTTGTTTTACATAAACGACACATCGCAACTTTTTAAACAAAGACTCTGTACGTGTACAGACAAAGAGACCAAGATTTTCGAACACGGAAAAGGAACGATGAAAAATACGCGATATGAAATAGCCAAAAAAATATTATTATAGTATTTTTTCGGATATTCTAAAATATCATGGAAAACTCCGGCAGATTGCCAAACAAAACAGAGAAAGCATCTCATCGTTGATAGTCGTCGATATTAACTATTGTCAATGTCATTACTGCAAATATCATAACCTCAAACTTTATTTGTATTTAAAAGTTAACAAAAAATCGAGGCTTGAATGGATCACCTGAAAATCAGCCAAAATCTCGTCTCGTGTTCCAGCCATTGTGTCCACGTTCACTGTCAAATTTGAGCAAATATGCGAGTCACAAGAACTGCTTCGTTACTTCACCAATCGTTCCAAGCGACATGCACAACGAATGCAAGCCATTGACGTCTTAAACCTCGCGCTAGCTTGAAACGAACATTGAACTATCTACCTATAGTGTTTATATATTTCCCTTTGCGACATCAAACAATTGTTCGCATAACTATAACGGCCGAAATCAGAAAAGACGTTCTCACTTCTTGACTTAAAGTTCACCAGATACACGCGAAAAATTCCGATTGGTGAAACCTTTAATCGTTATAACTATTCTCCAATCGTATACAAAAGATGCATGACGTACGCTTTATGATCGCACAGAGACAATGATCATGTAAATTTTAATTATTGTACCACCGATTTGAAATTATGCAACGAATGTTATCTTTTGTTCACAATTAATGCCCACCGTATAAGACACGAATCGATTGAATTCTTTGTTTCAGTTTTGAAAAAAAATTAAAGTATGGTTCCGATAAAAACTTTTTGTAAAATACTACTTCAAGTATTTAATGAAGTAATGACTAATTTGCATGAATCAATATTTAACGACTTTAAAAACTACTTATAATATATATTGAAACAACGGATATTCATTAAGACTGAAAAACGTATATATAAATAAGATCGAGAATTTATTTACTGTAATATTATTTTACAATGAATATTTTGAACGGATCAAGCTTTTTTAATATAATAGAATTTACACGGCCAACTATGTTTGCTTGAAAATTATTATGTTGCTCTATGCCAGTAATGGGCACGCTAGGGGCCCCTGAGTTGCCTGCTTCTCCCACCAACCTAGTCAGCTATGGAGGCAGTGTCGCCAGGTCGAGAAAATCGAGGGGAATACAGGTACCCCCCAGTACCCCCTCTCTGATGGCCAGAATCGTAATATGTGACACGTTACGCGTGCACGACGGGGATTGAGTGGGACGGAGGGCGAATAGGTTGGGGTGGGTGACGCGTTGCGTGTTGCGCGTGGTGCTGGAATGGGATAGTGGAAGGGGAAAAGTAGGGGAGTAAATGAGACCCGATTCGGTCTCATCTGGCGACACTATATGGGGGGACGTATGAGGGGGGAAACGAAGACACTGGAAGGCACGAGGCACCGCTGCGCAGCGAAGGTGCGCGCTGCACGAAAGAGTGGTTGGTGGGGGACGCTCCGCGGATCCACTGATATAGTGCGTGGATCCTGGCGGATCCTTCTTGACTGCGGCAGTCAAAAATGCCCATCACTGCTCTATGCCGTGTCGCTTAGACCATATATACTTATAGACCCGGCATAGGTATAGTATGTGCATACAATGCCGTGTTCCGAGATTAAAAAATATCTGGTGCCCACATGTCACGGAACGAGATAATTCAAAATGGAGGATAGTGTATGAGACGAAGCACCTGGCTGTTGCGGTATCTGTATATTGTTCTTACTCTTCTTTTTTTAAATAAAATAAGTTGTGAAGAAGTAAATACAGATTTTATATTATCAACTTCTACATTAAAATTTAACTTTTTCCAAATTATAATCGACAAAACGAGTTAGCCATATTTAAAATAATAAGAGTAAATAAGTAAAAATGAACGAGTAATAAAATAAAATACATGTATATATGTATATTACAGTTACAGTTTCCATAAATATTTATACAGAATGAGATGCGATGACGATTCCCCTTTCCCCTTTCCAACTTCAGCTTCGTGGTACTGCGATTTCTTAACATACTATAGCACTTTGCCCACATAAATCGTCTGCTAGCCGGTTTAATCTTGGAACATGGCAGACTTATCTGCACCGGGTCTATAGGTATATATGGTCTAAGCCGTGTCGTATGCAAATGAAACACGTCGAAATATCCTCCGTAACTGCGTATTTATATATCCGCCATTCTATTGCGCACAGTGGCGGTAAATTTGAATCGTTTATTTTCAATTAGAAACATCTCGTCCCAGGTTTACTGTTGGATTCCTCATTGATGCTGCATAGCAGACTTTGCTTTACACACTGTGTTATCAATAGTTTCGATCCTTCTATACTTAGACCATATATACCTATAGTATGTGCATACGATGCGATGTTCCGAGATCTAAAATTATCTGGTGCCCACAAGCCTCGATTCGAGATAATTCAAAATGGTGGATAGTGTAAGGGGAATCGTCATCGCATCTCATTCTGTATAGTATAAATATTTATGGAAACTGTAACTGTAATATACATATATATACATGTATTTTATTTTATTATTCCTTCATTTTTACTTTACTCTTATTATTTTAAATATATTTAAAAAATAAATAATATAATATATTTTATATTTTACATTTTACATTTTACATTTTATTTATATATTTGTGTATCTCGCTTCTATTTATATGCTTGTCTCACTAGTAACAACTAGTAACCACTGGCAACGCTTTTACCGCAACAGCCAGGTGCTTCGTCTCATACACTATCCTCCATTTTGAATTATCTCGGTCCGTGACGTGACATGTGGGCACCAGATATTTTTTAATCTCGGAACACGGCATTGTATGCACATACTATACCTATGCCGGGTCTATAAGTATATATGGTCTAAGGTAGGCGCTGTCAATGAGCATAGCTTGTGCATCTTTTGAAAATGTGACGTCACAGTGTCTTTCAGCTGATTTCATCTTTCTGACACGGAAAATTATCTACGCCGTGTCTATAGGTATATATGGTCTAAGCTGGTCTAAGCTTCTATACATATATAGTAATCATTTCAGAAAAACTGTTATTCTTCGGTAGATGATCTACATCTATTCTATTACATAGATAGACAGATCTATTCGATCTTTCTTTGTATTTTGTTGTGTGGCAGCACCATGGCAGCACTGTTGCGAACAAGTTGCTAGCCAATGAGGGCAAAGATGAAGTAGTTTCTCCTATTCTTGAACGTCACTCGAACGAGTAGACGGTAAGGAGCGTTTACGGCACAGATTTAACCAGACGATGCGAAAAGTATACAGCTTTAGTACCGTGACAGCAACCACAACGGTCTGTTGCACGTCCTACGTGAGATCAGTCGTAAATTCACGGTAGTTGTATCCATTGTCAAAAAGAGAGTTTTGTTGCGTGTATCACAGTCCGCGCGCGTGGCCAACAGAGGAAGAAGAGACTTTTTTTTTATGCCTTCCACGCCGGGCACCACCACTTTATCATGATTAAATTATTCTCGTTAAAACAGGCGAAAAAGGATGGCGAGTCACCAAAACCTGGTACCCAGAAGAAGGCATCTGCAGCACAACTCAGAATTACAAAAGGTTTCATTGATGACCTTTTATCGTCTTTTTTCCTATTTTCTTGTCTTATTCTGTTGGCTATCAACTTTATTCAGCACGCGAACAATCGAACTTCTCTTTTGTAAAAGCCTTTCTCCAAGTTTTTTTAATGTTTCTTATATCTATGCAAAAATTACCAACAATGATTCAAGCGACTCTTGTTCGATCATTTTTATTTATAAAATTATGCTCTTAAGAATCTGCACTTTGTTTTTAGCTTCCTCTTACACTAATATGTACAATGGTATATAATATACGCATGTTTAAGTTCCTTTTAGATTGCTTGTTACACTACTGTCAATTGGAGTACATAAATAGCTGCTCTTTGAAATTATTCCAAAACCTTGTTGCACTGAAAAGTAAGACTAAATTAGTTAATGGTTTCTCTTTTCCACAGATATAAATGAACTAAACTTGCCAAAAACATGTGGAACGGAGTTTCCTGATCCCGACGATCTTCTTAGTTTTAAACTAATTATTTGTCCAGACGAGGTAAAGAATTACAATAATGTAAGATCATTCTTTCAATCAAGTAAATGTAATTTCGTTATTTTTTTAGGGATTTTATAGGGGTGGTAGATTCGTTTTTGGTTTTAAAGTTGGACCAAACTATCCACACGAGCCACCCAAAGTCAAGTGCGAAACACAAGTTTATCATCCGAATATCGATCTGGATGGCAATGTGTGTTTGAATATCTTAAGAGAAGATTGGAAACCAGTTCTCACCATTAACTCTATCGTCTATGGACTTCAATATCTCTTTTTGGTACACGATATAACATATCGGTGAAATTTTTTGGTCCGAATAGGATCAGAAAAATTCTATTAACTGTGCAAAGACACACTTTTTTTGAGACTATAGAATATCACGGTGGAATCTTTCTTGGTGTGCCATTGCAGGGTTAAATGCATTAGTAAACCAAAAAACAGATAAGTTACACATTTTGAGAGAACATTGTTTCTTGTTCAGGAACCTAATCCGGAAGATCCACTAAACAAAGATGCTGCTGAGGTTCTACAAAACAATAGGAGAGCGTTTGAGCAGAATGTAGCGAAAGCAATGAGAGGCGGGTATATCGGCTCGTTTTACTTCGAACGATGTCTGAAGTGAAATAGTGCTCGTTTCCTGCGAGGACACACTGAGGAAAGAGACCGAGAGTAAAACTTCTCCCTGTTCTGAACGCGTTCCTCTCGTCCATCACGTTCATTTATCGACAAACCTCTTTGCGTCTTCTTGATCTCGAGTGCTTCATACCTTTGGTCGCCGAACCATCGGTAGAAAACGAAACAAAACAAAAAAAAAAAGAAATAAAATAACGACATCAATGCGTCGTTCTCTCGGAGTTGTGGGATACATTTTCTTTTTTCTTCTTGTTTTCTCTTTCAATCAGTATTTTGCGGAAGATCGCAGTTGTCTTAATGCTTGCAAGTTTCTTACTTGACCGATTCATTGGTAAATACAAGTAGAACTTATCAAGTAGCGATTGTTAAAAAAATTTTCTCAAATATTGAATCTGTGATTACAAATATTACGACTATCCTTTGCTAGAAATGTATCTTTGGCCACGATCGCTCCAATTTCTCTTGCGATCATTCAAATTTATTTGAAATTTCTATCCGATTGGAATTGCGGTATCTGTGCCATTAAGAACACCAGCCGATATCATGAGTAGTGGTCAAAATTATTGCAACTCTTCTCTCTCTCCCCTCCCTCCTTATCTATCTATCTATCTATATCTACCTATCTATCTATCTACCTATCTCACTTTCAATGAATTAGTCACGACCGTAGCCAATTTTTTCGACAAAAAAATATGTATATAGATATGTAATACGTGTACAAGATTTGCAAATGCATATGCAATAGCGATCGTCGCAGCTCTTTTCACGAACGTGTCTCCGCTCTGAGAATCACTTTTCGCAGGATATAAATTATTTTCCATGAGCGGATGTATCCTGCTATGCTCTTTATCGGAAAATCACGTAATTTAATTTATGTATCGATGGAAAGTGGAATATAAGGCTGTTAAGGAAAAACTTTTGCATTCTTATCCACATTTATCATGACCCTAAAGTTGCAATCCTGTAAGTGCTGAAACAATATTCGATTGATAATGACATGTTAATTGTAAAAGTCACGCTCGATTGTTGTTTCGATCCTTTTGTTTTTACGATCTACATAGACACAGCGATTTCTGCTTACTCTTTTCGCCGACGTAGCAAAATGTGTAACAATATTGTTTCAGTGAAATCATTAGACATTTTACATGTATACTTTTAATAAGATAAACATATGAACTTTACAGAATATTTCATGCTCTGGCAATAATTTCATAAATATTCCAAACGGATGTTTAAAAAAATAGTTGGAGATACATTTTATACAAATGAACTCTTAGCGAGTCGACTACGTCTACCTAAATTATAAACCTGTAGTATGAAACGTGATTTAAAGAAAATATACAAACAGACACATTGTTGACCTATGGTGTACGATTACTTTATCAGCATTTTGAAAATGTTCGTTTATTTACAATTCATTATGAAATTTATATCGATTAATGGAATCAACGCTACGAAGTCCTGAATCAAGCATGCCCTCAGAGTTAGCATTAATTTATTATACTTTAGTACAGTGCTTACGAGAAACTTACAAACTAGAGAAGCGTCCTAGCCTCGATCCAACTTTGCTGTCCTTAATTTAGGTCCCATCTACGTCGAGCATGTTCTGAAGGCACTTTTTCGAGCGCTTCAAGAGCGATCGAACAACTTTCTCCTTTTTGATCTACTTTTCTCTCTCTCTCTCTCCCTCTCTCTCACTCTCTCTCTCCCTCACTCACTCTCTCTCGGTCATCCACGCCTCTCACTTTCTTTCGTACCAGAGTTATCATTCTCATCCTAAGAAACCTTTTCCCTTCTCGTATAAACAAAGATTCGATCGCGCTGGACAATGGATTGGCGTGAGCTCGGCGAAGAAGCACGGCAATTTGAAAATCGAGATCAGAACATTTCCCTGGAATCTGGAAATCGAAATACACGAATGATCAAGAGAAGATACAAAATCCTTCGTGTGGCACGATTGAATTTTTTATGTTTTGTAGTTACTTTAGATATTATATATATACATATTAGAGATATATATATATATATATATATATCTATATGTCTACACACATATAGACATTATATAATTTTGTTAATCGTGAGACATAATTACATTTTTACTAGTGCTTGCAATGAGAAGAAACGTGCTTCTCCGCAGATTCCATCGTGGAATGGATTTCCAAACGCTCGAAAGGATGCTACCATTGTTGTATGTACCGAGCTATGATCATGAAAAGCCAAGAGATACGTGAAAAAACAAACAACAACAAAAAATCGCTCTCGATTTTCGACATGACTCATTTGCACAACTCGGTTTCAACTCGAAATGGGAACGCGTTACTGTGTCGATGAGGATACTCGACTCGGATGCTTCGCAATTTATTTACTTACTTAAGCTAGAAATATAAACGACTGGGAGCCTTTATCGGGTCAGAGGCGCTCCGCCGAAGTTAAACGATGTGGGTACAGTCTGCGAGTGGAAGGCGTATCCTAGAGGAAGAAGTCAATATTTGTTTATAGCCGCTCAAAATTATAATAATAGCAATTCTGTCCGAAGAACTCACCACCACTCTGTTCAATTCTTTTACTTTCCAGAGCTGCTTTGCGCTGATCCGCGAGGAGTATAATTTCCTGTAACGCCTTTTGCTGTTCTGAAGTCAAATGATCGGTCAATCCCCTGTACCACACTGTATCTGATCTTTCGATATCTGAAGGCACAAGTAAACAAATTATACACAATTTTAAATACAAAATTCGTGTACGAAGAAACGCGACTGCAATTAAAAATATGCACGTACATTATCTTAGGTTTACTTACTTTGCATAACTTCTTTGAAAACAATATATTCGTCTTGGTTCGTATCCTCCGAATCCAAAGGCGTAACATAGCACTCGAGAGGGGTTTCCTCATTGGCATCGTACTCCGAGTCGTCACCGTCATCATCCGATCCATGATCACCATGGCCGTCTTGAATCGAGGCCGATACATTGAAACCATGCTGCGCGGATGATCTCGTGACCCTATCTTGAAGCTTCTCCAAATATTCTTGGCTATCATCATCAACTTCATCTTCGTCCGATGATAATACCTCTGCCAAAGTATAATCAAATGACTAAACTGTCCCTTTTTATTTACGAGTTCCTACTCCTATTTTTTTTAATTAAATTACCTTCTTCGAGATCGCTACCGTCGTCATCGTTTTCATCGTCATCCATGTCGGACACTTTAGCCGCATAAGCCCTCTTCAAACCATCAAAAAGTAGAATTAAAGATGGTATAATTTGTTGAGCGCATTCGTTCACTGCTCCTGGCCTTGCTGGACCCATGTTAATTAACGTGCACAGTCCAAGAACACAGAGTTTTCTGTCGTGCAATCTAGAGAGAAAATTGTACATACAGTTTGATCGACAGTATTTTAACACTTGTAAAATCGTAAAATATTTACCCTAGGAAACAGTCAGTATCGTGTATCCATTGTTTAATAAAGTGAGACGCAATTGGTTCTGTCGACTGCCCGAAATTTCCTTGCAGTCTGTCCATTGTTTCGAGGCACAATGCTGGGTTATAATAAAGAGCTGCGATTACTACTTGTAAACACATTGTTCTTAATTCGGAGGTTTTCACCTCGCGCATCAAACGCTCCAGTACCAATTGGACAAGAGATGGTATACACTAAAAAAATGATTTCCAATGAGCACCACTTTGAAAACCAAAGAATTCGTTTGTATGCCAAACTTTTGAGAAATTATACCTGATCGATGTGGCCTTTACATTGAAGAATTATAACTTCTAACAATTTGGCAGCGTGGCATTCTGGGTCTTCTCCAGCATCTCCAGTCAACACCTATCAAATAAAGGTACTTCGTAATGTACAAGAATTCGCGGAGTGAATAAATATATCGATTTCTAACATACAGCTTTGCACATATTAAACATAGCCAGCACGTGGTTCTCGTTAGAAAGAAAAGCCGGAGTGTCCACTGTGATGTAATTGTGAAGGGCAGGCATCATATCGATAAAATATTCGAACGCATCTTTCTGGAATAGTTGGTACATCAATTCTAAGACTTTCCACATATCGCTAGAAATCGACTGGCTAGTCAAGTCATAAACCAAAGAAAATGCTTCTTCGTAGAAGTCTGCAAAAATGAAAAGTATTAACACATTAGTTAAAATAATCTTAGTTAATTAGTTAAAATAATCTTAGTTATGTTTAGTCGGTACACAATGTTACAGCTTACCCATGACGCTCTCTCCAAAAATATGTGCAATAACCTGAAGCACTATAGGCCGCAACTGTGTCATAATTTGTGGCTCAGTAATCATTGCACCCAACAAGGTTTCTATTGTATTTAACAATCCCATGGCAGTTATGGCTTTCTCGTCACTGCCTTCATCAGTGTCAAGCACTTGGCTAAATGTCGCAGCCTAACGAAGCAAGTAGTTGTTATTAACTTCTCGACTTACTTTAATCAAAAGTAATTAAAAAATATTATACTCACTAAATGCTGGCACATTTGTACAGCGATCGGCATAAGCTGATTCGAATACGTAGAAACAATTTTCTGAATAACAGTCGTTAAATCATCGTTCTCCGTCTCGCGTACGATATTTAATAATTCAAGAGTAATTGGTTTAATCAAGGGTTCTATATATTTTTGTGCTTTATCTTGAGCGGAGAGAAGCATTTGCAAAGCGATAGCAGCCTCCACCTTAACCGGTAGATCTTGGTCCCTTAAAAGAGCGTTCGTCGTCAATCGAATTGCCTCGACTAATATTTGCTCTTGCTTGAATTTTATTTCGGAGAAGTAGTGCAACACCCAACATGCCTAAAACAACCAATGTAGAAGCAAATAGTCTCTTGAAATGAAAATTCAACAGGTCGTTAACTCATTAAAGAACGCTGCTGCTTACTCTTGCTCTCATATGTCCGTGAGAACTATTGAATTCAGGAAACACATATTGTAACAACATTTTATCCATCTGTTCTTTGTAAACCTTCTTCTTTAATAATACATTCGCTAAACTTCCGACCTATAAGAACATTTTTAAATATCGCCGCGTGACTCGCACAAATGCTTTTAATTTAAAAAAACGTACCATGTGCAACGCGCCGTCCTTTTGTCTGGGATCTGCATTCGGACTAGTTAAGACTTCCATGCAGAATCGCATGGTTTGTTGAAGCATGCCCTTACGCATCTTGCAAGCGGAGCGTAGAAGAGTCTGTGCTGCGTTTACCGGGGATACAAAATCTTCAAAGATATCTAAGAAACAATAATTTTCCATGTTATGAAAGAATGAGGAAAAGAATATTTAAATAAAACCAATGGGCATTTTCTAAATATTCTTACCGAATTTCACTCTAATATATTCATGCGGATTGTTATTCCAAAGCTCCTCGTCTGCTGCAGAATATGAAAGGATTGGAAAGAGTACATCACGAATAATCTCAAACATGTGTGGTTTCAAGAACTTCCACGAATATGCATGACTCACTCTGGAAATGTAAAACAGGAGTTTATTGAGCTGGGTCGTTTTAAGAATTCTTACTTATACAAGCTGTATTTGCACGGTATTCATGGCACAACTGGAATGATGCTGATTCTATGGGAAAACCTAAGCCGAAAGTATAGTCTCAAATATGATCGTTTTCTAAGTACATTTTTGGCTAATTGTTTCATATAAAACTCGACAAGGTCCAAGGTATATGTATCATAAATATAGATTCCCAATCAACTTAGATTGCTTTATGCTTTCATACCTACCCTTGATTAATGTAGTTGATTGATTGTTGAATCACTCTCGGTGATACGTATATATTTCTCCGATATTGGTCCAAAATCTTCAAAAGAACTTCGAGTATACCTCCACTGAATGTTCTCAGGTACCACTCAGAAAACTCCTTGTATTCTTTGGTTACATGCCTAGGACTGCCGTATCTCTCAAACATTTTGTAAAGAATATGAAGGGCCCATTTTTTACACTTCCACCATGGCAAGTCTGCTCGTTCATCGTCATCGAAGTCTGGATTATTCGTTTCGGGCGGAACTGGCCTGTCAGCCACTTGTCGCACCACGTCCATCCATTGTGAGAAAACTTCTTTCGAAATCAAGTCCAGAGGAAGCGTGTACTGGAACACAGATAATGAAACCAAATAGAAACTAAAACGATAACGAGCAAATCAAATTGATTAACGACGAAACAACCGGGAGTCGTAATACCGATAAAATATTTAAGCGGTAATAATTTTTTAAAAATTATAAGTTGCTTACCTGTGTAAGAGCAAAAAATATTTTTAATATTTGTTGTTGAAGTAAAACTGACTGTTCCGAAGAATCTGGCAGAAGTCGTAATATTAATTGATAAATCATAGGGAACAAGAGATTCATTGCTTCGTTCAGTGGCCCTCTTTCTTCTGCTTTCTTATACCTAGACGAGATCATACGATGTAAAACATTATACTTATTTTTCTACGTGTAAGCATAATGTTTAGTAAAATACACACTCAAAATTTTTAACAAGTTGATAAAGCGCTAATAGGACACCTGGCCAGCAGGAAGCATCTGAATTCTGTAAATATATTGTAATTTTGTCCACTATTTGTGTCCATCTTCCAGGAAAGTCGTGTTTTACTATATTATTGACACAAACTGCCAATTGCACTCTGCATCGATAAAAAAGAAAATTATTATAATCGTGTTTAAATGTACAGCATAGTCCGTGATCACGATTCATGAAAATAAATGTACCTGATGAGTTCTGGAGCATGTACAAGAGCATCGACTATCGCATCACGAATCATAGCTCTATCTTGTTCGTGAATGCTAAACTCCACGGGACCATTGTCGCTTTCTCTGTCAGCCCAATATTTTGTAATTAAATTTTTCAAGTATATTACACCTGCATCGATACAGAATCATTGGTAACCAATTTTTATTCTATCTACGATAAAGATCATATTTATAAATTACCAGCTTGTCGAACAGGCATTTCTTCTGCAGTCATTACCACTTGGAGTAGTGTTGGTGCAAAACCAATAATTTTGTGAATCTGAAAACATATTTTATATTAAAAACTATACCGAATCTACATTTATTCCATGCGCATTACGATGAGATTCTGTAATTTAATATATGAAATCTAATATTTTCTATCTATACTTGGAACAACTATAATCAAATCTATAACAATTATTACAAGTAAATATGAGCGAACAATAACTACTTATTATGTATATAGCACAATATTAATATGGAATAGAAAAATATGAGATTACCGTATAAACCACGCCAATATTAAATTAAAAATAGGACAACAAGTTGATTATAGCAAACATATAGTTCCAAATAATTATAATCTAAACGATTTAATAATTATGCAAACTGGAACTATGCAGCTATTTAAGGGGAATGAAGTTATTACTCCAATAAAAACTATAGCTACAGAAGTAAGACGATACAGAAATCGCAATGCATTCAGAAATTGATCTATGTGTATACGATCAACTGGAAAAAAATCATTAGATAAAAGAACTTGCAATTAAAATAAATGAATCAAGAAGATGATGAATTTGGTTAAAGGTCGTTCTCAAGGGGAAAAGACTACGAAACGATCGTAATCAAGGACTAGTGTTTGTAATTGTAAGAGAATCATTTTCAAGAATTATTTCGACGATTGAACTGCAAATTACAAAGGGGAAATGGTAGTGAAGAAAAAAAAAAGTAATCGTGGGGAGGCACATGTTTCTGTCGAAGTGTCCACCGTTCGAGCACGTTTTTCAATTCAGTTGACCGACCTGATTCAGTTGCTCTTCGGCTTGTTTTTGTTGCGCTGGGTCGATCGTGGCACGAAGCAATTCTGTCACTTTTCGTACATCCATGTTGTAATTAGTTTTGTGTTGGCTGGTGATGTCCAAAATTTTTCACTGTTCCTCACGAATTCGACCCGGCGCACTCACCTCGCTACTCCCTCGTCACGTGACACAACAATATGGCGGACGTGAGCCGATCTGGTGTTACATCCGGCCATTAAACACTCGACGATCATGTACTTAGATGAGCAACCGAGATGTTTCGGATGATCGCAAAAATTAACCTAGATAGTAAACTCCATGCAAAATCAGTGAATTTATCATGGACACAGAGCGCATGCACATTGAAAATTGGTCCTCGAGAAACGTCAGAGTTTCGTCTTTGTAGAACTCCGTTGCGTCTATATTATTGTACTCATTGTCAGATGTGCATGGACTACATATGTATATGTAACAGCTATATTTGTTTATAGGTCATCGGTCGGTCAAAACATTGCGATAGTAATATTGTATGTATCATATATAGTTGAAACCGTACCTTCCGTTTTCTCTTGTTGATTGCAAAAGATAGGAAGTTAACGCCAACGGTCGAACAATATTCTCGGCGAATGAAACTATCGTAAATCGTGCTGTGAAGTCACAAGGCGTTAACATGTTGCAATTAATAAATCTTCCCGATATTGTTTTAGAGACGATTTTGTCTAACCTTACGTACGACGAAATTTCTCGATACAGAATTGTAAGATCATATTCTTTCGTTTTGGTCGTGTAGGAAAAGACACATAATTAAGTTTCTGCGAATTCAATTTTGACAGATTTGCAAGCAGTTTGACCGAATATGTAAGAAGTTATTGAACAGAGGTTTCAATTTGATGGAGAAGTATCACGCGCAATGTTTGCGTGCTGTAAAAAGTCAACTACCGCGAAGGGAATCGGAAAGGAGAAGTCATCCTTTGGCACGTCATTGTGATATATTGACAGCGATTGAAACAAGAATATCAATGTTATCCATGACATTCATCAAATACGTGGATCTCAATCTGTGTTGTTTTATCCCTGGCAAGGTAACATAAGCTTACTATCCTAAAACGAATATAATATACTATTATTTTTAATATGCATTCGTTTGCGTCAGGTTATCGATGAAATTTTTCGTGTTCTTCGTTTAATTCGCGATTCAAAAACTCCGCCCAGAGCCCATGAAATACTTCAGGAATTAAGAGATATCAGTAGTATGGCTATGGAACATTTCGATGAAAAGATCTTGCCAGATTTAAGGCACAGCATTTGTACCTCCGTTGTTAGTAATGTAGGTTCTTACGAACTACCAGGTGGAAGTCTGATGATTTCTCACCATACCACCAATCCAACTAACACAACGCTGCCGCATAACTTTAATTCGGATCAACTGAATCAGACTTTTAAAAAGATCTATAGTCGCACTAAAAAGAATAAATTGTCTGTCCTATCTGTGAAAGGTCAAATAAGTAAAATGAAACTTCGAATGAAGAGGCAGGGTTTTCAAATGCGAATGCAGAGTTTAAAGTTGCAAGAACAAGCGAAAAAGATACACGAACAAGATACGCAATTGGCAGAAATGAGAAAACATTTGGAGGAATGGGAACAAAAAATGGTCGACTTAACAGCTGGATTAAGTCGTGCCAGAGAAGAGACACAAAAGCCTGATTCCATAGAGACCTGTAAAAGAAAGCTCATTGATCCAACAAATGAATTACAAGCGAAAAGGTGTAAATTGGTAATAGAGAGAATAGTCAATAATATAAAAGCTTGAACGTCTCATCGGTTCGTTCTATGTACATAAAAAGGTTGTATATGAAAAGCAAAATTATAGCACATTTTACCTTTCTTGTATGTTTGAATTATATTGATAGTTTGTTTTCTTACTATTTAGATTTTGGGTACTTTCTAATTGTATTTTTAAATGTACAGGGTGAAAATTCCGCGAATACATGTGCTATTAGATAAGAATCCTACCGATTCTACTTCTTGCATATACTAAAGCACGCGAACCCGACGAACCTTTAAACTCGTTTTTCTAAAAAAACGTGGCGTCGAACAAAAAAACCTTATTCTTTCTTTCGACTCACTTTTGCGTGTAGAATTACTTCCCAATCGGTTGTCCACGGTATGCGGGACATCCTGTATATTATATTTATACTACATTTAAATATGTAGAAAATAGAACACTTACATTTATTTAGTTATAACAAGAAAAATATAAATAGAGGTACCTGTTTGAAAGCAATATCAGCATCCCTTTCTTAAACACCTCCTTATTAGCAGGTGTATTCAAAAAGGCTGTGTGCCAATAGCGATAATCACACAAAAAAATACTTTATGTTCAGAAAATATTTATAGATATAATTAAAACATATCAGAAAGGTAAAATATGCTGTAGATAATCGTTTCCATTTTTAAGCAAGTATATTCTTAAACACGAATATGTGAATACATGTAATGGACTGTGGTATTAAACTATTGTGTAAAACTTACAATTCATTTACCAAGTGTATTTAAAATTATAATGATATACAGTAATGTAATTTATGTATTATTTTAAACAGGCAATTTGTAGATGGATATTCATTGAAAATTCAAGCTAATCGAGATCTCAACAGAAATAGAAATTGATAACGTGTGCTCTGCGTGGCTGGAAAGAAGTCGCTTGGAAGGAATGCGGATCTGAGTAGTTGTTAGGCACACATCATTTTGCTTCGGCCAAAGTGACATTATCAATAAATAACATTATAAACAGGCATGGTCACCTTTTATCCCTGTGCCGTTCCGCGAGACTTCTTTTCAGCAGTGGACAGTATTTAATTTGTTTATTTATTTTATGCGTGATAATTCTGCAATTCGCATAAAAATTATTTTACGATTAGTAAAAATATTATATAAGGTTTTGGTAAAGTTAGTACCATCAATTATTAGCGATATTCGATGCATACATTTATACTTTTGAGTATACATTTTTAAGAATGTAATTCTATAAAGTATAGCGGTTTCAAAATTCAAATTCGATATTTTAAAAATATACAGTTACATACAATTCTCAAGTTTCGGTTGATGTAACAATAAATATATATTCTAATTTAAGTACAAACCTTTATATTTGATTACCATTTTTGGTTTCATCACTACTTGTAATAAAACGATTCATGTATTATCAATATTTACTAGAATAATTTTCAAACTTGATTCGACATCATCCCAAGTAATTATGTATTTAAAAATTCTTATTGTACGTCTGCAGCGGAATTGATTGTAGACATTTTAAGCTAAAAAGATCCGTATAATATTAACTGCCTGTAATTCTAAATAAATATTTGAAACAATAAGAATTCATTACAAGATTGTCCGTATTCGACAGTTCGATTGAACTCGTTTTGACACACAATTCCTTTGAGATCTCATCGTGCATTGTATCTGATATATCACTAGGTAAATCTTTACTGTTAATGGGTGGTAAATGAACTATCTCGCTGTAAATGGTTGCGTGCGCATGTTGCAAATAGCTTCGTTGTTGCATTCTTATATTTTTTCGTACAGTATGCTTTTCCACTTCCGGTAACACGAAGTTATAAATCATATTTGCAACCAGTTCTTCTTCTGCTACTCTTGACGCACTAAAATATATTTAATAGAAATTAATCAATAATAATTGGACACTTTTGATCCTTTTATGCAGTACTTGTCATGCATATGCTTCGCGACACTGTCTACTTTGTCGCACAGGCTGTTAATATATTGCTTGGCTGCCTCATCTGACACCCAATCAATGCCTTCTTTAATTACATCCTCTAAATAAATTTCCACGGAATCTTGATGAACTTTTATAATTTGTCGAAACATTTCATCGAATTCTCTGCGTCGATTACGTTCCAATTGGCGTCTTCCAGCTTCCGCAGCTTCTCTCATAGCTCTCTCTCTTTCAGCTAATAATGCGAAAGCGTGTATTCGACGTTCATCTTCCAATCTTAATAGCTCCTTAAAACGAAGAATATTAGAATAAAAACAAGTGTGCAAAATCATTAATATATAGAATCGATTTTAAACTGTACTTTGCTGAGGAAATTTAACATCGCTGAAAGAGACATTCCTTCTAACGAATCAAGAATTTCACATAAACGATCCTCTTGTAGGGATTTCTCATTTTGTAAGCGAAATAATTCCATCACATGCTGTTTTTCATTTTGTCGTTGTTTTTTACTTTCCTTCTCTAGTCCATGAGACGACCGCAACTCTTCGATCAATTCCCTGCACCTATTGCGACCCTCAAACATCTGTAAAAACAATATATGTTTATATACAAAAGTTGAATCACAATCGAAACTAACAATTACCATGCATTGGATCGCTCTTCCTTTAACTATTTTCTGAATCAGAGTGGACAATTGATGCATGTGCATGTCTTGTACATCTTCTGTATGCGTTTTATAAGGTGTAGGAGGCAAAGACGGGGTTTTATACTTGCGCTTTAATAAAGTTGATGTATCCGTGTGCTCTACATTCAGTCTTATTCTCTTCAAGTCATTGTACAAGTGTCTCAACTTTTCTTCTGTCCATCTTGTTTCTCTGATACAAAGGTCGAATGGCTTGGGCTTTGGTCTAATTGCCTTCAATTCTTCAAGCGTTGGCAACCAATTTGGCAATACATTCATTTTTTCTACATCTACATCAATTAATATAAGAGAATAAAATATAAAGTATAACCAAATTTTATTCCACACTTACCTTCGTCGATAGTATCCTTAAGTAACTTCTTTTGTATCACTTCGTGTCCTCTTTGTGGATGTTCACCGTAACGCATTTGCGGTGCATACATCTCGGACTTTGGGTCAGCATATTCCTTAATAATGTCACGTTCAGTGGACCGTGATTTTTGAAAATGCTTCTTTTGAAGTTTTCTCAACTCCCTTCTAAGATTATGTCGAATAGAATGTATCTGTTCATCTCTACGTTTAGATAGAATGTCTTGTAATCGATGAAAACGACTTCCTGTTTTTTTTTCTTTCTCAGCTTCGCGAGATTTTGTAATTTCATCCATTAATTCAAGTCTATAATCCATTATCGCCTGAATCTCCTAAGTTACAAATGTTATTTGTACCAAATCTTGCATTTCTAAAGTTAACGTACAAACGCCATTATGATTTTTCAATAAAATATTTACTGCTTCTCTATATGCCCATTCATCTACTTCGATTGCTGTTAGAATAGCTGTTCGTAATTTTATATTGGCTGGTGTATCCATAGGGGGAAGAACTTCTTCCCATTTTTTCTTCATTCTCATTCTATTGATAACTTCGAGCTCGTGGGCTCCAGGTGGTAATCCTTGATTCCAAGTTAAATGAGCTATCGTCAATATTTCAGGATCATGTCCTGAAACATTAATGTTTGATTGAGAGTACATTGAAACATGGATTATATTTAACACCTTACATACCAATGAGTTGTCTTAATGGTACACTAAAGATTAAAGATTGATAATTGAGAATTTCTTTATAAGTTATCAGTAGTAAAATTCCAGTAGGCTGCCAGTTAGTAAAATGATAATATTATTTACCTTCTTTAATCCTATATGGAGGTTCCCATGGAACAGTTTGCGTATCGCTATCCCTATAATCTGTTTGGGTCCCTATATTTCGGTGTGGTTCTGACTTCAATGAAAATGCATAACATTGTTTCTGTGCATTTCTTACTACATCATTGAGGATCTCATGATTAAAGCGTTTCGGAATCTCTACATTTTGCATTTTTGGTACTAAAAATGGTATAATCGGTCGTCGAAAATATTTAAAGTTATAAGAGTACATGACTTCTTCTGCCTTAGAATGTCCAGTCATTATCCTACAAGCATTTTAATTACTCGAAGTACTCTACCAGTATAAAGATCAATTCCAATTCACTTTTTATGGCAACTTACTTGCAGTCTGAAATCCAATCCTTTTTCTTATTATATTTTTTCATGTATTTTGAAGAACTTTTGATGTTGACATTTTCGCACGTAGTCTATAACATTATGTTGTTTAAATATACACATTTTTTAATAAAGTATTGAAAGTATAGAATGGTACTCACAATTGTACAAGCAGTTTGTACACCGGACATTTTATATCTTGCTTTTCTGTTTTGCACCGTGCAAGTGGTCTCTGTAATATCTCTGTATTAGAACCACTTTACTGACAATACAACGTGTAATGTGAAATTTACAACTTACGGCTTACTACTTCTTTATGGGCCATAGTCACTCAAAATTGATAATTAATTATATCTTCTATAATTGAATAATTGCTAACAAGAATATAAGAATGCAATTACCATTTTTTTTTAGAAGAATGTACATACTCACTAACAGTTAGGACATTATACAAATATTGATCAAACACTAACTTCAGCATTCTTACAGTTATCATACATATATATGTATATGAAAATTTAATGTTCTGTTGTAATTAATGTATAAGGTAGCAATAAATTTCAATAAGAGTACGGTAATTGTAATATGTATTTTATATTCCATAAGTATTTTACATGCAACAGTAATTAATAATTTACTTTCATTCATTATAAGTATTTTAAATATATTATAGATATTCTTCTAAATATAAAAATACACAGCTGGCAAAGCTGATATAATAAATGAATTAATAAATATTCTTATGATGACTATCGATACCACAGAATGTAACATTATCCTGTAATGAGAAAGACACATTATTAGGCATAAACATTGTTTCCTCAATGTATCGATATAAAATATACTGTAAATAGACATTCTACTATATATTTACAATATAAGGGTAATAATAATACTGCTATTTAAACAGCTACATTTTCGTTTAATTTCTGGTTGCACTCGTTTGATATTGAATGAATTGTATTCATACACGGGGAACGGTTATCTAAAGCTTTGTTTTATGAAATGTTTTAAAATATCCATTTCCATGGGAACCCAAGTATTCTGACCAACTCTGGTGTGAAGAAATATTTTTGCAGCTTTCGTTGGGTAACATATCCTCTGGACATGTACATTCGAGTTTCATTCTATAGATTATCATTTTCCCAAAGGAAATTTTAAAATTCTCTCGATCAGTTGCTTCCTGGTACATTTTATAATTAATACCGCGTTCAGCTAAACATTCCTTAATAAAATCATCCTCGTGCTTATAATGGAGTTTTTGCGTTGAAAGTATCTTTTTCCTATTAATACAGTCTAGATCTTCTTGAATTAACATTTTCGATGTATCGGAAGATGGTAACGAAACTGTAGAAAATACCAGGTCTACAGGAATCGTGTCTTTCGATACTGAAAGAGAGGGCAACAGTATCCCAGTTGGTGGTTGTTTTTCTATACCGTACATCCGATACATTCCGTTACTCCTAATATCTGCCTCTCGTTTTATTCTTTGCAGATGCAAAGAAATTCTTTTGGAAATTTTTCCTTTATTTTGGTTCCTTAGTGATTCTCGTTTAAAAACTTTTTCTATGGAAGCATCTTCTTCCTGAAATGTAATAATATTATTATTTAGTTTAGAATACTTTAAAAAATTAAGTAATAAGATAGAAAAACATATTTTACCGCAAAACTCCATTCCATTGATGCATTTGTACTACTTTTATTGCCTGCTTCAAAATGTACAATTCGTTTACTTAAAGGTAAAGTTTTAATATCACGATTTGTAACATAGTCGTTAAATTGTTCGGATCTATTTCTTTCGTTAACTACACCTGTTTCATTACTAATTGTATTTCTTACAAAATCGTTTATATTCTTATCAAAATTATTGATGGATTTGCTGTCGATACTACTTCTTTGTTCTCGTACTTGGTCTGCTTGAGAATAATCAATGGACTCCTCCTCTCCCATGTTAATATTATTTTCTCCATCGTACGAGCCATCGTAGTCTTTGACTTGTACATTCTTTTGTGTCCACCGGTTTTCATTTTTCCAGATATAATCATTGTTCAAATTGCCTGGATTTTCCAGTTCAGTGTTCACAATATTAGTTTTGATATTTCCGTTTCGGCTTTCATATTTTTTAGATGATCTTTCGGATACAAATGCCGCATTGTTCGCATACGAATCTGTTCTAGGATTTAAGTATTCAGAAAAATACAACGATATACCGGGTGGTCCAACATGTTGACTCAAAGCATACAAGTTTGTAGTCAAAGTAGAATTAAATCGTAGTTTACAAACTTCGACGTAAGATTCAAATGCAAGTTTTGCGTTTTTTAAAGATTGATACTTTTCTTTATCTGCATCGTAATTTAAACATTCAACGGACCAGTATAAAAACCAATCATTCCCGAAATCTTCGACGGTAACAGACAAACCGGACATTTCTTTGCTTAGAAGACCCTCTATCGGTTTCTCAAGCAGAGGCATACCAGTTTTTCCATCTATAATCGTCGTGACGGTGTAATTATATGTAAAAGAATCTGAACCTATTTGATATTTCACCATAAAATCTGGAATATTATCATCATTGTAATAACCAGGAATAGGAATGCTTATTACTTTAGAATTAGGAATTGTATAATCCCAAATAGGTTCAAATGTTAACCCATTATAAACTATTATCGTAGAATTAGATAGAGCTGTAACAATGTCTTCTACTCCATCTAAGGTAATGTCCACCAAAATTGGAGGTAAAGGAGTACCTTTACCTGCATTGTGATGTAGTCTCCTCAATTTCTACAAAAAATACAGGAAATTCTTGTTGCATGGTTATTTTTTATGCACTTAACCAACGAATACAATAAATATCAATAACTTACTAAGTCACCATACATTAAATTCACTTGAGGAACTACATACAGGCCCCCTGGTTGTTGTCTGCTAGTAGTTGTAAAAACAAAAATACTTTCTCCATCCGGATGAACTAACTTCTGAGGTGCTAATAGTAATTGTTCTGTGCTTGGCAAAACCGAAACATGTATAATGTTTCCATTCACTCCTGATATTATGAGGATTTCACTTAATTTTTTCGACTGTATAGTGTGTGATGCAATAACATCTCCGATTTCGTCCCCATCGATATCCGCAATGAATCTAGCATCGTAAATATCGGCGAGTCTCCAATCGTCGGAAGTTGATCGTTCCTCGACCGGTGCTTCCCATATGGTAGATCCGTCGTGTCCACGGATCGCATGAAGTATTCCACCGTGTCCACATATAATACAATCTTTGATTGTGTCATTTGTTAAATCCAAACCACAATCAACCGAATAAATAGAATGAGCCATCCAATGGGTCCAAAGCGTATTCCCTGTTTTACCATCCAAAGCTATAACTCCGCCAAAACATGGGACTTGTCCATTAAAGTGGACCATACAAATGTATTCTGGTACATCGATCGTATCCAAACCTGTTTTTAAAAAAAGAATAACGGTAATTAATTAAATGTTTCTATTATTGTTAAGTATTTGTTAGAAAAAGGTTTACCTCGTTAACTGAAGATCAAACAAAACATAATGGCGCAAAATTAAATTCTGTAAGTCAAAAAGTAGGTATAGAAAAAATGAAAGACAGTGTTAAATAGAAATGGACACGAAGTTTTAATCTTCCGTCATTGGCACGCAGACTCTGTCCGTCTTAGTATTCTTCAAGAGAAGTGTAAATATTATCAGTAATTTATAGGCTGGTTTCGAAAATGCAAGGCACTTAGTGTCGTCTTAATAAATACAATAATGTGCTTTCCTATTTGTATGAAAAATGGTATGCGGAGCCACAGTACATAAATTAGTACACATAAATTGAGCGCCAGTGACGGAAGGTCAATGGTAGTGAGCATATCAAATAGACATGATTATTTCTACGTAATTAAAGACCTGTACTAAATCCAACAATGATATCCTCCACTCCATCTTTATTGATATCAGTGCTTCTTAACGGCGATTCAGGAGTTAGCTTCGGCAATGATTTAGTCCATAGAATTTCTGTTGTAAGCGATGTACAAGGAACTATATTGGATTCATTTAATATTTCTTTGTAATCGTGAGACAACCAATTTTTTAAAATTGGCATTGGCACAGGAATAATATTTATGATGTATATACATAATGGGATTATGCTCAATAGTATTATCAAAGCTATAAGCCCGAAACAAAGGGGTATATAACAAGTTCTGGTAGAAAATGTCTCAAAATTATATGACTTTTTACATCTTCTACGAGATGCCATTAAGGGTCTTTTAACTCCACCATCGTCATCTAATTTTAGACCACCATTTTTTCCATCTCTGATGAATACTTCGTCATCTATGTCTGTCAGATCTTCTTCATCAAATCCGTCTCGTACAGCCAACTTAGGCAAAGTTGGATAGACAGTAGACATATTTGTCAACTTATAATATTATTATAAGCAATAGTTAAATCAGACCTGTAACAATGATATATTTTGTTATAATAAAAGAGACGTACACATCATTACATTTTTGATATATAAAAAATACATATCGCTCAAGATTTCGATAGGAAACAATTCAATAGAAAAATACGAAATATACAATATTACGAAGTAGACTTTTTCACGCACCGTTAAACATATCGTATCATTATATTCTAACAAACATTACAATTAAAAATACATCACAAATTCTACAAATACAATTAAAATTTTAATAATGTTTATTGTTTATTTACATACTTTTAGTGAGTGTTCATTGAACTTTGGTTACGAACAACAAAGAATGATTTGTTCACTGAAATCTATACAACGCATGCATATATATACATATAGGTATATATCTGTACATACACATACAGACGTCTTAAAAATCCAAACAATTATGGTTCGTTCATAACGAGTAGCGATATTAACCAGCTTTAAGAAGAGTCTTTTTTTTTATGAACAAACATTACTAAATACTCCAAAATATGAGCTAGTGCTGTTTCTGTGAATGGTGAATGAAAATCTAAAGTTAATGAAAAATACAAATAAAATAAAAATCTGGGCGTGATTCTACTTTGTACCACTATAGTTGCTAGTGTCAGCTAGGGTATTAATGTTTTAAGGCGTTTCTTGACGTTGTGAAAGAGACATTACACACCCTGATTGGCAACTATTGTTACCTGGGTTTGTGCTTGTGCTTCTTTCAGCGACCGGTAGCGTGTAGAGATACGAGAGATACCGGTGACGGTGACGGTGACTATTAGTTAGAACGAAAATGTTGAACACGAAATTAAGGTTTATTCTCCAAGTCTCGTGTTGTTTCTTGTATTTGAGCTTCATATACGCCGGTTCTGTGGAATCATGGAAAAACACATTCGCGGAACAGCTTACCGAGGAGAATTGGGATCGTATGCTGACCGGGGAATGGATGGTGGAATTGTGAGTTGTATTGAATCTATGTCGTCAAATTTGATGGCGTGTCAAAAATCATGCCGAGGAAAAGGAGAGGAATACATGATTTCAATAGATTCGATAGTATCGCATACTTCGTGAAACAAAATTAAATCTTCCAAAATGGGAATAAATGAATTCCATTTAATTGAAAATTTGTATATACAAAAAAGAAGAAGAAATTGTTAATATTTTCATATATGAGAGCGAATTGTTTCATTTATGCGTTGTAATTTGGCTATTTCTTTAATTTAGCTATGCACCATGGTGTCCTGCTTGCGAAGCACTAGAACCTGTGTGGGAACACCTTGCATCACAAAAGGGAAGGTTGAATATTAATGTTGGAAAAGTAGACATTACCGATTCCCCGGGTCTTAGCGGAAGGTTTATTGTAACTGCTTTACCAACCATATATCAGTAAGTACTATTTCTTTTCTTACCATATTAGTCGTATTCAATTTTATGAAAACAAAAACAATTCTGGTAAAGTAATTTGTATGTGCCTCAAGTACATATAAATCTGCACTCTGTGCATTATAATTTAATTTGGAATCTGATATTTAGAGACAAAGAATTAAAGTAATGAATAATTGAACTATTTGTTCCAGTGTAAAGGACGGAGTATTCAGAAAATACAAGAGTCCTAGAGATAAGGATTCATTAATTGAATTCGTATCTGAAAGAACATGGGAAAAGATCGAGCCGATTCTTGGTTGGAAGAGTCCAACTTCTATTCACATGTCTGTTATTAGTCAATTCTTCAAAATGTCACAAGTATTAAGGGTAAATAATAATTGTATTGTGTAATTGTTAGATAATTCGCGATGCGATTAACAAATTCTAGAAAAACAGTTATATTCTTTCAGGGAGTACATAACAAGCTAATGGAAGACTTTGGACTACCTACGTGGGGAAGTTATCTAATCTTTGCTGTTGTGACTATTGTTTTAGGCGCTGTATTAGGAGTGGTAAGTTCTTTCTAATTCTAGAATTGGGAACCGAATAAACACTGTATTTCATGGCATTCAGGTAATTGTTTGTCTGATCGACTTAATATACCCACCAAAACCTGCAACGCTTCAAAGCAGAAAAAAGCAGAAAGATGGTTCAGGAGGATTTATGCAAGAGAAAACAATACAAGACGAAGAAATAGTTGAAAATGTGAAGGATGATTTGGTAGATGAAGAATCCGAAGGCGAAGGATCGGACGCCGAAGAGAAAGGGAAAGACGCAGAGAAAGATTCGAAAACCGAGCCAAGTAGTCCAATGAGTTTTCGCAAACGTAAGCCACGTAAAGCTGACTAGACATACTGTGTGGTTGTATGTAAATATTTAACATCTGGAAAGAGAAAGCAAATAATATTTAGCAGTTTGTAATGTCAATTCATTTTGATAAATGAGATTAATGGCATGACATTATATGGTGAACTAATTAACAATTATTCAAAAGGAATTGTAAAATTTCATACAAAGAGAGAGAGAGAGAGAGAGAGAGAGAGAGAGAAAAAGAAACAAAAAGAAAACAAGTGAGAAATAGAGAGAAAGAGAGAGAGAAAATGAGATGGAAATGCTAGTTTCTATTGAAAACTCATAGTTAATTGAAATATGAGCTATTTTCAAACACAACAGGGAAAATCTTAATTTCTTGTAGAACTGAAGATTTTGAAACATTAAAATTACTGTACCTCAGGTATTACTTTTTAGGACTTTAGATCAATAGTTACTACAACAATGAATAGATATTCTACAGTAACAATTTTTGTGTTCTCGATTAATAATTGCTTCCGAATAAAGACAGATACTTGGTGTTTCTGTTGGAAAAAATTTGGAATCTTTTTTTATTAACATATTTCTATTGAATTTAATTACTCGTTTCTTATCCGTAAAAGTATTTTTTAATTTTGTACCGTAACGAATCGCTACATAAATTAACCATATGAATGTTTAACATCGTAGGTGACCATAAATAACTAATATATTTTCCTGTACAAACCGTTTATTTATAAATTTTACACATAATATCGCAAAGTAAATGAACAACTATGAATTATTTGTGCACACCCTTTTTTACATAGCGAGATGAAAAGCATTTCTTTCGATATTGTAAAGAATCGTATTTAAGAATTGATTACATAAGCGCACCAGCTTTAACATTTTTTACTTAATTGTATCTACATGCGCACTTTTTATTTCGATTGAATTGTAAAATTTGAATATGCTAAAAAGTAAATAATGAATTGAATTGAATTGAATTGTCTGTAGAATTATTTTAGACGAAAAAAGTATCCATGATATAGTAATAAATTTTTAATATATATATTGCGTGACTGAATTTCTAGTAAATATAGTTTTAAAGTTACTTTTACTATACTTTTTAGTACAGGAATGAAAATATTATTAATACAATAAAAATGTTCGTATTTGTAAATAAATCGTAATACGTAACACTGAAACTATAGTTCGAAATTTTTATAGCGCTTGTAATCGGGACAATGTAAATGTTTAGTTAAATGTATCACAACATATATACTATTTCAAATTAAATACATATATGTTTACAAAAAAAAAATTATTGACACAGACTACATTTAGAACAATTAGTAGTATTTTACATACAGCGCAACTAATCAAAAAACATAAGACGTCTTCCGTACATATTACTATTCTACTATAAAATGATATTCATAAAACGCATTGTTAATCATCTAATGCACTACATTCTTTTATTATATTTAATTCCGATTTGAATGCTGAATACTCTACAATTATTTTCAACATTCCTCGAAGAATAGAATATATTTTTACAAAACCATTAAGTTTAATTATATAAAAATTAACTAATTTAACTAAGGTATTGACATTTGTAAAACTGACTGCCTAATAAACGTATTAAGTAATAGTTACAATTTATTTGTTTGTAAAAACGTATCCCGATATCAACACAGTTATATAATAACAAATTTAATATTATAAAATGTAGAAATATTATTCTTATTTTGATCGGTATATTAAAATATTCATGAGAAAGTAATTTTTGTACATAATTCGATAAAAGTTACCGACGGTGCTGTAACGGAAATGACGTTTTACTTCAAAAATCATTTGGTTATAGATAATCTGCGACAATTTAAGTCACCTATCTTAATTATTAATAAGATAAGCTACTGTATTTAATGGTTTTGCTTGAAACGTACATATAGACTAAAGAATATATATTAAAGTGTGATGAAAAGTGGTCATTAAGTTTCGTACGCATGCGCAATTAGGGAAATCCGTGACGGAACTCGGAACTGCACGCCTCACGCAGAAACACGAGGCACGCGTGTTGGACTTAACCTGGAACGCTCGATATTAGACCACGTTTAGGGTGGTTGTTCAGTTGCTCCTGTAAATCGAAAAATTAACACGTTTCTTCGCTGTTTAAACTGTTTCTGATCAAGCAACGATTAGCGATTCAACTAATAATCTGGTAAGTTCTATTAGATTCAGCTTAAATTAATAGTAAAATTCAAACAATCGATTTATTTGTATGGTTCACCTTACCCTGTTACATGTGACTATTTATCCAATTTTTTTTTATTGTGCCGGTTTATATTATGAAAACAATAAACGTATAATCAAACGCAATCTCTGTTTCGCGACAATATAACATGTAAAGTGCGTGTGTAAAAAATACGATTTAAGAAAGCTGGTTTTAATATAGATTTGGAATAAAAATCGTGGTAGTTTATGTGTGCTACAAATAAAATAATCTTTAGTCTATCATATATTTCAGACTGGAATTTATCATTTTTATTATTTTGTGTAGATTACTATTTGTAATTTCTAAAAATCAATCATGGTTCACAATACTAAGAAGCGTGCTTTAAGTGAAAGCGAGGCAGGTAAAAAAGTTAAGGAGGAATTTGTTTCGAAAAAGAAGAAGTCAGCGAATGGAGCTACACAAAATGGACAAGCGAATAAAGAAGTTAAAAAAGAAGTATTGCCACAAGTGAAGGTTGAACAGAAGCCAGGTAAGGGAATACGAATTTTTGGGAATTTTATAGCTGTTTAATTTCAAATTAAACTAAAAAGACAAATGTTCAACGATAAAGGTGGTGAGAAGAAAAACAAGGAAGCAAGGGTGGCCTATCGGGAGAAGCGTAAACAGATGAGAGCAGGAAAAGGAACAAAGCCTGACATATCTGTCGAAGACATTAAAAAGAAGGTCGAGGAGATCGAAAATAGAAAAGACCTTTCAAAGTCTGCTAAAAGGAAATTAGCGGCCCTGAAAAAATTATTACACGTGAAGGAGGGTACGTATAAGCCTAAGCCACAGGCTGTTAAGAAACAAGCGGGAGAAGGAAAAAAAGAGAAACAAGTGGGGGAAGGAAAGAAAGAGAAACAAGCTGCAAACAAGAAACAGGTTCAAAATATTGTAGAACAGAAAAAGAAAGTACCTGAAAAGGTCGAAGCCAAGTCATCCAAAGATAGTAAGAAAAAAGATGTTAAACAAGGAAATTTGCTTCTTGTGAAGCAACAGAATCAGTCAGATGACGATGAGGATGACGACGATGATGAGGAAGAAGATACTGATGTAGAGGCTGTCTCGGGCGAAGATGAAGATGGTAGCGATGTTGAGGAAGAGGAGGATGATGACGAAGATGACGAGGATGAGGAGGAGGAAGATGATGACGATGATGATGAAGATGAGGAGGAGGAAGATGACGAAGAGGAGGAAACGGAAGAAGTTAAAACAAAGAGTCCTCAGAGTGGACCTAGACAGACTGCGGAGCAAGGAGGAAAAAAGAAGAGATACGTTCTGTTTGTAGGAAATCTGCCTTTCAAGTAAGAATATTTATTATTGATTAATGTGAAATTCAGATTTCTTTATACATCGTGTATAACTTGTTTGTTTATTTTTCAGCGTTACAACGGAAGAAATTAAGAAGCACTTCTTAACAAAAGCCAGTCAGATAGTCGACATCAGGATACCTAAGTCGAAAGACAATGCGCCAAGAGGATTCGCATACGTCGAATTAGGTAATCACACAGACTACGAGAAAGCGATCTCCTTGAACAACTCGTTCGTCAACGGTCGAAGAATAAACGTGCAATACTCTGGAAGTAACAAGAAGGAAACCGTTGCAAAAAATCAAAAGTTGCAAGCTCTCCAAAAAGCGGGAAAATTGGGTGGTGGACAGAAGACAAATTTTCGAAAGAACGCCGGCTGGAAAGGAGGGAAGCCAAACGCTCAGAAAACGAAGACGTAATTGTCGAATGTGACAGATAGGACGAATCATGAAAGAATCATTAAATGACATCCTCCTTACTACTCTCCCTCTTACATCTAGTATTAAGTTTTCTTTTTTTATTCTTAACAAGATACTGTAAAGATTATGTTCCGATCGATATAGATAAAACAACTATCTACTAAGAGATGTATAATTAGTTTTATGAAATTTTAACCTGATTCGTATGTGTACACACGTTTGTAGAACTTAAAAAAAAAAATACAACTGTATATGTACACATTAATGATCCTGTGTGTAGCATTTATTGACACATCTTCAAGAAGGTTAAAATTATAGATTATTGTGACATGACTGTAGCAGGAGAAGGTTAACTGGGCGGCTCGATATACATATCATGAAAAATGTCCAAATGGGAAATCACGTGTACGAAAAATCAAAGTGGAACGAGTCAATCTTTAGACTTCGAAGCGACAGTTTCGTGGACGGATGAGTTCTTAGAAGTACAAAATCGCAAATGTTACGCGTCTTTTCTTTAGGAAAGTAGAAACTCTATGTGTTTTAGGAAAAGCTGCCGGATAACATTGTCTTTCCGAAGGAACTGAATTTATTTTTGCGGAATCGGATTCAGGTAAAATGAATAGCAAACGAATGCTATTAAATTCTAATAAAAATTCTCTAATTTTTCGATAACGAAAGATATACAATAAGACTCGAAATTATCGCGATGTGGCAGGATCTAACTGCTGAGAATGGTTGTCTTCGTCGAGCTCTCGAGGAGTCTGAAGAGAAGCTTCGAAAGAAGCAATCGGAAGCGACGACATCGGCGTCGATATTTGGGAAACCGAACGAAATGGCCGCCGCCAAAATAATCGAGCTCAGCAAAAGGTGCAGAGAACAAGCTGCCGAGATAGAAGTTTTGAAATCGAAATGTAAAACCGTCGAAACTAACTTGAGCAACAAAGAGGTCGAGCTGGAGAACGAGAGGAGCAATCAGAAGCGTTCGAAGACAGACTCCTCTCAGGAGAGTGAGTTATATTAAGCGTACATGTTGTTAGGGCCAACTTGTAAACAGAGAGAATCGAGTACAAGTCCTTTCTGAAAGGGTATCGCAATTTATTCCATCGTTTGGAATGTGATGATCGAGATCCAGGATAGTATTGACTAAGGTACCGAGAACGATCGACCGAAAGAAAGCGAGGATCGAATGAGGCAGCTGAACGAAAAACTGCAGCAAACGCAAACGAAACTATACGAGTCGAAGAACACCTGTTCCAGTCTGAAATTAGAAATTAACAAATTAAACAAGGTGCATATATGTATATATATATATATATATATATGTATACAGAACGAGTCTTCTAATCCGACGACTCAAAATTTCTCGTAAATTGTGAACCGTACGAGAAAATGTCTCAAGCAAAATTTGCATGGTATAAAGGATACTGTATGATGTAATAGTAACAATTCAGCAAAGGCAGATCGAAATTGTCAGATTTCAATGGTTTTCCAAACGATGACTAATTTGAAGTCGTCACGTTAGCAGACTCATCCTGTATTCAGCGTCGCGTCAGCGGTCTGAAGTGCTTGAAATACATTCGAATAAAGTGGCTTCGGCTTTTTGAGGAATAGCGATATCGATACAGTTGATTGATAAGTAACTCAAACAACATAGTTACTATGCAGCGAAGTGGGCGAGAACGTGAGCCTAGGTAATAATCTATCGAACCAGCCTGGAGGATGGCGAGGGAGGGCCGAACAGATTCAATTGCTGCAGCAGAAAGTGGCGGAATTGCAGTCGAAGTTATCGGATTACGAGGGAGCTCATTGTCAGAAGACGTCGACCGGTATTGAATCTACGGAGACTAGACTGAACGAGAAGCGATTTCACAACGATCAACGATTTTCCTCAGCGTCCGTGGACCGTAAATGTCTCGCCAGCTTTCGGAGCATCGAGAAAGAACGTCGCCAGCAGATCGAGAACTCTGCGAAGCAGCTTCGCCAGTCGGAGATCGCGATCGAGGGTTACAAGAGGAAGCTGGAGGCTTCGAAGGCGAGGATAAAGGTGTTGGAACACGAATTGAACGCGGCGAAAGGGAGCATCGCGGTCCTAAACGAGAAGAAATCCCACGATGACCAGCTGATCGAGACTCTTGGCGTAGGAACACGATCGAACGTTGCTTTTATCTTGATTTTTATACCGGTGAAATAAAATCTACCTCGAACAATCGCAGGAACGGTTGAAGATGATGGAAGCGAGGCAACAGGAAAGGGAGACGGATATGAAGATCAAGGAGGAGAAGATCAGCCGTGAGTGCATGAACTTACGGAACGATCTACAGTCCGCGCAGCTTCGGATCGAACGGCTCAGAAGGAAATTGGAGGAACGGGAGATCGAGATCGATAAGCTCAGGTGTTCTGTCGTCTTCGATACTAGAAATCGATGGCACGTTTCTAGAACAGTTTTCGATCGAATCGTAATCAATTCTAGGGATGGAATCGTTCCTAATGAGTCGATCAAAGCTCAGAGGAGATGCTCGGAAGGTGTTCAATCAGAGATCTGCTTACACAACCTGAATCATAGTCCGCCACAGAGCTCCAGAAGCTCCGGCTATCCGAACGAGTACGTAACGCTCGCTCTTGTAGCCGAATCTGAAAGGGAAAAATTGTACGCACTAGTTGCCGTGTTAAATAGTCGATTGGATAAGGAGAGAACCGATGCTGAAATGCTTTCCGTAAGAATGAGGAAAAGTTTCAATTAAACGGCACATACATATACATACATGTTAAATTAGTTTTATCGACCTTTCAGAATTCGTTGCGCGATGAGAAACACAAGTCGGCGAAATTGGAGCTGAAACTTCGAAGATTGGAGACCGAAAGGGCCGGACTTGTAAGGAACGATACCGGATACAGATCGAGACTTTTGTCTAGGTCTTTGAAAACCAACGACGAGTTTATCAACACGGAAGAAATGCGGCTCAAGTGAGAAACTTGTTGAAATCGACGTAGATAAAATATACTTTGAATGGTTACGCGTATAATTTTTGATACGTTGGATAGAATGGAGCTGTTACAAGAAGAATGTCTTGCCTTGAAGGCGAGATTGGACACGGTACAACAGGATAAAACGTCGGACTTTGCTAGGTACAAGGAAATGCTTGATCAAGTCAGGAAAGTCTTTCAGGCTGCGTGGAGGTAATTAAGAACGGTAACAATGGGGGAAAAAAAAGGATCGAATGCCGAACGACAATTTTCTATTTTAGAGAGAAACTGCCTTCCACCGGTGGCACTCGTTCCACGATCACGATATAATTTTAAATCGAATCCCTACAGTAGCAGTCAATTAAAAAGAATAGTCGGTCGGATACGGCGAGGCGTCTCGCGCAAGTCGGAACGCTTCGAACTTCCTCTCGCGTAATTTGCAAAATAAACGTACCCATCAGGGAACAACAACCAAGCCAGTCGTTGCTTATTGTTCCTTCCGATTGAAATTGTGTAAGAACTACAAAGCGAGCAACGGTGATGTAAATGGGACACAAGATAAGGTGCAACACTCCGCGCAAACGCGCGTGACATCGTCGACCGGCGGTGTTTCGTTTCTGTCGCTCGTTATTCCGCCTCCTTCTCCGTTTCACGTAACCGGTGTTTACCCTGAACCACTGCGTTTGCTATTGATATCGCTCGACAGTCCTACGACCATAAATTCATCCTGTTGCCCAACATTCTGAGAACCCGAACTCGACATTCGCCGATCATCGGGAAGATGGAAACAGAATTGGATCATCTTCACCGATTCAATGTTCAGTACAATCAACGATTCATTGTATGTATTTTCAATCAACGATCGATGTTCATCGCGGTTGACAATGGTCGACTAACTTTATCGATTAATGCCCAACTTGGAACAGGGAACGCTTTTGCCGAGTAGCGATCACTGAAAACTTCGAACAACGGCACAGAAGAGAAGACAGAAAAATGAATAGTAGCAGTACCTAATCGAGAAAATTAGCGAATATTGAATAATGAAGAAAATAAACGCAGACCTTGATGTGATCGCAAAGCTTGTGTATTTAGACACGACCTGGAGTAAGGTGCTGTTATTTGTTGCTTGAAAATCAAAACGTAAACCATAGTTTAGAGAAGATTTACGTTGGTAAATACGTCTCTTCTGATTATGCCGTTTCTTGAACACGATACCGATGGTTCTCGGTGCGATCGAACCAATAAAAAAGTTTGTCTGAAAAAAGATCTTCTGTGTCCAGTACTACGAGGAGTTCCCTACGTTATGAAGAACTTTTATTCAGGACAACTGTTACATAGAACAGAACTTCTTAACAGTTAAACGGAGCAAGGTTCTTCGTAATTGTTTCAAGAACCGAAATGGACATTATAAAAATTTGAAAACCGTGCCTGAACGATTTCTTAATAAACTTCGGGGTCCGAGGGACGAAAAGAAACAGACGAGGGGTTCTCCAAAATGAGGATCGGCGGAAGTGACCGCATCGCCATTGTGTTTTAGGCGGATTTCGGAGTATCGTAAACGTGCTGGTCTTGGCTACCGTGAAAGCTTCTTTTGTAAAACGAAAAATCGAGCGTAGGGCGTTCCCATTGGCGCTAAGCTCCGATACACAGGTGCGAGCTTACAGGTGTTATTGCTCCTTCCTGATAAGAAGCCCAGCCGTGACGTCAGATCGGCGCAGGTAGAGTATATGAGACGGCACGGAGAGGTGTCCACGTCACTCGTTCTTGAACCTCTTCGTTCGTTTGTTCTGTAAAGTTGTCGAACGGTTTTCGTATTTCTCTCCGTTCCTTTTTCTCTTCTTTTCGCCGTCACGTTTCTGTTGGTTCCATCGCACATCGCATCGGTCTGTCGCGACAGAGACGTGCCAGCAAGTCAGTTCATCGGACAGGATGCACACGTTCATCCGGAAGTCGACCGCGAGCGGGTGTGTTCTCGAGCTATGGTACCATAATGGGGAACGGCAATCAGGTAAGTTTCCAAAAGACCCGGGATTTTCAATTTACAATTTTGGATTTTCTTCTTCGATGTCGGTAAAAAAACGCGACGAACGATCGCCTAGATCGCTCGCCCGACTTGTTAATCGAGGAAAGACATTCACGAAAAAACGAAAATGTTTTTCCGCGCGAGTTCTCGTCGTCTCGTACACTCGCAGTTGAAATTCTTCACGTCGTGGTGCTTTCATATGTAAATTTAAGGCTTAAGGTATACAATTGCCGCCGTAGGTACTTCTACAGCGATTTCTTTCTTTTAATTTCCGGGTTAACCCACAGGTGATTCGAAAAATATTTGAAACGACGGAGCTCGAGTTGAAATTATTATTTGTACAGTTTTACGAATATATAAATTTTAGCTTAATCAAAAAAAAATTATTATAGAGTATTTGAAGAGCTGAGTCAAAATAGACCCGAGCAGCGTCGTCCTACTTAGTTCGGTAGTCTTGAAAACGAGTTAGATCTTTCCATTTTCTGTTCAAGGTGCCTTTTTAATAACAATTGAATTTCGATGCCCACAGCTCCTGAGATCTGAGAACTGTAAAATACTTCGAATTTAGAGACAAACGTATATTTTCTGTGCGAAGGCCAGCAGTGTTTTTTACTGCTACGTTCAAGACAACAATAGAGCATAATTATAGAAATTCGTTAGACAATCTGATTAATTGTACAAGCGTAGAAAATCGATAGATTGGTTCCATTCGGTGAAGCTCGAGGACCAAATGATTTCTTCCTGCGGCGGAAATGTACTCTGAAAGATTGAAATGAATTAGTAGTTGAAAAGATAACGAGAAAAATAATCGAGTTTGTCAACAATAAAACGAAGTAAAGCAGATAAGTGTATTATTTAGCTTCGTTGTTCGCTATCTAATAAGACCGGTATATAATCCCTCGGTAAACGACTGCATCCGAACCAATTAACAACACGGAGAAACGCGGAATTTTTTCAGAATTACAATTTACAAGAAATCAGAGATTTATTGCGCATTTCTAAAATTAGGTTGCAATAACGTTCCACGATTTCTGAAGAGAAAAAAATACTAATGCCTCGGGATTTTCGGTAATACCGGCTCGTGTCGACTCGTTATCGCCTTATCGCATCGTCTACTGATAACGCGTAATCGTTGGTACCTCTCGAAGATGATACCTGATATTTTTCGTCGAGTTTTACAAACGAATGTTTTTATTGATCCTCTGAGAACACGGTAAAACAGTACGGAAACGAAAATCGTATTCTTTCCCATGATTTCTTGAGTCATTCCGAAGGACGCTATATTGTGCAACATGCTAGTGTTTCCCATAAACTTCGTTTATGACGTTACGCGATTGCAACGTATTACATACGTGGTTTTTAAGCACAATTTGTATTATTAAGATTGTCGAGATCGCAATATCATTTACAGGCAAGATAAGGTCGAGGAGGAACAGATTGTCGCATAATTCAATCAAAATCGTGACTATTAACCGTTGGCGTCGTTATGACGTATTAATTATAATAGTTGTACTATTTTTATGTAGGATCGATAAAGGAAATCAAAGTAAATTAATTCACAAATATTTTCGATTCTTTCTTATCGGAATCAAATTTTTGGTTCTGAAGAGTTTTACCTGAACAATGTTCGGAGCGCTAACGATTAAAGTCCATTTTCATTTCGTAACTTATTTAGATATACTTACACAGGCATAGCTATATATTTTCTTGTCAACGGTACCTTCTGCAAACAGAGTATACACAAGAGAATTGTCTCATCAAGAATTTTAGACGAATGTTAACACTACTATATGTTCATTAATTTCATGTACATATAATTATTTATGGCAAGGTAAACAAGAACACGCACCGATATCAGGTTGTAGCAATCGCGATGGCGTGGTGTTCTTTTAGATAAGAGGTAGAAAATAAAGATACCAAGAAGATATATGTAAATAACTCTAAATTGCTCCAGCTCTACGAAATGTTTGCCTGTTTAAGCAGTTGCGGTTCGCAACAGGAGAGAATGTCGACTGAGCAAATAGAGCCGGGATCTACCATCCTGCCTACCGAAAAACGAGAAGGCATTCTTTTTTTGCTCTGACCGATTTATTTGGAAATTAGTTAGTACTTGTTAATTTTGTTCGATGCATAGCTACGGTTGCTCGTTCAACGATCATAATTTGCCGACCGTCCACGCTTCCGGTATATATACATAGGTATAGCGTTTCCGATTCGACTCGCACTTATAAAACTTTCTCGATTCGCATACTTATTCAGTTCTTTTATTGATCGATTATTAAATTGATAAATGAATGGACTCCCCTTTCTCGCCGAAGAATATAACATCGCCCTAAAACGCATGGTGGAAATCGTCAACATTCATTTACAAGGTATGATATCAGATAACCGTTATCGACCAAATGAATTATTCAAACTTATCTTTTATTGACACTGGTATTGATCTATTCGGAATTCGACCCTCTGTATCGAATTCTTCACGGCACTGAAATCTATTATCAGGCGATGTTGTAATTGAAGTTTAACCCTCTAAACTACCAACAATAATTACAATTATTATAGAAATAGATACGTGGTCGAATTGGAATACAAGATGGCATCACTTCCGGTATTTGATATTGACACAAAGTCATATGGACATTCTGTTTTGAAATGCATTTCGAGGAGAGTTGTTCTCTTCGATTAAATCTCGATCCAAAGTTCATTGTATTTTGCAGGCTGGAACTCGCTGAAAGGATAAAGGAGAAGAAAAAGGAAGTGTTAACAACTCGTGGCACGAGCTAACGCACGGAGGTTATGTTTACCGCGCAATCAGGTGCTGGCGCTAAAGAGGAAGAGGCTACTCGCACCTTCCCGATAACAAGCAGAGTTGCTACGCTCCACCACGGCGACAATTTCTACTTTTCAGTGTATCCTTTCCTGTTACCGATCCTCCTTCCGTTAACGCTTCGGGTTACAGAAAGATTTGCAGAATTTATATATACGTAGAGAGAAAGCTATCTAAATATGTAGAAAGATTACAAAGCACATACAGGATGTTCGAAAACAGTTGGATGGATATTTAATGAGTGATTCTTCAGGATAATGAAAGACGAAAATCAAGAATAGAACATGTGTGCAAAAGACAGAGATACACATCATGATCTTAATTTTCGTTCTACACTGTCACGTGGAATCGTCCATTAAATTTTCTCATTACGTACCGGGCACGGCGATAATGGCGCGAAAATTTTCGATCCTGTTCAAATTCAAACCGACGTAGCGACTTTACCTGTAACGGTACGTCCACTTGACCCGGAAATACAACTCGCTTTATTAGAATTGAACTCTGAACTTTTCTGCAAATTATCCCCTGCTGATTATTTATTTAATCGGCTATAAATCCACGAACTGTCGCACGATGCAAATTGTTTTCAAGAATTGTTTCAGTGCTAGTAAACAATTGATTCCGGCAACACTGGGTACAACTAATCAACGGTTGACTATTTTCGAGGCACTTGGAGGCACGCACTATGAAGAGAGCTATCCATCGACAGTATGGTGATGATAGACACTGTCATGGAGTTGCTCTCTTTGTCGATGCTGCCAAATTCGACGTTCTCCATGACTTTCTTCATCGCCGAATTATATTTATCGAAACAAGATTGTATGCAATAAAATATTCGAATACCTTTACTTTTTCCTTGTTTGTGCTTCGCTCGTATAGCCATAATGGTTTCATAATGGTACTCGTACCAAGTGAAATTTTTTTTTTTTATATATTATTTTACGTCGCTTTGTGAATTCCTATTCAGGAATTATTTCGCGACGGGACCTACAGTTTTTATGAATGAATCAGTCATTGATAGAATTGTGATTGTCTCATACATTTTTAAATATTATTTATGATGCAAATGTAAAATCACAGTCGTAAATTTTCATAAAGTGAATAAAACGGTATATTATATTAAACAAATGACAAAATCGTGAACGTTAATGTCTACGGTTACGATATTGTAATTTCATACATATATGTATATAAGTGCAAAAGAGATTAAATTTAATGATATATCGATCGTGATAGCACATATAAATATTGATAATGCAATGCAGAAATCAATTCACGAACATATCGCACAAATTCACACAACAGCATAAATAATTTTAGTTAATCACTACGGAAAGCAGACAAGTAGTATGTACTACGTAAGTATACTTATATTTATATGTATAATTGTAACGCTATCGTGCATTTGACTGACAATGAGTTTTACGTCATTTTTTATAACGTTGATACATATATGAAAAGTTGACGTTATATTATTGTTCTCACATGAAACTAATTTCATTTGTTATAAACTAATAATAAAATAACATTTATTCTTATTATAAGTCTCTGTTATTATTTTGTAAAAATAATTTGAAAGCTCGGTCGGTAAAATAGATTTTTTTTAGTGTGAACATAGCAATCAGTTAAATGGTTATCACTGGTACCAACGCGAAGAAAACCCAACGTAGGTGCAATTTGATACGATAATTCTGTGTATACCAGTGCATATACCAGTGTATACTTATATCACCATTCGATTTTCATCGATTGCATTCATAAAAGACAGAGGGAATATTGCATGTAACGTATTCGCAATTAAATTCAGACGTAAAATAATTATAATTTGTTCAAAAATATCACCTAGGAATTTTTTGCATCGTAGTCATCCTATGTCCGCATTGCTTTAAATCGAACGAAGTGAATTGGCACAAAATGGATGCTACTTGCAAATACATCAGTTTCAACTAAACATCGACTTACAAAATGGGAAATCAATTAGTCGGCATCGCGCCTAGTCAAATATTTCCAGTAGAACATTATCTGACAGACCATAGTGACTTATTATTCGATGTAAAGTAAGTAGATTCAACACCTCTTTTAAACGAACAAAACGTTGGCTTTTTGCACCAACCTATGTTCTGTCAAAAACTCCACTCGGCATACTAAATGAAAATTAAAACAATTCAACAATAGTTTTCGTCTGTATGGAGCATTATATTATATCTTACGTTGAATATTTTCGAACGATTAACGATAAATGATAAGTCACATAAGTTATGTCGACCTGACTATTTGGCAATAAATGTTTATGCAAATTTTTATTTTATAATTTCGTTGACGAGTATAGGAATCGAAAACGAATGAATATTCTCTATTAAAATTTTCATTGCCTTTAGAATAAAATGAAAATATATAGTTTAACGAATGCCTTGCATTTTCACGTACATTTGAATGACACGGATTGTATAGCCCATTCATCTGTTAAATGGTTCCTATGTTTCATAATTGTCGTTTAAATATGTGCAGCTTAGGAAGTACCAGATTTTTTAAAGTGGCTAGAGCCAGGAGCCAAGAGGGTCTCATAGTAGTAAAAGTTTTTGCTATTCATGATCCCACATTACCATTATCGGCGTACAAGGATAAACTTGAAGAGATTAGATCTAAATTAGCATCTGCTGTAAATTGCCTACCGTTTCAAAGGATGATTGTAAGTATCTTTGTTCGTTGTATTTGCTACACGCGTATACATAAATTGTCAAGGAAATAAATATATATGTATATCAGCTCACAGAAAAATCAGGGTCGATAATGAGGGAATATGTGAAGTATTCGCTTTACGATAGAATTAGCACCAGGCCATTTTTAACGAGCATAGAAAAGAAATGGATTACTTTTCAAGTGTTGTACGCGTTGCATCAAGCGCACAAGGTGAGATATTATGTACTGGATCGGAAATAATGTCATTAGGATGAATTCTAACCTTTTGAATTGCACCAATAAATTGTGCCATAGTCTACTAGTAGTCCTGAATACTAATTCTCAGCTTTAAAAGAACACATTAAAATGCTTTTCACGGCATCAAACAGTGAACATATTTATAGTACTGTAGTTCTGAAAAATTGTGAGAAAAAAAATTTTAAATAGCGCTTCTCATTTGACTGTAGTTTGGAGTCTGCCATGGTGACATAAAACTAGAAAATATTATGATTACCAGCTGGAACTGGATTCTACTCACAGATTTTGCAAGCTTCAAACCAACTTACTTACCTGAAGATAATCCAGCTGATTTCTCATATTTTTTTGACACATCTAGGAGAAGGTACATTTTATAATTAGTTTAGTTCGTTATTCAATTATTATATAATACACTAATCCTGTCGTAATGTTTTAGAACATGTTACATTGCACCTGAACGGTTTGTGAAAACATTATCTTCAGAATTAAGCAATACATTATTATTATCTGAGCAAGAGCTAAAAACAGGTGATTTGCACCCAATGATGGACATTTTTTCTGCAGGCTGCGCCTTAGCAGAGTTGTATAATGAAGGACACCCTCCGTTCGATTTTTCACAACTATTAGGTACGTGTATCAAATGTAAAGATTATCTGTAACTCGTATATATAATATGAAATACTATTGGGAGCAAATATTGAAAAATTATTTTGTTATGAAACGTGAAGCGTATAGGAACAACGAATATTCTGCGAGCAAGCATTTGGATGCTATAGAGGATCCAGGAATACGTGAATTGCTCGCATCTATGTTGGAGAAAAATCCAGCCAACAGGAAAAGCGCCGAAATTTATTTGGCTCAGGCTCGTGGCACGATATTCCCGGAATATTTCTATTCATTTCTGCAGTCGTACATGCTTATTTTCTCTGCTGCTCCGATTCTATCGCCAGACGAAAAAATAAACCGACTCAAAAAAGATATTGGCAACATTATTAACATTTTGAAAGCAGAGGAGAACGAGAAAATGAAAAATGATGGAAAGGAGAAGGCTAGGAATAATCAGTTTGATGATAACGTGGAATTAACGAAACAGGACTCTAGCCACAGCAAAGAGAATACTTGTGGAAATATCGAAAATACTATTGTGGATGGTGACAGCTGCCAAAGCTTTGACAAAAGCGAATTAAATCAGATAGATACAATAACAGATTCTAAAGCACATGGAGAACAAAAGCAGAATGTGGACGTGGAAAATGAGAAAAAATTATTCTCTTCAGAGTCTTTAGAAGGACTAGTCATCATCACTCAGCTGGTTACCTCGTGTATACGAGGTTTGCATCATTCTCAATCTAAATTACAAAGTCTTGAAATACTGCTTGAACTAGCAGAGAATACATCGGACGAAACAATACTGGATCGAATTTTGCCTTACATTGTAAGTTAGTTTGAACAGTACTATTAATTTAATTGTTGAACAGCAATTTTGTGTTTCAATGATCAACGGGCGATTTACATAGAAGACGAATTAAATGAGAAAACCATTTTTCAACTTGAATTGTCTGTAAGAATCGTCTATGGTCATCAAAACGTCAACAAAGGCTACAGTTTGTTGGATAGTATTTTTAAAGAATGTTAATTCGGTATTCCCCTCAAAATATGTTACAGTTTCATTTGGTTCATGATCCTGCTCCACGAGTACGAGTATCAGCTATACATATATTGACGAAATGTTTGCATCTTGTAAAATCGATTCCGCCTACAGACGTGAATATCTTTCCGGAATATATTTTACCAGGTCTGTCGCATATCACGCAAGACGAAGCAGTTATAGTTAGGGCTGCTTACGCGGAGAATATCGCTCATCTGGCACACATAGCGCTGCGTTACTTGGAGAATTCTCACTTGTCGAACTTAAGCAACAAAGAAGGTCCAAAGCCGAGTTACGACACCGAGCTCCAAACGTTGCACGAAATGGTAATTAGCTAGTTACTTTCGCAGTCGTCGTTTGCATCTGCTACATACTAAATCATGTGATATTATTAGGTACAACAATCTGTGTCCATGTTATTAACAGATGCCCAGAACTTAGTAAAGCAAACATTAATGGAGAGCGGGATCAATAAGCTCTGTGTGTTTTTCGGCAAGCAAAAGGCGAACGATATTTTGCTTAGTCACGTAATCACTTTCTTAAATGACAAAGAGGACAAGGAATTAAGGGGCTCATTTTTCGAGTGTATCGTGGGTGTGGCTGCTTACGTTGGATGGCACAGTAGTCCTATACTTATGCCCCTTCTTCAACAAGGACTAGCAGACCCTGAAGAATTTGTGACGACCAAGGCTATCAATGCGATGGCGACCCTCACCGAATTGGGTCTCTTACACAAATCTGGGCTTTATCAGCTACTATACGAGACTACGGTCTTTCTAGTAAGTTCTCAGTCTTTTTATCATAAATACATCAAATTCGCACTTCGACTTTCCTCGAAATGTTTTTAACACAACACCATGCACAGGTACATCCGAATTTATGGATAAGACATGCGACTGTTGGTTTCATATCCGCCGCGGCAAGAACACTCAACTTGGTAGATGTTCAGTGTAAAGTGCAGACAATGATTCAGTCGTACTTGAAGCATCCCTTGATTCAGATCGAGAAAGAGATTTTATTGTTGGAGGCGTTGGTACCGCCTATACCAAGAATCGTTTACGATTCTGTCGTAAAATACTCTGACATAGAAGAACTGTTCCAAGTCCTCGAACAAAGACAAGCAGCTCGCGCTAAAGCGGTAACTGGAATCGTGCCCCAGTATAGCGAAATGAGTACCTCGTTGCGAAATGTGAGTTAACAACATTGCCCAACAAACCTTTTAACTTTTGTTTGAGTTTCCACGTGTAACATGTTTGTATAGATTCCGAGAGGAATAAACGAGATGCTTATAGCTTTTCAGACGATTAAGTTCGGAATCCATGACCGAAACTGTCGAGGATCAGCTGTTGATAATGAAACCGCATTTAATGAAAATTAACAAGTATCGCAATTCGGTGGACGCGAAACAGAACTCGAGCAAATCTATGAATGGGAAGTTAGAGTTGAGCTCTATGAAGGACAGGATACGGCATCACATTGTCATACTGTATCCCGACACGAAAGCTGACCTAGGTCTGCCACCGTTCAAACGATTAGACCGTAGAACGTCCGACAGTGTCGGGACATACGCGACGATGAACCAAGAATGGCGTACAATGTTCGCGGCTCAGGATAACGTTCAAGTAATTCGAAGAACAAGTATATGTATACATCGATTACGTTTTGTATAATATTCATAGATTCTGTTATACGTTGCAGCACACCGTGAAAATGTCAGACATGACCGGAAGTAGTGGAAGCCCTAGCCAAAGTTTGCACGGAGGGGATATACATTTATCGCCTCAGCACAGCTTGTCAGATATGAACAGCATAAACGATCACTCTCTCCCCTTGCGTTCCTATATTCAATGTATGTCTTTCTCAGAATGCTCTTTGATGTTACCATAAAGAAATGTTAAGCAAGAAAATACAACTTTCTGTAATTCTTCAGACAGGTGTGCGCCTTGCAGATTAGAGGTGAGACAATTGACATACAGAAAGCAAGAACAGCATGCTGCAGCATTAAGAGCACAGCACTGGGCTGATAACATTGCATGGCAAACCGGTAATTAATTATTATTACTTTTAGACATAATTCTGAGATTTACAAGAAACGTTTGCGATCCTCGATAGGCTCAAGATTACTGCCAAGTGGTTGGAGGCCTAGAGGGGTCTCGGTTGCTCACCTCCATGAACACAGAGCGGCGGTGAATAGGCTAGTGTCTATACCAGACACTAGTCTATTTGCAAGTAGCTCCGCAGACGGTTGCATTAAAATATGGGATGCTAGTAGAATGGAAGGACGGAACATAGCTAATCGTTCTAGGTAGACGAGATGATCTTTTAAACTATTATGTGTTTCACACGTTGAATAACGTATACTTGATTTATTTTAGGCAAACGTACATGCATAGAGGCGGTCCTTTGGTTGGCCTGACAGTGTGCGACCAAGGGCAATCGCTAGCAAGTTCTGCGAGTCAGTCGGGCACAGTGTTTGTTTTACGAATTGAACCAAATTCGAGCAAAACTAGTGTCATCGGGACCAGACAGCTAGATCTTCAGGTAACCAACAATGCGTACCATTTTACCACTATCTATGATACACGATCGAATCATCGTTTAGGAAGAAGGATGCGCGGTGGATGTGCAGTATTTGGACTCGGGATCGCAGTCGGTCCTAGTATACGCTTCGTTGTATGGATCCCTGGTTGGCTGGGACTTGCGGTGTCCTGGTACAACGTGGCGTTTAGAAAACGATCTAAAGAACGGCGTGATCACCTCTTTTTGCGTGAACAACTACCAACAGTGGCTGACACTTGGCACGAGCTCGGGCGTGCACACGTGCTGGGATTTGCGATTCCAGTTACCGATAACCAGCATTAAACATCCTACCGGTAAAGTAATACAGTCGACCGGATACGAGGCAACGAATACGATTTTGATCTTTGAACGATCTTTGTAATATTTGCATCAGGTGCAAGAGTCAGAAAGGTAATCACCCACCCTACAGAACACTCGTGGATTATTTCTGCTGTGCAAGGCAACAACGAAATTTCCATGTGGAACCTTGAAACCGATTTCCGGCAAATGGTCCTCTGGGCGTCGAATGCGCCTCCTCTCAGCCATACTCAGGGTGGCCACAGCGTATGCGCGATCTATTCCGGGTGTATCGATCGCTCCGGCTTTCTGCTGGCCGGCGGTGCTGACATGAGACTACGTTTCTGGGATTTGAACGCTCCCAATGAATCGTATGTCGCGTTGCCTGCAGCCAACGACGTCACCCCTCCAAATTCGTTGGCGTACGAGTTAGTATTCGTTACCTGATCTCTCTATTTTCTAGTCTTCGTTTCAAAATTATTATTATACAGGCTGGAGCATTTAAAACAGGTTGCCCGAATATCTGGCTTGCTATTAATGGTAGAAAAAATCGATCGGATGAAATATGCTTGCCTTCAGGGGGCTTATAATCTAGGGCTAGGGTCACTATCATCAATAGGGAATTAGGAGCCAAATTTAAGCGTAACTTAGCAGAATGCAATCACAGTGTGATGGATAGTACATTCCCCTCGTTTATTTTTCAGGCAACGATTGATAGATGGGACAAATGTGGTGCAAGAGGTGTTGGCCAGCGATGGGCCTGCGCCATCGTCCGTGGGAGGTAGCAGCGTTCGAACAAGAAACTCGGAGGAGGGTGGTCAGGGGCCGGAAACACCACCATCGGGACACCATGACACGATATCTGCCGTGGCGATGTCGAATACGTGGATTCTGACCGGCAGCACGGATGGCTTGATACAAGTCTGGAAATGATTGTTCTCGCTTCCGTCTTCTACGGTGTCCGAAACCTGCGCAAAGTGTACAAATTTTTCTAACGTAGAAAACGATTCGACCAGACATCGAGATTTTGTAGGAACGTGCTGCTACAGTAACTCTGTGATCTTTTATTTGTATATATTGTGGATTGTATATAAACCGTATTTATTAAGACCGCCGATAGTCGTGATGATAACGATACCATGCATTTCCGCGGACGGAACGTAACGCGACAACGTTACTTCAACGAGACACACCCGCGATCCTTCTGTATAATTATAAATGATTTATTTTTCTACGTGAAACGTGAGACCGACGAAAGAGCTTTGATGTACTGTAACATACGACACGATACAGTAAAACGTTTCTAGAGTTTAGCGTAATAGCAACGAGCTAATCACGTGATCATGTTAGAACAATACGACGATCAGTGTACAAATTGAAAACGGCGCCGTGTAAAAATTGTTCACTTGATATGTTATTTATACTGGCTGGCGTATACATATAACGACTGCGTACATACTTTTGTGTTAGATCAATAGTTCACTTGTATACCGACTGAAATACTCATAACCAGTGAATATCTTCGTACTTCCTAATATTGTTACAATAAATTCATATTTTTAACGCACCTACGTGTGGACCTGTGACCACTCGGATGTGAAAACCGGATCGCTACCAGGGACAGATCGGAGGGACAGGATACGACCCTCTGCCAGTGAACGCGTAAGGATCAGGATTGATTGTCCTGCAGATCTCTTTCCATCGTTCTTTTCCTCCTTTACCCTGTCTTCGTTTGAATTCTTGTTTTCCGTGATTCGGCAGACGATAATCGTAACCGGATTGATCACCGAACAAAATTTCGATCCATGGCGCCGCGGCCACGGTCACGATCAACAATAAAAACGCGAAGAATATTTTCATCTTAAAAATCGCAATGTTTCCCTCTTCGTAATTGGCTGCGGGGATTAAAGATCGACGATCACCTAGAAAAATAATGAACCTATGATTTCGTTTCTCCGAATTGAATTGTAACCGTTGGATCAAGCGCGACACACACAGCCGATTAAAATATAAATTTTCCAAAAAATAACTAGAAAATTTATCATTTCGTTGTAATTCATTTCGATGTTACAGCAAATGCACTTACTCCGCTTTTGTCGAGTATACTCTGCATCGCTTAATAACAATCAAACACATATAGGTGAACACCAGTAATTAAATGAAACACTTGCAGAATTAATAATTGTCTTCTGAACAAAAATCTCGAGATCTCTTGCTAATGTACGAACAAAACTGCGAACAAAATTGCCGTCACTGTTCAAAATTCGATTTGGGAATCACGATGTTCTTTCTTTCGTAATTGATTTGGCTGATTAAAGATCAAAGATCGGCGGACATCTAGAAAGAAAATGAACTGCGAGACAAAGAGTTGACTGAGCTTCGTTTCGTTAATTCGATCGTCTTTGATGGCTAACTAAATTAATTTTGAAAAACAACACTGTTTGCGGTAGGACCAGATCCGCGAATGTATACGCACGGGTAACCAAGCACAGAGCAAGACGGTACTAACTTTCATGTTAAAAGGTCCAATGACCAATTGTTGCGACATGTGTTTGATGAACTCGTTATTCCCCGCTTTCGTTCTTCACACTTTTTGAGCAGACCAATTACGAGCACTACTGTCGCTCCTCTGGTTCCCGGGTGCTTCTGGAAACCGCGATCGAACTGAATCGACCATTCAACTTCGCCAGATATATTCGACCGGTAGCTCTTTTTATTTTTCGTTCTTTTTTTCCTTTTTTTTTTAAATAGATGTTTCAGCTGTACTCGCGGTAACGAGCACACTCTCGCAATGGAGAGATGCTGGATGGCTACTGCTGTTTTATACACCAGGACTGCCCTACCGCTCAGGAAAAAATCGTCTCTGCAGAAGTTGCAAATGTGCTTACGTCGGACTGGCATTGTTTACCAGCGTCTCGATTAAACAAGCTCCGGGAATTCGCCTCGACTTATTTATTCTAACGGTGTTTTAGAACCTGTTCAAACTTGCAGATTCATATAAAATGCGATGTTAGCCGATTAGTTTGAGTTATTGCGATTTTCGCGGTTATCATTTCCCTCTAATTTCTGTTTGGACGCTCATAACGATTATAGTTTGTTTAAGATTGCATTGGAAGCTGTAGACTACAGACGCGGAAGTTGTCGCTGCACAACAATGTCCATGTCATTATATTAGGTCAGTGCAAAAGTTCGTGCCCGATTTCGTATTAAAATATAACAAGGAATCGGTCACGAACTTTTGCACTGACCTAAGACTTTTGGACGGTGAAGAAGATTCGGTATCCGATGAGAATCTGTGTAACAATGAAGAAATCACATGCGTGCCCGTCACATTGAACTTGGGGAAGAACCTATTCTCCAGCCTTGCATGCTCGAATTATATTTTTATTCATGCGGCATACAACCGTTTTGTTATTCCGTGTGTGCAGCGGATTATGTCTCAAGAGAAATACACGTTAAAATATGCAACGCCGATTTAATTATATATGGTTACTCATTTATTCGGCACGCTGCTCTGATGCGCAAAAGCTGCATTTCCGTTCTTCTCTGAATTATCGTAACGCTACGGATCCATCTGGAAATTTCAAAACTCAGGGTGGAACGAAAGCAAAATTATTTCGTGAACGCGACAGAAAATTAAATCGGTTCATCGATGAAACGGCAATTCGGTCTACAGGTCTTCGCACGATAACGAACCCGATTACAAACGACCCTGCTTCGCAAGCAACATTTGTGTCAAGGTTCCCGGTGTTGTGATCTTCGAGCTATCTCTCGAAATTAACGTCAATTATTCCATCCTGTGGACCGATAAACTCATTCTTTATTTCGTCGAATTCTGCGAATACAGTAAACGCGTCAAGTCCGCAGAACCTTGATCCATCGTCTCACGGGTGTTTGGTAGCTTTTAAGAAAAACAAAGAATATCCTTCGTGCCATTCGCAAAGCTTAAACTAACTGTTGCATCGAGCTCGACATTGTTTTTCAAGCGCTGAATGTACAAAAAATCTTGACCGAATAATTCCGCAAACTTTTTTCAGGGCCGAAAAATTTTGAAGCGAGGAAGGCCATTCCGCAAATAGCAAAAAGCCCGGTTACGCTCGTAATCGTTCTCATTAAGGTTTGCCATGACTAAGCCGTGACTATTTCCTATTACCGTAATAGCCGGTTTCCAGGCTGTCGAACTATTAATAGCGTTTGGCAGAGAAAGTCTGCGGCAGTGGTTTGCGCCAAGGGGTTCGCGATCCTCGAGGCTCGAGCGATTCTCTCACGGTTCTCTCGCGGGCCCGCGGATCTGGATCCGAGTCAATGGATTTTCAAAATTCCGAGAACGAGAAAGATAAGTGTCGGGTCACGGTGAACCGACTCTGATTACGTCAATCGTGACTTGATAATGGTTTCTCGTGATCCAACAGGATCGAAAAAGTCCCGCAACCGGAAGACTTTAGCGTAAATATGGATGAATCATAGGAGTCTGGCGGAAAAAATATATATGCATATATTTTGTGTAGAGACATCGTATATGTATTAGTATTCAGCAGTGGACACGCGCGTGGAAACCCATGAACAAGTAGCTTCTATTATAAGAAGTTCAGCGAGACAATAGCATGCGTCGACCGGTACACTGTACGCGTTTGTTTGCAACAAATAAATCATCTTTCGTCGCCGAAGACAATCATAATTAGACCGCGAAGGCGTTCTCCATACTTTAAACCTGCAAGGGCACGCGAAATTTCTTAAAATACTTTCGAATACCTGGCCCGAAGCTGCAGAATTCCAATTGCTCGAAAGAAGTTTAAAACATGTCATATTTGCAATTATTATAGGGCCAAAATGAAAATAGAATGATGTAGAATGTAGACAATATAGAAGCAAAAGGACTGTTATGCGCTATTGAAATTTTTGTAGACAAGGTCCAATTTTATCGCGAGAGTAAAACGCACCTCGCGTTCTGTTTGTTACTCTTCGGCATAGAACGATGATAAAACGTAACGCCTGCAACTATATTTCGGCGAATCCTTTCGGAGTTATCGTCTAAATATTTGGAATACAGATTTCCCTGAAACCGCTGTTCTACGCCGGCTGCACCATACGCGTCAGTTCCGTTTCGCTGGTGATTCAGAGAGCTTCTACAACTCGGGTTCTGCATCCCCTTCGTTCGCGTCGCTATCGGATCAGGAATGGCAACGATCAAGTAAATTATGATTTCTGTATTCTAAAATAAAGAAGACAGTTTTCCGTATCGCTTTCTTCACGTTAAAAATTACAAACGACGCTGTTCGCGATCCAGACGTTTTTAAGAATGTCAAACAGCCTCAATCCGGAGGACAAGGACAGTCTACAGGTGAGAAACCGAGCGAGCCTCTCGTTGAAGATGCAGCGGAGCTTTAAAAAGATGAAGAGGAGCATTCAGAAGATCACCGGTACGTTTTTCTTTGTACACTGTTACTCGATACGTTACCGAATTACCATTCTCTGGTGGTCGAGTAAAAGAATTTTTAGTTGCGCGGAAAAGTACGAATTTAAATTGCAATGTTAGGTCAGGTGTTAGATTTTGGACATGAAAGTTGATAATATACATATAGGCATGTTTCGTACCATTAGACTTATATCACATTCAATTTAAAGACATTATTTTCGCAGACAAAATATAATGATATTTGTCAGACATCAGATAAATATCAGATATTTTAATGAAAATTTCACTTGTACTCTATCGCCCGCCCACCAGAGCATTGATCTAACATAATTGGTTCCGATGCCACTAGTATATGCTTATACAGGGTGTTACAAAACAGGTAGAATAACCGGATAGAAAGTGATCTCGGTCAGTCCTAATAAAAAGAGATAATTAATTCAATGGACACTAAACTAGTTTCATTGATAAAAATATTCGTACTTATGTTTTCTTATATTTTAGATATCCGCGTATTTCATAAATGTATAAATTATTCTGTTGTACCAACAGTTTCGACTTAGCTGGTATACTGCCCGCATTGAAGCACCCTGTACCGTAGATTAACGCGCGTCTGCTTAAAAGAACTGACGCTTCGTGGGCACAGATAAAAATTATCGTACAAGACGATTTTCAATACTTTTAGAATCTTCGACAACTGTACAACCTCACTGCGTTTTCGTAGAGAACATGCAAGACGACGAGAGGCAGCCGCCGTATATATTTCCGGAACGGCTCTCCTCTTTAACGTGCCAAACGGGCTTCACCAAGGATGAGATCCGAAAGCTCTACCGCGCCTTTAAACAGTATTGTCCGCGAGGAGCGGTGACCACGAACGACCTGAAGCCGGCTTACGCGAAATTGTTCCCGTTAGGGGACCCGGCCAAGTACACGCAGATAGTGTTCAACACCTTCGACCGGGACGGCGACGGTGTTATCAGCTTTCAGGATCTTCTCGCCGAGGTAGCTCTAATCGCAAACGGCGATCTGGACCAGAAACTTTCCTGGATCTTCAGGTGACCGGTGGTCGGTCGAAATCAAGAATTAAGGTAGATAAACACTGTGACATGTAAGTACAGAGCACAATAAAAACGGCTGTTTTTTAGAAGCTGTTTTAGAGGGAGATTCTATGTACATAAGTTATATGCTTGAAACATATGCAAATAGAAAAATAGTATCTCTTTTCGCCGTCAAAGTGTTTATCCCCCTTAACGAAACCGCTCGTTACATGCTCCACATCTGACTTTCTAGTCTTGCCCTTCTCTCCATTAGATTTTACGACCTGAACGGGGATGGTTACATCACGAGGAAGGAAATGCTGGTCATAATATCCGCGATTTATGAAATGCTGCATAATGGACAGACTATCCAACGTATGGTCGACAGGCACGTGGACATGGTTTTCGAAAAGATGGATATCGATAAGGACGGAGTCATATCTCGGGAGGAATTCATGAACTGCTGTAACAATGTACAATTCAATTAGTACGGCAGTTGGAAGACTGAAAATGAGCACATCACGAGTCAACAATTAATATTTTTCTTTTATTTCAGGATTCCACGATTTTGAATCAGCTAGCGACATTCGATCGCTTCTGGTGATGGTTCTATTCTTGAAAAAAATGCGATTCTGGAATCCTCCGTCTTGATGCGCGTCTCTCGCACTTCTCAGGAAACGTTCCTGCTATCACAACGATGCGGATTACACGGTCCCGTGTCAAACAGTTTTGTACTCTTAAAACAATCTCTTCTGTAAAATATAGAAGACACAGGCAAGAAAAAATGCAAATGCCAGTACTAATAAAACTTTATCCGTGACCTCCCTTCTACCATATTTGCCTAATAGCTTTCCCGATTGTACTATCACCTGTTGCTGGTGCTCCAATTCGCCCGAGGTGCTAGACACCTTGTCGGATGAAGTTACTGTAATATTCGAAAGTTTATGTACTATAAATTGTGTTCCAGTACACTCAAACGACATATACAAGAGGAAAATGTACTTAATGTATCCAACGTATCGGCGGTTCTTTGGGTCGTCTCTGCTAAATATCTAGATATACTTAAGAGTTTGTCAGAGAGTTGATTAGATGTGTTTGCCAAGCTCTTTCTGTCGTGCCTTCTACGTACAGCTGCCTGTTGTTCTTCGGGCATCGAGAGTAGTTCCTCCTTGGATAGTTTGTCTATTACACACTTGCTGAAGTTGTTGGCATTACAAAATGCCTTCAAAGAGTTCCTCGACTGTTGTTTATATGTATCTATTTCTGCCTGTAGCTCTGCTTTCTTCTTCTCTACGAGTTCTCTTTCCGCCAATGACTCTAGTTTGGATAAGGACGACTTTAGAGCTTCTAGTTTCACCCTGCCCTCGTCGTTCAAGTCATGAAGCAATTGGAGAGGACCGGTGCATTGTTGTATATCCTGAAAAATAATTCTAGTTAGTAAAAAACAAAATGTAACCGTTACTAATCTCTTCTTTATAGTTTAAACGAGATTAGAACGAATAGTATAATATTACAACCTAGCAGCGTACAATTTATTTATCGTAAAAACCTTATAAATCATTTGACTAATAGTCAATTAAATAAAGCATTGTTTATATATAACGTGTACTGAAAATACAACGTTGTTAACGTCAGCATTCGAGGTTAGGTTGAAGATTATATATTGTTAAGAGGAATTTTTGTTTTTTATTAATAATTACTTGAATCAAAGCTGTAAGTTGAAGATTGTTTTTTACAATATCTTCACGTATCAATTCCAACTCTAAATCCTCGGTCTCCATCGATGCTCGTGCTTTTTGACAGTTCGCCTATGTGTTGTATAATAATTTTTTTAGAAATGATGAGTGAAGCTCATTAAACTCCTTGTTGTTTGTAACTACACGCAATAAAGGTAAGTAAAACACATAATCGTTATTATTATATCGTACTAAACATTCGCAAGGAACGGTTATTTACCACGAAAATGTGCAACATGGGACATGGAGAGAACCCCTGATTGCCACCAACAAGCCAACGAAAGTGTCTGGAAGAAATTGAGTGACTAAGATCTAGACCTGGAGAAGTAACTGATGAGATGTTGTTTTATATATTTATACGAGTACGAGGTAGTACAATTTATTAATGTACAATTTGAGTATTACATTGTTATCATACGACTGGTACAGCTCCGTCTAACAAATATAACTTCGGTCATAAATATGACGATACTAGTTTAATCAAAACAATTCTATTCACAGAATATAATCAATTAAAATAAAATATTGACTTAAAACTGATAAGTTAGGTACAGTCTGAGCTCTTATAATACTGTACAATTCGACAATGATTTTATCAACCTCCTTTTTTTCATAATGCACGAGGAGCGCGTCGTGCCTATTCTATGACATTCTATGATCCACGAGTCTCTTCGACATTAACGGAGATCGCATGTTAGTAATGATTTAACGAAGGCGATGTATTATAGCGTTCGTGAAATCTGTTGTAGAATTTTGTCCGCCTAGATCTTTCGTCAATACTTTTCCGTCGTTCAAAACGTGGTTTAACGCATCTCTGATTTGTTCAGCATAGCCTTTCAAGTTAACGTGACGCAGAAGTTTTACAGCGCACAGAAGCATGGCAGTAGGGTTGGCTACATTTTTACCAACAGCCTCCGAATAAGTATGCCTCGCGCCCTAAATTTCAAATAAGTTCTCGTTATATAACGTACAATTTCGAGTATAATGTTCAATCTTTGTGTATTAAATGCGTTCGTGTTACCGGTTCAAAGACGACACACTCGGGACTGTAACTGGCACCTGCGACTACACCAGCACCGCCGACCAATCCAGATGCAAGATTGTCTACAATATTACCATACAAATTTGGTAATACCATTACATCGAATTGGTGTGGATTAGATACCATCTGCATGGTACAGTTGTCCACGATCATCGTTTCAAATGTAATCCTGTAATTATAACAATATAATCGTTACCTACTTGTATGAAAAAAATCATTGATCTCAAAACTAAAATTTATGACTACCTAGGATATAATTTCGCGATTTCTTGACACGATTTTAAAAATAGACCATCGCCAAGTTTCATAATGTTGGCTTTGTGAACGCAAGTGACCTTTTTGCGATTGTGTTTCACGGCATAATCGAACGCGAATTTTGCAATTCTTTGACTCTTAGTTGCAGTAACTATCTTCAAACATTCTACCACTCCTGTCACAGATTCGTGCTCCAACGCAGAGTATTCTCCTTCTGTTTGTTCTCTGATGATAATGCAATCCACATTCTTATGACGACATTTAACTCCAGGCAAAGATTTTACGTGTACCACGTTCGAGTACAAGTCCAGACTCTTACGTAGTTTCATATTCAATGTTTGGAGCTCTCCAGTCATGGAGTGGTCCGGTGTTGCTAGAATCCCCTATTTCCAGAACAGTACCAATCTTTAATATGATTAACATCATCCAACAAATTTTAATTTTACATGAAAAAATTAAATTTGAAAATTTGTCTCTTCCTTTAAAATCGAATTTTCAGAAACTGAACATTCGACATATCAAAAACAATAAAAATGATCTATTAGTTATTGAAATGAAAAATTGCTGTTGAACATTGTGAGCAGTATTTCTATTTGCATGTGAACGAACCTTCAAGCATACTCGGTTTCTTGCAATACTATTGGACACTTGTTCGAGCGGTGCACTTAACGTTGGATTTACTTCAGAAAGGAAGTATGGCTCGAATTCAACCGGTATATTGATTGCCTTGAAAACACTTTGGACCGACACCACCAATTCTGGTCCAACACCGTCTCCTGGTATAAGAGTACATTTTACTTTTCCTTCTCGTTCAATTGGCTATAAGAAAAATTATTTTAATCGAATATTATATCTAAATACTTATTACAGATATTTAAATACGTACAGCTTTTTGTTGATGTACTGCTCCTACATGCAGTGCTGCAATAGCTCCCTTCTGGGTAGTCTGCAAATAAAAATATTTATCATTGTCTTATAAATATCATTTCGCATACATTTCTCGGACACATAATAGAATCATTCATTCCGCATTAAAAAGCTATATTTATAACGATTGAATAACAGAATCACCGGAGCCATTCGTTTTACCGATTGTCTTAATTGGATTACAAATTAAACCACCAGTTTTCGGTAAACAGATTAAGAAATCGTCTTGTCAAATTGTTTTTACCGTTAAACAAGAAAATTGTCATACGTCTTTAAGAGAAAAAAGATTTCATGTGAAACGTCCTTGTGATAACCATTGGTGCTCTCTTCGTTTTCACATATCACCCAATCGAACGAATTGCTGCATAGAACTCGATGATATTTCAATCTGGCGGCACTCAGAAGGTTCTAACAATCGTACCAGCAACACGAACTCTTTGCTCCAATTGAATTTGCGTTACCTGCGAAAATATTTTGCAGACGTTTCTCGCGAGTAAAGCCATTTTTCTACGACGGACCTGGACGGACCGCAGTGTCCTTCTCACTCTCGTGCTTGCGTACCAGTAACGTATCAAATTTGGAAACAACTGGGACGAGGAAAGTACAGTTAGTTCTATGTTTTTTAAATTCCATTCTTTTCATCTTGCATAACTTGCCCAGAACTATTGAACTTTTAATAACATATTCAAATCAATGTTTTATTGGGAATGTCTACAAACATTATCAAAATTATTAATGTGCTTGTATCTGCTAGTATATACGGCCCTGTTACCGTCGATTCGTCCGAATTTGCGATTCCAGAGTCGTGGCGCTGGGTGTATAGTGTATATAGTATAATCAGAGTGGTATAATCAGATCAGATGATCAGATCTATGGCATAATAGTCGATGACGCGCAAAGCACTCTCACAGAGAAGAAATTAGAGAGACTGAAATATTACTTTTTATTTGAGCGTAAATAGTTCTTGCCGTTTTGCCATAAGATATAATCAGAGAGTAGATGAGAGTGCTTACTCTCGGGTTTTGGCCGTGCCCATTATAGTGCTGCTCCCTATGTAGTCTAGTTCTTAGCTTAGAACAGAACCGGTTTCGACTTTAGCCAGGTCACCGACGAGGACTGCCAGCCTTATGGCACCGACGAGATAAATTTTGCCGTTCTCTTACGCCCTCTAGGATATATTGTCGTCGGAGTAAGAAACAGAAAGCCACCGACGGCATCTCGTCGGTGTAGAAGACCACTGAGGAGATTCTTGTCGGTAAAAAGGTGAATCATCACGGAACCACCGACGAGACTGCCAGACCTGTGCCCACTTTTGGCGCCGCTCAATAGCACAGGGGCTGGCAGTCTTTAACAGTATCTCGTCGGTGGCACAGGGGCTGGCACTGTGTATATGTACTCTCTGTAAATGTATGGCAGGAATGGCGCTACTTTCAGATTTTGAACGACAATTGTACATCCTGACATCTAACGGACGAAAGTGGAACTAATTGGCTACGAGCTTGGGCATTTTGTCGCTACGTGAAATTGCGCTGTATAGGCCCCTGAATGGACCGAATGATTCTTGCTGGAATTTACCTTGAATCTAAATGAGAAAGCGGCAAGAAACATTTGCACTCGAATAAAAAGTAATTTTTTATGCTTTCACTTTGAGATTTTTTTTAACTTTCATTTACGTTAATGGTGCTCGAAAAATGTATTTTACGATAAGGGTATTGCAATTTGAAAATAATTACGATGGCATACTGAAAATCTAAAAATAACAACCGAATGTAAGGATCTGTGGGGGTTGTAAAATAATGATTTCTGTCTGCTTTTCCGTGGAGCGACAACTTCCGAAGTCTCAAATTGAAGCTGCGAGAACGTGCTTGCATTTTACAGAGGGAACAACACAGCAAATTAGGATAAAAGGATAGAGTAGATGGCGTAGATCGCATCACGTATCAACAATTTTATTTAGACTCGTTTTCTTTAACATACAAGAGCTATTCCTTAGACACGACGCACAATTTGAGTATGCATACGTATTCGCACATATTAAATAAGTCTAGGTTACACTGATATGGTTTTTGTTACGGTAAAACTGTACAAAGAACTCGCATGCACGACACTAACCGTTTCTCGTGTTCGCGCGGCCACTACGCTCTACGTTTTGATCATGGTTCGGACTTTGCTGTCCGGTTTGTTACTCCTCCCGGACTCTGTTCATCGTCGCGCCAACAAAATCTCCTCCTTCCGTTGATTTGCTTCCGATTTTCCGAGGAAAATTTTCGCCAGAGATATTTCACCTTTCTTCGATCGGTCGCCACCGATCGCCGTTGACGCGTCCGAATTTTTGTCTAGAAGCAAGGAGCAGCCTTCCGATACCGGCTGGCAATTTCTCGTATTCGACCGTTTCCTCTCCCACGGAAATGGTTCATCGGACTCTGATTAGCGGCAGCACGCTGTGTCCGATCGGGCACGATCGCAAGAAATGGAGAAACGAGCGAGAAACGATCGTGGCTCGTCGCGTTGCGGGGGTGTCAGGAGATAAGGGAGCATCGGACGAGCCTGTCGTCGAAATACATATTGTCACCAAGATATGCCTACGAAACACAGCTCGCCGTTTCATCGTCTGCGAGTACAGTGTGTCGCCTGCACGGATACGGGGTACTCGCTCGTTTTCGATCGAGCGTTACTTTATTACTAATTGTAAACCAGGCATGGGCAGCAACCGCTGTTTGCCCCCGGGGGCAAACTTGCATCGGAAATTCTCGATCGTGCGAGATCGAGATCGAGGGCGACAGGAGAGACTATTTTTTGCTTCTGTGCCTGTGCTAGTCCGTTTTAGACGGTATTAGACGATTTTGGAGGAAAGAGGATGGACGACATCCTAGTAGTCTAATAGATAGGCTACACAAGAGACATACGATAAGACGAGAGTGTCACATTGAAAAAATATATGTACGCGTTATGATACAGAAGAGGAGGAACGATTAGACGGGGTTGATTCTCTTCTACGTGGATATGTGTGGTTAAACGTTCGCGGCGGATCGAGCAATTTCCAACGAGTCAACGAGGTAACGGCGCGACGCGACGCGTCGCGACGCTTGTGTAGAAACACGCGGTCAACTCTGCGTTCCCGAACGGCTGGGGCTAGGCCATAGTTTCCCACCGTGGGTGCTGGGCTAGATTCTGGTTATTTCCATGCTTCTATATTTAATCGAATATTTCAAAAATTCGACAACAGCACGCGCGATCGCTTCTGAAAATTTCCGGTCGGGAAATTATGGGCTAGGCAATGGCCACAATCAGGCCGCGAACCGCAATCGAATTCCTTCGCGTTTCCCATTCGCGATCGAATCTCTGCCGCGCGGAAATGTTCTCACCGACTCAGCGGTCTCCTCTCCATGGTAGGTGCGTTGCTCTTTCGCACGCGAATCGTCCATCTAACAACTCTCGACGTTGCTCCTTCTCGCGCTCAGATACACGCACACACGCCCACACGCTCATCTTTTACCAGTCGTTCTTATTTTTGTCAACGATATGCTATATTACAGTGTTGGCACGTCGCGATTCAAGATTCGCGTTTCGAGATTCGAGATTGGCGATCCTGCATCTAAAGAAGCTGCGGATGAACGACGCGATTCGCAGGAACGCGCGTAGCCTCGACTCCTCGAGAACCAACCGTGGAATCGCAACTCGGATATGTATGTATGTACATGGAACCGCGTGGAAAAGAAATTCGAAGTACCGTGCAGGTGCTTCGGCGGTTGGTCAGAGATAAGTTTAAACGAAACAGCGCTTTAAACGGGACGCGCGACTTCAGCGAGTCAAATGTTTTTATTTCAACGGCTTTATGCGTACAATAAAATACGGGGCACACCGTGCAACGAAAGCTGGGGAGCGTAGCCTGTGGTCGTCCTTCGAAGCAGTATTTTTTCAACGTTGGAAATAAATTAAAATAAATAAAATACGTCGAAACGAAACAAAGCCCAACTATGTTCGGTAGTATCCTTCGACTATAACGCCATCTCGTAAGTATCATTTGGAAAAGTTTTCTACATCGAACAGAACGTTGCGCGAACGATTCGAAATAGGATAGATTGATCGAAGGAGAGCGAAACGTAGGAACGGTTTATTACCCGCCGTCGTTTCTATCGTACCGTTGGCGTTGGTCGACGAGAACGAAGGAAACAGCTGCGGTGCGCCCGCGCGGTCTAATCTGAAACTAGGGCCGGTCGACGACGCTCCGATCTTCTTCGACGAAATCGTGGAAGTCGCAGGTCGCTCGTCGGCCAAAAAGCGACGCGAAACAACATCGATGGTCCAGAGATCGAGAGAAAACTAATACTACGGTCGAGACAGGTCCGTCAGTTTGTCCGTTTGTCTGTTTGTCCGTCTGTCTCCCTCTCTGTCTCTCTCTCTCTTTCTCTCTTCTACCTTTCTCGATTACTTCAGGGCCTAGCGGTTGCTTATCGTTAGTACATTTACTCTTACATTTTCACGGTAGTTACGCTAGAGCTTTTACATTAGAATTTACAGGTTACAACAGGATTCGCGTAATGGTTCGCGCTAGGTTCGAGCTCGTCGCGACTATCGGAGTCAGTGACGAGTTGTTTGCGCGGGCTCGTGCGCCTAGCGCAGACCAAATCGAAGTCGAAGAGCCGTATTCGTGATAGCGCGTCGGCAGCCGTGCCGCGTGGGCTTCGTCCTTCGTTCTTCGTCCGTTGTCCTTCGACCCGATATATCTCTTCTTCTATTAGAGTCGCAACACCGTCTGCTACCTTACGAATAATACTGAAGCTACGCGCGGTACGATTCGGCCGGTGGAACGAAGGCCGCGCGATCGGTTATCGTCGGGCCGTTCCACGCCTCTGTTCGTCGCTGGTCGTTTGCCGTCGTTTCGACGACGAATGACCGGTTCTCGTCTTGTCCGTGTACGTCGACGACTTTTCCAGTCTTCTACAACGGTACGATCTTCTCGTGTCGATGCGTCGGTGTATCGTACGCCGGAACGTATTTGTAGTACTGCGGGGGACAGGACGAGCAGGACGTGGTCTCGGAGGGCGAGAGTCTGCCGCGGAATCGGCTGCGAACGATGTGCACGATCAGGAGCAGACAGAGCAGGGTCAGTATCGCGATCAGGGTGATCGGTGCCGTACCCCAGCCTCTCGTACCATGGTGACCACCGGTTGCTGCGTCGTTCTCCTTCGAGGGCTGTGGAATCGAAAGAATCGAACGGATCGAACGAATAGAATAAATACATAGATCAGTGATGGGCATTTTTGACTGCCGCAATCAAGAAGGATCCGCGGAGCTTCCCCCACCAACTACTCTTTAGTGCAGCGAGCACCTTCGCTGCGCAGCGGTGCTTCGTGCCTTCCAGTGCCTTCGTCTCCGTCCCCCCCCCCCCATACGTCCTTCCATAGCCGACGAGGTTGGTGGGAGAAGCAGGAAATTCAGGCAGTGAGAACTGAGAACCGAGGAACTTTCCCCTCCGGCGGCTCGGCCGGTTGGGCCCCCTACTCCGACGTACTTACCATCCTTGCCTTACGTTGCTTCTACTGCGCACGCACTACACGCACGTGCCTCTACTTTGCCCGTGTGTTCGACTGTCGAATAGGCAGCTCACACGAACAGAGTACAGGTACGCTTGTGTGTGTAGCGCGCGCACGCAATCGAAGCAACATAAGGCGACGATAGTACGTCGGAGTGGGGGCCCAGCCGGCCGAGCCGCTGGAGGGGAAAGTTCCTCGGATCCACGATTCTGGCATCACTGAACTCAGGGGCCCCTACCGTGCCCACCACTGACATAGATGATGAATCAGCAGAAACGATCGTAGGTGCTACCTACGCTGGCAGACGCTACGTCCAAAGTCGCCAGATCAGGGGAATTGTTGACTCGAATCGAGGGGGAAAGTGTTATGTTCATTGCTGAATCGCGTTCGAATCGGCAGTTAGAGTTCGCGCTTGCGCACTGCGCCGCTACCGTCATATGTACCGATGTACCGCGACCATGCGCATGGAAACCAGATTCGTACCGAACGTCTACCGGTTATGGTCGATTGTGTAACAGCTAATAGAACTATTGTTAATACCAAATATTATTACTTCTGTATTACTTCTAGTAACGATTTTATAATATTTAAGTGCAATAAACGTTTTCCACAAACACAGCAGAAAGGTTACCCTCTCTCTGCCAGTAACGGATTAGTCGCGCGACAGAAACGAAACGCGTCACGTGACCGGATTGTGGCGAAAGCGTGGGGGAATAGCGTCGTAGAAAGGGAAGATAGAGTCGGGGCACGAGTCTTGATCTGGCGACACCGGCTACGTCTGCGGCTACGAGGGACAGAACTTACCGCGATTGGACAGATCGGACAGCAGGTTCCGGGCTTAGGTGGCGACGGATCGCTGCAGGCGACCGAGCAGATGGTTTCCCTGCAGCTGAGACGACCTCCGGTTTGACAGGTACACGCTGTGCACGAGTTAGGGTGCCAAGTGGATCCTTCGGGATGCGTGTTGTTCAGATGATCGGTGCAGGAAGCTTTGCACCGACATATCTGCGTGGAACGTAAACAAACCGGTACAGTCAGTGCCGGATTAAGCCCCGTAGCAGAAGTAGCAAATGCTACGGGCCCCGCGTCTTGAGCAAAAAATGTTTAGCTTGTAACATTTTGCAATATTTGGCCAAAAATCAACTTTTAGATATCGACTTCTACTGAACGGATTCTTGTTTCTAAATGTCTATATATCTCAAAAATAAAATATTGATGAAATTGAATAAAAAGTTTTAGAGAAAACGAATCTCAATGTCGAGCATTTTAGAAATGATGTTTCTTGGGCCGATTGTGCCCCACGGGCGCTTCATCGAAGAGGCGCCGATACATGCAATGGTGCAAGGGCGCCCAACGATGCCAGGGGGCACAGATATTTTTTGCTATAATAAAAAAAACAAAAAGGTCATTCATTGTGTCTGTGTAAGCGTGGGGCCCCGTCATAACATTTGCTACGGGCCCCGCGCTGGCTTAATCCTTCACTGTGTACAGTAGAGAGAGAAAGAGAGAGGGGGGCTGCAAACGGGGAAATAGACATCGCGAATCGAACGAATTAGGATCGTTTACTCACGGAACAGCCGTGTCTGTTCGTCTTGTAGCCGTAGGTGCACCGTTTCCTGCAGCCCACCAGGGGAGGACAATCGGAATCCGGAGCCCTGCACTTGCAGAACGTGCAGTCGTTCTCGTCCATGAGCAATCCTCGCTCGCAGTGAAGGTCGCACTTGACTTCCGGGCAAATTTTCTTGCCGGTCTCGTCGATCACCACCGTGTCGTTCGTTGGCTCGTCGAAATTATGAGAAGGTCTGCACGTGCAAACCGGACAACCTTCTTCGTCTCTCGCGAGCTCGCAGTTCGGTTCGCAGAACGGAACGGGCAGACACGAGTCGAGGTCGGTGGTCGATTGCTCGGTGGACCCATCCTCGTCGTTCTCCTGAAATCGAAAGCGCACCTGTGGTTGTAATTGTCGGGTCGAATCGAATAACGAAACAACCGATAATCGAACTGATAGCACGGACCTAAAGGACTGAGCGTAAGGTAGGGTTCTGGGCGATAGGGGGCTCCAAGCGAGCGGGGAGGGATGGTTGACTGCGGCCATGTTACGTTGAACACCTAGTGTTGCCATCTATATAACGTAGCGGGAACATTGAAGGGGGAACGGTAGTCACGTGACTTTCCCTAGAATACCCTAGAAATCTAGCCCAAACTTGGGTTTGCGAGATTAGATTGTTCGTTCTTATACGAGCAGATTTTGGGCTGGGTGAGGGCTCAATCTAAAGAAGAAGGTTTAGCGCATAGTGCCCTGCTTATGATGTAACGAGATGATGTTGACATCTACTAATACGAGTCTGCAAAGTAGGGAAAAAAGTCGAGAAAACAACCGCAGAATCCAATGTATTTTTCTGTCACAAAAAGAGTTTTTTGACTGCTATCATAAACGGGGCACTATGCGTTGAACCTTCTTCTATCAAACGAGCCTTTATGCAGCTCAAAATTTCCTCGTATAAGGACGAAAAATCTAATCCCGCAAACCCAAATTTCAGCCAGATTTCTAGGGTATTCTAGGGTATTCTAGGGAAAGTCACGTGACCACCGTTCCCTCTTCAAGTCGCCTATAGAGCGCACAACATTGTGTCCATGCCAAGTTGGCCGACAAGTTGATACCCCTTCCGTCTTTTCTGATGCCCCCGCAGGCTTACGCTCAGTCTTTCAGGTCCGTGACTGATAGCCGAAATTTAAACGACTCTGCGTTTCCATCGGCGCAGCGGCTATCGCGTTAGGAAACTACGCCGTTCGAACAATCCAGTTGAGCGATCGAGCGTCGATCTAGTGTCGATCGAAGCGGTTTCGTACCTTGTCGGAGACGCAGCTGCAGACGGGACAATTGTTTTCGCCCGTCTCGTATCCGTGTTCGCAGTTGATCGAGCAACTCTCCATCGACGCCTGGCAAGGGGATTTAGGTTCGACGAGGGAGCCGTTCGTCGGGATAGGGCAGTGGGGACAGCATTCGCCCGGCTCCGGGGCGATCGCGTTTTCGCAGGATTTGCACATTGTCTCCTGACAGGTGACCTCCTCCTCCTCGCAAACGCAGCTCACGCAGTCTGATTGTTGCCATCGCTCGCCGGGCTTCTTCGCCTGTTGTTCGTAGATACAGTATCTCGTCGATTTCTCCCTGGTCTGCGTCGGCTTCGCCCACCCTGCCGATTCTGCAACGCGAAACAGAATGTTTTCTCCGTCGAATCGAAAATCCAGGGCCGCCATTACCGCGCCCGGTCCATCAATTAAAATCTACTTTTCCGCGATGCGCGAACGGTCGACGGGATTACAAGAGTATTCGTTCGCGGTTTGCGTCATGGTTGCACACCGCACCGCACCGCACCGCACCGCACCGCACCGCACCACGCCACGTCGTTGAATTTATCCGGACCGTTCTGTATACTTTACATACATATACATACTTACTCTGTACACAGGGCGAAATCTGAAATCCGTAACAGCGGCGAATCTGGGTGAACAAATAAATCGAGTATATCGCGTATAGCTTTTACCTCCTACGTCCGTTCCAGTCTTAACCGCGGGTTCGGTCGGGCTCTAGTTTTCGTTTCGAACGAAACGGTTGCGAATCGAGAAATCGACGAACCGATAAACCGAGAGTCCTATTTCTCAATGATGCGCGACCCCCGACCCGTCCGTCAATTTTACGTCAAATAAATATGTACACGATACACGCTCTCTAACAACGCCCGAAAACCCCCATCCCCCCGAAGGGTTTGGTTTCCGTGTAGATTACGGTCGACGTCGAGGGATTTCGACGTCGAGATTGGTAGGATGTTCCTCGATTAACAACCGTTCCGATCGACGCCGCTTCTAATTGTTCCCCAGGTGGCCGAGCGACCGTTATTAAATTTCAAAACGGACGCTATCGGATTCCGGGCGTCGCACGCGCGCGACCGCGCGCAACCCTCTCGTGAACGCGTCCGCGGGATAAGAATGGGCTCGTTAAAATTCAACAGGTAAATCGAAAGTTTGCGCCGTGCTGAGCCGCGCCACGGTCGCGCCGCGCCGACTGGAAACTTAAAAGCTTTTTTCTCGACCGCCGGTGAGGATCAACCGGAAGCTTTATCGTTGATTATAATCGAGGCGACTCGAATTCGTAATGTCGGTCACTGACGAAGATCGAGATACCGCCGAAGCCGGCGACTCTTCGCAGCTCCCTAAACTCTGTTTCCATCGCACCGGAAAACGCAAACTTCGAAATAAGTACGATCCGATCAGATTCGACACGATTCGAGCATGAGATCGACCCAGCGCACGATTCACCGCGGTAGATGAGCGCGCGAGATGCATCGGGAATTATACAACGGTTAAACGCGTTAGCGACGGCGACGACGCGGGACGAATTAACAGCATGCCGAAACAGTTCGTGCTGCGAGATCTCGAAGTCGAGATTCGGTGCTGCGAAAATTTGCTTTCTACGTCGGGGACAGAGTTGGGCAATATTTAGATGAAAAATTATTTATATAACGATTCGAATAAAAGATACTTTATCCTTCTTCGTTATAAGAAGGTTCGAATAAAAAAAGTATCTTTATTCGCCGAGGTTCGAATAAATCTTCAAATAACTTTTGTCAGCTTGAATAAACGGCGACCAGGCCCGACGAATGCCGAACTTGAATGACTAGCCACCGACAAACAGCAACTGCTCGACTCGGTCGCCGAGAAGTGTAAACATAACTAATCCAATAACAAAACTTCTTTATTTTTCATTATTTTTTTATGGGACTTTGATCAACATTTTCGTGGCATTTTTCTAATGAAAATGATACCAAATATGATCTAATTCGGTTGTTATTTGCTTGGGTAATGAACGATGAAAGTTTTGGATGCATAGAAGGACAGTGTATGGAATTATATCATATTTGGTATTATTTTCATTAGAAAATTGCCATGAATATGTTGGTCAAAGTCCCATAAAAAAATAATGAAAAATAAAGAAGTTTTGTTATTGGATTAATTATGTGTACACTTCTCGGTGACCGAGTCGATCGAGGCGAGCGGCTACCGTTTGTCGGTCGCTAGTCTTTCAAGTTCGGCACTCGTCGGGCCTCGTCGCCGTTTATTCGGGCTGGCAAAAGTTATTCGTTATTCGTTTCAAGTTTTGCTTGTAAATACAACGGCGCGAGTTTTTTCGTCGATGGTCGGGGGAACTCGACGTTTGAAAGACGAGGATGCCCTGTTCGCTACCGATCGAAGAATAGGGACGGGAAGAGAGATGGATGCCGCGTGTAACGCCACACGAGCAACGAGCAACGTACGGACGCGGTGGGCCAGATCGAATAATTCAGTAACATTTAGCTAAAAAGTCAACTTTCGCATATCCGGTTCTAATTTTGCACTGTTTCCTAAATGTCCATCAACATCTAAAATGAAAAAGTTGATGCCGTTTAACAAGAATTGTAATTGCTTCGCCCACTGCGTTGTCTTAGCTTGCGTATAGCGAACTATCATAACTGATCAAATGTCTTCCAAGCTACAATATGAAATAAGCATTCTTCTTTGGCTTTTTCTGCACTATTTAAACAATTAAATTTTAAAAACATAACTAAATAAACAATGACATGCATAAAATTATTTGTAATTACTATAAATTATTATGGAAAATATCATTTGACACACGCTTGCGATGTGTTTTTACATTCTCGGTAATTTTTGTATGCGTTAATTACAAAAAAAATTTCTCCAATTTATATTTTACGTATTTCATAAGGCATTTCATGTTTGAAACATAAATATAAAATACATATTTAGAGAGTAAAAATGGCTTGGAAGATTCTATTTAAACAATTTTTTTAAAATCAAAAATATCAATGAAAATTAATTAAAAATTATTGTTTATCAAATGAATAAATATTTACTTGTCTATAGTTAAAAGTGACTATTTTTTTAAAGTATTTTTAGTGAAGATTTCATTGCAATATCTCTAATGGTTCAAAAGTTACAGCAAAATGTCACTGAATTTTTCGATCAATGGGGTGTGTGCGTATCCGGCGAATTTAACCGGCCAAAAGTTGAAATTTTTAGTTTGTTCAAAATGACTAAAACTGTACCTGGATATACCGGGTGATTCACGAGAAACAGTACACCTAAATAGCTCCGTTAGGCTAGAAGATAGAAGAAAATGTTAGAGAGAAAAGTTGTAATGTAAAGAGTTCCGATTGATGTCGTTTTCAAGGTCTCTTGAAGGTCATCGATGATTTTTAAATGGCACCATATATTTTTAACTTCATAGTGTTGCAGCTGATGTCGAGACGAGTTCAACGATGTCTCATGTTTCGAACAAAAGTTTAACTCTATTCGCACATGTACAAACTTCAATATGTATATAAAACTTTGAAACAATTTCGTTTAAAAGACAAAAACAAGATCGCTTTGATTTTTCAAATATTAAATTGTATTTTTGATTCGATAATGTTGTAGCTGGCGTTAAGACGGTTTCAACGATACGTAATATTATGACCTTGACATTATTAATAACGTTGCAATAGTTTTGGCCGGCTAAAATGGCGAAATACCTCAGTGTGCGGCGCGACCCGATGCAAGCAAGATGGAGAGATAGAGAGATAGAGTTTCGAGGAAACCGTCGGATGGGTTACGGGGCAGCGTAGAAATTCGAGATATCGACCGGCTGCTATGCCGGACGCATAGAAGCGAACTCCAATCACGACTTTCCGTAATTACCTGGAGGTTCGAAGTCGTAGAGTCGTAGAGAACGGGTGTTCAGCGTTCGAACCTGTCTTATAGCCGACTCTCGAGTTCATTCGGACGAATTGATCAATCGATATTTTTCAAGAGCGCGGCGGAACCACCGAGCGAGAAAAGTCGTTGGCTCGGCCATTTCTTCGACGAGAAACCAGTTCGCGTAGTTTGTCGAGCGCGTGGGTCGGAAGTAACTGGATAACGCGATTCTTACCAGAAGGAACGCAGTTGTATCGGGCACAACAGTTTCCAGGCGTTCGAAGATCCGCAGGCTTGACCTCGACCGGATGTTCGCTCGGTGGACATATCGTCGTCGGACAGTCCGGCAAGCATTTGCAATCACCGTTCTCGTCTGGTACACTGTCCTCTGGACATTCGGCGCCGCGGACGTCCTCTCCTGCAAACAGAATCAACCAGAAAATTCAATCGAAGATCCACCTTTCGAAATATTAACGTTGGCCAACGGCATTCGAAATTGGCTCTGAGGTGGTGTAGGATGTCAAGAATTGTACACCGCTTATCTAACCACACTCTTGATTTTGTACACGAAGTTTATTCGACAAAACAATTTACAAACACGTGATAATACTAACGAGAATATAGGTTCTTAAGGGGGTAGGATCCCTAGAATACCCTAGAAATTAGCATTTTTTTGCTGGAGAAGGGCTCATTCGAAAAAGGAAGGTTCAATGAAGTGGGCTCAGCCCGTTTGTTATATGAAATTATGCATATACAGGTATTTTGTAATATAAGTGTTAGAAGTAAGCCAAAATTGATGACGATGTTCAGCCATGTAATCCAAGCCATTTTTATGCGATTGGATGAGTTTTCTGGATACTATCGTGGGCTGAGCCTCCTTCATTTAACCTTCCTCTTTCGAACGAACGCTTGCCCAGCGAAAAATATACTCATATAAGGACGAAAACCCGTACCGTGCAAACCCATTTTTCGCCCAGATTTCTAGGGTATTCTAGAGTGGGTCCTACCCCCTTAAGGAAAAATCATTGTCATACTGTCAGTTTCTAGTCATACAGTTATATGTACACAAACATTTATATCTTCAGTACACGCGATATTGCAGTATTCCACTGCAATAATAAAGGCTAACAGAAAGAAGCGTCGACCGAGACAACAATGAAAATACATAATAGGGAGGAACGCGGCGCAAGTTCGTTTGAACGAGAACACGATGATAATATTTTGTATGCCTACGAACTACGAACAGATTTGCCGTTCGAACGCTGAAGGAACGTCGCTTCGATATCGATTTCCGGTCGGAAAAAACCAAGCAAGATACCGAAGCGGGTATCCAAGCCATTTTTACGCCATTGAATGAGTTTTCTGGATGCTATCGTGGGCTGAGCCCCCTTCATTTAACCATCCCCTTTAACCCCCTCTTTAACCCCCTTAAATTGTGTGTCTTCTTCGCTTTCGAATGTTGGATGTAAACAAACTGCGGACCGAGGCCAGCGCTTGGTGAGCGAGTGCGAGGCCTATATGTTTGTTTCTCGCGGCGAAGAATGCCTCTGCGGGCCTGTGTGCGTGTTTGTGTGCGGCCGTGCGTGAGCGGTCGAGGCGTCCTAGACGCCAGTATGTTTTTAGACAAGTGAAGCAACGTATCGTTCAATAAAGTGTGTACCTTTTTTTTCTTTGCAGTCTGAATCAGATTAAACTTTTCGTTTACCCGCCTCCTTAATTCTAATTGAACAATAGTTGTCGGGACCGTGGTGAAAGAATGGCGGAATACGAATAACCTCTCTCGCCAGTAGTAGACGAAGTACCGAGGCCCTCCGACGGCTTCGGGGGGCTATTTATTTGGTCCTTGAAAAGAACAGAGTGTCCTGCGAAAGAAGGACGGATGAAGGCTGGCGGAAATACCGCCGGTCGCGAAAATGTTCAACGAAGAGTCCCTTGTCGTGCGAGGTCAGCTATCAGGTATGTACGTGTAGGTAGCTGGACTCGTCACGAACCAAGGACACTCGCTGGCGGGACGGTATGGGCCCGGGCGAGTATGGTTGCTTGATGCGTCGGGGGACCCATCGTAAGCAGGCACGTACCGGTCCCAGGTAAAAACTCTAAAAATCGCTTTTGAAATAATGGGATACCGAATTCCCCGGGACCTGGTAGCGACGATGTCGCTACAGCTCGAATAAAGTATCGACCGAAAGTCGGCCCTGTATTCGCATCGAGAGAAGTATGTACACAGTCCTCTGAAATCGTTCTCCATTACGGTGGGATCTCCTAAGCGCGTTAGGACGCAGTGTTTTGCGATCCCGGAGCCTCTTATACTCCATTCCTGAAACTTCATCAGAAGTGATTGCTCGCATCTGTGTCTAGACGACGAATGGGAGATCGCACCATTACAGCGGACTTTTCGTGGCATCGGTGAGCTTTCCGTTCGGAATGGGCCGTCGACTGAAATAGCAAAAATGTATTTGTTGGCTGGAGAGTTTCTTCGCACGGACGTCGATATCGACGCCGACGTCGACGTCGGCATCAGCAACGGCACCGGCAGCGGCAGCGGCATCGCACTGCTTTTCCCGAGCGATCGATTCGTTCAAAGTAATCTCGCGTGTACGAGCCAGCTGTACCGTCGTTTCGGGTCGATGAAATACCGTTCCCCAAGGATGCCGTGGCTTGAAAAATTGCACGCGTGCGAGAGTTCGCGCTTTCATTCGAACACCGGGACATTCGGGAACGTCCGAAGGCGCGCGCGGGACCAGCTGAAAAATGAGGAGCCCGCACAACACGACTTCGTCGTTCGTTCTGCAAAGCTGAATGTCGAACGGCCGCCGCGCCGCGCCGCCGTTGCTAAATAACCGATACGAGACTCGGCGCGGCGCGGCGTTCCAACTCGGACCCCGAGTTAGAGACGCAATCTCTCGGGAGCGCGCGCGATGCTTTTCCGAGTGCTGTTTCCACGGAGAGAGGAGAGAGGATCGTCGAGCAACGTCTACGGTAATTTGGATCGATACGAGCCAAGGGATTCGGCTCGAAAATACGAGACCATCGTGCACCGGCGCCGGCGTATCTTATCGGCGCTAACAATGCGTTCATTCGGTATGCAAGGGTTACCGCTGTCCAGGAGGAGACTTGATACAATTCCTCGTGAACAGCTCCGGTCGACCCGCCGCGCCGCGTCGCGCGTCGTTCGATTCCCAGGGCAGCGGTCGAGGATGCTCGTGCGAGAGGATACGCTCCTCTGTAAAATTCTCGGCTGACCAGACCGGATTCGGAACTGAAACCAGTGTGGCCAGATCAAGACTCATGTCCCCACTCTACCCACCTACGACGCTATTCCCCCACGCTTCCGAGGCTGAGGCCCAGTCACGTGACGCGTTCCATCTTTGTCGTGCATGTGTCATAATTTCACCTCACTAAGTACTGGCAGAGAGAGGGTAACTTTTTCCCTTGAATTCGAGTAAATTCCCCTCATCTGGCTAATCTTGGCGACGGACTTCCTTACCGGTTGTCCGGGGGTCCTCCGGAGCAACCCTGGAGTGCCTTCACCCACCATCGGGGTGACCAGGGGTCCTCCGGAGCTACACTTGACTATCTTGGTCTACTTTTAACTAGCTTAGGGTAGACCAATGGTCATTTAAAACTTCCTTGGCCTACCTTAAGATAGCTCTGGCTGGACCAAGGGTTCTGCAATGCTTTCTTCGTTTACCTTGGTCCACCTTCAGCAACTCTTTCCAATTGTTAATCCTGAGGAGATTGAATAAATTGGAAAACAGTGAAGGTTCACCTAGTCTAACAAACAGAGATTTATTCTTTGAATAGTGTACAAGACGCGAGAGCTGACAACTGAGCTTGGGCGACTTTTTGGGCGCTATTTATCCTTGTGGGGCAAAAGAGTCCTGCGAGAATGGGGGAGGAAATCCCTACCTCTCGGTATGAAGTTCCTTACCAAGGCCGCGCAAGGGTAGGTACCAGGTATGTCCATACCAGGGTATGGTTCGCTTCGAAACTGAGGAAACCCTGGTAACCAACGTTAATAAGAACCAAGCTGTTACAATCCAAACGCAAAGTTTCTGGTTTAGGGTCCGCGAATTGTGTGACAGAAACATACATCGGGTGCTTGGTCTAGTAACAAGTTTTAACTTGTCTGTGAAGTTACATTTCTATTCTGATTTAGATAATAAAAATTGCTAGAGGGTAATTTTGTCCTCTCATCTGGCGCCTCTGACTGAAAGTGACCGGTTATCGTTCTACGACGCGGATTTCACCCATTTCTTCCCGTCCGCGCGTACGAAGACTATCGAGCCAGACATTGTGCTCGCAAGATAGCGAAACTCGAGCAAACAAGGGATGGTTCGGTCGGTCCCCGAACGAGTCTCTGTCGCGAGAAGCCATGTCGCGTTGCTCCGTGGCCCTAGACAACGTCGATGCTGTTCACAGGTCAACCTACGCTACGATCGAGCTGTTCGACGGTAGCGGTAGCTAGGCTCTGTCTTTGCCGGGTTTCCAACGACGCTGCCGCCGCTAATCTTCGCGTCCCTGGACGGTCTGGGTCGCGTCAAAGCTAATGGTCGGTCCGCACCGGTTGCCTTTCGTTCGCTGCACTATGTTCCGCAGCGCGCAGCGCGCCGTTGACCAAACCATAGCTACCACCAAATTACGGACTCATCGGACCACGGCTTACCGAGGGCGCGGATTAACCGCGTTACTCGTGTCTTTGCAGCGACAGCCGTAAACCACCGTAAGCACGATACCGGCGACGTAAAAGCAAACAACCGTGGCCATCGCGGACAGCTGGACGTCCGACAAAGAGAACGATCGAGCCGGTACCGAGCAGAGGCCGGAGGTCGAGAATTCGCCGGCGACCGAGAATATTAGATGATATCTAGGTTCGCGGGGCTAGGAAAATAAATTACCGAACGGGTCGGCCAACGTCGAATCGACGATAAAGCAAACTAATTGGGCCGAGGCTGAACAACGCGGCTCGATACTCGCATCAATTAGTTCACGCCCTAACGAAAGAGCTTTCGATATTCCTCTGTTTTCGTACGATGCTCCCCCGATCCTTGAAACGGTTTAGTTCGCCGGGCAACGAGAACGAGAATGAGAACGAGAACGAGAGCCTTTGAAAGTCTGTAATCCTCCGCTCGATCCCCCGGCGATACCAGAGACGTACACGCTTCCGGTCACGAACGCGTACTCCGGAATCATCCATCGACCCCTTTGCCGATGCTCGAGTATCTTCGCAATTCGATTAACCCTTTGACCAAATGGTGCTTTCAAGGAACGAGCGTTCGTTTCCACCGAAGAAACGACGAGACCGAGATTCGAGGATCCCAGACGGCCGACGCGCGACACGACGCCGACGCACGCTGCAGCGGAGGTTTCGTGGAAATTCTCGGTGTCGCGATATAGGAAATATATTTGGCATGCGTGTATCGGGTACTTCGCATACGATTCGGTCGTACGCCCGAGAAACCAGAGCGTCACTTTTCAGAGACATTCGCTAAAATAACTATCTAATTAAAGGCTAATGAAACCTTGAGAACACTGTTTAAATTGTTCCTTCGTTTTCGTCACACTCTCGAGAATTCGTCGCGTCGTACTTCTTGTAAATAAGATTGAGCCAATGGTTATTCCGTGTTGAGTGATGTACAGAGTGTGTCCACCCGATTTTGACATCTTGATATTCTCACTATTGTTATTGGAGGTTTGAATGGTATCGAATGGAGCATATTCTGATGTTATTAGTTTTTTCGTGAGTGGACTAGTAAAGGTCATACAAAGGTCAACTTTGTTTTTTTTAAATGGAATGAGGTATTTTTTAAAACATCAATCAATGCAGCTGGACATTCGTTACAAAACTGCATGTCGGAAAGTTTGTAGTTCAGGAGATATTTCAATTTAAATAATTCTATAAAACCATTACTGTGGTACCGATACTTTAATGGTTTTTAGAAATTTAATTTAATTTTGTCGACGGTAATGGTGTTTTAGAATTATTTAAATTGAAATATCCCTGAACTACTAACTTTTCGACATACATAGGTTAGATTGATGTATCAAAAAAAAAAACCTCATTCCATTTAAAAATACAAAGTTGACTTTTACATAACCTTTAGGCGTCTACTCACGAAAAAACTAACAACATGAGAATATGCTACACTCGATACCATTCAAGCCTCCGCTGAAACATTTTTTGCTACGAGTAACAATACCGGGAAAATCAAGAAGTCAAAATCAGGTGGGACACCCTATATATTGAAATTCTCGTGTTCATACATCGGCTCTGGCTGACCTCTCACGTATACATATATGACGTCACGCGCCTTCCTCATATGCAAAGGTCTATTTCTATTATTTAAACCTCAGTTCTATTAAAACAATGCCGACTCGTCGATTTCCAAACATATCTTTCACTCTTCGCTCGTTGGTTGATCGGGGCGGGGGGGGGGGGGGGGGGGGCGGTTCGTTCCTTTGTCCAATTACAATTCCGACATAATTTCGGAATAATCGAATTTCGTCGCGGTTTCGAGATTTTTCCTGTCGAGCGACAAGCAACCGGATCGCTCGAGCAGTCGCTGGTCCGACGCTGTTGCGGTTGCGGTTTAGCCACAACGGCAAAGGCGTAACAGCCAACCCGCATGAGATCTCTACCCTCGAACGAACCCCGCTGGACAGTGTGCCATGCGACTGCAACGTTTTGCACCGTTTTGGATCGTCCAGAGTCGATCAAACGAGCTGTTTCCTCTTGGAGGGTCGGATCCAACCTACCCAACCTTCCCGCATGGGAAAATAGGACAGGGCTTTCCCGTATCACGGTCCGTCAGTTTCGCCTCGCAGAATACAAAACCGTAGAGAATCTATTTCCACTTGGTACGGTAATCGTCGAGTTCGAAGATCGTTTACGCCTCTTTTAAGGGTAGCCTCGATACTTTCCCTAGAATACCCTAGAATACCCTAGAAATCTGACCGAAACTTGGGTTTGCGGGCATACGATTTTCGTCCTTATACGAGCAGATTTTGGGCTGGGTGAGGGCTCACTCTAAAGAGGAAGTCATGATATTAGTCAAAAACTCTTTTTGTGACAGAAAAATACATTGGATTCTGCGGTTGTTTTCTCGACTTTTTTCCCTACTTTGCAGACTCATATTATTAGATGTCAACATAATCTCGTTACATCATAAGCAGGGCACTATGCGCTGAACCTTCCTCTTTAGATTGAGCCCTCACCCAGCCCAAAATCTGCTCGTATAACGACGAAAAATCTAATCTCGCAAACCTAAGTTTCGGCCAGATTTCCAGGGTATTCTAGGGAAAGTCACGTGATTACCGTTCCTCCTTAAGAGGGGAACCCTGTGTAAAATGAAACTTTTTAGCATTTTTTTTTGCTTAAATCGATAGAAAATTTCCTTATGAATACAGTAAAAAAGTTTGAAAGCGATCAGAGATGTTCTTGTACGTTATTTTCAAAATAAAGTGAAGAGTTGTATTGAGCACGACCTACACAGTCTTGATTGCACTAAAGAGGCTCGTGCTTCTCGAAAAGAAGAAAAAACGGCTGAAATGCAATATTTTGATAAAGAGGAAAATCTGTTCTATGGCCCCGAGACCGCAGATTAGCACAAAACTGCGGTTTAAATGAAAATGAATTACGATTTTTTCACAATTTTTCTGTTACACAAACTTTAAACGCGTTTTTCTCGGAACGCAAAATTTCGTACGCCGTGCAACGTAGCTCGTAAACTAATTACCGGATCTTTATGAAACTCGATATATATATTCTATAAACAATTGGCCTCGGCATGACGAGCTCCGATTTTTTTATTTAAAATAAATTTATTATCAATTATATATATATATCAGAAAACACGTTTTTCTCATAAAGTCGCCATTTTTGCAATTTGGCAAATTTAAAAAAAAAAAATACTTTATGCTGAGCGTTTTTGCATAAACCAACGATTCCATGTGGATTTTCTTTTCAAGATCATTTTTGTGCACTGTACGTTGCACGGCGCAAATACAGGATGACATCTTCAAGCCGTTGTTCCACGATTATTATTAACAATTAAACTTTAAAAAAATATTTTTTGTTATACTATAACACGAATAAATGATACCTGAAATTTCAAATCAATCCTCGCATTAAATTCTTAAAAAAAAAATGCTTGTTCCCCTCTTAATTCTTCGGAGGTTCCATCCAGCTTTCGGGCTTCCGATAGTCGATTGCGTTCGAGAAATGCACGGTACACGGGAGAATCGATCGACGAAGCTTTTCTATAGCGCGAAGAACGCGTTCGAAGAAAAGGCACAAGACGATTTGCCGTTAAAATCTTTTTTCTCGATAAAACATCGTTAGGAAGGGAAACACGCGCGATACAGAGGGCGCAGAGGAAATTTGCAGACTTTTCGTCAGGGAATAGACAGCGACTTGTCCTCGTTAACGTCGCGTCGCGAGGAGGTGAGACGAGACAAGCTGAGACGGGACGGGATGGGACGAGACGTTGTTAACACGGCAGCGACGTACAAAGGACGAGACACGGGAAAAGCTGGAGCACCGTTATCGTTTCCGGGACACCGTATTTCCTCCTCGATCGCATTTCGTGCAATTTAGCCTGGTTCGGTAGGCACGCATCGACACTCCGCGCGCGCGCGCGCGCGACGTTCCTCTTCCGGATGGCGGGCACGGCGATCCGGACGCGGCTCTTAATAAATCAGTTTTATCTGGCCGCTTAAATCACCGGCCGGAAAATTGCCAGCTGCCGGCCGTCGGAACAAAATTATTTAATTCCGCGCGTATCCTTTCCCGTGGCCCGTGGTCCGTGGCCCGTGGCCCGTGGCTCGTGGCCCGTATCCGCGATCGAAAATTCGCCAGCGATATCTCTCGGTGAACCAACGAACGAGTGAGAGAGAGAAAAAGAGACAGAGAGAGAGAGAGGGAGAGAGAGACAGAGAGAGAGAGAGAGAGAGACGTTCCCGGTATTCTTCTCGCAATGAATCATCGACCGAGAGAAAAAGAAACGAGTCGTTCCGGAACGAGAGGAACGACGCGAAGAGGCAGGGGGCGGGGGTGGAGGGGGCACTTAATTTCTCCGGCAACGACGTTTCGCGACCCTCTTTCCATCCGACGTTTCGTTTCCCTCGCCGTTTCCCGCTACCCGCTTTGCCCGTTTTTACCGGAGTGCTAAGGCTACCGTCAGCTCGGTAACTCATTTACAGTAATACATTGAAAGGATGCGAAACGAGAGAGGAGGACGGTCGACAGCGGAAAAAGAGACGCGAAACCGGAGAAGGGCTCGGCCCCGGGTAGGTACACCGTCAGCCTGGAACGGCGCGAAAGAGTCAGCCCGCCATTAATTCTTTCCTGTCTTTTGTCTATTCCGTTGGCAGCATCCGACCGACCGGCTGGCTGGCTGGTTGGTTGGTCTCGCCCCTCGGTACTCCGCATTGTCCTTGTCCGCCGTTGTCGGCGAACTCGCGAGCTTCCACGCCGACTATCCGTGACACGAGCTGCGCGCTACTCCCGCTGCTTGGGTGTTCCGGTGTTCCGCTATTCCCCCATTCCGCTTCCCTGCTCTCGCGTATTCTATTCCACGTTTTCCTTCGCGCCTTTTCAATACAATCGCGAATAAAACCAGCGCCGCACGCATTACCGAAAACTCTGTCGCTCGATTCAATCGAGATTACCGCGCCGGTCGAAATGTATATTACATATTCGAGAGACAAGATTACGCGAGAATAATTGTTTCCACGGTTCGTTACGCGAATGATTCGCGGCCCCGAGGTAACGCTACGCGGTATTTTTGGCAGCGACGATTCGAAACGGACGCGCCTTTCATCATCCGAATGCGGGAACGCGAACGACGGAATTCGTAATGCGGCTAAAAGCAGTGAAAAGCGGCCGGCGAACTCTCTCTCTCGGGCGAAAAACTGCGCCCCCGGCAACGATCCGTCCCGGTGAAATCATTAGTCTGATTGAAATTGGACGCGGGGATGGCCAGAGCCGACCAGCCAGCCGACCAGCGCAGCAAACGGCCAACCAGCCGAGCCGCGATGGCCAACCTAATGCCTGAGAGAGCCGACTCGCTCGCGAACGCACGAAACCGCGTCGAACAACGACGCGGAACAATAACGACGGACGTTGTGGTTTCCGCGTGCAGCTCCCGTCGAAAAACGTGGACGCGCATTCGACACCCGGACTGTTACCACCGGTTGTTGCCGGTACTGTTCACCAAAATAATATTAACGCGTTCATGACGCGGGGGCGTCGTGCGACTTTGTAGAAAATTTCCCGATAAAATAGCCTTCGAATCGTTCTCGTCTTAGAAAAGATTATGGAAAAAGAACGTAAATGCTGTTACGTGTGAAAGCTATGCGTGACCGAGGTTGTTCGATTTTTAATGTTGACTCGTAACTTATAGAAATTGAGTAGATACACCTCGAGCGGCAAAGAGGTATCGTCGTAGAATATGTACCAACTACTAGACATCGAAGAGGATTAACATAGAATGATATATTCTGGATTAAACTTCCGGAAATACAATTGGTTCGTGTAGTTTGTCGCGGTATGTCCATCTAATACTCTGAGTTTTAAGGGGGTCATCCCATGTAATAGCTACTTTTTCTTGCTTTTTTTAGGAATTTATTTTATATGACCCTAAAAAGATACAATCTTGAAATTTTTATCACAGTTTTACTGACATTTTAACAGTCTTTCAGAATTTTTTCAAACCAAAATAACGAGTTGGATCGACTGTACACCGTTCGGAAGACACTCATGTGTAAAAAAAGTAGGTTGATGGCGACCATGATTCGGGAGGTTTCGATCATCTGATATCAAAAAATCAAACGGCATTTTAATTTGTAGACCTGCGGCTATCGCCGGTAACAAAATAATATATAAAAATATCGAAAATTGAATTTTTGGCACGGTTTAAAACGTTAAGTTCGAAGTTATGTCTTTTTCAGCTTACACAAAAAAACTATAGCAGATATCAGAAATATTTTGATACGGGCGACAACTATAGATGTGCTGACTATACCAAACAAATTTGAGCGAAATCCGTTCAGTAGTTTTTGAGATATGCTCGCCAATATGAAAAATACAGTTTTGAGAAAAACGCATTTAAAGATTCAAGTACGATTTACACAAAGAAAATGTAAACTGAACATTAGTCTGCTATGTGTTGAGAAATTATCTTGGCTCAATAATCCGAAGTACACGTTGATTCGAATGCACTTTTTTCCAGCACAAATTAATGTCCAGCTAATTGATATTTCACTGGTTATTTATTAATACTTTAATTATAACTTTAACCAGCATATTCTAGGAATGTTATAGAAGCAACTTGTGAAAAAATTTTTTTTGGGTTTTTTTGGATCTGCCACATGGGATGACCCCCTTAACGTACCAAAAAATGCGGGGGCGTTCACTGACGTTATAGGCACTGTCTGGTAAAACTGCTTGAAAAGGACTTTGATTACCCGATCTTGCTCGAACTGACTCGCGACATGATACGATTTGTAATGCGTTAAGTTCACTTGAAACACCCGATTAATAGAAGTGTACCAGTTTGGCTGTTGACACGCCGCTTCCTTCTTATTAACGTAGGGTACCAGGGTTTTCCCAGTTTCGAAGCGACCTTGGTATGGACATACCTGGTACCTACCCTTGCGCGGCCTTGGTAAGGAACTTCGTACCGAGAGGTAGGGATTTCCTCCCCCATTCTCGCAGGACTCTTTTGCCCCACAAGGATAAATAGCGCCCAAAAAGTCGCCCAAGCTCAGTTGTTTCACCGTCGTCTGGTACACTCCTGTCAGCTCTCGCGTCTTGTACATTATTCAAAGAATGAATCTTTATTTGTTAGACGAGGTGAACCTTCACTGTTCTCCAATTTAATCAATCTCCTCAGAAGGATCCATGTCCCTTATATAGGACCAAAATCGGCCTAAACGATAGTGGGGGCCACGTACTATTTCTGATTAGATTTGGATTCTTGGAATTTACGCAACTCGCTGCATCGTCAAAAAAGCCCTATTTCTTTTCAATTTTCATTAAGCCCTTTGTTCTAATGAGTAGGCCCTCTGTTCCGGCATATATCTCCGGAAGGGTAAAGAGTGACAAACGGAAACGTCTGCACACATGACAATGGAAAAAGAAGAACATCAAATCGACAGAGCCAGGATACGTCTCGAATTTCGACTTCGATCCCGAAGCTTTCCAGGCGTAGTCGTCGTGTCGCGTCCCGGTTCGGCCGGGCCGCGCGAAATCAACGCTTCAAACTTTCCACGATTCCATTTCGCCCATTCTCCCCTTCGAAAACCGTGCAGATTTATTTCGCGCGTTTGATGAGATCTTTCAGCCGGCATCAAAAGAGTTAAACGAAACGAAGTTTTGATTAAAAAAGCTTGTTCCACGAACGCACGTACACGTCCCTACCGACCGAACACCGGGCACAGAGCGCGCCGAGCAGAGAGTCGGGTGCTCTGCATTCGCGTTCGCGTGTTCTCGTTCGGCGAGAGAGCGCAACCGGATTTCATTTCTCCCGAAAGCTTTTGATTAGATCGCGCCGAAGAGCGTCCGACGAATTACGCTTTGCCTCCGCAGCGAAGCTTCGTTGATTCTACGGTTTCGCGGACGTCCCGCTTATAATCTTTTTATCCGATGGTTTGTTCGTTCTCGCGCAAAAGCCTGTCGTTATTGCAGATCGTGCGACGTCAAGGGAACTAGCCCGAAATCGTTCGAAGTCACCGAAACACGCTAATCGCGACCGTCTTCGATCAATACCGAGACGATTGTAACGGCTTTGACGCTGACCTGTCTCTGGCTTTGAACTAGCCGGTCCTTCATTTCCTGGGTTTCCCCCAAAGTTTCGGTGCGAGTCTGGCTATCGAAGTTGCTCCGCATCTGGTAGCCAAATTCGCGCGAGCTGGGGAATTTTCCGTTGGCGAAAACTGACCTTTGTCCGTCGCTGTTTTCCTCCTCTCAAGACGTTTCTTCTGTCCTTCTAAGGCCCTTTATACAGGGTGTCCCAAAATTCCTTCAAGCGACATTTTCCTTTTACAAAATGTCCGTCACCGCTTTGTTTAGGAGCTTTGTAAATATTGTTATGACACAGCTCTAGATGAAGTTGCCTTTTTCCGCACTATTCTGAAGATATCGTGGAGATCGAGAGAAGTTGGCCGTCGGATCGATATTGCGATATCCGGCCAACGGGGTTATTATTAACAAGAAGAACGAAGACAACCTCTCGAGTCGTTGAAGCGAGAGCACGCACATTATTTGCATCCTTCTTATTGTCTGTTGACGCGAAATAAAGAGTTCTATAGTTGCTTATAGTGTTCTGAAATAGTTATTGAGATGCGTTCAGCGGCAAGGCGGGGCCGAAGCCTCCGCAACAATATGTATGTATATTCGTATTAGTGTTAGTTATTAAATAAATTGTTGTATACACCAGATCGATTGTGGAAGTTTGGAAAACCATTCGCGATAATTCCTCGATCCGCCGCGCGTCGCGAACAACGGATAAAACTGGAAGAATCTTTTGAAATAGAGTTAGTGCGGGAATGAATTTAAAAGCTTTTGGAGTCCGCGAGCACCGGGTTCCGTAGCTGGCCGGTGCGGTACGGTGCGGCACGGCAGGAGCTGCGGTTAGTTGTAAAATGCAAATGCGGATCTCGCGGAGACGTATGGAGTTCGGTATAGGAGTCGAGCTCGTAGGCGGGGGGTGCGCGTACGGTGTAGGGTGTAGGGTGCACACTGTGCTCGTGCATGGGCGGTGCGAGGCCGATATAACAGCGCGGTGGAGTGGCAGAGCGGTAGCGTGGCTGAGCTTCCCGGTAAAGGGGCAGGGAGGGGACCGGACAGAGCGGTGTTACACGGGAAGGCTTGTGTGTTTGCATCGCCGCGTCAGCTGGCCCGTTACCGCTGATAGCTACGCCCGTAGACATCGCTATAATGGAAAGCGTCAGGTTGCCTTTATGTCTTTCGCGATACCGAACCGTCGCGCGTCGCCTCGCGTCTCTCCTCGCATCCGCACTATGCGGATGCGCCGCATCCCCAACACCGCATCCCCGTCCGCATCCGTAGGGCTTACCCCTTGTAGGTACACGGACCAGTCTCCTTTCAGACGGTACTCTCAATCCTCTCGATACTCCCGCGAGGACACTGGATTAAAGCCGTGTCGGGTCGCTTTATCGTCCTGGCGAAGTCGAAATCGGCTAAATACTATTGTATACATGCACGACTCGATTTTATTCGACCCGACTCGACGTAATATCTTCGAAAAGTCGGGACCACCGAAGACGGTTCTTTCGAATCGACGAACCAATCTCCGTGTAGGGACCAGTCGAGCAAAGTCGAAGTAGCGATGGGCGCGATACAAGTCTTACTAACGATCTTCAAACAATTGCATACTTAAGTACTTGTTTGGGCGTTTCGATATGTATCAAAAGATAAGGAACTTGTAGTCGATCTGTGATACCAGTACGTGCCGAAACGATACCAAGTATGTAGTATTGATATCACGTGTTGGATGAAATTGGTAACGTTACATTCGCAAATCACGTCTTCACCGTTTTGAACCTACCATTATTTTCATTCTCTCTTCCTTTCTCACGCTTGATATTAGTAAACATAACATTTCATTATACAGGGTGCTTATTTTATCTTGAACACCTAAATTATTTCCGCGACTTAAAAGTAAGAAAAAATAACTAAAGAGGATGTACATGGTTTTAAGACGCGCATCAGATGGTAATATAAAGAAATTCTTTGAAGGTCATTTTAACAGTTTTTTCAAGGTCACTGTATTTTTTTTTTGCATATAAGGTGAACACGATTTATGGTGTACGTGACTGGACAAAGCTATCTTTGAGAGAACTGTCTAGTTTCAGAGCCTAGCATGATTTTAGTTTTCGTTAGTCACAGTCTCAATAGCGACATACGGGTACCATAAATCGTGGAGTGCCGAAGGATCATCGACGAGATGGCAGCGGTTGTCCGCGACTGAAAGAGCCCCACGCGCGTAAGTCTGCGGTTATAGTGGAGCGGCGAGCAGCGATGATAGCGGCGCGGTGAGCAACGCGATGGAAACAAACCGATGTAATTAAATGAAAAAGAAAAAGTAGTTTGTTTTTGTTTCCGCTATCATCGCTGCTCGCCGCTCCACTATAACCGCACCCTAAGCTCTGGAGGAAAACAGCGTTATTTGGAAGGGATTTTTCTCCCTTCCATTAGAAAGACAAGGACAGAGAACTTAGAATAAGAAGACGGGACGACGAGGACTCCAGGACTCAGGTCTACCCCCCCCCCAAGAAAATAGATTTTTTTAAATCTTTCCCATAACCCCACACATGACCGAAGAAACCCCACCCCATCACGAAACCAAGTAATCTTAATCTGTTCACAGGAAATCTAGGTTAAATGGAAAAAAGAGTTCCCTCAGGCACTAGACAACACCAAACTCAAGGGAAACCCCCCGGAAAAAAAGTCCCAGTCAAGATACTTTTTGTACGGCAGTTAAACCAAGAAATAAAATCCTTAAACAACAAATATCGTGTATTAAAGTAAAAACATTCCCATAATCCGAGATTCCCTTTTTTCGAAAAACAATGGTCGCGACCTTGAAACGCTACCGAGTTTTTCCAACAAATTCTCTTCTCGGCCACGAAAGACAATATACTCTGGCGGCTATTCACGATTTCGTTACGCTCGAGGAAGAAGAATGGCGACCGCCCCGCCCCGCCTCGCCTCGCCTCGCCGCGCCGGCAGAAGCCAAGAACAACGAGATAGTGGAGAACGCGCGCTCGGAATTCCTGACTGTTCGAGGGAAAAAAGAACAATTTCGAGAGCGGCGCGTAACTTAACTCCGCTAGGCGTGTCGGGAGTTGGGACGCGTTGGCCTTCATGAATCGGTGGTGGTTCCGCGAAGCGTGTCGAGAATTGGGACGCGGTGGCCTCCGTGAATCGGTGGTAGTTCCGCGACGTATGTCGCCGTGAAACGCGCAACGTCGGAGTTTCGGGGCGACAGATGTCCAGTTGCTGGCCGTGCCAACCTCGGACGGTCGACTGACAGGATCCACGCTGTAACGGACTTTCCGGAGTCCATCGAGACCGTGTGTCCCTACTTCGTGCCAGCGCGCGACAAATTGGCCAAAGGTCCCCGGACTTTTCGTCCGGATTTGCTTCGCCACCGACCCTCGACCTTCGACCCTCGACCGCGGACCTGGGACATCTTTCTTGGTGCTGGTTGCGTTTACGCGCTCTCGTGCGTGCTCGTCGAGTTCTAAATGCGAACAAAATCTATTACAGCGTCGTTCTACCGGACTTCTCCCTCGATTTCGTGTTGGTTCGGTTCGATTCGATTAGACTTGTAGCCGGCCAGCTGCATACAGTAAAATTAACATCCGCTGTGCAAATGCTGGAGAGATTTTACGACTCGCGCGACAATAGAAGCTATTTTTGAGGAAACTGTCAGGTAGGTTTATTAAGGCATCCGCTAGGGTTGTCATTAGGTTTATTAGCGACAGTCTCAAGTCATAAAACCCGAATTTCTAAAGGCTCAAATTGATGGTACGGGACTCCGCTAACAAGGGAACATATTCAGTTGATACACGCCGATTTTGATGAAACTTAGATGAAGTTCTTCGAAAAATATTTGACACGTATTTTTTTTTTATCGGCAACCATCCACTCTGAGGGGTGTAAACAGCCCTCGAAGTCTGGGGTCAAAACCACATTTTTTGAGAAAAAAAAAAGTTTGTTAAAAAATTCTTGCGCGATTACATTTCCCATTGAAAAACACACAATTTAAAAAGCAATTCAAATTTTGTCGACCTCTGGTTTCCGAGATATCTAAAAAAATATGGTTTTGACTCCCAACTTTGAGGGCTGTTTTCACCCCTTCAAAGTGGATGGTTGCCGATAAAAACAAATACGTGTCAAATATTTTTCGAAAAACTATAGCTCACATTAGTTTCATCAAAATCGGCCATTCTCATCTGAATATGTTCTCTTTAAGGTAGAAAGGACCCGATACCCGAAGATGCACAAAGCACGCTGAGGGTGTGGGGCCGGTGGAAATTCCGCTACAGGGTCGAACTCGGAACACGTCACTCTCGTGAATTTCCCACTCCTTAGAGAAGTGTTCCCAAGAGTGGTGGTGCAAAGTAACCCCACTTATCGGCAACAAAAATGTATTTTTCGTCTTGCGTTTTTGGTAATGTCAGGAGACTTCAGTATTGTCCTAACCAGCCAAACAAGCAGACCATTCAAATAAACGGATAGTTCGTCCTTATAACAGGCTTTCCTTTCTGAACATTAACAATTTCTACAGACTCGGCTCGAGAAAATCGGATCACGCGATGGAGGTGTTTGCGGTGAGAGCGGGAATCGCGTTGTCGGCAGCGAGGATGGTCGTCGAGGATGTCGTCGACGTCCGGCCGGTAGGAATATCGAGAAACCCATTAGCGGAACTCGAGGCAGCCGGTTTTTCCGAGGAGATCGTCGGCGCAGCTGGTTTCTCGGATCTGGTTCTCGATGCCATGCCGGTCCGCAACATTCGTGGATTTCGTTGATGCTCTGCCGAGTATTGCGTCGGACCGGGAGGACTGGGGAGGGCGGAGCGGGACGGAGCGGGACGGAGCGGGGCGGAGCGAAGCGGGGCGGTTGCACGGAATTTCGTGCATTCAGCGTCCCGTATCTACTGGTGCAGTCTTCTCTTCTCGGAGCCCAGCAGCCGCTGGTCGAGATTACGTTTCTTGACGCGTGGGCGTAGCTGCAGCTGTAGGGGTAGTTACGTATAGCTGTAAATGTAGCAGTAGCTGTGGATGTTGCAGCTGTACGTAGCTGTTGCCGTTCGACGCTCCGGTACACCGGTAATTCGGTTGATTTTCACGGAAACCGATCCCTGGGCCCGAAGTCGCAGACTCTCGATGGGACGCCACGCGACTCGATATCGAACACTCGTCGAGCCACTCGTCTCTTCGAGAACTACTTCCCTCCGGTAAATTTAGATTTTCATCGTCTCCCGGCAAATAAAATCGAGTAAATTCGATTTCGAATCCAATTTTCCCCGACCTCGGATCACCGACGTACACCGAGAGGAGCCCATTATTGCCGCCATCGTGGCCACGGAAAGGGAGAACTCCATTATTAGGTTTTCTCTTCGTTTTCGATTCATTCGTCGCTTTCGAGCCGCGCTCCCTCTCCGCCCGTGCTGCCCTCCGCACCGGTCAACTCGACCCGTTCCTCGTCGCTCTCCCTTATCTTTTCGCTTTGATCGCGTTCGATCGCCTCTATTCGACGGTACCGACGCGATAGGTCGCGCGTTCAACGAGACGGACCGGCCACCGTTCGAAACGCTACCGGGAACAAACGCATCCTCCGGAACGCGTCGAGACGTCCGCGGAGAAGACGCGGCTTTGCGGAGCTTTGTCGCTTGCCAATCTTGCCGACGCGAAACATTTCAATTCCGCGACAGACCGGGGCGCTTTTTTAACGATTTCTCGATCACGCATCACCGACCAATCGATCTGTTGGAAATTATGTAAGAAACAAATTGATAAAAATAATCTACTATTATTTAGTAGGTTATAGTATATTGCTTTACTCTGGAAAACTTTCTAATAATACATTGTATCATTGCTGTCCACGTCATGGGACCCTCAACTCTCAATTATTACGTAAAATCGTCGTCCGTTTTTCCAGAACGATCCTCACTCGCGTTCTATTTATCGAAGTGTAAAGACGTGCCTCTCTACGTGTTTTTCATACAGATAAAGTTGAATAAATTCCATTTATATTTTATATAGAGTCTTTAGTTTATTTTAATACCCATATTCCAATACGATCGGGATAACGTTGCATCGCATCGGTCGGATACCCGCGAATAGTGATGGGCGCGATACAAGTCTTTCTCATGATCTTCAAACAATTCGATACTTAAGTACTTGTTTGGATGTTTCGATATGTATCAAAAAATAAGGAACTTGTAGTTGATCTGTGATACCAGTACGTGTCGAAATGATACCAAGTACATGTATTGGTGTATAACAGTGATGGGCATCTTTGACTGCCGCAGTCAAGAAGCTTCCCCCACCAACTACTCTTTTGTGCAGCGCGCACCTTCGCTGCGCGTCGGTGCCTCGTGCCTTCCAGTGCCTTCGTTTCCCCCCTCATACGTCCCTCCACAGCTGACGAGGTTGGTCGGAGAAGTAAGCAACTCAGGGGCCCCTACCGTGCCCATCACTGGTGTATAAGGCAGGAATCACAGTGGATCCGTTTTCGTCCGATTCGGCCGGCGTCCGACGTTGTGTCTCTTTTTCGCACGCTTGGAAAAAGAGACAGATGCGTTTGACGTCGGACGAAACGGGTCCACTGTGATTCCTGCCTAACGTCTTGGATGAAATTGGTATCGTTACATTCGCAATTCACGTCTTCACCGTTTTGAACGTACCAACATAATATTTTCATTCTATCTTCCTTTCCCACGCTTGATAGTAGTAAACATAACATTTTATTATACAAGTACTTGTCATTCAGTCGACTCGACCCCACAGGATTGTGATATTATCGATAACAAACCCATCCAAGATGTACAGTGTATAAAAATTATATGTCACGACTAGCATAGCGGTATCCTATAACTCTGGAGCGGTGGAGATATGTTAAAAAAATGGACCGTAAAATTGACGTTCACCCTTTGTTTCAAGGTAAAAAATTTTTTCATCGCGTCGTACAGTATTCATCGTAAGGAACAAAAGTCTCAAAGGAACAATGGGTCTCAAATCAACCGTTCTCTTAAAAAACGACTTTGAAAGTTTCGTAAATTAATTTCTTCTATATGTCTACAGGATGTCCCAAAATGGTAAGAACGTGGAGGGAATGATTCTACATGAGAAAATAAATTGAAAATATAGAATAAATTCTTTTCATTCGACGTCTCGTTTTCGAGAAATTAGAGTTTGAAAATTCAGTGAACACGCGTGCTCTTGAATAGGAATCGTCTGACGCGTCTGTGCATGGCATACTAATTCTACTTCTTAAAAACGTTAGGCACGCGAACTCGATGGATTTTCAAACTCTAATTTCTCGAAAATGAGACGTCAAATGAAAAAAATTTATTCTATAATTTCAATTTATTTTCTCATGTAGACTGATTCCCTCCACGTTTCTACAAATTTGGGACACCCTGTAGACATATGGAAGAAATTAGTTTACGAAACTTCAAAGTCGTTTTTTAAGAGAACGGTTGATTTGAGACCTATTCTTCCTTCGAGACTTTTGTTCCTTGCGATGAATACTGTACGACGCGATAAAAAAAATTTTGACCCTTAAGGAAAAGGTCAAGGTCAACTTTGCGGTCCATTTTTTTAGCAGATCTCCACCGATCCAGAGGTATAGGATTCGGCTATGGTAGTCGTGAAATAATAATTTTTATACACCCTGTACTTATAAAGGATTCGAGGCTTCTGAGCAACTATCATTATGGATCGATACTTTTTGATACCCAGAGAATCATACATGCTTGTGATACCATCATTCTTTGTCACAAGGAATCGATACCGCTTGAACATGCTCAAGGCCCATCACTACCCGCGAACGGCTCGAATCTTCAAAAAGGAGGTGCCGCGGTAATTGCATCGGCTTTCGTATCGACCATTCCGTAGATACCATCACTGCCGAGATAAAGGTCGACGCAACCGACCGAGTTAATCGCGTTACCGCGTTTGCGAATATTTTTTTTTATTCGGTCGCCGCGTCGGAGAATCGAACGTTCCCCGGATATAATCCCCTCGGCCGCGGTTATCACTCGTGGATTACGTTCGCGGTCGTTCGGTGCGCGTGCATTCGCAATTTTACGTTTCAATTTCTCCGTGTGTCTTGAAAACGGCTTCGAGCCGAAACACCGTAAAAAGCGTCGCCGACACCTTCGACGCGCGACAATTTTCCAAGTTCGTAAAATATTGTATACCTCGCGGCAAATCGTTTTCGCGCGGTCCAATCGAGATGTTGGCCGTAGAACAGGCCGAATATCCGGATCGGATTTTTCCTTTTTCTTGAAACGAGCGTCCCGTCGCGCGCATACCCCCGGCCCGGCCCGGCCCGGCCCGGCCCGGCCCGCAGCGTCTACTCTTCGACAGTAAAACGTTTTACGACCCCCGACGTCGAAATTCAAGGCAACGGTTTTTTGTTCGCGACTCGTCCACCTTGCGGATAAAGTGGAGACCCGGCATTCGCATCGATCCTCAGATATCGATCGTCGGGAAACCGAACGTAATCGACGCGACACGGCGCGGTGGCCGAACAACACAACCGCTCGAATCGTCCTCCTAGATCTAGATCGATACCGTTTCTAGCTTCGATCCACGGAGAAACGACTCAGGGTAGTTCAGATCGGGAGATTCGCTGGTAGACCCGATCATACCCGCGGACCAACCGAGGGTCTCCGACCTCTCGAGATCAATTTTTTTAGCCCGGAAACAGATGTCGCGATATCGCGCTTTCGTGCGTCTTCATTCATGAAATTCTGTTTTGCATTCCGTTTTTATCTACAGGGTGACGCCCGTAACAGTTTTCGTGATTTTTTAAGTATGTACTTGCGATAATCTGACAAAAAATATTTTAAACAAAAGCTGATCAGTTTTCGATTGGCTATACATTGCAATAAAGAAAATGTTCGAGAATGTCTTTTTTATTATTGTCAAGGCCACCTTAATTTTTTTAAATGGCACTTCAAGGTCATCCGAAGGTCATGGTATACTAGATCGTGAATTCGTCTTGACGCGGGCTGTAGTACTGTTAAATCAAAAATACAAAGTGCAATAAAAAAAATGTTTTTCGAACTTTTTTTTATTGCAATATATAGCCAATCGAAAACTGATCAACTTTTGTCGAAAATATTTTTTGGCAGATTATCGCAAGTACTTAAAAAATCGTGAAAACTGTTACGTGGGTCACCCTGTATAATACGAGACGGTCTCGCGGGCTTCTTACTTTTTCGAGGATGGTTTCATCCGTCAAACTCGAGTTTCTGTTGCTGAAAAATATTCGTTCCCCTTGGTTTTAGTTGATCCACGGATCCGGGGGCGGTTTCATTAGAATTCGAAGAGAATAGGTCGAGTCCGTTGTTGAACATTTTCTTTTGTCTTTGATTTTAATAGAGATATTTCGGTGTGTTTCGTGTCCCTCGACTCGATCTACGTATACGAAAGAGAAGGAAGAAGGGGAGAAAAGCTCGCGGCTATACGGGTAGAGGTTGACGAGGCTGCGAACGAGGACGAGGACGAGGACGAGGACGAGAAGCAGAACGAGAAGCAGAACGAGAGGACGCAAACAGAAGGCGCGCAATTAGCTGGTTAACGGGCCGCGGGAAATGTCGCGGAATTAGCCGGCAGCCGTGACAGAGTTTCCAGTGGCAGCGACTGCAAACCGTGAACCGTGAACCGTAGATCGCAGACCGGAGACCAGAAACCGGGCACCGAGAAAAAGTTCCCGTGGTCGTGAGGAAAACGCTCGGCGGTGTCCGTTTCTCCTTTTTCCGGAGGGGTATGAAATTTCGAGAACGGACGAAGTCGCAAAATATTTCCAACGTTTTCGAACAGTTCGATTTAGGGTCGTCTTAGCTTCGAGCAACGCGCAAATATCGGAAGCTTTTGGAACTTTTCTTTCGGTTGTCCCTATCTCTGTTTTTCGCGCAGTGGAAGTAGAAATCGGCCTAAATTATGTACAGCGTTCTTTCGATATTATTAGAATGTATTTCATAAAAAAAAAAATGAATCTATTGTTTCTTAGAAGAAAGAATCGATTTGTTTGGCTCTTGACCCGCATATACATTGTTATATTGTCAGCAGAGTTGGGTAAAATTTTCATCTAAATAAAAATTTCGAATAACGATTAAAAAATAAAAAAATTTTTTATTCATTATTCGATGGTTCACGTTTATTAGAGTTGGCAATAGTTATGGAAAGATTTATGCGAAGCCTTCGTATAAAAGATACATACAGATAAAAGATAAAAAAATTATTCGAAGTTCGAATAAATCCGCTTCGTAGAAAAAAAATTATCTTTATTCGTCGGATAAATTCTCGTCGAATAAAATTATTTATTCGATCCTCGTCAAATAAAGATAATTTTTTTATTTGAACCATCGAGTAACAAATAAAAATTTTTTTATCTTTTATTCGTTTCTTTCATACTGTATAGCCGACGTGTCTTTAGACGTATTGGTTAATAAACTCTTTTGTGCTATATACATATAACGCGTGATTTGTTTTATACCCATATTCCAACAGCTTGCATTGGATATTTCGTATATTTCCTTGACGCAGTACGAAACTGCTGAGGAATAGTTGAAACATTTTTGGGAATACAAAGGTAGGAAAGATTACTTTGTTGCAATTTGTCCACCAATATTCGGCGGACCGTTCCTAAGCAGAGTCGCCAGATTAAAACTTGTCCCCCCACTCTACTTTCCCCTTCTACGACGCTATTCCCCCACTGTCTCTCCGGTCACGTGACGCGGTACGTCTCTGTCGTGCACGTATCACAATGTCACGTGACTAATCCGCTACTGGCAAGAGAGAGGGTAACTTTTTTTCCCCTCGATTCGAGTAAATTCCCCTCGTCTAGCAACTCTGCCTCCTAAGCATTCGTTCTCAGTGAACGACTCGTAGAGGAGAGATTTTCTTTCAGTCGCACTACACTCTGTAATAAAGTAAAGTCTATATTATATAATCCAAATCCACATATGGATTAATAAATCCTTTAAATCGCATTACTGCTAACTCTAACATTTTATATCGTAACATTGACTTTTTTATGGTTCGTTACAATCATTTAAGAAAAAGTTGCGTGCGATTATATGATTATATGGAATATAATGTATTCCTGAAACTTTCTGCATGTCCATTCCTGGGTAATTTTACGCTAAGACTTTCTTTTGGTGTTTTTTTTTATTTCTTTATTTTCTATTGTAAACATTTGTATAAAAGGACTGCGGTCCGTAAATAATAAATAAAACTGACTAAAAAGTATAAAATAATTTTTCCTAGCCACGTACAGGTTCCTAACCCCATACAGATAGTCCTGAAAATTTGTGATTGTGAATTTTTAATAGCTATGAAAATACTTGTAAGATTTAAAACGAGAAACGTGGGGCGCAAGATAATAGTAAGGAGTGTAGAGTAGAGAGTAGCTGCCGTTGAGAAAACACACACAACAGTTCATGTCATTTGTAATGCAATAAAATTGTTAGCGACTTAGTTGAACAATTCATGCATCAATTATCTATGTATTGCATGCGCCCCACGTTTTTCGTTTTAAATCTTACAAGTATTTTCATAGCTATTAAAAATTCACAATCACAAATTTTCAGGATTATCTGTATGGGGTTAGGAACCTGTACGTGGCTAGGAAAAATTATTTTATACTTTTTAGTCAGTTTTAAAAACGTGGTATTTTTTAAAAAATTTATTTTTATTTAAATAATTATTTTCAGCTTTTTAGTCTTGTGTCTGTGAAATTTTTCTATCAATTAAAAGGGTAATCTTTCTCTTCGGAACTCAGAAATTTTCGATTATTGTATGTCTTACCTTGTTCATTTCGGCGAGAAAACTCTTATATCGAAATCCCAGACCACGGAAACCACTCGTTAAAAAGTTATGAGCATGTAAAGTTGAGTAATTTTATAGTAATTTTCATTGTTTCACCTCAGAAAGTGACAGATATGGTCGCCGCCATATTTGTGTATACCAATATTATTAAATAAATGTTCGACGGAGAATCTCGGTATAAACACTGCACGGAGCTCGAACGCACACTGACGCACACTGAGCTCCTTCGGTGCGAAACGGGTCAGTGGAGTGGGGATGAGTGAGAGTGGGAACACGTAGTAGAGTGGGGACGTACAGGTAGTGCGATGGGGTATAACGGTTAGATTTTTTATTAATAACTTGGTAATAATTTATATATCCTAAACGCATAAGCTTTTTAAAAAAATTTTTTTTAAATATTGCATTGTCATCCAGTTCTGAGCTATATTTAAAATTTCAAGTCTCTAGCTCATCGGGAAGTTAGTTTAATATCAATTGCAATATTTGTACCGAACAGACAGACAGACAGACAGACGTACAGACAGACAAGAAACCGAGCTAATAGAAACGTGGTAATATATAATAATAATATAATAAATATAGAAGAAAGTCTAATTATTTATAATCGAGGACCATAAATCCAATAGTTCGCGCTAAGTTTTACGGCGAGACGACCAAAACAAGACAACAGCGTGTATGTAGATACCAGCAGACATGGATCGATTCCCGCCCGAGCCGTTACGATATCGATACGATGATATTCGAGAACCGGGGAAATTTGATCGAGGATTATCTCGTATAATGCTGGTTTTGTCGGTAAAAGTATGCCGAGAACAGCTGCGGCCATCGTCGAAGAACCTCGAGATTCGGAACGATTCCGAGGCATTGTTCGCGAGACCGCGTGCCGAGTGATCGGCCGAGCGCGAGCGGTGACATTTTTTCGAGAGAGCCGACACGACAGTTTCCTCGCCTCCGCGAGAAAAGTAAGAATCGAGGGGCGGTCCAGACTCGTTTCGTTGAGAAGAAAGCGCGGGGATAAAGGAACATTGGATTCGGTGGTGGAGCCGAAGCGAAACGGTGGGGACAGCGGCCGGAAAAAACGAGATGGCTGACGCGAGCTTTGCTTTCCGGAACAATGGCATTAACGAGAGCCCGTGGATCATGGTTATTCGACGCTCGTCACTGGCCGTTCCGAGATCAGCGAATCACCCTTAAGGATTTCCCACGCGAGCTCTTTTTAATAACAATAGCAATTTATTTAATGATTACCTTTTCACACCGTTCGGAAAGCCTCGGACAAAGATATAGGACAGGGGATACGTGCAGCGGGCGCGGGCAAACGAAAACGATCGTGAAAGCCACATAAATCGGCGGTATAAAAATACAGTCTCCGTTTTAAGTTCTCGCGCTAACTGTCTCCGAAACGATTCTTCGCGTTGGTATTCGGAAAATCGTGTGGTTAAGAAACGGGGAGTTCAGCGCACCCCGCTGTGCCCCATCATATCAGTCGAAAAACTCTTTTAGCGACAGAGAAATATAATACATTGGATTCTGCGGGTGTTGTCCCGACTTTTTTCTCTAATTTGGAAGTATTTTTCTGTCACTAAAAGGATTTTTTGACTGATATGATGGGCCACAGAAATGAGCCTTTATGCATCTCAAAATCTGCTCGTATAAGGACGATTAACGTATTCCCGCAAACCCATGTTTCGCCCATATTTCTAGGGTATTCTAGAGTGGGTACACTACCCCCTTAAGGAAAAGCCATTGTCATACTATCAGTTTCTAGTCATACAGTTATATGTATAGAAACATTTATATCGTCAGCACTGTACACGCGATATTGTAGTATTCCACTGTAATAAATAAAGTCTAACAGAAAGAAGCGTCGATGGAGACAATGATGAAAATAATCGAACGAGAACACCGATGATAATATTTTATATGCCAACGAACAGATTTTGCCGTTCGAACGCCGAAGGAACGTCGCTTCGATATCGATTTCCGGTCGGAAAAAACCAAGCAAGATACCGAACCGGGTAATATCGAGCGGGTGGTAGCACCGCACCGCACCGCAGGGTACGGCATGGTACGGTACACGGCGCGGGACGAGGAGAGCAGCAATGTTACCAGAACCGATTTAATTACCAAAACCATTACCGTAATTGCCGAAAGAGAGCACGACGCGATATCACGTCGCGTACGCTGTTCGGCATCGCGGGGATTGAAATAATTTACTCTCGCCTCGGAACACGCTCGAAACTTGTGGAAATCTCGGTTTCCTACGCGTCGAAAACTATGATCGTTCGAGCGGTTCCGAGCAGAGTTCGGCGGAGCGGCGGCTCGGGGGTGGGCTGGGAACGAACGCGAGAAACGCGATTCGTTCGGCCCGATAACGATCCGAATTTATCGGAAGGGGAACGTTGAATGGCGGCCATGTTTTATCAGAAACGCATTATAAATACCGAAGTGTTACGTAGGAACGGTATTATTTGAACTCGGACCGGCCAATAATTAACGGAACCGCGAGAGCGGGCCGCATAAATTGGAAGACAACAAAGCGCGGGCCGACCGGCGAGGGAGAATTTTCGTTGGCCTTTTTCCCTCCGAGGGAACGCCGAACAAGACCAGTTCCCAACGAACCGGGAAACAAAGCGGAAAGTCGATGGCGTACGCGCGTTTTCTCTCTCGCTTTCTCTCCTCCTTTATCGCCACCGGAACCTCCGTCGACAACGACGCGAGAAAAACTACCGGCTAACAACCCTTCGCGCGTAACGAACGAATCGATAAGAGCGCTGCGGCTCGCTACGAGTCGTTAAAGAAGGATTATTGGAACGTTGCGTCGCGCCCGATGGGATAAGAGTTATGCGACACGACGCTACGCGACGCGACGCGACTCGACAGATCGCAAGGACGCCCTCTTTCACTCTTCGTTCGTTCAATCTTCTTTAGCCTCCGACTCTCCACCCCGTCGCCGTTGTAACAGGTGTCGCAGTCCACAATAGGTAACCTTATTTCTTCTTTATTTTGGATGAAAGTGTCTTCGACTTTCTTCGACGGAAATCCGACGCTCGGCGTTTTCGCCGGACAAGTTTTCCTCGCGGAATGGAAGAGTAGCAAGTTTACTGAAAAAATTGCCGCGCATCAAAAGAAACTCTAGAGTTTTCGCGCGTTCTACTTTTACCCTCTTTTCACGAGATACGAGTTCTCGAGCGAGAAGAACACCCCTGTTGCTCCGTGAGGAACGATCGGTCGTTGGCGGATCACGGTGCAGGACATGACAATGGACGAAGCGACACGAAGCGACGCGATGCACGACATAGAAACGAAACGAGGCACGGAATGTTAATTACTCGATTAGCGGCGGCACACGTGCCAGCTACGAGCAGTGATTTACGAGCGAGATGCGCCTCGGTAATCGAGGCTTCGGGACGTTAGCGAGCGGGGAGAGCGTAGTCGCGCGTCGACCTCCTCGCGCTAATGGAGAGAACTTTATTAGACCTTGTTCCCGTTATCAATCGGAGTTCGCCAGAAGTCATCCGTCCCGGCCGGAAGCGCGCAAACTCTCCTCGTCTGCCGTCTTCCGTCTAGAATTCGGCTTGCAAAGTTTCTTCTTCGAATCGGACGAACTCCCGATCGAGCAGATTACTCTTGCCGACGGTTGTCGAACCAGGCCACCGTGCAACCTGCCAGGAGCAAGATCTCGGAAACAGGCCGCTTAACCGTTTAACGTTTAACGTTTAACGAGCACGCGTGCCGCCCGCATAACTCTCCGTTTAACCGGCCACCATCCTCGACTAATTTCACCCGCCTCGGAATGGGTGCTCGTAAACCCAAACGGTACCACCCGTCGTCTCGGCTTTTAAAACGGTCGGTTGGTGTTCACCGAATGCCGACAATCGACAATCGACAATCGGCAATCGTCCATCCAACGATCGGTGATTCTCGCGGCAAGGAACAGCGGAGGGCGGTCCAATTTTCGGTATACCTACGTAATCTCCAGACGCTTGCCGCACGGGTTTTACATAATTGCACGCGCGCCGGCAAATTTGTACGCGCGTCCAAAGCGGCGCGGCGGAGGAGAACGTGTTGCCAAAGTGAATTAAAGGGAACAAGTTTGCCGTTGCAGCCGACGCGACGCGACGCGACGCGAGGGTTCTAATAAAATTTCGTCGCGTCGAGCAGCGTCGAGCGCGGTGACGAGAGGTTCCACGACTCCGTCAACCACGGAATTAACTGCAGCTCTCCTGCCTAGTTTTCATCAAACTAGTACGTTGAAAAATCGAAAAAATTTTGACACGAGCGAGTCGTTGCCCTCGCTATCGCGTACTGATCGTCCATCGGAAAATGCCAGACAGACATTTGTAGAGACCGCGTGATATCCCTACTCCGCGCGACGCGTCTTCCGCTATTGGTCGAATCGCTTGACGAGCAAATGCGTGTATTAGTAACCTCGTCGCGCAGACTGGTATTTGTGCTAAAAACCTGGCCAAAAATATTTTCTCGTTTTTCCTACGTTATACAGTTAGTTTATGAATAAAAAAGTCATTTCTAACTACATACTAACGATAGTATGTTTTATTTACGGGTGTTCATGTGTAAAACTAAGGCACTAACTTTTCTTGTAAATCTTTCGGTTTTTCATGAAACAGTCGCTTTGTGCTCCCTCTTACTAGCTCGTGCAGTTGCTTTCGAGTCTTAGACGGAATCCACAGAAACTGGACCAAACGAAAAAGAAAATTAACCAAATAACAAAAGAGGGGCTACATTTGGAGCTTTATTTTTCTTTAATGTGAAAACTTGGGAAAATTTGTTTGCGGTATAGTAATTCTAGAGATCCTGAAGTTTAACAACACGTAACTTTTATGCCGTTGCGATGAGTTGTATGTGTTAAGAGCTTTTAGTCAGGCTTGTAGATCGGTAAAAACACGTATAAAAAGATTTTAACATTGGTAAAAATATGATTAATATAATGTAAATACCTTGTGCAACAATATCCATCATAAGTTTCGCCATAAAAATCACTTCCAACATAAAAATTATCACAACAAAAATATGCTTTCGAACGGAATGCTGCGAAAAAAGACGTGCAGAATATTCTATTGTTGTTGTCTTTCGAAAGTTCTCGAAGATATATCGTATCTATGTTGTCTACGTCATGGGACCCTCAACTCTCAATTGTTTCTTAGATCGTCGTCCGTTTATTCCAGAACGATCTTCATGCGCGTCCTTTTTGTCGAAGTATACAGAAGTGCCCCTTCGCGTGTTTTCAAACATATAAAGTTAAATAAATTCTATTTTATATTTTCAATAGAGTCTACAGTTTTCTTGCCCAATAATCCAATACTGTTCTATGTCAACCGGTCCCGCCGGAACCTAAACCAATGATGGGCATTTTTGTCCGCTGCTGATAAGAAGGATCCGCGAAGCTTCCCCCACCAATCACTCTTTCGTGCAGCGCGCACCTTCGCTGCGCAGCGGTGCCTCGTGCCTTCCAGTGCTTTCGTTTCCCCTCTCATACGTCCCTCCATAGCCGACGAGGTTGGTGGGAGAAGCAGGCAACGCAGGGGCCCCTACCGTGCCCATCACTGACCTAAGAGTAAGAGTGGGGACTGCAGCCTGACGGCAAGAGTGGGGTCTCGCACTGCACCTCACTGTCGAAATCACTGCCATCTCCTGAGGACGATCAGTACATTTTATCGTTGGGAAGACTCGATTCCGAGTTGTCGACCTCCGACGGTAGAAGCAGGTTAACCATTTCCGGTCCCGTTCTAAGTACAGTAAACGCTCGATTCTTGTCCAACAGCCGTATTTTTCACGGACAACTATCGTGCCCGGACATGCTTTTTGATTTATGACTGCGTCTAGATATCGCGCCGACCACGCCGAGCGAGACTTCAGTAGAGAGCCGAACATAGAGAAGGACAGAATGAAACTGTATCGTGTTTGGCCTTGTTTTAATCAGAAAAATGTCAGAAACAAGCCAGTGAAAGTCCCATAAAAAAATAATGAAAATTAAGAAGTTTGAACATTCGATTCATGGCGTCAATGTAGTGGTGTTCACACCGATATTCCCGAGCCTACATCAATCGTCGCCGCCCTGCGTAGCGGCGCGGCGTTGACAGGTAGTGGAATGGGTAGGCACTGGACAGGGATCGTGCCCACGAGCAGTGTCGCCAGGTCGAGAAAATCGAGGGGAATACAGGTACCCCCTCTCTGATGGTCAGAGTCGTAATATGTGACACGTTGCGCGTTCGCGGCGGGGATTGAGTGGGACGCGTTGCGTGTGGTGCTGGAATGGGATAGTGGAAGGGGAAAAGTAGGGGAGTAAATGAGTCCAGATTTGGACTCAACTGGCGACACTGCCCACGAGTCCCACGACTCCGGTGAAGAATCGAGCATTTACTGTACATAGGTTGGTAATGTTACGCTTGGAAATTTCATTGAATTACAGTTTGATTGACTGAGACTAGATCGAGAGCTTGTCGCGGAAGAAATTCTCGAAATGTTTGTGGTACGGTGATCTGTTTCGTTGATAAATCAACCCTAGAAGCAATTTGTCGCGATATTAAGCCCCGAGCCTAGTGCCTCGCGGAGGTGCCGATGAACTTCGATTAAGTGGGATATTACGGGCGGCAGAGTTACGGCAGGAGACGGGGGCCGTGCCAGTCTCTCGCCGATGTCCCTGAGCTTACCAAATTAGTACTGACTTGGCCAAACTCCTCCGGCGGAATTTCACGAAATTGATCCGTCCCGTGCCGAAATTTCTCGAAATGCCCCGAAATTCTCCGAAATTCCCCAAAATTACACGAGAAGCGTGACGAATTCTCAAAGAAAATTCGGACCGCTGCTAGCATTCGTTGAACGACGAAGAGCGGACGCTCGACTCCGAGACGAATATGCTCGGAGAATAAGGAAGAGTCTTCGAGATGTAACGCCGCGACCATATTAAATTGCATAACTCGCATCCGTCCATCCCGAAATTGGATGTCGAATCTTTCCCGATGCTGGATGCTACTTTTCTGGCTACGATATTATACAGGGTGCCCCACAAATCTTGCACTTCCTTGAAAGGGGTAATTCCTGAGGTCATTTGAAGTAACTTCTTCCTTTACGAAAATATTCTCCACGGCTTCAATCAGAGCGCGGCTACAGCGGACGAGTTCCGGCTCGGCGACATGTCCCGCTGAGCGGAAGGTTGGCATTGGCCGAGCCACAATCCGTCCGCCGTAGCCGTGTTCTGATTGGTTCGCGGTTTTTCGTTGATAACTCCTTAACAAAACCGCGGAGAATATTTGCGTAAAGGAAAAGGTTATTTCAAATGATCTTAGCAATCACCCCTTTCAAGGGAATGCATTTTTGGGACATTTGCGTGTGTGTTATTTATGGAAGCCTCGGGGGTGAGTTCTGAGTAAACTACCCCGAGGCCGAGTGGCATAGGGTTCGAGACAGCATTTTCAGAGGGCGTACCGGCGTGGCCCTAACTTTTGAGAGACTGAATTATTCGAGAATAACTAGCACGTCTATTGAAGATGAGCGTCACTACCTTTCCCCGACTCGAGCATAGAATTCAAATCCTATGTATTAATGGTGTTTTCTTAAGTGGAGTGTAACGTTAAAACGAACGTAAAAATAAATCGATCCCTCGTCCAACGAAAACGCTGCGGAGACCGTGAGAGAATATTATGTATTCGACCGCGTCCTCTGTCGGTCGCAAGTCACGACGCGATCGCGAGAAAATCTAACGGAAAGCTCGCGCGTTCTCCTAGGGACACAATTTTCATTTTCTATATTCTTTTAGCTTTGTGCAGCGTTCATGGAAGCAGTTGCTCGCGCGGAAATACCTGCTCGCGTGCATAATGCACGCCATGTTCGCTACCTCCGCACCCACTACCGCGCGCCGCGCGTTCCCCTTTATCTTTCCTCGTCTTCTAGAAATCCTTCCTAATGTGCATCCTCTGCGTGTTCCGCGTGTTCCGTGCGAGAACCAAAGTAGAAAGGGTGGAAAGGGTGAAGGGCTGGCTCCGCTATTACAGAAACGCTTCTGGCTCCTGGCTTCTGGCATCGGTATTTCGAGAGTATCAACAACTTGGAACAACAGCCGCCAAGAAAGCCGAGGAGGAAATTTTATTTCCAAACGAAGCGCGATGAATTTACGATGCAACCGAATATTCGTTAAATTTCGTTTTTGGGAAACGTACAGAATGAAAATTCGATGTCTCTTCCAAAACCAGAATCGCTAGATTAAGACGCGTGTCCCCACTCTACCTTCCCCTTCTACCACGCTATTCCCCCACGCATCCGGCGTGGACCGGTCACGTGACGCGTTTCGTCTCTCTCGTGCATGTGTCCGTTATTGGCAGAGAGGGGGCAACCTTTTCCCCTTGATTCGTGCTCCCTCCCCTTATCTGGTGATTCTGTTCGAAACTGCTGGTGGAGACTAAAACGCGACGCGACGCGACGCGTCGATCCGCCGCGCGCCGCTCTGCTTCGGCCACAGAGATTCACGGTGATTCGAGGCGATCCAGGGTGATCCGTTGTATTTAATCTCCTTCCTCTTTGCAGCACGCGCTTTGAAAGTCCGATCCCACGGAATCGTTTAGCCGTCGAAGTAACGACATCCGTGAAAGTGTAAACGATAGCCGTGGTTTTCACGGAAACGAATGGCTCTCCGAGGAGCGTTTAGGTATAGCGGAAAATCGTCGTCCTGGGTAAGAGCAGGGCTGAGGAAAATTTGAAATAATTTGATGTAAAATAGTAAATATTAAAATACTTGCATGAGTAAATACTATTGGGAATTGCTATTTCATTAAATGTTTAAATTATGAGAAACCACTATTTACACTATTTACACTCGGATTCAAATATAGGAGATAGAGATCTGACGATGGAAATTACGAAATTTATTAAAACATACTATGTATATTCGAAACGTGTGTTCTGTTTAAATCAAACAAAGTGAATCAGTAACTTGTATAAATTATTCTTCTAGTATAATGTTTCCAGTTGTTTACACAGAAAATAAATGTCTTATGTTATCGATATTATTTTCAGTCACTTATAAACAAAACGAATCTCTTATATTATCGATATAAGTACATGAAACTATAAAAAGTTGGAGAATAAAAACCTCTTATTCGCAGTACTATTGTTTGCAATATCATTATTCTAAATATTATTGTGTGAAATACTACGATTTTATGAAATATTATTTTCTTATATTTTAATGAAATACCTATTTCACAATAGTATTTCTACGAGCTACTATTGAAATATATATATTTAAAATGCTATTTCCATATGTAACTACTATTTCAAAAAAATGTTTCGAATTCTGTATCGCATGACAAAATAAAAATATTTATAATATATTCACTATTTCAACCAATCTATTTTTCCCTGACCCTGGGTAAGAGAACACCCGAACACTGGAAATTCTCGCGTCTCTTAATTTTCTCGCGGAAATCGATGCTAGAACGTTTATCGCGTTTATCGGTAGGTATCGTCATTTTATCGTTTCCGCTGTCGCTTGTTCGATCGTTCGAGTTCTCAACGTCTCGAAGAAACAAAAGTAGGTATTATCTAGTTAGGAGGACCAATTGTATTTGCATATATCGAATAGTAGATGGATCTTCGACGAAGCGGGACCATTTTTCCAGGCTCCCGATTGCGCGTTAATATAATTTCCGGCTTTAATCGAGCGTTCGGCGGCTCCCAGGCCACTCGATTTGGATTTCAACTAGGCACGCGTTTCCCGAGTAGGCGAGCAACGGTTATCGGATTACTTGACATTTTCCATTAGTGGAAGGGCCGGCCGACTGGCAACGGCCAAAGCTTATCGTCTCGGCTCGACCAATATCGGCCGAGACCCCTCCCCTCCTGTCCTCCGCTACCCCTCCCGCAGGATTTAATCTTCGCCGTTCCGCCGACTTAATCTCGAGGATCGACGCGACTCTACACGGACGCGACGGTCTCCCCTCCACTATTCCGATAGAAAAAGTGACTACGAGCGAACTGTATCGCGAAAAGACAAATAACGGGCTCGCAGTGGATGATTTCACCCTGTAAAACTAACCCGGGACCAGAGTCGCCAGAATAAGACTTATCCCCCCACTCTACCATCCTCTTCTACGACGCTATACCCCTCGCTTTCGCCGCGGCCCGGTCACGTGACGCGCTTCGTCTCTGTCGTGCACGAGTCACAATCAGGGATGGCGTGAACTGCTACTTTTGGATCACTCGTCATTCGATCACGTTCGTTCCCAATCACTGTGATTTTTCCCAGTGATTCGTGATTTTCGTGATCGGTTCTGATTGGCGGAGAGCATAACTGTTCTTCGCGCAAGTCACAGAGACATTACCTGTATGCTTTATATTAACGACATCTAAACAAAATACGTTTCTCAAACTATCGTTTGCGTTTCGTATAGTTGTTAAGTAATACATTGGTATTTTGTAAAATTTTATGCATGCACATGCATACATAAACACAAAAGAAATTGTCTGCACTGTTATCTAAATAAATATTACGATTTCGAAATCGAGAGGAAGAATTAATATTTTATTTTTTAAAGTACTAAAATAAGATACGGAAAAGAACATTGACTATTTTTTATTTTTATCATTACATGAAGTAAATTTACGTTGTACACAGAAAATGTGATATAATTTTAAAACGTTACAATGCAGATATTTTCATGCACGCTAATTGATGTGTTTAGAAAAAGAACTAATTTAATCGAGATGAATTAGGATGACGGTGAGCAAATTCACTTTAGATTAAAAAATCACGATCGCGGCGTGTATGAAGTTCAAATCATGACCATGATCGTGATTCCACGATCACTGTGATAAATCACTGTTAGTGATTTTGCACGACATCCCTAATCACAATATCACTAATCCGATACTGGCAGAGAGAGGGTGACTTTTTCCCCTCGACTCGTGCTATCTACCCCTCATCTGGCAACTCTGACAGAGACAACGACGACATCGTAGGTAGGATGTCGAGGACTACGGTGGCGCTCGCGTAACGCGAAACACAAAAGACATTCTCAAGACGACGAGGGCCCCTTTACAACGTTCCACCGCGTCGTATTCTCGCGTTCACCGACGCGTCTTATTTCCGACGAATCCGCAACGACGAACAGTTTGTTCGATGCACCGAAACGATGGAAATTACTACGGTCTGCAGCGTCAACGGATATGTGAAACGCGCAACAAAATTTTCAGCGGTCACGGTATCGAGTCTCGGAAAAGATGGCGGAAACGAGAAAACGTATTGTAGAATAAACTTGCATACGCCGCGAGCGTGACCCGTCGCCCGTTTCTCTCCTCTTCGTGTTTCTGCCCGATGAATTTGCGACGATCTTCGGGCTAAGACGTGACAACTCGTCTCCAATTCCGCCGAGCGTGAATTCGTCGTATCTCGCGTCTCGCGTTGCGCCTCCAATGGACCGTTCGCGTTCTCAGGATCTACAACGACAATCGCGACGCGACGTTCTTGCTCGCGTCGACGCGCTAATGTAAATTCAAGTCTGACGGCTCTAGCAACGATGCTCGTCAGGCTGTACAGGGTGTATAAAAAATGAATACGTTGATTGCAACATTGCAGCCTTTATGTGTAAGAAAAAAAATTTTAATTTTTTTAAGAGGTTTTCGGTATCCCTAGATTTTATAAATAAGGTAACCTCAGAATGGTAAAGTGATCCGAGTTATAATGTACGCTTAAGTATAGTACATAATTTAGCTGTAGTTAATGATTCGGCAGAACGAGGAGTTAAATTTATGCAAGAATTTAACGATGTACTATCACGAAATGAGGCAGAAAAACAATTTATAACACAAACTGTATCGGTTTAGAGAAAGCGCTATCCAGACGCAAAAAAGACTACATTAATGAACAATTTGTAAAATGTCTTCACAATTGTTGCCTTGTATAAATTAAAAAGTATTTAAACTCAATATATACCTCTATTTTCTTTTCTTCACCTTTATATGGTGTAATATTCACCAGATCCAGTTAAAAATATTATGCTCCGCCTAAATATAACAGATTTATGTCGAACATTAATTTCTCTACTTTTTAAATTAGTACAGGAACACAACTAAAAGAAATGGTACTTTCAATAAAATACGTAAAATATAACATATATATTTACAAAAGTATGAGCATTAGTTAATTGTTATACTAGAAAAATTACATTGTATGTAGTACTATTATCATAAATATTTTTGTACAAGAAAAACGTGTAGTCATAATCATAAGTCATTCCTTCATATAAAATTTAACGTATATGTGCCCCGCCTTCCTTTTATCCGATAAACTTCATCTTTTGCAAGAATTATTTTCTTACTCAATGACACAATTTTAGGGGGCGACGTGAAAATAATCTCGCAAGAAAAATTTCAGCAGGTATAGTCAAGATCCACCCTAGTGTACAGGCAGCGAAGAAACGTTGCGTCTTTTTCGGGAATTAATCGTGTCACGACACTCACGACTGAGAAACGCGTCCTCTCGAATGGAGACGTTTCCGTTGGAAAATGGTATCGCGAATAGGGATTTTCGGGGTGTAAGTCCAAAAAGAATTTTCTGTTGAACTTCTCACCGACGTTGCAGCTGGCTTCTCGGGAGCACGCATCGCCAGAGGACAATTCGATTAAGAATGATCTCGGCTGGTCGCAACAATCGACATTGGAATGTAGCGTTCCGAAATGCTGGTTCCGAGTTGGAAACCGCGCAGGTTGAGACATCGAACTCGTCCTCGATCGATGATCGGTGCGAAAAAGCGGGGCTGGTTTTCTTCGGGGTTCTGCGAAACGTACGATCAGCGAGACGGTTTTCCGCGTAGAATCGCAACGAGTCGAGTCAAGTCGAGTCGAGTGCAGTCGCGCGAGACCGACTACAAAAGGCGTAAGAAGCTTTCGAAGAGCGGAATACGTCTCGAGACGAATAATGGCTGCGGCTTCGCATCGCGACGTCCTTCTCTACGCGTTATTTGTTCGCCGCCCGAAGGTCGACGCTCGTCTGTCACAGTCGCGGCTAAGTATTATTGCCAATGGATGTTTGCTCGGCTCTTCGAGAAAAATAATGAACGAAATACGTTCGAGACGACGCACACTGGGTCCACACGCTCGATGTAGCTGTTCATTACTATTTTAGCACTATTTGAAAGTTTAAAGGTTTAATAATATAGGTCGTTGGATTCGTTTTGATATCGGCTACAATATTATGAAGTCAAAAATACATATTGACTTTGAAAAATTCAAGGTGATTCTTTTTTAATTTTTTGGATTGAAATTTGTAGACTGCTGAATGTTGATTAAGTTTTGTTTAAAACATTTTTTTCTCAGATTATCGGAAGTGTCTGATAAATCCGGTTCAAGTTTTAAATAAACACAATAATCGATCATTTTTGAAGTAATGGATTTTATAAACATAATTAAAAATATTTTATTTAAAACTGTGCAAAAATATTAATTATAAAAAGCAAAAATATAATTTTTATAAATAAAAATAACAATTGACATGACATCACATTGACAAATCATTATTGTTAACATCTTTCAACATTAATTGTCCAACTTTCTCCAACTTTCTCGATTCGGCCGCAGTTCAGGCGACACATACGCTTTAAACAATAATAACTTGTGTAACTAGACCGAATTGGATGCGATTCTTACACGATTTCATAGAGAAAAGTACGCTGAAAATAATGCACTTTGATACAATGGGGGACAATGTGGGACTTGAAAGATATCCTTTACCAAAGATAGAAAACTTTGAAGATTCTCTTTAGTTTATTGAGCATTGTTATTTCAATAAATTATAAATATTAAATCTTAGTACACGAGATATACCCTAAATATAAACAAATACTATACGTTTGAAACAAAAATGGACACATAATATTAAGTAGATTCCCCAGGGTATCGATAAGAAAAGAGGTAATTTTTTCGGTGACAAATAGGATTCATAAAATGTTGATTTTTAAATGTTTGTTCTAATCACAATTTTTAATAAATCTCATTAATTTCATCGTGTTTGAATGTCATGGACATTTAGGAAGCAACATACATTCGATAAACATCGATTTGGGCAAGTTGCTTTTTTACCAAATGAACAGTTAGATCGAGCGCGTGGACCAGTGTGCGACGCGGCGGCGAGGCGAACGAAGAGAAAAGTTAGGATTGATTTTCTACGTGCAAAGACAGAGTCCGTGCCAATTCCGTGCCCGGGTCCGGACGGACCCAGAGTTCAATTTTGAACGGCGTACGTTCCATCGGACGAGTAAGCACGAAGGATGAGCTGGGAAGCGAAACTGTTGGTGGGTGGCAACGGACACGGCCGACCCGATCGATACCGATATTCGGCTTAATTTAGTGGATTGAAGGAGCGTCGCTTGTTTGTTTTTCTCGTTCGCAGTGCGACTGCGAGACGTCGATCGCGAAATTGCCAAGACCTCAGCCCGGCGACGCGACCCGTCTCGTTGCGTCGCGCGATACGATCGATCGTTTCTGTCTCGCCTCGTTCTCGAGAAGAGCTACGATTTCGATAGAGAGTGGATATAGCGTGATCGAAGATCGGTTTCGAAGAGGAACGGGATCGAAACAAAAGGGAGCTCCTCCCGCGGGAATCGTCGACTCGCATCGATCGCGTTAACGCTATTCCTTCTCTCCCGTTCCTCCTTCGTCTCCTATTGCTCGTTCTCCTTGTTCGCTTCGTCCCTCCACCCCCGCAGGCAAAACTAAAACGACCGGCGGCAGTCAGGCAGATCTATCCAGCTCGTTTCGCGTCGATACAAGCGTCGCGTCGCGTCGCGCGTCGGTCCTCCGCACACACCGAGAATTTCGAAACGATGAACGTTCTCCCCTTCGGGAAGAAGAACCGTACAGGACGATTCGGAGACAGTGTTCCGAATTCCGTAGAGTTCGCAATATCGTGTCGGCCACGATCGATCAGCAGAAACAACGTGAGATTCGCCGGTGTTCTTCTTTCGGAATACATATTTCCAGTGTTCTTCGCCGTTGGAGTGAAGAAACGAACGGAAACTACCGTTCGTCGAAAATGCCGCCGTAATTCTTATTCAAGATTAAGCAGCTCGAGAAATCGTCGGACATATGTTGGATGCCCAACGCGTCGCAAACAGGCTCGCCACCTCATCGGTTTTATTGGAAAAATCTCCGGTTTGCAGAAAAATTTCTCCACTTCATGGAAAAACATTGAATCATGGATATTTTTTAGAGGGTGGTTTTAGCGTGTCACTCTGCACTTAAAAAACCTTATGCATAAGATTTCTGAAGTCATTTGAAATAACTTATTCCTTTACAAAAATGTTCTCCGAGGCTTCGTTCAGGAGTTATTAACAAATTTAGCGTCACACTTTTTGGTATCACCCCCACCCAGCCGGCCAGTGCGAGTCTTGTCCGGACAGGCGACCGGAGCGCGGAGTGGGGGTACCAGATTCTACCGACTCTGTCGATCCGTGTTTACGTTTACACGCCCTGTCCTTTTCTACGTTCAGCACGGTCGGCGAGGTCCCAAACAAATCTCCTTCTCTCTCTCTCTCTCCCTCTTACACTTTTTAGCGTCACACTTTTTGGTGTCGCACTTTTGGTGTCATCACGCAAATTTTGGAATGACCCCCAACCCTAAAACATATCCATGTCAAAATGGGGTAATAATACATTGCTGTGCTTTTTATTGTTTTTAAAAGTTTTAAGAGTGTTTCATACAGAGCAACATCTCTTGGGGAATTTCTGTGTAATTTCTTGGGTAATCTAAATATCACTTCAAAGATAAATAATCTGGAAGATTTTGCAGAATCTAAAAGATCCCTTGAACTTATGACATTTTGCAAACTCTAGCCTTAAACACCTATTGCTTTGTTCGTTGTAACTTATGATTGTATTTTTATACACGATGAAAGTTCTCAGTGTTGAAAACTTATATTTTCAAATTTCCAATTGTTTATGTCCAGAAGATTTCCACACTTGTTTTACGGAATTTCGAGAACAAACCTTTCTTCTTGCTTTTTACATCTCCGGGTTCGAATGCGTGACGCTCCGGTATTTACATGGCGATAAGGTTGGAACCCTGGTAGCAAACCGTAGGTTTTTTCGCTTTGAAAGGATAAGATTGTAAGAAACTAGTCGGCGCGGCTAGAGGAAGAAAAATGGCCGAAGCTCGTGCAACGACGACGACGACGACGACGACGTTACGAGCAGAGTTCATCGGTTACAAGTTCCGCGAGTACCTCTAGAATCGACGAGTTCCAGAATGGCGGCAGTATTTCTGCATATAAGAAACACACGCTAATCCCGACTTGCCTCTTGCCACGTACAAGAACAAGTACAAGAGCAAGTACTAGCAGAAATACAAGTACAAGGTGTAAGCTCCTTCATCGGGCGAGCCGAGAGTAGAAGAGAAACGATGCAATCGAGTCTCGGCGAATCGTCGAGCCGATTAACCGGAGCGACTGCGAACGGAACGAGGAAGAACCGTACGCCACCGGGGAAATCATGTTGCGTCGTATGCCGGAAGCCTTGTAACTTATTGCGACTATTCTCGAGATTCCATCGCTGGGAAAAAGAGGCCCTCGGTGACTGTCACCGAACGTAACCCAGGTTCCTAGGGATCCCGCTTCTAATGGTATTCGTGATTTCGGCATTAGCTTTTCTTCCGCTTGTTAACTGAGTCCCAACGCATTTCTACGACGCGACGCGACGCGACGCGACGCTGACGCGAGACGTCTCGTTCGTTGCGCGCATCCTTGTCAGCTTTGATACCAACCACCTACAGATTAGATTCGTTGACTCGAAAACCACTCGACACCGTTCGAATTTCGACGTCGCATAGCACAGTGTGCAAAAATACTCATAAAGCTGGCCAAAGTACAATTTTTCGAAGTAAAGACTTTTATTCATCGGAGTGGTGATGTCATTAAATTCAAACTATAAGGAACTATATAAATTAGCTTCAAAAATTAATTTTAACATTGCTAAATTATATCTTTAGTTCAGTTTTCCTTTAGTAAAATACTGTTATGCTTATTTCTTCGTATTGTGTTGAATCTGTACACTTTGGAGCATAATGTTGTCATTAAACATTGTTCATTGACGACTAAACAATAAAATTGTAATGGTAGAATTACTTTCGTGATCATGGATGAGCATGTGTAGAGTTTAAAATACATAAACGGTATCATAAAGAAAAATCAATAGAATCAATATTATCAATAGAAAATCGCTGTATTGATTCTGATTCTCAGGATGAAACATAGTACAAATAAACGGATTAAGAAAAGTATTTATCATTTGTGTTAATATCGTTGTATTTGTTTTGTACACTTTACTATTAGATAAAACACACTAGTATAACACCTGTATAAACTTTTTTTTTACGAATGAACATTTGTTTGAAACATTGATGTTTGAATTTGATGTTCAAACAAATGTTCATAGATAGAAAAACATTTTTATATCGATATATAAAATAACTTTTGTTAATTAAAATATTAATCTAACATTAAACTCGTGATCGGCGACCCCAAAAACCTTAGTACACATGTACACGGTATTTTTAGAAAGGTTTTTAGTGTTCTTCTAGTGTTTTTAATGTACTTCTAGTGTCTTTAATACTTGGCCAGCTGTTGGGCGTTTCTGCACACTATGCGTCGCTCGCGCTCAAACTTTTGCGGCTTTATAATTGTACAACCCCTTCCCCCGAATTTCGTTTGCTCGTCGATTGTGCGATTGAATCGTTTCGCGAGGTGAAATCGTTCGTTTGGTTCCACGCGTATAGCCCGTTTCGGCGGAACAATTGGAAATGTTCCCGCTTCGAGAGGCCTCTTTACGATTAATTGGAGCCGCGAGACGGCGGATCGAACGTCGGAGAGTCGAAGAAAGGGGGAAGCCGACTGCCGCTGGTTCAAACTTTGAACAACTTCGAAGAAATCGACGTGGACGTACCGCGCACGTACCGCTTGTGTATTGGACTTTGCCATGCCGCGCCGCGCCGCGCCGCGCCGGCTCGCTTCGCATGGGGTCGCGTCGCGTCGCGCTGCGCTGGTTGTCGAATGCATCCCTCCAGAGCAAAAATGAGACGCTCTCGGGACCCGTTTGCATTTTCCCATCGTACACGTACACGCGGCTCGGAATGTTTGAAACGCGTGCCAGTTCCTCGGACGACCCATTTCGTGGCGAGAATTCCCGGACACGACTCGACTCGGCTCGGCTCGGCTCGTCCGCCCGTTATAACTATACTGCGGATGTTTATGTAAATCTCCTTCTCTCCGTGTGCCAGTGCCGAGAAAGTAAAGTTACGAGGAATTTTATCTAGCGCGGTAACAGTTTCCATGCCCGAGAACGAACCCGAAACTCCATAAAACTGTATCGGACTTTTATTTCGCCGTTTCGAACGTTTTCGAGTAGCTGCGCGCGTGTGCACATGGGTGCGGCCAGCCGACCGAGCGTTTCGATTGTCCGACGCGCGTAACTCTTGTTCACCGTTCGAGACAATTCTGTCAAAGTAAATCATTAAGCCAGAAATTTCCACTACCAACAAAGAAGTAATGTATACATGGATGCCTTCCCACACTGGAATTCACGAAAACGACGAAGTGGATGAAGCCGCCGAAGAAGCGACAAAAAATGCATTCTTGAATCTTCCATGTTCACGCAACGACATAAGGAAATTACTCCACAGGAAGAACAAGGAATTCTGGAACAACCAATGGATACGTTCAATACCCCGAAAGATCTCAAAAATCAGAACGAATATATTTGATAACCGGCAATGCTACATTGAAAATCGAAGAAACCAAGCTGTTCTTACACGACTGAGAATGAGCCACTGCAAATTAACACACCAACACATAATTGTAGGTTTAGAGCATTTGAAATAAACATTCACAATATATTTCACTTATTTTCACTTTATTTTATTTGAACGCGGAAGGCACGTGTTTACTTTACGAATGACACATTGAGACTGACAGTCGTAGACGAAGAATTTGCCGCGTATTTACTGACCTTATCGGTCATTCTCATGGAACCAAAAACGAAGTACCACAGGTACGCGGACCTATCTCGCTTGTATTGAAATCGTATACATAATGTATAATATGTATACAATAATGTATATATTCTTTCTCTCTTTCTTTCACGTCACGATTTCAATACAAGCGAGATGGGTCCACGTACCTGTGGTACAAGTTTTTGTTTCCTTTATATATATTAGACCTTCATAAAATAAAAGAATAACCAACAATAATAACGACGGAACAACCTGAGATGTGCCCCCACTGCAAAATTCCCACTTGAGTAAAATATTTTTTGATTGAGTGCCCCTGTTTACAGATAGAACGACATGAATCACAGGAGTAAAATATAAATGTACCCATAATCTCACACAAATGTAACTTAATGTAATCTAATGCAATGTAACGCGGTCGCTAATAATCTGTGATGTTGATGCGACCTTAAATAAACTAACACAAAAAAAACATTAGGCCTTTTACTGTACTTTGTGGAAAATCCCACATCCTAGGAATATTGGGAAATACCTCATCCCCCTTCGTTTAATAGCATGCCGTTCTCCCTTCAGGTATGAAGGAACGTACCCCCGCCTTTGCGTGTGGGCATGTTGAAGACTACTTTAATTACTTTTCTCATTTATTGTAATGCTCTCTATATTATGTATACGTTGGTACGACTGTGGTGCGTGTGCGTTTGTATGTATGTAGCGCATGTGTATGCATGTGGATGCATGTGTATGCATGTGGATGCATGTGTATGCATCTACGCGTATCTCTCTGCTTGTATACGCTTCTGGTCTGCCTTTGGTCTATCTTGTCGGTATCGTCTGTTTGCTAGTTAATCCAAAGATTATTGAACAATATCATTGCACAGTATTATTGTTAAGTTGTTTTCTATTCTGTTTTTACATACACATATATACACATATATTTTTCCATTTATTAAACTTGGATATAAAAACACGTGGCTGTTTCTAACCTCAACCGTATGAATCCCAACAGGGCATCAGTTCTAATTGTGCGCCCGTCTTGTAGACTGATATATATTTCTTCCACCGTCTTCATATATAATTATTTTCACATAACCTCTCAACAAATTCCAGGCAATTCGAACCAAAAAGTAAACGTTTACTCGCGCATTCTTATTTTTAGATAAAAACTGTGAGAGCTCCTTCGTCGGAGTCGAGAGCAACGAAATCACGTCCGCGCGAGGTCGAGAGAGAGAGTCCCATCCCTCTTTTAGCGTCGTTTGCTCCGAGGGTTGGCCCCGGGGGTGCCCTGGAGCATTTCCCAGGGCAAAGAGCTTTAAGCGTTGACGTGCTTGCCCCAAGATCGTAAAAGCGTCTAGATCGCGTACTCTATGTCCACATTGTCCACGGTAAGAGCCGTTTAAAACGCACAAAGGAAACAGTAGAGCGTTCGCGTGACTCGCGTATCGCGCGCAAGGATACAATATCCACGCGGCAAACAGGAAATGAAGGCGGTGCAGAGTGGCGCGGCGCGGCGCGGCGCGGCGTAGCGCGGCTGTAGGTTCGCGGTTGCTGCCGAACGAAAACAAACAGCGCGAGGTTCGCCTACGAGTTAAAGCCTCTGGCGATTGCAATTACCATAAATTAGAATGCTTCGCAGCCGGAGCGAAAAGCCGCGTCGTTACGCGCGATATTAAACTGCGAATCGAGCCGAGCCCGCTTTACCTGCTTCACCCGTTTTACCCGCTCTGCCCGTTTTACCCGCTGTGCCCGCTTTGCCCGCGCCCACGCGACAGCTCGTTTCGAATCGAAGCGTGGACGAGCCGATCGGAAAAATAGCCGAGTCGAGCGAAACCGACATGCGACAGTCGAAACCGAGAGGCGTGGAGGCTCGGGGACAGTGACGAGGATAAATCTTGGCGACCCGGCCCCCGCAATTGCCAGCCGTAACGCGAATAATCGAACCGTCGCGTCGCGTCGCGTCGCGCCAGTGTCCGGCGATTCGATGCCGATGCATCGACTCGATCAATTAAAACAACAATATGCCCGATGGACCGCTTTGCATATAAATTAAAGAGGTCGTCGTCCGAGCGCGTCGACGATTTTCGCGGGCACTCGTACCTCCGAATAGGCACCGTATCGGCAACGATCTATCCAGCCGATCTATCTAGCTCGGTGGCTTCGATTCTTTCTAAAGGCGGGATCTCCTAAGCGCGTCTGGACACAGCGTTTTTGCGATCCACATTCCATTCGTCGTCCAGACGCGAGCGATCGCTTCTGATAAAGTTTGACGAATGAAGTATAAGATGCCCCGAGATCTATTAGGAGATCTCGCTTTAAAGCACGTCTCATGCATGTATGTATCTTGCGTTCCGATTCTCTCTGTTATTCTATGTAACAGCTCATCAAATAATCAAAGAATTTTTCAGGATTTCCTCTTAACCCCTTAGCGCTCAAATTTGTATTTAACAGAATTTCACACACGTGGTACAACGAACGCACTACGACTAATGAACCAATAGTCACGACAGATGTGTATATCAGTTGACGGCTGCGCACTAATCCCAACGATATGCGTTCCCTGCAAGTGCCTACAGGCAGAAGCGGTTGAATTACGCTCAAATGACTATACAGGATGTCTCCTAACATGACGATCTCAAATAACTCGTAAGGTATTCGTTGTACGAAAAAATGTTTCAAACAGAAGTTGCATGGTATCTAGGGGGACATACAGTTCTCTAATCTGTTTTTTTATAACCTTGCTTTTTTATTGAGATTTTAGGGTCACTTTCAGTATTTTAAATAGAATGCCCAATATTTTTTCTCGAACTCGGATAAAGCAGAAAATTCTGCGTAAAAAAGTATTGACCTTCATATATTCTAAATCTAATAATTAACGAGACATTATCGAATTAATTTTCCATATGTACCTACTACCTGGAAGCGAGTCAATGCTTGAACTGATATTCCCCAACTGGAATATGCTGAGTACATATGGAAAATTAATTCGATAATGTCTCGTTAACTATTAGATTTAGAATATATGGAGGTCAACATTTTTTTACTCAAAATTTGATGATTTATCCGAATTCGAAAAAAAATATTAGACATTCCATTTAAAAAACTGAAGGTGACCCTAATATCTCAATAGAAAAGTAAGGTAATAAAAAACAGATTAGAGCACTGTATGTCCCCCTAGATACCATGGAACTTTTGTTTGAAACATTTTTTCATACAACGAATACCTTACGAGTTATTTGATGTCGTCATGTTAGGAGACTCAACCTGTATAATGGAAGAAAATAACGGCAAGATTTTTAAGTACCTTTAGGCACTAAAGGGTTAAATCAGCAAAGGATGTAGCAAATCTACCTCGTTTAAATCTCGAATCGATGAAACGGACGCACCCTATACCGTCTTCATTGTTTGCAACAATAGTATTTATATACAAAATAGGCAAATACTCTACGCTTTTTCTGGGACACCTCCATCTTCGATAATAGTAGAAAAAAGCAGTGAAAATCGCAGTCGCCGCACGTTAAACAAACGCAAGTGGACGTCTTTCAAACTGAACCGCAATTCCGGTACCGCACGGTCGCCGCACGTTAAAACAACGGACGTATGTAGCGGGTCTAAAACTGCTATCTCGACGTCGGCAGAGTACGTAATACGCGCGCTCTATGTCACCGAAAAGTTCATCTAACAAGCTCATTCGATTTCGTCGGTCTAGTCGAGACCGAGCCCGAGCCCGAGCCCGAGCCCGAGCCTGGACTGGTCCCGATTTTTCGAAGCTCGCAGCAGTTTTTCGGCTCCGTTGATCGCGCGTCGATTCGAAGCTTTCCGGAACCTAAGTTCCTTCCCGAACGGGTTCTCGCGAGACCGGGACGCGATTTGTACCGAAAATCGACAGGGACGAAGATATCGGGCAGGATTTTCCACGAGGTTTTCGGAGAAAGGAGGTCGTATCGGACGCGCGCTTTCCATCGAGATCGATGTTGCCAAAGTTTCGAACGATTTCGCGTGAGAGCCTTCGCGTCGCGACCTCCTAGAAGTTAGCCCCCCACTTGTTGAATTAAATAATTTTAACAGTTGTGCTGAGTTGTGCTAGGTTTGTGCTACATTGTGCTCGAATATTAAAATTATAATATAAAAAATAAGACAGAAAATTGAGAAAAATGATTTTTTGAGTAGCCCCCCACTTTTCATTTTTTTCAATTTTCTCAATTGTGCTAAGTTGTGCTAAGTTGTGCTAAGATTGTGCTAAAGTATTACTTTAAAAAAATTATAAATAAAGAAGTTATAGTGAAAAAACGTTTTCGACATCTAATTAACTTTTAAGTAAGAAACAGTTATCCAAACAGCATATAATCATATATCTGAGTTGTGCTAGCCTAGCACAAGTCAGCACAACTTTTAGATTCCCCAAAACAACGATATAAAGGACACTTTACTCTTGTACGCGGCCCTTCGCGCTAAGACTGTATATCATTTTCCGACTTTCTGGTCATCCGACAACGATCAAATCGCATATCTGAGTTGTGCTAGCCTAGCACAAGTCAGCACAACTTTTAGATTCCCCAAAACAACGATATAAAGGGCACTTTACTCTTGTACGCGGCCCTTCGCGCTAAGACTGTATATCATTTTCCGACTTTCTGGTCATCCGACAAGGATCAAATCGCATATCTGAGTTGTGCTAGCCTAGCACAAGTCAGCACAACTTTTAGATTCCCCAAAACAACGATATAAAGGGCACTTTACTCTTGTACGCGGCCCTTCGCGCTAAGACTGTATATCATTTTCCGACTTTCTGGTCATCCGACAAGGATCAAATCGCATATCTGAGTTGTGCTAGCCTAGCACAAGTCAGCACAACTTTTAGATTCCCCCACACAACGATATAAAGGGCACTTTACTCTTGTACGCGGCCCTTCGCGCTAAGACTGTATATCATTTTCCGACTTTCTGGTCATCCGACAACGATCAAATCGCATATCTGAGTTGTGCTAGCATAGCACAAGTCAGCACAACTTTTAGATTCCCCAGCACAACGATATAAAGGGCACTTTACTCTTGTACGCGGCCCTTCGCGCTAAGACTGTATATCATTTTCCGACTTTCTCGTCATCCGACAAGGATCAAATCGCATATCTGAGTTGTGCTAGCATAGCACAAGTCAGCACAACTTTTAGATTCCCCAGCACAACGATATAAAGGGCACTTTACTCTTGTACGCGACCCTTCGCGCTAAGACTGTATATCATTTTCCGACTTTCTGGTCATCCGACAACGATCAAATCGCATATCTGAGTTGTGCTAGCATAGCACAAGTCAGCACAACTTTTAGATTCCCCAGCACAACGATATAAAGGGCACTTTACTCTTGTACGCGGCCCTTCGCGCTAAGACTGTATATCATTTTCCGACTTTCTCGTCATCCGACAAGGATCATATCGCATATCTGAGTTGTGCTAGCATAGCAGAAGTCAGCACAACTTTTAGATTCCCCAGCACAACGATATAAAGGGCACTTTACTCTTGTACGCGACCCTTCGCGCTAAAACTGTATATCATTTTCCGACTTTCTCGTCATCCGACAAGGATCAAATCGCATATCTGAGTTGTGCTAGCATAGCACAAGTCAGCACAACTTTTAGATTCCCCAGCACAACGATATAAAGGGCACTTTACTCTTGTACGCGACCCTTCGCGCTAAAACTGTATATCATTTTCCGACTTTCTCGTCATCCGACAAGGATCAAATCGCATATCTGAGTTGTGCTAGCATAGCACAAGTCAGCACAACTTTTAGATTCCCCAGCACATCGATATAAAGGGCACTTTACTCTTGTACGCGGCCCTTCGCGCTAAGACTGTATATCATTTTCCGACTTTCTGGTCATCCGACAAGGATCAAATCGCATATCTGAGTTGTGCTAGCATAGCACAAGTCAGCACAACTTTTAGATTCCCCAGCACAACGATATAAAGGGCACTTTACTCTTGTACGCGACCCTTCGCGCTAAAACTGTATATCATTTTCCGACTTTCTCGTCATCCGACAAGGATCAAATCGCATATCTGAGTTGTGCTAGCATAGCACAAGTCAGCACAACTTTTAGATTCCCCAGCACAACTATATAAAGGGCACTTTACTCTTGTACGCGACCCTTCGCGCTAAAACTGTATATCATTTTCCGACTTTCTCGTCATCCGACAAGGATCAAATCGCATATCTGAGTTGTGCTAGCATAGCACAAGTCAGCACAACTTTTAGATTCCCCAGCACAACGATATAAAGGGCACTTTACTCTTGTACGCGGCCCTTCGCGCTAAGACTGTATATCATTTTCCGACTTTCTCGTCATCCGACAAGGATCATATCGCATATCTGAGTTGTGCTAGCATAGCACAAGTCAGCACAACTTTTAGATTCCCCAGCACAACTATATAAAGGGCACTTTACTCTTGTACGCGGCCCTTCGCGCTAAGACTGTATATCATTTTCCGACTTTCTCGTCATCCGACAAGGATCAAATCGCATATCTGAGTTGTGCTAGCATAGCACAAGTCAGCACAATTTTTAGATTCCCCAGCACAACGATATAAAGGGCACTTTACTCTTGTACAGAGTTACAGTCTTAGCGCGAAGGGCCGCGTACAAGAGTAAAGTGCCCTTTATATCGTTGTGCTGGGGAATCTAAAAGTTGTGCTGACTTGTGCTATGCTAGCACAACTCAGATATGCGATTTGATCCTTGTCGGATGACCAGAAAGACGGAAAATGATATACAGTCTTAGCGCGAAGGGCCGCGTACAAGAGTAAAGTGCCCTTTATATCGTTGTGCTGGGGAATCTAAAAGTTGTGCTGACTTGTGCTATGCTAGCACAACTCAGATATGCGATTTGATCCTTGTCGGATGACCAGAAAGACGGAAAAATGATATACAGTCTTAGCGCGAAGGGCCGCGTACAAGAGTAAAGTGCCCTTTATATCGTTGTGCTGGGGAATCTAAAAGTTGTGCTGACTTGTGCTAGGCTAGCACAACTCAGATATATGATTATATGCTGTTTGGATAACTGTTTCGTACTTAAAAGTTAATTAGATGTCGAAAACGTTTTTTCACTATAACTTCTTTATTTATAATTTTTTTAAAGTAATACTTTAGCACAATCTTAGCACAACCTAGCACAACTTAGCACAATTGAGAAAATTGAAAAAAATGAAAAGTGGGGGGCTACTCAAAAAATCATTTTTCTCAATTTTCTGTCTTATTTTTTATATTATAATTTTAATATTCGAGCACAATGTAGCACAAACCTAGCACAACTCAGCACAACTGTTAAAATTATTTAATTCAACAAGTGGGGGGCTAACTTCTAGGAGGTCGCGTCGCGTCGAGCTATCGGACGGCCGAGTAATTCTACGACGATCGATGCGATGGGGTGGAAAAGACCGCGAATGCTCGCCGATATACATACATGTACAAAAGCTATTTCGCTGAGAATGAGCCTGCATTGCGAACGACCAGGGGCGTACAGAAGCGAATACTACCGAATAGAAACGAACAGAAGCCGCTCGAGAACTGTATGGTCAGCGGCAATTGCGTGAGAACTAGAAATACCCATTTCATGCGTATTGAAAATACACGTGACCACGTGTAATTAATTATATCCGTGCAAAAGCCCGGATACTGTTTCATACACGGATATACGTGTACCGAAATACACGTGTTCACGTGTTTCAAAATGTACGGATAATACGCGTATAACTGTGAACCTGAATATACGGGTACATGCGTATTATCCGTGTATTTTGATACACGTGTGCCTGTGTATTCAAGTACAGGGATACACGGATCGTACATTGAAATATACAAGAGCCAACATGATAGGTTGCGGAAATGAACGAACAGCATAATTTCTGTTCATGAACCGTAATCAATTAATTGTTTATTTTGATGAAAAAAAACAAATTTATTTACATTTTCGGCAAAAGACTGTTCCGTTTTGCTGCAACATACGTGTACCCTCGAACTTCAATACACGGATAACACACATGTACCCTTGAACTTCAATACACGGATAACACACGTGTACCCTTGAACTTCAATACACCGATAACACACGTGTACCCTCGAACTTCAATACACGGATAATACACGTGTATTTCGATGTATTTCGATACACGTGTACACGTTTACTTCGGTAACCGTGTATCCGTGTGTAAAGAAGCACACGGATTAAAATACGGTTTGGTACACGTGAACACGTGAATACGTGTATCCTTAATACATGTCCTCTAGCGAGAACCAATCCGATCTCGATCGAATTCTCTCTTCGTCGAAACGTCACCGTAATTATCATTCCTTTTCTTCCGCTTATCGTGGCCCTTTTCAGTCTCGTCTATCGTTCGTTCCTAATTGATACGGTTCGCGCGGAGATGAGGTAATCGAAAATCAGGAATCGAGAGGATAGGGGACACGCTTGACCGTGACCGAGGTCACTATGCCGCCCGTTGGCCGCGTTCTAGGCGTTCGTCGCATTCGTCGTTCGTTGGGATGACCAGGCCGACGTTGGCGCCCCGCCAACCACCTTTCGGAAAATCTCTTTAACGGAGATACTGTTCGTCGACTGTACGCGAACGAGTCGGTCTGGCCCCGACGATAAATCTCGCCTCCGCGCTGCTGGTCCGATTACCGGTGCGAGATTCGACGAAGAATCGTTCCGAGTTGGTCGATCGACGCGCGTTACATCGTCCACAATTGCAAACGTTATCGCGGCTCTAGAACGTGGAGTCGGGAGGAGTCCGGGTGTTTCCGGACAGAGCGAAGGAGGAAAACTTCGAGCCGAGAGCGATTAAAAATGGAGTTACCTCGAAAGTCTTAATGTTCTCCTCCTCCTCCTCCTCCTCCTCCTCCGACCGAGCGTCCGTTGCTGCTGCAATTACGAGGAACGCGAGCGATTCCGCTCGTAACTTCCTCCCGAAAGAGGTGCAATTTTGATATCTTTCCGGGGAACTCGTTACGTTAACGCAAGCACGACTCGACTCGAATTTCACGGAGCCGAGGATGGAGGCTCGCGGTCCGGCTACCGAAAAATTCGTTCTGTAAGCGGTAGACCGCGCCGCGTCGCGCGCCGGCAGCAATATTACACGGTCCTATGAACTCTGAGGCAAAGGATCGCCAACGAACGCCGATAAACCGACGAGATCGCTTTCGCTCGAAAAACATACGTTTTCTCTTCGACGCTCGACGGAATCAGGCTGCGACGGGAACGTTGCGGACGTCGCGTTAGTCGAGCCTTGAAGGGAAAGGGTACACACTAGGGTGGACCTTATTTTTCGACCAAAAAATTTTGGACACGTCCCCTCCCCCAATAATGTTATATGTCATGAAAAAATGATATATCTAAAGATTTAGATCAATCGGACGTCGGGAAGGCGTGCCTCATCGAGCGCGAAGTTTTGTAATAGTAGTATAACTGCGCGCTAAATGTGAAGAGTATACTGAAAATTCAAGTTAAATAGTTTATACCTGCAAAAATATTAAGATTAAAGATTAGATAAGAAATAGATAAGAAATTAGATGAAGACTAATTAAGAATTAAGATTATTTCACATTAATTAGCTTGTTTAATTTCTGTCCGCCACCTTCCCGCTAACAAGTCCGTTTTCACGAAGCGTACCGCACTGGTGAGAACGATGCGTTTCAACTGCTAGGCTATATATTCTTTAAAAATATTATTATTTAGAGATCAATTGACATTATCAACTGATGAAGAACATGGAATACGTCAGATTTGCATTGTTATCAGTAAATTGTATTTATAAACATGGATCCAAGCTCCAATTGCTGCAGAGGCTTCAAGACAAGACCATGAGTTTTTAAAAAGTCTATGCGCGTATAAGTGCCATCAATGACCAAGTAAGTAAGTCCCGTACCACTATGAAAACTTTGTAATCATTTGTGGTATTTAACAGTGAAGGGGGCTCAGCCCCTTTGTTATATGAAATTATGCAATATTTTGTAATATAAGTATATTAGAAATGTAATCCAAGCCATTTTTATGCCATTGGATGAGTTTTCTGGATGTTATCGTGAGCTGGACCCTCTTCATTGAACCTTCCTCGTTCGAACGAGCCCTTGTCCAGCGAAAAATATGGTCATAGAAGGACGAAAACCCGTACCGCGTAAACCCATGTTTCGGTCCAGATTTCTAGGGTATTCTAGGGAAAGTCACGTGACTAACCTTCCGCCTTAAGGTGGGATCTCCAGAGCGCGTCTGGACGCAGCGTTTTGCGATCCTGGGGCCTCTTATACTCTATTCGTCAAACTTCATTGGAGGTGATCGCTTGCGTCTAGACGACGAATGGAGTATAGATCGCGAAACGTTGCTTCCTGACGTGCTCGGGAGATCCCACCTTTAGAAATAATCGCAATGTCCACGTAAGCATCGTGACGTCACGGAGGAGTCGCACGATGTCTACGAAGATATTGTAGAGAGAAAAAAACGGTGAAGCCCGCGAGAGGATAAGATGCGAATGAAGTTTGCGAGAACCGATCCCGGACGAGGCGAATGTAAAAGTACTTTGCACTTTGTAGTTTGTGCTCTGCTGGATAGCCCTGGGGCCTACAAACGTTACGATGCGACTTCGGTGTTCGACGATGTTGGAGCTCGTCGGGGTTGTCTGGAAGATTCCGGCAGCAAAACAGTCTAGCGCGGGGGAAAGCGCAGCTGCCCTCGGAAGGTTTTTGCCGGGAGGTGAATTCTAATAGATCCGGTCGGGAATCTCCGAGGGTAATTTATCTTGGAACGGTGGCGGAGTTTCGAAGAAGCGGATCGACCGTCCTTGAGACTTCCCTCCGCTACCTCTACGTTTCTCTTGCTTTTGCTTTTGCTTTTGCTTTTGCTCTTGATTTGCTCCTGCTCTAGCTCTCCGACCCGTCGACGCGGACGTGGACACGGACGCAAACTCGAACCGTAGCCGGCTTTGCTGGGTAATTTGCCGAGAAGATCGATAACCGATAATTTACGCGGCGGTTAAGCGTCGTCCTCGGACAGCTCCATCGTCCGTGCGCGGTAGCTTTCGCCCGTGAGGAAATCGAAGAGTTTCGCGCGCGATCGGCGCGACGCGACGCGACGCGACGGCTATTAGTCGCGCGAGGACACCCGGTTCCGAGCGACCCGGTCGATGGGTCGACCGATTGCTCCGATCGAGACTCCCGCGAGGGACAAATTCTTTGCTGTCGACGAACCTACGCGTCATCGGTTTCCCGACAAAGCTTCCCCACCGGAAACCTAAATCTATGGAAAATTCAATCTATTCGGAAACTATGAAAAGCGGCGGCGGCGGCTACTACGTCGCTCCGGGAAACGGACGATCGGCGAAGCATTCGAATCGAGAGAGCGACGCGCGATCTAAGAAAACTATGGGTCAGATTGGGGCAAAATTTTTATCGAAATAAAAATTTCGAATAACGAATGAAAGATAAAAAAAGTTTTATTCGTTATTCGATGGTTCGAATAAAAAAAGTATCTTTATTCGACGAGAATTTATCCGACGAATAAAGATAATTTTTTTTATTCGAACCGGATTTATTCGAACATCGAATAATTTGTTCATCTTTTATTCGAAGCCTTCGAATAAATCTTCGAATAACTTTTGCCAGCTCGAATAAACGGCGACGAGGTCCAACGAGCGCTGAACTTGAAAGACCAGTGACAGCGACCGACCAACAGCATACATAATTATTGACAATTTAAACTTTCATATTGTTACAATACGAATAATATTTTTAATACTAATGAGTTGTAGAGATCATCCCGATGAAAAAGAGTGCAAACTCGACTGTAATCGAACAATTTTTATTGATACGTAATTTTACGATAAAAATTATAATCCTATTAAAGATAGTCCAAATGATGTCGTGTTTGGATTCATTTTCACCGGGATGATCTCTACAACTTATTCGTATTAAAAATATTATTCGTATTATAAGAATATAAAAGTTTAAATTGTCAATTTATCTAAATAACGCCTAAGTCTGCTATGGGTCAACGGTTCGTATTCTTTGAACGTGTGCGCCTAACCTTTCACAGCTAGCAAGCACTTTACCGTTGGTCAGTCTGCGTTGCATTTCGTCGCCTCTTATTGACAATCGTACATGTATATCGAAGAACCGAATCGGATCGAATCGTGTCACCGCGAGCACAGAACGAACGTTGAGAACAGACGGAAAAGCGGAGAGCACGGTCGAAGCGGCCTGTAATCGAGATCCCGACCGCCCTAGGTAATCACAGCGGGATGTGGTTAGGCGAAATAAAGGGACGGAGGCGTCCCATGGTTTCGGATGGGACGAATGGCGAAAAATGCTGCAGAAAATCGCGCGATCGCATTCGACCCGACGGAAAACCGAGCACCGGGCTCGCCGACTGCGTTCGAAGCCACCCACCCCCGGTACTAGATATACCCGCTTACGTGCGTCGTCTCGCATCGTCTTGTATCGTCGAACGACATGGAGCTGCCGGGGAATTCGGTTAAGATTGCGGTTCGTTAGCGAACCCGTTCTAAACTGATACCCATGGAGACACGTCTCACAGATTCCCTCGAGTCGGATCCGCAGGCAAAAATATCGCAGTTTCAGTTTGCACGAATTTCCGAAATCTCGTTAAAGGTGGGATCTCCTATCACGTTTGATAAAGTTTGACGAATGTAGTATAAGAGGGGAGGGTGGGGAGTCGTCCGGTGAGGGGAGGGAGCACGCATTGAGGGGGGAAAGTTACCCTCTCTCTGCCAGTACCGGATTAGTCACGTGACCGGCTGCGGCGGAAGCGTGGGGGGTGTTGGAATTCAACGATACCATAGTCTTAGGTAAAAAGGTCTATCTTAGGTATAAGGCGTAAGGGGCGGTTTATCCCAAGGACGGAAGGGCCCAGGCGGGGGCATAAAGTCAGGACCGTCGTCAGTCCGGTAGAAACAGAAACAGCTAGCCTGAGCAGATCGCAACCTTGTATAGTTTTCACTATTTACATATATACGTAGATTAAATACAGGATACGCGGAAACACTGTGTCGTTATTTAGACTAACATCTTTATAATATTAATAAAGTATATACGGTGTAAAGTGTGGTTTACTAAAATAACGTACCCATATAAAGACATTTCCAACAGGGGAATAGCGTCGTAGAAAGAAAAGGTAGAGTGGGGACTCAAAACTTGATCTGGGGACTCAAGACGTAATCTGGGGACTCAAGATTTAATCTGGCGACTCTGGTATAAGAGGCTCCAGAGTCGCAAACCGCTGCGTCCAGACTAGGGCTGGTACTTTCCTTCGAAGGTCGAAGATTTTGAAGCTTCGATTTTAGAAACTTCGAAGTCCCCTTCGTTCCTTCGAATCCTTCGAATCTTCGAAGAGTCGAAGTTTCGGAAAAGTAACAGCGCTTGTCTAGACGCGCTTAGGAGGTCCCACCACAAGTGTCTACCGGATCGCGGCCAATATCTAGGTAACGCGGCGTGCTACCCCTAATCCGGTCCGATCATCCCCGTTCGAGCTGCCCTTAGTTACGGGCTGTGCGAAAAGCGACGAAGATCGGACGATCGACTTAGTATCAGAGATCGGTTGCGATTATTTCGACTACTCCCATTCGTTGCAAGACCCACGGAACGGTTGTTTTTCACGGTCTGCGACGAACAGGGAGACAGAATCGAGTTCGTGAGAAGCTCTCCGGAACAGTTTGTCATTGCGTCGAAGCAAGTAGAAAGGACGGTGGAACTGTCGCGTCGGCGAGTCAGCCACGAAACGAGCCAGAAACACGGGTATCCGTTTTAGCGGGGGGGTCTTTTCGTTCAACGTCGCGAAAGGAGGCCACGTCGAGTCCGTAACTCGAAGTCCCCGCGATGGCAGCGGCGATCAAGGTCGACTAGTTTCCCTTTTCCCGATACGAGAAGATGGCTATCGACGCGATAAAAGCGAATCTCTATCCCTGCTGCTCGACAAGGCGAGAGAGCGACCCTATGTAATGGCCGATAATGGTTCCGTTTCAGGATACGGCACGGCTCACGACCCGACCCGACCCGACCCTACCCGACACGACACGGCAAAGCACGGCTCTTCTTGCCCGCTCGGTCGCGTGCTACCTCTTTGGTTCTTAGACCGGTGCTTTGCTTATCGAATAAGCTTCCCCGGATACTCGTTCGTACACGAATTACACTCGGCAGTCGACTACCTCTGAGCCAGCGACGATCGAAATAGAGTTTAATAGAGCGTCGCTGTATTTCGTCCGAGCTCTCGCTCTTTAGAAAATCGATAAAAACGGTGAATTTCTTTCATCGGACGATTCCCGAGCGCAACAACAACAAATTTCAATTCGTTCGCGCAACGATAATCCTGAACGAGAATAGTTTGAGCCGCGAGCGGCCCCGTTAACAAGCCTTTCCGCGTTTCGCAAATGTTTCGAGAAAACATTTTCATCGGGCGACATGGTAATCGGGCGCTGTTTCGCGCGGCCGTGTACATATTTCCATCCGTCGAACCGCAAATAATTATTCGAATTCGATCGTACGGCATATACAAGTTATTTGCCACGGGCCACGGGTAACCGCTGTTTTAAACGATCGCGTGCATCGAATCGCGTTCTCGTTACTTTTGCCTCGAATTGCCCGGTCCCGTTCGGCTTTATTCCGCTGTGCTTTGGTCGATCCAGTTTTCGGACGTTAATGCTGACCCTCGCCCTCGGGGAAACGAACGCCTCTCGCCCATTGGAGAGCCCTATACATACAGGGTGTCCCAAAATGTTGCAATTTCTTGAAAGGTGAGATTCCTGTTGTCATTTGGAGTAACTTTTCCCTTTACGAAAATGTTCTCCGGTGGTTTGTTAAGAAGTTATTAATGAATTAATTGTCGCTAGATTAAGACTCGTGTCCCCGCTCTACCTTCCCCTTCTATGATACTATTCGGTCACGTGACGCGTTTCGTCTCTGTCGCGCATCTTACTGGCAGAGAGGAGGTAACTAATTCCCCTCAATTCGTGCTCCCTCCCCTCATCTGGCGACTCTGGGTGCCGTTGAGCGTGGCGATGGCATTGGCTGAGCTGGAATCCGTTTACTGTAGCCGCGCTCTGATTGGTCCGTGTTTTTCGTCAATAACTTCTTAACAAAGCCGCGGAGAAGATTTTCACAAAGGAAAAAGTTACTTCGCATGACCTCAGGAATAATCTCTTATCAAGGAAATACATTTTTGGGATACCCTGTTATAGCAGCGATGCGAACATTCGTCGTGACGTATTTTCGATACTCGTCCGTCTCATCGTTCACTCGATCGTGAATAAAATCTGGGTCGAAACGGACCAAGCGCCGAAGTAAAAGTAAAAGTGAAAGGAAAAGTAAGAGTAAAAAGCCGAAGTCAGGCGAGAACAATGCGGCGCGCAAGTCCGCTGGCACCGCGCCAAAACCGTCGACAGACCTTCCGACTTCCGGTGAATCTTTTCGCCGATATGTACACGGAAATGCAGTTGTCGTCGAGCTTCCGTAGTATGCGCGTCGACAAAGTCCGCGAGCGTCGGATCGCCGAGAATATTTCGATAGATTCCAGAGTCGCAAGATTAAGACTTGTGTCCAGACTCTACCTTCCCCTTCAACGACGCTATTCCCCACGCTTCCGACGCGGACTGGTCACGTGACTCGTTTCATCTCTGTCGTGCATGCGTCCGGTACCGACGAAGAGAGGGTAACTTTTTCCCCTCGATTCATGCTCCCTCCCTGATAGATTCTCCTCCCTGAACGTTCTTACTAATGGCCTGCAAAGTTTGCGAAAATTATAGCTCGATCTGGTTTTTTATTCGGCCTAATCGCGATGTTTCGTGGTGTTTATCACCGTCATCAATGGAACCGCGAGAAAGACCTCCGACTAATTTGAACTTTCGTTTGGCGAAATTGCTTTTCGACCGCTACCGCAGGGCCGATCGGGTTTTACGTATCCCAGGGTATCCGTGAACGTCGGAAGGGGGCGGAGCTCGTAAAGCCGAGCCGACGCGTATACCTATCGTTCGCTAAACTCGTCGACGACATCGACGACGGCGACGTGTCTCCAGAGATTTCGGAACGACGCAATAATCCCTAGATAGAACCGTCCACTAACCGCTCGGACGTTTTTCCTGCCGATCGTAAACCGTTAGCGTTAGCGGCTCGGGACTCTTCGCGGGTACTTGTGGCCGACCCACCCTTCTCGTTCCCGCAACTTATTCCGACAGCTTGCCGCCGCGCCACGCCGTTTGCGTTTTCTTGGACGGTCGTCTCTCTTTCTCTCGGCCCGTCGACTCTACCCAAAACCATTTTTTCCTGAAACGAGCACGCAACTCTCTTCCAGCCTCTTCGCGGTCTCCCCGTTCACGCTCGTGGGGGATCAGCGCAAACAGGAACAATTCTTCCTCCTCGATGATTTGTTTCTCCGCGCACCGGTCGCATTCTCTGGTAACAGAATTACTTTTTCCATTTTTAAACATTTTTGGTATCCGGCGTAAATTTTCTCCACTTCATGGAAAAACATTGAATTATGGAAATGTTTTAGGGGGGGTTTCAGAGTCACACTTTTTGGTGTCATCACGCCCAGCGCGAGTCCAGTCGGGCGACCGGAGCGCGGTAGTGGGGGTGTCCGATTCTACGTCACCGACTCGGACGATCCGTGTTTACACGCGCTGTCCTTTTCTACGTTCGGCGCGGTCTCTCTCTCTCTCTCTCTCTATCTTATACTTAGCACCGTCACACTTTTGGTGGCATCACGCAAATTTTGGAATGACCCCCAGCCCTAAAACATATCCATGTTAAAAATGTTTAATTCGTTCCCTGAATCGATGAAACTGTAGGGCGGACACACATTGGCCGTCCAAGCTCCGGCGAAAAAAGGTCCGCGACGATGTAATTTTGCCGAAAAGCTGCCCCCGAATTCGATGCTCGTAACGCAGTCCTTTGTCGTTTTCGATGCGACGACGATTTCGGGGTTTCTGGTCGGGCTTCCGCCCCGTGAGGTAGGCAACCGTAAAAGCAGTTTCGGTGCCCGGGGATCGCGTTTCGAAAATACGACCAGCCATCGATCGAACTCGCGCTGCCATTTCGGAGAGATACGTGAAATTCGTGGAAATTCGGGGGAATGAGAAGTTCTGGTGGTTTGGCGTTCGCGTTTCCCGTTACACAGTGTCGTCGCGCCGTGCCGCGCCGCGCCGCGCCGTTGCGTGGATTCTCGGTGACGGATTCGATTCGCGCGAAGATTTCTCGGCGGCGCATGGCGGCGGCGCGGCGACGGCGGCGCGAGCGAGTTTTGAATCAATTAATCGTCGGTATCCGGAGCCGGGACGGGAAGAAGGCGCAGCTTCCGCGCACTTACGAGAACTAATTACTCGATACTTCGTGACGGGCGGACCGGTTCAAGTTTTCCCGACGCTGCTGGAGCTCTCGAGTTTCTCCCGGCGAACTTTGATAAATTGCGGCTCGTTTGTTCCAACCCTGCGGCCCCCGGCGCCGCGCGAGGCGGCTAGGCCCCTCGGTCGGCCGGCTGCGCTGGCTTCGACTGCCGCTGACTTGCGATCGAGTGTGCTGAAATCGTCGACCATTTCTTTAGTAAATCGTTTCCGACGGTTCGATCACCAGAAACCTGTTCACGGGCTTTACTATGATCGCCGCTACGTCCGTGGCAAAGAAACCTCGATCGATTACGTTCCAATAATCGTTTCGAAGGATGTTATCTACAGGATTATTATAATACCAATGAAATTGCTATATCCGACGATTCGTTAAAAAAATCCCGTAGCGATTACGTCCTGTTCGCAAGAAACTATTAACCGGTCCTCTGATCGGCATTAGGGGAGTGCTCTTTCAGCACGAGAAAAATGTGAGAACTCGCGGGCTTCTCAAGATGCTTCACGAAACTTCAAGTATAAGAGAGGAAAATGCACGAGGAGGATTTACATACGACTTTATTGCATCCTTTCGATCAACCGTTCTATAACAAAGTGAGCCTTCTTCTTACGGCGTTGCCTACGAAGCCTCGGAAAATAGTCTTTTTGCAGACGCGCGATCTTCATTAATTTAACGCACGGAAGCCAACGGCCGGGCCACTCTCGCATACACACACACACACACATACATCCTCGTCTCTATCCTACACAAGAACATATTTAATGCGCACAGAATAAATTCTGCGAGAAACGCACAACGAAGTTTGCGACACGGCGCGGCGCGAGACCTTCGCCGCTAACCAATTACGATATCGTCTACGGCAGACCTGTTTAACATGCCTATTAGCGGGCAAGGGCGCACAGCGTTCCCTGGAGCACAGCTACGGGCAAAGCTACAGGGTCATTCCATGCCGAATTCGATCACTTTTTGCGGTCACCATCGTCGATTTTGTTCTAATTGAAATATGTTGTAGTCCATGTGAAATCAGGACGGGTTTAAGTCATCATTTTGCCGGTTTCGAATTTTTTTAGGAATGACAGGCCTTCGTTTGCGATTTTTGCCCGTTTTGGCGAAAATAGGCCTCACTTACGAATTTTCATCTCGGGAACTGTTTGTCCGATTGAGCTATACTTTGTTTTAGTTTTATTCGGAAAGGATTGGGCTATTATAAAATAATTTTTTCATCCTCGATAATTGTTGAAACCCGAATTTGGGCTATGCTCAGTGGACAGGTGAACACGATTAAATAAAAATATTGTGTGCTTTGTATTTAACGGCGTTATGTGAAATGTTGCTTGCGTATTACGCGACTTGCTCTTATGAAGATAACATCAATTCTTTTTCTACGTTTTTTTCAATTTTGGCCAGTAATGTAAATTTTGCCGTCTGAGCGCAAACAAGCCATCCCCCTGTGCTACGGCCTACTCCGACTTCTCTAAGTCGCGTGCCCGTAGCTTGGCCCGTAACTGTGCTGACTGGCATCGACGGGCGCCGTAGCCCGTTAATAGGCATGTTGAGCAGCTCTGGTCTAGACACTCGAGAGGAGTAATTTCGCGAGTGCGGCGCGACAACGTCGCCACGCGATCAAGAAGAGGCATTACGCGATCATCCGTTCTAGGTGGGTGACGCGGAAGTTCGTTGCGGGTTACCCATCTGTTATCTGCGTCGCTCTGCACCGCTCTACGCCGCTACGCGAGAGTACGCGTTTACGAGGAACACGGTAGCTGGCTAAACAACTCCGCCGAAACATCGCGGCCGCTCTATCCAGACGGTTTACGAGCGACCTTCGTGCTCTCGGCTTAACCCGACGACCCTGCGCATTGTAAAATCCACGAGCTTACCGACCGGCCCGCGAACGCCGTAGTTTTTTTCTGTTCGCTCTCGGCGATCGACTTCGCAGCGATAAAACGGCTATATAAGAAAGAAGAAAAAAAAGGGGATGCTGCCTCGAAGAAAAATTGGATACCTCGAAAGTCGACGATTCGGCTCGGACCGTGCGCGGTCACGGGAACGGGTCGCTGGGATCGCGGCCAAGTACGGGGCACGTTGTAGCGCGATGTCCGCCATTAATCACGAGTATGGTCGTTGATAACCCGGCACGGCAAGGTAAACCGTTCCATCGATCGCGGCCACGCTCCCGCTAAATATAGTCGCGAATTCGACCGACTTTCGAGGATTCTTTCGGCTCGTCCGCTCGACTCGACTCGACTCGACTCGCGTGCAAATTCATTCGATCCGCGACTCTCTATAGCCGTACCGTAGGCTGGCTTCATCCGGGTGGGAAGTGGAGCACGCGGTTCTACGATACACGGCGATACTCTTCGACGAGCTCTCACGGTTGTTTCGCGCGATCGAACGGCAAACTCGGTCTCCGCCTTTTTGCATTCGTATTCATAGAAATTGTCAAATGGCTCGAGGCGTTATCGCGCGGCAAACTTGCAGTGTGGCTTTACCGATACCTTTCTCGACGCCCGAGGGTGTACTCCTCTATCCTGCTCGATTCCGCGAGAGGAAATTGGCCCGACCGAGTCGAGACGAGCATACGGAGTCACGCGTCGCGTTCGCGTCAAACGCGTGGGACGAGTTGTCCGTCTCTCGTTCGCTCAAAACGAGACACATCGCGTCGTATCGCGACTCCTTTTAATTATGTACCCGTCGCGATACGAGGTCGCGATACGAGATACCAGATACTAGATACCAGATGCGAGATACGAGATACGAGCGGTCCACGCTGAAACATTTCGTTGCTCAGCTGCGCTACCGCTTTGCGAAGCTAAGGGAATTTTTTAAATGGTCGGTCCTCGAGATATTTTCTGCTTAATTAAAAGTACGCCGCGCCCGTGTTCTCGCCACGGTGCGCGGCCAGAAGAACGGCCCGCAGCAACCGTTGCGAATTCCGCTTTCGCGCTGCTGGCCAAGCCACCCACCCCCCGACCGGGAGACGAATTTCTCTTGTTCCTTGCCGCGTGTTTTCAACCCCTGACACGTCGTATTTCTCCGGAGCTTCGACTCCGTTCTTGAATCGAAAATTACAGCTTTCGGGCTCGTCACACGTAGCCGGTGAATTTTTCTTGAACCGTTGCACCGTGTCTTGTCGCGTCGATGGAAAGTCAAGAAACACAGGCTGCACCGAACCGAGATTGAAAAGTGGACGAAGAAAAGTTGTCGGAATCCGAGAAGGAGATTTCGTTTTAAATTTCTAATGGCACAAAGCCTCTCGTTCGCGTGCCCGCGGCTTTCTCAGTCGGCGATGCGATCGTAATTGCTGGGACGCTGCCGGCGCGCGACGGCCGCCGGTCTTCGAGCAGCCGACGAACTGTCGCGATGAAAAACAGTCGTGCGAAAAAGGGCAAGGAAGTGGCGAAGAGGCTGGAATTCGGTGACGCGGCGATGGAAATTCCGCGTCGGCTTTGGCGGAGCGTCGAGCGTGCAACGAAGGAATGGGAACGATCTACGGACGATATGGGCGGCTGCGGGGCGCGACGTAGGCAAAGAGGAGAAGAGGCAAAGAGACGAGCGGGCGGCCGACATGAGAGTAGAAGAAGGGGTGAAGAGGCGGGGGCAGAGACGAGCCCTTCCTCGTAATAAGCGGGCCACGGTACTCCTGGTCCTTTCAGGCACAGCCAACCGTACGACGGTGCCTTGGCTTTCGAACGAGAAACGTGTAAATGCGATGTTCGGGGCGACGCGAATAATAACGTCTGGACGAGCTGGAATCTCGTTGCACCGCACCGCACCGCCGCTGAATAAAACCGCTCGTTATTAACGCGACGTATTAAGGCCGCTCCCGCTCGCCAAACAGACACCGTCGAACCTCACGCCCCCGCCTTTACCCCCGCTTGTCCGATTATTCGTCACAATTTTTCGTCCGGGGCGAAGCAACCTCTGGTGCGCGCTCCAAACGATCGCCCGCTATACGCGTCTTGCTCTCAACACTTTTCTGTCCGGCAATTTAGAGTCGAGACCAGCCTGTGCAGTGGGAAAACTGTTCTTCGTTTGAATGCAAGATCAAAGCCTCGTATTTTAAAAATTTTAGCCTAAATTGAGATAACTAAGAATACCTGAAATACTCTTAAAAACTCGAGTACACTCGTGACCGGTCAGCAATGTGTTAACGCCTTTCGAATTTGATTACGCGAGGCCTCCAACTCGGTGCGTTTTGAAACGTCGCGTCGTCGTTTAGCCCTTTGCCCTCGGAGCTATTTTAACTCAAAATCGAAAGTTTTTTCCATTCTAGAATGTTTTTACTGTATATATTTTTTTTCATGTTTTGCATATGAAACTGATATAATATCTCATGTAATATGTAAATGTCTAATAGTTTATTAAATACGAACAAAAATAATAATGTGAACAATATTTTTAAGAATGGCATTCAACCAGGGATTGAAAACTGTTATGATACCGGTTCTGGTTCGCGAAGCAGTTATGAAGACCCGAAATGATGTTCTAACTGTTACGAGAATATCGATTCTGGCTTATATCGGTTACGGTTACGGTTCTATAACTATTATTTTTCGATTCTGGATTTTGGTTCCGATTTTCTTCATTGAATAATCCGACGAATGCAAGGCTTACATACGTTATACAGTAAACGCTTGATTCTTGTCCAACAGCCGTGTTTTTCATGGACAAGAATCGTGCCCCAGAAGTGCTTTTTGATTCATGACTGCGTCTAGATATCGGGTCGACCGCGCCGAGCGAGACTTCAATGGAGAACCGAACATAGAGAAGGACAGAATGAAATACGGTTCGCGTGACCGAAGCGTGTCGCCGGCACAGTTTAAAGGCCCGTGTATTCTCGCTGTACATAATGCCAATTAAAAATGCTTTATTTTTCATTATTTTTTATAGGACTTTCACTGACTTGTTTCTGGCACTTTTCTGATTAGAACAAGACCAAACACGATATAATTTGGCCCATATTTACTGTACATGTGAAGCATAATTTATAATGTATCATACCTAGTCTTCACAATCTCCTTCTACACTCTACAGGAGTTTGGTGGGGAGGACTCGGAATTAGAGAGAGGAGTCTGCGGCACACGAGCCGCAAGTTGCCCATCTTTGGTTCGAGGCGGGATCTCCTATTCCGAAGCTTATACTCTTATACTCCATTCTTCGCGAACGCAAACTTGTGCGTGCAGACGCACAGCAAGAAGTTACGACGAATGGAGAATTGATCGAAAAACGCTGCGTCCAGGAGATCTCACCTTTAGAAGATACGTACGTGGCTCGTTTGAAACGCGGCAACCTCTATCCGAGTGGAGCATCGCAGCGCGATCGCTATTGCAATTTTCAGCGGGTTTTCAACGGGAACGCGCGTGAATCGCGGATACGCTAGAGTTCGAGAAGCGTCTTCTTCGAAAACTTAAACAGGAAGTTCCGTCGAAAGCGTTATTCGGTTCGGTGGTCGAAGGTCGGCAACTCCGAAGTAAACATCGGCGAGCAGTTGTTCGCTCTCCGGTTCGATTCGAACCATCCACTTCGCGGCGAAGAAACCGAATTTTCCGTAGATTTCGCTCACCGAGACCAACGCTTGAAACCGTTATCCGGGAAACGCGTTATCCTCGGCGGAAATAACGACGGCAAAAGCCACGGGGTACGAAAGGTAGACAAAGAGAGGATAGCAGCGAGTTTTTTCGTTTTCGAGGTAACCGAGAGCAACGAAACGAAGCGAAATGGGAAGCAAGCGCAAGCGGACTGATTTTACGGTTCCGAAGAGAGCTCGCGCGCGCGTTACGTCTACGTCGACGTCGACGTCGGCGACGTTTCCGACTGCGAGACACAGACCAGAGGAAAGATAATTCCGAGGCTCGGAAAATTTACCCTCGCTTAAGGGGTTAAAAGACCGCGAGCAGCGTATTCGTGCGCGAGCGGCCGCGAAACGACACCGGCACGCGTTTCTGCGGGCTTTTGCACGCGAAACACTCCCGGACTCGGACCCTCTCACCTTCTTATCCGTCCATCCGTCTGCGTCGGTAATTACATTCGTCTTAATTACGTCTGTTTCACGGTCCTGCGAGCACGGTGTTCCCAACCGGCGCGGCACGGCACGGCGAACATGCACCGGAGAGGGAAAAAAAGGATTGAATTACTCATCTACCACAGCAGCGCGCTTTCCCGACTGGCCAACCCGAACTGGAGCAGTAGGAGAGGGAACTTCATTTTCCAGCGCCCGTGTTTCACCCGCTTCACTCGTTTCATCCGTTTCACCGATGATTCGAGGCGTTCCGTAAACGCGCGCCAAATTGAAACGTCGAACTCCAGTCGCAACGCGACGCGTCCAAAATTTCCGAGATCCTTTGTTCCCTGTGTTCGAACGACGAGTAGGATCATCGCTTGCTTCGAGCAATTTCTTCGATGAAATTCCAACGATGATACATACTCCGGGAACCCGGTGAAATCAAACAGATGAGTCTGGAAGGAGCGGACCGCGGAACTACGAATTTCCTTTTGTTGGATTCTTGCATGAATCATTAGTTTTATATTTTGAATTGGTTCGAAACGTTTTCTACTTCGCTCTTGTTTTCTTTGTAAATCCCCGGAAAATCCTGTTTCCTTATTAACGCGCGACCGATGACGTTCCGGCATTTATGAAGGTTAGAGTCATAAATGCCCTTCCTCGCTCCACCGTCGTTTACCCAAGTAACGGCTGGTTTTTCCCCAAAAAGCATGTAGGTACAATTTCCCCTTAGCAGAGCTTTGCCGAACAGAGAGTACGTAGCTCGGATCTGTACGAGCACTTCGATCACACGGTTGCCGAGTTGACAGTACCGTGCAAGTAACATTTATATGTATTTAGTTTTTCTATTTTGTATTCTTTTAATAAATATTCTTTCTTGTTTTGAAGCAAACTCTGTTGGACTATTCAACACCTTTTCTCCGAAAAAGCATGGGTAAGTTTGTGGCTCGGACGTTTCGGGAGCGGACGGCCCCCGGACGTTGCAACGGTCGCATCGGTACTCGACAAGAACGAGCGGGATCGTCTTAACGGGACGCGCCTTGGTCGAGTTGTTTGCCGATCGCAAACTACGTGGAAATATTTGATTAACGGCACCTACTTACGCGCTCCGTTCCGTTTCGTTTCGTTTCGATCCGATTTCGATAATCTCGCGCGTGTCTGGTTACCGGGCGTCGATCGCGTAAACCGAACGACCGAATAATCAACGAGTAACGAGTAACTGGTTACGTCGTTTCCGTACGTCGACTTCGAGCGACGACGAGATTCGGAGCAAATATTTTGCTCGATTTAAAAGTTTTGGCTCGGCGTCTGTCGCGTCTCTACGGACCGCAGGACCGCGCTCCACGTCGAAATTACTTGCCGCAACCCCGACATTATTTACCTACGATCCGGCGGAAAGTAATTTGTTCCTTTTGCTTTCCTGCAACGATGCTAAACTCTGTCGAGATACGGTGTGCTGCTACGGTCCCTGCTACGGCCCCCCTCCGTTCCCCTGTTCCCTCGTTCGCCCATTCCACCGCTACGCCGCAACACGGAAACGGGCTGCCGCGAGAAATCTGCCCGGGAATCTGAAATACCGACTCCTCGGTTTCACCGGTCCCCGGTGCGCCGGAGGCTGCTAACAAGAAAAGAGGAAGAAGGCTTCGTTTTCCGTGTACTATCTTTTCAACGATTAGATCATAGTTTACGCGTGTACAGCGCCGTTTCGCGTTTTCTCGTCGATGGAGAACATGTATAACAGGACCGGTACCGCTTTTTTTTTTTTTTAAGGGCGGTACCGCTGCAGAGCGTGCGGAGGCAAACGACGATAAAGTGTCCGAGATTAATTATTCCTTTTTCTGTGTTTCTATCGTTGTAGCGTTTCCGATTTCGTCCATCGGACGCATGGATTTCATTGTTGACGCCGTGGACACAAGTGCGAACTACGGTATTCTCTCGATAAATGTCCCAAATGTCTGGACGATAATTGTCCCAGAACTATCCCCACTCCTGCGGGATATACCCCGCGAGGGGCCGTAAAGCTCGAGCGGCCTCGGACGCCGAGAAGTGTAACGTGATACGGGTCGGGTACATCGGTGTGAGACTAGGAGACCACACTAATCCGATTCTGACAAAACTTCTTTATTTTTCATTATTTTTTTATGGAACTTTCACCAGCATATTCCTGGCACTTTTCTAATGAAAATGATACCAAATATGATGTAATTCCGATGATATTTACGTGTATAATGGACGATGAAATTTATTACAGAGAAATGATACAATGTGTTGATTTACAAGTTCAAGCTCGTGGTCGAATTTCTGTTACCGTTGAAATCTGATATGTCGCTGAAAGTAAGTTCTGCATTAATTAGCAAATTGTAGAGTTCGCGGTCATTTCAAGGTCGTGCTATTAAACATGGATGAATGCACAATAATGTTTGCTGTAACATACAACAACAAAAAATGTGTGTATACACGTAAACGACACGAGTGATCTTGAAAAAACGATTAAAAAGTTAAAATTTATAAAAAACGATTCTTCCATCCGATTCGTCTTTTGAAACCATTTAGACTACGTCAGGAACATTCTTTGTATTTTCAGAGATAGAGAAGATATTCAGGTGTCCTGTTTAAACGAAACACCCTCTTGTATAATCGGAATTATATCATATTTGGTATAATTTTCATTAGAAAAATGCCAGGAATATGTTGGTGAAAGATCCATAAAAAAAATAATGAAAAATAAAGAAGTTTTGTCATCGGATTAGTAGTGGTCTCCACCGATATACTCGACCCGTATTATGTTTACATTTCTCGGCGACCGAGGCCTCTCGAGCTTCCCAGTCCATTTCTACGTTCGGCACAAGTCAAAGAATAGTATCCCTGGACGATAATTGTCCCTGCCCGGACCCGTGTTTGGGTCAATTATCGAGAGAATACTGTATTCGGATCCTATCGTGTATTCGTGTATCGAAGCGCGTTTCTACTTTCTACCGTCCGACCTTCTGTTCCGACTGCCAATGCCGTCCCGTTCCGGCCACGATCGCGTCCGATCGGGTCGCGATAGCGCGCGATCAAAGGCGAGCTACTCGAGATCGCACCGAGAGATTCGACGGGTTCGTCGAAAAAACGAGGAAGCGGAAGTTCGAGTATCGACGTTTCCGCTCGGAGGATGGCTAACCGGGAGAGAATCCTTTGCAAGCGACGACAGCCAACTTTCGCGGAATCCATAAATTCCAGTCGCAGCGGCTCGACAGCGACGCGAGGACAGTGACGCATGACGACGCGAAATCGAGACAGAAAAATAAACGGTATCTCCGCGGGACAAAAGCTATTTTTACGATCGGAGATTGGAATCGAAAGTCTTCGCGAGACCGATAACGCCGCGCCGCGCCGCGCTGCCCGGGCCCAGTCATCTTTGGAATGTCTGGCATGCTCGCGATTCCACGATTTCGTTAAATCGCGAGCGGTTTCGACCAACTTTAATAGTAACGTGTCCCCGTTTCCATCGTTCCCATCGTTTTACTCGTCCACGATTTCGACTCCGAAGTTTCGACGGACTTTGGTCGGCCGCGAGGATTCGACGGCCAACGAAAAATGTACATTTCGGTAAATATTTGCGCAACGGCGCGGCGTTCCCCCACGCCGAACACTCTCGTCCGTCCCGCCACTTGTCTAGCATCGCCTCCTATCTCTACTGCCCCTCCCCCAACTGCCCCTCTTGTTCCTTCCGCTTCATCTTCCTCAAGTAGAGTATGCAGCGCGCGTGTATTAGTCTCGCGTGGAATGTTCGTTAGTTGGCACAATGATAAACTCGCATTCCATTCCTGAGAGCGCCGACAGCCTCGGAGATATCGGTATTCCAGCCACTCGAATAGATAACCCGTATCTCGATGCGCGAAACCAACATTTTTTCAAGTTTTCGCGGGGGCCACCAACCGTGCTATCTCTCCGGCTGACGACTAGCTTTTCTTCCCTCTTTTTTCTCCTTCACTAGATTTTCAACTTCATTCGAATACTACGACTCGGCTTTTCTCGTTATTTTGGACATTTTTTTTCTCAGCTTCGATCTTGACTCTTCCCTCCCGTTGTATGACCAACTATTTATTTTGTGATAAATAGTGACTAAATGTAAGATAAATGTTTTCGACGGTGAACCACGACCGGTCACTACCCTTAGTCACACAGAAATCAGCACTATGACACATCATTATAGTTATCTACCTCTCCCTTTAAGGGCCTTCTATTTAAGTTCGCGCAAAAGACTGTAGGTACATGACTATTTTAGTAGAAACCTCGGCACAGCTAAGTTCTCGCTCTTCCGAACTGCTATCTTTCCCGAATTGTCACACTTCCGACGAAACATACTTGTAACGCTTCTCGTACTTTGTGACCGGAGTTATAGTTGAGGAGTTTTATTAATAAACTAGTATTTTGTTACCATAATCGTACAACGTTTATTAACCCTCATCCGGAATACAAAATACAACAACACTCCCAATTTTCGATTTTCGCATCGAAATCTCGCGAGGGAAATAATTTTGCGAAAAGTAGGAGTCCTTTAAGTTGTGACTATTTCGATCTCTCTCTCTCTCTCAAAGAAGAAGAAGAAGAAGAATTTTCTTCGTGCGACCATAGACAACCGAAAGTATTTTCACTTTCCATCTAAGGTGGCCCGTAGAAACAGCAAGTAGAAACTCAAAAACTTTCAAACCTTCTCGATTCTGGCGCGTTCCAGCGAAACAACTTTAATTGACCGATTATAGTTCATCAGTAAAAGTTGAATGACTTGAATCAGTTTTTGTTCGCACATTTCGATAGAAACTGATCAACAGTTTCAGTTAAAATGGCGTTGAAAGCAGTTGGCGTGACCAGTTGAAAGCAAACTTGGCAATCAACTGAAGTTCGCACGTTCAAAGACAGGTTTGAACTAGAAAGCAAATGGCGGATGACTCGTCACTTGAACGTTGAAGTTTGACCGGCTGATACTTTCGTCGATCCACTAAAAAGTTGATCAACTCACGACAGATTTCATTCAAAATTAATTGAAGGGATTAATTTTAATAAAAATTCTTATAGTAAATTTAATTAAGTGTCACTTAAAATAGTAATTATTTTTTCAAATTAATTGAGGGGATTAATTTTAATAAAAATTCTTATAGTAAATTTAATTAAGCGCAATTTAAAACAGTAATTACTTTTTAAAATTAATTGGGGGAACTCACTACAGATTTCATTCAATTTTTCTTGATCAACAATAGTCGGTCGATTAAACTTGATTCGTGAGAACGCGCGATTATGTGGAGAAGGACGCTTCGGATCAAAAATCGTTGTTCCTCGTTTCCGAAGCATTTTTCACCGAGAATCCAGAGCCACGGTCGATCGCAGCACCCATCTGCTACAGCTTGCATAACAACATCGTTTCGAGCAAAACAAACCGGTGGGACGTGTAGCAAACCGAACGAAAGAGTATCGCCTCGCGACATTTGCTTTTCCGAGGTCGTTACTTGAAGCGGTTGTTTGCAACAGCGAGGGCTCGACAATCTAGTTTTTTCCGCGAAAACGCCGACGTGTTTGCGTACGCTCGAAGTGAATGCGGGAGACGTGAGAGAATCGCGCGCGAATAGGATCGTGTAATTCGCCGGGGTAAAAATAAAAAGCGTCGCCGACAAGAAGGGTAATAATCGCTCAACAGGTTTTCTCTCGGTCGGCCGACCGAGCTCGCCTCCCCTACCCTGCTCTCTCCTCTCTCTCTCTCTCTCTCTCTCTCTCACTCTCTCACCCTCTCACTCTCTCTCTCTCTTTATCGCACCGGTTTTCGCTCTGGTTCTCGCTACGACGAGGAGCGTCACCGTGACGGAACGCGGCTTGAATAAATTACAATCGTATCGTGCATAGACGCGTGTCGCGGTCGAGGACGTTATTCGGCCGATTTTCCGCCATGCTCCTCTTTTTTCGGTGGCACGAACGATCGAACGAGTGGGTGTCGAGAGCCGTCGCGACGCCACGCTACGTCACGTTGCGCCGCGCGGCGTCGTTTGGTTATACGCGCAGCACAAGAGCGCGTACTGGCGCCGCGCCGCGCCGCGCCGGACGGGACAACGCAACGGTTTAATCAAACGATCTCTCGATTCGGTGTTTCGCCCGTTCGAGATATCCTCTCGACCGGAAACACGAAATTCGTTTCTCGATGCATTCCGCGCGGCGATTGCTCGCTCGATCGTGATGGTCGCGCTTTTTGTGCGCGTCGCATCGACCAAAAGGCTGCGCAACCACACTCTGGAAAATGTCATGCTCGAATTTTAGCTCCAACGTCGACGGAGCAAACCACGATTTTCTTATTGTACCCGTGCCCGGCACGGCTTCCCTATAGTGTGTTCCAAAAATGCGGTACTTCCTTGATAGGGGTGATTCCTGATGTCATTTAAAGTAGCTTTCTTCTTTGCGAAAATGATCTCCGTGGCTTCGTTAAAGAATAATTAATGAAAAACACGGACCAATCGGAGCTCGGCTACAGCGGACGGATTCCGACGCGGCAGGAGGTCTCGCTAAATGCGACGTTGGCATTGGTCGAGCCGCAACTCGTCCGCCCTGGCCGTGTTCTGATTGGCCCGTGTTGTTCGTTAATAATTCCACGGAAAACATTGTCGCAAAGGGAAAACTTACTTCGAATGACCTCAGGAATAACCCCTTTCAAGCAGGCGTAACATTTTTCGGACATCGTGTAGACCAGGGTGGACCTTATTTTTCGACCAAAAAATTTTGGGCACGCCCCCATACCCCCCTCCCCAATATTGTTCCATGACATGAAAAAATGATATATCCAAAATTTTAGATCAATTGGACGTCGGGAAGGCGTGCCTAATCGAGCGCGAAGTTTTGAAATAGAAGTAACTGCGCGCTCAATGTGATGAGTATACTGAAAATTCAAGTTAAATATTTTATACCTCCAAAAATATTATAATTCCTTACATGCACTCAAGTACGAGTGTACTTTGTACGAATTAAGATTATTTCACATTAATTAGCCTGTCTAATTTCTGTCCGCGACCTTCCCGCTAACAAGTCCGTTTTCGCGAAGATCATCCGGTTAAAAATATTATGCTCTGATTAAATATAACATATTTATGTCGAACGTTAATTTCTCTACTTTTTAAATTAGTATAAGAATACAAGTAAAAGAATTAGGTATACTTTCAATAAAATACATAAGCATAAATATTTATAAAAATATGATAATTAGTTAATTGTTATATTGAAAATATTACATTTTGGTACTATTATAATCAATATTTTGACACAAGAAGAACATTTAGTCATAATAAAAAGTCTTTCCTTCAAATATTCCCATTCCTACAAAATTTCATGTTTTTCGCAACTTCAACGTCAATGAAGCACGCCTTCCTCTTATCCGATCAACTTCAACTTTTGCAGGAATTATTTTCTTACCCAATAGCACAATTTTAGGGGGGGGGGCGTGAAAAACATCTCGCAAAAAAAATTTCACAAAGTATAGCTAAGGTCTTTTCGTCGCGTCGATCGAAAACTCCGAGGAACGAGTCCGTCGGCCGATGATCGAGAACGAGGCATTCTACGCTAATAGGCGCAAACCGTGGAGTTGACACGAATACGATAGTTGGCGCGGAGTGGGATCGAAGCGGGGTGCAACCTCGGAACAGGAGGAACAGTCGGAGCCCGGGTGTATTAAATCGAACGCGGTCGACGGGAACAAATGTCGCTCGCCGAATCAATTACAACGATATCCGAAACAAACGGCACATAATGAACACGGTTAGCGAGCGCGAGTGGACAGCAGGGCGAAACGATTCAATCGGGGGGCCGACGGATTACGATAAATGTGATTAAACGCTCGAATGTACCGCGCGTATATTCGATTAATCGGTCGACGTTGAGGCAAACGCGCGGTGAATATGCTTTTTTTTTCACCTGCCCGTTATCAAATTCGAACCGAGCTCGGCTTGCTGACCACCGCATGCGCGAAACTCCGAATCCCTCTCGACCTTTTCAAAAAAAATTTCCCCTCGTTTCGTATAAAAGGCCTCCCCGTTTATTTCCGGCGAGTAGTGGAAAGCAGTGAGAAGAGCGAAGGGGATGAGAGATCTCTCTCCCCCGGGGTGTCGCGTTAATTTACCTACAAAGGGAAGGTGCGAAGGCGTCGCGTCGCGTCGCGTCGCGTCGCATCGCGTCGTGCTCGCATAAACATCGCGATATCTATTCGCGTCGCAGCTCCCTTGCCGTTTGCAACGATTAACCTCGTTGCGATCGTCCCCGTTCCTTTCCTCGATGCGCGTACGCGAGTACGCGGAGTATGTATTAACTCGGCCACGGTGAACACGAATGCGTCGAGAGTATCTGTTTGTCGGCTATCGACTATCGGCTATCGGGTATGGGCTGTCGGCTGTCGGGAAATCGAATTCATCGACGAACAGGGCTACAGAGAATAATAGCTGTCGCGACTCCCTAGTAACTATGCTGGTTTCTAGGGAGTTCTACTCACGCGCTGGTCGCTTTCAGGGATTCTGGGACGGCGGTTCTCTGCACGCACTTACCTGCAACAATAGAAAATGAAACTTTAGTAGGGACGATACGCTCGCGTCTGTTACCCGTTAACGCGTCGAGTCAATTCGAATTGTCAGGGACTTCCTCGATGGAACCTGTACCGACGAGCATACTCGAAGGTCGAAGGTCGAGGGTCGGGGGTGCGGCGAGGCACGGTTCATTCGTACGGTCGGTCGCGATTTAAGCCGATTACGCGAGCGATGTTGCGATTCCGTGATAGGTCGGAGCGCCGCGCGTAGGGGGTCGCATTGGAAGCCGATGCAATCGCAACAACCGACGTTGATCGATCCCAGTGACCGTTCTAACGATCGCCTCGTTTTATTTTCCACGAAATGCGTATCGGTCGCATCGAATTCGGGGAAACAGTCGCGTCGGCAACGTTGCACGCGCCGTGCTCGTGAAATCCGTGAATTCGCTAGTCGGATTGCTAAGCGGTTCCATCGATCAACGATCGAACTTGTCCAATAACGGGTAAACTGTTCCGAGATGGACACTGGCGAGCGATTTTTCATCGATCAACAGGACCGTTCATGAAATTTTCCGAGAAGTCGCGTGGATGTCGAAACGACCCTCTGCCGGTGAGTCGGCACTAGACTGCGGATCTTTGTGCAAAATAAAAAATGTTTACGTTGTTAATTATCTTATTCAACGGAAACTAATACATACACTGGTGTCCTTAAATCTTCTTAACACTAGAACTACCGAGCCAGTCAAAATGACTGGTTTCCGGTTTTTTCTTTTACGATTCGTGAAGTTACAGATGTATTTCGTTGAGAAATTTTTTAGTATGCTTCTGTATTCAAGTACATATTACCATAAAAATCCTACGAAATCTAAATAAGCTCAATTCTGTTATTATTATAAAAGAATATACATCACTCTCGTTTAGGGCTCGGTATGTAGTTCTAGTGTTAATGTGACCATTGCTTTAAATTGTGCGTATCCATTTTTATCATAAATGCATAAAATCCGCAGTCTAGTCATCGCGAACCGATAAAAAGACGAGACTGCTCCCCGCGAGCGATTCGACGATCAATGATCGATCGATCGATGTCGATGGATGGCGCGCTATATTTTATTTCGATGATTCGGCTCCCCTGGAATTCGAGCGCGTAAGCTCTCGGTTCCGGTCCGCGCCGCGACGTCCGTGACGCGTACCACAAACTGTATTCCAACGATCAATTTTTTTTTTTTTTGCTAGCGGTGCCAGAGCAAGTTTCGAGAGCGCTCGTACGAGTAACAGAACAACCAAAAGTGTAGCGGGAATCGATTCCCCGTAATGTAAAAGAAACACCATGAGCTGTTGTATGTATGCTGATGTGCATGTGTCCGTTGCACAAGGGGGGAGCAGCGTTCTTCGAACAATGTTGTGACGCGCGGTTGTCGCCCCGTGTTTTTTCGTCGCAGGACGACGGCTGACCAACAACAACTCGTGCTCTAAGAACACGGTTCGAATCAAGACGTTTTGAAGAGCAGTTAGCGTTCGCACTCGGAAAGAACATAATACTAGAGCAGAGTTGGGAAAAATTTTCATCTAAATAAAAATTTCGAATAACGAATAAAAAATAAAGATATTTTTATTCATTATTCGATTGGTCGCGTTTATTAGAGTTGGCAGGAGTTGTCGAAAGATTTATTCGAAGCATCCGAATAAAAGATACAGATAAAAGATGAAATTATTCGAAGTTCGAATAAAGTCATTTCGTATAAAAAAAATTATCTTTATTCGTCGGATAAATTCTCGTCGAATACAATTATTTATTCGATGCTCGTCGAATAAAGATACTTTTTATATTCGAACCATCGAATAATGAATAAAAATTTTTTTATGTTTTATTCGATATACGACATTTTTATTTAGATGATGCCCAACTCTGTACTAGAGTAATAAAGGATATCTTCGCTATACGTTTCGATTTCCTGAGAAAACCCTTTCACTCTACAGTAATAAATTTTGTTCGCCGAATTCGGTTCGCTTTTAGCTTTCAATTCTACCCGATTCCTTGGCACGCCGATATTTTTCACGCGTTCGCTAGGTTGCGAAAACGAACTTCGCGAATAAAAAGTAAACTGAATTTAGCAAGGTTCCCGCGATTCCGGGATTAAAAACGTTATGTTGATAAACGAATGCCTCTCTGTACAATAATTGGACGTAAACACAGAAACGTATGGCTCGCGCGTACAATACCGTGGGTGAGCGAGGAGCGACCGTTTCACGATCCGACCTACATCTTTCCGTAAGAGAAATTTTCCGCTGTACCTCGCTGAAAAAAGAGACCGGTAGACGACGACGCGCACTTGCGGAAAAATTTGTGCGCAATTCAAATGTCGTTGGTTCCCCGTCGCGTGAGCGTTCGAGGTGACCCCGATGACAGGAGGCGAGACAAACAACCTCGTTTGGTGATGCTTTTAACGTTTTCTCGCAAGCTTCACGCACCTTTCCACCAAATTGCACCGCAGTGTCTCGCGTTCGAGGTTACAAAATCAGGATTTGCTAGAGGAAATAAACTCTCGGAGGGAGTACGCCTTGATAGAGATTTAGCTTCCTATAGGGAAGACGTTTCACAGTGGTCTGGGCTGCCGATGTAGCAGTCCATTTGGTAGAAAATGATTTGTCTCTTATCGGTATTTAATGCATCTATATTACTTTCGAAATATTCAGCAATGCCGAAAATATCGATATTAATGAATAAAAATTATAATTAGAACAAACATTTAAAAAATAACCTTTTTGTGAATATTATTTACGATCGAAAAAATTACTAATTTTCTTTTCGTGAACGCAGCAGAACGCGTTTTAGTCGAAATTATTTCCCTTTGACATGGAATATCTTTTGAGTTCAAATAGTTCCACATTTTTTCAAACTGGAATATTTTCAGTATACTTTTCCTTGTATGATGCCGCAAAAATCATTTACACCTTCGTTCTTCTTTAGGAATTATTATTGTTTAAAGTGCCACAGATGCTTCAGGGAAAATAGATATTTATCAAATGTCAATTTTACTTTCTAAATGTCCATCACCTTCAGAAACGATTAAATTAATAAGATTTATTAAAAATTGTACAAGCATTTAAAAATCAACATTTTTAAATGCCATTATAGATTGCTGTTTACTTTAAAACTGGACATGATTTTTCAGGCAGTTCCAATAATGAGACGAAAAAATGTTTCAAACAAAAGTTAATCAACATTTTTAGCGGTCTACAAGTTTCAATGCAAAAAATGCCTAAAAAAATGTTTACTCAATAAAAAATCAAGGTCACCTTTAATTTTTAAAGATCAATATATATTTTTGACTTCATAAATATTGTCACTGATGTCGAGAAACGAATCCAACGACCTACATTGTTATACCCTTAAACTTCCAAATATGTAGTGCTAAAATCTCAATGAACTGTTAGATCGACCGCCTGGACCACTCTGCGTTTGTACGAACGATGAACGATCGTGGATCGTGGAGGTGGAAGATAAGATGATGTTGGCCGCGGAGGCGAGGGTTCGGCTCGCTATGGTATTTTTCGCAGTCAGCTGAGCGAAGATTGACATCATCACGCGTGCCAGACCGGTGACTCACGACTCACGACTCTCGAGAAAGTGCTCGAATCGATGCTACCGGGAAATTGATCGAAATAGCTCGTTGCTAATTGTGATCGTTGCGCGAGCACGTTCCATCGCGGAAACGATTCCGTACTCGCTGCGATACGGGCGGCTGCACTAGACCTGACTAAGAAACTGCATAAAATCCCCCACTTTTCCATCAGAAAGCTGGACAATATATATTTATCAGTAGATAGGGATAATTTATTAACGAATTATACTGGAAATTTTCATCCCGATATCTCTTATGGTTCAAGAGTTATAGTAAAATGTCACCAAATCTCTCGATCCAACCCACCGAGTACGGCCATCCGATCAGAGGCTGTAATTTCATTAATTTTAAAGTGTCCAGTTTTTAAAAAAAAAGGTCCGTAAAGGGGACAAATTTTTAAAAAGTTCCCTGCTACGAAAACATTTCATTTGTTTAAAACAATTGCTAAATTAATGGCGAGCAAACATTTTTATCAAATAACAAAATTTTTAATAAGCTCCTGAAAATTAATTTTCGTCGATTTGTTAGTTCTAGTCTCATAATTTAATTAAAAAAGGGTGACACTTTTCTTTGCACATCTGTAAAATCAACAAATTTTTAAGGTATCGAAAAATCCTTTGAGATTCGTTCACGGGTCACTGAAGACTATGGACATATCATATTCATGTTTGAACAAAATCCGGAACAGTACATACTCAAAAAAGTGTCCCATTTCGCATGGAATGACCCTGTAGCGGCCATCGGCACGTACGATAAAACAGTGGGCGTGCAAATGTTCGAATCGGTTTTCGAGAAAACCATTTTTCAGCCCGTGCAATTTAGAATATTTCAGAAAACGCATGTCTCGTACTTTAGAATACATATTTCGTTTCTGGCCTCAACAGCAAATGCTTGTATCATAACCCCAGAGTTTCCGAAGGGTCGTGCCGGAAAAATCCGCTATATCATAAAACCCCCACGGTCATACCTGGCATTCCCGAAAAAGTGCGCCTCGAACGCAAGGAATGGTAGGGGGATAATCAGGCCCATAGTAAGAATCCTGATTGGACAGCGATTGTCATCGACGCTGTCCAATAAGCGTATTTTACCGTCAAGGACGCGCCCTGCGGAATTTTCCTTAAAGAACGCGGAAAACGCAGAAGGCAGAAGCTCCTACGACGCGCCTCAAGAGATAGTTCATTTAAAGTCGAATAAAGTACCTTAAAGCCATAACTTGTATTAATTAGTTTAGCGAACACGTGACAACGTAAGTTCCTTCAACCCTACTGATAGTGGAGCAAGTTTGAGCGAGTAATATGGGAAAACCCAGATCCTTAAAGAAAATACCCCCGGACGTCCCCGAATGCACTAAAAACTGAATCCGGAGAAACCCGGATGGATAGCAAGCCTAGTCCTAACAGCAAATACAACGTACACGCCGAACGATTACGCTACTCGGACGGGCGATCGCGTGGTGCGGGCCAATCCGCGTACTCTACGTAACACCGGAGTGCCATCGTTATCGTATCGAAAGAACCGCTCGACTCCGGATGACCGCTTCATCGTATCGAACGCGATGCCTAGAAATCCGACCGATCGACCCCGTTCTCAGCTTGCGAAGCGGCGGCATACCGCGTAGGTATAGCATTTATTTGATCGACGCGACGCGGGAGGTTTCGCCGACGAAAAATGTCGCGTCGCTTCGATGGCCATTCTCTTTTTCCCCACGAAATTCGAGCTTTCAATTTTTACCGGCAATTTACGCGAAACTCGCCCACCTGCTCTGCCCCGCCCCACCCCGTCCCGGGCCGTGCCGTGCCTGTCCGTCCCGATCCGACTCGATCCGCCCATTCTGCCCCGGGTACTCGTATTTCTCGGGAAAAGTGACGCGTGACGCGTGCTCGGTCGGACAATATCCCTTCGCTCCTGGAAAAGGAGACAACGGGAAACCCGGAAAAAAACTGAGGGAGAAACAGCGAGGAAAAACAAACGATATTTTTCGTTTGTGAAACCAAGCTTGCCGGTGGTTTTTTGCAATTTTCTCGATAGCACGCGCGCGTACGTTACTTTCGTTTCGCCGCGGTCTCGTACGGGAATCGCTCGCGGAATTATAAAAACTCGAGAAAAAGGAACGCGGCTGGTGCGCGGCGATGCACGTGCTCATGCTAGTGCTCGTACTCGTACTCGTACTCGTACTCGGGACATCGAAGTCGTACCTCCGGTAACAAGTTTTTCTTTTCCCGATGGACGCGTAACTCGTTCCAGGTGGACGAATCGTCTTCTTTCCCGCTCGCCGAAACTTCGCGGTGCAAGCTGCAAACAATCGAGCCACTTTACTGAGTACTCGTGCTACGCCTTCGATAGTTTCGCTTACACATGATACGATGCGGTTCCACTTGGTCGGATAGGTAAGTACAGTGGGTATGCAGCGTGGCGATAATATATGCGCGAGGTCAAAGCTCCATGGTGTTGCGACGCTGCACACTGGTCCGGGCGGTCGATTTAGAAGTTCATTTGGTAAAAAATGACTTGCCTCATATCGGTATTTAATGCATCCACGTTACTTTTTAAATGTTCAGCAATGCCGAAAATGACGATATTAATGTAATTTAATGAAAATTATAATTATAACAAGCATTTTGTGAATATGATTTTTCACCAAAAAAATTACTAATTTTCGTTTATCAACTTGGCTGAACCTATTTAAGACAACTTTTTAAACGGTCAAAGCCTGACAATATTAATATTGCTTGTGATGCGTATAAAGTTTTTTTGTTAACCCTAATGGTGTTATTTCAATTTTCATGTATTCCTATGTTTGTTGTAGTATTGCAGAATGTGTATGGATATATATTTCGGCAGACAAGAATAAAATAATAATCTGCGGCGATCCTTAGGTCGGCGCGTCACCGCCACGCTGTGCCGATCATGCACATGCGTATCCCTGCACAACCACTTTTCCAAACCATAAAACAAGAACAAATTACATGAAAATACCTGCATGACCAAAAAATAAGAACAAATTACATGGTAGTCCCGACAAGGTCCGCAGGGACCTTGACGGGCATCGACGCCATAAATGACTTCAACCCGACGTTTATGATGAAAAATTTCACGGAATCGTATCGATGACGATTGTAATCGCTTCCAGACATCCCATTTATAAAAGTTAAGTAGGCTGCGGCTGTTCGAAACGTCATAGGTCCCAAGGGACCTTGGCGGGCATCGGAGGGTTAATATTTAAAAAATTCATTTTTTTAGCGAAGAGCACTCTTTCACGTTCAAGACGTATACCTGAATTTTTACAGTTCTCCATTTATTAAATATATAATTCTCAATGGACTAATGAAAGTTGTCGAGGTTATATCCCTTTGATACGAAATATCGTTGCAGTTCGAAATATTTCCGCATTTTTTCAAATTGGAATATTTTCAGTATACCGTCCTTTATGTAATTAAGCAGGAATCATTTCCACTTCGTCCCGCTTCAGAAATTGATATTGTTGAAAGTGTCACAGATACTTCAATGAATACCGGTGTTTATCGAATGTACTAGGTGCGCAACTAAGTTTCCGGGTTTATTTCGGTCAATTAAAACTGAAAATTTCAAAAGAAATACAAAAAATTATTATTCAAAATATCGTCCCTCGTTTGCTACACAGTTTTGCCATCTCTCTGGCAATACATGAATGCCACGACGATAAAAACATGCATCTTTGGACTGAAACCATTCATCCAACCAATTTTGCACTTCTTCGAAAGTTGCCAAGTGTAGCCCAGCCAAACCATGGGCCATCGACCGGAACAAGTGAAAATCGGAAGGTGCGAGGTCTGGCGAATACGGCGGGTGCGGTAGCAGATCCCATTTCAGCGTTGTGATGATTTCCTGAACGATGGAACTGCGATGGCACGGAGCGTTGTCGTGCTGCAATATCACTCGTTCATGTCTCGTGTTCCATTCTGGCCGTTTTTCGAGCAATGCATGTTTCACATTCATTAGTTGTTGTCGGTAGCGATGCCCATTGACAGTTTCGCCCGGTTTCAGCAGCTCATAGTAAATGATTCCTTTTTGGTCCCACCAAACGCAGAGCATCGTTTTCTTTCCAAAACGATTTGGGCGTGCCGTCGATGTTGATGCTTCGCCAGGTGCAAGCCACGATTTTTTGCGTTTGGGATTCTCGAAGTAAATCCACTTCTCATCACAAGTAATAATTCGATGCAGAAAACTCTTTGTTTTTTGCCGCGAAAGCAAAATTTCGGAAGTGGTTCTTCGATTTTCCATCTGTCTTTCATTCAACTCATGTGGCACCCACTTTCCTTCCTTTTGGATTTTTCCCATGGCACGTAAACGTTTGGAGATACCTTGACGTGTCACGTTTAATGCTTCTGCAAGTTGATCTTGTGTTTGCGTATCATCTTCATCCAATAACGCTTGCAGTTCGGCGTCCTCAATTGTTTTTGGTCTTCCGGAGCGCTCTTTGTCTTCAATGTTGAAATCGCCACTTCTGAAGCGTTTAAACCAATCTTCACAGGTAGTTTTGGATGGTGCATGTTCGCCGTAGGCTTCCTCGAGCAAACTACGTGCTTCAGCTGCAGTGCGTTTTAGATTAAAATAGAAAAGCAAAACTTCCCGCAAATGCTGTCTATTTGGCACAAATCTCGACATCTTTGTTGTTACAAAAAATACTTTTGCGTAGCGATATTTTTGAATATGAACACTGGATATTGTTCACAGATCCTTACACTATAAAAACAATAGAACGTCACCCACGTAAGCCGACTACATGCGTCGCTAGCGCCACCCATACGTGAAACCCGGAAACTTAGTTGCGCACCTAGTATATTGCTGTCTAAATGTTCTAAATGTCCATCACCCTCAAAAGCGATTGAATTAATGAGATTTATTACAATTTGTGATTACAGGTATTTAAAAATCAATACTTTATGAATACCGTTATGGATATTGTTAATTTAAAATTGAAAATGATATTTGAGGCAGTTCCGATAATCTGACAAAAAATATTTTAAACAAAAATTAATCAACATTTATTAGAGATCTACAAATTCCGATACAAAAACTAAAAAAAAATGTTTATTCCAAAAAAAATCAATATACATATATTTTTCACTTCGTATCTTTAGTAGAGCGCGTATTACAATAAGAGCCGCACAAAGTTTAAATAAAATCAAACTTGTCATTTTTATAAGGGAACATGTACTAGTTACTGTTAGGGCTCGGTGGGTTTAGCGTTAAAATTACAAATAGTGGTAAAATCTTAATGAACTGCTAAATCTTCTACCCGGATCAGTGTGCGGTGGAGAATCGGAGGAAATTATGAATAAACCGGATTTCGTTCGGGCAACGAGTTCATCGAGCGCCGTCGCTTGTAGAAAAACCGTCGCACCGTGTTCCAAAACGCCGAAAAGCTGGTCCTGAGACCATTTTTCTAAGTAAAGAATTTGGATCACGTAATAGTTCAAACTACAAGAAACTATAAAAATTAGCTTCAAAAATTAATTTTAACATTGCTAAATTATATCTTTAGTTCAGTTTTCCTTCAATTAAATACTGTGAACTGTTATGCTTATTTCTTCATATTGTGTTAAAGTACACTCTAGAGAATAATTTTGTGGTTGAAAATTGTTCCTTAATGACTAAATAATGAAATTGTAATAGTAGGAATATTTTGGTGATCATGGATGAGCATTTTTTAATAAAAATTTAATTTTTTCTTAACAAACGTTTAACGAAAATGTAAATCTAACATTAAATTCCTGATCAACGACCCCAAAAACCATAGTACACGGTATTTTTAGAAAGGTTTTTAGTGTTCTTCTAGCGTTTTTAATGCTTGGCCAGCTTTTGGGACACCGTGCGTCGCGTCGTAAAACTCGCGAAAATACGCGTCTGAAATCTGTCGAATAATTCTCCCGGGAGACAATTGGTACCTTTGGAAAATAGTGATCGACCGAGTTTCGAAAAGATCGTTCTCTAGCTCGAGAGTTGTTGCGGCGCGTAGGAGTCGGCAGCGATGGCATCTCGAATATAGGGCGATCGAGAGATTTTCAGATTTACAGCGCACGCGACAGGCACGCGAAGAGGGCGAGCGACCTAGACGTTCCTATAGTTATAATTATTACTGGTTCGGTCGTTAAGCGTGATTTAACTGTGGCCGCTTCATCGAGTGCACTCGCGTCATCGGCCTTCGAGCGGATTTATGTTTATCCCTGCCAGCATCTCTTCGCTTCAAGTTTGTTGCGTTGCGTCATCGTTCCTCCTGTTCGCGTCGCCAATGTCATACCCATGACTGATTCGACCAGGAGACACCCGCGAACAGATTATACACGATCTCCCAAAAATTGTGGACTTCCTAAAAAAGGGATGATGCATAAAGTCATGTGAACTTACTTTATCCTTTGCAAAAATCTTCTGCGCGGATCCGTTAAGGAATTATTAACGAAAAACACGGACCAATCACGGCGCGGCTACAGTAGACGGATTCCGGCTCGGCAACAGGTCCCGCTGAGCGTAGCGTTGGCATTGGCAGAGCCGAAATCTGTTCGCTGCAGCCGTGCTCCGATTGGTCCGTGCTTTTAGTTAATAACTCCGTAACAAAGCCTCGGAGAACATTTTCGCAAAGGAAAAGGTTACTTCAAATGACCGTATGCATCGTCCCTTTTAAGAAAATACAACATTTTTGGGATACCCTGTAGAGCCTAAAACCAGGTTGCCCAGATTCAAAATTAACGAGACCCTGTCGAAAAGGAGAGGTGGCAGGTGGGAGAATTTGCAATTCGCCGGTGAAACGCAGAGGCACCCAAGACCTCCACGAATCCCAGGAACGGTCCTGACCCTCGGAAAACTTTTTTAGCTTCCCCCGAGCGAGCGTCGACTTAATTCGCGATTTCTTTGCAAACTGCCGTCGAAAGCTACGGCCGAATTCTGGGACAGAACGTAATTTGGAAGAACGGTCGAACGATCGAGCGGTCTAACGGCCGGGCTCGCATTGGCGGAAGATCGATCGATCGGGAACCCCTGGATTTGCGAGGTATCCGAGATTCGCGATTTCAGATTCGAGATACGGCCGGATTTCGGCGAACGTGTACCGGGCTCGCGTAAAAATCTTCGTCCGAGCTACCGGGAGACTCGGAGATTTTATTCGTTCCTTTTTTCACAGACGCGACGTGCTCCGCAATTTTTTCTGCTTTCCGATATCGGAACGATCTCGTTCCGCAAACAAATGGCAGCGTCTCCCGGATTCGTTCATGAAACGATCGAAGAAGAATGTCGTCGGTGCACTGACATCGAATCCGGAGGGTCGATAATTGCGTTAAAACCATTAATGGACGGGTACCCGAAAATTTCGGGTTCGGTCGGGTCGGGTATTTTCCCCGGGTTCCGACCCGACCCGAGTCATCAAAAGCCGAACCGAGGCGAGGCTCGGGTATGTTGGTTCAAATATTCACAATATATTTCACTTATTTTCACTTTATTTTTATTTGAACACGGAAGGCGCGTGTTTACTTTACGAATGACACATTGAGACTGGCAGTCGTAGACGAAGAATTTTCCGCGCATTTACTGACCTTATCGGTCATTCTCATGGAAACAAAAACTAAGTCCCACAGGTACGCGGACCCATCTCGCTTGTATTGAAATCGTGACGCGAAAGAAAGAGAGAAAGAAAAAGATCATTTTTGTATACACATATACAGGGTGTGTCCTACTTTTCCGGCAAGATTGTAGGAGCATGATCTACGAGTGAAAATACGAAAAAAATGTTATATGAAGTTTATTTATAAACACTTTATTACAATATTATAGGCAAATATTGAATGTAGCCTGAATAGGTGCGGAACAGCAGATTTAAAGCTGAATAATACGGAAGGTCGATTGTGTTTACTTTGCCTGTACTTACAAAATCCTCAGGAAATTCAAAATGTAATACATTCGATATTACATCGATGTCGAGTTTGTATCAATGCAGAAGGTGGTCATTTTGAAATGATGATTTAAAATATTTTAACGATCCTCGTACGTTAAGAAATATCTCGTAATGTATACATACATATATCGGACCTTCATAAAATAAAAGAATAACCAACATGGTATCCGACCACCCTTAGCTGAAACGTTCCGATTCGCTGTTAGGGATTCCTGGAGAAATATACGAACGAGAATGGCGAGAAAGTTTCGCGGAGCATCAGAATTTCAGTGAGCTCGAGATCAGGAGAACGAGCACGAGTGCAGAGTGACGCGCCAACCCGCGGAATTCGAAAAGACAAACTACAAGGTTACTTTCTCGCGGCCAGGAATAATCGGGACACGCTGGCAACGGTTGAAAAGTTGCAACGACAGGTCGAGTATCAAACGATGAACGGGGTTCGCCTTCTCCTTCGCCTTCTCCTTCTCGACGTATCTCGTATCGACGATACTCAACGTTCATTCGAGAGTTTCGAAACCAGACGCGAGAGCTCCCTCGTTTTTCAATATTTACCCGACTCGAGTTCTCTCTCGAGCGATAAAATCTCGTCGCCGCGCCGCGCCGCGCCGCGCCGCGCCGCGTTGATTCGATTACCAGCCGGGTGCGACGGTCCTCGCAAACAAAAACCGAACAAATTATCGGGCAGTATCGTGTGGAACCGGCGCGGCGCGGCGCGGCGCGGCGCGACGTTATAGGCGTAGTCCAGCAAACTGGAAGATCGGCGAATCACAGGTCGAGGCTCTAAGAGCTTCCTCTCCTTTTCGACGAGCTTGCCAGAGAAGTTTGTTCCGCGGTTTCCGCGGCAGGATAAAACTTTTCGAGGCATCGATTTCGAAGAGAACGACCAGGAAGGCGGAGACAGGCTCGTTAAACAGAGATCGGCTCTCCGTTTCTACTTACTCGCAGCTCGTCTACGTGTACGTGTGTACAATATCCGCGGGTCGGTGTCTCTTCTTTCGGAGACAGGCTCGGTCCTTCTATTAACGCTGCCCGGACTTTCCGCTCTCCACCCACCACTCTCCCGTTACCTTTCCCATCCCGCTGTAAACTTTTCCAGGGGACCGCGGCTTTCGGAATTTACCGAACCTGCGATAAGAAACCGAATTCCGATCGATCCGCATTCGGCTCGGCTCGGCTCGGCTCGGCTCGGAAGCTGCTCCGAGGAAAAATGACCGCGCGTAGCTTTGAATATCGAAGAATCGATCTCATTCGATAGGTAAGATATCCGTGGATTGAGAAAAGAAGCGTGGGGAACCTATGGAAACTTGGAACCGACACGACCCGATCCGCCGCGACGCACAGTGTTCGATCCTATAGAGTGAGGATTCGGGACAAAATTAAAAACTCCTGAACTAATACATTTCCGATCTAAGACCCTTAATGTACTTTTTTAACACTAGACCTTCAGAGTCTTAAAAGTAACTGATACATGTTCGCTTATAAAAATGATTGATTTTATTTAGATTTTGTGCGGCTCCTATTGTAACATGTGCTCTACTAAAGATATCTATACAATCATTTCTTATGAAATCATTTTTATTAGTTCAATAACTGTAAAATAAAAAATCTGGAACCGGTCATTTTGACCGGTGGTGGTAGGTTTAGTGTTAAAGAGCATGAAGATCAGTTAATGAAGAAAAAATACAATTTTATTAAGAAACATAATGAAATTATAATTTGTAAATGTTTCGCCATCCATGATAACGTGAATTTTTCTCGATCGAAATTATAATTTATTAAGAAACTTGTCATTTAATTACCTAGTAACTTCTGATTGGACAATTTTTTTGTCAGTTTATCGGATACGTGTGAAAATTCGACACAATTATACAGAAAAATGGGGAAAAAATTCTCTCTACAGTAAAATTTTTGTAATACGTTTCTTAAACTTTTACATTATCACTCAGATTCGGATTCTTCTGACGATACATCGCAAGGTCCGTACATTCTTCGCGTGTTTCATCTCTTATTAAATATTGTTTAATTTCGTCGTAATTAGTTCTTTGTTAAGGAAATTTATGCTAGGGGCCCGGAACGTATAATTAAAAAATTATGTGACCGCTGCTGGTCGTAGCTTCTACGTGTGACAGTAGAGCCTGGACAGAGAGCGTCTTAATGACAATTTTCGTTTCGAAATAATTCGCGAAGATAAAACTACATAATTGTAGTTTAATGTATCCAGAAGTAGTATAGAAAAAATCTGAAAGGCACATTGTGATACTTTTTTCAAAAGTGTCTTTATATTGTTATTCTCATAAAATTCTTTACACGTTGTAAAGGTTATCTTGAAATCAAGTTATAAAAATCAATTTAAAAAAGCAAATATTCTGCCAATGACTTTGAATTTTTGCATTCAATTTTAAAATTCAATAACAAATTAGTATATTCGTATTAGTGTATTAGTATATACAAGGGTGTTTAGATCTTACACTTCGAATTTTTGGCTTCTGTCCACTGGATCGAACACTGTTTGAATCATGGATATGTTTTAGGGGGAGTTTTAGTGTCACACTTTTCGTGTCATCGCACAAATTTTGGAACGATCCCCAGCCCTAAATCCCCTCCCGGCCAGCCAGCGCGAGTTCTGTCTGGACGGGCGACCGGAGCGCGGTAATGGGGGTACCCGATTCTACGTCATCGACTCGTTCAGTCCGTGTTTACACGCGCTGTCCTTCTCTACGTTCGGCGCGGTCGGCGAGGTTCCAAACAAATCTCTCTCTCTCTGTTACACTTTTTAGCATCGTACTTTTTAAATGACCCCAAGCTCTAAAACATATCCATGTTGAAACTTCACCGAGAAGAATAGAAGCGGATACTAGAAGGGTGAAGCGAGTATAGGTCGCGCCGGCTAATTGCGAGACGAAGGAAGGTGCCGGACGAACCATAAAAATAGAAAAGACAGAAGACGCGAGGAGGTAAACAAAACGGGTAAGGCGAGAGTCCTCGAGCGACACGAGTGGAGTCGAAACAACGACAAGTCGGAGAATGTAAGGTGCGAACGAGGCTCGACGCGACGGTTTCGAGTTTCAGCGTGTAACAAACGTAGAAGAAGAAACGACCGGCACGGTGCAGCCGCGATCCTGGAGCGCGTCCGAATCGTCGGCTTCGGTCGATTCCGCGCGACCAAACTTTCGCCGTCCAGCAGCTCGGCGCGATGGCCGCGCTGCAGACTCGCATTCGTCTCTGTCGACCCAGTAATACTGCCGGCAACTGCTCTTAATTATAATTTTAAATACCCACCGTTGCGTTCTAGTTTCTCGCGTTAGCGTTATTAACGGGAAACACCGACGCTCTTGACGCTGCGCGGACTCTGCGCAGACTCTGCGCGGACTCTGCGCGGATTGTACGCGACTGAACCCCGTCCGACCCGAGCGACGTACAGCATACGTCCACACGATCTGATGCAAAATGAAGAATTTTGTAAAATTTATATAAAAAATGGGATCTATAGCGAAATAGCTGGCTAAACATTTCGCTCATGCACAAGAGAAACGTCACAAATATAAACATACAAATTTTTTCATGGGAGCGCTTCAAAGTACTTTGATAGTTTAACTAGCTGTTGCTGCAAGTAAAAATAAATAAAACCAAATAGAACTTGTGACGATTTTCGACATTAGAGATATACCTCTGGCGATTATTTTAATCCTGTGCCCTCGGAGCTATTTTAACTCAAAAACGAACATTTTTCCATTCAAGAATATTTCCATTCTATACAATTTATTTGTATACAATAAAAACGATATACATACATACATACAAGCAATCGTGTGAACCACGCTTTGAAATATACCACACAAAATTAAATGATTAAGTTTGAAGTTCGGGAACTCCGTGCGTGGGGACGTACGGTGAACGTCCCTTGGGTCGGAAGGGTTCACACGTATAGCGACACCGATGTTATCGCAGTGATCGAGAAACATCGTCGATAGGTGACAATGACGAATTATCCGATAAATGTCACGAAACTGCGCAGTTCGGCGTCGACCGAAACGTTGACATTGGACTTTCTCACGCTTGGCAATGACTAGGGGAATGCTCGCCGCGCCGCGGTGAGAATCCACGACTCACGCAGACTCGCATAGACTTACATAGACTCACATAGTCTCACCTAGATTTACGTAGACTTACGTAGACGCATGATGCATGGCGGAACGCGGCGAAACGATGGATATAATGAAAACGAAGGACGACGAAGAGGTGGAACGACGTACGCGAGTCAGTCAGCTGATCGACGCTCCGCGCGTTTTCAGCGTTTGCATACACGCTGCGTCTATTAGCGGCCGCGCGACTAAAACGGGTGGTTACGCGAGCATACCATACGGAAATAGAACCGAAGCAAAACACGCGAGGCAAACTTATCCTTAGTCCGCAGCGTTCCGCCATCTCTCCTCTTCCGGCTAACGAGAAAAGATTCTTGGGTTCCCACACGGAACGGAACGAAAAATGTCGTCGTGCGGCCGCGAAGATCGATGGGAACGAATGCCTTGAATCGTAGCCGATTGTATACACAAGAAAAACGTTACAACTTAAAATTTGTCAGTTCTCGTTTTATTGCATTAACCCTTAGCACTCGGATGTCGACTCTGAGGCACCACTGAAAATTGCTATGCCATTCTTAAAAATATTGTTCACATCATTGTTCGTATTCAATAAACTACTACACATTTACGCATTACATGAGATTTTATATCAGTTTCATATGCAAAAAATGAAAAGAAATTGTATAGAATGGAAATATTCTAGAATGGAAAAATCTTTCGTATTTTAGTTAAACTAGCTCCGAGGGCAAAGGATTAAAATAATCGCCAGAGGTATATCTCTAATGTCGAAAATCGTCACAGGCTCTAATTGATTTTATTTATTTTTACTTGCAGCCGCAGCTAGTTAAACTATCAAAGTACTTTGGAGCGCTCTCCTGAAAGAATTTGTATTTTTATATTTGTGACGTTTCTCTTGTGCATGAGCGAAATGTTTAGCCAGCTATTTCGCTATAGATCCCATCGCGACGATCGCTCGCGTTTTCCGGTTCGGGCGGCCTGTAATGGTTAAAGGATTATGCATTTCGAACGGAGATTAAATCTCCTCGCGTGGAAAAAGTACACGTGGAATCGCGATGAAACGTTTCGGTTCACCGAAGGCTTATACATACTATACAATTCGAATCGGCTCCCGGGCGCGGTTCTCGTCGTTTCAACGCTGTCCGACGTCTCTCGTCCCCCGTTTCCGTGACGCGCGATATCAACTTCGACATACAATTGACCCGTGGATCCACGAACCTATGAACCCGTGAACCCGCGAACCTGTGGACCCAGGGGTTCGTATCGCGACACGAGCACACGCTCGATTCCGGCGCTCGAGCGCGCTCCGAGAAAAAACCGATCGCACCGTTTTCTATTTTTTCCGAAAAATTTGAAAAGCTACTTCGTTCGACGAGAGACGACCCGAGTGTTGCCACTCGTCGAGAGTGGGACGGAAAGCGTGTCGCACGCGACGAACTGAGGGACTTTACATATCTCGAAGCATTATCGGAGAGCGAAGTGAACTCAAAGCCCCGCTGCAGAAAATGGAATCGGACAGGACTCGTCGAGTCGCGAACGAATAGCAAACGACTCGTACGTACGCGGTTAATCGATACGTCCGAACGTCGATCGAGCCGAAGATCCTGAGGAGGCGTGGCTTCGTTGCTCCGAGTGGCGTCTCCTAGGAGCCAACTCGTGCCCCGAAGGGCAATAGCTGACGATGTTTTTTGCAATTGTAGTAGCGTCGATATGAAATTAATTATCATTACAGGGAGTTTGTTCGCAAATAAATAGACTGGGCGCACGAGTCGCGATCGTGATCCGATTAAACGAAATTCGCCTTTAGCAACGTAGACCGAGCGGAAAGACTAGCCGACTCGGTAAGGATTATTATAGTATCATCGCGCGATAATTACAAGGTGGATGGAAGACTGACGCAAACACTTTGGATTGATCGAAAAACGACAACGAGCCTGAGTATGTACGTACTATGGTAGGCTTACGTTCTAGGTGGACGCTCGCAGGGAGCGTGCCGAAGACGGAGGGCCAAGGCCGACCCGCCGTAATTTACCCTGGTTAGAAAATGGCCGGTGGAGTATTATCCGGTAAAGGGGTCGAGCGCAAACCCGTCGAGCAACGTTATCCAATCTTAATTAGAAAATTCATTTCGGGCGTGGACGGTACCGAAAGGAGGGCTTTCTCTCTCGAGGAATTTCAGCGATTTCTGTTACACGTTCTTCCCCGTCGCGTCGTCTTTCCGGTTAGGTTATTCTTGTCGCTTTCTGCAGTTCTCCGCTTCTGCAACGATAATCTACCCGATTGGATATTGTTTTTCAGTCGAATTTCGAGCACGCAACGGTGTACAGCTAACTGCTCGGTTTGAGAAGAACGCACCGAGTTTTCGGAATTTGCTACATTTGCCGAATTTGCCGGTCTAACGCCATGAAAGTTTTCCGAGAAGTTCCGGTGAACGTCGAGTAATCGGCTCGCGGGGATAACGAGGCGCGACGAGTAACGGCCCCCAAAGGGATCGATCATCCCGCGTCCGTTTAGCCGAGGGTATTACAACCTAATTAAAACGAACCGGTTTCGCGTGTCACGGAAATATTCGAAGCGCGGTTTTGTAGCGTTTTTGCGCGTGGCGCGATCGCGTTCGCTCGGCTGATCCATTAATTACGGTCGTTTAACGCGCGGCCAAAGATAAACGAGAGTCTCGGGGAAACGAACGCAAGAGACATAGAGAGCGAGAGAGAACCGAAGACGCTGGTTCTCAACAATTTCGTAATCGTCGCGTCGTTTCGGTTTTTAATAGGAGTTTACCGTCGGATGCCCTCGATTTCTTCCGTACGGTCGCGTGACGATCTGTCCGGTATAACGGCTCTCTCCGGTTTGGAAGAATTGACCGGTGCAGTATCGCACCGCGTTTCTCCGGCGACCGATTGGAAATCGCAGTGATAGACTGAACACCAACGCACAGTGGTCCCAAATCGCTAAAACGTGACCAAAACCTCATAACGTATTAAAAAATTATCGGTTCTGCTTGAAAATTGGTATTAAGCCATTTTTGGGGTCGCTTATCGCGAATCTGAACTTGAAATTAGAAAAAACAACATGGCGGATCCAATAAAAAAATTTCGAAAAATATGATTTTCTATAAAAAATTGACATTCTATTCAAAATCTGTTTAAATTTTACGGAAAGGCTTTATGCATATCCCTCACAGTTTGACAAGAAATGCGACGAAAACTCATAAAATACCTAATCTGCATTAGAAAAAACAGTGGTACAACCAAAAGAGCACTTTCGAGCAGCTAATTTTTTTTGGAATTGCAAGATAATAGTATAAAGTAGAAGCTCCAACAAGTTTTAGCACAGGTTGGTGCATACAAGGTTATCAGTTAACAATAAACATTTGGCACTAAAAACTATGCAATTTACCTCCACAAACAGCATCCATAATGCACAATTAAAATCGATAGGTTTCAAGAAAATTTGTACACTGTGCACTTAAAATTCGCAATGGGCTTCATAAGCGTAAGAAGGTACGGTCCAATGAACTCGAAGTTCGGACTGCGACTGGTGGTCAGGTATAAAAATGCGATCCTCTTGCTGATTACACCCACTTAGAAACACTCTTAGAGTAACCAACCCAATAATTAAAACTTACCTAGCTAAAAGTTCATTTTTAAGGTTTTGTCCACGTTTTAGCGCTTTGGGACCACTGTGCAACGGCGCGACGTCCGGTCGACATCGCGATCCGTTCGAATAGCTCGTAGAAAGATTCGAGATTCGAGCCAGTAATTAAGTTTGAGCGCTCGTTTCATTTTCCGTGAGTCGGGAAATCTTTTTTTTTTTCGCTAGGACCATATTCTTTCCGTAGCGACGCGATGTCGTCCTCCGAGAAAAATGCTCGGCGTATTATTAAGTAAGTAGGTACACGGAGACTGCAGGTATCGAGCACGACCCGTAATCTCTCCCGGCATTTTCTAAGGAACTAGTTCCCCGGATCGATGCAGCCAACGTATCGGATGTAAAACGTTTTGCATTTTTTATACGGATCCCCGATCGAACGTAATAGCTCGTCGGACTTGCTGAAACACGTCCCGGCCGTCGCAACGCTTTGCTCGCTCCTGCAAAAATTCCTAACGAGCCCCGCGCACCCCTTTCTATTTTTTCCCTTTTCTCCTTTTTTCGAAACAAAAATCCGCCTCTCCCCCCGGGCACGAACGCCAAAGCCGACGCCGACGCCAACGCCGTCGCGGAACGGACTCGCCCCGGCAATTAAGGGTAATCGTCTTGAATTAACGACGTACTCCCGCATTTACATATTCGGGAGTGTTCTTTGATTCGGCGCGGTTGACCTTAATTCGAGTTCTTGCGATCGCACCGTTTCCTTTGACTGGAACTCGCGTCGCGACGCCCTCGCGAACGGACCGACCATTCCGACGGGGTGATTTTTTTACAATTTTAACATGGATATGTTTTAGGGCTGAGGTCATTCAGACACCAAAAAGTGTAAGAGAGAGAGAGATTTGTTTGGGACCTTGCCGACCGCGTCGAACGTAGAATCGAGTACCCCCACTACCGCACTCCGGTCGCCCGTTCGGACAGGACCAGTGTCGCCAGATGAGGCCGCATCGAGCCTCAATTACTCCCCTACTTTTCCCCTTCCACTATACCAGTGATGGGCAGCTATGACTGCGGCAGTCAAGAAGCTTCCCCCACCAGCTACTCTTTCGTACGAGGGGGGAAACGAAGAGCGCGGGGCACCGCTCCGCAGCGAAGGTGCGCGCTGCACGAAAGAGTAGTTGGTGGGTGAAACCAGCACCTCAGGGGCCCCTACCGTGCCCATCGCTGCACTATCCCATTCCAGCACCACGCGCAACGCGCACACTCCACCAACGTCCCCCACTAAAACCGTAACGTTACGATATTACGACTCTGGCCATCAGAGAGGGGGTACCTGTATTCCCCTCGATTTTCTCGACCTGGCGACACTGGACAGGACTCGCGCTGGCCGGCCGTGTGGGGGTTTAGGGCTGGAGGTCGTTCCAAAAGTGTGATGACTGATGACACCAAAAAGTGTGATGCTAAAACCCCCCCCTAAAACATATCCATGATTCAATGTTTTTCCATGAAGTGGAGAAATTTCTTATGCAGCCTCGACGTGCTCGAGTTTAAATCGCTGGATTTCGAACCCGTACGATCCGAGGAAACTCCGGGATACCGATATCGAAGAAAGTCGCGTGTTTACGGGCCGAGCCAGCCGAAGTTTTCACCTGCATCGCTCGTCCTTCGGTATCCTTAAAATCGCATGCAGGTAGGATGACGTCAGGCCGCTTGCAGGGAAACCGGTTAGCGGCCGAACGGAAACCGCTAGCCGCGAGAGCTCGACTCGCCACGAAACAAGCCGCAACCTCATGCGAACGAAGCTCGATTAAACTAACGTTCCTGCTTGCTCGCTCGCTCGCTTTCTTTCTCCCATTTTATTAAACGTTTAGTACCTTGGATCAAATTCTTTTCACGCTATTTCGCTTTCCGGTGCTCCAGGTGAACATACATCACGGTTATACAAACGCTTTCGTGGCTTGCACTCCACGTTTCAAATTTAGTTCGTACGGGGCGACCGTTTCGACAAACTCTGTATTCTGAAAATCTCCGAGCGCGATCACACGGATAGTCTCCGAATTCTAAAGTTATTCGGATTTTTGAACAAACGTTGACGCGGTTAAACACCCGAGTAAAACTTTTACTCACCATTCAAGATTCACGATTCGCGATAAACTCCGATTGCCTTTCGCCTTGGGGTGCGCAAGTGGGATCCGTCGACTGTCCACGAGAAAAATTTCCTTCTCTTTTCTTTTCGGTTTAACACCAACTGTACCACGACTGCTCAATTTCCGGTTTCAAATTTGTTATTTTTTAATTATTGAAATTATAATGATGCTTCCATTAGAAATTATTCAATATATTTCTTCATGCAAGCACGTATTGTTATAAAAATTGTGAAAAATCTAAATAAGTTCAGTCTTGTAATTTTTATAAAACAAAGTATATCCGACACATTTTGTACCCGGTACGGCAGAGTTGGGCAAAACTGTTATCTAAATAAAAATTTCGGATAACGAATAAAAAATAAAAAAAATTTTTATTCATTATTCGTTGGTTCGAATATAAAATGTATCTTTATTCGACGAGCATCGAATAAATAATTATATTCGACGAGAATTTATCCGACAAGAATTTATCCGACGAATAAAGATGATTATTTTTATACGAAGTGGCTTTATTCGAACTTCGAATAATTTGTTCATCTTTTATCTCTATCTTTTATTCGGAGGCTTCGAATAAATCTTTCCACAACTACTGCCAACTCTAATAAACGCGAACCATCGAGTAATGAATAAAAATTTTTTTATTTTTTATTCGTTATTCGAAATTTTTATTTAGATGAAAATTTTGCCCAACTCTGCCGTACAGTTAGTGTTAACTTTCATGAAAATTTGCGCCGATATCGGAAAATAATTTTCATTAGTTGCGACAATGTGCCATTTCTAAGTTATGTTCTGCGTGTTCTGCTATGTATCTAATAGGTCCTAATTTTTAGAAATCTATATCCTAACTTAGAAATAGACGAATTTACTATGGCACATTGTTGCAACTACTGAAAATTATTTTCCGCTATCCGATACTTAATAATTAGGTAATCAAAGTAGCATTGCCTCCGCAATTTTCGAGGTAAATTTCACGCGAATAAAGGAAGGGAGGACCGGCTTCCTGGCGTGCGACAAGGGGTCGGGTCTGGTCGGGTTGGATCGGGTTTGTTTGCGAAGTCCGCTGCACGTGCTGCGTCGAATGCGTTTGCTCCTGATGGGATGCGCGACACGCGACGTCCACAGAGATTCGAAAAATCGACCGTAAGCCAAAGAACGATCACTTTTCGACGTACGCGCGCGCGCGTTCTCACGGAAGAGGGGGAAAATGGAAAAGTTGTCAAGTATAGACGTGAAAACGGTGGTTGACCGTCGGCTATTGGTATCGATCGATGGAGACTCGAAAGAAAAGAACTAAGAAAAAGAACTAAGGGGAACCGGGAACCAGGAAGCGGGAGGAACGATAGCGACGGGTAACGCGAACGGACTTAACGAGGCAGGAAAGAAGAGTAAGAACGATGGACGGGTCCCGGCGGCATCTTTCTTGTCATGCCAAGTACTTTACCGTCCCGTTCCGTCGGAGAGGATACGCTCGGGAATGGAGATATCATCTCCGGACGGACGATAGTCAACGGGACTCGGAGAATGGCGGGCAATGGCGGGCAGTAAATTCGCGCGCAACAAACTACCTCGTCCGATTCGAAAGTCGCGATAACGTCGAACCTTTCTCTCCCCGCGCCCCTTCGCCACCGTCGTTCGATTCGCTTCTTTCCTTATCGTCGTTCGTTTTTTAGTCCTGGCGAAACTCGCGTTCGAAAGCTTACGAAATTTCACGAACGCTTCACCGACGCGACGCGACGAGCGACTCTTCCATTTTGTCTCTCCATGCGTGAACTTTGACGATCGCGGGGATGTCACGTGGCGTCCACGACACGTCCGACCGAGAAGCTCGCTGGAAGATTGAAGACAGAAGACGAATCGACGATAACAAGGACCCCTTCAAGGGATTAGATTGTTCTACTTCCACATTCATTTTACTACATGCAACGATTTTATTTATACACATATACAGGGCGTCCCACTTAAGTTGAGATTGTAAAAAATCTCGAAGACATGTGATTTAAAAAAAAAAACAAACTGACACGTGTCCTTTAGTGTTTCGAGTGGGGAGTCCGATGGTACTCCTAGTTTTTTAATGCGTGAACGTTTTCAAGGTTATTTCAAGGTCATTTGGTCTTTTTTTATCATAAATCCATACGTTTTATGTCGAAATCATATTCTACGTAATAGATGCACAACGTTTGTTTGAATCATTTTTTTGTAAGGTCAATATTTCTTAAGATATTTAGCTGATTTTTCATGTTTATGTCAAGGATAATTTTGTTTTTCTATTAACATGGCAACGTTACTTTCTTCTGGAAGGTTTCTTATTTCATAAAAACATTTTTCATTACAAGAAAATGTTTCAAACAAAAGGTGTGCATTTTGGTGCATATGTTAGGTAGCTGGTTACAAAGGCAATGAGACCAGCCGCTATTTTCTGAGGGCTATATGTATGTAGAGCCTTAGAGAGAGACGGAAAACACGTTTTCAGCGGGGGGAACCGGACACGGAAAAAGGTCCGTTTTCGCCAACGGAAAACTACCGGGCCCGAGAAAACCCAGGAAATTAGGTATCGGCTAGTTTGGAGGTATAGGCAGTCCAGCGGCCAGGACGCTACAACCTTATGTACCTTACATGGTACTTACGTACATTACACTATCTTATGCCTACTATCATCCATGGCTCGGCGAAGCTGGGTTTTTGTTCAACGGCTTAGCATAGTCGATGAAACTCGACGCAGAGATCGGCGCGGCTTCCGTTAATCGCGGCGAAATCGGCTCGAACGTTTATTACCGTACGCGTAAACGTGTGCCTCGATGCGAAACGTAGTGTCGCCCGAAAATTTCACATCGACCGACGCGTGTCCAAGCTAAATCCGATTAAACGGACGCGATTCGAAAAAAAAGAGCCCGATGAGCGTTGATCACGAAGCTAACTTTATCCTCTTTGGTCGCCGTAACCGAAGCGGTCTTACCGGTCGCGTTAATGGCTCGTCCGGTATCGAGGATTGCGTTCGATAACGTAGCTTTCAGCACGGGTTCATCAAAGATTGCTAGCGTTATCAAAACGTCATAGCGCGCATTTTTTCCGAGTTCATTTATTATGCGGACGCGATCTCGTTTATACTGAAAACTGTCAGTGTCGTCGATAGAATGGAAGAGAGAACCAGTTACGAATCGAAACGAAATATCGTGAAGGAGGTGTTGGAGTACAGGATGCGATTAACAGAAAATATCGACGGTCGAATAAACGATGCTAGTTCGCGGAAATTTCCGTTCGAGCTGCTCGATGGTCCGCGTTATCGCATTCGTTATGTATCCACGTGTGTAACGACAGCTTTCAATATTTGCGAATGGTGTGCGGATTTTATGCATTCGCAGAGCATTTTCGTCTTCCAAACAGGATAATCGTTGCTTACGTTTTTGCGATGTTTTCACATTTATCGGATCGGATCGGATCTGTCGACGGTAGAAATTTGTTTATAAAAGTACGAATCGGAAAGTTCAAGCGGATAGTCGAAAATTATTCGCCGATCGACAGTTCAGTCGTTACGACGGCAATTATCGGCGGCGATAACCGCGAACGGTGGCACGGAAACAACGACAATCTGGTTCCTAAAATAAAGACAACAGCAAACGATACCTGCGCGTGGTTCGCTTGCATGCATTTCCAAGAACAATGGGGCGTCAGAAACGCGATATCTTCCAACCGGAATGGCAGGAATGCGTCGCAGCAGCAACTTGGATCCTACTGCAGCCAAGTTGCGCTCTCGAGTTACCGGTTCGCGTTGTAACGACGCGATCCGTCTCGTCGCGCCGACGACGGAGCTTCGAGTTCCGAGTTCCGAGTTCCGAGTGTCGAGTGCCGAGTGCGGAATTCGTGCTTCGAATCCTCCTCCTCCTCCTCCTCCCCCCATTCGACCATGGAATCAAGAATAAAACAACAGGATCCCGCCGAGTCTCCGCACCGCGCCAAGCCGAGCCGAGCCGAGTCGAATCGAGTCCCTGGATCGTTAAGGAATATTTATCGCGGACATAAATTGACCGAATAAAGCAATTTAATTCGTTGAATTATTTCGAATCGATACGAGCGTTACAACGGCCGCTATTCGCAGCGATACCCGTTGTTCCATCGGATGCGTCGCGACGCGTTGTAACGCTAATATACGCGTGTATACACTGTGCGCGACGAGCAGCATCGAGACAAAAAAATGAAAAAAAAAAAACAAGAGTTACAATTTGCATCGAATAACGATCCGAATTATTTATTCGCGCACGGTCCATCGTATTTTTACCGCTGCCCGAATTAGAACGACCGTCCCGCTGCGATACCGACGAGAATATTTCACAAATTTTATCGATGGGAACTCTGCGCGTCCGACAGAACTTCTAGCTATACATACATATACAACGTATGTAACGTGCTTGCAACGCGTTCGAGGACTATCTTCTCTCTGCAAATTTTTGACAACTCTCGGTCCCCGAGTAGGCGTTTCGCAGAGAAACGCAAACGCGCGAACACAAACCCGCGATTCTACGATCGATTCACACCGAATCCTATGTTTCGACGCGACGGTTCGCTGTACGCGATATCGTCGAAGAATATGTACCTAAATACAGTAAACGCTCGATTCTTGTCCAACATTCCTGTTTTTCACGGACAACCATCGTGCCCGGACATGCTTTTTGATTTATGACTGCGTCTAGATATCGCGCCGAGCGAGACTTCAATAGAGAGCCGAACGTAGGAGAAGGACAGAATGAAATACGGATCCGCGTAAATATCCCGGCACAGTTTAAAGGCCCGCATGTTCTCACAATGTAATGCCGATTAAAAATGTTTTATACTAAATAGAATTGAAACTACTATATCGTGTTTGGTCTTGTTTTAATCAGAAAAATGCTCCGAAACAAGCCAGTGAAAGTCCCATAAAAAAAATAATGAAAATTAAGAAGTTTGAACATTCGATTCATAGTGTCAATGTAGTGGTGTTCATACCGATATACCCGAGCCTACATCAATGATTGACAAGCGGTGGAGTGGGTAGGCACTGGACAGGGATCGTGCCCACGACCCCGGACAAGAATCGAGCAATTTACTGTAGTACCGTAAACGACGCGTTGAAATCGTAATAACAATAACGCGTTGTACGTGGTAACAACGAACTCGCGCGAAATACCTTCGCGAAGGGCCACCACGGTTAAGCGAATCGCGATTACGATTACTATATGTAGATATTATTAGCAGCGTTATCGCGGTGGGTGTTCGGTCGGCTCGGCGAGATAATCCGACGCGTCGCGCCGGGTGGCAGCGAATCGACCAAAAATCAATATCGCAGTGTCGGACAACGGACAATGCAGACTTCTCTGGAACCTTATCGCGTTCACGTTCGATAAATCGTGTATATTCCCATCTATACATACTTTGTTGGGGCGCGTTGACGGGCTCCGATCTCCGATCGCGTTGCGATGATCGGGAGCATAGCCATCGAACGCGGCCGACCGATGAATGGCTAGGTCATTAAGGTTAATACGTCATGCCTAAGTTCGTAATCCTGATAAAGCGAGATTATAACTCTATGCTCTAACGGAACAGATACATATATGTATTAGTTGAATGGCGGAAGGTAAGCAAAACATAGCGTCGCACAGTGGTCCTTTTCATTGATTTAGCTGGCCAAAATTATTTATAATGTTTAATGATCCCACAACGTTTTCAAATCGCATATAATATCATTTTTTATTTGTTTAAGTATTTTGAAAACATATTTTAATACTTCTTCAATATTTTTTGGTACGTTTTTAAGTAAAAAGCAATATATTGTTGAATTAAACATTAGAAATTAATAATAAGGTACTTACAACTGTTTCTGAAATTTATAAAATAGAATCAGAAGTTGTTGTATCACAATCTTCATCCGAATATTGTTTTGAACCAGATGAATCTTGCTCGGAATCTGAAAGTTGTATTGCGATTTTCTGGTGGTAAAAGCATGGACATGGTTTCACTTGAAAACGGTTTTGTTTTTTTCCTGGGTGTTTTTCTTATTCCACTCAAAAGGGAGTCGGATGTTAATAATAATCTATCGAGTACATCCAAATTGCATATTTCTCTGGAGAACTTTTGGGCATAATTTTGACGATATAAACGAAAACGCTTATTGCGGACTTCGACTGCTTCCTCTGACAGTTGAACGATCGCAAGTGGAGAATGTTTTACTACTATTGCACTATGTATTCAAATTTTGTGCATGGTTGGTGTCATTGGATGCCAACCATATAAATTTACATATAACTTGGCAGTATCAAATGTATATTTTTCTAATTTTTCCACGTTGATTTCATGGCCACTTGATATGATTTCTAAAATTACTGCTAGGCGATACATATATGAGGTTTCTGGATTGGCGAAAACTTTGCTACCGTTCCCATCGTTAGTGTTTCCGAAACCGGGTTTTGGAACGTCTACAAGTAAACCTAATTTCTGCCAAAAAGCTTTTTGTATTCATCTTTGTTGTCATCCAGTGTTTACGTCTGGAATGCGTGCGGGCCCAAAACGCGAGGTCCGCTTGGCGCGGTAAAGAGAATGCTGTAAAAAGAAAGCGGGTAAATTCGGGCAGCTAATTTTTGTTTTACTTTAAGCCCAAACCTTTGACAATTACAACCGCGCTTAAAAAAATGCCCGGACGCACCCTGGTGTACAACATAATTACTCATGAAGTGTTACAATCGTAACAAATATTATTTACATACTAATCATGTTGAAATGTAAATAATTACCAAAAGATATGCAATAAAAAGATACAAAATTGTTGAAAGTATAGTCCATACTTGCTAGCAAAACTTTCGTACTGGAAATAAATGTGTACAACTTACTTGAAACATATTTAAAAAACTGTCTCATCGAATTTTAGCAGCAAGACACGTACTACGAGAATCTTTAACTTTCGATGAAGTATAGCACTTCATGGGTGCCTGAATCATAAAAAAAATATTTGTACATTGTCCCCCATATATTAAACTATGGCAAGCAGCAAAAATTTCACAATTTAGGTAAAATTTATGAAATCGACTTTCAGCTACCGAATGCACCGATTCTCAAATAATATTTGGAACGAGCTCCGCCGACGATGATCCGATAACAATATTTATACCAGTTTCGCCGAGTTTCGACAAGTTTCAGGGAACTTCGACTCGAACCCGATGTCAACGCGGGCAACAGTGTCCCGGAAGTTCCTCGTAACTCCATTACCACGATCGCTACCAACCCTTGACATGGTTTCGCAAAATTATAAATAGACCGCCGCGGGACATTGCGCGACGCAGTAAAATGTTCTGCATCGACTCCAAGAAACAGAAAAGTACGCGAACACGAACGTGGACGTGGTTTTTCAATTTTTCAGTTTTTCAGTTAAGCGAGCCGAGGGTTTCTCGTTTGCTTCGCTCGCGAGCTTAAAACTCGCGCGAAAATAACCAGTGACCGAACAATATCGTAGCGCGCGGGCTTTTCAATGGAAGAACGGTGCCAATAGGTTTCGGGTCGACGAGCCGGCGAGTTGGGTAAGCGAGTCGATCGCAAAGAACGTGGCACGAGCATGGGCACAGGAGGAGATTCGATCCGTTGCGACGCCGACGCCGACGCCGACGCCGACGCCGACGAATCATCTCGCGCGAAAGGCGCGAACAAGGCCCCTATCTCTTGGAGCCGAGTGCCAAGAACCGAGAGAACCGAGAGAACCGAGAGAACCGAGCGAACCGAGAACCTCGCTATCGCGCTTACGTACGCTCGAGACCACGGTCTCGACTTTCATGAACCCGAGCACTCTCCGGAGCGTTAACTTTTTCGTCTTAACTTTCCGCGTAAGTTCTCTCGCGACTTACCGCGGACAAGCCACCCTCTCTCGAAACTTTGTTCGGCCGCGCTTGCTTTCTACTTGTCCCTTTGTGCTCGCGACCTCGTTGCGTCTCGTCCTTTCCCCGTTTCGTCGTTTCGTCGTTTCGTCTGTACCGCTTACGAGGCTTGGTTCCGATATCAACCGAGCATCCTCCGATTTCAATGAAATTCACCGAAACCGCGAGCATCCGGTCGGAGCTTTCAAACGGAAGAAAATCGTGATCGACATTCGATTGTTGACACGGGGCCCTGTCGCGTCGATGCAGCAAATTTCATCGGGATCTTGTTAGCTTTGAAATTTGGGGCGCGGGTGGCTGCGCGTATTCGACGAACGCAAGGCGTGCGACCGTGCGAGTCCGTCAACGCGTACTCATGACGACAAAGAACGCGTTTCATTTTTGCGTATCGATCGCGTAGAATGGAAACGCGACGAGCGAAAAGAGAATAGCGAAAAGCGAAAGGCGAAGAATGGCGAGTGTTCAAAGCGGAAACCGGAACACGGTGCGGCGTTGTTCTGTCGGGTGAATTTTCAATGGCCGGCGGAGCTTTGAAGTCGCGACGGCCGCTGTTTAATGTAAAAACATTTGGCAACGCTCTCCTTTCGGCGCGCGTTCACGTATTACATACATACACCGGCAATCGCAATTTCCCCGCATCCGCTATCATATAGAACGTACAAGATACGCCGGAGACGACCGCGCTCGATTCGGACGCATCCACTTCGTTAAATCGGACGGGATTGCGTATAGCGGAGCGCACGAAACCGTACGCCGCTGCTGCTGCTGCTGCTGCTTTTGCATTATGCATCACCTGCGTGAACGCGAACGCCCGCTTTCACGCAGCGTCGCAGCAAGCGAGTTGCGAGAACCTGCGCGAACCTGCGAGAACCTGCGAGAACCTGCGAGAACCTGCGAGAACCTGCGAGAACCTGCGAGAATCCACGAGAGAAGGCCGTCCGGGGAGTTGCGACTTGGCCGTTGCGTCTAGTCTGTTCGAAACAGCAGTTAGGTCCGTTACACACAGCAGTTTTCTAACGTGCGGCGACCGTGCTTCGACCTTGCTTCGACCTTGCTTCGACTGATATTCGATTATGTATGTACTAATGAGACACCATTGAAAATTGCTGTGCCATTCTTAAAAATATTGTTCGTATTTAATAAACTACTAGACATTTACATATTACATGAGGTATTCTATCAGTTTCATATGCAAAAAATGAAAAAAACGGTTCGTTACTCCCGTAGTATTTTTTGACTCCAAACCCTCTCTGCTGTGTGTGTGTGTGTTTGTGTGAAAATCGAAGGAGTGGGGTGGCGGGAGTAGGGGTGCGGCAAGCGTGTAAAGTAAATGTGTATACTTCCCGAGATTTCAGTATTCGGCAGCTCGAATTTGTCATGTTTCACTGATTATAACTCGATAACTGTCTATTATTGAGCTTTGTGCCCATTACATCTTTTGTTCGGTAGATCATAAGCTAAAACATATGAAAAATCCAACTGATTTTACCGGGATAGATTTTCTATATGATTGGTGCGAGGTTCTTTTGGAATGACCCCCATCCCTAAAACATATCCATGTTAAAACGGATGTGAGTAGCGGATCCGTTCAAACAACGATCGCGAATTTCGAGAATCAAATAGACTCGCGGACTCTTCGGGGAAAAACTTTCAAAGGTGAAAGCTCGATTTTCCTCAAGAACCGACCTTCCTCCATTTCCGCATCGACTTATGCGCGATAAAGACGAATCGTTATCGTCGCGATCGTTATTCCGCTTTCTCATCACGGCTCGCCCCGTTTTGTCGGACGCAGAGCCCGTGCTATTGGATCGGATGCTACGTCACGACGCGACACTACGACGCGATACGATGAGATGCGGCTCGCAACTACTCGAAGCTCGTGGCTCCACGAGCTGCACACGTACGGAACATTAATCTTTGCCGGTGTTTATCCGTCTTCTGTTTAATTTCCTCTTTTCGACGTGCCCATTTCCTCGCGAGAACGAGGGACGTCGCGTCGCGTCGCGTCGGTCGTGCAGCCATGGTTTTCGATGGTTTCGCGCGCCAGAAACACGTCGAAGCATCGGAAATACGAATCCGGAAGCTTCGCGAATCGAATACCTCGATCAATTTTTCCTTAGACGGGCGCAAAACCTAAACTACCCTAACGATTTCATAACACGCAAAACCCGAGGATTTCGCATCACCGCGTCTGTCAGAACGGTTGGGATCGATTGTTCGAGCAACACCATCGATCACCGACTGCTCGAGACAACGGCAAATACGTATGTATTTTGTTATGAGAAGATTCTTTGTACTTTGTACGGGCGCGGCTGAGAACCAGGAATTCGAAGTCGGATTGAACGGCGCGAGGGAACTTGTGCCGTGTCGAAAGTTTCGTGCTTAAACGCGCGACAGAAACGCGATCGAAGAACGTCTGTCTCGGTTCGCGAAACAGTCTCGCGCGCGCGGCTCTCTTCGAGGGGAATTTTTATCGTCGTTCCTCGCGTCGACGGATCGTCGAGCCACCGTTTTTCTTATTGACCTCGTTTCGCTCGCCCGTTGGCTCGGCAAGACCGTATCTCTGTCTCGGTCGCATCAGCCTAGCAGCTGTTTCTCGGTTACGTCACACCATTATCTAATTGCGAACGCGTTCGTGCCGTCTAATCGCATCGAAATTCCAATCCGTTCCGCGTCTCTCGCGGTATCCCGTTCCCCTACGAGCGAGAGAGCAATCTCTGGCGACCCGTCGCGTCGCGTCGCGTCGCGTCACACGACCGATTCTGAGTAGGCCTCCGCGAACATCTTGTCCATTAGGGACGAGTCAACCATTGTCGCCACGGTCTTTTGGGCCTGCGAACAAATTCCGAAGAGATCCCCGGTTCCAAGTTCGTGGCAACCGACAACTGGCAACTAGAACTAGAACCTTTACCCGGGTACCCGAGTGCCGATGAGATACCCGGGTAGAGAAAAACTACCCGAAAATCTCATGAGGTTTCGCAACTGGTTACAAGAGCTATTATTACCTGAGCCACCGCGCTGTATGCTTTATTTGAATATTCGAATGTCTTCTGCTTCTTGCAATTGATGCAAACAATTTTTTTTTTTGTATTAATTTATTTAAGGTCGCATCAACATCCCAGGTTATTAGCGACCGCGTTACATTGCATTACATTACATTATGTTACATTGTGTGCGATTATGGGTACATTTATATTTTACTCCTCAGATTCATGTATGTGACAAAGCGTACGACATTGTTAATTTTATTCTCATTATTCAGTGCTTCACCGAGACTTCCTGGTATGTTAAATCTACTTCGTTCTATCTGTAAAGAGGGGCATTCAATCAAAAAATGTTTTACTGAACTGGGGATTTTGCAGTGGGGGCACATCTCAGTTTGTTCCTTCGTTATTATGTGTTGGTGTGTTAATTTGCAGTGGCCAATTCTCAGTCGTGTCTTGGTTTCTTCGATGTTTAATATAGCATTGCTGGTTAGCAAATATATTCGTTATGACTTCTGAGATTTTCTGGGGTATTGATTGTATCCATTGGTTGGCAAACAATTTTTATTTTGCATAAAGATCCGCAGTCTATTCGTGAGATACCGGGATACTCGGGTAATTTTTGTTTACCCGAATAGCCGGGTACCCGGGTGATGTTGTTTACCCGAGTGCCCGGGTAATTTTTGTTTGTATCTCACAGGTAACCCGGGTATCTCATAAGTCATAGCTATACTGGCAACCATTGTAGCGCGAAATATGTAAAACCGTAGAACACGAATGAATCAACATCCAAACATCGTTCGACGGAACGTCCAAATGAATTTTCGCTCCCAATTGCGTCAAAGTCCGACTCCAGCGGACGCGCGTCACCGAGAAACATTGTTCGGAGTCGAAGGATCGATTTTGACGGGATGGGGAACGGTCGCGTTAAGGACGACGGATAGTACGATCGGAATGACGGGGGCTGACCGAGCGACGCCGACGCCTGAACCGGTGGAGGATCGGATGTCTGTACAGTTCGTTGTCGAGCGTGCTTTTTACCCATTGTCCGCGCGAGAGGCAACGCGAAAAACTCTTGCGCGACGTTTCACGAGTCGCTAAATCGCCCCGAGTAACGGACGAATTCCCTTTGTTGCCCGGACAATGCTGCAATCGATACAGCAAATCAGGAAAAGACCCGTGGATGCCGGTTTTGTATTCTCCGTCGAACAACATAAATATTAATGCAATTGCGCGGGTGCAATCTATTGAAAAACGTCGTCGTGCCGCGACCGAACAGTTTCGTCCAACGGAATATCTCTATCATCGAAATTCCCAGTACAGCAATTGCGCGCGCGCATAATCGTCGAATCTTCGAAAATCGAATAAATGGAAATTGAAATGTTTAAGCTCCTCTCGGATCTCCTCGGATTCTCTTCGACGAGCGACGCTCGTGTGGACGAGACCGTGCACGGTACGCGCTGGACGATAAAGAAAAGGCTTGAAAAGATTAACGGCGGATAGCGGTAACGCAAGAGGTGAAAAAACAGTCGAGGAAGAACGAGTCGAAAAATTAATAGCCGCGTAGGTACGTATATATATAATTTTTTTTGTTAGAAGAGGCGGCTTACACACGCTGCGAGTGCTACCGCGGACTACGGCGTTGCGTAAAACGAAGGATTATTTTATCGCTCTTCCTTTTTTCGGATTACAAAAGGTTTTCCACCTGTCCTCTTCCCATTTCCGCTCATCTTTCACACTTTCGCTTCAAAGAACCGCGCGCTCGTTCGTAAATGCAGCGAGAGTGCAGCAGCGCGCGCTCTCTCGCTCGAATTTTCCACTATGTATTCGACTCGAGTCAACGTATTACCGCTAGACGAAATCCAGAAATTTCCGACTACATACATACATACTCGTAAACGTTTGAACGTTATTTTCGCGCGGCTGCGTACAATTTCGCAGTCGATACGGATCGAAACGCGAATCGACGAACCTGCGACCAGCATCGAAAACCGAGCGCTACACTGAAATCGAAATCGAAGCCAGAGCTGAAACTGAAACTGAAACTGAAACTGCAACTGCAACGGCAACGGTAACGGTAACGGCGTCGAGTCATCCTTAACAAGTATTCCACAGTGTCCGCTTTCCTTTGACGGGAGAGCCGGCCCGAATAAGTGGTAATTGCACGCTTCGCTGACAGAGAAAAGAATTTTCCTCCGTCGAGACTCGAGGATTTGATTTCATTTAGGAGCGACGAGATTCTGGCCGAGCGGAGCGCACAGACAACAAAAGGAATAACTGCGCCCGCGCCGGGCCGGGTCGGGCCGGCCCGCGTACGATTTAAGATCGCTTCGTAAACCTTTCGTGGCCGCTGGTTGACGCGAAACCCTCGTTTCGTGAGAAGCGATCGTATTAAAAATTGAATAAACACCCCCCCATGACGCATCCGGACTTCCGAACGCTTCGGCGAATCCGAAACGCGATACGCGATACGGGATGTGACACGACGGATCGCGTTTCCGATAAACCCCGACGATAACGTTGTTTATTTATTTCGAACAGGATGCGGACGAGTCAACTTCTTCGATCGTTCGTAGCGAAGTATCGCCAAACAAAGTCCAGGAAAATTAAATGAGAAAGTTTATCGGGGTAGTAAGTATTCGACCCGTTCGAAAGCACGATACGCAATTCGATCAGACACGGTTAGCTGCAGTCGATGGTCGGCCGAGCAAACTTTTAAACGGCGCGTCCGAAAAATTTGTGTCAGGCCGCTTTCCAGAAATTCGTCTCGGGAACGACAGGAAACGGAAGCAAGAGGGCTTTGAATGCGGCTCGATTTTGCCCCGTGAGTCGCGTCATCGGAAAACGATCGTTTGTTTCCTCTTCCCTGGTTCCAGTTTCCAGACGACGCAGGGTCTCCTTTCGCGGATACAGCCTAACCCAGAACAGGAGTGCGACGGTACGCAATTCGATGCGATTAGACGCGATAAATCAATCGGATCGAGTTGACCGGATCGTGCGCGCATACCGTAGGTCTGGTCAGAGTAGTCGGATGAGGAGAGGGAGCACGAACCGAGGGGAAACGTAACCCTCTCTCTGCCGGTACCGGATTAGTCACGTGACGTTGCGACACATGCCCGATAGAAACGAAACGCGTCACGTGACTGGGCCGCGGCAGAAGCGCGAGGAAGAGCGTCGTAGAAGGGGAAGGTAGAGTGGGGGGACCAGTGTAAATCTGGCGACACTGGGTCTGTGGCTGAAAGGCGTTTTCTACGTTTAGGTTTCCATCCGCCTTCGAACGAACAACAAAATCTCGATAACCTCTAATCAGGCAAATATGGCGCAGCCTCGCGACAAGGCTTCGCTTCCGGTCGCGGTTGCGGAATATTTCCAATATTTTATTCGTTCCGTCCAGAACGTTTCGGAATCGAAGCACGAAACGGTGCAACATCCCCGTATACATAGAGCAATCCGCTCATCGCACGCGTGCCACCGCATTGTTCTATTACATCTGTAGCCTGTATTCGATAGGACGAGCCGATTGTACGGCTGCCGTTCGATAGTCGCCGCCGGAACGAAAGGGTTCAACGTAAACGCGAACCAAGCGCTCGGGGCGCTAGCAAACTTCTTTAATAACGAGTTTCGAGAGTTTCCCTCCAAGTGGAAAGGAATAGCGGGGCGGCATACACCGGCATGATTTATACTAACGCGCGCAACGGAACGGGACCGCGAGTTATTTAAAAGAGCGAAACGATAAATCCCGAAACTGCTGGGTCTGGTTGGCTCTGGTTGGCTCTGGTTGGCTCTGGTCGGCTCTGGTCTGCTCTGGTTGGCTCTGGCCGGCTCTGCACGGCTCTGCACGGCTCTCGTGCCGCTGCTCGTATCTCGTATCGTCGCGGAGCGAAGCCCCGCGTAGATCTACGCGTCCAACTATTCGCTGCAGTCATAATGGCTTTCGTGGCGTGGTATATCCGCGTATCCCGACGCGACGCGACGCGACGCGACGCCCGACGTGATGCTCGTCGCGCGGTGTCGCAAAACTTTTCACATTTTCTTTCTTCGGCCGCGACCGTCTTTTATCTCGGCCATCCGTCTTGGCGTCTCGGCGTCTGCGTCTGGCCGCTTTGGTCGCGAGAAAACCGGTGACGGTGCGACTCGATTCGATTCGGCGGAGCTTTTAGGCACCGACTAGAGCGACCCTGCGATCCCGATGGATCCCGTTCCGGACGGTTTCCGCTCGAATCGGCTCGAATTCAGCACGAATTGAGGGGAAAAGTTACCCTCTCTCTGCTAGAATCGGATTAGTCACGGTGACTTTGTGACACATGCACGACAGAGACAAAACGCGTCACGTGACCGGACCGCGGCAGAAGCGTGGGGAATAGCCTCGTAGAATAGCACGGAAGAGCGAGGAGACAAGTCTTTATCTGGCCACTCTGATTACGCCTTATTTTTTACTCTTGCATATTTTTCATCGGTAGACGAATGTGCGCGCCTTTCCCTTTCGGACAGCTCGCGAGCATGTTAGAAAAGAACCCAGAGGTCCGAGAAGAAGAACGTAGGAGGCGACAGATGGGCAATACACCCGTTATGTAAAACATGGCGACTCTGAATGTTTATACCAGTGCGACTGTTGCGCATGATTGCTTGGCGCTACTACTAGCTGCCGGAAGGGTAAACACGGGCGAGGACGTCACAGAAAAACACGTCAGAAAAACGCGAAGTCCGCGAGACAACATTCGGGGCACAACAACCGAAGAACGACGGTTTGGTCGATGTCAGAATATAGATATCGCAGGCGTTTCCAGCAACGTTTATTCAGAAAAATTGTTAATTTGCGAGGAACGCGACGAATGCCCGATAAAATAAAACGAGTGTTATTCAATTCGAATTTCGACGAATCGATAACTTCTCGGTGAGCGTTTACGTTTTAAAACCTTACCCTTAAGCAATTCCGTAGAGTACGGGATTACGCGTAGGTATACGCGCAAGCACTGGATAAGGAAGACGGCAACGCGACGACAACACGACGGAATGACGAAACGGGACAGAGGAAAATCGTTCGCGAGAATACGATTGACGGGTGTCGCGAAACAAGCCGGCTACGAAACCGTGTTTTTACCGATCGTAAAATGACTGGGAGCCCGATTTTCGTCCGTCGTAACCCGTGAGCGACGCTTATGCGAATGCTTACGTTTACGCGAACGAGCATCGGCACAGGGGGAGAGGGAAGAGGGGGGGCATTTCCGAGATGCAACGGCAGCAGCTCTCGCTAACAAGCGGATCGGTTTTAATGGTTCTATACGCTGACGGATGTTTAAACGAGCACTAAATGCAACCGCGGATAGGAATGCGGTACAACGCGGATTTCCCCGAGAAACCGATTTAAAAATAGTAATAGGGGAGAGTGGGGGAATTTCGAGTACCTAAGGGAAAAATTAAGTGAAACGAAGTATTAGAAAAGTAATCATTTGTTGATTGCTTATATTCAAAGACAAATTATGTGTTTATATATTTCTATAATCGACGTTGATAGTATTTCGAAATAACAGCGAGCGGTTCCCCCACTCTTCCCTACATATAGTCTACGACTCGCGGACGAAGAAACGACAAAATCCGTGCAGGAAATTTCATTTTATGGAGCGTCCTCTTAGGGTCTAAGAAAAATGAGTCGTCCGTTTCCTATCCTCGTACGACGCGACGGTCCGCTGTACTACCGGCATAGAGCGTCCATTGGTCGAGTAATTTTTCTAATTTTACGATCGTAACGTTTAACCGTCGCTATGTCGGTGGCATATCGCGAGAGTGAGAACCGACAAACGTTGTCTCCGATAAAACGTACGAGCCATGAGCCGTCGCCACCTTGCTAAAAACGATGGTTCTTCTGGCAATCTTAACGCTATATCGTTTCGCTTTATCGCTGGAGAGGAAACGAAGAAGCGAGGACGAGAGCGAGGAAGATGAGGACAGGGCGAGGAGACGGAGGAGGAAGAGAAGAAGGAAGAGGAGGGCGAAGAGAGAAGGACGAGGACTCGAACGAGCGCAGCGGGATCTCGCTCTCGCACAGATATTCCGGACTGCACGCGTGTCAGCTACGATAAGTTAATTAACGGACTGCCGCGAATCGGATTAATGCGTCTCGCAGCCGCGCAATACCAACAAATCTTGGTTAAACTCGGTATCTTAATGGCTTTAAGATGTCAGAGCCGGTGCGCGCGCGGCCGGGGTTCGAGGTTTTCTTACCCGAGACTGCTCATTGCTGCTGCGTTACGTTTGATACGTCATAAAGGCTCGAAACTACGAGTTTCTGCATGCCGAGCCACCGCAGCGGAACGAGGTCATACGTTGCAAGTTTCTCCGGCCGGATTTGCTCGTTTCCTCGACGAGTCGACGAGTCACCGGATTGTCCTTTTCAGCCGCGAAAAAATTCCTGATAAAAGTTGACCGAGTTCAGTCAAATCGCCGAAAACCACGCCCCTTATCCCCGTTCCCCGTCCATCGTCCATCATCCATCGTCGAACGAGCCCATTCGATTGTCACGTCACGGCGCGAGGCCCATGTTCTTAGCGATCGATCCACCATTTTTTTATCGGTTCGCAACTATTGTTACGATTTTTCGGGCATTTCCGGTAGCCAGGTAAAAAAAATTTTTGGAACAAAATTAATTAGTTTCTTTCTTTCGAGAGATCAATATCAACAACTCAAGCCTGCCTTACTCTGAAGACCTTACCGTTAAGGTCATGTCAAGATCATAGTACACTAACTCGTTGAACTCGTCTTTACATAAGCTATAATATCTCTGATTGTACGGAAGTACGCCGCATTTCACATACTTTCACTTTCGAGATATTGCCGTTTAAAGTTTTGATCACTAATTTTTCGAATAGAACATCGGTTAAATTGCATTATTTTTTTGAGCCTTTCAAGTTTGTTTTTATGACGTTTTTTCTGGTAAATACGCAAGTCCTATACTCCAAAGCTCAATTTATGCACAAAATCAAAATTTTTGAAATCGTGACATGCGGCAATTTTCCTTACAACCACAGATATTATGTACTAAAAAATATGTAGCGCCATTTTAAAAAATGCAGGTGACCTCCATTTTTCATGAACTCTATTTTGCCGACTAAAAACTAATTAATTCTGTCCGAAACTTTTTTTTATCTGACGACCGGAGGTGCCCGAAAGATGGTGGCGACAGCAACGTGGGACACCCTGTATATGTATGAATACACAGAATTTTGTTGCTTCGTTTTACGAAATTACGCAGCCAGAAATTCTACGTTTCTTTGGCACTTGTTCGACCATATTAATTTGTCTAGAAGTTAGTATATTACATGCCGGTGGCAAGTGGCAAGGTCGATCTCGCTTCGGCGTATCGTCGCGTCGAGGTTTAATGGTTTAATCGTCCAACGGCGAAGCTGAGTTTTCGATGAATTAATATCGTTATATCCGAAAGGAAATTATTCGACGATAAAGTTTACAGCAACGAGATACAACCTTGCGGAAAGATTAGTTTCAAGAGTGTAGCTAATATAGTTTATCGTGGGCCGGATGGAGACGATCCACTTCAATCTTTTGGTCGACTTTCGAATATCCTGTTATCCGACCGTCTAACTCCTTGCGCGCAATATCGTGCAACGAATACAGTCTGAAGCGAATTTAACACGCAATCTTCAGTTGCTCGGTCGGATCGCAACAAATATCAAAATCCGCCCTTTCCTCCTGACGAATTGAAGTAGGACAAGCGTTGAACAGGTTAGGAAAAAATCCGTCGTTGGTAGAATTCATGGAAACCAAAATAGAGATAAAAATGCACGAGTTTCTCGGCTCGAGAAATCATAGCCCGGCGTAGAGGTATTAAATGAAATAAGCCGGAACGAAGTACATAAATATACGACGACTAAAAACAGTAAGATAAACGTACCGATCGTCCATTAGGAGGTGACAGTGATTTCGACAGTGGGGGGATCTGCGAGACCCCACTCTTGACGATAGGCTGCGGATTCCACTGATACGCTTAGGTTTGGCGGGATCGGTCGACATAGGTGCCCAGCGTCACTACATCGCTCTGTTCCAATCACGCTAATACGCGCATTTGCTGTCTTCGTCAAGCGATTCGGCCAATAGCGGAAGACGTGTAGCGCGGAGTAGGGATATCACGTGGTCCAATCGGTACGGACAACCGGTACGGAATAATAGCGAGTATATACCCCATAGTAATAGCCCATAGCATAAAACCCAATATTACAAACACATCTTCGAGTGACGGAGCAAGAGTATTTTACCTCGCGAAATTCAGTGGTTAGCACGATATCGGGGAGCGAAGCATCCGAGAACAAAGCAGCCCCGATACAAGATAGAATCTATCCCTTTCTGGCTTCCCGATTTTCTGGAACGGCGCCTTCCCCCTTACGACTGCGATTTTACAGAGCACCTAACGAGCCTTTCTTCTCTCGGTTTCGCGTTACACTTTTTTCCCTATTGCGGACAAGAAACTTCCAAACGAATCGAGCTACCGGCGCGCCTCGCTGCACCCGCCCGATCCTTACAACATGAATTCTTTTATTTTCCTCGTAAATTGATTCACGGCGCTACCCCATCTTTGTTCGCCCTTCCCGCTCAGTTCCTTGCCTGTAGGTAAGCTGCAAAGTTTCGTCGCGCTTGAGTTATAGTCCTGAATCACCGACGCCGACACCACCGCCGCGCCGTCGACGACGACGACGACGACGACAACGACGACGACAACGACGACGACAACGACGACTGCAGCCAAGAATTTTCTTTCCACTTTTCCTCTATCCTCTATACTCTATACTCTATACTCTGCGGAATCTATGCGGAATCCGGCCTTCCACGCCGACGCATATGTATTCTCCGAAATCGAAAGATCAACTCTCGGCTGAGCTCAGGAAAGCTAGAGCCAGCGAAATCGGAGCTCGCGGCGTTATCGGCCGGATGTTTCGCTGCCGGGGAAACTTGCATCGGCGAAACGCGCGCGCGCTACCGACTTCGACTCGAATGATTCGCGGAGAGAGCCGCCGAGTCGCTTAAAAGTTAAAAATAAGCGTGACGACCGATGCGAAAATACTTTTGCACTTCGCTCAGCCGTGCAATTCGATGATCGCGTCGACCATAATATTTTCACTGGGAATTCTTCAAAGAAACGCGCGCCTTTCTACATGTTGAATCGCGTTCGTTACGCGGGCACAGTTGGACACGAAACCCGAGACCTCGGATTCGAGATTCGAGGTTAAAACGAACGCGACGCGATTCCGAGACACCCGCGGAAACCACGAATTACTACCGTAAAGCTGTAACGAGCGCGCCGTAACCGACATAATTACGAAACGAGGAAGGCGTGATGGTAATACCGATTGCGCGCGACCTACCGCCCGTGCCTGTGCGTCTCTACATGCCTATGCGCCTATGCGTCTGTGTCTGCCTCGGAAATACGCCTCGGGAATATCTTGTCGGCCACGACACGCGAGTTCGATCTTCCCCGTAGCGCATAAACCGAGGAATAATCGGCAGTTTGAAAATCATGCACAGATTCAGAATAACTAATTGTAAGTCATTTTCCCAGAGTCCCCTTAACTTCGGGGCCACCGTACGTATGAAAGCAGAATACGTTTATCACGAGCGAGACTTGTAGTAAACATACTAAGGTCCTTCAATGGTATTGAATGTTTTCAAACATCCTGTAGCCGATTACGCTGCGATTTATTTACTAACAGTATGTTTCCAAACGCGATTCAGTTATGTCTTATTCAATGATTGAAAGGTGTGATATGATAACGGTTTACTGTGAATGTGGACAAAATGCAAGTGCATATCCGATTGGTTTATGGGGAAAGGTACCTTGAGCGAAACACTCCTTCTTGGCAGACTTTTACTAATATCTACAACTTGTTTAGAAATACTACAAGTGTAGATGTGAGAAAGAGTAAACCCAAGAAAACCAAGACTAATGAAGACAATGAACTTAATATTTGAATACGGAAATTCAAAGTAGCGTAATACGAATTCTGGACAGACATGAATTTCATTCGTTTCATATATTGCTACATCAGGAATTACGCGGAAGTGATTTTCAAAATCGAAATTATTTTTGTCCGTGACCTTCAATGACCTTGAATAATTATAGTCACTGAATTCGTAATGAAAGGAATGTAGGTGTAGGTGTTTAAAAAAAGGTGGTTCCATTGATATCCATTGATATCTCTAAAAAAAAATGACTCTAACAAAAAATTTTTTGGTATCGTGTGAGCCCCATTTTACCATTCTACTTTGTTCCGAAAACATGTAATGCAATGCAAAAATTACTTCAAATGACCCCAGGAACCTCCCCTTTCAAGGAAGTAAAACATTTTTGGGACATCTTGTATATGGTCTAAGCCCGAGGCAGTGTCGCCATGTCAAGGCTTGTTCCCCCACTCTAATTTCCCCTTCTATGTAGCGCACTGACAGAGAGAGAGTAACTTTACCCCTCAATTCGTGCTCCCTCCCCTCATCTGGCTCTGCTGACAGGGACCTTCTTGTCATCTCACCACAATACGTCCTGATGCAAAATGAATTTTCGTCTTTTTATGATTATGATACATATGCTGGATAAAAACGATATACATACAAGCAATCGTGATGTTGATTGCGAAGTCGGACTTTGTTTGCGACCATGCATTGAAATATACTACACAAGATTAAATTACTTAGTTTGGAGGTCTGGAACGTCGCGTCACGACGCGTCGCGCGACGGCCGTGCACGGGGACGTACGGTGTACGTCCGTCGGGTCGTCAGGGTTAAATCGAGGGCAGCACGCGGCGCGGGTTTGGGTGACCCACCAGCATGTCCTTCGAAACGCGCCGGACGAAGCAAGATTAATTACTTGTTCGCCGCGGGGTCGCGATTGCTACGCAAAAGAAACGAAATTGTGATTTATGCGTCCCGTTTCGAGAGGGCGGCCCGGCGCGGCGCGACGAGACGCAACGAGACGAAACGAGACGAGCAGCGACGCCGCGATATCCTTTTAAGGATTTGCTCCAATCGGGACAGCGTTTTAAGGCCGTTTACTTTCTCGACCGTAGGGCGAACCGCACCCGAGCAAACACTCGCGTACGCAAAGTTCGCTCGCGGGAAATTAAGTGAAGGCCGTGGACGTAAACGAGAAGATTGAATTTTTCGAGCGAAATTACCCGCTCCTTTCAATTAGCAACTAAATTTGGATCGTGACTTAATTATGTAACCGCGTCGGGACCGTTGCCGCAGATAAATTTACATTCGAAGGAAGCAGGAACGACGCGCGACCGCGTTCTCTAAAGCGGTTCCTTCCGAGAGAAATCGACCGTTCGACTTACAATTGGAAATATTTTTAATCGTATTCGTCATTTCGATATTTTAATCTCGAATGAACGAGTTACCGGAACCGGTAACGTCGAAAAATGAAAACATTGGCGAGATATTTTGAACAATATTTCGGTTCGATGTGCAAAACTTCGTGAAAATCACGATCTGCTGAAGAGATGAGGGGAATAAAGGGAATGCAGTTTCACCTTCTCCCTAACAGTGCCGGATTAGTCACGTGGCATTGTGCCATATGCACGACAGATACGGAACGCGTCACGTGACCGGGCCGTAGCGGAAGCGTGGGGGAATAGCGTCGTAGTAGGAGAAGGTATGGTGGGGGGACAAGTCTGAATCTGGCAATTTCTTGTTCTTATCCGAATTTCCGGACCCTCTACAAAGGGGGAAAAGGGAACGATACGATTTACAGAAATTGCGTATATACCGAAGGGGCAATTAAAATTAGGATGTACCGTACGATCGAAGCGAATTTTCTTTGGAGCTCGTGAGTTCCAAATATGTATGACCGATGAAAATGGAAAAAAAACGTAGCGAAAGACTCACCGATGGCGCAACAGAGGACGAGCAGCGCGGCCAGTCCGGACGCTCTCATGTTGTCCAGTCCTTTCCGGGATGGCACTCGCGACGGAACTAAATACGGTATTTTCCGCGTCACCTCATAACACGAAACAACAACACGGAACAGAGGTCGTCTCGCGAACGCACCGCGCGACCTCCTATCTGACTCGTCTTTCACCGAACCGTCATCCTACATGGCTGCGGGACTACCAGTCGACAATTCACTTTTTTCCCATCGTCGAGAGACAGCCGATTCCGACGATTTTCCGGCGAAGGAAATGCGAAGAGCAATTAGGTTTTCGAGACACGTGCTTCGCGCGTTTCTTCCGTCTCGGAAGAGCTTCTTGAGAGAGCTCTTCGCCTCGACGCCTCGTCGAGCTCGCGTTTCTCGTTTCTCCGACACCTCGTCGCGACTTATCGTCCCGCGACGTTCGCGATTCCTCTGATTTTCCTCTATCCGTCTGCCGCCATCCGACCCTTTTGCAACTCGGCAACTCGCGTTTTCCGTTTCGAAACTCGTCCCTTTCTTCCGGTCGAGTCGCTCCTCTATCTCTACTCGAACAGGACTTGCTCCGCGGGCCAGGTAATTAATGGACCGGTCGATCGATAATTGCTTTTCCAAGCCAGTGCTTCTTTTCCTTGAACTTTCCCCGAGATCTATCGTCTCCCTGCCGATTGAAACTTTGTTATCGGGAGAAATTGCACGAGCTCCGCGTAATCTCCGACTCGGCTGGGCCCCCGTTAATTAAACGATTCCGATCGGGGTTTTTTCGAGAGAGATAGAGAGACACACACACAGAGAGAGAGAGAGAGCGTAACTCGATCTTCCGGCTCGTACGACGCACAATTGCGACGGAAAATTCAAAGCGGAAGCTCGCCGCGCGGTGTCCGCGTTCAGGAAACTGATTAGGGGACACGGGGACACGATGAAATCAGCGCGCACCGATCGCACGCCGCATCCTCTACGACCGAGGTAATTAAGGAAATCGATAATCGACGATTCTCGCCAGGTCTCCCTCTCCGCTGGCACGGCTCCTCTTCTGCTGGGTCTTGGCTCTCCTCGTTTGCTCCGTTCCTCCGTCCGGTCTCCCCAGCTAGCGGCCAGTTAGGTCGTTACCGTCTAACAGAATCGAGCAACACTCCGGATCAGCGTAGTCCACGAACCGTTGTCTTATCGCGATAGATTCTTTGTCGATTTCGGAGCAGAGATTGCGGGTGCCTCTCAATGTTCGTCCTAGCTACCTTCTTTCCGAGGTTGACCCCTAACCGAACGTGAATTACGACGTATTCTAATTCTAATCGTTCCGGAATATTCGACGAAAGAAGAGCGCCGGCGGACAATCGGACGTTGCCGAACTATCCCCGTTGCGCGGTGGCAATGGATGAGGAGCGGGCACACGCGACGCGACGCTTCTTGAATCGCAGAGCCGCGGCTGTCCGGTTACGTCGCGTCGATAGAGTGTTTCGATAAATTAGCTATCTTAATTGCGATCCGATCGGGCCATGTTCCGTCAAACCAAACAAAAGTTACACAAGCCATTATCGGTGCCGGTACCGTCACCGTCCGGATACTCGCGCCTGCTCCCTTATCGATCACGCGTCAGTTTTACCAACCGGTAGTCTTTCCGCGAGAAACCGGAAACGCGTTCGACGAACGATTGTCGAACGTCGAGCAGCTTTTCTCTAAGAACTAGGGCTGTGCGGCATCCCGAAAGTTTGTCCGACCAATAAATATTTTCAGGCACCCGAGGACTTTTGAACCCGAAACTCAATCGGGACTGGATGCTCGCTCGGGACCCGATATTTGCTTCGAAACATAATTTCTCGAACTGATCTTTTATTTTGAGAGCATTTTAGTTTCTCACCGCTCATTTTCTGCAATAATGAATCAAATCGCAATGAATGAATGAATGACGAATCGTTATTGCAACCAATGAGCGGTGAGAAAATAAAATGCTATCAAATTAAAAGAATCGTTTGAGAAATTATATTCCGGAACCAGAGTTGGGCAAAATTTTCATCTAAATAAAAATTTCGTATAACGAATAAAAAATAAAAAAATTTTTATTCATTCTTCGATGGTTTGCGTTTATTAGAGTTGGCAGTAGAAAGATTTATTCGAAGTCTCCGAATAAAAGATACAGATAAAAGATGAAAAAATTATTCGAAGTTCGAATAAAGCCACTTCGTATAAAAAAAATTATCTTTATTCGTCGGATAAAAATACTTTTTATATTCGAACCATCGAATAATGAATAAAAATTCTTTTATCTTTTATTCGTTGTTCGAAATTTTTATTTAGATGAAAATTTTGCCCAACTCTGTCCGGAAGAAACACCGGGTCCCGGACCAATATCTGATCCGGATAGAGTCTCGGGACCTGAAATTCTAAGGTGACCGAGGAAATTTATGGCTCGGACAAACTTGCGGGATCCCGCCCGACCTGACCCGAGGCTCTGGTACCCGAAATTTCGGAATCCCGCATACCCCTACTAAATACGACGTCGACGGACGAGCCACGGTTGCGGGTAGTCGCGGCGTATAAGATCGGCACGTGTCGACCGATGAATCGCGTTCGTCAAAAAAGAATGTCATTACGTTGCACCGGTCTAGTTTCGATGACGAGGCGAGATCGAATTGCCATGGCCCTCGACCGTCCCGTCGCGTCGGTCGTGCGGAATTTCTCGTCGGGTCGCTCGTCCATTTGCCTTCCCGGCGTATATCTATGGTATCTAAGGTATTTACAATTTGTCGGTGGGACCAATCGAAAACTTTTAAGATTTCGAACGTCGCGCGACGGTTCCGGAGACTGCGCTTGGGAATTTTCTTTGACCGCTGGGCTAAAGAGCCCATCGACTTTTGTGCTCGCCTTCGCCTCTGCCGTTGATCGGTCCAAGAAACAGTGACTCAGGTTGTCCCATTATAGTTGACCGGTACACACTGTACACACGGTACACCGACAACATCGAAAGGTTATAATAGTATAATTAGACTGCGCGCACCTGCTCGGGCGAGCATCGATTTCGGTGTATCGATTTACAGAAACCCGGAACGAACGGGAATTTATCTGTTCTATCGAGGTTCCCGTCGTGGTAGAACCCAACGGAAAATTTCACATTTCTCTTACCGTATCGTGGACTGCTCGATACGATGCAACCAGTCCAACGTATTTATAGCGACCGATCGAAAACAGTTTGACGAGATTTTCGAGAGGGAAGAGGAATTCCTTTTTTTGTCTTTCAGAAATTGCTAGTAATGCGCCGTTTCCCGAAAATGTCGGGTTTGGGTCGGGTCGGTATCCGAAAATTTATAATATTCGGGTACCCGAGTATCACGAATTTTCGTGTCACGACCCGACCTGGGTCATCAAAAGCCGAACCGAGGCTCGGGTATCCGAATGTCATAGATTTTCGCGTTCCCGACCCGACTTCGACTTTGGGTAACCGAGTATGTATCACGAATTTTCGGGTCCCGACCCGACCAGAGTCATCAAAAGCCGAACCGAGGCTCGGGTAGCCGAAATTCTCGCGCGATATAGTAGATTGCCGAGTAGATTTACTGGCGTCGAATGGCGAGATTCGCGCTTTGAAGGATTCGATCTTTCCGCGAACAAAATTCGACGCTCTTTTTCTCGGGAACTCGTTTTTCCGGGAAGGCCGAAATTTGTTGTGACGCTTTCGCGGGGCCAGCGTACTATCGTAAACACTGTTATCTCGTTACGAGGGGCGTAACGTCTGTCTAACGAGCGGCCTCCGGATTATGTCGACGAGCACGCGTCATAGCGTTCTTTGGTCCTGTAGTTCGCGCGACGCATAGAAGGGACGAGCGAAAGACCAAAACAAGAGAGAGTAGAGGAAAAAGCTGTCATCGGCGGGTATTCGAACGGATCCGAGCGAGTCCGAGTCGGGCCGAACGAGTCGCGAGATCACCTAGCCGCGGCGATCGGTTCGCTGACATCACCACCCGGATTACATTAGCCTACGTACTACGTAAACGTGGGTCGTCGCATCGCCTCTATTAGAGTCGTGTGCACGCGCGCGAACGCGAGCTTGTTTTTACGTGATTCGCCTTTTGTCACGAAGGAACCTTGCCGGGAAACGAAACCCGACTCCCTCGCGTGCCAACATTCTCCGTTCGTCCGTCTTGCGGAAAGACGAACGCTACGCGACCCGTGGAGGTTAGGGTAAATGTACCTACTACTGCGGCTGTACGTTTTACTGTATTTTTTCCCTATGAGAGTAAAATACGTAAAATGTTTTGCTCTGAATAAATTTGTACAATTCAATGAGAATGTATTCTCTCATACTTTTATAATCTCAGGGTTTGAAAAAATAGTCTTGATAAAACGTAAAAATAAGACCATTTTTCTTGTATCGCGATCGCCAAAGGACTGTTGTTCACATGATCGTACATTCTTTATAATGCTTTAAATTGCATGGGGGAAAGTTTTATTATCATTTAGATACCTACTTCGATACAATAAAAATATAAAAAGAAACTTCTCTTGCCGTTTTAATAAAAAAAATTGAGCCCTCAGAATTACGTACATTAAAGTGAAGAAGCAGCTCATTACTGCGGCACAAAAATCACTGTGTATGTTCCTAATATGTATTGCGGTGTGAATTGTAACTTCCATGATAACCGAGGTTCAGTAGCCAGGATACGATTCTAGATAGAGTACTATAGATAAAATAAGAAAATATGTTTCCATGGGTTTGTGAATGCTCGAAATTTAATAGCGAACCTTTCGCGGGCGTTCAAAGTTGTGTTTAGGCGTAAGTACGTCGAAGCGAAACCCACGGGCGGTGATGCTGTCGAGCATGAGACTTCCGCGAATTAATTCGAAAACGCGAGACACTGCGCTCCCCTCGCGGCTAGTCTTTGCCAATCCGCGAAGCGTAATCGAGGCGGCGGCGCGGCGCGACGCAACTAATTTCAACGACCGACAACGCGAAGCACCGTCTTCGGCTCTTATCGTCCGAGGAAGCGAGCTTATCTCGAGACCCCTCCGGCTATAAAGAACCTGAGACACTGAGATCGATTTTGATACCCTCTCGCAAATATCAATCCGACAAGACAGAATTCCGGAAAATGAAATATTTCGCAGCGTCCATGCGCACCGATGCGCGAAAATTCTGTTACCCGAAGAACCGGCGTGTTCTAAAACAGTATTTCCAAGATCGACCTCGCTGAACATCAGCAGAGCGATAAACGATCGCTTTAGAAAGCTCTCTACGAGAGAAATATCGTCCGAACAGTGAAATTTCCTTATTATGTTTTTGTTCGTGAGAAGGTCGGATCGCAATGAACCACAACCCACAACTGATCGCAACGGATCGCCTAAACGGTCGGCTAACGAGATCGCTCGATCGCGTCGTTGTTTTGGAGCGAGATACAAATCGGTGCACGCATAAATACAGTTACTCGAATTTCCAATTAGCATTCAAAACAGCGATGGCCGACGCGAGGCATAACTTGGACCAAAGTTGGATCAGAATTCAATGAGTCGGGTTATTAATAGTTCGAGCGGGGGAGTTTATTGCGCGTCGCTGCGCGGTCGTTTCGTTCGCGTGGAATCGCGTCGATTCGCTGGGATCCACGTAGGAAACCCTCTTTGGAAATCTTTGCACCGACGTTTCATCGATCAACGTTGCAATCCGGAGCTCGATCGAGACCGACAACCTTAAAAATTCTATAAAGATCGCTCGGAGTTCGTGACTCTTTCGTCTCTGAAGAATGTTTGCGCACACGGAAGGTTCGCTACTCCTACCCTTCCTTTCCGAGTTGGCCAAGATACCCGTTATATTCTGGAAATATGTTCATTGCCGGAGGCAAAACGAGGCGAGGCGAGGCGAGATAGAGGGTGGATGGGCGAAGAGAATAAGGGGATCCTAAGGAGCGACCGTATCCTGCGATGGAACTCTACGGTCACGAGTTCATACCCCCAAGTGCCGTAAGTATCTCCTATCCGACGAACGTATCTGGCTGTTTAGGGAACGTGCTTAGACAGTCGTTGCGTTTAACGCGCAACCGAAACCGTCGCCAACCTCTCTCGGGAACGGACGCGTTCGAGACTCCATCCCCCTTGTTCCTGATTCTCCGATCGTTCGATTCTTTCCAAGGTACCGACGTCGATACAGCAGTTACAACCGTGTAACGCGACGGCTCTTTCGTATTCGAACAATTCAAGACTGGAATTAAAAAGGTTGTGATTTTTGTTGGAATTTATGGACGAAACAAATTGACAAAAATAATCTACTATTATTTACAGTAAATGCTCGATTCTTGTTATTTTTTTATGGGACTTTCACTGGCTTATTTCGGGCAATTTTCTGATTAAAACAACACCAAACACGATATAGTTTCAATTGTATTTAGTATAAAGCATTTTTAATCGCCATTACATTGTAAGAATACGCGGGCCTTTAAACTGTGGCGGCGACGGCGACACGCTTCGGTCACGCGATCCGTATTTCATTCTGTTCGCGATCGGCGCGATATCTAGACGCAGTCATAAATTAAAAACCATGTCCGGGCATGATAGTTGTCCGTGAAAAACACGGCTGTTGGACAAGAATCGAGCGTTTACTGTAGTAGGTTATACTATTGCTTTACTTTCGAGAACTTTCGAATGATACATTGTGTCTATGCTGTCCACGTCATAGGACCCTCAACTCTCAATTTATCGAAAGAGTAAAGGTGCCTCTTTACGTGTTTTTCATACAGATAAAGTTGAATAAATTCCATTTATATTTTACATAGAGTCTTTAGTTTATTTTAATACCCATAATCCAAACATTTTTTTCAAAAATTTCCGCAATAAATGATGTAAGTTCCAACGCCAATGCAATTAAATGAAATAAGGCTGAATGTTCCCTGACGATTGGTTACAAGTCGATCTCACAAGTTTTACATGGATTCTCCCCGGAATTTTCATTTTGGAACTCACAGCCTTCTTGAATTGTAGTCTTCAATTTGTCTCGCGGTATCGAGAATGGCGAGAAACTTCCGCCGAAGGGAGAGTGCCGCTGGGGCGGTGGTACGGTATCGACACGCAGAGAGCCCCGATGCCGGCTCGTTTATTCATCCGGCCGATTTATCCGCGACCGCGGTACGGCCCGGCCTGCATGTTGGAAAATTCCCGGCGGGAACATGAATTTTCATGGGAATCACGCCATCGTGTGGGCAAACCGCTCGCGCGAGAACACGGTGCGGCATAGTATCGCGGAATCCCACTCGCTGCTAGCCGCTAGCCACGCGCGTTTACGCCACGCCCGAGAAATTTCAATCGTCCATTACAGCGAATGGATAAACGCGGCGAGCGGCCAACGGCGAACGGCACGCGGCCCGACTCGGTTGAATTATCGATTCGAAGCGATCGTTATCCGCGTGCACGGGCCCGAATCGTCGGTTTCCTCGGTCGCAAAGCGCCGTTACCCGAGTTCCGACCGCATGCACGCGCGGCTCGACGGTCGTCGCGTACACCCTCGGCCGCTCGATCGGCCCGAAAGTGTCCGAGAAACCCGCGCAACTTTATCACGAGCTTGACTCGTCAGAGGCGAATGGAGACCGTGCTGCCCCGTCGTCGTGTCGATGACAGCTCGTCGATCGCAACCTTCGAAGTTCAAAGAACGAGACCGCGAACGACCGAGCAAGCCCGTGTCGTCCATTTTGTCCGATGCGGTCGCGCCGAACTTTCCGATTTGACAGCTCGGACTGCACGCCACCTATAGGAGTCGATCGGGCTGCTCCGCGACCATTGCACGACCTTTGCGCGACCACCAGATGCAAACGATGCTACGATATGTTTACAAGCTCTTCGACGTTTTTCGACAAAACCGATACCTCGCGTAAACGTTCGAGATAATGGAAGAGGAGACGTCTTCTTCGCGAGAATTTCCTGATCCGGAAACGCAAAAGTGTTAATGGTAAATCGCGCTGTATCTTGTTTATCGTTCGTTCGAGCGAGATAACGAGAGGTCGCGCAACTTTTGCGCACGTTACACCGTTCGCCTATTTTTCTATTAGTCCGTCGGAACGGTAAAATTCCATAATTGTCCTTGTATCCGGACAGATCGACTAGTTGGAATTACCATTATTATTATTTGCGCGCTAGGATCGATTATTATTACCGTGACGTCTTCGTTCGAGATACGGTCGGCGCGCTTAACCCCGATTCCAAGCGAACGAGAGACCGGGAGAACGATAATTTCTTCGGAATGGGTAAATTAACTGAAAACGACCGAACGATTTCATCGAAGGCACAAACGGTAGTCTGGCTCTCCCGTATCTCGTGGCACTGCGGAGTACAAGAGGAGCTTCGTCAACGAATGCATTTCGTTTTAAATCCATCTCGGCGAGGAATTCGACGGCTGGCATACTCGAAACGGTGACGCGTCGCGATAAGATAAGCGACGCGAATAAAATTCACCTTCTCGACTCGCTGCCGTTCCCCAAAGCGAACGCGTTACGTGGAAATAAACCGGCATCGAAAAACAAATCCGGTCGTCGATTTTCCGCCGAAAAGTTCGATGGGCGAATAAACGGAGAGCCAACAAACGAGGTAACATCGCCGTGTTTTTGTAAACCGTGTCGCCAATTACAAGAACGAGAATAGCGAGCCGTTTTTATCGATAAAATCAAAACCTTACGAGCGAGGAAAAATATTGTAACGCTTAACCCTGCGGAGGCAGCAACTGATCCGACACGGACACGATGATCTTTTTATAAATATTTGTAAACGGACGCCCGGCGTCGGCGTCGCGTAGTTTGCCAACATGCCAACAAACAGTGGTTGATGTATGGATAGTAAATTTATAGATGTTACACGGTAAACGCCAGCAGGGACGCAGACGCGGATACACCGACAAGTCAAGCAGGGGAAAGCTGCGCGGTCGCATCCGGAAAGACAGATCAAAATATTTTGCGCATACAAGATTTTCGTATATTTTTCGTCGAATGCAATTAATTAGGTTACTTTACCTCGCAGCGTACATTTACTTTACTCGTACACTGCGCGGTAATTACATCTCGCGCGTGTGCTCGCACAAATTAAACATTTTTCCGTGTACATACTCGGGTAGACCTCTTCGACGGAAGTTCGTTTGCCGCGCGGCACAGATTTTCAATTACCGCGTTTCTTTCCACGACGACCGAATAAACGGATTTTGTGGACCGCCAACTCGGATAGAGTTAATTAAGTTATTTTTACGCGTAGCGTAACAGTCGACAACTCTACCGATTCGGCCCTATTTTCCAGCTATTATGCGGAGCTTTTGCGGCAACTCAATTTTTTCGAATTCGGAAACGAACTTTTGTCGTCCTCCGCTCGTGCACGGGATCGTTCCACGATCACCGTCGAGCCGAACACCAGGTAGACGGATCGTCGCTCGAAATACCCGACCGTGACGTTAAATCGATGCCACGTGTCTCGCGAACTTTCGAACCAAAATACTAACTGGTCCGCGATTCGGCTCGACTCGACTCGGCTCGGCCCGCCTCGGCTCGTTTCGACCCGACGCGGCGCCGCAGCCCGACCTATGGCAACCTCGGTAGCGGCGTGCATGGCTTCTTCCGTGCTTAAATCTGTCGTCGACGTAGCCGTCGCAACTCTTTTACTATGCATACTCGGATGTTGAGACGTTCGTATCCCGACGATCGTCAACGCGAAGTCGACGTTTTCGCCCGTGGCCCGACCTCTTGCGTCGCGCGTCTCGTCGCCAGGAAAATTGCGCTAACACGTTCTAATTATTCCTTCGGGTTCTCGGAACCACCGAATAATACGTTCGCCGACGCAACACGGCAAGCAGCGGCGTCTATCTCTGCTCGACTACTCCCGACGATTCCATTTGCATGCCGCTGCCAAACGGTTAACCGACCGTGTTCACAAACTTTCGCTCGAGCGGCAGCCTCCGGTGTGAATCGCGCGATTCCCGCCTCCTTCTCCAGGTAGCAAAAGTTTGCCCGCTAGCAGCGTTTCGACCGGCTCCGACGCAAACTACCAATCCTGTCAACGGGCTCGACCTTCGACGAGCAAACACTCCTTTCTCCCTCTTTCCCGCTCCTCTCTAATTCTCTCTTCCACTGTTTCTCTCCCCGGGCCGGGCCGGGCGGGCGGCCGGTCTTTCTGACCGCCACCTGTGGCATCGGATCTTTCACGGGCATCGCGCCGATCCGACGCGAACCGAACCGAATCGAACCGAACCGTACCGCGTCGCGCCAAATCGTAGGGGATCCGACATCCGACGAAAAAATGCGAGCGCCGCGAACCGCGAGCAGACAGCCTCGTGAAAAATAAATAGCGCCGATAAGCAGCCTCCAAGGTCAACCTGGAATTCCAGCACCGACCCAGACCTCCGATACGCGCGGCGACGCGTGGAACGCGCGACCAGCGCAGCGGCTCGTCCTTCGTTTATCCTCGAGAGGAATCCTCCGCGCGACATCGGCACCCGCGATCCTGCCCCGGCATCGAGCTCGGCGAGTACTCACGGGCATCCTCTAGCTCCGGGAATCGTAGCAATGGCAAGGGACCACCTAATCGCACTGTCGCGTAGCTTGTCACTTCGTAAATCGTCATAATCGCGCGTCGCGAGACAGTATGCTACAGTGTGCGTACGCGCGCGCGCGCGCACGTGCCTTTCGTACAACGAGCGAATCGAAATCCACGCGAGGCGCGAGCGAACTAACTCGAGCCGCGACTCGCTCGCCGGTTTTATACGACCGCCCGGTTCCCCCCACGCGCGAAGCGAGTCGAAGCGAGTCGAAGCGAGGCGACGCGACGCGACACGCCAACGACGCGCTGGCCCACGAGCCGACGATACGCGATATGCCCACGGGGCCCACGATTCTCGCGGTGCCCGTGCCCCGCGCAAATACACCGAGCCAACCTCCTTCTCGCTCGAACGCTTAGGCGAACGCGATCGCAGAAAGCCAAGGAAGAAGTGGAGCGTCGTGCGATCTTCCAAAGGTGAGTTGCTCACCTGTGACGCAACTGTTACGATCGAATTATACTTCCGAACCGTGACCGTAAAAAGCGAAGTCGATCAACCTTGCTCGCGATCGCGCGTTAAATGGTTAATATCGTTGTTGTCTGCACCGGATATTTGTATCGTTCTTCCGAGCGAAGAACGTTATCGGAACCGCGTAATATCAAGACCGACCCGCGATAAAGATTCCAAACTGAATTTCCTAAATGTATGATCAAAAGCGTTCGCGGTCCGGCTTGGGTTTCCCTGAACGAATTACATCTCGTGGGATCTTCACGAAAGATAAAACCGGTCCGAGAGAAACGGAATCGCGAGCGAGTCGCGAAACGACCGTAGATAAAATAGTTTTGTATAACGAGTGTCCCGTGCATGGCCGAGCACGTGATCAGTGGCATATAGAAAACAAATTAATCGCTTTCGGGCTTAGCTAGGTCGGAAATTCTTCGAGATACGATCGCGAGTCGCGGCCGGGGCGAATCACGAGCGCGCTCGACCCTCGAGCGTGTACGCGCTCCCCTCGATCCTTAACCTTTCGCCCGTATTTCGAGGACGCGACAACCACCTTATCTGTTTTGCTCGTCGCTGATGTCCATTCTTCGATAAAAGCCACCGATTAGCGAAACGGGCGGAACGTTTTCGCTTTGATTGTCATTGCGGGACATTGCGGGAACTTGAGACTCTACCGTCACCGTCACCGTCGCGTCGCGTCGGGTGGCTCGACGACCATGACTACCCAGCCGTAACCTTATTTCCGTCCTTCACCGAGAAAACTGAATGCCGTCGCGCAGCACCGCGTGTAAGGTAAACGACCTCTTTATCGACCACGCAAGAACGCCATTGTCGTGTAACGAGCATCGTTCCCGGAAATACACGAACATTCTTATCGGATATTGTAATAATTATCGATACCGTTTGTGCTTTTGCGTCCTCGGTTCGATCGAGTTTCAAAATCTTGCAAAATCGTTTTCTCTCTGCTCGATTCGTTACGAAGGGTACACACGTTGGATGGAAACGGTCCTTTCGAACGTTTATTTCTAACGCGAGACAAGCAAAGTCCGGAAAATTCGAGCTCTCGCGGGTTAAACTAAACCTGAAATTATATCCGGGCCGCCCGCATATCCTCCACGAAAAGGTACTTTAAAGTTGCCCGCGTTCTCATCTCGCCCTCGCCCTCGCCCTCACACTCGCCCTCGCGAGCGGCGTAATCGCTCGTTCGCGTTCCAACGAATCACGGTTCTTTGGGAGAGAGAAATCACCCCGTAACCTGTAACGAGTGTAACGTAACGTAACGGGCACGGCACCGGGATCCTCGGCCAATTTACCGAGAACGAATCGTTGAAAATACACACAACGGATTAGGCGCGCTACAGAAGCTGAAAAATGAATACCGAGAGAGGAGATAAATACTCGTCTCGATCTCGACCCTGCCTCGTTCGACGCGATATTTATCGTTGTTCCATGGTACGACCAGGCTGCAGCGATCGATGGTTGGCAGGCCGAGTCGCACCGGTAGCTCGCGAACCAGGTATTTGGCGAACGTACATACATACGTATTTTCATAGTTGGTCTCGTTTTCGCGCGGGCACACGGCACATGGCACACGGTACACGGTAACCCGGGCTATACGAGTATACAAGTATACTCGTGGCGGATGCACACACCCTGGCTATCTCTCTCTCTCTCTCTCCCTCTCTCTCTCGACAGCTATCTAGCTCTCTAGCTCTCTAGCTCTCGGTGTGCGCGCCAAGGCAATTTTCCGTGAGTAAACTCGCCGCCTTTGGAGAGCTCTGACGCGCGTTATCTTACGACTCGAGTTGGAGCACGGGGACTGGAGATCGTCGCGGTAGGATCTGGCACCGAGAGTAGGATCTGTCTCTGTCGGGACTAGGATACGGATTCCCTTTCTCCCACTTTGCCTCTCTGCTTCTCTGCCTATCTTCGTTCCGTCCCCCCCCCCCTCGCCACCTCCTCGCCTTGCCTTCGCGATCATTTCCAGAAACCGGAATAGGAGGAGGTGGAGCACAGGCAAGGAGGATGGGAACAAGCTCGGGAAAGAGGGTCAAGTGGAGAATATACCGCGCCCCATCGGAAATCCTCTATACGAGAGAGTATTTACTGGTAAACGGTGAAACTTTTAATAAACGACGTTCCATTGTTATACCGGTGTTCTATGGCCGATCGAACATCTATAGTTTGACTTTCCGAAGAAACGGTATCCAAGGTGAGCCGGTGTTCGCAATGGCTTTTCACCCCGTATCGTGTCGCGTGTCTTCGAGAGAGGCGCGACGATAGATTGCCGCCTCGAGAGGTACTTCCGCGGCCTCACGAAACCGCATATCTACGACAAGATGGGACGCGACAACGTGCACGCGCGATCAGGGCATGCGCGGTTTCTGGTTGTTTACGATGATCGTCTGCTCGGAGGGGGCGCGGGGCAGTCGGTCGGCTGTTTTCAAAGTGCCGTGAAAATACACAACGAAGACTAATTGCGTTGCGATCGATCGAAGCGATGCGATGTGTTCGCTCGGTTACCGTGCCGTAATTAGAACGCGTTTGTTCATTTACAAGATCAACCGATCCGTTCCGTCGGAACGGGGCAGTTACCATTTTTCGCGCGTATATGTACTTATGACCGTTTGGTAATGAGTGTCGCGAATGTTCCCTTACCTATCGAAGCTTGTAACGATTCGAGTACCCTCGGTTCTCGGCTTTTGATGACTCGGGTCGGGACCCGAACCGGGGGAAACTAACCGACTCGACCTTTTCGGGTACCCGCCCAGTTATTGGTTGTAGCCAATTGCGACGAGACCACAACGGCGCGGTATGTCGTATGTAGTGATGGGCGTGATAAAAGTCTTTCTCATGATCTTCAAACAATTCGATAGTTAAGTACATACTTGTTTGGGTGTTTCGATATGTATCAAAAGATAAGGAACTTGTAGTCGACCTGCGATACCAGTATGTGCCGAAATAATACCAAGTAGTATTGGCATCGCGTCTTGGGTGAAATTGGTATCGTTACATTTGCAATTCACGTCTTCACCGTTTTGAACGTACCAACATAATATTTTCATTCTATCTTCCTTCCTCACGCTTGATATTAGTAAACATCACATTTCATTATAATTATAAAAAAAGTTGACGCAAAATTGTCCTTGACCTTGAAATTCAAAATGAAGGACAATTTTGCGTCAACTTTTTTGCCAGATCTTCATCGATCCGAAGATGTAGAATACGCCTATGGCAGCTAAGACCAAACATTTCTTTACACCCTGTACTTATAAAGAATTCGAGGCTTCTGAGCAACTATCATTAGGGATCGATACTTTTTGATACCCAGAGAATCATACATGCATGTGATACCATTATTCTTTGTCACAAGGAATCGATACTGTTTGAACATGCTCAAGGCCCATCACTAGTCATATGTTGTGCAAGATCGCACCGTGGTGACGCAAGCATACGCGGGCAAGTTGCACGAACCTTTGAGCGTCCAAACGGTGAGAACGAAATCGTCTTCGTTCGCGTCGCGAGGAACAAAGTGGAAATATCAATTACACCGAGAAAAACGCGACGTCTCGCGAAAAGTCCGGGCTCTTACGTATTTGCGGAGTCCGCAGGATGGGTCACGTTTCAACCGAGCAGGCTGGGAGCTCGCGGAGAAAGTTCTCATTGTCGGTAATGCTCCGCGAACCTCTGCGAAGCAGCGCAGCGGCAAGGTTCGCGGCAAGCAGGGTCGGGCGAGCGCAAGCAGTTCCCGTCTTTGCTATTCCTACGAGCCACCGTACGTAGTCTCATTGATTTTCGCGGTACGTGACGAGAGCGATCGACCGTGAACATTTTCAGGAGCCGAGTGCTGCCTCGCGTCGAACAATGGAACGGATCCAAACTTTTACTCTTTATCTTCCCCCTCGGCCTGTAAGAAGAGGAACGGCCCAAGTGGATCGTCTTGTTTTCCACATCGGCGAAGAACTTGATTTCGAACGGGGGGGCCGTTGCGCTCGTAACATGGAAACGCTAAAGAAACTCCTTACGACGCATAAAACCGGGAGACGTCGCGTCGCGTCGTCCCGTTTCCAACGGAGCCATTTATCCTTTTGCGTTTCTTCCTCTCCTCTCCTCTCCTCTCCTCTCCTCGCTCTCTCTTTTTCTCGCTTCGTCTTTTCCACGACGCGCGACGCGACAATCCGAAACGAAGAATCCCTCGGACAATTTTTTTCACTGCCCTGTTCGACATCGTCTCGATAATTCGCGAGGTCCGCGAACAACAATTCGCGGAGTAATTCTTAACCGATCAAAATTTCATAACCGACGCGCGGGCGGTTCGCGGAAAAAGCGCACGCCATTATCGAGGGAACTCCAGGGAAATAAAAGTTTAATCAACGGGAGAACCTGAAAGTCAATAAAACTCGCGTTTCACCGTTCGATTTTAATTCGTTTTGCGGCCGAGGTTTGGTTTTATCGGAGAGAAGCCGGGAATGGACGAGCGACCACGCGAACTCGCGGACTCGCGAATTCGCGAACGAATCGATGTCCGTTCGGAACGGCGCAGCGCGGCGGATGATCCACACGCGAAACGGTCGCGTGGAATCGGGGGACGATCGTCTTTGAATTTCGAGCAGGCGACGCGCATGGACTCTCGCGGCATAGAAACATCCGGCATTTAAATCTTCTGGATCGGTTACAGTTTATTCGTTATGCACCGCTGGCTTTCGATCGAAAGTTATCCGAGCCCCTCGCGGTAACGATAGAAAACGATTTTCTCGATGTTAAGCAGTCGTTGACGCAAACGGTGTACAGTATTTGATCGATAAATGTCCCAAATGTCTTACACATAATTGTCCCTGAACTATTCCCACTTCTGCGGGGTATGCCCCGTGAGGGGCCATAAAACTCGAGAGGCCTCGGCCGCCGAGAAGTGTAACATGATATGGGTCGGGAATATCGGTGTGAGACCAGGAGACAATAACAAAACTTCTTTATTTTTTATTATTTTTTTATGGAACTTTCACCAACATATTCTTGATATTTTTCTAATGAAATTGATACCAAAAATGATATAATTCCGATAGATATGTTTATTTTACATTTCCGTTTTAATTCGTTCGCAACGGGTTCCTGAAATCTTTTTATTAAGAGGCAACCGGATAACTACAAAATTATTCAATCGACTTTTCGATTTATTTCCGTTAATTTTTCCACGGTACTGGAAATGTTCTGTCCATTATTTTTGGGTGAAGTAGTCCGTTGTCGAAAATAAAATTCAAACTACTTCGCCCAAAAATAATGGACAGAACATTTCGAGTACCGTGGAAAAATTAACGGAAACAAATCGGAAAGTCGATTGAATAATTTTGTAGCTATCCGGTTGCCTCTTAATAAAAGGATTTCAAGAACCCGTTGCGAACGATTTTAAACGGAAATGTAAAATAAACATATCAATTTCATTAGAAAAATATCAAGAATATGTTGGTGAAAGTTCCATAAAAAAATAATCAAAAATAAAGAAGTTTTGTTATTGGATTAGTAGTGGTCTCCTGGTCTCACACCGATATACCCGACCTGTATTATGTCACACTTCTCGGCGACCGAGGCCTCTCGGGCTTTGCTATTCGTTTTTACGTTCGGCAAAAGTCAAAGAATAGTATCCGTCACACATAATTGTCCCTGGCCGGACCCGTGATTGGGACAATTATCGATAAAATACTGTACTCGACTGAGATGATTCCCGGGGCCGTGTCGCCAGATCAAGACTTGCGTCCCCACTCTGATTTCCCCTTATACCACGCTATTCCACACGCATCCGCCGCGGTCCGGTCACGTGACGCATCTCGTCTCTGTCCTGCATGTGTCCGGTACTGGCAAAGCAGAGTTGGGCAATATTTTCATCTAAATAAAAATTTCGGACAACGAATAAAAAATAGAAAAATTTTTATTCATTATTCGATGGTTCGCGTTTAGTAGAGTTAGCAGTAGTTGTGGAAAGATTTATTCGAAGCCTTCGAATAAAAGATGAAAAAATTATTCGAAGTTTGAATAAAGCCGCTTCGTATAACAACAATTATCTTTATTCGTTGGATAAATTCTCGTCGAATGCTCGTCGAATAAAGATACTTTTTATATTCGAACCATCGAATAATGACTAAAAATTTTTTTTGTTTTTTATTTGTTATCCGAAAATGTTTAGATGAAAATTTTGCCCAACTCTGTGGCTGAGAGAGAGGGAGAGGGCACCTTTCTCCCCTCATCTGGCGACTCTGGTTATCTTATGGTCACAAAGCATTGGTTTTATTTTCTCGATTCTACATTAACCCTTTCCGTTCATATGTCAGGACTTGACGAACACTTTTGCACCAATTTTACTGATTTACATTATATGTATTCATCTTTAATGCCACAATTGTTCAAGCAGTGAATGAAATTATAAATGTTAATACACGAACCATATTACATGCAACAGAAACGATGATCAATCAACGACAGACAAAGGAACGAAACGCTCCTCCATGCACACTCATATCTTTATTTCATACAAGCAAATTCACTTCATACATTTTTGCCACTCACTCATTATGTTTCTTTCTGATTCTCACCACACATATCCACACATTCAGTCCCTTTGATTCTATTGAATACATATTTATATCTCATTTACAATAAAAATAATAATTCTCATACATAATTTACTCGACAACAAATAATTGATTTTCATACATTACACGCACACTCTACTACATGCACACACATTACCTACAACGCAGACGGAGCATTTTGTTTGAAAATTTGTCTGTCGTTGATTGAACATCGTTTGTGTTGCATGTAATACGTTACATCAAATACATGGTTCGTTTATTAACATTTATAATTCCATCCACTGCTTGAACAACAATTACATGGTATGTAACAACAATTGTAATATTTATCAGCTGTTTGAATTGCACGTGAGTTAGTAAAGTTACATGTGGAAATATAATTGAATGATACGAAGTCGTACAAAGTTCTGAAATAAGGGAAAGAAAACACTAATCGTATCAGAGTCGCCACTCTACCTTTCCCTTCCGCCACAGGCTGGTCACGTGACGCGTTTCGCCTCTATCGTGCATGCGTCAGAATATCACGCGACGAATCCGATACTGGCAGAGAGGGGTAACTTTTTCCCCTCAATTCGTGCTCCCTCCCCTCGTCTGGCGACACTGCTGCCAGGGACCTTCTTGTCATCTCACCACAATACAGGGGGCATTCTATGCAATGAGCAAATGAGATAGGTAAATAGCAGTCTTTTATCGGAGGCAACCCAGAATGTTCATAGGGTTCAAAGCACATATTTGTTGGCAATTCCTGGTTTAGAGAATCCGTTTACGGTTTACGCTTGACCCGTTCGCGTGCGCCGTTCGATGCGAACCGAAAATAACCGCGGAACGTTAGTTTGAAACGCGATGCCACGCGAATGCCACGCGAATGCCCCGCGAATGGTACGCGAACCGTTTGAAAGTGATTTGCAGTACTCGTTGGATTTTCTCACCTCGGTGAACTGCGCATTCTACAATCTCTTTGAACTTCTACTCGGTTTGAGACAAGTAAGGCGTGGCGAGGCGACGCGACGCGATGCGACGGCATGAGAAGCGAAACGGCTATGGTTCCCTAAATCGATGATCGCGGCATGGCAGGCTCGTCGACCGGTTGATCCACGGTGAATTTTTATTCGCGGTACGTCGAGGCGCGCGCCCCGGCAATACAAACGAAAGAAAGGAAAGAAAGTACGAGGGGAGCACGATAAGCGAGCGCTTAATCGTGCTTCCCAGAAACGAGGAGCACTTATGAGAAACGGAATGAGCGTGTGCAGTTATTTACGATTTAGCGAGCAAAGAGTTCTAGAGAACCGAGGACAGAGAGAGAGAGAGGGAGAGAGCGAGAGGACGAAAGAGACGAAACAGCGAGGAGAATTTGAAATATTTACGTCTCCGCCATGCCGCGCCGCCGCACCGCACCGCGCTTTTAGATAAGAAGGTTTGCTCACGAAACACTTGCACGACATCGGTAAACAAACCGATCGACTCGGCGCCGGTTTCGCATGCACCTACGACGCCTCTTGCTCGGAAATTGCGCAAGCTATAGGCACAGAATAATCGTCGCGGTATGCAACGATCGCGATCGTCGCGTCACGTCGCGTCGGCTTCGATATCGTTATCGAATGCGTCTAAAAATAATGCTCTATTGGAATCGTTGCAGGAACAGCGGTGATCGTTGCACCGATTCCGATGTAAATTATCGGTGCCTATCAATCAGCAATTAAAATTAGCTGGCAGCTAATGCTCGTTGTCGAGGTTTAATCTCCAGAATAAATGTGGATTTGTAACGAGGAGACTCCGTTTTCCAACGATAAATTGTTAACAACGAAGCAGCTCTAATCGGCGACAAAGCGGCGCGTTGCATAGCGACCCTCGGAGGATTATTATATGTATAGTGGCGAAAGATTCGCAACGTAAGTAGCTACCGCGTGTCGGCTTACACGTTTATTCGCACGAGCGCAGAAAATCTCCGCAAAGATTGCGAATTTCTAGGGTTTTTTGCCCGCGGCAGATTTATTCGCATTCTCGGCGGTTTTTCTCGGGTAGCGAGTATTTCATGATACGTTCGCGACTCGAAAAACAATACGACGACCGCGGAAAACTAGACGGAAATCGTCGAAATTCGTAGGATTCTCCGCAGTTCTCTGGTACCAACGAAATTTGCATTGTATCGATTTCTATTGGAGCCAAAAATTGGATGCGATTATTGATGATCGGCCGCGAGCGTCGATTACAGACACTATACCACCTCTAAACTGTCCTTCAAGCAGTGTTTATTCTCAGTGAAGTAAACGGTAAGCATTATGCCTTCCTCTACTGTTTACAATACTTATGTTTCATTTATTACCAAAACCGTAAGTATTATCGCGTTTCTCTACTTTCTATGACCTTCAATGATCTTACGTAATAGGTCGTTGAACTCGTGTTAAGATCCTCTATCATGATACGGAAACAAAAACATACCGATCCATTTAAAAAAATGGAGGTGACCTTCAAATCTCCCAAGTACCTTCACCTGCAAAAAAAACTATTATCGCCACCGATGGCCCAACCGGCTGATCTCGATATACGAGATACCCGGGTAGAGCACAATTACTTTGGTAACGTTTGTTTACCCAGGTATCTCATAAGTCACAGCTCTACTATAGACCAGGGAGTTCCAACGTGTCTCGCGTTCCTCCCCCCACTCTTAACTTCATTGTTGCCGTAGAACTTCGTCCCTGTTCCCGTCCTGCTACTGCCGCCCACTAACTCTACGGCAGTACGTAGTAGTGGGAAGAGGATTAACTGATGCTGGGAGACCTTGCGATTCACGGAGAGGGACAAATTGGAACTCCCTGCTATAGACTATAGACTGTAGATCAGTGGTGGGCACGTTTGCCTCAATCGAGGCAAAACCGTCTCCATCATATCGCCCACTGTCCCCTTCCAGTAAGCGTCCGTTACCGCGGAGAAGGGACGCGCTCGCCTGTCGCGAGTCGCGAGTAGCTACTTAAATACGGTGGGGGCAACGAAGACACGAGACACCAGCGAACGCGACGAAGGTGTGCGCTGCATGAAGGAGAATGTGGTGGGAGAAGCAAGCGTTGGAGGGGCCCCGACCGTGGCCAGCACTGCTGTAGATCATGGACCATATAATATAAAAGTTCTGTAATTGAGGATCCCGGAGGCATCGGGAAGGGAGAAGAGAAAAAAGAAAAAGGGAAGACAGTGTTGAGGAGCGTCGGAGCGGCACAGGTGAAAACAAACATTGGGGACACGATGAATCATGGCACGGTAGACAAAGATTTCTCGACGCGGAGAGCGGGAAAGGGGGGAACAGGAGAACAGGGGAACAGTGGAACAGGGAAACCGGAGCAGCGAGTCGGGTCATGGAAGGTTCAGGTCGAATGGATGCTCTTAGTGATTACATTTGCAAGTCAAACGAGCTAGTCGACAAGATGGTCTGTATACTTATATACATATAAAGGACAACCATCAAAAAAGGGTCAAAGGACCGGGCTAGATGAAAAAATGGAGGGATATCGGTACGGGGAAGTTACGCTGCCTGGAAAAGCGTCCTAAACGAGCTTGGAAAGAATAAAGGAGAGCGCCTGGGGACGGGAATAAGGGGGAGGAAGCTTCGTTTCGCGGAAGGTTGGCGCAGAGTATGGAAAACGAAGCGAATCGTCTAAGAGAATGTGTCGTTGCCCCTCCGCTCCCGATCCCACTTGGTCTCTCTTTGTCGGCATCGGCGAAAAATAGAGGAGCGGAGCGGAGCAAGTGGGTGAGCAAGTGGGCAAGAGTGGGTGGCTGAAGAAGATTGAGAAAAAAAGTCGGCGAAACAAGGACCGGCGAAGAAAGCAGCGAAGAAACCGGCGTGACAGAGAAGGACGGTGGAAAGACCGGTGGAACGACTAGGCAGGTTTATCCCGGACTAGCTTCATTTTCAGCCCTCGTCTGAATATAAAAGACAATTTAATTATAGGGGGATTTTCAAAGGCGAGTCGGCTCTTTCCCCTGTGCTGCTCGTTTCCCCGCGTGCGCGAGCTCGCGTGCCTTCTTCCGTCCCTTTGTTCGTCGTCCGATGTCTACGAATTACTCGTAAAACGTAACGAGAAACGCACAAACGCGGAACGGCGCGGCAACGTCCACGCTCCTCGTCGAGACCCGAGACCGCGATTCGTATGCGAATCGTATACGAATCGAAGAGTCGATGGTACACGAAACAATGGCGGGATTACCGTCCAAACCTCCGCAACGCGTACTCCGCTCGTGACTTTATCGTCGCTGTAATTGGCGAGTATCGCTAATTTTCCCGGTCGATATCGACTATCCCGTTAGACATTCGAACTCGCGGGTTTTACAAATTAGCTTCTGTATGGCGTTTTTAACCGGCTCGTTAATATCAACTGCAACAAGATGATCGATACCGACACCGGTACCGGTCCCACGGTGAAATTTTAACTACATATAGCGTTGTGCTGTACGTCGTAAGAGTTGTTGGCGCAGCAAAATTCGTGCAAAAATGCGCTGGCATCGTGCCGATCTGTCCAGGTCTTTAACAATTTCTCCACTTCATGGAAAAACATTGAATCATGAATACGTTTTAGGGGGGGGGGGTGTAGCGTCACCCTTCTTTTGTGTCATCATGCAAATTTTGGAATGGCCCCCAGCCCTAAACCCCCACCCGGCTAGCCAGCGCGAGTTCTGTCCGGACGGGCCAACGGAACGCGGTAGTGGGGGTACCTGATTCTACGTCATCGACTCGATCGGTCCGTGTTTACACGCGCTGTCCTTTTCTACATTCGGCGCTGTTTCTTACAATCTTTAGCGTCGCATTTTTTGGTGTCACACTTTTGGTGTCGTTGCGCGGATTTTGGAATGACCCCAGCTCTAAAACATATCCATGTTAAAAACCGAGGCAACGTTGTCCTGTCGAAAGTCAAGTAAATTATATATATAGCGAGCGAGCGAGCGAGCGAGAGAGAGAGAGAGAGAGAGAGAGAGAGAGAGAGAGAGAGAGAGAGAGAGAGAGAGACTCGTCGTGTTTCACCCGGGAAAACGCTGGCCGTTTCATCGGGCTTGTAAATCAACCGTCGGTAAACACGTTCCGCAGGAAGCCCGGCGAAATAGAATTAAATGCGTCCGATATAATTTGCGCGGCGTTGGTTCGCGTTGAGCTGCCACCCGGCGACGCGTTTTAAATCCGGGGTCCCTGTAACTCGGTGTACGCCGTATGCTGTATACCGTATACCGTGTATGCCCCTATGTTGCACGCCGTAGGGAGCTATAGTAGAAACCGCGACCCATATTTCTGTTTGAATCGCGTTTTAATCCCCGGTCGCGGTCGCAGCAACTCACGGCCTACGGCATCCGCGAGCGAGCTTCTCGTTGCACGTATAACCAACGACTGCCCATCAAACATACTTACTACTGTAAGCGTCGTCGCGTCGCGTCGCGTCGGCCGGATCGGTAGTCGCCGCGGGACCCTCATCGCTGTTTAGTTTTTTTACAAAATAAAGTCCTGTGATGAGAAATCTTTTGATGACGACATGTAAAGGGCCGGGACGGACGAGAGAGTTTTCGAAAGAGTCAGTCCTGTCCAGAGTTGTCAGCGTACAGTCTTTATGCTCCATCTCCACCATTATATTCCCCTTTCGCGACTCTGTGCACGAGAGAGAGGAACGTCGCGCATCCCATCGTGCAGGCAGAGACTTGAGGGGAAATAGTTACCCTCGCCACTAGCGGATTAGTCACGTGACATTGTGACACTCGCACGACAGAGACGATACCGTCACGTGATCGGGCCACGGCGGAAGCGTGAGTGAATAAAGTAGTTGAACGGGAAGGGTAGAGTGACCGCGTGTAGGTAGTGTCGCTAACGTGTCGTAAGTATTTTGAAGCCACGGTTGAATAAAGATCGTATTTTCAAGTCGCACAGTCCAAATCTTTAAACGTAAGCTCTGTCCTAATCACCGATGACGATAGTCTAGCTAATCGATCGAATTCAATCATTTGTCGTATACTTCTGAATAGTTTCGATTGTAGCGCGCATCGGGCGCAGAATAAAATTCCAAAAACGGTGTTTCGATCATTGTCCATCCTAATTGGAACTCCGATAAAAACCAATCGTTCGACTGTGGAACTAACCGATAAAATGAAAAATATATTCGATGGCAGCGCTTGTAAAAAACGTACACGTAATAAAAAGAATCGCATGCGGCGAAAATAATTGTAGAATGAAACCACCGGGTTTCTAGCGTTGAAATGGTTTCGCGTGTAAAGGGCAGAGCGTACAGGGAGTTCCTAGCGTAACCGTAAACACAACGAAACAACGGGCAACGGTTGGAAAGTTTTTTTTTTCTGGAAAATGACTAAACGCGCACCGTAAATTGGACGGCAGAAACGCGCATCGAGTCGTTCGAAGACGCAACAGATGTCAATTCGACGAGAAGCGGCTGATACGGGCCTGCCGTAACCGCGATGGTCCAGTTAAACCGTGAAATACTCCCGAGGCAGTTCTTTTCAACGAGACCGTAATTATCGCTCACGAGGTCGCCCGATCGATTCGTAATCCACCTCTAATCGCGATCATTAACAAATGCATGGCGGAGAGAGACGCGCGGATCGTTAGGCCAGTGTTTACTTTGCAAATCGGGTCGGATAAATGTTGCAATAGTTTGCGTCGTGCCGCCGCGCTGTTTCGTATTTCCCGAGGCGCACAACATCGATGGATTAACGTTAGCGTTCTGTTTCGATTCGGTATCGAGCGTCGCAAAATATATTTTTTTCAAATTTGAATCGGAGAATGTGGTAATGGGATTCCTCGCGCAACAACAACCTGTAATCGAACATTATTATCATTATCATTATAATGCGATACCAATTAAGAGATCCCGGGATCCGGGGGACGAACAGAGGACCGACCAAAAGCAACTCGTAACAGTTTGCGTCTCCGCGGACGCAGAGTCGCCAGATTAAGGATGTTCTGGCGGTACAATGGGAGACAAAAGTACAAGAAATTCGAAATCCATCGATATATTGGCAATGAAAGCCATTCATGCGAATATATTTTGCTTTAAAAAGTAGATTAATTTAAAAAGCTTTCGTTTAATTAGTAAATTTCATGTTCTATTTATTTTTTAATCAAATTGTCTTCATATTATAAGAAAATTGTAAGTGACTTTTGCGAATAATTGTACCGTCTGATTTGAACTTCAATATAATAAATTTGTGATATTCAATATATATAATTACGCAATAAAAAGTTAAAAATAAATATTAAAATAAATTAAAAATACTTCAGAAAGCAATATTCATGGTTATTATTCAGATGACAACACGATAAATTTGACGTTTTGTAACAGTTTATAATTTTTTGCTCCGTAACTGTTTAGTGAATCCTAATAAATTTTCAACATAATTAATTACATAATTTTTACTATACATAAAAAAAACTGGAGTTTTTAGTTGCGTTTTTTCAAGGTTTAAATAGGGTTTGAAGTGGAATTTTATGAATTTTCCATAAGAAGACGTGTTAAAATGTGCAAACTTTAAGTTGCTATAATTCTTCTTAAACGGTGCAGTGAATCGAACCCAAACTGTGGTAATTGCATTAATTTAGTAAGAATTATATCTTGTCAAATTTTCAAAAATTTTGTTGCGTTTTTATATACCTCCAGAACATCCTTAAGACTTGTCTCCTCAATCTACCTTCCCCTTTCCGCCACGGGCATGTCACGTGACGCGTTTCGTCTCTGTCGTGCATGTGTCCGGTACCGGCAGAAAGTGGTTAACCCTTAGCACTCGAGCGGCGACTCAGAGTCGCCACTAAAAATTTTGCTCGACCATTATTCGCAGTATTGTTTACACTATTAAATATGGTGCTGTGTAATCACTTACCAAACATTTCAGTATTGTATGTGGTATTATATCAATTTCATATCCATAAAATGAAAAAAAAATCATATAGAATGGAATTATTCTAGGTCCAAAAAAATGTTTAATTTTCGTGTTAAAATAGCTCCGAGTGCAAAGGGTTAACTTTTGCCCCTCGATTCGTGCTCTTTCCCCTCAACTGGTGACTCTGCGCGGACGAATCGCGTTGCTTGTTGAACTCCATTGGCGCGGAGCCATTCAGGGCCATTTTCTCTTTGCGAGGCGATCGGCGAGGTCGGCAAAATCGTGGTCCTGATCTCGCGAACAACCCGTTTATTCAGGGTCGACGGTATTTCACGGTTCACGAGCCGGCCCTGCGACGTCCGCCGAAATATTCCTTGCTCGCGCTGAAGCCGGCGCGACAGATTTATACAGCTCGAAAGGAGGATCGCGGTCGGGAAGGATCAGTTTCCATGGTACCTAAAATATTGCGACGCCGAAACAACGAGCATTATTAAACATTCGACGCAGACGAAGAGACAAAAGGGAAAGGCTTCCTCTCGCAAAAGGGAGAGAGAAGGGAGAGAAGAGAGAGAGTGTGAAGAGAGAGAGAGAGAGAGAAAGAGAGAGGGAGAAGCGGAGCGAAAGATTAGAGAGAACAGAGGACGTAACCGGAATGATCGCGGTGCCATTTACATATAAATTGCCCGCCTAAAATCATACTCGCGTTTAATTTTCCGCTTCCGAGCCAGTATGCAAGCCCGCGTTCCGCCGGCTTTGCTGCTTTTAAATTACCAGGACGTATCTGTCTGCTGTGATCGCGGTTAAATCATGTTAGCCGCGTATAATTTCTAAAGAGCTGGACCGACATTATCGGATCCCCGGTCGAACGGAAACTCTCGTAACCGACCGCGCCGTTACTTCGTGCAAATACCCAGAGAAAATCTTGCCATTCGCTGCGCTCCGCTGGTTTCCGAGATATTAAAGCAAATATGTTTCCCACTCCGTACTTTCAGGGTTGTTCTCACCCTTTTGGCTCTCGTTACGGTGCTTCCGTTGCGAGCACCCTTTTATTTCATTCGCCCATATTTACGAATCCCGTTCTCATCCAATTTAAATCCACTAGTGTCTTCTCTCACGGTCCTCTTGATCAACGTTCAACGTTCGAAAGAGCTGGCTGTGGCCGGAAGTCGAAAACTCGCGCACAACCTCCAGAGGCGAAACAGGCTAAGGGACAGCTGGCCCTGGTGTAATTCGCGCGTCCGGCAAAACAACTGCATACATTTACAGCAAATCGTGTTTCGCGTTTTGTGTTCCGTGTTCGCGGGGCGAGCCATCCATCATCGTGGGGCGCACTCTTCTGTAAACTGCGGGAACACTGCCGTAACGAAACGGCCATGACTACGACTACGATACGTCCGGGCCAGTAAAATAGCTCTCGCGCCACGTTTCGACGAGTCGGATCGTTCCGGAATAATTAAGTCCTTACCCGTTCATGGAAATTGTAGCGAACCCGGAGGGGTTCTGCTCGCGCGTTTCATACTTCACGATGTGTACGCAGGTCCATCGCCAGAGCAAATAGAGTCGGATGGTAGGGAAGACGACGAACAGACAGAGGGATAAATTGAAACTGCCGCGGCGCATTCTACCGGGGGTACATATGTACATAAACCTCGGCGAGGTGAGGCGAGGCGAGGCGAGGCGAGGCGAGGTGGGGTATAGCACGTTAACCGAACATTTATGTAAAGCGTCTACCGGACTCGGCTTCCCCGGCACGGCATTGTCCGTTCATCGTACAACCCCCGCATTCTTCTCTGAACTCGGATTAACCCTCGCTCCTGCATCATACTATTTTGCGGACCCTCGGAAACGTTTGCTCGTCGGAGAAAACTTGTCACATTTATTTCGCTTGGTTCGTCGATTTCGCGCGGCTTTCTTCGCTGAACAGCGAATACGTCACGTTATCGACGTCTTTTCGGTATATCGGTTTCTGGAATCAATGACATTGCTGAGTAAAGTCTGCTTCGCGGACTGCGGCGAGCGACGCAACGCACAGTCGTCCCAATCGAGGATTTAGCAGTTCATAACGATTTTAGCATTGTTTCAAGGTTTATTGTCAGCTATAACATTATTAAGCAAAAAAATATATAGTGACAATTAGAAAAACGAGGTGACTAATTTTTTATTTAAAAACAATGTATTAATTTTTTTATATTGAAGTTTATAGAAGAGTGAGTACCGATTAATTTTCGTTGGAAACATTTTTTTGTCAGAGGTGTCGATAAGAAGACGAGTCATTTTCACGGTGAAAAAAGGCGCTTCTGAAATCTTTAAACATTTTTCTAAATAGAATTTTTAAAAAATTCAATTAATTTCATCGTTTTCAATAGTGCGAAATATTTATAAAGTGATATACATTTGAAAAAAGTCGATATGAGAAAATTGATTTTCTAGCAAATGAACAACTAATTCTTCGACTGGAACCACTGTGACGTCGCGTCGTGTCGAACGTCCGAATCGTGAGCAGGTATTAAACGAAACGAGCCTATCGAAATCGATCGAACCGGTCCCGTTTGATTGGTTCCATTCTGTTCGGTTGCCAATGGGAGTTCGGTCGACCCAGCCATTAATTCATTTTTTCGACGGGGATCGCAATCCGGATGGCACCGAGAGCAAGGTATCCCCGGTCCGCGAGGTACCAGCTACCAGCTACCAGCTACTGATATTATATCTCGCGCGGCCCTCGCGGTTTATTGCTTGACCCAATTAATTTCAACATTCGAAATTCATCGGGACGCGATTCGGAACCTCGTACCGGATTTATAACGCTGTCGAGCCAACCGTTTACAACGAAACCTACAGTTTACAACGAAACCTACCGTTTACATTCACCCGAAATGTGTGTATCGAAAGCGCGGTCGACGTACCCGTGCTTCAAATCGATCGAGGAGTAGACTTCGTGTTAAAATCCGATGATTCTGGAAACGATTCGCGGTTTCCCGGAAATTAGTAGGGGTGGACGAGTACCCGAAAACTTCGGGTTCAGGTCGGATCGGGTATCCCGAGGTACCCGAAGTCGATATCGAGTCGCGTAGTGATCGGATCGGATCGGAAAACCGAAAATTTATAATGATCGGGTATCCGAACCTAACCCGACCCGACTTCGACTTCGAGTACCCGAAATTTTTGGTTCCCAGCCCGACCCGAGTCAACAAAAGCCGAACCGAGGCTCGGGTGCCCGCCCACCCCGAGAAATTAGCGATGCATGTGTAAAGCTCGCTTTTTGTCGACTGGCGAGAAATTTTCTCTTACCTTTTTCCTCATGGTTTTTGCGAACATTTTTTAACGGATTCTCAGCGACATAACGTAGAATCGTTCGTGAAAATCATGACTTATCTTTTTACAGAGTACACATAGAGTGTAAAGTACAAAGTACTTAGCAAAACGAACGCTGAAAATCGCAGCGGCAGAACGTAAAGAAGCATCGAGAGAGATCGACGAGGCTTTAGAACAAGCGAGAAAAAGAGAACAGAAGAGAAGAGAAGAGAAAAGATTCCAATTGGAAATCGGAATTCTACGTCGCTTTTCGAGAATCGGAGATCGGAAACAGGACGGATGAGACAGATGTATGCTCGACCGAGCGTTCAAAAAGTGTGCTGGAACTGGAAATATTTCAAAAGATCGAACCATTTCGCGCGATAAATTCATATATTCGACCGCGATACAAGTGATTAATATTGTTTGCGTTTTCTTTTCAAGTGTTTCAAGCACCACCCTGATGTCTTACCGCCCGAATATTTTTATCGACGAAACCTGCTTCTACCTCCCAGAAGTCGAGCAATCGAAGAAACTAAAACGATCGCGCAGAGATTCCGACGAGTTCCGTCGGCTGGTTATCAAAATTCAATTTGCTGAATCAGAGGCCAGGAAGGAGGGGAAGCAACGGAGGCGTAGGGAGCGCGAACCCCGTGAATGTTCCTTCGTTCGTTATTTATGTCTGGGACGCGACGCGGAGCTCGATTTGTACAATAGAAATTTGTTCTCGCGACGTGTCGAGCAACCCGAACGGAACGACGAAAAAAGAAGAAAGTGGATAGGAGAATGGAAAGAGAAGGAAAAGAACGCGCTGGAAGCAGAGACGAACGATGTAAAATATAAAGGATTCAGGAAGGCTCGCCGAAGGATTCCAACGGCGTTTGAAGAGCGTGAAAAGTGTTCCCATAGATATAGATACAGCTAGATATCCTCATCCAGTCAAAGGGAACGAGACCCAAAGAGAGAGAGAGAGAACACCGGGGTCAGATTGATTGCTCCTTTCACCCTCGGTGCTTCAAGGCCGACCTACAGACTATAGACGTACTCTCGCGATGCGTGATTCGGACCAGCGCGCGCCATTCGTGACCAGAAATCGAATCTCGCGGCAGCTTCGATTCCGATTCTTCGTTCCGCGACCCCAATCCCCGCAGCTCCGTTAACTCTTCCTCTACAATGGACGAGATATCTCGTCACCATGATGTCGAAGAAACGATGCTATGGACGAGATATCTCGTCACCATGATGTCGAAGAAACGATGCTATGGATGAGATATCTCGTCACCATGATGTACGTACAATGCTATGTGTTCAATTAGAACTAAGAAGGCGGGTAAATGAAAGTTTAATCTGATTCAGACTGCGAAGGAAAAACAACACACTTTATTACTGCTGAACGTTACATTGCCGTGTGTGGCTAAAGACTGCGGCGTCTAGGACGCCTCGACCGCACAAGTACGGCCGCACACACACATCTGCTGAGGCATCCTTCGTCGTAAGAACCAAAACATATCGTCCTCGCAGTCGATCACCGATCGCTGTCCTCGGTCTGTAGTTTGTTACATACAACATTCGGAAGCAAAGAAGACGCACAATTTAACACTATGGATGAGATATCTCGTGTATCTTTATTATTGATATGAAGTGTTTTATTTGAAGACACAAGTAATCGATTTTTAAGACACGTTCCTTCTATTAAAAAATTAAATGACACGCACGAATTCAAAGTAAATTAAAAGTAAACATTTTACTTCCAGTATTGAATAAAAATTTATTTTATATTTGAAACCAATATTTCATTCGTAATATGAAAGTTGTATGTCTTCCATATTCTGGAACAAATACTTTTCCATGATAAACATAACGTATTGAATGCATATTTAAAAAAAAATATTCTATTTATAATATTAGATAAAGATTCATTTTATAACAAGGAAAAATTATTTTTTTCATAATATGAAATAAATATTATCTGTATATTAGAAAAAAAATATTCCATTGCTAATATTAAATAAAGATTCATTTTATATTTAGAAAAAAACATTTTTCTCGTAACATGAAATAGATATTTCCTGCATATTTAAAAAAAATATTGTTTACTTAATGTAAAATAAATATTGTATGTATATTTGAATATTAAAAACAGATTGAATCTTTTTTTAATATCATATGAATGTGTGTATACAATATTTTGTGCTACTAGGGGTCATCTTCACGTTGGTGGGAGGTGCTCATACAAATACATATTTTACATAGAGTTTTCAGTGTTTATTTTATATGGAATGCTTGAAAGCATTATGGTGCAATGCGTAATGCGACGGAAGAATTTTTACAGAAATATCTGGTTTCCTTCCGTCGGCCATTGCTTTTGCAAACTATACATCGTCAAGTTGGATGAGATTTTTGTTCTGTTGGTCGTATTTTACTTGGGAAATAATGACGAGTAGAACGGAACGGCGTTTTTACATTACATCTTCTACCTCGACTACAAGTATCCCTCTCTTGCAATACTTCTCCACTAAACTCAAAATAATTTCTTCTCTTATTATTTGAAGATAAGTTGTTTTATTTTCGTGCAAACAGTTCCAAATTACTGTTTAAATTAGTAACGTCGATTCAGCACATTCCACCTACGATGACGTGTTTTAAAAATCGATTACTTGTGTCAAATTTTCAAATAGAACACTTCATATCAATAATAAAGACACACGAGATATCCCGTCCATAGAATCGTTTCTTCGACATCGTGGAAAGGGTTAATCGAAGGATCCGCGAGCCGTTGGCCGTGTCGAGCCTCGTATTTTTCTCGTTCAAGGAAAGCAATCGGTAAAAAAAACTCGATTCATCATCGCGTGTCTCGAAAACGGTACTTCCGAGCAGAGGGTCCCTTAGTTCGCATCAGGAAAAAACAAGGAAATCTCGAAGAAGATCGTTTTGTCTGCTGAGAGTCGATTCGGGAAAAATAGATCGATGTCATCGGACATGCTCGATTTCAACGAAGCGGCGCGGCGACCGATGTGGGTAATTAAGCCGAAAAGTAAACTACCTACGTAGTTAGGAGCGTGTAGGCTAATCCAAGCGCGTTTCACCTCCCTTCCCGGTGGTCGATGAACCAAATTAACTGAATTATCGAGTGCCCATTAACCGAGAAGCGTTCGAGTCCGACTAATGCACTCGCAATGAAAACGTGCTTTAAATTCGATGCTCGTCGAATTCCTCCCGCGCGATTCCGATAAATTTATTCGACTAGGGTGCCCGCAACACCGAAGATTACCATCGGAAACGGGATTACCGTCGAAATTCTCCGCATTCTCCGGATCCCCCGCAACCCTCGGAACTACCCTCACAACCCCCGTAACTGGATCGTACCCCGAAAAGATCCTTTTTACCAGCTAACGGAAATATGAACGAGAGCCGGCGCTGCTTCTCACTTTCTCGACATTTCTCCGAACCTTTCGTGATCGTGCGAAGCAAACCGATGGAACTCACCCGAGGAACACTGGAAATTCTTTTATTGCGGTATTCGATAATACAATATCGTAAAATGGTCGCGTCGCCGAACCTACTCGTCCAAATGTATCGCGATTCCGATCGCGAGAGTAAGACGCGACGCGCTCGCCAAAAATATTATTCGAGATTTCGTCCTCTAATTTCTTATCATGCGGCGCTTTTACAACGAGAAACGCGTCGACTTGTTAATTCGTTCGCGGATTGTTTTCGGGGTTCTGTTTGTCGAGAATTGAAAATTTCATGTCGCGCCGATACGACGGCGTTTCCTTGCGGTACATTACGAACTCGTCGCGACGCTCGCCCTCCTTGCTCTCGCTCGCAGTCCCACCTGGCGTGATTAGCGAGTAAGATGGTCCGGTCTCTCCGCAGCCAAGGGAGCAACTTTTTTAGAAACGGTGCGACGCGGCTCTTTGGATTCCTCTTTCCTAACCGGTCGCTTTATGAAGCACTGGAATTTCCCCAGGGGCTCTCGCAACGGGGCCCGCTTCTCTTCTCGCACTTTTTAGATTGCTTCTCGGTATACACCGCTAAGTTTCGCGCCGGCGCGGCGCGGCGCGACAAGGCGTGCGGCAATGGCCTATGGCCTATAGTCTATAATAGAGTCGAAGGAAGCAACGAGAAAAGCATGGACGGCGCGGGGAACGAAAACGAACTTCCGAGAGCCGGATATATTCTATATACGTAGAAATGCAAACCGAACCGATCACCACTCGATCGTCGTTGCTAATCGAACCTCCCTTCCGACGAGAGACACAAACTTCCATCGAAAAATGAATTTTTAAGGCAACGTCTCTCTGTCCCGCCGCGAACGCGTCCAGCAGCCCCGAGAAAAGTAAACCGATCCGCGACTCGCCGACGCTGCCCGAACTTCGGGGAACTTTCGAAATTCGCTTAAATCCGAAACGATTTTTTAATAGAAAGCTTCCGTCCATTTAACTTGCTCGTGGATATAAACTTTGTTTTTATCGGCGTTCCGCCGTTCCCTCTTTTTACGGGATTTTCTTTCGACGGTACTTTCTTTCCTTGACGCTGGTCGTCGTCGAAAACGCGAAGGAACTTTCGGAGTAGACGGCCGCACAATTTCTATGTATTTCGCCGCGTCCAACTCGAACAGTCTTTTCTTCCCGCTTTGTGTCCTTTCACGGCTCGTCTCGTCTTGTCGTCGCGTCGTGGTCGCGATATCCCGAACACGATCTATGTATACATATCTATACCTATACCAGTGATGGCCATTTTTGACTGCCGCAGTCAAGAAGGATCCGCGGAGCTTCCCCCATCAACCACTCTTTCGTGCAGCGCGCACCTTCGCTGCGCAGCGGTACCACGTGCCTTCCAGTGCCTTCGTTTTCTCCCTCATACGTCCCTCCATAGCCGACTAGGTTAGTGGGAGACGCAGGCAACCCAGGGGCCCCTACCGCAGTGGAGCCAGATGAGGGGAATCACGGTGAAATGACATACCCCTTCTCTGATGACCAGAGCGTGACGGGGATTGAGTTGGGCGAATGGGAGTGACACGTTGCGCGTCGGTCTTAGTGCGGGGGACGGACGTTAGGGCGATGGAATAGGATAGTGGAAGGGGAAAAGGAGGAGAGTATTTCCGAGAAATTGACCGCCGTTCGGCGGTCATCTGGCAGCACTGCCCTACCGTGCCCATCACTGACCAATACCAGGCCTGAGCAACTTGCGGCTCGCGAGCCGCAAACGACTCCCCGCCCTACTCCTGGGTCCTCCCCACCAAACTCCTGTGGAGTGTTGGAGGAGGTGGGGTAGATTCACTGTGTATACAAGACCGTATCGTTGCAATCACGGAAGGCAAAGCACGGTAAGGATAATTGAAATTGTTGATTGTGGGGGGACCGGTACACTGATAGTGAGAGTTGTAAAGCGATAGCGGGGAAGAAGTTGACCAGGTCTGACGTATACCAGAGCCGAGCAACTTCTCCGTCGTCGCTGCACGACCCCCACCGGGGTTGCCAGTTCTCCCACTCTTCGCTTCTAGCTTGACATTGTCTCCAGAGCCGGAGAGCTGACGCGGCGTAGCGGCCCACGGGTCGCATACTGTTTCTTTCATAACTTCGAATGGTGGGAGACGCTGGTAGGGGAAAGAAGAGGCGTGCGGCCCGCGGGCCGCCAGTTGCCCGGCTCTGACCTATACGAATTATTCGCTCGGCTCGGCTTGGCTCGACTTGGCTTGGCTTGGCTCGGCTCGGCTTGGCGCGAATACGCCCCCAGGACAATGCGGCGGTATTGCATACGCAATACATAAGTACATACACCCGAAAGCCGATCGCTGAGTATACACGGCTACGAATGGAATTTATATCATGCCAGTCGTTGTTGAACTCGATAAATAAATAATTAATAATATGATCCCCGTTAAATTCACAAAAATTTTCCATTTGCATCTACCGGGTTAATGGAGTTAAACCAATAACGAACGATCGAAAATATTCCATTTCGTTCAACAATGATTTGCTAAAGGTTTACAAATAACTATTGCCGAGTTTGTCGAGTTAACCGAGTTTAGCGGTATTCGCAACGATTTTCCAGGAGTTTCTGCACGCTGTTGTCGCAAGGTAAATGAAACTCGCAGCCTGTGACATTCGCGTTACACGGACGCCAGTTACACCGGAAAAGGGAAAAGGAAAAAAGAGGAAAAGAGAAAAGAAAACAGCGAGAACAGTTTAAAACAAGGCTCTGGTCTCCTGGTGAAAAGCGAGAACCGAGCTGGAACTACCAAACTACTATCGACTGCAGAAACTCGAGGCATTCCGGAAGTCGGTAAACGCGCGAAGACATTCCGTGGACTTCCACGTATTTGTTAAGAACTCGAAACTGGAAAAAGTCGCCGCGCCACGTTGCGTTGCGTCGCGTCGATCCGAAGCTTCTACCTTCCCCGATTATTTCGTGTTTCTCGCGCGGAACCGCGATACTAATGAAATGCAAATACATATTCAAGAAGGCCAGATTTGCTTGACATTGTGCAAAATAAATACGCGCAACTAAATACATTTTTCGTATTTAAACGCGACGATCCTCCCAGTCGAGCGCATCGAAACGATAAACATTTCAAAGTTTTCTGGTCTCATTTGGATGGTTGCGATCAATCTATACGACTATGACTAGTGATGGGCACTATCCACTAAATTCAATTACTATTTACTATTTAATCGCGATATACTATCAACTATTTAGTCTAAGTACTATATGGTCTAACAATAAGTCTATAAGTATATATACGGTGTAAGGAAAATAGTAACCCCCACCACTGCAGAATTCAGTAAAACAGTCGACTGAAAATAGTAACCCCCACCACTGCAAAATTCAGTCGATAGTTCAGTAAAACTAGTCGACTGGAAATAGTAACAGCTACTATCGAATTAGTCGATAGTTTTTAGTCGATAGTGCCCATCACTAACTATGACGACTGAATGCTTTAACAACTTGTATGATTTTCTCGGCTTGCAAATATGTAATTAAGACGAAAACTTTTTGTTCGATAGTGAATGTACGAATATTGGCACAGGGTAATTGTGCACAATACTGTACAAATTTATTAACACAATTTTTTACCAAAGGTAACTTTCGCGAAGCGATTCCAAACGTGGACGCGATATCTTTTGCTTCGAATGAGTCGATTACCAAAGAGCGTCCAAGATTTGTCGCGATTAGGTATCGGTCGAAACGTGATCGACTTTTACTCGCTGTGACATTTAAACTAGAAATTCAACTAGCTTCGAACAATTAGGTACACGCGCGTACTCACGTGTATAGGCAGTAGTACGTGGGTCGACATCCGAGGTTTAACGATAACATTGTAAAGCCAGTCGATGTGGGTAGCCCAACACTGCACCGTGGACCGACGCGACGCGACGGGACCATTTCCGTCGGATCGATCCGATGCCGCAGGCGCGAGGAAATTCTTATCGTGCCCGGCCGTAACGACGAACCGATCGCGATCGTACAATGGAAGGTGCGTCGCGCGTCGGGGCAAAATTACGATGAGTCTTCGAAAAGTTGAACCGTTTGTCAAGCGGATAGTTCGGGGATCGTCGCGACGAACCACGGTATCGCTTGCTCGCGACACGATGAAAGCCTGAATCCGCGACAACGTACTTCAGGGGAAGAAAGTTCTTATCCAGTGTTTTACCGGGGTTGATTCGAACTACTTGATTCGACCACCAAATGAAATCTCTTTCTGAGTCTAACCGAGCGGAACCATTTAATTGCCGCTTACCTTGGCCTTCGTTTTCGTCTTTTATCTGAGAGCGTTACCGATCCCGACGCTAACGAACACCAGTGCCCCGAAAACTAATTGAACGCTGCCGAACCGATATCGACACGCTCGATTTTATCCGATTACAGATTGTTTTCGTTTCACCGTCCGCCTATTTCCAGCCAATTATTATCAAAGTCTCCTCCAATTTCTCCTATTCGTAACCACTAACGTCGCGACGTAGCTCTCTCTCTCTCCCTCTCTCCGATTATCGAATCGGCAAAGGAAATGATTTTATCGGTCTTTGGAAAATCATGATTTCGACCTTTGAAAGTAGTAATTCTTTCCAACGTCAGCTGAAACTCGGAAATTCGATAAAAATTTCCGGAAGTTGGAGACCCGAGAATGCTAGAATTCCGGGATCCCGAAGAATTCCTTTGGTTACTCCGGCTCTCTGTCCGTAAACTTTGGTCCTTTTTCGCGGCGAGCGAGCTAACGCGTCCCATCTATTATAGAAAGGGAAGTTCTTAACGCGGCATTGTCGTCCTTTCTTTCTCGTTTCGAGAGAAGAGAGGCGGACACCGCTCTCGCCTACCAAATTGAATTAGTTGCTAGCGCCTCGTGGACCTGAACAGCAATGCCGCATGCGCCTGGTCGAGCCCTGCGATGCCAGTCCTTCGTTCGCCCTTCGTCCACTCTTCGTTCGCCCTTCGTCCGCTCTTCGTCCGCCCATCGTACTTCGGAGTAATTCGATTTCCAGCTCGACTCTGCTCCGGTGCGACTCTACCCTCTGACCCCTTCCTTTTTCTCGTCCCCGAAACACCGCCGAAACACCGCTCTCCCCATCCGGGAAAATTTTATCTCGCCGACAGTCCACGAGCGAGGTATCTTTCACGAAGATCGTACGCATCCCACTATGTAACTCGCTTTTTCGCTCCCACGAGACGAGACCCCCACCATGGTCGCCAGATGAGGGGAGGGAGCACGAATCGAGGGGAAAAACCGCCTCTTTGCCAGTACCGGATTGGTCACGTGACATTGTGACACGTGACACATGCACGACAGACACGAAACGCGTCACGTGACCGAGCCGCTGCGGAAGCGTGGGGAATTGCATCGTAGAAGTGGAAGGTAGAGTGGGGACACAAGACTTAATCCGGCGACACTGACCCCTACCATTAATTTTTTGTTCTCCCACTCTTCGGTACCACTCCTAGCTTGACTTTTTTCCACAGCCGGGGAACTGGCCCGCGGGCCGCAGGCTATTTCTTTCATAGGATGCCAGTCGAATAGTGGGGGACCCTGGTAGGCACTGAGAACCGGCTCCGCGCTAAATGATAAATTCGCCATGCGCCATCGCCGAGTTCGAATACTTGAAATACTTGGAGTAGTTATGTACTTGGAATACTTCGAACGGATACAGGTACCTGCGCGCAGCCGCGTCGGGTCGAATATTTTCCGAAATTTTAATTAACCGGTCAACTTGGAATTCTTCCGATAAAATGGAATTCTTCTCGTGGCTAGAAGCTACTCGCCGGTACACAATTGTCTTCTCTCCCGACGAAAAATAATTTGATCGTGCACGGAGTGAGGGCGGGCAACTTTGACCGTTCGTACGAACGTATTCCCTCGTTTATGAACGATATAATGGGATATAATACTAATAGCAGCGGATGACAAATAACCCGCTTCCATCTACGATATTAATAACCGTCGATCGATGCGCAGAGACGTATCGATGCGATGGAAAACAAAAAAATAAAGGGCCGCCACGCACACCGCCCTAAATTGGAAACCAGATAGAATTTCAATTTATTATCGTCGCGACGATAACCATGATCCTAACGAGGAAGCGGAGTTACAGAAAATATTGAAAATCGTCCGCGTTGAAACGCATTGAAACGCGTTGAGTTGAAACGCGCTGATACACGAACAAATGGATATCGACGCGCGGAATTAATCTTGTATTTTTGCACGATTCGCTCCATCGTTGGCGATACCTATGGCGTGGATTTCGACCTTCGAGGGCCGTTCCACACTTCCCATATTTTTTCTTTAAACACGAGCGTAACAGCGTTTAAAACGTTAATAGTTTCCTAGTTTTTAGTGGTTTGGCGATGGTTGTACTTGGTCGAGAGAGTTCGAAAGATTCTACGAGATTTCCCTTTGACGGTGGGGCACCAGAATCAACGTGGATGCTCAGTTTTTCGGTAGGTTTTCGTCGAGGGAGAGTCGTTCGCGTGTCTCGCATCTTCCGAGCAGACATTCGTGTCCACATCGACCAAACGAAAAATTACAAGTAACAGCGTGGTCGATGCTCTCGCGAAAAAGAACTATATATAAGAGAAACTAGCGGGACGAGGGAAGGGCGGTAAATTGCAGTTCGCCGTCTGTTTCCCTATAAAAGTCCGAACGAAGCGAAAAGTACATCCGTAGTTCGTTAACGAAATGCAAGCGTACTCGCGTAATTTCACTTTAATTCCTCAAACTCGATCGTCGATGAATACTAAACACACTCAATTAAAACTCGCGGAAACTTTGAAAATCGGCTAAAAGTGACTCACCTTCAGCGTCGTCCGCCACCGTGTCTCCGGAATTAAAGAGGTCATCTGGAACAGAAGTTGATCAGCGTCAGCCTCGACTATAGTCGGATGCAAAGGCGAACGGTGCCCCGAGCGAACCAATTAATCCTCATTTTTCACGCTCTTTGGCGCGCTTAATATATTATACGTGCCGTATCGTCCCTCTCCCCGTATCGCCTCGCCTCGCCACGCCTCGCCTCATCTCGTCTCGTCGTGCAAATAAAATAGGCTGTTCCATCGCTCAAATTATTTCACGCGAAATCCATAACGACACTACGCAAGATATTTCCCCGGCTTCCCGAGCATTAAACATTATGCAAAAAAAAAAATAGTTAATATACGAGCGTTCGAACTCTCGTGGAAGTGAAATTTCGTGGCTCGTTTAAATTCGCATGCGCCATTTTATTACGATTAATTACTAGACAGCGGATTTTATAAAAATGAATAGATGTAATTTGAAACAGTAGAAACAGTGGAAAAATTTAAAAATATTTTTATATTATTTTCAACCTATATAAATGTATTAAGAAAGAAAATAAATTTCTATTTCACTCCAGTTTGTTGCAATATGGTTAGAAAATGGGTAGAAAATTTGTATTTTGCATAAAGATCCGCTGTCCATTAATTACCGAACAGCGGAAGTTTGCGCGGATGTACTAGTTTTATGAGGAATCAGAAAAAGAAAAAAAAATGCACCAAAGTTGTATTAAATTCTGATGAAAAGCTGTTCGGGCGAGAACGCGTCCCGAAGAATCTTTCGTGCTAGATCGAATGGTACCGCTGATAAAACGCGAACCTCGTCATTCGCGCGATCGTGACTCCCATTATCTTGCACGATAGCGCGGCGATATTATATACCCCTTACTTTTCTTTTTGCTTTTAACGACTATGCGAGCAATAACGACGATTTATTATTATTAAAAGTACCGGGGGGCTTGGCGCGGTGCGGTGGTCTAATTGTTCTTCATCGCGCAATATTCTCGGTCGATTAACGATAAACGTGGAACCGTTCGAACATCGCGTTTCCAAAATCGGTGTATCTGTGCGATGGTTAATAGGAATTATTTTCAGAGATCGTAATGTGCGCGTGCATTCGCTTAATACATACTCCCTTTGCCCTATGCCCTATGCCCTAGACGACTGTACACGTAAACCGTAGCACAGGTTCGAATCGCGCGGATCATAGATTACGAGTTTACTCGTACTTAAGCAACTCGATATTTCATCCATCCGCGGACATTTATTGCGCAAATACTTGAATGGATTGCTGAACGACTAATACGGCAAGTAAATTTTCCGCAACGTCCCACGGAATCCTAAACAAACGCCAAGTTATCCGGAAGTGGCGGCCGCGGAATCCTACGGCTAATCTTCCTCGGACAACCGTCGCGGTATTTGCCATTAATATTTGCGAACACGTAACTGCTCTCCGCTCCGATCAACTCTGCCTCGTCTCGCGTTTCGCATCTCGCGTCGCCGCGCGCGCCCGCGCGTCGACGAGGCGTACCTGTGCGACGGGAGATGCTTTGGCGTTTATTTCTGCACGGATAATCCCTCCGAGTAATTCCCAAACGCGGTGCTACATCGGCTACGTCGCTAATATTCTGGAAACGTTCGAGATGTCTATTTAGCGCGACAACGCTCCGATGTTTCGTTTGAAAAATGAAGAAGATGGATTCGCGGATGACGAGGTAAAGGTACGGGTGACGGGTGACGGGCGACGGTAAACGGTAGACGGTAAACGGCAGATGGTGGATGGACGCGACGGCTACGCGCACTTCCGCTCACCCGACAAGCTCTTCGAAAGGGATTAACCGAACTAAATCTTGCGATCGATAAAAACGTTCGCTTAATGACCCAATTATCGAATTATCGAGTTATCGGTTACTCGAGTGCGCCGAAGAAGGTATCTCGGGTATAAACGATAATCTTGCAGTCGTATCACGCTACGTTCGACTACCAACAGCTAAACGGGTCTCGCGTTTCGAAAATAGACTCGTCCAGCGGGATTAAGAGAATGACGATCGGCTTAGCTCGCGGAAAGCACGCTCCTCCGAAGTACAGGCTTTTCCTTTTTTTTTTTAATATTTCGATGTGTATGAAAAACCGATAATCCTCGAGGTCGATCGTCGTTTCATCGAGCAAGCGCAAAAATTTTCCAGCTCTCGTGACGCGAATGGTGTAAAATCGCAACGAGTCGAAACAAAATTCTAAATGCGCTGGTTGTTCGCGCTAAGAGTCGCAGAGGTGGAATCGTTGGTTCAAGGGTCATCGGTCAACGGTCAACGCAACACGATTCTGCAACCTGAAAGAGCGGAGCCGTTGGATTGCGAGGCAACGCGTTGAGACTTTAGATGCGAGAACGGCACTGCGGCGCAGTGGTTAGATACTAGAGATCCCTATTTCACGTGTGGTGAACGACTTCGGATCCCAATCAGGGTAATGTTTAATACCTGTGCATTTCTGTTTCACGAGTACACGTGCTATGTGAAACGTGTTAAGAATCCGTGTACAGGGTGTATAAAAAGTAATGGTCATCCGTCCTAGGGGCGAATCTACACCTCTGGATCGGTGGACATTTGCAAGGGAATCTTTTATATCATCTATTTAAAACACCACACTTCTACGCGATCACTTAAGGGTGCGCAGGAGCCATAGTGGTGTCTCTATCGGCGTAGAGGTGTCATTATATGTATTTCATAACTTTGTGCGACATAAGGACAGATAAGCGGCTTATTTTTCGATGAACTTTGATCAACTTCCTGAGGCAAAGAAGCAATATTTTCTCACGATTTTTGTGTAGAAATATTCGTTGTATTATTGCGCATTGCAGTACAGAGCCGTTTTTTGGAAAAAGTGTATAGAAAAAAATTTCTTCTATAAAAACGTACACTTTTATTTATTATAAAGTTTCAAGAGCCAAATTGCAAAAAAAGGGCTCTGTACTGCCATGCTTAATAATACAACGAATACTCCTACACAAAAATCGTGAGAAAATATTGCTTCTTCGCCTCAGGAAGTTGTTCAAAGTTCATCGAAAAATCAAGCCGCGCGGTTACTCTGTCTTTGTCTCTCCTGCGAGTGACATATCTCCCTCTCTGTAACAGCTCTGTCGGGGAGACAAGGATGTCGCATAAAGTTGTGAAATACATAGAATGACACCACTACGCCGATAGCAACTTATTCCCCGCTGTCACTTCACGACTCCCACTACCAGTGTACCGCTACTATCAACTATTTCATATTGACTCCTCCTACAATCTACAGGAATGTGGTGGGGCGGACCCAGGAGTGGGAGAGGAGTCGCCTGTGGCTCGCGAGCCGGGGTTGCCCAGGCCTGGCCTAAACGATTCCTAAGGGTACCAGTGGATCGAAGAATCCCCGACGAGGCTGTTTTTGCTCGTTTGTACTGTCAAAAGCCAATCTCGACAACATTTTTTTCGGTCCTGCTTGGCTTTTCTTGGCAACGGAAACTTATCTTCTCCTAAGCCCTAAACGGAATCCCACATCGTCGAAACGAAAGAACCGAGCGATAGAGAACAGCAAGACAGGAAGTACATACATATTGCTCGGCTAGGACGGTCCGAAACGGTTCGAAACGGTTCGCGCTTTGTTAAAGCAACCTGGTACATATGTGCACGGTTCGATCGGTATAACGAAGACGATATGCGAGGCCGACACACGAGTCTCGTTAAACAGACGTTTAGGCAATCTATGTATGTATCGATTAGTTTCCAAGTTAGTTTCCGCGTGGAAACGTGGCAACTCGACGGGCGAACTAACACAGGAAATGAAACCGAAGCAATAGACTAATATAAACTGAAACTAAAGTTGTTACAAAGTCGATCTAACCGTCGAACTCGTGGCCGAAACGCACGATCGCCATGTACGTTACAAAAGGCATTAATATTTAGCTGGTAATAACGAGAGAACGCGGGAGAATGTTCGGTAAATTCCTGTAATAGCTCTGGTCGTCTTTGTCGTCGGTTTTCTCGCACGAGGCCTGGACCAATTAGCTTGGCCAGGTGGTCGTAACTTCGCGAGCCTATTAACGCTTTTCGTGCGCGAGCAGGAAATATTCGCTATTCGTAAAATGGAAACCGAACTCCTTCCGGTGTCGGCTTTTTGGATCAGCTAGCTCCCACGCGTCTTATTACATTTTCCGCGTTACGATATTTCGTGCGAACACGTTTACCAACTCGTTGCATCATCCATCTATCCGCGGTTCCATTATATCGCGCGATGCGGCACGGAGTCAGCGTGCCAAGAAATATCCGACCAATGGAGTTGTATTCCACGAAACGAATAATTTTACTTCAACGAATTTTCTACATTCTACGATATTCGCGCTGATATTCCATAGTTATACTTTCGAGCGGTATCGTGGCGCACACGTTGAGAAAATACTACAGTTAAAGTCTTGATCCAAGTCGGAAGGAGCTATACGATCTTAGTAAGTTCGCATACCCCCTCCACTGTGGAGCATACCCCGCGAGGAACCAAAAAGCTCGACTCGGTCGCCGAGCAGTGTAAAGTGTAAACATGCCGCGTAATCCGATACGGGATCGGATATGTCGGTGTTGAATCACTACTAATCTAATTACAAAACTTCTTTATTTTTAATTATTTTTTTATGGAACTGTCACCAACTTCTTTGTGGAATTGTTCTTATTAAAATGACACTAAACACGATATAATTTGAACCATATTAAGTGGTTTAATTGACGATATGTAATGCGCCTTCGGCCGCGCTGTCCTTTTCTACGTTTGGCACGGTCGGTGAGGTCGCAAGAAAGTAGCCCTGCACGATTTATGTCGGAGCACGGTCCCAACGATCCGTTAGACAGTTAGACCAACACTTTACTGTACAACGAATAATGCCGTTGCGTAGCTGCATTCGTATACGTTGCGGTCGCGCTAATGTTTAACAAATACAACAATAATCATCGTCGAAAATGAAGGTTTCGAACTGAAAATTCTCGGCATGCCACGGTAGACATTGCCAAAGCGAGCTCTCCTCGTTCCAGACTCCGACGGACTCGGAGATTTTAGTCGCGCGTTTAACTCCGCAAAGGAACAATCCCTCTAGCCTCCACCTTTCGTGAACGTACACGGTTAAACTTCTTCCGAAGGATCGAATTGGACTTTCCGCGCCGGTGGAGGTAACTAATTTTGTTACTCGCTCGCTAACAACTTCGTTACAGGTTCGCTACGGCGAGTATTGCTACGGCTCGCGGCGCGGCGCGATGGAATAGCGGAACAGCATAACAGCGAAAGTTTAGTTCGACAAAAAGACCGGCTCAACTATTCATTTCGCAGAACCGAGGTACGATTATTCCCAATTTATTCGATAATCGATACGCCTCTCCGAAAACGAGAAGGCTCGCTCCTGCGCTCCCACAGCCGCGTGCATTCAAACTTTGTCGATACTCGTGCAGTTTTTGCGCAGGCCTTAGAATACTTTTTGCAGGGTCTACAATTTTATCGGAATTATAACGTTATTTCGCGGGAGGAAAAGAACCCGGCGATAACCGGTGCCGTGCCGCGGTAGTCTCGCGCGCTATCTGCGCCTACGCTGTTGAACAGCGAGCCTACCAGTTGCGTTTCTCTCGTTCTTTCTTTGACAGTCAAGGCCCGCAAGACGCATACGTTTTTTAAGGATGTTCTGGAGATATATAAAAACGCAACAAAATTTTTGAAAATTTGACAAGATATAATTCTTACTAAATTAATGCAATTACCAAAGTTTGGGTTCGATTCACCGCACCGTTTAAGAATTATAGCAACTTAAAGTTTGCACATTTTAACACGTCTTCTTCTGGAGAATTCATAAAATTCCACTTCAAACCCTATTTAAACCTTGAAAAAACGCAACTAGAAATTCCAGTTTTTTTATATACATATAGTAAAAATTATGTAATTAATTATGTTCAAGATTTATTAGGATTCACTAAACAGTTACAGAGCAAAAAATTATAAACTATTACAAAACGTCAAATTTATCGTGTTGTCATCTCAATAATAGCAATCAATATCAATATCAGCAATCAATATCAGCAATATGAATATTGCTTTCTGAAGTATTTTTAATTTATTTAAATATTAATTTTTAACTTTTTATTGCGTAATTATATATATTGAACATCAAAAATTTATTATCTTGAAGTTCAAATCAGAGGGTACAATTATTCGCAAAAGTCACTTACAATTTTTTGTAATATGAAGACAATTTGATTAAAAAATAAATATAACATGAAATTCACTAATTAAACGAAAGCTTTTTAAATTAATCTATTTTTTTAATGCAAAATATACTCGCATGAATAGCTTTCATTGCCAATATATCGATGGATTTCGAATTTCTTGTACTTTTGTCTCCTATGGTACCTCGATCGTTGCAGTCGCCTATGCGATCGTTTATATCGCGTAATCGAATATCAGTCGATGTACACGTTAAAAAGCCGGATGTGTGTAGCGGGTATTTTCTTTACGTTAAATCCCGTTTTCCTTATGGCCAACGACGAACGCTTTCCCGTCACGTCTAAACGGTCGGAATGCCTCGTCCCGATTTCGATAATATCCATCGTTTCTCGCCGGCCAATTAAGTAAATCCGACGGAAACATTTGATTCGGCGATAAACTGCGACAGTTTCCAATGTTCCATCAAGTTATAATAACCGGGAAAATTACAACGGAACCGGTGCGCCTCGCCTCTCGCCTCGCCTCTCGCCTCGCCTCTCGCCTCGCTTTGCCGCGTCTCACCGCGATCGATAATGCATATGGATGATGTGTTATTAAAAAGAATATCAACCGTATAGCGGGTGTACGCGTAAATACGACTTGTTCGTTTTTGAAATTCAATCTTTCCGCCTCGTTTTTGAGTTACACCGTTGCTCTCGGTCCTTAACGAAATAGGGGTGGCGGAGGGAACAGTGAAACCTGTTTCTCCGCGTTTGCAACGCAATTTTCGATACGCAACTGTTATTTTAATGAAGCACCGTTGGTCTTTTTACGGCCGAACGAACCGGGAAACAGGAAACGTGTAACAGGAAACGGAGATTCTATAGAAAATAATTAATTGTTTTCGAGTTTTAGTGGGAACAACGACCGAGCGGCTGGACGTGTGTCTTCATGGTGCCCCATGCACCATGGGCCGATGGACCATGGTACGGTGAAATCGGCACGAAGCGACCCGATCGCCGAATCGGAGGCTCTAACGCAGACACCTAAACCGAATCGAAGCCCGCTAACCGGTTTCCCACGAGACTGAAGGTAACTGCTGCGCATAGTAACCACCCGTGGTAAGCATAAGCTAACGTTTCCGGAGCACCCTAGAGAGCGTACTGTAACAGGGCTATTGGAGCTTACAAACGGCACGGTAGCGATAGGTACACAACTATAATCGGATAATACGGAAAGATATTTTCGCGATCGAGTTCGTTCATGTGCATCTCGTCCCGATAACGATAATTAGAATCGTAATGATAAAAGGGCAAGGTACTTGTTGTTATATAAGAGATTATTCCAAAAGGATATATGTATGTCGAATTGCTCGTAATAGTTCTAGGTAGATATTTCCTATAACGTTAACAAGTTTATCTGTACGCTAACTGGACCAAGACCGCGCGGGTCTTTATGCAAATTCGCATTTTAAGGACCAATCGATGGAAACGGGAATGAAATTGAAGCTTCCGCTATCCGGAGAACCGCTTTTGCCGTCCAAAAAAAGGACAATAATAGGTTCGTTCGTCGATCCTCTTCGCGAGAACAATCAACATCGGTGCTAAAAACGATCCTATGCAATCCTGAAGAATCGACATCGTCGATAGTCTATTTCCTGTTTCGATGAATCACCGAGAGCCAATTATCGAACTAACAATAAACATACAACGAAATGTCGAAGTAAGTCCGAGTTTCGTCGAGTGTGCAACTATTATTCGAATGCCCGGCTCGATCGAAACGGATTCGAACCTATCGCGATCTTGGGGGAAACTAGGACAGAATCTAGGTATTCTAATTGTAACTAAGTATACAGGGTGTCCCACCCGATTTCGACATCTTGATTTTCTCGCTATTGTTACTCGTAGCAAAAAATGTTTAAGCAGAGGCTTGAATGTTCTGATGTTATTAGTTTTTTTATTATATGTCGAAAAGTTAGTAGTTCAGGGGATATTTCGATTCAAATAATTCTAAAACACCATTACTGTCGTACTAAAACTTTAATGGTTTAATTTCAGTTCATTGTGTCGACAGTAATGGTGTTTTAGAATTATTTGAATTGAAATATCCCCTGAATTACTAACTTTTCGACGTACATAAGTTAGTACTGTTTTTACAACGAACGTATAGCTGCATCGATTGATGTATTAAAAAATACCTCATTCCATTAAAAAAAAACAAAGTTGACCTTTACGCGTCCACTCACGAAAAAACTAATAACATCAGAATATGCTCCACTCGATACCATTCAAGCGTCCGCTGAAACATTTTTTGCTACGAGCAACAATAGCGTGAAAATCAAGATGTCAAAATCGGTTGAGACACCCTGTAGTCGGGAATGCAGCAATGGCAGGGTACTCACCGTATCCCATTTTCGCCATCAAATTGAGCTTGCACTCGTATTGCGTTTGGTAAACGTAAGGCCGTGGTTCACCTGGGCACCAAAGCACCGACGGTCCGCAGACGCATTTCCCGTTTTCCCCGGTGATTCCATCGGAAACCAAGTTGCATCCGGCCTCCGACATTATCGGCCCGTGCGGACAGTGCCTCCTCCATCTTCCCGGAATCTCTGTAAAATAGTAAATATCCAACGACATGATAACGCGCTCTTCCTGAACGAAACAAAAGTTCCCTTTCCCGAAGGTATCGACCGAACCGAACCAACACAACGTTCGTTGGACTTTGGAAATTTGTTCATCATCGATTCACGTTTCGCGACCACTTTCGGACGGGTATGCTCCGACAATGTCCATAAAGTAGAGTTTTAGATAAAGAAACGCTCGGATAAATAGGAACTCTCGACGATAGCGGGAATCGATTTCAAGACCGAATACACGCGGTTTCCAACTATGGAACCGTCACGTCACGTCTCGTCCCGTCTCGTCCCATCTTGTCCCATCTTGAATTGTTTTACCGGACGCAGGGCGGGTCGGAACGGCTCCCTCCCATTTTCTCTGAGTTTCCATAATGACATAATCGATGAGAACGCTACGGCGCTTCTATTTGGTTAAATCATGGAATTTGTATAGAACAAACCGTTCTCGGTGCTCAGTGTCCTCAGCGTTAAAAATGTAGACTCGTTGTAATTGTGCTCAAACATTTCGACGAGGAGTTGACCGAGAAATATCCTGAATTCTATTTGTCCATGCGATTAAATTATTCGTCTACCGCGACGTTTTGGCGACGAGGACGAGACTCGCAAAAATATTTTCCAGAAACCGGAATTCCTGATGCGGTTGGCGCGATGCGTTGCGTCGTGCCGTGTGCTACGAAAGTCTGTGCAATTACGTGCGGTTGCCTAACATCGGTAAACAGGCCGGGTACAATATACGTCGGATGGAACTAAGGCTTCTATCGTGCCCCAGAGAATATAACGCGGTTTCCTAACGCTGAGCGCTGAGCGCTGAGCGCTGGGCGCCGAACGCCGCGCATAGGGCGCCTCACACCGCCCCGATACACCCTCTAACGACTAATTCGGATTCAATTACAAGCGATGCGCGAAACCAGATAGCGATCTTATTGCAAACAATACACGGGAGAACCCTGCGGACTATTGTTAATTGCGGGAATCCGGAGCGAATAGAGACGAGAAGAAGTCGATCGAAAAATACTTGAAATATTTTATTAGATCAAAGTAAATTAACATTAAACCTACCACCACCGGTCAAATGACCGGTTCCAGATTTTTTATTTCACAATTACGGAAATTATAAAAATGCTTTCATAAGAAACGATTTAATAAATATCTTTATTGCAGCACGTATTACAATAAATCTTATTATTTTTATAAGGCAACGTGTGCCTGTTTATAGCTCGGTACGTTTAGTGTTCAGCTGAATTTTTCAACGCATCCTGTCGAATTGTCACGGTTCGATGGCTGTGTATCAAAACGGCGTATCCCATACAAGCGAGGAGAAGAAAACGCCTCGAGAAAGTGTCTCCGGTTTTTCCGAGTGCCGCGAGACATAAGTATCTACATATAATGAGACGGGGGTTATTTGCTGTGGAAGAGGACGCAACGTTCACCGCAAACAACTCGGAAATAGAGATGGTCGGGTAACCTACCTCGGATTCCTCCACCGCCATCAAACCTAACCCAGACGAATTAGGCTAGGCCGAGTCGCCGCTGCGCCGATCGATAAGTTTAATAATCCACGGTCGACCGCCCCAGAAATCGAATTTGCCGATTGGTTTACCGATCGACCATCCGCGCCGAAGCAAACCCTAAACGCGAATTCATTTCGAGTTAATGGTCCGAACGCGCTTCCGGCTAATTGGCCGCGGTTCGCCGAGTACACACCAAGAGAGCGAACGATCCGGATCGCCTTTCGATCAAGAAAATCCCGGATCCTGCGCGAACTTGCGCAAACAGGCCGCCCGACCCGAAATTACCAGAGACCCGTCCGATTATCGCTCGCGAATCGTAATGGGGTCACACACGTTCGATGAAATCTATCTGTTTCGGTGGAGCGTTGACGAGACACACCGGTCCGGCTATCGACGATCGGCATTGAGATCGGCATCGAGATCGGCTGCCGACTCTATCGCAGCGCATCCAATTAGAATATTTAAAATTTTTTATCGATAGCGCGATCAGTTATTTTTACGTTGCGTTATGCGAGTAGCGGCCTCCGTTCTTTGGAAAATCAGGATACCAGCTGCAACGAGAACGTATTTGTCGGTGAATTTATAAACGAAAAGTTCGTTAACGCGCTTCCGGCTAAACGTAACAACGACAACAACGCGTATTGTATATTGTATATATTGTATATTGCACACTGTATACCGTATACGATGCATCGTTCAGTTTTCCCGTGGATCGCGTCCCCGACTCGGTTCCCGACACTGTAACGAGAAATTCGAAAAGCTCTCTCGCGATTCGAATTACAAAGGAGCGAGCCGCGGTACGCTGATTCCAAAAGAGACCACTTTAACGCGCTTTAAGCGCCCGCGCCCACCCCCTCCCCCTTTCTGGCATTTATGGTCGCCGTCGCGCTACGTTACGGAACAATGCTCGCTGATGTATTCGCGAGCTGATGATTTTACAGTGGGCGATACTTGCGCGTGTTTATTTTTATTCGTCCTCGACGTCAGCGACGCCGCATAAAAGCGTCCTCCGTCTCTCTATTCTGCCCACCCTCTACGTACTCCGTACGACCTCTCGTTGTCCCTCTTCATCCCTCTTAATACCTCTTCGTCTCTCTTCATCCCTCGTCGCACGACTAAAAGTCCTCGCCATGCACCGCTAAGCTGTCCCGACGAGCTTCTTTAAACTTTAATCCCATTTTCTTCCGATAGAGCAACTTTGTAAGCTCTGCCATTTTATCGAAAAACTAGGCTTCTCACAACTTTCTCACAAGCGCGCGCGATCTTTTTCCGCGAACCCTACAAACGCTTCTCGAAACTCGAGAATTTGTTCGAAGTCTGCCCTTTTTTCTCGCGGCTGTTATATCATTTATTGTACGATTTGCTTCGCGAGCACCGAATCCGTTTTGCAAGCACCAGAATTTGTTCGCCGGTCCTGTAGACACATACAGCCTGATTTTTTGTCGCAGCACCTGTACGCTTTGCTCGCAGTATCTAAAGCGGCAATTGCACAAAGCGGCTTCATTGGGCCGCGCAGGCGCAGCGCGGCGTGTCGCGGCGAGCGAATGTAACCCGGACAAAATCGACTTTCGTTCTCCGTCATGGGATTGTCAACCATTTAAAAGCAAAATGCTGCTCGAAAAATCAAACTGCAACTGTTCCAGGTAATCTGATTCCCGGGGAGAAGGGCACATAGAAATATAGTCGTGTTGCGTTTCACAATGTTGTCGCGCGACAGACCCGAAAATGCAGATTCCCGGTCGGCAAGTAAATAGCGTTATGAAAAATAGTGGGTAGCTCTGACCAGGTACTAAGTAAATTACTAGCGCGAAACGACATACGACTTGATCAGTCGACGCACGTTCCGCGGCAGGCGTGCCGCGGCATCATTCGCTGACGGAAAGCGGGAAACGGGAAATAGATAAACGGAAAAGGTACGTCCATCGGGCAGTCGCGCGTTCTCTCCATGTTATACTTACACGCCACGCGTTTTGTAACAGAAAAAAAATAGTATAGCCGCGCTCGTACACACGCACACCGGACCGCATCAAAATGCACCGCCCGGCTTGACAGCTATTTGTTTCCCGGAGCCGACGCGCGACGTCGCGACGTGCCCGCCCGTAACAATTAAACGAACCGGAAACTAGAGCTATGCTTTCTCATTAGCCGTCGAGCGGACAATGATCGATGATCCGACGCGATTATGAGCTGCGAGCATTATTGTTTGTTTTCGTTATTTAATAACGCGCGGACTCGCACCATCGCTCCTCGCGCGCTGCGAGAGGCTTTTGTAAAATTTCGTCAAATTCCGTTGAATTTCGTACGCGCTTAGCGCACGAATTGTTTCGCTTTTCATCCGGCCTGTAATCCGCGAATAACAACGACGAGTCACGCGTTAAATGGATCGTAGATCGGCCGATAATCTTTAATCGCCTCTCGTTTCTACACGGACATACACGTATGTTCTATCGCCGGCAATTTCATTTCATTTACGAACAATTCCATAATTTTGGTATGGTTGCCGGAGCACGGAACCAGCTCGTTACAGCCTTGCCCATTTTCTTCCGTCTACGATTTTATTTATATATAATAATTTATATATAATATGCAAATTTATTTATATTTATTGGTGGGATTTTCAGTCGGAAAGGGATGGGAGGAGACAGAAAAAATGGTAAAAAAGTTGAAAATTTGATCGAGTCCGCTATTCGTCCCATAAAAGGTTCAACGGGGAGGAGAACGAATCGGTTTTTCACAGAGTAAAGCCAACCGATTGATTTTGTTCGATGCGTGCTGAAACAATGGTGGGGATATCATGAATGTTTCAAGAGCGCGATGCCCGTAAGCGTACGTTTCATTTCGAAATTTCTATTTTTCCAGACTTTGTTCCAGAAACGTTGTTTCCGTAGTATAGATAATGTACATACGAAACTGGAGAAACTAATGGCGAATCGAAGAGATAGCGGTTCTTGGCGTTCCGCGAAAAAGAACCGATTCGTTGCGTTGGTTCTGCCTCTCGGACGGTATTGTCTGTGCGTCGTTTTTCACCGCTTCGCTGTTTTGTCCCGCTTTTCATCGCTTTTTACCCGTTTTGAGCTGCTTTGAATCGCTTTTTAGCAGCTTTGAACTGCTTTGTATCGCCTTTTAACCGCTTTGGGCCGCTTTGCATCGCTTTTTAGACGCTTTATAACGGGTTTTAGCCGCTTTGTTTGGACTGCTTTGTATCGCCTTTTAGCAGCTTTGGGCTACTTTGCATGGCTTTTTAGCCGCTTTCTAACGGGATTTAGCCGCTTTGGACCGCTTTGTATCGACTTTTAGCCACTTTGGTCCGCTTTGCATCGCTTTTTAGCCGCTTCGAGCCGTTGAGACCAGCTCCTCGAAGGAAGCGAAAAAGTTGCAGAGGGGACTTCCACTTGGCTGAAACGTCGCGTCGCGTCGCGTCGCGTCGCAACGCGCCGCGCCGTGCCGCGCGCTTAATTTCTCCGGAACTTTCAGAGTTATTCCCTTTGCGCGCGCGCCCGCGGTGAATCCCAATTAACCCCTTAAATTGAATCTCGAGCACTGCTTGCCGCATTTTAACGGTGGCTGCCTCGTCTTCCGATTATGAAGCCCGCGTTCTCGAATTAATCGCTCGACCGATCGCGCATCTCCTTCAACTCCTCTATATCCGGCGAGTGGTTCGCCAACAAATTTTTACGGCGTTCCATGTTCCTAGTGAAATATCTCGCGTAATCTTCGTTCGTTGCATTGCGCGTTGGTTCGTTCGCGTCGTATACCGTCCGGAGATCAAGTTCGCGGTACACGACGCGGAGTACTCGACAGTTTCGAAATTAATTATCATAATAATTACCTATCGATTTTCGCATGGTTCTACGAGCATTCTGAACGAGGCAATATCAAAAATATCATGCTACCACGTCCGTTACGAGCGTGGTACCAGCCAACCAGATCGAATATCGCTCACCCCCATCGGCCGACATTACCGATGCGACGCAACTGTACAGCTGTGCACTGGCCGACAGTCTGTCCGAACCTAGTCTGTACTATATCCAGCAGCATACACGACCAATAACTCGGCTTAACCCTCCACGGCACATAATTCCCAAGACACCGTGAAAAATCTGCTTCGATCGAATACCATTGGTCGACTCGTGTTAGGGGAACTTTGGGAAATTCGAGGAATTACAAATTGCTCGGAATCGTTCGTAATTCGTACCAAGTTTGAACGTAAGTTCATCAAAGTTCCAATTTATACCGTTCACGTACGGATGCACGGGATTAACGTTCAACTGAAAATGTTAAAAACGGGCTATTTCATCGATTGTTCCTCCTATTTGATCTCGATTCGCGAAAAACTGAATCCAGAGCAGGGAATCAGGAATTTCATTGGTCCCGGGTTAAATACTCGAAACACGGAACAAAATAGAAAACGATTTCACCGTAAAAACATATCCGATGGAAATATCGAGCGAATTCCTGCCACGGATCCAGCAACGGTTCGCAGCGCCGAACCGTAACGCATTCGGGAAGCCGCCGACCATACAGGCGTAGCGGTAATATGTAATGTGTAATGAAATTTTCTCTACATTCTATACTCTAAAGGGTGTCTCAAAAATGTCATTCAACCTTAAAAGGGGCGTTTCCTGAGATGATTTGAAGAAACATTTTCATTTGAAAAAATGTCTGCCTCAAGCCTAAACCAGTCCAATGCCTGTCCACCTAACCAATTACAGCGCGGCCACGACGCGCGATGACAGGGAGAGTCCGGCTCGGTGGCAGGTTCCACTGAGCGTAGCGTTGGTGTTGCGCCGCGGTGAAGCAGTGAACAAGAGATCGAGCAGAAATTGATTTACTTAAAACCCACGCGTCTCTTACCTTTCGGTACTTCCGTATACCTGAACTCAGCTGTGTAGTTCGTCTCCGAGTGGCTCAGTCGATGACGTAGAATCTGGTATCCCCACTACCGCGCTCCGGTTGCCCGTCCGGGCAGGACTCGCGCTGGCCGGCCGAGAGTCGATGACGTAGAATCGGGTACCCCACTACCGAGGACAGAGGAAGTAAACACGGACTTTTTGTTCACGCGGCGCGACAGCAACGCTACGCTCAGAGGAACCTGCCACCGCGCCGAGCCGTTCTCTCCCCGTCATCGCGCGTCGTAGCCGCGCTCTGATTGGCCCGTGTTTTTCGTTAATAACTCCTTAAGAAAGCCGAGGCAAATATTTTTGTAAAGGAAAATGTCACTTGAAATGACCTCAGGAACCTTTAAAAGTTGAACGACATTTTTGGGACATCCTGTATATTCTATACGTATTCTACATATAGTTTAGAGGGTATAAGTATGAAGACATAGCCGCCGCACGGCACCGCAGCCTACGCGTTTTGAGTTACGTCTGTAAACACGAACGATGTATTTATTCGACGCTATTAATTTCTATTCGTTTACGCTGTTAAACGAATACCTTCGAGGCCGTGCAGTCGATCGTGGCGAAAATTCGAGAAGACAGTATCGAAACAGTTTATTCATCTATTCCGGGAATGGCAGGAGCGTGACTCCACCAACGATTATTCGATTCGAACCATGTATTATCATTTTAAGCGTAGGAAAATACAGTTTCATCTTAGTTTTACTCGAATTTCTCGTTTCTATTTCATTCTGATTTCAATACGCTTTTCTATCTCTGTCTATTTATATCTTCCTACCACGGTCTCTCTAATTTCGACTCGAATCACTAGCATCACGTTTCTCCGACTTTCGACCAGTACGTGCAGATCCAGAATAGAACGACAACGACAATGACAATGACAATGACAATGACAATGACGACGACATCGACAAAGACAGCGACAGCAGCAACGATAGCGACAACGATAACGATAAGGGTAACGGAGCTGTCGAACTGCGTATTTGTTGGCAGCGTTTCTTGGACCGTCGCGGGGGAAACAGGTTCGATCCAGAAGGCAGCAACAGAGTAGATATCGGGGTTTTGTATGCATTGCAGTCGGGTGATCTATGGACTTTCGTGGTCGTGTACTCGCTCCCATAGACTGCCGGTAACCGGTAACCGGTAGCCAGTAGCCAGCCATACGAATAGCCGTACGAATAGCTGTAGACGTTCGCAGACGAACCATTGCATAGGAATGCCATCCACCGCGGTGCACGGAGCTATTCTCAAGATTTGTTGCTCGACGTTGAGAAACTGGGCTCTCCCGATCCGGGTCCACACCACCGTGCACAGCGCACACAGACCGGAAGTCGGCCAGCTCTCCAGCAAACTTTCAAGTAAGAGTTACTCGCCGCTTTTTCTCTGTCGGAATCGCAATCCGGTCACTTTCCTTTGTTAATATCGATACCGATCGCTCGATCGCAACCCTTTCCCGGCAATTGTCTGGGTAACGAGGCAAGATCCCTGTTCCAATCGAATATAGACCGTCCATAAATTCCTACGAACCTTGACCTATAATCTGGTCAATGCACTGATCGTCCATCAGGAGATGACAGTGATTTCGACAGTGTGGCGCAGGGGGGTCTGCGAGACCCCAATCTTACACTTACGTTCTGGCGGGAACGACTGATATAGAAGCTCTGTTCCATTCACACTAATACACGTACATTTATACTGTCTTCGTCAAGCGATTCGGCCAATTGTAGAAGACGTGTAGCGCGGAGTAGGGATATCACGTGGTCTATACAAGTTTCTTACTGCCATCTCCTGATGGACGATCGGTACAGTTACCTTATCGTTGGTCGCAGTAGGATCCAAGGTCTCGAATGTTGAAATTTATATTTAAGAAACAAATTGACAAAAATTGATCTTCTATTATTTAGTAGAATATTCTATTGCTTTTGTCTTTCGAAAGTTCTCGAAGATATATCGTATCTATGTTGTCTACGTCATGGGACTCTCAACTCTTAATTGTTTCTTAGATCGTCGTCCGTTTATTACAGAACGATCCTCATTCGCGTCGTATTTCTAAAAGTGTAAAGACGTGCCTCTCCGGTTGTATTCAAAGATAAAGTTAAATAAATTCTATTTTCATTTTCAATAGTGTTTAGAGTTTTCTTGCCTAATAATCCAATATCGAATGTCCACAGTCTAAAATGATTTCGATCCTACGATAACAACGATTCAACTATCGAGCAGGGGCCCAACGTCTAGGCTTATATTCAGCCAGAATCGGACGGATGCGAAGAAATTACAGATGCATGTAAGTACGACCCACGCGAATTGATGCGTATTCTACAAAGTGTCCGGCGCAAATTCAACCGACCCTGTCGCTTTTCCGCGGACCGAAACGGCAGGGAAAATCATGGCACCGGTTCAAATACCAACGCGGGGTCCACATTTTTCCTCGTAGAACGACGCGACGCATTACTCCTTGTATAAATCCATATGTATAAACTGTAAGCGCGATGCATACAGGGCCCGCGGGGTAACCCCGCCTGGGACGAGGCGACGCAAACTGCTGGATATAGTTTATACCATGGACCACGGGCTACCACGAACTACCACCAACTACCGCGTTCTCTATTCTTGGTTTACTCGATTCGAAACGGAGGCCCCGCATGGCGCGGCGCGGCCGGCCGATTCCATGTCCGTTCGAATCCTACTTCCGACCGCAAATCTACTATTACGCGACCCTCTCGATTTTATTGCGGCCTCCCCGAAAATCAAATGTCCGTCCGATAACGCGTAACCCATCGATCGAATCGTCGTATTCTTTTCGAAATAAAACTTGACCCCGCAGCAGCGTTGTCCAAGAATTGGTCCAATGCGATTCAACGGATCTCTTGTACCACAAAAACAGTTAAAACCGAGGTGATTGAATCGCGGAGAAATAATGAAAAATAAAGAAGTTTTGTCATTGGATTAGTAGTAGTCTCCTGGTCTCACACCGTTATACCCGCTTCTCGAGTTTTATGGCCCCTCACAGGGTATACCCCGCAGGAGAGGGGATAGTTCAGGGACAATTATCGGCCAGACATTTGGGACATTTATCGCGAGAATACTATATTGCGCAAACCACTCGCAAACAAGAGGGCAACGAACTAGCACGGGATTCTACGAGCAAGGCGAAGGAACTTCGACGGCGCTTTATCTTCTGGTTTATGAATATTCGAAGAAAAGGTGTCACTGTAAATGCATCTTTATTGTTCACAGCGGTGCGCGCGCGCGCGGTTCATAGCGATCTGCCGAAATATGAAATATGAACGCGGCTCAAATGGAAAGCTCCAGGACAACGAGCTGCGCGTTAGCCAAGCGAATTCATCCTCGAAAACGACTCCGCCGGCACTTTCGCCGTTTCAGTATGAGCCGTGTCCCGCGTAAAGAGTTTTCTCCTGAAAAGCAAACCGTCGACGCCGCGTACCTGCATAAAATATACCAGACGGAAGTGTGCACTCGTGCCGCATATGCATCCTCCTCGACTGCGACTCGAGCGCGCGGAAATTTTCTCGCGCACGATCGCGGAAAGCCGATAACCGCCGCCACCGGCAAGTTGAGAACCAACGAAGCCGATCGTGAAACATATTTACGGTCGATCGAAATTATTTCGGCAACGAATGGGTAATACATTGGCGACAAATCGATCCTAGATAAGGCGCAACGGTCGCAGGGGAACCGACGAATTAGGGCCAAGAACAAACGTTAGGTTCAAGTGGAAACACGATAAGCGTAAATATAATAGGAGATAGTTCTTTTCACGAGCATTTAACCGTTATCGCGTTCCGTGCTCGCGTGCCGTTCGAGACGACGTTAACGGACTAGATGTTCCAGTTTGGTGGTTCGTGTAAAGTGTAAACACGGCAAACACTGGAAACCTCGACGCGTTACCGATCGACAGGGCTGGGTAAAATAGTATATGAAATGAAAAATATAAATATTTTCAGAGATTTCCAAAACTATATGTTATTTTGAATAATTTGAAACATCTATTTATTTTTGTATTAGTGGAAATACTATTTGAAATGTTTATTTAATCTCCCAAGTATATGAAATATGTAGTTCAATTATGTGTTTCTCAACGCGAACTTGAAATAGTTACTTGAAATAAATATTTCTGCCATTATTAGTGGAATGAAACTTCAGCATTACCTTTGACCGAAATAAGCTATGGATATATCTAGACATTCATAACTATGCTTATACATTATAGAGTAAGTAAGTGGTTAAAATCCACAACATAACCATTTCTCAGAAATCATTTGTGTGTGATATCAGCCGACTGCCGCGGTCAGTCCCGACTTCCTTTAATAAGGTAAGTATAGATGACTATTGTAAGTAAAATACTATGAAATACTAGTTGATTTATTCCTAATACATTCTACGAAAACTATTATTTCAAATAATTATTTCTAAAACATCTAACAGCAAATATTACATCAATTAATAGCTTCTATACATGTGTAATAAATACATATTTTCAACTATTCTTCTATGTAGAACTAAGAAATAAAATAAATGCTGAAATACTACTTTATTTGTATAAAATTATTGTAATTACTATTTCCAATACTTTTTATTTGAATTGTACCCAGCACCGCGCACCGAATCCGCAACCGGTTCCCTCTACCGATCCGCGCCGCCGCGCACATCGAAGCAGAATATTTTTGCAGAGGAAAATATTACTTCAAATCACTTCAGGCATCACCCCTTTTAAGGAAACACAACATTTTTGGGACACCCTGTATACCGAAAGCTGTATTTCCTACCGCATTTGTCTCCAGAGGCTGACTTCATTTTGCTTCGCTAAAACTTGCAGGAAATCCTTGTTCTCTATGTGAATATCTATGTATATGTATACAGTGGGTGTAAAAAGTATTCGTGCACCTTTTAAAAACGAATAACTTTTTCAAAATTTGACCCAACAGCTTTGAGTTCTTTTGAGACGTTAGAAGAATTAGTTTACTAGCGAAAGTGTAAATAACTTTGTTAAAAATTGTTATTAGTCGCAATTGCGAAGGGAAAAGTAAAGGTCACGATTTTTTAATTTTTTATCTGTGCCTGTAATGAAAATTTCTAACATGTATTTTGTAAATCTAAGAAAGTTATACACATGTCCAAAGTTTCATTGAAATTAGTTGACGCATAAAAAAGCTATAGCATTGTATGTAACATGTAAAAATCTTTAAATTTGGGGTTTACGAATCATTTAAATCGCGGATTCATAAAATTTTTACAATTTTCAATCATTTATATTTCGTAACAACCTCGATCGATTTCGATGAAACTTTGTACATGTATACATATAACTTACTTATACCTACCAAATGCACCTTATAAATTTTCATTACAGGCACAGATAAAAAATTAAAAAATCGTGACCTTTACTTTTTCCTTCGCAATTACGACCAATAACAATAAAAAAAAATTATTTACACATTAGCTAGTAAACTAATCCTTCTAACGTCATAATAAAACTCGAGCTGTTGGGTCGAATTTTGAAAAAGTTATTCGTTTTTAAAAGGTGTACGAATACTTTGTACACCCGCTGTAAATAAAAATTAAATGCTGTTCGTTGGTAAGCGCATCACTTGAGAACGGCTGGACCGATTTGGCTAATTAAAAAAAAAAATGTTTGTAATAGTCCGAATAAGGTTTTTAGGGAAAGAAAAATTGGAAAAGTAGCCCGGACAAATGGGAAATTCGGGAAAAAATGAAAGTACTTTTTTCAATGGGATTTTTGTATGAACTCGAGACCATAACTCACGATTCGAACGATGGATATGCGTAATTCTTTTTTTGTTTTGTTCGTTATGGTCCTGGAAAAATTTACAGGGAGAACAATTCGAGACAATTACAAAGGAAAGTCGAAAAATTCGGACAAACTTCAAATATTATAATTTTAGTAGGATTTGAAAAAGTCAATTCGTTCAAAAGTTGTGACGTCATTAGTGACCAAAGACGACTTTTTCGCCCGTCAGCAACCTGCCCGGAGGGTTAGTTGTTTATAAAAATGTTAATCGAAATATCCAATATTGTTACACGTAGTTTATGTACGGAACACACGGAGCACCGTACCCCTGCTCGCGATTCGACCTCACGAACGCGAAACGTTATCTGACACTTCCATTCGTCGCACGATTCACAAATGCAGGAAAACAGCAAAATTACAGTGATCCGTGGTTATTTTATAGCTTCCAAGAAACCAAAGATTCTGCCAGGAATATTTCGACAACGTTCTCGGAACGACCTGTTCTTCGTAACGTTTAAGGGACAACCTCTCCTCCATGTAAAATCATAGAAACGTGTAATCGGGCGTCGCTCGAAGGCGACAGATCGCTGTCGAAAAATCGAAATATCCGGCAAAGCGCCGCTACGTTCCACAGCAATAACCTCTATCGGTAATGATTAAGTTGCTCCAATTTTCCAGCCGCGCGGTAATTATCGCTATCGACCGCGAGTTTCAAAATAATCGCCAGCCACGAACGTGAAATCTCTCGAGTCTATATGTATGTAGATACGTATACGTATAGCTATACAACTATGCAGGGTATATATATGTACAATGTACACTATGCACATACGCATACACAGCTCCGCGAGTTCCAGGTAAATTTAGGAATTTCATAAAATACATCGTTTAAACGGTGAAGGATGTGGTGTGTACTTACGTGTGCGTGTGGGTTTATTAATGCTCGCGAGTACTATGCCAGAGAACGAGCGAATATCGAAATGCGAAACGAAACTCGGACTTTTGGTTTATGGAAAATCGATTCGTGCTACGCAGCGGTAATATTATTTATGTGAATCGACCTAAATCAGACGGGTACCCGAAAATTTCGGGTTTGGACCGGGGCGGGTATTTTCCCGGGTTCCGAGCTCGAAAAATTTTTAATATTCGGGTACCCGAATGTCATAGATTTTCGGGTTCCGACCCGAGTCATCAAAAGCCGAACCGAGGTTCGGGTACCCGCCCACCCCTGCATAGTTCTAGCCCAGCATCATACTTCGTTACCTGTGTTAACGCTTCGAATTCAAATATTAACACAACAAATTGAATGATTAATAATACGCGACAACCAGGAACGACGAACGCAACCAAAGTAATCTACAAACGAACAGTTCAAAACGCACAATCTGATTAAACATCGAATCCAAACCGAGCCTACCCCGAAAACGCGATGCGCCAATAAGAAAACTGTGCGACTGTGCGTGCAGGGGGGAATGTCGGGATTCGATCCGTTGACGTTGGAGGTCGAAGCAACTGGTTTGAACGAATGTGCTGCACGTCGCACGCTTATAGGTACACTTCACCTCGCGACTCGACGACACTCGTAAATCTTTGAAAGCGCGGAACAAGGAACAAGATGGCACGGCGAGGCGAGGTGAGGCGTTCATCTGCCTTGATTTCTGCGTTCCGTACGGTCGCGGATTAAAAATGAAATTATGCACGCTCCGAGAGAAGCTTTGCAATGAAATATTGACCGTAACAACGCTATCTACGCGAACCAACCATCCGACAGAAGCGCGTGCACTGGTCGAGTTTAACCACCGCCGCCGCGTGTTCGCTCTACTCTCTCGAAAATCCAATAATTTCAACATTTCGCGTTTTTAGGCGATAGACCTTTCTTACCAACCGTATACAGCACTGATGTGAAGTTTAAAATAGTAATTATTTTTTAAAATTAATTGAGAACCCGCAGACTGCAGTCAGCCAAAAGCGGAAACCTAATACTACGCGCGAGCCGCAACGAACCCAGTATTAAATACTTAAACATACTAGGTAGTCAAATAATTTTAGTTTGTGGGATGTAATTGTTATTTCTTACATAGATTTACAATAGAACGTTTTTTAACATGGATATGTTTTAGGACTGGGGATCTTTTCAAAATCCGCGTGACGACGCCAAAAAGTATGACGCTAAATTTGTTAATAACTCCTGAATAGAGCCTCGGAGCACATTTTCGTAAAGGAAAAAGTTACTTCAAAGGTCTTCAGAAATCTTATGCTTCAGGTTTTTTTTAGGGCTGGGGGTCATTCCAAAATTTGCGTGATCACACCAAAAAGTGTGACGCTAAAACCCCCCCTAAAACATATCCATGATTCAATGTTTGTCCATGCAGTGGAGAAATTTGGTTTTTTTATTTATAAAGATCGTATCAAACCATCGTATCAAACATAATACCGAACGCTGCAACAGATTTTTTGCATGTATACGCTATACACAATAATACATACGTGCATGTTATATGTACCTCCAAAATTGATTAGTTTAGAAGTTATGATTTTTGTCCTGAACGCCCGCGGCTGGCCGGATCACGGCAGGGCCTAGTCTGGCCCGCAGGCCCGGCCGCCGCGCCGGTTGCTAACTAATAGAGTATAAACTGTACAGACCGTACGCCGAACGCAATTATTCGTTCGCGAATAAGCTTCGTTCATAGATCTCGCTCGGGGTATACTCGAGTTCCACGTAGGAGCTGGGGACGTTTGAATGATACACGAGCACAAAAGAGCGTGGGTGTTTCTCATCCGAGACAACGCTTTTTCCGGTGCGACACTCGCCTCAGCGATAAGAGCTATGAAAATTTCCGGCGGGGGTGTCCGCGGACAAACAGCAGCGGCCGTAAACTCGCGTGACGATTGCTATCTTGCAATGAGACCCGACTAGGCTCTATCGAGACCATGTCTCTTTACGATCCTAGCGTGGCCGCAACCGCGACCGCAACGACGACCACGGCCGAGGACAAAAACGGAAGAAAAGAGAAGGAAGAAAAAAGAAAAGAAACCGGGAGGCAAGAAAACTAGAGATGACCGCATAGCCGACGACCGATATCTCAACATTCACGGGCCATTTACTCGTCTCGCGTCGCGTCGTTACTCGTAACGACGTTATTGCCTTTTAGCGGCTCAGTCGGCGAGAGGTTGCCGGGTAAGAGAACCGTATCCGAATCCGTTAACCACCGACATTATCGGTTTTTGGCTGATGCGCCGAAAATGTAAATTCGCAAAGATCAGGCGACGGCGTTTGCGAACTTTCTCTCGCCGCGCCGGCTATAAGTTATTCCGCTCTGTTCCGGTTCCGAGCTGCGGCAGCGAAGGCAACGGAGGCAACGGAGAGGAGATTGATTTCTTTCGACTGGCGGAAACGATGTCGAGCTGATACGTAATACCCGCTCGGTAGCTATATCGTGTGCGTCGATTTATTTATTTTTGAAATACACGCGATCGCTGATATCTAGCGTTCGGCCGGTATGCCGTATGGAGCACTATTTTTAATCCGTTTTTAGCGCTTCTTGCCGAATAAGTCGATGTCGGGTCCGTTTGCCTATGGTATTATATTACTCGGAACGGAACAGAGGCACGGAAAAGAAATTTTCATCGCGTTTCACTTTATCGAGACAAGGACGGGGGAGAAAGAGAGCGAATGAAGATAAGAGAAGGACGACGAACGGACGGATTATTTCGAGGCAGACGTATTCTAGTGATCCGTTCGCCTGGTTAAATACACCGATTATTACGATTGAAAAATTAATCGGCGCTAGATCCTATCCAGCGGAAGGGCTTGACAGTAATACGAGTTAAAGCTTCGGTGAAACGATTAAATAAATGTGCCGAACACATTCGTAAAAAACGAAAGATAATGTCGCGGAATAAATCGCTTCGCCGAATAAAATATTACGAACGATAATGGACTCGCTGTAGGAGATAACTGGTGAAACGCGACCACGAAACTGCACGCGTCAAACGAAGAGACGGAACCCGGTTATACGGACCGCTCGAATAAATCACAGATTAATTGAGTCGCGCGTTATACAAATCGAAGTAATAAACATTGATTATATTTGGCACGGGCAACGGCAATGACCACCGCACAGGTTGCCGTGCGTATGCCGAGCTGCGCCGCGCGCAGTGTCCATTATATATTAGCTAATTTATTGTATAAGTGCCATGGCCCGCGTATCTACACTAGGGTGGACCTTAGCTCTATATTGTGAAATTTTTTTTGCGAGATTTTTTTCTTGCCCCCCCCCCCCCCAAAATTGTTCTATTGAAATTTCAAGTTTTTCGCAACTTCAACGTCAATGAGGCACGCCTTCCCCTTATCCAATCAACTTCATCTTTTGCAGGAATTATTTTCTTACCCAATAGAACAATTTGGGGGGAGGGGGGGGCGTGAAAAAGATGTCGAAAAAAAAATTTCAAAAGGTAGAGCCAAGGTCCATCCTAATCTACACGGCTTACGCGCGTCACGTGACACCTGACTTTCCATAATCGTCGCTACACCTACTCTGCCCGTGGATTAAACGTGCGCACATCATTTTGAAAAAAATTGCTCGACTGCAGGCGCAACGTCGTTCATCGACAGGAGCAACTTTTCCATTTTCCCATTTTTTCGGATGGAGGCGCGGTAATGTAAATATAAGGGGGCTAAACTAATTTGCTGGCCGCCCTATCCCCCAGCTATCCTTGCCCGCTCGCGTTCGAGCAACGATATTCCATGAATACTGAGTACCCGGGCTTCTACGTCAAGTACCGGTGCATATGCATCGGCTTAAATTCAACGGGCGTATGCATATCCCGAGCCGCAGCGTGTTCAGCTCTTTTCTTAAACGTTCCCCCAGCAACGAAAGATCCCGGAGAGAAAAGCCGCTGTCTGAAACCTACATGGAAATTGATTTCGGATTCTTTTCGCGCCATGTTCCATGAGGATCCAGTGTTCGTTCAGCTGACACCCGATGCACGGACAATCGCGAATTTCCTGTGCTACGATCGAGTTCTTGCACGATTAGTCACGGTGACTCGTTTCAACACCGGACTGCAGATTCTTAGGCCCGCTGCACACATCCGTTTTTTTAACGTGCGTCGACCGTGCGGTACCGGAGTCGCGGTTCAGTTGAAAGGCGTCCACTTGCGTTTGTTTAACGTGCGGCGACTGCGATATTCACTGCGTTTTCTACTACTATCGAAGATGGAGGTTTCCCAAAAAAAGCGTACAGTATTTGCCTATTTTGCATATAAATACTATTGTTGCAAACAAAAAAAGACGGTTAGTTTGTACCAGTTACTAGCAAATTTGCAAATTATTAATTTTCGACGTTTCGGTCTTATTTTAGACCATTCTCAAGAAAAATTGCGTCTGTAAATTAATTATTCGATATATTAATACATTTTAAATTAACAATATTAAAAATACCAAAACTTACTTGCTGTATGTATGATGAAACAAATTTAATTTTAATGAAAAGTGGAACAAACTTTTTCTAAAAAAGGAAACTTTTTTCCTTTTTGGAAAAAAATTTGCCATAACACCAAGATGGTATATAATATCTTAAAGTTGGTATGTGAGGTCTTGTCACGTTTCGAATTCACCGCCAAATATTGATTGGTCATTACATAGATCAATGAGAAGTTGTCTCCTTCAAATGTTTTCCACAGTTTTGTCTCAGTTGCTTGTCTACTGACATGAAACTCGCACATGTTTCTACTTTTTCTTATTGAAAAAGAGGAAAAAGATTATTCCTCTTTTCATTAAAATTAAATTTGTTTCATCATATTTACATACAGCAAGTAAGTTTTGGTATTTTTAATATTGTTAATTTAAAATGTATTAATATATCGAATAATTAATTTACAGACGCAATTTTTCTTGAGAATGGTCTAAAATAAGACCGAAACGTCGAAAATTAATAATTTGCAAATTTGCTAGTAACTGGTAAAAACTGATCGAACCCGTGCGCCGATAGCATTAACACATTTCTTGTAAAGAATTTACGATCGATATAAAGATAAATATTAAACAATACGGTATCGGGTGCATCCTTTTATCGATTCGAGATTTACACGAGGTTGATTTGCTACATCCTTTGCTGATTTAAGAGAAAATCCTGAAAAATTCTTTAATTATTTTCGAATGAGCGTTTATCCATTTGACGAGCTGTTAGATAGAATAACAGAGTGAATCGCATCACAAGATACATGGATGAAATTATCGTGAATAACACGACAAATCTCAATCCACGCGCTCCTTTTCTTCGTCCTGTCGTGGTATTCTTCCGCGGCGATGTTCCATATTTCAGGATACTTTTTTACTTCTTCAATAAAAAGTTCTATGTCGAAAAACGTATCACCGTGTATATCGTTCATTTTGCGGCAGAATAACGGACGTCTGCATCAACTGACATGCGATAATGTAATGACGGTCGCATATGCGATTGCGTTGACCGTGCGTTCTTTTCGGGAACTGCGGCAAATATTGCACGCAAGAGCGACGTGCGACGCCGCAACTACGGTTCAAACAAATGTGCAGTGTCTAATAGAATTCATAGTACACTTCAGACCGCAACTCCGGTACCGCAAGTTACAAAAACGGATGTGTGCAGCGGGCCTTATATGCAAATATGAAATCGCGCAATGTCTTGCGAACCGACCGACAAACGCTCTCGAGTTCGATGTAAATTGAATTCTTTTGTTATGGGTTCCATTGTCGGGACAATAATACAACAAGCAAATTGGTTGTTCCATCGCGTTTCCATCGGGGTCTGGATCGTGCGCTCGTGTACTTTTTGAAGAACGATCTAGTCGAAGCGTGATTTTGTTCTCGTGTAAATTAAACGCAAAGACGCACAAACGAGAATAATAATGAAGTTGTTTGGTCGACGGAACAAAGACGGAACGAGACGCGGATTGCAGCAATCACGGCACACGGTGCGGTGCGAAGAGTTTCCGGTTAGCTGCCGCGTTCGGACTATAACGAGAAGATTGTACGAGTAATTATTATAGCATCGAAACGTTTACGAGCTCTCGGATCACGAATCCCGCGAATCAAGGAGGATCTCAAGCAGAGATCTGCTTTCTTTTTCTTTCAGCAGCTAGCAAGGAGATCGGATCTCGAGTCGAGTTACTCTTTTATTTTTCTCCGGGTTCCAGCACCTAGCGGCGAAGAGAACTCTTCCAACGAGTTTCCAACTATCCAAGCCCGAGATTAAAAAAATTGGTTCAACGAGTCGACGGTTGCCACATTCGCCGGCGGCACAACTATTTCACTTAAGCGAACAGTCTTTGTAGAATTCGGACCAACTCGATAAATAGCGGGAAGGAATCGTTGACGACGGCTTAACCCTTCGACTTGCCGTCCGAGACACCACGTCTGTAGCAATCCTTTTGGTCAGATGCGAATCAACATTATTTTTGGTTCGACCTAATATTTCTTTTTAAAAAATCCAATCGATCGATTAGTGAAAATCGAATGGATATCCAGCCACGATTACCACGAAATTGTCAGAACGAAAAATCTGTAAGTAAAGAAAACTATTCAAATTTGATTCGATGTTGCTGGGTACTAAACTTCGCTTTATGAAATCGATCGTCCTTTGCATATTATAACTGCGTATTGCCCGCAATATAATACCGAATATAAAGTGTGAAAATATAAAGCGAAGAGTACGAATATACTCGCTCGAGTCTGAATTTTTATAGGCAACTGCCAAGGAAATGGTGTCGAATAAAATTTGATTTCGTTCGGTAATACAATAGTTCTAGTAAGCAACAAATAGTCGAAACTGCATTAAATCCCATCGAACTTTGCGTTCCGTCGTTTCGCGAGAACTTTTACGAGCCGAATGCATAAAAATCCTCGTTTCGATGGTGACTCTTCGCGCGAGTAGGAGGAATATACGTCGCTCGTGGAAATCTGCGTCGAAAATGTGCGCACGGAAAGTCAGCGAAAGAAATATTCTATCGCGGACCGTTAACGTTCTCCCCGTTTTGCCCCCTTTGGCCCCTGTCGCGCCAAGCCGACCAGATATCGACGAATTCGGATTTCGTGTCGCGCGACAAGCGTCAATTTACAGGATTACCGATCACATCCGGGGGCTTAAAAAATGTTCGAGCGCACTGTTGCGCGAAATTGGCCGCCTGCCATCTACGGCGGTATCCGACGCGAGACGCGATACTCGAGACGCAAGACAAGCGACGCTGCATTCGCTCGCGTGAAAGTGGTAAAATCTGGCATTCAAAACAGATCGTTGCCGTGCACCGTTTCCGTGTGCTCGAAATAGTCCACAAAGTATACAAATTCAAAGTATTTTGAAAAATTCGGCGTCCGATAAACGTCGAATTAAGACGGACCGTTTCCGGAATGTTGCGCGTTAGAATGTTCAAGAGCGACACTCAAATGATTTTCACCAGGGACCATAACTGTTGTAACCAAAAAGAAAAAACAGTCATGGGATTACAAGTATTTCATCGACTAAAATCGTATTGGTTACAAATAAGGATTATAAATGGTATCGAAAATTTTGTCTCTTTTTGGTAAATGTTATCGTTGACAGAAATTCATTTCGATCACTCATACCAGTTGTCGACGAGAGAAGTTAATTTCGATCGTGTCGATAATTATTATAAGCAGGTGAAAAAAATTCGATCATCGATAACTGTTATGTTTGATCGAAATAAATATCTCTCATCGATCATTGTTAGGACCGGTCGAAATAAATTTCTGTTACTCATAACTGTTGTGAGTGATCGAAATAAGTTTCTCTCATCGATAATTGCTTCGAGCTATCGAAATAGAGGAACCAAATTTTTGGACACTAATAACTAGACTGCGGATCTTTATGCAAAATAAAACATGTTTGCATTGTTTGCATGACACAGGTGCCGAATACAAAATTTTTTCTTTTGTTAATTATCTTATTAAACTGAAACTAATACACTGATGTCCTTAAATCTTTTTAATATGACCACTGTTTGAAATTGTACGTAGCCATTTTTATCATAAATGCATAAAATTCGCAGTTTACTGATAACTGTTACTTGTAACCAAAAAGTTTAAAAATCGATATTTGTTTAATCATTCTATTCTTTGATTTTTTTTCTATTTATTTCGTGTTGATTATCTTAAATTTCAATAACAATCAACTTTTTATCAATAATCCTTACCGTAGAAAATTTTAGAATAACCGTTATTTTCGGTCTCTGATTTTCACACCGAGCTTTTGACACGCTCGGATCGCCCTCGAGACTCGAATAATCGCGAGTGCAAGGCCGTGGAAAGTTATAGTCTTCTCCGCTTGTGATTGGAACCCTTCTAGAACCGCATTTTCCTCTTCCCATGAAAAATGCACGGCTCGTTTGTGGAGCACCCCGCCGCAACGAACGCGTTTTTCTTGCCTCGAACGCGAAAGAGCCAAGAGTATTATCTCTAATAACACGACGCGAAGTTGCCGCGGAAAAATTGTTCAATTAAATTCGCGGACAGAGCCCGGTGTGCCGTACCGTACCGTACCGTACCGTACCGTCTACTTCCCTTCTTTCCTCCCTCCCTTCCTTCCTTCCTTCCTTCCTTCCTTCCTTTTTTCTTTCTTCATTCTTTTGTTACGAAACGACGCGACGCAACTCTCTACCCCCTACTCGCCGCAGTCACGGCTCGGCTTGTTCAAAGTGTTAAGAAGTTTGGACGGCAAGGGTGGGGACGTTTGAAAGAGGGTAAAATCCGAACGGAGCTCGGAACGGGATCAAAACTGTACGCCAAATCGATTATTCGATGAACTAGGAAAATGAAAGAAAAACATGTTCCGTGGACAATCTCGATCGAGCAAAAAGCTTTTACATGCTTCGCCGGTCGGGTCGGATCTTAATAGATCCATCGGTCACCAAGACCTTACGACGCACAGTGCTCGGAACGGGCCATTTAGCTGGATAAAATTATTCTAGCATTATTTTAAGACTTAAAGCCGTAGTTAAGTAGGTCATTGGATTCGTCTTGACATCAGCTACAACAATATGTGATAAAAAATACTTAGTGTCATTTAAAAAATTAACATGATCATATTTTTTTTATTAAAACAAAAAAGTTTCCTGAAATTTTTTTATTGCGACGTATAGATGACCGAGTATCGATTAACTTTTGTTGGAAACATTTTCTTGCCAGATTATCTGAAATGTTCAAAACATCGCCACTAAATCGGCCGTTCCGACCACTGTGCGACGCGACGCCCCGCCGAAACCGAGAAACACGGAACGCGCTTGTGAAAGGAAATTGTCCGTTTAAACAGTTCATAGGAAGTTCCTAGAATTTGTTGTCTAACATTAACACTAAACGTACCAGGACGTTGAGTGTTAAAGATAAAATGGAAAGGCCGAGGAAAAGCGTCGTCGAGCATCGTCGCGTCCAGAGACCGGTTCTAACGACTATTCAACTTATCTCGCGTAAGATAAGAAATGTTCGATGAACGAATGAAACGCAGACCAAGAGAAAAAATGTGTTTCGAACGGAAGCATCGCGACACGCTATTATTCGCCGTTTTAATCCCAACCGTTCGAGAAGCGTTCGAACGTACAACGCGCCGCGCCGCGGCGAGGAATAAACCGAGAGAAACGTGAACCAATCTTCCCATTTTGTCTCGGTATCGTGTTATTACCCTTCCTCTCGAATTACTATTATTACCTTCGCGTATCGATTATCGCACTCGCGAAAGACTGTCCCCGTTTACTTCATTTGAAAGCACACGCGCACCGATTAAACACGCGCTCTTCTCTCGCGACCGTTTAACGACAATCAACGTCCCTTGGAAATTAATCTCGATGTACTCTCTCTATGTCGATAGCAACCTTGCTCTCCGTCGTGAATCGCTGCATTATGTTTGACGCCACGTAACGTTACGAAACGTGCGCCGAACGGAAGAATAAAATGACATTCGTCCGTGCGTTCGCGTTGCTCTTGATTACATTCCCGTTCCCGTTTCCATTCATCAAATGATATACCCTTATTTTTGTACTTATTTTTGATATACCCTGTATATTTTGTTTTGTTCCTAAAGTTGTAATAAATCTTTAGAATTCTGTTTGTAATTTCGCGCGTATTGATCCTGTAATCTGAATATTGATCCGAGTATTGATCTATGCGTCGCGCTCCGAGCGCTATCGATTGGATATATCGATCCGTCTAATCGTTCTTTCCTAGCTTGATTCGTATCTGGTGAGCACGTTGCGTCTAACGATTAAGAGATTAAGATATCCGATAAACATACATAACGCGAGCCTACTGTTCTTTATTCATTAAGATCTATTGTATGAATAAAACTCATAATCCTAATAAATCTCTTATGAGATTTCCTCAATATAAAAAAAAAATTAAATGAAACTCTGGCGGTAATACACACACATTGTACCAGCATTCCCGGCGAAACAATCGTCGTGCCATATACGGAGGATCGTTAGTCGCGAACATTGCGCCGCAGCAATTAAGACCTAAACGCGACCATAATCGACTAGCAAGTTTCTCGCGGGACAACAACGATTTTAACAAGCGATTGAAAGTATCTTTGCGAACCGAGAAGAACAATTAATCTATGCGCATTCGAGCACGTTACTCATCGGATTAGAGCTACTCGAGAATCGTTCGGAGCAGCGTCACCCGCGAAGCGCAGCTCGGACGAAGACGAAAATAGGAACCGCGTTGCGATCGGAGAAAGGGACGTAAACGGATCGTACTTACTCGTGCAGACGCCCTCGTCGACTTCCCTCGTATTGGGCAGGAGATTTTTGATGACGCATTGGAGGCCGTCGGCGCAACTTCCGGAAAAACCGAAGAGGCCACCGCACGGTTCTCCCTCGACGCGGGCGCAGACCTTGCAGCATCTGAAACCAGTACACCGGGAATAGGCTAGCGTCGAGTTTGCTCGTACGAATTACTCGAGGAACCGAACGATCGAATCGTCGTATTTTCTCGGCTGGACAAGTCCGCGTTGTCCAGTCGAATCGCGAGCAGCGTCGATTCGTAAAACTTCGTACAGACCTGAACGTTGCGCCGAACCGAACAACGAACGGAACGGGTTCGTGCTGTTCCCATAACTGAAGGATTGACCACGCGCAAGAATGGCAAATCTGTTCGCAAATGCGTTAGTAGTCTCATCCAAACTGGTGTTCCGTTCGCCGTTCTACGCGGTGTTCGGTATGTCGTTCGACGCAAGTTCGGCGAAATGTTCAGGTCTGTACGAAGCATAACCCTCATCCGTCCCTCGTATCAATTTGACACAGTTTTTCCGAAATAAGTTACACCGTCCTGTTATTTGTAGGTAAATTATTTGTAGGTTGCCGGAAACTTCGTGACTGTTAGGTTTTTAATGCGAAACTCATCAGCGAAAAATCTTAGATGTAAATGTTAACTCGTCAATTTTAATTTTAAAAAATCGAAAAATAATTGTCTACCTTGTTATTTACCCCCTTACACTACGATTTATTTTACGGTTGCAGTGATTAGAACTTATTTGTCGTTTCTAATTTCTTAGAAAAAAGGAAGTTTGTATTTAATTTATACCTATGCAGTCTCCAATGGTTTCAACAACAAGAAAATATAATTTTGTTTCAATTTAAAGTTTAAAGGAAATTAGTAGCATGAATGTTTAGTAGACTATCTTCGAAATCTTCGTCACGAGTCCGACTCGGTATTATAGTGCAAGGGGTTAATCGATCTTTTACCACTGTGTCAATTTGACACCGTGGAACAGATACAGTTCGTGAAATGAGGGACGGATGAGGGTTAAGACATCGTCGAAATACATGTGGCTTTCGCGCTGCGGCGAAAACAAGCTAAACACGAATCTAACATTAAGCGTACCGAGCTATAAAAGTAACAGGCAGATGTTGCTTCATAAAAATGACAAGATTTAATTTATTTATGCGCGGTTCTTATTGTAATGTGTGCTCTACTAAAGACATTTATCAAATCATTTTTTATGCGACCATCTTTATAATTTCTATAATTGTAAAATCTAGAACCGTTCATTTGACCGATGGTGGTAGGTTCAGTGCTAATCAAACCACCGGAACGACATTCAAAACGACGCGACCAGACGCGACGACATTTCCGCCGGCTTGTATCGACCTAATTGGGGGACACGTCGCGGATGGTCCGAAGGCAAAACTTCCTGTACTCCTGGTCGCGCGCGGACAGATCGAGGAACAGTGGAAACAGTGGAGCAGGAAATACCAGATGAAAAAAGAAAATACGGTCAGAAGAACCGTAGCGTCACGGCAAGGCATACCCCGCCCCGCCGCGCCGCACAGAAAATATCCGACTGCGACGAGCAATTTTATTACTTCGCCTCCCGGTACGGTCGTAGAACAATCAATCCTTTTATATTGCCTTCCCTCCGTCTCTTCTTCTTCCTCCTCCTCCTTCACCTTCTCCACCTCCACCACCTTCTGTTTCTCCTTCTGCTACGCCACCCACACCCACCGACCCTGTGAAACAGTTCTCCGACTGATGCGACGCGTGTAATTCGCGTAACTCGGCCTATAGTTTCCCTTTTAATCAACCATTTACAGCATTCGTTCCGCATTGCAATCAGCCGACTTCAAAGCAACGTTATTACATGAACGAGCTCGACCGCGCGCGCGCGCTCACAGATGTTTATGCAAACTCGCGTTTTTACAGACCTATTCGGGGAAGAAAGAAGCGAGTCTACACATATATTCTTCGTTGCCGGCTCCATTGAATTCAAGAGAACTCGGTACCGTGTTTTATTTCGCGCGTTACCGTAAACTGCAACCGCACGAAAGTCTGTCCTGTACTGTCCTGTCCTGTCCTGTCCGGTTATTACGCGAACGTTCGAACGGAAATTTTACGAAAACAGTAACGTTGAGATCCACCGCAAAAATTTAGTTTAAAGTCCTTCCAACCTGCGACCGTATTCCGACACGGGCTACAGCTACGACGCATTTGTATTTCCCGGCAAGTTGCGAATTTTGTTCGGCCCGATACATCGCGGAAGTGAACAGAGAAGTGTCGCGCGAGATAAAGCGTTAAAGCGATAATCTTTGTACAAGTTGAAAAAGTCTGCTCGATGGAATAGCGTAGCGAGAGCGATGAAAATTAGTTGGAGAACCGGCGTAAAACCAGCACAAAAGCTGAATGTTTTAGCGTTAAGGAAATTTTTAATGCGAACCACCAGCCTGAAGGGTTTCTTTTGCGGTTCTCCTTCCGTCTGCGCGTGAAGCGTGTAAAGCGCGTTATTCAAATGCCCACGCGTGCACAGAGGGTCCGGGAAATCAAATTGTACAAGGCAATTCTCAACTTTTCCAACGGAGGACGCGTTTTAACGCTGAAATCGTTGCTCGTGGGTTCGTTGGGTCAGGTGGCGGTGTTTCTACCGCGCGACTGCCATGCCGTTTCCGCGTTTGAGTTCGCATTCGCATTCGCGTACGACAAAGCTGGGGAACTGTCGGCCCATGGGCCGCACACTCTTTCTTTCCCCTGTCGCCAGATGAGGGGAGGGAGCACGAATTGAGGGGAAAAAGTTACCCTCTCTCTGCCAGTACCGGACACATGCACGACAGAGACGAAACGCGTCACGTGACCGGACCGCAGCAGAAACGTGGGGAATAGCATCGTAGAAGGGGAAGGTAGAGTGGGGGACACAAGTCTTGATGTGGCGACTCTACTTCTCAGTGCCCACCAGTGTCCCCCACCAGTGTCCCCCACCATCGGTGGGACTGGTATCTTATGAAAGAAACATCATGCGGCCCGCGGGTCTGGAAATAAAGTTAAGCTAGGAGCTGAAGAAAAATAATGGTCAGAGAATGAGAGGAGCTCAGAAAATTAATGGTGGGGATCGCGCGGCGACGGCGCGGCGGAGAGGAAGTTCCTCGGCTATGGTGTACGCCAGTGATGGGCATTTTTGTCTGCCGCAGTCAAGGAGGATCCGCGGAGCTTCCCACACCAACGACTCTTTCGTTGCAGCGCGCACCTTCGTTGCGCAGCGGTGCTTCGTGACTAGGTTGATGGAAGAAACAGGCAACTCAGGGGCCCCTACCGTGCCCATCACTGGTGTACGCGAACGGGCTCGTTCTGTGGAAAACTAGACGGTCCACGCCACACAAAGCTTTCAGCGTATTTATACCGATGCAACGAGGCCCGGCTGCGATGGTTCGACAGAAAATTATTCGTGGCATGAGCAGAATGTCGGTTAAAGTGCTCGAGACGCGACGAAAACGAACCCATTTTCCCAACCTGCTGCTACCACTGTAGTTTTTCACCGTTTCCCTCTAGTACCAGTCCCGTAATTTTGTTCGATAGGCTCTACAATTTGTTCGCGCATCCCATTACTTGCGCGGCAGATTTAAAATTCTGTTTGCAGACTCTAAAACTCTTGTGCAATTGTTCATAACCTGCGATACTACCCTGTTCGCTGTACAAGATATCTTTGACTAGAAACCGCGGAAATAATTCTAACCGCACAACCTCGAGCAGCGCTTTGTCGTCTACTAAAACGAAATGTTTACCAAAGAAAGATATACCTACTGGTAAGAATTGTTTAAAACTTCTCGTAGAAGCCGATACAAGGGAATTCCGCGTTACTACAAGAATTCACCGGATCGGCAGTAACACCAATCCCAAGCGGTGGAAACTGGACAATGTTTTCCGTCTCTGGAAAGCGTCGGGTGGTCGAAGGGGACGATTTTGGTGTCGTAAAATGTTTATTCTACGCGAAACCCATGGCATTCCCTTTCCCGAGATAACTCGTCCAGCGCTCTCAATCTTCACGAATCGAACAGCCTTCGAACCGGCTTAGCTCCCTTCAAAGGGCCATGTCATTCCGAGTCCCCAAGAATTCTTCGCTTCCGCGAAGCGATGAACAGCGGTTCGCATACACACATCCGTATCGAATCGAAAATGGGTTCGGGAAAAGAGATAGCACGGGGATTCCGAGAGTTTCAACCGCATCGGTTTTCGATTTGTGCTTCCCCTTCGCGAAATCTTGTCGAATTCGAACGAATCCGGCGAGATTCGAAACGAAAAATGTTTGCAGACGCGCCGCTCGATAACGGCAAGATGAATCCGGATCGGTAAGCGCTAAACGCCTAACGCTAGACGCTAGACGCGACACGCTACAGATCAGATTCGATCGCGAAGAGAACGAGAAACCGGAGAGAGAAGACAGAACATTTCGGCGATCGAAACTTTTGATCACTCCCGGACCGACGCGACGTTCGAAAGCACGCGCGTGCCAGCTTCGCTTCATCATGCCCCATTTTCCGTACGAGCGCCGGAATAAAATTCGCTCGCGGCCTTTAGACAAAGACCGCTGCGCAACAAAGAACAGAATTTTTTCTTGCCCGTCTCCGGTGGGTAAAAGAACAGGCACGGGCGTCCTTATTGTACCCGCGGAGATTTTAATTGCTCACGGAACGATTATCGCGCGCGCAGAAAAAGATCGGCCTTGCATCACAAAGGAACAGAAAATCTCTGTCGCGCGGAAATCGTGACTTTCGCTAGGGTGAAACGTTGTCGAAGATGTCTCTATTTCCCTGGTATGGACCCCTAGCGATCTCGCGTTACCAGCCTTCGAAGAAGAATCGATAAATATGCGTGCCCTTTTACCGAACGCTTTTAGCCGTATTTGGCCGCCATCAAATTTTTATACTATACACCGTACACTGTACACGCGACGCACGATACGCGATCGATGTCAAAATCGTTCAGATCGAAATCAACCGATCGAAGCTTTCGCTACAACCATTCTTTATGCGTTTCAAGAGTCGTGATGTTTGTACCCACATACAGTATGTACTATGTCCTTATTTCCCATGCGTCTCTACCCCCACGCGAACGCTGTATAAACGATAACCACGGCCGCTTCTCCGACAGTCTTTTTTTCAATGGAACCGCGAACAATATTTTAAATGACTATCACCGCGGCGAATCAGTAAAACGGAATATGTAATCGGCTTTGATCGGTTTTGTTGTCAAAGGGTTAACGCAAAAAGGACAGTTCGCTTGAATTCTACCGAATCGCTGCGAGGGGTTCGTTCGAATACACTCGTACATACATACAATCCTCCACGAATACCGTGTTAAGGTTATGATGTTATTGTAAAAAACTCTGAACTTTATATGTATGTATTTGTCAAAGTGCACAACGTTTCAAAAATCCCAAGTGTCAATCGCGTTTCAACCCTCGCGTCAGTATCCAAAACTTTGTTTTTTTTTTTGCTAAAGCTCTCGGTATGGATTTCAACCGTGCAACGACATATTGGAATCACTGTGTGGCCAAATCATTGCAAATACAACAGTTTCTACAAATTCTTTCGAACATTGAAATTTCGTAGCCTTAAACTCGAAGGCATTTTAGTAAATTTTGATAGAATCATAGGGTCCTTAGAGAAATGGGAACCTTAAACGTTTACCATGTATCTAAACGGATACTTACCGATTATCGACAAACACAAGGATTAGAAGGAACTCGTATAGATGTTGAGTAGCTAAAAGGTTTCAAAAATATACATGTACCGTGTTCACGACATGCGCGAGTCTTGAAATGCCTCGATGTTTACGGAACAGTAGCAGTTGCAGTTTCATTGTTTACACCATTGTATATTAATATAAATAACGCGTTGGAAGTCGAGCAGAGGATGAAAAGAGATTTTCCATAAAAATAGAGACATGAAAATAGAAACTAGCACAACTCACCCGCAGGGGTCCGAGGTGAGACCTCCGGGGCAATCCTCGTCCTTAAGATCGTCACACTCGAGGGGCGAGCACACACACGAAAGAGCTCTCGCAACCGCGACCGAGAGTACCACGATGCCCCCCAGCAACAGCAACGAGGCCCTCATTTTTCTCCTCCCTTTCTAGCCGATCTACTGCCCCTCCCCCCCCTCCCACGCGACGCGCACCAGCCCTTTCGGTCGTCCTCTTCGTTTCCGTTTCTTCTTTTCGATTCTTCTTGCTTCTTCTCGCTTCTCCTCGATTCTTGTCGGTTCTATGATTTGTATCCGTCTTCCAGGCCGCGAGAATCGCGTAAAGAACGCTCCTCCGCAACGCGTTACCAGTTCATCCCGGAAGGATACCACGCGGTAGCGTTGTGCATCTCAAATTCACCAGCTGCGGTACCACTTGGATGCACGTGCCGCAACGTTCGCCACCGTTCGGCAGCCCGACTGCGGTACGGGATGCACCGTGCACGCTGCACGCGGTCTTACGGGCTTTCTATCGAGTCCAAACACCTCTCCTCGAATTCCTCGGTAGGCAAATTGCACTGGAAACGAGACAGAGCGCCGAGCCGCGTCGAGCCGAGCCGAGCCACGCCACGCCACGCCACGCGCCGGCAGGTTCAGAGCAAGTCGAAAACGGTGCAACGATTTCGTTCACGGTTCTGTGACAAGAAAATATTTTTCCAGCGGATAGAAAGCGGTATTAGCGCGCTCCGATCAAAAACGTAAAAATTAAGAAAACCCAATTGATCAAGACGGATTCTTCCGATTTCGTTTCAACGAGATAGCAATCGCTATCGGTATCGGAATCGGAATCGGAATCGGAGTCGGTATCGGGATAGAAATCGATATCGCGGGGGTTCGCGGAAGGAAATCGATAAATCGTAAACGCCGCGCCGTGGTCCTGAAATTACGGCGGCCCCGACGATGCGAGGCAGAAAGTTGGCGAGGTCTCGTCCCGGCCGCGGTTAAATTACAAGGGTAGATAGCGGACGCGGAGAACAGCCGCAGTGCCGCATACCCTCGGTGCAACACGCTCGAATTTCATGGAACCGTGCTAAACGCGAGAATGCTCTTCGCACAGTTACGTTGCGCTACGTACGCGACGCGCCTCACCGGATACCCATATTTCCATACTTCCCGACGCGACGCGCGACGGATGCAGCCACGATGTATGTAACAGGAATCGCGGTGTACACGGGTTGCGAAAGACCACGCGCCGACGATGGAAAATGCTGCTTTCACCTTAAACGGATTGATGCTTCAGTCTCCGGAGAATCAACTACTTTGCATTTAGTCCCGTAACGATCGTTAATACTTCCCGTGGAGCAACGCAACATGCTGCGCGTCTACTTCGGCCTGGGTTAGATGGTTCGCCCGGGGGATGCAGATCGAGTCGATCTATAAATCTCGCGCGTTCCCACCGTTGTTCCGAAGGAAACACATAGTATGTATCCTTATTAATTTGCTCGAACGGTTATAAGCCAACGACATCCACGAGGTACGAACAGCGATTCGGTTTCGATAAAAAACGCATCGTCTAAAAAACGTAGTCTTGCACCCTAGCAAGGGTAAAAGGTCAATATTTACGAGAATCGTTTCGACGCAGGGTCTCATAGTAATCGCGATGGAAGCCACGCTTCCTCCGGGCTCCGGGTGTACGGTGTAGTTCACGCTCGTGGCAACATCGTACACGGCGAGAATCGGCACGAATCGGTACGTATCGGCGATACTCGACGCGAATCGACGGACCGTCGCGACGGAACGACGCTATTAGACGATCGCAATCCGCGACGAGAACGCGACGCGCTCGATGTCCAAGACGAACGTGCACTGGTCGACGATCAGTTCCTACGAAGCGAAGCGGCGTGAAGCGGCGCGAAGCGGCCTGAAGCGCCTCGACGCCTCGCGTCGGCGCCCTGACACGCAACCCCTGTGTCCCATCCACCCTCGATCACCTCAGCTGTTCGCTCGCCTCTTTTCTCCACGAGCCATTTTCCTTGCTATTGTCGCGTGATTTCAGTTCTGCTTCTGCTTCTGATTGTGCTTCTGATTGTGCTTCTGATTCTGTCTCTGATTCTCCCAAACGCTAATTATGTGTCACTTATTGTTAGTCAATCGGGGATGAACCGGCTTCTACTTAACACTAATAAGGATCCAGTCAACCTTCGAAACGGTTGGACTAATTAATTTGTTCTACGATAACAATTACGAGAAGTCGTGCTGCGAGATCCAAAGAGATTTTAATTGTAGTCTACGCGTGAATAAACGAATTTATTGCATTATTAGGTACCTACAAGATCTTTTTCACAACTCCCGACAATTGGAAAATGAAACATCTCAAATGGGTCATTTTTACCTGTCCGGAAGTTTTATCGATAAATCATTTTCCAGTTTCACCTCTTGGATGCTGCGTAAAAGAAATATGATATTACAAAACGATTAATAACGATAAATAGCACATTGCACGTAAAACAAAAACTTTATTACGAGAGTCGCGAGTTTATAAAAGTTAGAAAACTGCGTTATAGACATTCGTACCAATAGAAAACTGCCTTGCCGACACAGAACGGTAAGAAAAATTTTCATATCGGCATTGGCGGTAATTGCCGACAGTCGATCCACAAACACACATGAGGTATAGGCACTGATCTAGAATAATCTAGATATATAACAGATCCGTGGGTGTAGAACAATATATCAATTGCAATCGCATAATGCATTTTTTTGTCACACGCTCGTGTGGCTCGTGGGGCTTGTGACACCTCTGATGCTACGTTATTACAAAAAATTTCCACAGACATTTGTGCGCTTTATCAAAGCCCCAGACCCTTCTCTTCTAAAATCCCTTTCGCAAGTATCTTTTACTATCCTTACCTATATCCCCAAAGTCCCTCGCCCAAGAAAGTACCGTAGTTTCGTTTTGCCATAGTAGAACATTCCTTTATATCATTTGCTTTCGTACAAGTTCTGAAAATCGCAATATTTTCTCAAATATGTATACGTGTGCGACGATGATGGAAGACACGATGAAATTTCCATTTTTTTCACCGAACTATCGTTAGACTTGTTCTTCGTGACGAATAAGATTTCATAGCCGGGAACCAAGAATAAGCAATTAAACAAATAAAGAACAATTACCTTTGAAAGAAAACGACGTAAAAATTCGAAAGCAACAGCCAGAGATTTTTCCATTTCGTCGAAATTTATTTTCACGATGAACTTTCCTTCGGTGGAAATTTGCGCACCTCGACTCCATCGCGGGAAACTAAAAACAATGCTACCAACGGTTACGCGCATACAAGCCAAACCAGTGATTGGACAGTTTTTTCGCGCATGCGCGTCAAGCGCAGTAATTGGCGGGAAAGTACTGGAAGAGTCCAGAACAAGACGACGAGACGAGCGTACTACGAATTTTTGGTAAATTATTATTAATATTTTGCGCAATTATGCGAAGTAATCAAAACTTTTACTTTACTGATGCTATAATCGTCGCGCTTGCGCGAAAAAAACCCGTCCAACATACTGACCATGAGGAAAATTCAGCAACCGAATCTCCTCTCTTCCAATGAATGTCCACGATCCATTCGCCAATCAGAAACAATCGACTGTATTGCTCCCTATGAATGTATTCATGTATTCACTAATAAGTAGGCAGGTATATTTAGGTTACCTATGAAGGTTTCATTTTGAATAGGCGAAACGACGAAACGACAGCGAATCAGTGATGAAAAATTGGCCAAGTTTTCTCGCGCATGCGCGGCGATTTTAGCATCACTAAAGTATAATTCTGGATAAAATAGGGTACCTTGATCACCCTGTAAATTTTAAGAAATTGTTATGATTTGATTGTGAAAACTAAATATATAATATGTGTATTTGTGTATGTTCTGTAACTCGTAGGGTACTCGTCTCGTCTCGTCTCTTGTCCTGGAGTCTCTTTGTCCGAAACAGATTGTATTTACCTCTCTGCAGTACTTTCCCGCCAATATCACTACCCCACTACTTTTTCCTCATAATATAGATACGTCACTGTTTTGGGCGCGCATGCGTAAGAAAACTTGGCCGTATGAGCCGTATCTCCTCAGTGAATAGGGTTAGGGTAGGGTAGTTGGGTAGTATCAGGTAGTATCATATGTATCATATACGCCGGTTGTTCGTGTAGTTCGTAACAGAGGTTATGTCTTGCTTGCTGTAAACAACAAACAACAAAACAAATATGTGACGAAGAGATACTGTATTTATATTTGGCTGTACAAGATATTTGAATCGTCTTGCGAGAAGTTACAAATATATTTCTCACGAATTACATATATATGACTTGATACGTTGAGAATGGACGGACACGCTGTCGAGAGTTTGCCGTGAGTAAACACTTTCTCTTTATTGCAACGAAACGCGGCATAAATTTTGATTTTACCTTTGCCATTTATCCTTCATTTACGTTGGCTGTCATCGCGCTAAAGTCGTTATTTTCACAGTTACTGCAAGGAGTTATGGCTCTTAATATCGGATACGGTATGCCGGTGCGAGAAACAGCTCGTCGAAGATGAAATTAAGAAGGAGACGAAATTGCTCAAGGAGGGTCTTTTGTTCTTTAAGCCTTACACAGAAGCCTCTCTTCGTAACATTCCAAAAAACGATCCTTCTCCCCGAATGTACGAACTTATTGGCAAACTGGCTCCTCTTTTGGTACGTGTTGTTAAAAAGCTTCAGAAAATTTCCTCTTGTTCAAATGATTGTGGTTCTCATTTTTATATTTATTATTATGGACGTCATAGAATTTAGATGCTACGCTTACCTGGGACCTGGTCTGTAATTTCATCAAGTATGAGTATCGCAACTGTACGGAAACCTTTGTGTCTCAACTGATAGATTTCAGTTCGATGAAGGCATTGATCGACGACATTTGGAACTTTTATTACTCCGAAAGAATGACCTTAATAAAGTGCCTTAAACTCATGGTCGAATACAAAGACAACGAACATCGTTACCAAAAAGAGTTTGCCAAATTTTTCGACGACGTTCTATTTGGTACCCTGCTGGAATCTGTTAGAAAGCAAATAGAAATGCTGAAGACAGTGAACCCACCGGTTCGGTCGCAGCTGTGCACGGAAGAGTATTTACACAGGCTGTACAACAGTAGCCTCGTCGAAATGCGAGAATTACTTCACATTTTGACAGTCATTATTCACGATATACATATCGCTGACACCGAATTCTTGAAGTTATACGAAAGCATCGGGGTAAGTGTAATAGTTGTAATTGATTCTTACTGCTCGATTAACATTTCAAACTCGATCGTATAGGGAGAGCCGAAACGTTTGGCAAGTACCAAGAGTCATGAAGACAAAAAGGTGATCGCTAGGAAAATCAAAGAAATTCATCATAGTCAAGCGGCATTGATCCTAGTAGCGTTGGACGTGAGAAAACAGTAAGCGATCGTTGACACGCGTTCGTGCAAACGAACCGATGATGTTTGGATTGATTCTTATTGTTAGAACAGATGTGATACGCGATACGTGATATGTGATATGTGATATGTTTGCAGCCCCGACATGGAAGACTGGGTTAGAAGCGTCAGAAACAGTATGCAGGAAATCTTTGAGCAAAAATGTATCCGCGACAACAACCCGCAAGACAGTCCGCTGTTTCTGTCATGGATGTTAGCAAACTACGCAATCGATTCCGATAATATGGATACGTTATCGCGATTCCGGCCGTTCGGCATCAAAGCCATCCAACTTGACGTTTTCCGTTATTTACAGGACTTGATGAACAGCGAGATGATTTGTGAGAAAACTCATTATGCCGTGGTCGTGCGCAACAGCGTGTACAATCTGGTGACGTTGGTGTGCGTTTTCGTTGACGAAGAGAAGCTCGGCGCGTTGAACGGTATCTTCGACGCGGTAGCTGCAACGATACAGTTTCCAGAGACGGCCGCTCGATTCTGGCAAGAACGAGAGGACAGTTTCTGGCCGATCTACAAATTTGCCTCGGAACAATTTCCGCACGAGTTCGAGCCTCTGACCAACATCGCTATCGGATTGGCGAGCGCCTCGAAATCGAGCGCCAAGAGGATCGCCGTCGAATTGGAAAATCTGCACACGTTGACACTGGAATTGCCGCGTCAACGGGACCACAACAAGCCGTTGAAGCCTTACCAACAGGAATGCACGATCCACAAGAACTCGTACACCATATCGGAGGATACCGTTCGAGAAAACGTGCGCATACTGTCGAGCGACCGCGAGGTAGTGATATTCCGGCAAAAAGCGAGCTACTGGGATGCTCTACACCACAAGATAGAACAACTGTTCTCTCAAGCGGGCGGCAGAGTTTCAAATATCAACGAGATCAGTAAAAACTTACCAGAGAACGTGTCGCAGGGTCTAAAATTGCTGAAGAAGCTGGCAAAGTACATAGGGATTCGTCAGAGCATGGTCATTCCGACGGAATTAAGCTTCGAAATTATCAACCGATTCTCCTATCCGGTACTGCCCGAGGAGAAAATGTACATATACAAGATAGTTGCGGCGTGCATCAGCATCTCCTCCGAGCTTATCCCCGAGTATCCCGAGGAGATTCTCGCTAGAATGCGCGCAGGCGTTTACCCGAAGTTCAACAACCGGTACCAGAAGACGTTGGACTTTGCGGAGGCGGTCTCGTTCGACGGCGGTATAATCGCATCCTGGCTGTCGGCGATAGAAACGATCGCTCATTCCTATCCGATCTTGAACGCGTATCTGGATATCCTCTCCAACTATTTGATCCGGAAATACAACGAGGAAGCTCTGTACACGGTCGAGATACCAGGAATGGTATTCTTACTACAAGGTGTCTTGCCGAAGTTGGACTCCTGGTACTTTGAGTCGGACGCGGAGAGGACCGATTTGTGGTTGAAGTGCATGTACTGTCTCCATAGAGCGCTCGAGACCAGTCTCTCGAAAGATGACATCCGCAACGAGCTACAGCTGGTGGTCGCGTACAGTTTATTGTACCTGGAACCGAGGCACGCGCTGCTCAAACTAATTCGAACCGGCGAGCGTACCTTGCACAACAAGATGATGGTAGAGACCGATTGGATTCGCGGGAAAGGATTGAAGGCGATCACAAGCGTACAGCTAGCGCTGTCGGTGGTAAACAGGTTACTGATATTCAGAAAGTCGCTGGGTATTCGGAGCGAGGATAGATCGCCGTTGGAGGCTGCGTTATACTCTTCGCCGCGCGTGCCCAAGGGTCTTCTGATAGTACCAACGATCGTGAACTACCTTTACGTTTGGTTCAGTCCGCCATTGCAGGCGATGGCGGTCAGACTGTTGAAAAAGTTTGCCGAAGGATCCTCGATGTCTCTGCTGGTTTGCATGGGCATGGACGGGACGGCCATACGAGAGACATTCGCGTCCCGCAGGGGACTGATGTCACCAACCTGCGTGGCGGACGTCAAAGTGGCAATTCTCGAGCTGGTCGCTGTTTGCCTGGAGAAGCAACCCGGACTAACGGAAGCCCTCTTCAACATCGTACACCCGGCAGAATGCAACAGAATCTTTCCGCGGTCGGTAGAAGAGTTCTTTACGGAGGGCTGTAGACAGTTCCTGGACAAGTACCTGAGCCGAATCTATGAAAGGGAGAACATCGTGTGCGACCAACTGTACAACAGCACGATGGCGTTGTTGCGAGCGATGTGGTACCACAGGAACGAGATTCTGGTCAATTTCTTCCGCAAACGGGACAAATTTTGGACTCATCTGCTCGCTCCACTGTTTAGGGATCTCGTTCCGACCGCGAAAGGCTATTCCCACCTGCTCGATATAATCACTCTGGAGCTGTTCAAGAACTCCTTGCTGGAGGACGACTTCTCCATGAATTTGAGGAAACTGATGGACAAGTCGAAACCTCACTGGAAGAACCTGGCGGTATATATATTGAAGGACGAGCTGTCGAGTTGCGACGGCGAACAATCGCCGAGCAATCGCGAAAAGTACGACAGCAGCGCGTCAGTGGGTTGTTCGCTGTACGAGACCAATTTGGAGTCCTGGTATAACTTTGTGGTGACGTTAACGGACGAAAGGATCGCCGTTAACTATCCCGTGAACGTGATCCAAGCGCAGCTGATAACCCAACGCTCTCTCGAATCGCTTCTCGAGCGAGTGAAACAGTCCCACGACCCCGCCAACCGTAAAGTAACGATGCTTTTGGCTTCGTTGTCGCTTCGGTGCATCACCTCTTGGAAGCAGATGTGCGTTGACGACTCGAGGATCTTCAAATCGGGATTGACGCAACTGATGCAAGAGATCGCCCAGGCGTACCGTTGTTACGGGAAATCGTTGCGGCAGACACTAATGTCTTTGCTTCTAGGATGCGTTCAATGCGTGAAGAGCACGTTGCGCGAAGACGCGACCAGCCTCGAGTATCTTTTGGCGCACTCCTGCACGATCGCTGCAAGCGAGCTGGAGGAATTGAAGGAGGCGGCCATACGGTTCGAAAAGCGGAACCGGCAGTACCAGCAGTACCAACAGTACCAACCGATCGCTGTATCCGGCACGGTGGACGAGAAGGGGACGATCGCCCAGGGCAATGTCACCGCCCAGAAGAACGTCGACGAGAGGAACGCAGAGACCTTAAGGGGTGTTCGAGAGAGTTTACCAGCGACATTGGCCGTCTGCATGGTCACGCAACTGTTGCGTTCGTACGTGGAGCGAAGCTCGCTGTCGAAACGCCAAAGAAAATCCGGTTGCGTGCAGCTTCGACAAATGATACCCGAGCTAACCGCCTGCATCGGCATTACCATGCAAAAATACCCCTACCTGAGGTTCAGCAGCGCTGCGTTGAACCTACTCAATTTAATCGTTCGATCGCCCTACACTCTGCACCCGATCAACGAAAACGACATCGCGAAGCTGTGGTTGAGCTTGATCCCACCCGCGGAGATCGGCAACAGCATGCTGGATTCGCTGTACCAGGACTGGCCAAACGGGAACTGGCGGTGCCAGGACTGGTGGCCGCTGTACACCTTGGGCCTAGAATTCGTGACTGGTCTCGTTACCAGAGAAACGGCTACTGTCCACATCAAATCCATTCTAATGTTCCTGAACTCGCACGAACATCAACTAATAGCCGTCTCGACGTTGCTCAGACACACGGCGGACCTCTACGCCGCCGACCTAGTGCAGTCCCTCGTCGCCCTGATTCACACGATGGCAACGCAGCCCTACGTCTGGAACTCGGTACAGCCAAACGTCTGCGAAACTCTGATCAAGTGCATGTACCTGGCATACGACAACACGGTAAACCTGCTACTCAGGCCGCGAATCCTCAAGTTCATCATCGACGGGATCAGCGTTGAAAGCGCTGAAGAGCTGGAATCCTGCGACAAAAAATCGCCGAGCGGAGAACTGAAGCTTCTGGTGAACAAGCTGATAGTGATCAACACAACCTGCGCGCTGAGCTTCGTCCACTTCTCGCCAAGACTGAACACTCTCGTTGACACGATCTACACGCAAGACTTTTGGTACACCCCGATGGCCGAGATGAATTTCGGCCCGCCTCAGATGAGCATGTGCTCGGGCCCCCGGCTGACCTACGGAACAATCATCAGCTCAACCCAATTGTTCACTCAATCTCTGCATTCACGCTCTCAGCCGGCCGGCTCTTCGTCCATCTCTTTCACCGGTCAGGCCGACAAAACGGACTCCGCAAAGAGGGAGTGGGAGCACGCGACGCCGGAGGACCGACGAATGCACTCCAGCAAGGACCTCAGAAGAATCATCCACGCGGCCGCGGCCGCGGCTTCCACCGGTTCGGCCGCGAGGTTGTCGTCCTCGTCGTCGAACGTCGGCGGAGACTTTTTGGTGTACGTCAGCGGTCTGGACGTGACCGTGCCTCTGCTGAGCAGCCCAAGGCTCGTCAGAAGACCCTACGACCCACTGATATGCGAAAACACCATCTTGTCGAGGGCAACCGCTCTAACAAGTGGCAGACACGTCTCCAAAGCTGGCAGCGGTGGAACAACCGCTGCAAACTCTGGAACCACCGGCAGCCCCGTTGTCGCAAAGTACCAAAAGTTTAGAGACCCCTGGTTCGAATCTATGGACGAGAACAACACCAGACTAGCGCTCGAAGTCAATCTAGTGTTGATTCTCTGTCAAGCGTTGGAAGGTGTCCGGAGTCCTCGAATTGCTCTCCGGGACAGGCAGCTCATAGCTCGCGAAACAGTCACAGAATTGGGGGTTTTCTTCGATTTTCTCGAGCACCGAGGCACTCCTGACAACTGGCCTGTCGAAGGATCGTTAATCAACGCCGATTCGAAGAACGCGAGAACGATCGACCTGGCGATCGATCCGTGCCAGACTATTCTACCCGCGAGGTTGAAACAGGGGGAAGGACGAAGACCCGAGGAGAACGTTTTTACCACCGGGACGTTTACGACGAACGTCAGTAGCGTACAATTTCTGCCATTGATGGGAAAGCTGTTGAAAGCCGTGGTAGAATCGTTAGATTTAACGCAGTACCGATGATAGTGATCGCCTTTTTACTTTTGCGAAAATCGCTAAAGTCGCGGAAGTCGTAGGAGGTTGGCGGTGTATGTACAAAAGATGTAACAATCTCATTATTTCGTGTATGTTGAAATTCATAATAAAGTAACAATTTTTATTATAATCTTCCATCTTCAATATTGTATAAGCGATAAAGAAACTAGAGTTAAAAGATCGATCGAGGACACGCGAATGCGAAACAACATTCAGGCATTAGCCTCGAGATCGGGAGACGAATTCCCAACCGACTTATAACCGAATCTGGATTGCCGCGTTTCGCGTATCCCCGATGATGAAAATAAAAAACAACCATGTATGTATTCAGCGAATTTCATTTAATGTAACCATGTTCAACGGATCATCGAGTTTTCGTTTCGTCGAATTTCCATAATCTCGTAGCAAAACTGGACTTTTGTACACTCGATACCAGCCAACGATCAGACAAGTGCCAAGACAACATTACGATTATCTTTTACAAGTTTGCGCCCGGCGCTACAATTCTGTGATCGTAATTCATCGCGCGAATCGCGAACCGCGAATCGTAAAATCACCTCGATAACACTTAAATATTTATAGATCTGAAAACGCGAAATCGATTCGAATAATTTAAACTAATTTTATAATCGATTCGTAAACTTCATCTACGAATATAACGAGATAGGAGTAGTTGTCGTCGGGAACTAGAAAGCAGAAAATGGAAAAAGCTATGCTAATTCACGGCCACGTGCCATTTAACCCGCTGCTCCTTTTTTCTCTGTTCGTTTCAACGACGTACTTTTAATACCTTTAGTTTTCCTTCTGTCACGCGGAGAACGCGTTTCCTCCGCTATCGTGATCGATAGTCGTACTACGATACCGTATAAAAATATAATTCGTGATATTAACGAATATTATATATTACGACAATAGCAGTGTCGCGAGCGACGAGTTGAACGCGTCGCGCGAACATATTCGACGCCTTCCAGGCTCAAAACCCGAAGGTCGCGTTCGACGCTAAGGGGGCAAATGAGGTAAAATGTTCTCTGGCGAGGGCGAGTCGTGGGAATCGTTGGTTCTCGAAGTCACCCGACCGTGGTAAAAATTATTCGAAGTGACGGAAGCGACGACGGAGCTGGTCGCGACCGTACTCGTCACTGCGTCCGCGACCGTCATCATCGGAACAGTGCTGCTGGCTGTCGTAGCGTTGATGGTGATCGTCGTCACGATCGAAGAGGTAGAGTGACTTCGGGACGCCAGCGTTGGCCAGACGTGGGAATTACCACAACCGGTGTCGGACGGTGAACACTCCGAGAGACGAGTCGACGCGGCACAGCATACGGCCGTTGGCAGGGTAGTTGGTATCGCGACTGAGGCTGAGACTAAACCTGGGGCTGGGATTGGAGTTGGTACCGAGACTGAGACGGATGTCGGTGGTGGCGGCGGTGGAGGTGGCGGTGGTGGCGGTGGTGCTGGCGTTGGTCCGTTCAGATCCGCCAAGGGATCGACCGCGGTACTGTCCCACGGTTCCACGGACTTCGACTCGTCGTTGCTCACGGCACTGGCAGCCGATCGCTGTCGCTTCACGTCGCCGTACAACAAACAATGGACGTTCGGTGAACTGCTTCGATCCCTTACGCCCTCTTGTTCCTCCAGGAATCGGTCCATATAGTCCCTGCTTACAATTCAACGGTCTTGTCATACTTCGAGTTTTCAATTGCCGTCCGATGGAAAACGAGAACGGTACAGAGAAAATACTCACGTGATACCAGGGTGTAGAGCGTACTTTTTCTTTTCTAAACGAGCCTTGTACGTAAATATATCGTGACGTTCCGTCTTCTTCCACAGGTAATAAAATTGCACTAATTCCCCGACAGAACGCGTCCTCACCTGCAACGATAACGGTGTGTCGGTCGCAATAAGCGATCAAATCAAAGATTGTTTGTTCTTTTACAAGATAATTTCGGCTATCGTACCACGCGTACCTTGTTCTTTTGTATCAAGTGGAAATCTTTTCCGTAACTCCGTAATCCAGACTCGAAATTGTGACATTCTTCTTCCGACCAAAGGCTAACCGCATCCGTTGGCGGTACGACGTTCATTCTACGTCTTCTCAATGCCTCCTCAAGATTGTAGCCGCATTGTAGCAACAAATACAATGCTTGCTCGTCGTCTCTGATGTGAGATCCTGTAGGTAAAGAACCACCCTTCACCGCTGGTAACTGGGCCCGTTCCAAGAACTCTTCGGTTTCCTCTTCCGGTATGTGACTAGGATCCCACAACATTTTGTCTTCATTCTCGTATGGTAGAGCGTCGTCGTAACGACACAGACCTTCCGGTATAGCTGCTTGGTAATCGCTACCAACCATGATTGTCTTCTTCCATTCCTCCTCGTCCGGGCTGTAGTCGCAGTCGTCCTCCTCTTCTTCGCTCTGCGGTCGTGAAACACTTCGCAATAGTCTCGAAGTACCGGTTCCTGTACCGGTGCTGACTATCCCATCTTCTCCCCCGTCTACCGTGGCACCCGCGCCAGTACCCTCTATACCGGTCACAGTGTTATCGTCCGCTGCACAACCAACAAGTTCGCCGACACCGGTGCATTTAGGGGTACCGCTGGCCCCCAGTTTCGCGGTTGTCCTTACGTTGTCGTTATTACTACAATTATCGGTCATAGAACATTCTTCGGTTTCAGCTTCGACTTCGGCTTCAGCTTCGGCTTCGACTTCAGCTTCAGCTTCGACTTCAGCTTCGGCTTCGACGTCTTCGTCGTCGTCGTCGTCGTCGTCGTCGTGGATTCTGTGCCGTTTACTATTGTCTCCCGCAGCCACGCTACTAGCATTGTTTCCTTTCATGGTCGATCCCGACACCAACGATGTTGAATCCTTCCCCTTTACCAACATTTCGGTGTAAAACTGTTTAAGATCCGGCTCGTTACTAGCCGCGTCCGCTTCGTCGTCATCGTCGTCGTCGTCCGCGTCATTGTCACCCTTATCCGAATACTGTCCCTCAACTTCCGGATCCCCGCTTCCAGATGGAATCAACATTCGATCGGAACTGTTCGAATTCTCTGTCGATGGATCCCCGTATCCATACATTGCAAGTAGATCTTTTAGTGGCATATCACCTTCCTGAAAGAAGACAAGAACAAAAATGATTATCACGCCGGACCCAACAAACAGACTAAACATACGAATCTCACTACGAGAACGCACTTTGAGTCCAAAGTGTTGTAGAAACTTATCATAATTGTAATTATTTATGGGCTTGATTTTTTCATTTCACAGGCTTGATCCTAGAATAGTTGGGATCAGAATCGTGTTACAAAGTGAACATCGTACATGTTAAATATTTAGCTCATATGCCCCAGAGTTATACCTTTTGCAAGTTGGACAACTCGTTGTGAGAATCTTCACTACCTTCTAAAGCTTCTTCTTCGTCTAAAGTCCGTTCATCGTCAAAATCATTTACCATCATTCCGGTACCTGGGCCCATGTCATAATCTCGATCAGCCCTATAAATTATCCAATATTAATAACGTATCCGTGTCTTCGAATAACAAAGATCATTGATCTCCAATGCCAATCTATATGTACATATACATATATATATACATATATATATATATACATATATATACATATATATATACATATATACTAACATGTTTACACGAATCGCAGTAGCCGAAGCAGCAACATAGCACGCAGATATTACACTCAGAGTGATGCACACCGTTAGAATGCTGACCGGGGATGTCCTTATACTACCTGCATTGTACATTTCGTTGGTTTTAGTTGGTTCCATAAAGCGTTTTGATCGAGTAAACAATATATTGGATATAATTCATTGGAAGGTGTAATATGCAAATTATGACGCGCATCTAACCTTAAATTCTTGTGACATTAGCGCTGAGTTTACAATTGCGATAACAACTCATATTTCAATGATCGGTATGATAGAAAGTGGAGATTTCGTTCGAGTTTCTTATTAATGGTACTGCGTACAGTACCGGGTTCCACTTCACCTCATTAAAAACATTTTATTGCGATATCATATATAAATACACCTCCACAAAGGAAAGTAAATTTTTCAATTTAAGAGTTTCATGATGTATCCAGCACTTTTCCAAGGCACAATTTTGACCCACGAGAAAACCGTTTAAACTATAGGAACGGGTGATTTCAGCAAAAAGTTATTATCACTTTTCGAGAAATAAATTAAAGCACGCACAATCCATTATTTATATTCATTGGATGCATCTGGATGCATCGTTATGCTTCCATAGCAGTCTAAAAAGCGGGAAATTCATGGGATTCGTTGTAAGCACCAATCACAAGTGTTCGCGTCATGCAGAAAACATTTTACCATTGGCTGGGAACTATGTTTCCCTAAATCTAAATAGATCAGATCCTTTTTCGTTAATCGTTATGAATTCACCCTTATGTTTGCCGAAAATTTACTGTATACTGTATACAGATTTCCTCTCTGCTGTATATTTATACGGAAGAGTGAACCACCCTACTATATATATATATATATATATGTATTGTCGCTCATAATTATCTACATTACCTATGTATATTATTACGTTCTATGCAAATATTTATTAAGACGTGAAGAGATTTTACAGATATTTTCACCCCATTACAACGACTATATTATTATTCAATAATTTTTATCCGAATGCGCCAGATTGCGCCACCGAATATTAGACTATTAGAAGGGGCGCACACACTCAGTTTAGCTTTAGCTGATTGCTTCAGTGTTGTCAGAATGTATTATATAGATACACATATAAATATATAGATAAGTTTGAACGTCATAATAGTTTAAATTTCAAAATAATTCTGAATGTTTCCACTGTAAAAAGATGTATTAACGGATAACGTTTCTATGCGAAACTGTTAACGCACCGTATCGCATTTGTAAATATACCTATGTCTTAAAATATGGCAATAAAAAATATGCAAACGTATGCGCTTGTATACGTAAGCGTACAAGCACTACCACTGCATATCGTTAATAATACATTAACTTGTTGATTGTTGTACTAGAAGCAACATCATTGAGAGTGAATTTTTTAAAAAGTTATATGTCATTGTTGTATATCACATTATCTTTTGTTATTGTAGCTAATATATGTACTATATTTTGTATAGAATACTTAATTGTGTAGTGACTCAACTTATTGTGTACAGTGTACAGTGTACAACATGCTATCCGTCACAACAAGACATAATTACCTAAAGAGGAAATTGGTAATGACATTTAAATTTTTTATTAATCTATTCATTTAATGATGTACTTTTATTTTAGATTAAACAAGAGAAAATACAATGGCTGTTGCAAGTATCAAGGTAAATGATATATGGATATGTGTGTACATATATGCAACCATATAATTACAAGCTACCCTATTGACCATTTATTTTTATTACAGATATACATCTGTGCAGAAAGATGAGGAATATCAATATATTAAGAAAAGTAAAACCCCAATGATGCATTTTCAACCGTCTCTACCACGGTTGCCTATTCCTAAGCTCGAAGAAACATGCAAAAGATATTTAAAAGCGCAGAAGCCTATACTATCTAATGAACAGTTTGAAGAAACTTCCTCCAGTGTCAATGAATTTCTTCTTAAAGATGGTATCGATGTGCATAAAAAACTTGTTGAGAAAGACAAGAAAAATCTTCATACTAGCTATATCAGCGAACCATGGTTCGATATGTATCTTAGAGACCGTAAGCCATTACCCATCAATTATAATCCTTTCTTAGTTTTTGTACCGGAGGACAAATCAGAATACAATATCCAATTAGTAAAAGCTACAAATCTAATTGTCTCGTCGTTAAGGTTTATGAAGTCATTGAAAGAAAACATACTACCACCAGAGGTGTTTCATTTGAATCCTAAAAAATCCGATACCGATTTATTTCGTCTTGTCACAAGAGTGCTCCCATCTAAAGTCAGCTGGTATGGAGCGTATCTGTTCAATGTAAGATAATAGCTTGATTAACAAAAATGAAAAATATTATTTGACCGTGATATTACCATAATAGAAATTGTTATTTCAGGCTTTCCCCCTGGACATGTCGCAGTATCACAACTTATTCAATACAACAAGATTACCAAAATTAGACAAAGACGAGATTTATCAAGATAAGTTGGCACGACACATAGTTATTATGCGAAAAGGGCATTTCTATTGCTTTGACGTGATAGATGAAAACGGTTACATTTATGAACCAAAAACAATAGCAACCTGTATAAAGACTATTTTAGAAGATGACAGAGCATCCAATAAAAACCCAATTGGAGTACTAACAACTGCAGAACGTAATCTGTGGGCTGACACCAGAGCTCATTTGTCTGGTGTTGGTAATCAGAAATTGTTGCAAAAAATAGACGCTGCTGTGTTTATGATGATATTGGATGATACATGTATTGGTACAGACTATAATAAATTAATTAGAACATACCTTCATGCAGATGGAACAAACAGGTGGTTCGATAAATCATTTTCGCTAATCGTGTCGCAAGATGGATACGCTGGAATAAATTTCGAACATTCTTGGGGAGACGGAGTGGCTGTACTCAGATTTTTTAACGTATGTAACATTGAAATTTAAACGTTGTAAGATTGTGGAAGAACATTGTAACATTGCATGATAAGAATGACTTCTGCTTTTACAGGATGTGAAAGACGACATATCTAAGAAACCAAGATTCCATCCTACCGATGTTTATCACCTTCAGAAAGGAGCAACGGATGTCCAAAAACTCGAGTTCATTGTAGATAATAAAATAGAAAATATTATCGACGAGCAGAGAAAGATTTACAACGAATGGACGGTACAATTAAGTATCGATCATGTGATATGTAATGAGTTTGGTAAAGATCAGTGCAAGAAATTTGGAGTAAGTCCTGATGCGATTATGCAATTGGCGTTCCAACTAGCTCTGTATTATCAGAAGCATTTTGTAGCGCCAACGTATGAATCTTGCAGTACTGCCGCATTTAAACATGGACGAACAGAAACTATCAGATCCTGCACAATGGAAACAAAAACGACCTGTGAATCTATGACTCGAAAAAATAGCACTTTAACCAGGTCCGAATTAAAGCAATTAATAATAAATTGTGGTAACGTTCATAATACGCTTACCAAAGAGGCTGCTATGGGTAATTACAAGACACTGATAATCTTGCGTCGCTTATACTTTATTTGAAAAAACTAACATCAACTATGGTCTGCATTTTTCTAGGCCAAGGATTCGATCGACATTTGTTCGCGTTAAAAAAAATCTGTGAACAATCAAATATCCCCATGCCAGCAATTTTTAAAGATCCGGCTTACGAATACATTAACAAAAATGTATTATCTACGTCTACTCTTTCGAGTCCAGCTGTACTCGCTGGTGGATTTGGCCCGGTAATAGATAATGGATATGGAATCGGGTAAAGTATAGATTTTCGTAATTGTTTCCGTATACGTTTAATCTCTGTTCTATAATTGTATAAATCAAGTTTACGAAGTTTTATTTGGAACTTTTTTGTCCATCATTTAGATACATGATTCAAGACCGAAGACTTGGAGCTATTGTAACGAGTTATAACAAATACTGTGATTCCAATGAGTATGTCAGTTGTTTAGAACAGGCGTTTACGAATATTCATCAAATATTGACATAGATGGTAATGGCACTGTTGCACGGTCGCAATCAGTATTGATTATTGCATTGAAACTCATTTAACATATATGTATATATATATATATATATATATATATATATATATGTGTATATATATATACTCATTTATGCGAATCTCTATCGTTGTTAATTATATACACGATCATATATTTTTGTATACCGGTTTGGAGAGCTGTTTTTACTGTTACTCGAATAATAAAGACCTATATCGTTTTTTGTATTATGTTGCCAAATGAATTCAAAAGCGATAACTATAATTACAGTATTATATTTTACATATATCTATGTGCAACACGTACAAGTAAGTATGATATAATGTTACTCTTATTCGATACAACAATTCTGTTGAAAAAAATATATACACGAAATGTATACTGTGTAAGAGAGCGCTATAACACACTCAAAATACCATACATAGGTAACAGTAGTAGAGCAGTAGATTTGACACTACTAAAACCAGATATTTACGCGCATGGTTAATACACAGAGATCATGATATCCGAGGCTACTAACTTTCAACAACTATTTAAATTCAAACTCTGCTTAAACGTGACAGAGTTTCTTTACACTGTCCTGTATATTGTTCGAACAAAAGGTGATCTTGCAGTATTTTTTTACAATGGTTACTAATCATGGAATGGAATTTTGTGATTTCAAAGAATACTTTATGGTTGTAGCACTTCCTCTTACATTAAAGTTACAATTTGCTTCCCATTTTTACTTTAGATGTCTGGAAGAACAAGAGAATTTATTCGCATTTAAATCGATTGAATTAGAAGAGATACCAGCTGATAGTTTTAGAAAGCTTACCATATAAATGCCCACGATTAATCCAAAGAGACCAATGGCTGATCCAAAAATCTCGACGATAAGAATTTTGACAAACAGAGCAGAATTGGCTGCATCCGCAAGAGCAGCTCCTGACCCCACGATACCGACAGCTATGCCACAGAACAGATTAACGAGACCAACAGCTAAACCTGCTCCAAACATTAAATAACCAGCTAGCCAGTTCTGATTGCGAATTTCCTCCTTTAAAAGCGACTCTTCGTCGAATTTATCCAACATTCCAGATAAAACAATGGCTGTGATCAGTCCATAAATAGCCACAGCTTCGCAGAAGATGACAGAAATTAAATTCTTTGTTTTAATTCTTGGAGCTTTGACGCCACCGCCGACGATCGACACACCGGTAGTATGAATTCCTCTGAAATGGATTGTTTCTATTACCTTCACGCAAATAAATGTATGGAATAGGCACATTTTTTTCACTTACAAAGCAGCGCCTACTACGGATAGGGCAACCGCAAGTCCTATACCAAGAGTTGCCCACATGTACGGAGACGTATTTCCCAAAAACCTGGAATCATTTTTGGCATCAATATTTTCTTGTTTTTCCTCGTGAAAACGACACGCCGTTGTTACATGCTAAGTAATTAGAATCTTTGTTCTTACCATGCAATGCTAACACGCTCCCCTTTCCCAGTAAATACATGGTACAGTACTAAAAAGAACATTTTTATTTAGAAGCTGATACATCTAGTAAAAGTATAAAACGTACTTTTTCAAGTAGTTATTGACTTGAGAAGTCCACTATTTAATCTTAGATAAGTCGAATATAAAGCGAGTATACCTAAGACTGTAATTGTGGCAGTGGCAGTAGTCACAAAAGTGGCACCCAAAATGTATCTCATCGTGTTACTTTTATTATCCTCGTTACGCGGAGTACTTAAGACGATCGTGGGATAGTAGACGAATACTCAAATAACAAGTTCACAGCATTCAACAAACAAAAAATTTCGGAATTTCTTAAAATAAGAACATATCGTGTCGAGATTGAAAGGATAGCGGACTCACACCCGTTCCTATCATGTGACGTCTGGTACTCGGTACGTCGGTAGTCGGGTCGTCGGTACTCGGAGCACCCAATGGTTAGGTACACTAGTGACATCGATCGTAGAAGAGCAGTATTAAAATTTAATTTTTAAATTCGTCCAAAAATTTGAAGTATATCAAATAATTTTTTCTTTTTCTTAGCAAATTAACCAAGAAGCTTCTCGATCGTAAAATAAACCAAATCCACTGTATACGCGTTCGCATAGCATTCTGCGACTACCCGTACAACTGCATACCTATAGGTATGTATATATATATACATAGAGCTTTACAAAAAAAATTATCGGAACGATCGTTGAGATATTGCGTTGCTTCGATGAACATTTTTTAAAAGCTTGGCTTATATACGTTTATCCAGTTTTTAATGTTACGTTTCTGCTTTACGTAACGAAATAAACCTCTCTCGCTGATCTCAGACAATAAACGTTGTATTTTCGAATGGGATCTTTGAATCGTTGCGATCGATAAACTTAAAGCAACCACGGTGGAAATTATTTAACGGAGATTCGCCGTTTTTCTGTTCCCTTCGGCCAATTGTTTCCCAGAGTTTCACGCTTTAAAATAACGCGCAAGGTACAGCAAAGTAAAATCTCTAACATCTAATTTTAGAAATCGTCACAGCTCATTCGTGTCGTGTCTTGTCTTGTACCTGGGGTAAAAGTATATAGTCGCGGCCTGTCGTCAATACAACACCGATTACATTACCATTCCCTGTTCCGATTCGATCATAAAATGTTTGCAGCAAAGGGGTAAGAGTACTGTTACAGCATCTGTTACAGCTTTTCCCGGGAATTTTCCCGAGAAAATGTCATCGACTCCGAACTATAGAAAATCCATGTGATCTCGTTCGAATCTCGTTCCAACGAAAATAAAACCGAAAACGAGCACTACAACAAATAACGACTTGGATCGTGGTTCGTGGTTCGTGTGCTCGTGTGCATAGCGGAGAAAATGAGGAATTGCTCAAACTATTTCAGTCTTCGATTAAATTACGTTGGTAAATTTAGAGACCTAATTTAAGGTTTGTCGGCCGAGGGTGACCGGTCTCGTGCACGTTATGCGACATTCGTTCGAAGCTCAGGGATCTCGGGATCTGGAGATCTCGGGGATCGAGCATCGGGTATATCTGTGCCTATTCATTAATCGATCGACAGATCAACGTATCCGATCGGGTCGTCGAATAGGATCACCTGCTCGTATTTGCGTTTCGTTGCGATTTTTCGACCCATTAGCAACTGCGCGCAACTCGCTCGACAGCAGCGATGAAAATCATTCTAATCGCGGGAATTAAAATCATAAACGGCACCTGTCGGTTTTGCTAAGGATCAGTCCAGTTTTCTTCGTGAATTCGTCACCGTTAAGATCATGGGCCATATATAGATTCTGTCCGTTGTCGGATTTGCAAATCCATCGATTCACATTCGTTTTGCATCGTTAGAATGAACAGGGTCGCGGGATCGTAACGTTTGTGCGAAGCATTTCAACTTTTAAGCAGCTCAATGAATATTTCTATTGCCATGAATATTGATGCGATGGTGATCGTTCACAGGTGTACGAAATTCCACGAGTTCTTCAAAGAAGCTTACGATGGTGGACTGTCGGAGCCGTTCGCGACTCGTTTCAAGGAATCGTCGGCGAACGGGGACAGAGAAGAAATGATAAAAATTCTTATGGACATACCATGCGTAAAGAATATGAAAGTTGCCGAATCGTACAGGGGTAAGGATGACGTTAAGGCGGCCGAGATTTACTGTAAGATACGGGGAACGATCGTCGAGAATGGCGAACAGGAAAGTAGAATTAGTGTCCTCGCGGAAACACTGTTTATGGCCAGTGTGACCAGTAGGTTGTTCCTGGAGGTTCTGTTTGATTGCGCGCAGAGCTGCTACGACTCGAGGGCTTTCGCGAGCTGCCTGAGATACTGCGAATGCATGCTTGCGCTTCCCGCGAGCTTCTACGATAGGACCGCCGAGAGCATGAACGATTTCTTCGAACGTAGGAAAGCGTGCGTGTATTTGGAGGGCGAGTGCTCCAAGATGTTGAAGCGGTCGTCTTCCAGGGTAAAAGGCACAAGTGGGACGAAACGCGACTCGAATCCTAAGACACCCGCCGTCGATGGGAAACCAAACAGTCTTCTACAAAGTAGCTCCGACGCTGTGGCTTTGGAATTCGACGAGAAGAGAGGTCGGCGTCTCGTGGCCACCAGGAACATCAAGGCGGGAACCGTGCTTATCGTAGAATCACCGTTCGCCTGCACCACCAACAAGGATGCGCTCAATACCAATTGTTTGCATTGCCACGCCAGTCTAAAGACGACCGACAGCGTAAAGATACCCTGTCGCTCTTGTCGAGCGGTTGGTAGAACTTTACTAATTTTCGCGGTTGCACACGAATATTGCGAAAAAATTGAAAAGAAAAGAAAGTAACGGTCCATTTCCAGGTCAAATCGATCGGTTTTCGCGGAATCAAATGCACTCGGGTCATCGGTTTGCAAGTTTCGAATCTGTTTATGTCTACATACATTGTATACAGGCTGGAAATTATAAAGCGTCACAGACGAATATCTCCAAAAAGTTGTTCAGTACCGAGGGGGACATCATGTGGTGGGACTTTTATTTTTCCCGATGGACACTTCAAGGTGAGGTGAAGGTCAATTTTCTTTTTTCAAATGGAATGATTTAAGGTGAGTTCAGTGACCTATGACTCAAGGTCATTCAAGGTCAAACTTGCAAGGAATTGCAGAAAAGCTGTGATCGTTTTATTTGTACTTTAGTTTCGTGAAAATGATTACCTCTTACTTCAATGCACTTAACAATTCTTTGTTTAAATGATTCTCTAACTTTGCTCCAGATTTCAATGCTCAACATTTTGATACATTTCCATTTTCACCACTTATTTAAGTACTACGCATCGTTCAGCGAAGTATACCTTAGCACGAATAGTAATGACAGAAAACTGATTATCTTGCTTTCATTTAATTAATAATGCCTTTGATGTTGTCCTGAGTAATGCTGATATTGAACACATGTTATTGTTTTGATGTGAAAGTTCGAAGGCACGAACTAAAGTACAAATAAAACGATCACAGCTTTTCTGCAATTCCTTGCAAGTTTGACCTTGAATGACCTTCAGTCATAGGTCACTGAACTCATCTTAAAACGCACTATTTGATGGTGAATACAAAGAAACATATCATTCCATTTAAAAAAAGAAAGTTGACCTTCACCTCACCTTAGAGTGTCCATCGGGAAAAGTAAAAGTCCCACCACATGATGACCCCCTCGGTACTGAACAACTTTCATCTGAAACGTTTTTGCGTATAATCAATATTTTTGGAGATATTCGTCTGTAACGCTTTATAATTTCCACCCTGTATGTATATGTATGTAGTTTCGTGAATTCTTGGCGAGATATGATTGCCTAAGGCAAATTGTTCACCCGATTCCGCGACGGACAAACAACGATCGATTCGGGGTTGAAACGACTCGACGATCACGATAGCTAATTTCCCGTAGGTGTCTTTCTGTTCGGAAAGGTGCCGCAAAGAAGCATGGCAGGCTTACCATCGGTACGAGTGCCTGTTCCTCGACGCCTTTTACGAAGATCGTCTCGAGGATACGCAAAAACAAGTCTCGCACCTGTTGCTGGCATACAGGATGACGATCGCAGGGTCCTTGTCCCCGAAACGCAGGACCGTGGCCGTGGATAACGATCGCGACGATAAAGCGGACGATGACGAGATTCCATTTTTGAACGACGACCACGTTAGACAGTACGCCGCTGCTGCGAAAGAGAATCGCAAACGGTTGGGGAGAAGCGAGATTTACCAACCTCAGGACTACCGCACCGTGTTAGCTTTGAAGACCCATTGCGCGGCATTGGACCGCAACGTGAATCTGGTTCGCGGCATCGAAGCAATTTTCTTGACCAAGTGTTTCACCCATGTCTTGGGTAAAATGGATGTTGTTTGTTTAGAGGAAGCCTTTCTTTGGTTAGCCGTAGGAATGATGCACCATTTGCAGGCTATCAACTGCAACGCGTACGAGATCGTCGAGAACGTGTACAATAAGGAGACTCACGTTTGGGAGCCACGGGAGATCGGCGGGGCGATTTACCCATCGGTTAGTCTCGTGAATCACAGCTGTTATCCGAATATCGTACGTCATTCGTATCTAGCAGGTGCGCCAGATGCCACACCATTTTCTATGTCTGTCACCGTCAGAATTCGCTTGATCGCCGAAAAGTGATATTTACGAATAATATGATTTATCCGTTGTTTCGCAGGAACGGTCGTGGTGAGAACGTTGCGGTTTATCGGTAAGGGTAGCGAGATTCTCGACTGCTACGGACCACACTTCCTCAGCGAATTGAGGCTACAAAGACGCGAGCATTTGGGGAAAAAGTATCGTTTTTTGTGCGAATGCGAGGCTTGCGTCGGAAACTGGCAGTTTCCGTTACCCGAAACGATCGCTTACAAATGCAGAACGTGCTCGGAACCCGTCGGTTCGTTCTCGTTGAACGGTAATGTTGACAAAGACGGCCGACGCGCGTCGACCAACATTGCGCAACGTTGCAGGTGTAACGAGAAGAAACTCGATCGCAACAAATTGTACGCACAATTTCGAAAATCAGTCGACAGACGATTGAACGCGATCTCAAGAATGTACGAGGGCCAGTACGCACAGGCTCTGCCCCAGTTGATTGAGCACATAAACTTTATTGAAAAGTTCTTCGTTGCGCCCAACAGCGAAACTATCAAAACACAACAATGTATCATTCAATGTTACAATCGGTTTGGCTGTACCTCTCAATAACAATAAGTTAACAATTATATGTATATATGAATACACATACTGGTACATATGTATATACATAATATTGTATATGTATTGTATAATATACGTACGCATCATATCGATACACACGATTTTGGGATTTATATCACAAAGTGTTTAAAAAACGAACAGAAATTTTACGACATCTCCTTGTATTAGACACCATCTTTTAGTCGGGTCCTACGAGCAGTGCAAAATATTACAAAACAATTACGACCGCCCTACGGTCACGACAACATTTTCCAATCGGTCCTCGCGCTTTACGATCATCGAGAAACTAAACAGTTTCTACATCGGTTCTACGATCGGTTCAGTGGTATTCCGTATGAATCCGAACAAATAAAGCGTTCCTTCGTGTAATTGTGACGTGGTGAGCACCGTTAACTACTTAAACACGATTTCGCGTTGCTTGGTATTTGTCGCGTCAACGATTGCCATAAATACACGCGTTACGGCAACATATCGTTACGTGTGTTTTACACGCTAACAATGTGAAATCAAAAGAAAATGCGTAGACACTGCTTGTACAGAAAATAAAAATTATATATGTATATACAGTGGATCGACACACGCGTAATTTCACTCGTCGATGTATCTACTAGAAACGCCCAAAAAAATATCTATATTAAACTATAACTCGATGGTGCGTGTATGGTGTACAAGTTTGGTATGGTTACCACATATGCGTTTCTCGAATTTCACTGATGATGTGACTGGCTTGAGTTAGCGCCTGCAACAGAAAACACACGAGTAAGTATACGAACAACTTTTGAAACAGTTGTTCTTTGTAGCGTTTCCCTCCGTAACGTTACGTGTCTTGGGCGAAACCTGGACGAGACGTTCAAAAACAGAGAATGCCATCTTATCTCGGCCCTTGTTGACTCGTTCCTGCCGCGGAGATAGAAACGCGACGTTAAGGGGAGAGTTGGCGAATCGATGAAACGTACCTTTAGCATGTCTGCCGCTTCCCTGCGCCTGACAGCGACGTGGTCGCTCTCATTTAACAGCACCTCGGCCTGATCGGACTTGTACAAGTGAGTCACGAGCTCGCTTTGTAAATTATCTTTCACATAGTTGACTAGGAAATGCATGATAGCCTTCGGCACGCTATCTCGTATAGACTTTCTTACGATATAAAAGTACGATTTGATTAGTCTCTCTGCAAAGCAATATGTTTACTTAACTACAGGTAATGAACTGGCATCGTAAGGCAAATCAAAGCAAACGAAATAAGACAAATTCTCTCTGTTCTTACCAATAACATCACAGTCCCGTTGATCCCGTTTGCTAAGCTGTCGATATGTTTGCAGTGGTACCTCCGGGAGTAGATTTACCGGTTTCTGCTGAGGAGATGATTTCTGTATTTCGATCGCTGGATTTGAACTTGAATTCGAATTTAGGAGGGGAGAACCGCTGCTTTCTCGATTTCTCATGGGCGAGCCGTCGATCGAGTTACCCGAGTCGGCTCTCCCCTGCGGCAACCAATTAGTTAACAACCAATGATTTGAGTGTCCTTGTTGGTCCTTATTCTGCTCGGGAAAAGATGCCACGTCCTCTTGACTATTCGCTGATTTTACACTCTGTTAGGTACACGTTAGAGTAATATTAGTTACGTAAATACATACACCGAATAATTGTACGTAAGTACATACATCGCACACTCAAGCTCACGCCAACACAAATACAAACAAAAACACTCACTTTCTAGTTAAATTACAGGCAATCGATTCGATTGTTTGCAATGATGTAGCAACGGAAGAATTAGTCATTGAATAACTACAATAATACGATTAATCGATCGGTAATTACTTACGGTATCGTTTGGAATTATGGGGCTCGATGTATTCGTGGCGGAAGGATGTCTCTTATTGTGTTTCGGGAGATCCCCGTCAGCGTTTTGCAGTATAGACGACGCAAGAACGGCATCTTTATGAAAATCTGGATGCTTTGTGTTTATGTAAGCCAATTCTATGGCAACCAGATTTTCCACCATGTGATTGGTAGCCGGCAGTCGTCGACGCAACAGCTGTGTCACAACGTCGACGATGCGCTCGTGCAACTTTGGGAAACGCATCATCTCCTGCTGCACTTCGGTACCACAGTGCTGTATAATACTTTGCATCTCCTCGTGAATCAGTTCCACGCAGCGTAAAGAAGGCTCCTCGAGTCTTCGGATTTGTCGTTTGACCAAAAGCTCGAATGAAACTTCTGGCACGAATAGAGCCGGTCTAGGACCAGTCGCGTTTCGAATGGCAGTCAAAATATCTCCTTTCGTGAGACCGGCTAGCGGATGAATCGAGTCGAGCGTTCTGCCAAACGATTCGTGAAAAATATAACAAATTCGAGCACCACCGTACAGCACCGTTGTTTCGATATTTTTGGCAGTTCCGTCTATTGTCGAGCAATAGCTGCTCGCGAATTTGGTAATAATTTGTAGTAACGTTTGACTCCTGTCGCCAACGTCTTCCCCGTACGAATTCAGCAGGCTTTGAAATTGAGACACCATCACGTTTACTCTCATCTGTTTTAAAAAGATACAAGTTCTACCAGATTATGTTCATTTTAGTATTGCAATATTTCTAACTATGTCTCGCGAATGCTCACTACTTTTCTACAATCCTGTTACCTTTAATTCTGGAAGGCAATCCCTAATGTGTTGCATAAGTAAACGGTTCAACGTTTTAGCCAGATAAGGGGTTCCATTTCTGTTGGCCAACGAGGGATATTTCCGCTGTAAAAATGCGGCCTCGTCTCTTAATGCCACGTGAATACTTTTGTTGTTTATTATATCTTGCTGAGAACGATTCACCACTCCGATGATCCCTAGTTTTACAGGAATTACCCTGCCGCATAATATGTCGATAGCATCCGTTCCTGAAACGGCATGCAATGTAATAAGTTTCGAAGTTCGTTGCAACAAACTGAGAATTTCAGGTGATTACCAGCGTCCATAAGATCTAATTTTGTCACAACTGCTAAAGTACGTCTTCCATCCGGATCCACGTCTTTGCTGAGTTTTAAACTTTCACTGGTAGCCATGTCGGTATTCGCAGTGACCACAGCCAAGATAATAGAATTAGGATTACATATATACTTCAATACGAGCTGAGATATTTGACTTTCGATATCTTCAGGTTGGTCACCGACTGGTACCTTTGTGATACCAGGGAGATCTATTAGCGTTAAATTGACAACCGTTTTCGAGTAAATCTTTAAGTTGATCGGTTCCGGACAAATCCCTTTGTTACATCCAGCCATGCGGTCCGTTTCGGTTTCAATTTCTTTACATATATGATCAAAGTCTGTATAAATTCTATTCTTGGTATGTAAAAAAACTCCCCACTCGTCCAGATCCAGCGTTCCATTTTCCGCGCTGCGGTATTCACGGTCTTCTTTAGGAGTATAGACGAGTTGTAACACCAATGGACGTCGAGTAACTATTCCGATACCTCTTGGTAAAAACGATCGACCGACCAAACTTTCAATTACCGAGGATTTCCCAGAACTCTGAAAAGGAAATTATTACTTGTGTCTTATACAGAGGTGTCAATGTATTGTGTAGAACAAATTTTGACTTAGTACGTCGTTAATATCGAACAATTTTTTCCAAGACTAACAATTTGATTTCGAGAAGGGATAAATAAACGCTTTATGGTAGATAATTAAGAAAACAAATTGAACGGTGCAAAAGAATATTTGTCGAATATAATATTATCAATTGTTAGTCGAAAATGAAAATTTTAATTCATATCTTAATCACGATAGATCGCATGAATTTTCACGTTGCTATTAATTTAAAAATATGAACTGACCTGTGTGCCAAGTACGACAATTTGTGGTAGCTGTATAGCATCTGCTCCGACAGTATTAAATACATCTTGCAATTTGTTTATAACGGGAATCAAAGCTTCCATTGTAAAGAAATAAGTGCGAGGTAAATCGATCGAAAGACAGTTACGCGGTTCAAGCCGGTGCAAAATGTACTTCCGCTACAAGTACACCTGTAATTACATGCGTTTTTAATGACACCAAACAGTTGCCGCAATAAACTCCGTTCTTTTGCGAATGTTATACTGGCTTCTGTAGTGATTTCTGTGGTTGTAAAATTTCCGTTAAAATCACTGCAACAATTCTACAACCGCTGCTTCCAACCACCGTTTTCCTGCTCCATAGTCCACACGCGTGCGCATGTCATAATTCAACGAGCAGCAGTAACGTCCATTGCTATTTAATCGTGTGCACAACGTCACTGAAGTTTTCTACTGCTAAATTGCTAAAATTTTAATATGCAAATATATATCGCAGTTTGCGTGAACTTCGCAAATGCGATTTAACAGTAGCACTTAGCAATTCATTTGACACCAATAATAACAGTATTTACAACTGTGAACTGTGACCACTGACGAGTTGTAAGAGTACAAATACGTAGAGTGATATAGACGGTAGACTGTAGACCAATCATCGCATAGCCACGGATGAGGTGTATAAAAGTATTATAGTCCAGTATAGACCAATCTCATCCAATGTAATTTTCTGTCACAGACGAGAACCCACTGATATATATATATATATATATATATATATCATTTATTGTCCTTGCCGCCGATAGGGCGCCGAACTATCAAAATAAAAATTTTTTGAACTGAAATTAATTAAAAAAAAAGGTCATTTATTCTGCTCCTGGGAAAGGGGGGCGCCAGATTTCTCCTTGCACACGGGCGCCTCTTACCCACGCGGCGGCCCTGCTCGTTGACAAGGCCACTCTTGAGTTTGTGGTTTGAACGTTCTGCCGCTACGAAGAATGGCGCCTAAATGCGAATTTTACCGTTCTATATATTTTCTATTTATGACCTAGCAAGTAAACTTTTGAAATTCAAATGTTTTCGCGTAACTGTCATATAGTCATATATCCTTGCCGTGGTATTTTCAAGTGACAAATGGTATGTAATTTTATAGAGAAACTATCAACTTTTTGGGTTCAATGGCTATAAGCGCATCGTTCTATCGCAATGTTTTGTTACTGACTGAATTAGTTCCGCCCAGCGAAGAATTCAAGCAACATTTTCGTGAGGTACATTCTATTTACTAAACAAAACATATCCTGTACATACGTATACATATATATTGTTTTAATTTGTGTTTTTTATGTAGGGCATGTTTGACAAACCCAACACCGCAGGTTTTTTACATGCGTCTCACTACTTATTAACAATCTACGACTCAAAGCGCTTCAGAAAATTATTCGAATGGCCAGTGACTTGTAAAAAAACAGAAGCAAAATACCGTAATAATGTTAAGACATTTTTAACAGTCATATCAACGGAAAATCGTGACATCGAATTTCCAAATATACTTGTGTCTCACTTGTTTCATGCTAGCGGTAGCAAATTTACAATTATTATGTGGAAGTTGTCGCAAGTGGTACTAAGGAAGTATATTCTTTCTACAAGTAAGGTGTTTACTATAAAACTCGTGTTATTACTAACCATTATTTGTAATAGTTTGTAATTATTTAATTATGTATCTATTTTTACAGGTAGTTACAATGTTATGTTTATACCTCAAATGGGAATCGAAGCAAATGTAGGAAAAAAGTTTTTAAAAAAGACATATGCAAAAGCATGTTTTAACATTTCTGATCGACGTCACGCTTTATCGGAAATGGTAGAAACAGCTGAAGCTTTTTTAAAGTAATATTTGCATTCTATACTATTTATCTATGCGCTATTACATTGCAATTAAGATTGTTTATTTGTCTCTTTATTTTTTAGAAAGGAAGAACAGAAATTAAACAACATTAAAACAGAAATTTTTGAGAGCAAACAAGTAATTGAAACTATTGCAAATGATGCTCCTGTTTATATTACAATTAAGAAACGCTTGGCGGATATAAATGACAAAGATGTGATAGAAAGTTAATATTATACTCAACATTTTATTTTGTATAATTTTTTTAACAGTTTTTAAATGTAACATTCGCATATTAATTTCAGCGTGGAAGGCGACTATACGCAAATGCTCGTATTACCTACAAAATAAAAATTCAATTTTGAGAAATGTAAAAGAACTTAGTCAGAGAGTGAACGATATAGTATCAAGCACCAGTAGCGATATTCAAACGTTGGATACAAACCAATACCAAAGGATAAATTATTTGGAAATGCCTGAACTGTTTCCTTACAATATGCAAGTAAACAGCGTTCCAAAATTCTTTAACATTTACTTCATAATCTATGGTGACACACTACAAGGAAATGTATTTATCGTTTTAGACACTCCTACTGCAACTATACGCAAATGAAAAATTAAATTTACATAACTTTATTCTACTATTCAATTCGATATTAATTCAGTTGTATCAGCGATTGAAATTATATTCGTTGGAGGACCTTTCAGTTTGTCGATTACAGACAGAATCGAGTTGCAAGGATATAACCGAAGCTTTAAACATATATCAAATGCATTTATCCGACATCAAAACACTGACATCGGAAACACGTCAAAAATTATATCATATATTACGAAGAAACAACATTGTTCAAATTTACGATAATTTGGAAGTAGTACCTCCTACTAATAATGTTCTTTTAATGTCAACACCACCTATAAAACTCGACACTAGTTGTACAAACATAGAATTCGATCTACACAACCGCCTACTATTTACTCCAGTAGGAGGTATAACTAGTACTATTACAATTGTTAATATTATGTACACGATACTATATTGACAACTACTTTTTAGATGTACACAAGTCACTATTTTGGAGATATGAACATTTGAAGCCAAATAATTCCGCACCAAGATCAAAATTCAGAGAAAATTTGTTCGCATCTCACATTAATTTCGATGATTCGATATCGACAATTAATGATGATACACCGTCATTACATATTCTTCCAGTTTCGAGTAAAAAGAATTTGTTATCTTCGAAACAAGCTGAAAAATATTCTCGATTATTTTCTACGCGTACAAAAAGAAATAATACTGCAGGTTCGTAAACAATATTGAACCATTGTAACTTCGATTCTCATCACAAAATGTTAAAAACGTCTATTTTATTTACAGCAATTGCAAACGTAATATCTATACCTTCTTGTACCAATACAAAAGCAAACTCGACTGCAATTGCAAATACAATTGAAGGTACGAAAGATATATCAGAATTCGATCTGAATATGTCGGAAAAGACTATGTGTAACAAGAATATCGACTTTACTAATCCTATAAAATTGACCACCACAGAATATGATGAACCCGAAGACACATCTGAGGTGAAAGATGTAGTGAACATGCTTCAAAGACCATCAAATGTTCTTAATATGTGCGAAACACAAACTACAGAAATTACAAGCAACGAAATAGAAAGAACTATACAGACCCAACAAAGAAGACGTTCGATCAGCGATTTGGTTGAACGCTATAAGAAATTACTTGATCATGTGTAGTAATCATACAAGTAATTAACTAACCAAAACATGGTAAAAGTAATTGCAAGATAAGCATCTAAGAGTTTAATAGCCACATATTTTGTATAAAATTTGTAATAAATAATTAGTATTGTATATATATGTATACATGCATGTATACATAGTTTTTAAGCTCTGTATTCTCCCTTGGACTATCTTCCTAAATGAAATCCTTTAGATTGCAAGAAATAATGTGTAAATATATTTAGATAGTGCCTGTTCCATATCAAATAGGAAATTAAAATTATTATCTGATTTATATCGAATTTAGATTCGTTTTCATCAGAAAAACATCTCCAAGCGTCTGGTAATTTTTTCATTACAATTTTTTTTTAATAATAAAAGAGTTTGCGGCTGGTTGTTCATTATTAATAGGCAATGCGTTATATTGTTACAATGTTGCCTTTCGTAGATACTCTCTTCCGATAGTATAGAGTATAGTGGATACCGGGCACAACAATATAAGCTCCTACGCATTGCTCACTAATGAAAATCAAATTTTTGTAATAATTTATTATGATGGTATGAAAATATAACCAATAAATTATAAATATTTTTCTGAAGAAAATTAGTCCAAACACGCCATAAGAATAAAATGTAAATAAATATAATTATACGCAATATTTCCCAAAAAGGTAACGTTAATAATGATATATTTAAATAAAAGTGTAAATACAGAATAATGTTTTCAGTATAAATTCCTCTGCAACTCTGCATTACGTGAATCTTGGTGAAGCTTTCCCACGTAGAAACAGTTGGAAACAGTTGAAGAGTGCAGAGTGCAGAGTGCAGTGTGCAGAGATTGAGAGATATTGTGCTCTTTTCACGCGCATGCATGACCAAAGACAGGACCATATCTACGTCTTAATAGCCAAGAACAGGCGTGGAGAAGAACGGAGGTAAAGTCGGGGCCGAGAGAATTGCCAGAAGCAGAGCCTCGGCCCGATAGCTCCGACCGGAGGAGGAAAGGGGCCCCAGGAAGGGGTCCCGGGAGAGGGGTTTTAGGCGGTATTCCCGGTCCACCAGACCGGGCGAGTCCGACACTCTCCCCGGCGACAAGGCCGGGGGGGTTAGTGCGTAAATGCATTTCCCCTCTCCCTTAAAATAAAAAAAAAAAAAAAAAAAAAAAAAAAAAAAAAAAAAAAAAAAAAAAAAAAAAAAAAAAAAAAGGACCATATCTACGTCTTAAAGTAGTGGGGAACTATTACTGGTGGGAAAGTGCTATAACTATATATGTATTATATATTATGTGTACATATGTATATATTAAATTTTAATATATATGTATATATATACTATATACACACACATACACATGTTACCCATTAATTTTTCTAAAATAAATCATAACAAAATTTGCAAAATTATGCGGGGTGACGAAGGTACCCCATTTTGGCCAAACGTTTTACGTTACTGACGCTAAAATCTTCGTGCATGCGCGTGAAAAGAGCACAAAGCACAATATCCAATAATATCTGTGCACTGTTGTGTAGAAATCAGTAGAAATGTCTCCTGACTGCGATGTATTACTCAGTATTACTCGCATAACAGGCGTCAACATTCTTTTGTCTGCTCCATGCTCCATTATTTATAGCAGAGACGAAATCCTTCCTGTTTATAGAGGTATCACAGACGATACTTAGTAAGTCTTAGTATCTCTGTGATAAGATTTCTAATTCTATCAGCAACAGCGCTGTTGTAGAATATTAGCATATAAATAAATACACATGCCGTGTCTATGGGTTTATATGGTCTAAGGTTTTTACATCACTGATCTATTTCTATAATATATATAGATCAGTGTTGTGTTGACAGTGTTTTACATGCGAATACATAGAAATCAGCGTGAATATATTGCCGGTAGTCAGATTTTGTTTGTATCTTGTTTCGAGGTTATGCCATTCGAAGTGCGTTATAAATAGTTACGAGAAACGAAAGTATCGGTGAATTTAAAATGAACTATGAACCGGGAGTTATAAAGATATTGTTAAATTGACCAAATTCGACTACATAATATAATATAATATGAAGTTAGTAAAGCCAAATTGGGTTACGCACGATGGTTTGTATATTTCATTCAAAATTCAAGTACACATATTTCAAATTTACACTTATAATATGTAAGTTAAAAAATTAAATTATACCTTAGGCTATCCAATATTTTCTGTGGATATACATCCAGATGGAAAAAGATTTGCTACGGGTGGTCAAGGTATTACTATCTTCCATTTATGTTATGTTTTTCTTGGATATCCTGGTTTACTGTTTTCGTTTCTTCGAAATATCGTACATAACTATTTATTTTATTATTCTAGGAGGTGATTCCGGAAGAGTTGTCATATGGAACATGGAACCAGTAGTTAATGAAATTGCAGAATTAGATGAGAATATTCCGAAAATGTTGTGTCAATTAGATAATCATCTTGGTACAAACAATATTGTTATATACATATATAATTTAATTTCTATGTTTAAGATTCATTTGCACATTTTCTTGCAATATGTAATATATAAAAGTTTGTTATTTTTATTTTATAGCGTGTGTCAACTGTGTTAGATGGAGCAATAATGGATTATTGGCATCAGGTGGCGTAGACAAACTCATTATGATCTGGAGGTTGTCTGGTGGAGTCGGTGGCAGTTCTATGTTCGGTGGAAAGTCCAGCGTAGAAACATGGCGTTGCATAGCTACTTTACGTTCTCACGAAGCAGATGTATTGGATCTTGCATGGGCACCGCATAGTCCATGGTTGGCTTCTGCCTCGGTCGACAATAGCGTAATCGTATGGGATGCTTCGAAATTTCCAGCCATTGTGGCCGTATTGAAAGGTCATAAAGGATTCGTGAAAGGGATCACATGGGATCCTGTTGGGAAATATTTAGCTTCTCAATCTGATGACAAAACGTTACGCGTATGGCGTACTACCGATTGGACAGAAGCAGCGCTGATATCTGAACCATTCGACGAATGCGGTGGAACCACTCACGTTTTAAGACTTTCTTGGAGTCCCGATGGTCAATATTTAGTGTCAGCTCATGCCATGAATGGTGGTGGCCCAACGGCTCAAATAATTGAAAGAGATGGATGGACCCAAGACAAAGATTTTGTCGGCCATAGAAAAGCCGTTACGTGCGTGGTATGTAATGTAATAGTTACTCCATTATAACTAGTATTATAAAAAGTATACATACATTATAATTTATTCAATGATTCTCCTCTTATTTCAGAGATTCAATGGAAATATCTTACAAAAAAAGCAACCAGGATCTTCCAAACCGCAACAGTACTGTTGCGTTGCTATAGGATCCCGTGACCGTTCTCTCTCTGTATGGTTAACATCGTTAAAAAGGCCTTTAGTAGTGATACATGAATTGTTTACACACTCGGTACTAGATGCTAGTTGGTCACCGTGCGGTCTACGCCTAGCAGCTTGTTCTTGGGACGGATCTGTTGTACTTATCGAGTTTACTCAACAGGAATTGGGTCAACCATTAGACCCTGCCGAACAAGTAATCGTTCAACTTGTGAATTATTTACTATATATTATAGTAAATAATAGGCTGTATACTAGGTTTTATTTCATTGCAGAGTAGTCTCCATGAACGTTTGTATGGTAAACCTTTGGTTCAAGGCAGTTGTACGGTAATGGAGGCACCGGAACTTCTCAATTTGAAGACATCTTCACCAACGCAAACAACTCAAACGCAAACGTCAACAAGTATAAATTCGGTACAACCACCGATTACTACGCCTACAACTCCCGCGAAAGGTCCAATTAATAAACAAATCGAAACAAGGACGTCCGATGGTAAAAGGCGGATAACGCCAATGTTTATACCACCGCCATCAGACACAATGTTCGTTGATATAAGTAACTTAAGATAATCTTGGAACATTCTTAATATTACAACGATTCTGTTTTTATATTAGGGACTCGTCGATTGCTAGATTGGGGACACCAACATTTACCAGTCAAGTCAAAAGTTCGATCGTTATAGAGAAGCGAAACGATGTTGTAGCGCCCAATGTTACTGCTTCAGTGAATTCGACCAATACCAATAGTCCAACGTCTACATTGACTTTGAAACGACGTGAACAGACTACACCGAAACTACATCACGCTGCACCTACTAAAAAACCAAAAATCACATCCGAAAGAAGTACAAATCAAATTTTACTTCCTCCGTTGAAACCATCCAGTTCCTTGTCTCAACAAGCTGGTCACTATGCCGTAACCGTGACCAATAGCCAAGGTTTAGCTCATTTACAAGTGTTCAAGGGTACAGATTCTGAACCAACTTGGGATTTATATTTAGGATACAGTGCTGTAGCCCTAGCAGCCTCGCCAGCGGTTATAGCACTTGGTTTAGAAGATGGAAGCCTTCATACATTTCATCCTGCAAAAGGATGTCGACCAGCACCACCTCTGGCTCCGCCCGCGCCACTTGCAAAAGTCCATGCAGTTGGGAATGCGGTAATAGTATTTTTACTATTAACCCAGATTATATTCCTCCAAATATTTTTTTTTTAATTTTCGTCTTATTTTGGATGACAATTGTATATTGAGTACCAATATCTTCAGGTAATGGTCATTTCAAGTTGTGGAGCGGTTCGTGTGTGGGAAATAGGATACTCGTGTAGAATGATAGTCTCCACTTCTGCTGCACACTTGGCAGTACCAGGCACCTCTTTGTTATCCTGTACCTTATACAATGGAATGCCTCATTTAGCTTTTACCAATGCCAGAGCATACATATATCATAAAGAAATGGGTACGTAAATCGATTGATGTCTGTGACTCGTTTGTGAACGATCGACACCCAAATATATGTAGTATACTGTAGTAAACGTTTACTCGCAAAAAATATGGTACGTATATATGTATTTAGGTACATGGTTATTAATTGGTGACAGTCAAGATCCTATATGGCGGTGGGCGTCATTTAATGCGTCTAGTACATCCGGAAGTAGGGCGCCCAGGGGACCCCTTTCTTCTTTACAAGAAGGATTATTGAGAACAGCTGGAAATACTTTACCTAATCCAAGATTACCCCATAGCGCTCCCAGCGTAGTATCCTATTTAGAACAACAAATGCTGGCTTCCAGAGCACTTGGAAGCGCACAGGAATATGTACATTGGCTCATAGCTTTAGTGTCCTTTTTATTGACTCAAGGTAGATAAGAATATTTAATTTATATTTTATATTTACCGATCGTATTTTGCAATCATATATGTCTTCCAGATGGATTAGAGAAACGTTTGAGGTTAATTTTAGATGATCTTTTGGGTCCGAGTCACACGTCAGCTTCCAAAAGTATATGGGATCCTTTAATACTGGTACTGGTTCAAGTGTCTGTTACATCGTATTATACATATAGTATTGTATTATACATAACGTTGGGTATTGTTAATACGTTATTCAATTTGTACAGGGAATGAAGAAGCATAAACTTTTAGAAGATGTATTGTCTGTTGTCGGTGGACACCTTCGTTGGCAAAGGTTGTATCTCGAATACACGGAACAGTTAACTGTGCTAAAAACTCAAACGGTTTGAAAGAGACTCGATCGAACCATAACTTCGATATGATACGTGAAATTTCTACTGTAATTATACATACATATATTATACATCATGATTCTAAAATGATGCTAATCGATTTTTATATTAATTTAATGTTACAAATTAACTAAGATATAATGTAAAAAGCCACTTTTAAACATTTTTTTGAGTTCCTAAAAAGCGTAGAATATTCTAACATCATTTAAGAAACGTTTTGGGTTTCTTGTACATTTTAAAAGCACGTCGTTATAGAGAAATAAAATTGTACAGTTTTTTATATCGTTTATGTCATAGGCATAAGTAAAGTAAACTAAACTAATAAAAATCGAATTTTCTACTAAAAAATCTTGTAAAAATCTTCTAACAAGCTTGAAACAGTGTAAAATCAAGATTATTGCGTATGGCGTGACGTACAGAGGGCAAATAAAGAAATTAATTCACAAAATTTTTAACAATTTTATATTATTTCCATACAGTACCGTTGGAACAAAATTCTTATAATTTATATATCTGCAATGCAACATCGGTAAGTATTATCACAATGTCTAATAAGGTATGATGCACTGCAAAAAACTATCAGCATTAATAAGAATGTATTTCCGAAACTTGTACCGCAATTATATTCATCGATAAGGAGGAAAACGCGTATAGCAACGCGAAAATCTATGGTAAATAATTGAAAAATACAAATATAAAAAGTAAGAGTAGTAAAGCTGACAAGATATCCTGCAAATTCAAAAAATTATTTACCATGTGATCAGCAGCATACCTAATTTTGATTTTGATATCAATTCTGCTCTATGTATGTATACCGTTTTTTCTACCGTAAGAGTTCTAATTATAAATGCAGCTATTTATTTGTCTTTCAATTGACACTGTAATTAAGACAATAAAAACCTATTTTTACGAAGCATTGTAGAAGAATACTATTTTCACATATGCATATAAATTATCTATATATACAATATATGTAAAGAACATGACATACCAACGCAATGACAGATTTGCATAAAGCATCCATCTAACTAAGCGGATATACATATAAAAGATCAAATGCTAAGATAAGTGCATAGACTATTTCAAATAGTGCATTAATATAAATATCCAATTAAAAAATGTTAGCGTTCACTTTTTCACACGATGTGAACATTCAATTATTCTACGTTCTCTAGAATGAACTATTTTTAAAAATATTCATAATTAAACAACATTATATTATATTATATTATATTATATTATATTATATAGTTGTACTTTCTTTAAATGCTTGTCACAGAATTTATAATATATAAACTTGAACTTGCGACACAAGTAAATACATAGGAAAATCGTGTTAAGTACAGAAGTCTATAAATTTGTATTTTATAATAAAATAGTAAAAGATGCCAGTTAAATTTGTGTAAATAGGATATGTAACCGTATTAATGTAGGCAGAATGCATTACGATATCTTTCCATTTTTCTTCTAAATGATGTAAAAAACTTTAAGTACAGGAACTACTATTGTAAAACTAATTGTAAATTCATTTCGCTCGACCAATTTCGTTACTTGTAACTATATATTGTCTGAACAAACTAGTTAATATATTGCAATCGATCGAATAACATTTTAAATATTTACTGGAGCAAAACGTTGTTATTATTATTATTAATATATGAAGCTAAATAGTATCTTTTACTTTTTTCAATTAAAGCAACCGTATGTTAGAAATTTCGATCTGTTCAAGTCTAACAAATGGTATCATTAAGAACCATTTTACATACATCGAAAAAATTCCAACAGAAATGCTATCCGTATTCGACTACTATTCTTGTATTTATCCGAATTTCTCTGATAGTACAAAAATCACATTTTTTAATACCACATTGTTACAACAGGCGTCTATGAAGTACAGTATCATCGTGTACATTAAGTTCAACAAATGCTCAATTCAAATGACATTTTTGTACCTTCGGTAATTATGTTCAATCCTGACATTTACATAACTCTTAAAAGAATCCATTCAAACGCAAATATGTAATTTATGATCTACATATTGTGCGTTATACATGTATATTCCACATCATAGCACATACAATAAATTATGTGCGTTCTAAACAACACGTACAATTCTTTCAATCTGATAACAAGCTATGACTAGTATCGTATATGTATATGCAATGCAGGCCACAATGTTACTTACAACATTATCCATTGCCATAAGCTTTGCTATTGCAATAAACTCGATATCAATATCATTGATATATAATATAATTAATGAAATTTAAGCAGTCATGTGTATGCATACACAGAAGTATATACACATAAAAATCGTATTGTTTGAATTGTAATAATACTGTATTTAACAGTTAGACCTTCTCAAATCCTAACTTTACGAGCGTATATCTTCTTATAGAAAAAGAATTAATCGCTATCCATTATAGCGGACTCCTTTAATTCTGATTCGTCGACATAATGATTCTTCGAATTTCTTTCCTCGGTAGACTTTATACACTAAAAAAGTGCTAGTACTTACAAAGTATAAAAACATTGAACCGATTTAGAAAACCAGTGTACTCACATCTTCGACTCGTATTCGCGGTGCAGATATCTGTTCAGGGAAATGCCATGGTTTACAGTTTGGATTATTTAATAACTTCCAATTAGGGTAGGCCACAGAAGCTTTATGTAACTTTTTAACCATCTAAAAAGGAAAGAAGAATTACAGAGTTTGTCATCCAAGCAAAAATCTTACTCTCGTTAGAATCGAACAGACAAAGTACAAACCTTGGGCGCGAATATTTGTGTAACTTTATTGACTAGCCAAACTGGTAGCTTCCCATGCGGATCGGTGTGAGATACGTATCCCAATTCAGAACCATCCCCATTTCGCGACGGTCTGACAATGTATCCTTAAATTAAGAACACTGACAGCATAGAATTACATAAAATCTAATTTAATGATTTTAATTTGATCATGATTACGAATTACAGTACCTGTAAGATAAGATGTTGCTCTCACGTATTGTTTTCTCGGTGGATAATCTTTATGGAAAACGGAATGATTTAGAATTAATTGTTCTAAACCGGTATCGAGCCAAGACCTTTGTAGTACAAAATCTCTGTTTTTTAACGGAGATGGACAAGCCACTAATTGAAACAGATACCGATTTATATTTAACGCAATTACAATCAATACCGCTAAAAATACATTCAAGACAAAATGCTTACTGGAATAGTAACCAATATCATTATTCGGATTAAAAAAGCCTATATCTTTTGATTCGATCATATGGGTATCCCAAACTTTTCTATACTCGGGATCATGCAATACGTCGTATAATGTCTCTGGTAGAACATCAGGAAAACGAGTTCTAATCTATAAAACAATTTCTCATTAATGCTATATACAAATGTAAATCCATATCATTATTAAATCACTATTAAACATGTACGTACTTTCACCATTCTGAAACTAATTCCTGGCACAGATTTCGTCCAAACCGACAAATCGGGTTTATTGTAATCCAACCTCCAGTCATTATTATCGTCATATAATCGTTTCAATTTCTCGAAATCCTTATCTTCGGCAATTTTAACAATTCCAATATCCATCTTATATGTGTGTACTATCTATGAAACGTTCGACTTAATTAATTCCAAAACATAATTACTAAAAAGGAAATGACTTATTATCAGATGCACAATTAAATATCAAATTAAATATTTCAATTACCTGATGCACCTAAAGTTTACAGCATACTCATAAAAAATTTAAATACACTTAATTCTGTTATGCAATAGGCCTTATACTTATGCCGAAGTAACCTTTGGACAGTCTTATACATTGTTGCGCTTTTGGGATAATGATTAATTGTATAATCCATGAAGTTTGCTCATGCTAAACAGATATTGAACCAATTATTAATGAAATCTAAACGATGTTGTTGTAACATTGAAATATTTGTATTTAGTAAAAATATAATAAAATAGGAACTGTGTTTTTTCTCATTGTAATTAGTGTTAGTAAGTTTATACAAGTACTTTTGTATGGTTAATACCGAATGCCAGCAATCGAAAAATATTGAAATCTCAATCAACTAAATACCATGGAAATGTTACGATATAACCTTCGAATGAATTGAAAACATAAATAATGAAAACCTTTTGGAAACAAACTCTTTGAAAGTATTGATAATTATACGATGAACCAAGAGTAAGGTCAAAATAAGAATTTAAACAGCCCGCATAAACACAGCTAAATAAATACGTGTATGATTTCTTAAAGATGAAAACAAAATAACCTTTCCCCATATGGTATGTAAATAAGTACCTTTTTCTTGTTCGAATATATAATTATTCTGTTTGCCAGAAAAGTGCATTTCCACGGAATAGAGACAATTCATATCACATATTCCACTTTCGGATGGGGTTGAAATTTTCCATATGACATTTACAATAAATCGAATATCGCAATCAAGGAATCAAGTCTCACTGAAAATATCAACCGACCTGCGTCACCGGCACGGTGTAGCTGGTGATAGGTTAGCGAACATCTATGGAATTTATCTGTTTTAACCACCGTTGAGGTTGAGATTATCTTCCCTATGTGTAGGTAACATACCATCAAAATTTTCATTTGATATTACATATTTTGTAATATTTTACGTTCCTCTCGAAGAATACATACTGTAACTGTAGCACATTGAGTCTGTAAGCATTCTAAATAAGTACTATATTTCAATTTATTTAAATCCATAGCCCCTATTACAGATGTTGATGTTTTAACATTTCAACTTGTCTATGTATACGGTTTTGTTAACAAATGTAATTATTGTATATTACATTTCAAAAATATTTAACAAAGAATTATGTATATGTATATACAATGCATTTTCGTTTCTTTTTTCCTTTGTTTCACCTTGTCGTTTACAACCAACATATGCAATTTATAAAAATCTTAAAATTTATTAAAATCTTAATAATTACCTCTGTTAATTGCCGATTGCTACCGATCGTTTTATTCTACTATATTGTCCTCCTATTATCATGTGGTGCTTGTATTATATATATAAATATGTTTATAAATAGTTAAAAAAACACTTACAATTAAGAATAAATAAGTTTTTTTATAGCGAATAATTAGGGTACAGGTATATTATATATATATACTAAATACTATAAATACTAACTATATATATATATATACTAACTATTTATAAACAATATGTCAATGTAGACAATGACAGAACACTTGCATAAAGACTGAAATAATTCAGAAAACTTTTAGCTATGATAACTTTGTAACAAATAAGTTTAGGGCATAAGATATGTTAATACTTTTATGTAGAGTACAAAAAAACTATATCAATCAGTGCAGTCAAAAACGTATTTAGATTTTCATTATAAAAAAGGGGGCTGTTTCATTATATATATATTCATTACTTTTTATAGGAGAATATTCTCATTATGGGTACAAAAACTCCTGTGAACACTGGAGATATCGAGCTGGACAATAAAATCGACGAATGGTTAAAATGGAACAAGGTCCTAATATCAACAATTCATTTTCTTTTGCATTAAAAACGAATATTGTTTGAATGTTTTATCTACTAGCAATCGACCAATGGTTCTTCAAAAATCAAGGATTAACAATTAAGAATTAAGAATCTCTTAACAAATTCTCCAACAGTCACAACAACTTCATTCTTAATCCGATAAGTTATCTCAAGCAATACAATATCTAGTAATTTGTGTTGAGATTATTGTCGTAAAGAAAATTATCGAGCTTCTTGTAGATACATTGTACTTATCGAAAATGCTACGAATAGATTTCCAGTAGCTAAAGGTTATGACTAATTGGGTTTTAGGATCCAAAAGCTGGTCGTAAGGTCGAAGAACTTGTCCAAGAGAATAATGTTCAGATCTTGTCAAAGTTATTCTCGAAAAGACTTGAATTTGGTACGGCTGGGCTAAGAGGCTGTATGGGTCCAGGATATAGTCAGATGAACGATTTAGTTATAGTTCAAACTGGTCAAGGCTTATCAAACTATTTACTAAATGTTGTATCTGATGCACCAGAAAAGGGAGTGATAATAGGATATGATGGACGTCATTGTAGCAGAAGGTTTGTAGAAATTTCAATCACAATGTCATCAATTGCTTATATCAATATCTATTGTATATTGTTTCAGGTTCGCCGAATTGACTGCTACAATTTTTGTGGCAAAATCTGTAAAAGTATATCTGTTTTCAAAAGTTGTCCCAACTCCCTTCATACCTTATGGCGTGCTAAAATATAAATGTGCAGCAGGAATAATGGTTACAGCTTCCCATAATCCCAAGAATGACAATGGTTATAAAGTCTATTGGGAGAATGGTGCACAAATAATTTCACCGCATGACAAAAAAATTCAAAAGTATATACTCGAAAATCTAAAACCCAACGAATCTTCTTGGGATGTGACAAAAGTATATGAAAGCCCATTATATGAAGATCCATGGAATGATATTACACAAACGTATTTTCATGGTCTCAAACAAACAGTTTTATATCCTGAAGTGAATAGAAACACGATATTAAAATTTACATATACCCCCATGCACGGTGTTGGATATGAATACATGAGTGCTGCATTCGATGCTGCAAATTTAAAGGTATCTTTATATAGTACGATCTATAGAAAAATGGGATAAAATAAGATAATAAAGGTAACAGAAGAAATTTAATTTCTATTTGTCACAGCCATTTATAATAGTTGAAGAACAAAAATTGCCTGATCCAGAATTTTCAACTGTAAAATTTCCAAACCCTGAGGAAGGGAAGAGTGCTTTGGATCTTAGCATAAAAACAGCAAATGAAAATTCTTCTTCTATCATAATTGCCAATGATCCTGATGCAGATAGATTAGCTTGTGGTATAAAAATGAAAAGGTACATAATATAATGTAGCTGTTATATCAATTCTAATTAACGTCTTAATTTGATTTGAATCTATTTATTTATATTACAGCGGAGAATGGTATATTTTTTCGGGCAACGAATTAGGAGCGCTATTAGGATGGTGGACGATGCATATGTATCAAGTACAACATCCTGACACAGATTTCTCTAATGTATATATGCTAGCATCAACGGTATCGAGTAAAATTTTAGCATCTATGGCTAAACAGGAAGGATTTAACTTCGAGGTGAGTACACTTTAAACAATGTATTTAGATACAGTTGTCTTCACTTTTTTTCGAATACTTTTCTATATAACTTTTCTATGTTTCAAAAGGAAACTTTAACAGGTTTTAAATGGATGGGTAATAGAACGGTAGAACTAGAGAAAGCGGCTAAAGTGGTAATATTTGCATACGAAGAAGCAATTGGTTTCATGTGTGGTTCTACCGTATTGGACAAAGATGGTATAAGCGCTGGAATGCGCATAGCAGAATTGGCAGCTTATCTCGAGACAATAGGTTTTACACTTTACGAAAAACTAAACGAGATATATGCTCAGTAAGTCGTATCGTTACATCGTAGATGTTCAGTTAAACGCTTATCTAACTTGTGGCACTTTATCTTCAATTTGAAGAAACTTCATATGTGTAGATCATATGTTTGTTCCAGATATGGATATCACATTTCTAAGAATTCATATTGGATTTGTCATGAACCGGATACAATTAAAGCAATATTTGAAAGATTACGAAATTACACTGGAGAACAAAATACTGTAAGAAATATGTAGATATGCATACATATAGATATAATATTTAATTCCACGTTATATTAGCAATAAGATATTCGTATTATTTCATATTATCTATAATCATTAGTTATTATTTTCATATTAAAGTGTGAAAATATTGCTTCAAGTGTTTAAAATACAATAACGAACAAGAAAATTATATTTACATAATGCAGTTCAAACTAGTATTGCAAGTCATGCATACCTACACTACAGAGTATGAGAAGGCATAAAAGGACGAATATTTAATTACATAGGCGTAGTTCTGCATTCGTACGAACAACATTAACCGCGTTCAGTTTGTTTAGTTTTACAGAGCGATAGTAATACCAAATATGCTTCACATGTTATGTGTTTCTAAATAATAATAATAATAACATAAATAATAACGTAAAAACATTGAGAAATAATTCGTTTTCTTGAACATGTTTACAAATATTTTACTTGTGTCTTTGACACTTTTGCCGTTAGTATTTTTTGCTTTTCTAACGTTTCCGGCTGTACAATCTCTTTATTGTCTAACACCGTTTGTTGAGAAATTTCCAGACATTAATATATTGTAAGTGCATCTTTATAAAAGTCTATAGGATTCCTAAATGTGTATACATACATTCTGCAAAATGTTTGTACGAAATGGTTTTGAACTTACTATAGGTTTGCTTACTATAGTTTAATAATTGTTTTCAGTACCCAACAAGTGTACTCAATGGGAAATACTCCATAGTAGGTGTTCGTGATCTGACCAACGGTTATGACAATACGAAACCAAAAAACAAGGCTATTCTACCAGTTTCAAAATCAAGTCAAATGATAACGTTTACTTTTAAGAATGGTTTAGTAATAACATTAAGAACCAGTGGTACAGAACCCAAGATTAAGTACTACAGTGAACTTTGTGCGACTCCCGAGGAAAAGTAATCTGTCGAAAAACATAGCACACTCATATCGCATAACACAAATATTCATTGCATTTAAATTGAAATTTACATTTTAGAAATCTTGAACTGCTAAGGGCTACGCTTGATGAAATGGTGTCGACCGTTGTTGGGGAATTTCTCCAGCCTGAGATAAATGGATTGATACCTCGTCCTAGTTAAGTGGAATTATCAAGGTTTATCATAAAATTATAGGAGATGCCCCAATAATCCATTGAAGTAAAAAAATACTTGCTATATTCCAGTTTTATACTTTTCTATTCTTTCTTATACTAACTACCTTAATTAGTATTTATTGAAATTGAAGTACAATTTGACGAATTCAATAATATATAAAGTAACAAAATTTTTCATTTACTCGGTATAAATATAAATATAGTAATGTTTATTTATTCAAAATAATTAATTTTACTTAACTATTATTACGTTTGTAAGGTCTGTAAAGTTTGGATTTACAAAAACTTAATTCCTTCAACTGAGAATATTAAATGGAATAAAATGTTGGCAATTAGAGAATTTATTTGAACAACTGTTATTGTTTTTCTCAATTTATTTAATTGTATGAAAACAAAAATGCAAAATGTATTGACAATGATGATAAAAAAATTAATATAATAATCCTACACATTGTACAGTCTTCTTCAAAATGATTACCAGAGCAATATTTGTTTATTATATGTTTACTGTACATCAACTTTTATAACGAACATGTATGTCACTTGTTATTAACCACCGAATGTACTATATTTTATTAATTTGTTTTTCTATTACCATTTACTTTTTCTAATTTTCTGCTTTGTTTTGTATCTTGAAAGTAGAATGTAATACACTGAAACCAATATGCTATCAATATCTTAAATATCAAATAATATATTTAAAGATGATAATAATATTACCTGTTCGTCCAAAAAGTCCATTAACGTACTCATTTTGTATTTGAAGCCTTTTCCTCTTAACATGGAGTATACCGAATCAATGCATAATGGGTCGTAAGATAAAATATTATTATATAATTCTTTCTGGCCTTTTATTAATTCGAGAAACACATCTTTGATATTTGGTGCGTTAACAGTTGCAGTTGCGGTTTCATTTTCATGAGATCGTCGTTTTGAGTGTATTATATTTACCGGCGATTTTTCAGTACTAAAGATTTGAATAAACTGTTATGATTTCGTAGTGAAATTTATTGATAATATATTATTATAAGAATTTATTTAACGAAAACTATAGATTTGACATACCCGCCTTGAGGAGGTTGTAAATCATATAACTGTAAATAGTTATTACAATTGCTATCATAATCTTTATTGTACCTTCTCGTCTTTGTTGATTCTTCTTCGTCGTCGCTATTTATAACTACAAGTTCAGATTCTACTTTTTTGGATGTTAAAGGAATTGTAGGATGTAACTCGTTGTAAATATATTTCAACAATTTTACAGCCCGGCTTCGTTTCTGTAGTTTTAGTCCGTATCTATGTAATTCTGCCTAAAATGAAATCCACAAATTGTTACTTCTGATATTTATCCTGAATTGGTCTCGATCGCTTGTAGAATATGATTTATTCTCTTACATGAAGTTTAGGTGTTTTCATGCTATCATAATCAGGAGGAGGTGTACTGTCCGTAGTGATCGTATGAGATTTAACTTTTTTTAGCACTTTGTTATGACCACAATTACACAGAGACCAATCTACAGTATCTAAAGTGTCTACAGTATCAAATGGAAGCGATGTATAATTTTTTCTATCTTTTTTACTTTTTCCATTAGCGTTCAAATTTGTTTCTGACATGGATTTTCGTTTCAATTTTCGGATATTTTCTGCTGCAACGAACGGTTTTGCTGATTGGATCATGCTATCATTATCTTTTGTTGTTGATTCATCATTTTTCCCATTTGCTTCAATTATTGAAATTTCTTTAATCTTTCTATCATCGTCGTTATCATCATTAATACGAACATTTGCCAAATAAATATCTTTCTCGAAAATGTGAGTATTATTATGAAATTTGTTCAAATTCGAAACCTTACTAGCCACTATCTCTTTGCATGTACCTATGTTCGAAGTAACAAAATCTATTTCTGGGCTAGACAATATTAAAACAGGTGATTTCGTTAAATTCAATTGATTCGTTTTTTGTTCTGGCGATGATACTGACAAATTGTTTCTTTTTAACTTGCTCGAATTAACAGTTTTCTCATGTTCATTGTCAAGTGTCTTGTTGAAATTTGTAGGGCATTGTGAAAATGATAGAGTTGACTTCTCAAGATCAGAAGCCCTTACTTTCCCATTTTCTGAAATTAGTGTGAAGTTAGAATCTATTTCTATATCTTTACCCGACAATATAGGAATGTCTTCCATATTCACATTGTTCTTCACTTCACAATAATCATCCTCTGAACTATTTTTCACAGAATTGTTTAATACATATTTTTCTGGAATATTTCGATATTTTGCTATACTATTATTTTGATGTTTTTTCATATATTCTGTATACATTGATAATTCACAATCATCGGAAAGAGAATCTGACAAAACACTACTATCGCTTTCGTTACAGTTTTCTATACTGCTATCTAAATTTTCAACGCTTACACTGTTCTGCGATAAATTTTCTGTTACTGAAGAATTTATGACATTTTGAATGGCACCTTCTGCACTGGTTGTGTTGCTATTCGTCGAATTACTTTTATTATTCTTTTGTGTATATATTTCTTCGTTATTCTCTAATAATTGTGTTAAATTGTCCATTGAATCGAGATCCGAGTTTACATTGATATCAGTTTCTACGGATATAGTGTGTAAATGCGATGGAACACAAGTAACAACGTGGTCGAACTTATTCAGAACATGTGTTTCTTTTCCCGATTTTCTTTTTGCAGCAGTAGTTTCATTAAATATAAAATTCTGATCAGAATTATCACTTTCCAGATTAAATGGATTTCTCTTCAATTTTGGTGACACTTGTGCTGCAATTGTTGTATCAGAATCTGTATCAAAATCAGACTTCGCATTTTCTTCTCGAAATTGTTCGATAAATAAACTCAAATTACTTTTCGTTCTCTTAATATCTGATTTGTTGAGACTCCTTCGCGTTGGTCTAGTCGACTGTGGCGTACTTGCTAAAGAGTTCATGTTCTCTTCAATGTTACTGCTGATTGTTACTATATCAATATCGATATCAATTGAATCGACAATATCGGTATTGTTAGATCTCTGTGATTTGTTAGTGGCTATTATACGATCAACAGATTTCTCGTTGTAACTTCTAATGGAATCATTGACATCGTCAAACATATCCGGAGATTCATTGCATTGCCTAATTGAACTTATCTGTCTCATGTCCATAGCTTTAACCGACAGTGTACCTGTAGCAGGTAATACCAAACTTTTTCTTCCAGTTTCAAGAGATTCTGAATTATTTAGAATATCTTTTAAATACTCTTCGTTCGCTTGTTCATCTTTATATAATGATTCTTTATATTCTTCTTTCTTTTTGTAAAGTAAACTCTTTGATATACTTAAATATTCTTTCAAATTATCATCTTCTTTTACATTTAATATTCTTCCGTGTACATTATCTTTTATTCTTTCTGTTTGAATTTTTGCTTGCTGCTTAGTTTCAGTCTCCTTTCTTTGTAAATATGCAAATAATTCTTTCACTTTATACTTTCTTGCTAAATTCCTCAAAGCAGAAGAACTTCGTACATTCTTACAGACGTCGAAATGCTTTTTTATATTTCCACTGTAGATAAATTCCAAGAATGCTAACGCAACATTGTAAGTTATATCAGGCCAGCATATCTTTTCCTTGACTGTAGTAAATTGCAAATTATCATTGGGCATAACATCGAGTAGTATGTTAGAACACTGTACATAAAAGACTAATTTGTGTGCCCAAATATATTTATTATTATGGACAAATACTATTATATCGCTCGCAGAACTGTCATTTAATACGTTTCCCCAATTGTTCGATAGGGAATCAATGTACTGTTTATCATTACAATTTTCACATTTTTCATTAATTAAATGTAAATCATTCTGCGACATTTTACAAAATGTTCTCTCATCCATGCTTGTTTCTGTCTTATCCTCACTAGGTTCTCTGTTATCTTCTTCGCATTCCTACGAGTATGAATTTAAATAATGCTAATATATTATTAATCGAATATCAATTAGTATATGTAATATGTAATGTACTATTTCCTCACTTTCAGTTGTTTTTCTCGTGGAAATATGTACTCCGATAAATTTGGTACATAAAAAGATATTTCACTTCGAGGTAATTCTGCTTTATCCCATAGCTTTTCACTCTTTAATTTATACAATAAGAAATTTTTAATTATTTAATGACAATTATATGATAACAAGATGACAATAAGATCAAATAATATTTCTACCTCGTAAAAAAGATCTTGAAGTAAATAACTTTTCAAATCAGTTTTTTCAGTAAATTTTTTATTGCAAGTGATTTCTGTTTTTGGTTCTTGAGTAAATGGTTCATCACCCATGAGAATTTCTGCTATTCTTTCAGTTAAAATATGGTTTCTCTCTTCTTGGGTACGTGTTTCGAGAATAGTTACCACATTGTGTATTCCTGTTAGAAAAATGTCACCATATAAAGAGACTATTCTGAAACTGGTTATTGAAGAATCTCTAAGTAAATCTACGAATACTACAGAAGTATACTTTTCTTATTTTTTACAAGGATTGCAGGTTTAAGATTTACAAATTCTTCCGCTTCCTGAAGAGACTTTGACAGTGCTAATGCAAGATTAAAGTCAGAATCATCATGTGAATTCTATAAAAGAGAAAGTTTCGATTAAGAATAATTTAGAACAGTAAATTTTCTTTCATGAAGAATGTCAAGTACATTTTATATGCATTGTCAAATACATACTACTTTGCGGGCTACAGACTTCTTTTTTTCTTGCACTATCGGTGCTGCAAGTAAACCTAACAATTTCCTTTCATCTTCTTGACGCTTTTGAAGTTCTATAGCATCTAATAACTTCTTTGTTGAAATATTATTTTTGCATGCACAAATCTTCATGTGTGCTGCTTGAAAGTCTACATCTTTGAATGTTTTAAAACATAATGGACATACAAAAGCTACTTTCAAGTTGGTAGTTGAATCTTTATTGTCATCGTTATTTTTAACTTTAAAATAAGAAGATTCTATAGAAGGTTGGAAGCTTCTTTTTTCCGACTGTTGCTTTGATTTTGTATCTTTTTGAACCTTTGGAATACTCTTTAATTTTGTTGTTGCTTTTCTCTTTTGTTTTATATTCATGGGCTTAACAAATTCGCTCAATTTTGGTTTAGCAAATTTCGATTCTGGACTTTTAAAGTCTAATATACTGTCACCTTCGGTTTCGAAAATCCTATGTTTAGTATCTTGCCCTCTTTCATCCATTTTGGTCGTATCAATAAACTATCTTGGAACACATTCTAATAACTTTGCACCTGTACTGTAAATGAAATGTATTTTATATACATATAAAGTAAAACAACTTATATTATACCATTCTGTAAACAGATGAAGCACAATTAAAAATTGTAGAAATTGTATGTATATATTATTACATAAATGACCAAATGAAAGCTTTATTTAATAATTTGGAAAGGTTTAATAACTTAGAAATTAGACACAATTTATTACTAGAAATATCCTTTTATCTGTATACTTGTCTGTACAATATTATTTTAGTATAGGTATTGTTCTAAGAATCATATCTAACTACTTAGGTATATTACACCTTTTCAAACAATCATATCTTACGTGAAACTGCTTCAAAAGTTGATTAATAATCAAATGAAAACTATGAATATATCGACAAGCTGTTTATTAGTCCAATGTGTTGTCAGATTTGATAATCCGTTCCAGCCATAATGACAATTTTTCATTTAGAGAACTTTTGGTAGACAGAAACCTTTTATTCCAACGTCAGACACTACTTGATAAGACATCAAAGTTCCATCGAGTTCTCTGACTAACTTTCTCTTCTTTATAAAAAAAGCACTGTAACATAGCATTTAACAATTATTATATTTACATTGATCAAACAAATATAATTATACAATATATGTAGTGCAGCTTATATTATATGTAAAGCGCTATACACATAGAATTTTACATCATTTTATCAACAAATCTATTATAGATAACTCAACTTTATTGAAATATGTGTTATAAATACTGAAAGTAGGTACTGTTAAAAGTTTGGGTCAAAATAAACTCGTGTACCTTCATTGATTGGTTAAACAACTTACATAACAAGGTTAAATTATGATTATTCCTTTATATCGAACAAATAAAAATAAAACCGATAGCCTCGAGTAAATATTATTATTAGCATAAACTTTATTCTTTTATAACTGTCTGATTTCAGGAAACCATAAGTATTTAATGAACGAAAACAAATTTAATCATACCATATGAAACATGCAGACATTTACCTAACTGAAGCAGTAATCCCGAATGGAACCAAAACTTTCATTAATATAGTAATTATATGAACTCTACCAGCTGGTGTGCCGCGAAGATTACGGGGTTTTTGCGTTTGTATAACTATCGGTTCATACATGACGAAAGAAATTGTAAATAGTTCTTGTTTAGGAAACAATTATTATTCTATGTATATGTTATACCTATGTATATGTATGTACCTATCTATATATACATGCACAGTGCAGTCATGGCAAAATATACGATCGTGTTGCATTAAATATATATATACATATCTACTGTAATTAATTTTACATATTTTCACATAGTAAAAATCTCGTATAGATGAATTATCTTTCATACAATGATGTATCTCTATTTACGTGCATACAATATCTTAAATACATTCCTTTGATCACTCACTAATACATATACACTGATATACACTCACTACACTACCCACTAAATAGGTACGCTCTCTACTGTTTGTTACACAAAATAAACTTTACTATGTATGCATGTATGTATATATATATGTATATTCAAATTTTAATTTTCCATGTACCTATTATGTTGTACCTTGTACCAAACGTAAACAACTGAGATAACCAGTATCATAACAATTGACATTTTAATTAAAACGAGCACCAGCAAATTGTAAATATTTGTAATGTTATACATATTGTTGTATACTCTAATAAATTAATAATTAAGTAATATTTCACAACAGAAAGAAGTTTATATGCTAAGCAGAACTACTATAATTTTTATATCATTTCCATCTAAACTAAAGTTATCTGGAAACATTCAATTAATTTACAAGCATGGTACGTACAAGCATTATTATTTGTTTTTTAACGCTATACCTACAAAAAACCTATTAATAAGTTGTTTGATGACTGTAATATATATCTGAAAGAAGCTTAATGATTTCTTTATAAATAACAATTCTATCAGAGATAATTAGACTATGTATGTTACTGGAAATAGCTTGTTGGCTTATCAATGAAGTTGCTGTCGCCATTGAAAAATCAATTAAGAAGTCCTCGATTGTTAATCTCTTTTGATTTTTAAAAGACTACTAAGTCATTGTTAGTAGGTAAAGCGTTAATGTATATGTAGAAATAGTTATTGCAGTAGAAATAAATTAATGATTATGTCTTAGGCTTCTACGTCTAAAAAGCAAACTGTCATTACTGTTAAAAAAAAGGGGCCCCCAAAGTTAGATTTGACAGCAGAACAAAAAAGTGATATAAAAGAAGCTTTCGATCTATTTGATCCAGATGGTACTGGAAGAATCGCTACCAAAGAACTTAAAGTAGCCATTAGAGCTCTCGGATTTGAGCCTAAAAAGGAAGAAATGAAAAAACTAATAGCCGATGTTGATCCAGATGGTCTTGGCACATTGTCATTCGAAGAGTTTTTGAATTTAATGTCTATAAAAATGCTAGAAAAGGATACAAAAGACGAAGTTTTGAAAGCATTTCGATTGTTCGATGATGATAACACAGGAAAAATAACATTCAAGAATTTGAAAAGAGTTGCTCGAGAATTAGGTGAAAATCTTACAGACGAAGAGTTGCAAGAAATGATAGATGAAGCAGACAAAGATGGTGATGGAGAAATTTCTCAAGAAGAATTTCTGCGTATTATGAAAAAAACAAGTTTGTACTAATTTCTATGAATTTAATAATTACTAATAATTCTTATTCGTTATATATTCAACAATATTTCTTTGCACAATTCAATTGTACAAAACTATTATAGAAAATAATTATTTACACTTATCTTAGGATAGAATATTCTAATTAATTGTTAATTATTATACGTAACAATAAAAACGAAAAAAAGAGTTACAATATAAAATTTTATACTGCAGAATGTAATTTATAAAATAAGAGTATAGTGTAAATAAATGATTAAAAAAAGAAGTGTGAATCATTTTATTAATACTGCAAATGCATATCTCATACACTTTGTTTTTTTGGTTGTTCTTCTTTTGCCGATGATATAGCAGTGTTAATTAGCGATCTTACCAATTCTGTTCTTTTCCTGGATTTTGCTAAGCTCTTTAAAAATAACTCGCATGAAATAGGGACTCCTCCTAGATAAATAATATTCGATGTATATGCAAGCATTCTGTTAAGAATATAATTTGTTTAAATGCTTTTTCTTAATAATAATAATTCACAACGCACCAGGTTTATGTATGCAACAAATCTTTTCCTCATCCATTACTATCGTTAATCTCCCTGAACAGAAAGTTTCCTCTTCGTCAGTAGGATCAGCAATTAATAATTGACTGTATAAATGAATAAACAATAAGGGTACATATTTAATATTTTGTACTTTATAGAAGTTGGAAAGAATAAATTAATTTATATGTCAAAATATTGTAAACGCACTTATCGAATATAGCAAATGTTACAGAAACTGGCAGAGATTTAACTGAAAACTGTATCTTGTTCATAGGATGTACAGAAATATTTCCAGTTGCCACATTGTATTCTGTTTCAGGTAGTTTCACTGTAAAAATAGAAATTTACAAATATATATTAAATTTGGGAACAATAAAAAAGTGGAATAGATTTTGGGAGACAGAGGAAGGTCGAAAATGTGAGCTATGCAGGTATACATTTGGAAAGTTGGAACACATGATAAGAGAATGTAGGGAACTAGAAAGGGGTATTAGCATAGAGTATAGAGGATATACTGAGTGAGAAGGAGCCAGAGAAACCACCAGGAGCTAGAGAAATATTTATCAATGAAACTTACATGTGTTGAGTGCACTAGTTAATGCTCCGATACTAGCATCGATTACAGAACCATCATAGTTAATACATAATAGATCACAGTATAATACCCATACTAGTTTTCCTTTGCAAATACATAGATCTTTTAAATCTATAGCTTCTGAATTCTTTAGAATATTTTCTATTGTTTTTGAAATAATTTGTGCTTGATCGCTTGGTGGACCAGGTCGAAATTTTGGTGAACATAATGGAGAAAGTTCAACGTTCGGTACAATATACCCACAATCAGGAGATTCTGTTTTTGGTATCGCTAGTTCCTACATCACAGTATATACTTCATTATTATACATATATACAGATATATAAATATATCCTATATTAGTTATAGTACTTACGGCTTTAATACCACAAACAACTGTTGTATTGCCAATTTTAAATATCGATGAACTATTAGCATGAGTAATCGATGAAATGTTTATACTTATCGGACGAAAAGATAGAAATTGTCTACCATCGGGACGAACATCTTGCGCCTAAAAATTTTCAATAAATTTATAAATGATAGTAAAACTACAGATAAAAGTATACGTTTGCCTCACCAAATGGTCTTGTAGATATTTCACTGGGTGAATGGTCCTGTAATTATACATATGTACATGTGAGTCGAATTATTGTGTTATCACCTTCTAAACATACATATTTTCAACACAGTTATTCAAATATTTCAAACATTTCGTAAAAAGGTTTGTTGAGAAATAATTTTGAATCTTTTCAATGTATATATTTAAATAGTTAAACAGGTTGTGTTAAAATAAAATAAAAATGAATTATCAGCTGTTCAAATAGACTTATTGTGCCTTTCTTACTCTTCGGTAAATATATTTTATAGTAATTTTAAATAAAGTTTGCAATAAATGTAAATAGTTTTAAGTAAAAAAAAATACATAAAGTTTTAAATACAAACTTGTACTGTGTATCCATAATACGAATTTCCTAAATACTGTTTTACCAACACTAAATACTTACTGAATCACCGACGAGATACTCGTCGGTGACTGAATATTTAAAATATACAAAATTTCGTATCTACACTGAATCTACACAGATATGTATAGGTATGTATAAGTACTTCCATACATACATATTTTTACATTTTGCTTTTTATGTGTTTAAAATATAATTTATTGAAGTGTACTTATATATATCAATATATATATATATATATATATATATATATATATATATATATATATATATATAACCTATTTATATACATGAGAGAATATACCTGAATATACCCCGCGTAGAGACCGGTTTTCGTTCATTCCAGTTCATTCTGCGCATCTCCCACTCCATACCGTGTATATTAAACAAAGTGGGGAGATCGTGGGGAGTGAGTAATAGAGTGAGGCTGACGGGTTCGCTATGTCACCACCGACTTCCGGTCTGCGCGAAACGGGTACACTCTTTCGTGCTTGTTCGTGCTCTCTCGTGACGGCGACTTTAGTATGTATGTATTATCTGAACTTCTGAAAAATATATATATGTTGTTTCAGGAATCTTTGAAAAACTAGAAAAAATATTAAAAAATACAATGCAATTCGTTATTTGAATCGTTTCAAGAGTTTTTATACATGTGAAATGGCATTTTATGTATTTATGTATGTATTCATTTTCAATGAAAAATATAAAAACATAGCTTACATAAATATTATATTGTTTATTATTACATATTTCGCTTATTAATACAATATTCGCATTTTACAGTGATTTCATTAATCTTATAATACAATTTGACTATAAGAAATTTAATTTTTATGCGAATACAAATTCATTATATAATGTGTCTCCTTAGAAATTAATGTTAGATCAATATCAATTCTGTATAAACAGTAAAAAAGATGAAACGATCTAGTTGGAAAGGCACAGTGTGGCATATATGTAGTTATAGAATATTTTATCAAGGAAAATTAGCATCTAATTATAGTAAATACTGAAAATATTACAATATAACAAGATACAAGTATAAACGGTCAAAATTTTTATCTTGTTACATACAAAGAGTTTAAGAATAATAGTCTTTTTGTTTGACTGTCTGTGTAATATTAGAAATAGATTAACTACCATCAATAGTCAAATATATTTTTCAAGTTATGCACTTATATAAATTAGATGTACAATTTAAACTTGTCCTCAAAATTTCATACAAAATCATTTTACTTAGTTATACACAGACTTTGTTGCCTAGTTCTCTGCAATAATATAATTTAAAAATAGTTTTAGCGATTTTTGATTACTAGAAGTGTTTATTACTGAGAAATTCATGTTATTAATTTTAAAAAATATAGTTGTGAATAACGATTCGATTTGTAGGTATTTTTGCTTTAACAGTAATCTGGTTAACTTCATCGGGCAAGCGTAGAATAAAATTTGGGCTGAAACAGTCAAAATATTTAAATTGTTATCAATGATGATGCTGGTATAAAAAAAGATCAGTAGATACACCACAAGCGCTCTATGTAATATACGTAAATTATCACCTCGTCATGATTTTCTTCTTTATTTCCATCGTCATCGTCACCAGAGCTATCTCCTCCTGAACTATCGGCAGAATTACGTTGCTGATATTTATTATTCAAGCTATCGGTAGTCGGTGAAGATGCTTTTACTTTACTAGCTGCATCAAAGCATTGTAAGCAAACTCTAACTGCCTTTCCATTCCCTTGTCCTGGTAACAATAATTTTTTATTGCTGCAAGGTCCACATACTACAGCTCCGCACTGTCTACAATGGTGCTAAAAAATGTTAGAAATGCTTTAAAATATTGAAAAAGTATAAGCCACGACAAATTTACTTAAAAATGTGCTAATATACATATACATGTATGTATGTATATATATATATATAAATATATATATGTATGTATGTATATATATATATACCCGTCTATTCAAGACTGTAAACTGTGTTTTATTACAATGCATACAGATTGTGGCTTCATTATCCGGTACCCAAACAGCTGCATGAATTTCAACTGGTTTCTTACCACCTATTATACGTTAAGCATTTAGAAGTTTCAAATGTTTCGGACATATTTATCAAACAAGGTAATAACAATGGTACTTACTCTTTCTTAATAAATCTTCGATGCATTTTGTAATATGAGCCATCCATTCTTGTTTTTCTGTTGCAGTAGCAGCATAAACAGCGAATGATTTTGTTAATGTCTTTATAAGCCAACCATTACGATATTCTATAAATAACGATGAATTACTATATTATCTTTGTATAATTAAAAACATTTGCAACATTGAATGTGTGCGATATATAATAAATAGTATAATAATTAGTAACCCAAAAATTATTGCTGAAACCGTTATAAATAAAGAAGCGTCAAGATAAAAATACTCTTGCGTCAGACATTTTTATATTGCTTTTTTTTACCAGAAAATTGTTTTTTCTTTCAAACACGATTTATAAAATAATATTTATAATAAATCAATAATGAAAATGTAACTTACGACCATCGTCGGCCAAAGACTCCAGTTTTACTTCTTCAAGTGGTATAATATGTTGTTTGTTATACTGTTGATACAAAGAATATTAATTTGTTTTATAATAAGATAAAAAAGAGATTTGATTGATTTCTATGAAATTGTAGATGTATTTATGGATTTATAACAAAAACTTCATTAAAGCACCTTCTTTTTGTTGATTACAATGTTTCCATACACCAATATATCATTAAACAGAAAGAACTGTCTTGGTTTTGGTTTCTTTCTACACATTTTGGTCAAGACTCCTTCACCAACCAAAACTCTTCCAGGTACCGTGAGTGGCTAAAATAAATAATATATCTAAATTACTTTCAAAGAAATTTAGTTGTTATATTCCATTAATATAGAGAATAGATAAGTAATGATTGTATTTAATATTTCAACTTTACCTGGCCAGAACTGCCGAAGCAGTTTTCGACCATTGCGATACGCCTGGCATTGGCTTCGCTATTTACTGTAACAAGTCATAGTAAAGATAAATAATTATTCGTTTATACTCGTGTAATTCCTTCCACCTATGTACAAAATACAAGTAAAGGCTTAACATTGTCTTTTGTCGATTAATGCGTAACGTATGTAACTATCATAATTAAGACCTATCGAACTATATTATTACTCGATACGAATGTCACAAGTTATGGAGTATAATTTGTAGATCTTCCAATTCGTGAACTGGAATCAATATTGTGGGTCTTGTGTCGATACATGTTAAAAACAAGTTAAATGGCAATTACAGTCCTATATATTGCAACAAATCGTAAATACATTAAATGACTGTCGATATATTTCCAATGAAATGCATATTAATAAATAGAACTTGATCAAGATTCAATTATTCCTTTTCGAGAAGATCATAGGTATATATTATTCACTGTCAAAAACACAAGCTAAACTAAACTTCACCGTTATTCGATCAAAATGTCACAAATCGTAGAATACGCAACACGTAAATTATCCAACCACGGAAAACAAGTATCACAAATTTTGAAGTATTTCGTCGAAAACTAGTGAAAATTTTCGTGCAATTCGTAACATTAATTAATTGATAATAAAGGGGATATAAACTAACCCAATCGGTCAACCATGATCCTATGAATCAGGGCTGACAACAACAGGAAGTATGAATCACATCCATGTTTCATGTTTCGCTACGATTTGTCGCGTTCATAATGCGTATCAATGCATAAAATTTCAATGTTTGGATTTACAAAAGGATGATTTTTATACATAATTATGAAAGTATAATGAAAGAAACAATATCATTAGATATTTAAAGCAGATATTTTCGAAAAGTTGACATTTCTACAACGTAAATCTACCTACTATATATGTATATACATATACGATTATTAATAATAATAGTAGATATGTAAGTATAGGTATATGCGTGTACATATGTATGTATAAAATTTGATGTAAGTTTCATTCCAATGGTTTTTAATTAAATTGTAAGAAAACCTTCTTATTCTATACTTCCTTCAAATAGAACAAATTTACATACATGCATTATACGTATTAGAAGAAAAAACTCATCAACAACCTAATAATACACAAGTTCTACAATTATTTAACCACACTAGTCAGCTTTATCTATATATGGAAGTCATTTGTTGAAAATATTTTGTAGTGTGTCATGAAATTTTAAATACCGGATGTCTTACTTCGAGATATCGATAGTTGCCGCCTATTCGTCAATGAAAATCATATGATTACCGAGGGCGTAGCGACACAACAGTTGTTATAAGTTCTTTGTTAGGTTATAGGAACGGAAGAAAGTCAATTTTTGGTAAAAAAATGAAGATATGTGGACCCAAATATGCCCTTTGTGGCTTGATATTATCTACTTGGGGTATATTTCAACTGGTAAGTAAGACTTTCAATTCAATTTCAGTATACTATTAATACACAGACAAAATGTATTAAAGAATTTTGAATTAAATGAGAACCTTATCAGAAGATGACTTTAAAGTCCACTGTACTTTTGTATCTATAAAAAAATTGAATATGCTATATAATGTACTCTTTGGAGTACATCACGATAAATGTTCCTAGGGCAACATTTTTAATTTATTTAATCTTTTTCGATTATTTATCTGTATTGTATGCATATCGTATATTAATATGTTAATTCTGTTTGATTTTCAGCTCCTGATGGGAATATTCTTCTACGTTAAAAGTGTGGCTTTGGTAGAAGATCTTCCATTGGAGGGTGATTTTAAAAATGTTAAAGAATTTTATGCGGCAGCAGACAGAGGCTATACACAGAATGCATACAATTGTTGGATCGCGGCGTGCATTTATGTTCTCACATTCCTATTCTCAGGACATCAATTTTATCTAAATTCAAGATTGTCTCTTAGCGTCTGAAATAGTATTGTTAGTATGTTGAACAACAAAATAAAAATTACAAAATATAAATTCATAAATTAATGTTGTATTATCAACATTATGTTGAGAAGTATTATACATTATTTTCGATGGTATAGTATTAATATTAAAAACAAATAACGATATTAGTTACATAGAAATCTTGTTCAATGCATTCAAACTATTTGATTTTATAATATATGTGTCTAAATTTTTAAATATATATTACATGTATTACATAAATATAATATATAAATTAAATATATTACATAAATGAGATTAAACATTGTCTCATATAATAATGTACATATAAAAATGTAGATATAATAATATCAATGAAAGCTGTTATTTCTTTTTAGTGCTATGCATGACTTCATTTTCCTCTGTTATTTGAACTTGTTTCATGGTACAATGCTAAATATCAAAGTATCTACAAAACAGCAATTATGATTATTACGACTAACCTATGTATGAAAAAATAAAGGCTAAGTTTGAAAACGGATCGCAATAGACACTCGTTACATAAATTAACACAATCGATAACAATATTTATGTGTGAATATCTAAAAATTGCGTTCAGGTTTCGCGTAAATTATCGCGCAATTATCATACATGAATCATACTTATCGTTTCTACATACTCCTATAATCTCCTAATGCTATTGGCTATTGCCTTGCCTATGTGTTTTATGTGTTTATGCCTTACGCCTAAATAGGTATTTACCATCATTCTCTGTACTGTTGTTAATCGTTGTGCATATTATAAAATAGTTTTTTGCTTTAAAAATTCTACTTGAGAAAGAGCAGACTTAATAACATTTACGATGTTATTAAATAAATCTAGAAATACTAAATTGACAGTAATAACATACAGAATTGTGATAACTTGAGTGATAATTAAATAGGTTATACATATTTACAGTACACATATCCGTCCATTGATCGGTTTCATTATTAAATATTGAATTTAAATTAATAATTTGAATTGCTTTCTATCGTATATGATAATATAAAATATTATTAAATATCATTGAGAACAAAAAAGAAGAAGTCAAACAGTTTTGTATGTTCTACGAAACGAAAAAAAAAAAGAAAATGTATTCTAAATAAAATATTTTAGGTAAGTATATATAAATATACAAATATACTAAAAATTTTCTATAATCTGAAATTTCGAAAATATTCGAAATAGATAAGTAGCATAACATCTCCACGTTGACTGTACAAGAAGAATACCTTACGACTTACGATATCTTATTGGATTTTATAGCAATGGAAGCAGAACGTAGAAGTACAGCAAGCGATTATGTTGAAATAATTCAACGTTTACCGCTTTCAGTAAGACTAGCATATGGCATAGGACACATATTAAACGATATTTGTGCTTCTATGTGGTTTACATATTTGTTAGTGTACTTTCATTTGGTATTGGGATTTGATGCTACGTTGGCTGGAGTAATTTTACTTATTGGTCAAATAGCAGATGCTATAGCTACTCCATTTGTCGGATTTCATTCTGATAATCACGATGAATTCTGGTTATGTAAATATGGAAGGAGGAAGACGTGGCATCTGATAGGTATAAATATTTTCTACATTTTTTTTTAATAAATTGAGAAATATTTTTTAACTATACATTTCAGGTACCTTGTGCATTTTGTTTGCTTTTCCTTTTATATTTTCACCTTGTATCGGATGCGAGACAAGCGATAAATGGGCTCAATTAATTTATTACGCTGCATTCGTTGTAATCTTTCAATTTGGTTGGGCTGCTGTGCAAATATCACACTTGTCATTAGTTCCAGAACTTACACCTTCTGAATACGAAAGAACAGAACTCATAGCTATTAGGTATACTTCAAAACTATTCTTGCATTCAAAATATGTGACGAAACTATTCTATTACATTCATTATGCTTTTTTGTAGGTACAGTTTCACTGTTTTGTCAAATATTTTTGTTTATTGTATTGCATGGGCAGTATTACATATAACAAATACTAATGGTGCAGATTCTCAAATTGGCCCTGGCGATGCAAAGAAGTTTCAAGAAATCTTATTTATTGGTATAGGATTAGGATCTCTATCGTCGATTTTATTCCATATTTATGTTAAGGAAGGAGTTGTTGGTAACTTTAATGGTTCGGTTGATTTTGTATTCATTGTTCCCTGTATTTACTATATAATAATTAAAATCCATCAATGGTAAAATTTAATTGGTTTTTTTAGGAGCAGCACGCAGAGATGCAATATCCATAACAGTATTATTGAAAGACCCACGTTTGTATCGAGTGGCCTGCGTATACATATCTACCCGTCTGTTTGTGAATTTATTACAAATTTATATTCCTTTGTATTTACACGAATCGTTACTTATGCCAGCTACGTCTTTGGCTATAATTCCTTTGATAATGTTTTTGAGTAGTCTTGTAATGTCTTTAATTATTGAAAAATTGAATACGAGGTTAGGCAGAAAAATTTCATTTTGTTTGGGTGTTATGCTGGGTGTATGCGCTTGTATTTGGATTCGATGTGGCACAGGCATAACATATATAAAGTACCAAATTTATCCAGTGTCTCTAATTTTAGGTAGTAGCATTTCATATTATTAAAACCGTTATTAACTCTGAAAGATATGTAGAATATTTATAAATTGGCTAAATATTGCTTTCACAGGATTTGCTGGTTCTATTATGTTGGTGACTAGCCTTGGCCTTATCGCAGACTTTATCGGGCAGAACACGAATAATGGAGCAATTGTATATGGTATAATGAGTTTCACAGATAAACTCTCCAATGGTTTAGCAGTAATAATTATTCAATATTTGTTAGTACTTTTATGCAATTTCCTTATAGTCTTTATAGTATTTCAGTTACATAACAATTTTAATATTTCATATTTTTTATTCTTTTTTTCTTATTTTAGAGCAAATTGGATCAACTCGAAAAATTACTACAGAGACATATTGGTTTATGTGTGCAGTGCTTCTGCAATCGTTGGTTCCATAGTAATTTTATGTACAAAACCGTTTTTTCATAATACAGGTAAATAGAAACTGAAGGTTTCAGTCGTAAAAAGAAAGTATATTTTGATAAATTAATTTGAATACTTTTCAGTGTATTGTACATTAGCTTCGGAACAACCTACAGAAACCGATAATACGTCAACGGAACCTACAAATTTATTACATCAAGAGCCTATCACATAGTCTAGAAAATAATATCATTGAACTAATTCAAATTTCATTTGGAACATGAATTGGAAAAATGGTTAAGAAAACTACGATACTTATTTCTATATTATTATTACTATTATTGTTACAGCATATCACAATGCATTATTAAAAAGTTTAATTTTTACATACTTGTTGGAATATATTACATTTCAACTATGCATACATAGCCTGTATATCGTTGTACGAATTTGATCGTAACAGGTAATGCAATACATAATAATTAGTAAAAAACTAACTAAATTGGAATAAATGTCTAAAACATCTTAATTAGAATTCTGAAACTCTCCAAAAGAAGCGTACAACGAAAGTTTCTTTATAAGTCTGATAGATATTCTAATAAGTCATGGAATGTCAGTGCGTGATGGTACGGTGCCTGATCCCGCAAAGCATGAACGATCGTTCGGCACGCGATCAACTACTAACAGGGTCGGTCTATGTTTGGTTGAGTCGAACTTCGATTTTCTTAAGCGTTACTCCGAACGATTCACTTGTGTGTTGGGCACATGAATACTTGCAATAGTTCTTCTATACAACGAAACGACGACCCAACGATATCGGCCAAACAAACTCGGTATGTTTGAGACGAGCAACTGTGGACGCCGACATCAGCTTAATAGTACATCAGCAACTACTACGGGAAGTTCAACTATATATTTACCAGGCATCAATTTTCCTCTACGAAATTACTTGAAGACAAAAGTATTTTTTTCGAGTTACACGGATCCTGCGAATTCTGTCCCAATGAAAAGATTAAGTTTAAAATCTAAGTAAGTAGTAATCGTATTATAGTTTCCGTTTTCTTTTTCCTCTTATAGGTATTCGATTCTACGTGCGTACATTTTCGTTTTCATTTTCATTTTATAGGAAGACCAATGGGATTCAAAAAATAGATTCAAGTAAAAAGAAATCTATAGATTATTCAGAAATGGCTTATAGAGAAGCTGTTTCAAAGCTGAAGTATTTGCTTGCAGAATCTTACACTTCAAAACCAGTTTTGGGGTAAAATGTATTCTACAAGATGTTTAGCTACGTGTATTTTAAAGGGTGATTCTACAAGCCAATCCAATTGTAAAACGAAAATCAAGAATTTTGAAGAAAGCCGACGATTTTGATGTAACTAACAGAGACTTAGAATTGGCTCGTGCACCACTATTGATATCAACTTTAACTATTAACCCTTTCAATACATAACGAGCGGTGATTACCAGCACCGACTGCAGTCGGCATCAATTTAATATAACGAATTATAAAGCTTACTCATCGATGCGTACTCGGTAAGGAAAGGGTTAATAACTCGGAAACAAAGATGTTGCAAGAAAATCTTAGTCTTAGATTGGCTTGTAGAGGTACAACTTAAGATATTCCATATTTTATATACGTAAATCGAACACCGTATATGTTTAGTATACACATACGTATAGTGCGTGTATAATATACCCTGTATATGTAGATGTAGTGTACAGTGTATCTGCATAGCATTAATTAAAGGTAAAATAATTTCCACACAGAAAATCACAGAACATTAAAGATTATCAATATAGTAACATCAAAGCTAACGAATCCGAAGAAGATACTGACGATAAGAGTGTGGTAATTAACAATTGTAAATCAAAAGATTTACCCGAGGACGCGAATAGAGTTGTAAATACTCATTTCACTTTGTGTAAAAGTGTACGTCCAACGAAAACATATAGCAATTTAGCATCTTCGAGTGCAGACTCACAGTCTGTCCCCCCAGACTTAAATTCTTTTATCGAGCAACAAGAGGAATACATCCAGCAATTACAACAAGAATCTCAATTTTGCAGAAATCAACTAAACAAGTTGTTACACAAAGTTCGAGAGGTATTTTATCTATACCTATTTGTTTACTAGTAATTTTTGTTGCTAGTCATTCTCAGAGAATTTAGTTGAATAATTGTAGGTTGTGGCTGAAAATGAAGCTCTACATTATAAAAACAAAACAGGATTTTTTAAATGTGTACTCGATGAATATGCACACATTGATGAAACTGAGAACGAAAGCGCTAAAGAAAAGCCAGTTCAAATAGAAACTTGCGAAATAAAAAAACCTAGGACGTTGGAGGGTCCTAATATCGTGTTCGAATCGAGAATCGCCGAACTAGAAGCGCAATTAACTCAAGCAAAATTAGAATTGCGTAAAGCGCAAGAAGAAAATCAGTACAATTTAAAACGAATGTCCGAGAGTTGTTTGAGCAACGATACGCCCGAGATGAAAGTACAGTTAGATAAAGCTCTGCATGCTAAATACGAAGCTGAAATAAAGGTACAAGATTTACAAAAAACATTAACGTCCATACGAGAACAAGAAACTGAAGCATTACAAAAAATAAAACATACAGTAGATGCCATGCAGCAAATTCAGTTTGAAAAAGATCAATGTGATATAGAGATTAAACGATTGAAAGACGAATTGGATAGACAACACGGGAAATTTCGAGAAGCCACGCAGGAAGCAAGTAAACGTATTGCCGAAGAAAGACAACAAGTAGAACGTAGGTATAGTCAGCAAATTGAGCAATTATCCGTTGATTTAGCTTCCCATTGGGATGCAGCTAGTAAATCTCAATTAGAATCTGAGAAACAACGTAGAGAATTAACAGAACTTCGAAGAGAATTATCTCAAAAACAAACGTTTATCGATAGTATAAAGAAAGAACTTCAAAATAAGATATGTAAGTTACACATATCTTCACATAATTTAATTTCAACTTTTTTCAGTACATTACTAACAATAAATAATATTTGACCATTTACACCTTATGTAGCAAATTTACAAAGTGACTTGAATCAAGCATTAACCGAGAAAGATGTGGCAGAACAAGAGGTTTTAGCGTCAAAATTAGCTACCGAACGAAACGAAAGACAAAGTCGCCAAGAACAAAGTAGACTACAAATTGAAATAAACTCGTACAAACAACGGCTAGAGAGAACAGAAGCAGACCTAGTTCACCTAAGAAGAGAAAATTTAAGACTTTCTGAACATATAGCTTCTTTGGAGAAAGAGGTAAGATATTACACTGGAATATCAATTTGAATTTTTCTATACAAACTGTATAAACGCGCACCCACTATCTCTTTCAGATCAACGCAAATAAACCTATAATGGGTCCTGAAGACTTTGGCGTGCAAGCTCCAGCAAAATCGGAAAATAAACATGAAAATGAAAATGAAAAACAATTGACTTCTATGATAATAGATATGGAAACTAAACATGGTAAGATTTCAGTTTCTACATGTGTGCCTATGTTAGGTATATTGTCTTTGAGAAATTCTATTATCTTACTATTGTTTGCAAACTCATGTTGTGTGTGGGATATCGGCATGCTGACACTATGCCTAGCATGGGCAGAAATCGAATTAGTCAATTTATTAAAAATTGACTAATGGAATTGAATTTCTTAGCTTCTACAGTGGCTGGTCTAGAAGATGCCTTGAATAATCAGGCTACGATCGTCTCTCGTCTGACGGCTGAATGCCAATCTCTCACACAGCGTTTGGAAGCTAACAACCTGAAGCACAAGTATATTCTTAGTTCAGTGTAGAAAATACATATATCCCATTGGTTTTACTCTGTGTTAGATTCGCATACGGCATATGCATTAGTGCTATACATAGATTTTTCAAAAGAATTAAATATTTGATCGTTGTTTGATAAGTAATGGACATTTACTTGTATCACTTCGTTGAATACAATTAGGGCTATTCTGTGTTGACAGAGGGAGTCACTGACAGAGATGTAACAACAGTTGGGAAAGCTACATCAGCTTCAAACAGGAGACGCACTGTTAAGATTGATTTAAAAGTAAACGTAGCTCCGAAACAAACATAAGAATATTTTAAAGGTACCTCTTTCAACACAGTAATAGTATACATATATGTATGTATGTACAGAGCATTTTACTTAACTATGATACTGTAATAATAGTAGAAAAATTTTAGGTGATAAAGTTAAGTGAAATATTCACTGTTAACTATAATTGTAGAAGAATATATACTTGTACTTACGTACATTTACTTAAATGTTAATATTACAATTACAAGAAACATAAACCAATAAGTAGAATTTTTCAGTTTATAAGATTGATTAAATTAACTTTAAAGTTGAACATCTGTTGTTTCTCAGGGAAGAAATGGCCAACTTACAAAACAACATAGAGTATCTGTCAGACAAGATACAAAATACTTTCAGTAATCAACAAGGTAGTACTTTCTATGCCATGCAAATGTATATTATGTTATTCATTAAATATCATCATTTTGATAATAGGATCATATTTTTAGGTATCGTATCGAATGAAAGTAGAGATATATTATCTAATACATTAATACAAGCACAAAGTACGAGCAGTACGATAACACCTAATGTAGTTTATCAGGAACATAATATGAATATTAATAACATAAATAGTCAATCATTGGGGACCGATTTGTCCAAGGAAAATGAGTACACTGTGGATTGTAATGTAAAGAATGATTTGAGAACAAAAGTACAGACATATGAACGAAATCAAAAAGAAGACGACGGCCAGGAACATGTAATTGATCACCAAAGTTTAGAATCGTATGTACCAGAACAAGAATATAATTCGTATGATCAGTATAATGTTATAGAAAGTGAACAACAAGAACATACTGATACAATACAGAATTCTGATGTAGCAACATTGTCTCGGTATTCTACATTGGATACACAATAAAATTGCGTTATCCATTCCAAACACAAAAATTACACAAGTTGTATCTGATTATTTCATTATAGATCCATATATACGTTATAATAAAGTAGCATATACATATAAAATATGAACAAACATTGATGTCCATAATGCATTAATTTTTCGTTCCAACTCATTAACTCCTGTTCTTTTTTCTTTCTTTCTGTCTTCTATCTGAGATCGATAAGTATATTATATCTATATCAGACTCTGATTATATACTGTCTGGTATATTATATAGTCTATAGTCTGCTACAATTCTAGAGATACAGATACTTGATATATAGATAAATACCTTGTCGCGTGTTTATTTCGATGGAATAAGACAATAATAATAATAATAATAATAATAAAATATGTAATGTTAGATATCTATGTATACATATATATGTATAATCTGCTATTGTTACCAAAAAACGCTGATACATATAAATTCAAATAAAGCTTCGGTATTTTCCATCTTTTAAAATTTAAAATGATGGAACGTGCGAGAAATGCAAGCGAATATTAAAACAAAATAGTATTCTTATTTAACTGTAATTACTTTGCCTTTAAAATTGCTTTATTCATTAATAAACATCACAGTATAAGAAATTCAGATAGAGTTTGATTGATTATGGGTGCGTGGGAGCCAATGTGGTGCCTCTATCGGCGTAGAGGTTGTCATTCTATGTATTTCATAACTTTGTGCGACATCCTTGTTTTTCCTACAGAGCTGAGACAGAGATTTGATTTTTCGATGAAGCTACTCCCATTTTTTGAAGCGAAGAAGCAATATTTTCTCACGTTTCTTTTTTTAAAATATTCTTTGTTCTATTTCGGGTAACCGTACAGAGCCTTTTTTTGCATTTTGGCTCTTGAAACTTTATAAAAAATAAAACTGTAGAACAATTTTCTGAAGCGAAGAAGCAATATTTTCTCACGATTTTTAAGTAGAAATATTCGTGGTATTATTTTGCATCGCACTGCAGAGCCCTTTTTTGGAAAAAGTGTACAGAAAAAAATTTCTTCTATAAAAACGTACACTTTTATTTTTTATAAAATTTCAAGAGCCAAATTGCAAAAAAGGGCTCTGTGTTGCGATTTAGAATAGAACAAAGAATATTTCTACAGAAAAATCGTGAGAAAATATTGCTTCTTCGCTTCAGAAAATTGTTGAAAAGTTCAGGAAGTTCATCGTAAAATCAAGCCTCGCGGTTACTCTGCCTTTGTCTCTCCTGTGAGTGACATATCTCCCTCTCTGTCTCAGCTCTGTAGGAGAGACAAGGATGTCCTTAGACCAATGGTCTAAGAGGATGTCGCACAAAGTTATGAAATACATAGAATGACAACCTCTACGCCGATAGAGTCACCAGATTGGCTCCTGCGCACCCTAAACAAAGCCGCGGACAACATTTTGCAAAAGGAAAATGGCGCTTGAAATGACCTCAGGAACCTCCCATTTCCCGGAGTTGAAGTACTTTTGGGACACCCTGTATATTTGAAGATCGATCGACATCGATATGTATAAAAAGTCATTGATGTTTATCTATATAATGAATTTTGATATTGTTCGGTAGTCTAAAATAAAAAACATTTTTCAAGTTTGATCTCTTATCAGTTCTATCTGATTTTAGCAATATTTCTTGAGTAAAACCAGGTAAAACGATTACAATTGTACAAATGCCAACCCCCAAATTTCGCTACCGATAACTATCGACAGAGAGTAGCTATCGATCTCTGTCGATAGCGTCGATAGTAAAAGCTGGTAAAAGTAAATTTTAGTAAATCATCGATAGTTTTCGATGGTGAGAACTAGTGGCACCTCTGGATTCTAGATGTAAGTAATTAGTATATATATGTATGTAAGTGGTACCTATATACAGAGAGTGGTACTTACCTATTTACTGATTTTTATAAAGCAGTAAATTGTAATCTTAATTTTGTAACATTATAAAGTAAGTGTAATGTTATTTAGAGGAATTTCCAGGCATGAAATTTTTATTGTTACCATATTTGGTGTCTTATCTGGCTACTATATATGGAATGAGCCCCTAAAACAATACGCAAAAGAGAATTTCCCAGATAATAACCTCACAGAAGTAAAAGTATGTATGTCAATATTTTCAAAAAATTGTATTCATGTTTGTAGACAATTATAGAATACAGTTAAATTTGAATTTCTTATTTTGAAGGAGTCACCAAATGGCAAAGCGTAGTCCACTGATACCAGTTCCTGTAAAATTGATTACAGGTATAATAATATTTGTGGCATCTATATTCAGTTACAGGTAAATTTAATTTCCTTTATTATGGAAATGATAAACATTGTATAGATACTTATTATCACAACTATTAAATCTCTCTTATTAACAGAGTTTTCTTACACGATTATATAAAGCACAATCGATCCCGGGATGCTGAGATGTACGCAAATTATCTTTATGAAAGCTATAAAGAAAAGGAAAAAGAAAGTACAAAGGTGGAACCAATTTGACTTTTTCTAATGTATATGGCATAGAATTATTTACATTTGTCTAATAAATACTAGAACAAATAATTACACGGTACTATAATTTATTACATAATATAACAATGTAAATATATTTTACAGACTAGTCCTTAAATTTTCCTCCGTAGTATGGTATGTGTTGAGCGATTACTTTCCAATCTGTGAAATAAACCACTGCTAAACCAGCTACTCCTCCGTAAACTGTTGCTGATGGTACCCTAATTAAGAAAAAGTAAAATATACACGATGAAAAGCTCCGTTAAATGTTACGTAATGTTACAAGAACGTTAAATTTACGCAAATATCCAAAAATATGTATTAAACATCTTAAATATACCTAAATATAGTACAAACTAATTAATGTGCATTACTAATGAATAAGTGTTTACCATCTTGTGGCAATTTCAAGGTGTTTCCTTCCTAAACGCATTTTCCGTGACTCTGTAATAATACTAGCGTTGATATAATGAATATTTAATAAAGGGCTTTAAAATATAAAAAGATATAAATACTTTTACGAAATTATATATTAAAGTGCACTTGTTCTTCCGAACAGGAATTCAATTCAATGTATGTATAAATGATGACTGAAACTGAAAGCTATAAGAATGGACAACTGCGTCTATGAGTGGGGATACAACAAGAGGAGACACTTCGGGCAGTACCTTCAAGTACCTTTGATCACAGACGAGGTACATGGTATACCCGTCAGAGGGAAACCTATATCAGAGCCTATATCAGCTATATCCTCTCTGTACCCGTATATCTAGGATATTATCTCTCGATATATCGATATTTTTTTCATCAATATTTCGAGTTCAATATATCGAAATTATCGATGTTTTCAAATAGTTGAAATAGTTGTCATAGTTATAATATCAATATATTGTAATATATTTAAATTATTATAAGCAAATATATATTTATATATATATATATATCTAGATATAAATATTTCTTCTTTTTTAACTTATTAACTTCTGTTTCAATCTTGTAAAAAAAACCGACTCTGAGAGTGCCCTGAGAGGCCTGCAAGCAGTGCTTCGATTCGGGGCACTATTTTTCGCGCATGCGTGGTGATTTTAGCCTCAGACGGCCTCAGTAGCATACAAAATCGGGTACCTTGAGCACCCCGCAGAATTTTAAAAACTTATTAGTAATATACATACGAAATATTGAAACTTAATATAATTCAAACTTATTCTTTATTTTGAGGATGGGAAAGGGAAGGAGTGCTAAAATAACTAAGCACAATATATAATAAAACAACAAAATATTTTTTATTTGGCAGAAACAATCACAGCATAACAACATTTGTTGCAAGGGTAAGGAAAACTGCCAAAACCTTACCATTATTCACAAATCAAAAATTTGTCTCGTCTGTCACTATCATTCATCACTCGTCCCGCTAATAACACCGGTACACTCAAACTCAACACTCCCGCCGAAATAACTGCCACAGGGCTCTGGCCGCTCTGCTACCTCATTATAGATACGTTATTGTTTTGGCCGCGCATGCGCGAAAAATAGTGCCCCGAATCGAAGCACTGCCTGCAAGGCATCTCATCGGACAAGACAGTCAATCCGTGGATCATAAGGATTTCCAAACAAATAATGAACATAAATACAAATGGAAACAAAAGAATTACTTTTGCATGGATTCCAGCACACGTTGGAATTGAGGGCAACGAAAGGGCTGATACCATTGCAAAGGAAAGAACTATATATGAGCCAGACGACAGTATCAAAATCCCGTCAGAAGACATAAATAACTATATTACAGACAACAAAGAGAAGGTACAGTTAAAGGAAAAAAATACTTTGAAACGACAGATAACAATATAGGAAAAAGAAAGCCATGGTTTGAAGCCATCAAAAATATAGGAAGAAGATCCATAAACACGCTTGGCAGGATAAGAGCAAATCACTACAACCTAGCAAGTTCTCTTGCTAGAAAAAATTACATAAATTATACGACATGTGAATGTGGACATGAAAACGAGGATATCGATCATGTAATATGGAATTGTCCTGTATACGCAGAGAAAAGAGGGAAATTATTGAGAACCTTCGCTAAAAAGGACATAGAACTGGAGGAGGAGGTTTGCAACATTTTGAATAAGAAAGATGATTCCATCTTGAGGGCAATAGCAGTGTTTCTAATACAAATAGACAGACCAATTTAAACAAAACTTTACAGACTTAAACAGTACAAATTAGAAGAAAGAAATAGTATAAATTTTTCAAATCATGAATCATAATCATATCATATCAATATATAATTTTTATAAACATCAATATAAATAAAAGGACCGGTTTGCATTGGGCAAATAGAGCTCAGGCTCTACAACGCCATCTTTATGTACATAAAGAAAAGAAAAACCATAAACCATAAACCAATCTTGTAAAATTAATTTAAATACTTCGAAAACCAATGTTAATAAATATTACATTCTAAATTAAAATAAATAAATTTGTAATTATTAGATATTGACACGAAATAAGAATATTAAATCCAGTTGATTTAAATTTCCCGCGTGCCTATACAACCAGTCGAACTACCGACATCAAAGGTAACGCCCCAAGTGTTGCCTCTTGACGCTCTTGACTGATCTTGACCTCTTATTGCATCCGTGTTGCATCACAACCACAACTGTACTGTCTCTACTGGTCTCTAATCTCTACTACCAGTGCAGCCGGCAGCCAGTGCCCAGTGCTGATATGTTCATTTGTTTTCTTTAGAAGATAGAGCGAACGACTCAAAACGATCTCTCGTTTTTGCTCGTAATAATATAGAGTTATATTGTTAAACAATTATATTATATATATTTATATTAAGTTAAACTTATATTAAGTTATTTTTATTTTTGTGGATTTGCTATTTATATCAGATTTATATTAAGTAAGTATCATCAGATAGTATATGCTCTCTGGTATCATTTATCAGTTGTCTTTCATCTATTATGCTTATTCACTAAACTTATTCTAGTAGCCGCACAATACTTTGTTAATGCAAATATATGTATATTTAATATTTTAGGAAATGGATAATGATGATACGATTGAATTTACTCCAAGGGCTTACCAAATTGATCTGTACGAGGTTGCCCTCAAACAGAATACAATTATTTATCTGCCAACAGGTTGTGGAAAAACATTTATAGCTGTTATGCTCATTAAACAATTAAGCGCCGCTATACGAAGGTACATCTGCATAGTTATTGGTTATCGATTACATATTTATTAAATATTCTTCTTTTTAATGTTTTAAGTATTATAATATAATACAAACTGTATACACAATATATTTTACTTAATAATAGACCGTACTGCGAAGGTGGGAAACACACTGTATTTTTAGTCAATACTGTACCTTTAGTTTCACAACAATCACAATATATCGAGAGAATAACTGGATTATCGTGTGGAGGTTATAGTGGCGATGTAGGGGTTGATTTTTGGAAAAACGACGAATGGGATAAAGAGTTGTCTACTCATCAGGTATTATGAATCCATTCATTTATTGTATTAAGCATCGTCCAACAAATAATACATTATAAAATAAACATTTACATTATAGGTTTTGATAATGACATCTCAAATTTTGTTGGATGCGCTATGTCATGGATTTATATATCTGAATCGAATAAATTTACTAATATTGGATGAATGTCATAGAGCGGTAAATGATCATCCTATGAGACAAATTATGCAATTGTTTGAAAATTGCCCCAAAGAAGAACAACCAAAAGTTTTGGGTCTAACAGCTACATTATTAAATGCTAATGTGGACTTGCGTAAAATAGAGTCAACTGTTCGGGTAAATTGGTTTGATTTTAGTATTCGCATTTAGTATATTTTCATATGAATTCGATTACATATGTATATATATATGTATAATATTGGACTTTATTACAGAGCTTGGAAATTACACTACATGCAAATGTAGCTACAGTAGATTCTGTGTCGCAAGTTAAGAGTTCTTATGCGACTCCAATAGTAACGTTTGTTCGTTTCAAAGAAAATGTTTTATCTGATGTTATACTACTTATTTGTAAGACAATTGACGAAATGGTTGAGATTTTGAACTGTATAGTATTGAAGTCTTCTTTAAAGCATATCGAGTCGAGCAAGAGGTTCAGACCGAAAGCTATAACTGAAAAATTATGTTACATTTTAAATGATGTCAAAGATCAGTTTCTTCATGCAGGTATAGTTGTATTATAGTTGAACATAACAGAAAATTCATAAAAATTGTTGCATAAAAAAGTCGTGTAGTATAAGCTTTAGTACTTTATTTGTATCGCAGGAACATATGGAGGAAGTAAAAGTATTTTGCTTCATATGATTCAATTAGAATCTATAAAGAAATATAGTGAAGATGCGGTATGTAAAAAGTGAACTAAAATAGGAGCTACACAACATTCAGACTTTGACTTTATGTTTTTACCATAAATTATATGTTTAGGATACAGCATATGTTTTGGAATATCTTATTTCAGAATGCACAAAATTCCGAAAATTATTAGAAGATGAAATGAAAGGCAATTCAGAAATCGCAAAAATCCAAAAGTTAGTTTACTCTATTTCTATTCGTTCTAATCTATTTAATGACTGACTTTCTATCGATCTGACTACTTACACTTAACTTCGAACTTCAATGTTAATTTTGTTATACTGTCACAGCTATTCGTCCGATCAAGTACAAAAACTTTTTGCCGTATTACTAGACTTTAATTTAAACAAGTCTACCGATCAGAAGTTTTGTTGCATTATATTCGTACAGCGACGTTTTACAGCAAAAGTGTTATATCATATATTGAAGGTAATTAATAACCAGTTTTCCTAGCTTCTAACTTGAATGACATTATTTTTCATCTATAATTATTATATAAATTTTACTACTTCAGAATATGTCGGTACACAACGAAAGCTTTAAATTTTTACAACCTGATTATGTTATTGGTACTTCGAACGATCCTTACAGAAATAGCAAGGAATTATTGTGCATATCTAAATGGAATAAAGAAGTTTTATGCAGGTATGCAGTGATTTCATGCATGCGACGATGCAACAATGCAACATACGTACTTACATCCCTCCCTCAATTTACGCGGACTATCCGTTCCATGTGGATTCGTTTTACGCGAATGAAAATCTCGTCAATAAAGTCTGTCAGTACACAAGAAAAAATATTGGACATTAAAGCTAGTACATATAAGTTTTAGAAATACAGATTTAGTTAAAATAGCTTAACAAAAAAAATAACGACGTTTCAGAAAACACGAGTCAATTTCCGAATAAGTTACCGTACAAACTAGTTACTGTTAAAACTTCTAGGAAAATATATTTTCTGGCCACGTAAATTAAGATCGCGCATAAAAACTACCGCGTAAATTGTGTTACAATTTACCGCGTAAAAAAAGTGCCGCGTAAATTGAGGAGGGGTGAATTTTAAGATAGTAGAGGAGACATATGTTATTTTATACGTTTTGTTCATTTTTAATGGAATTTCATTTAGATTCAGAAATGGTACCTCGAATTGTTTGATTGCAACAGACATTGTCGATGAAGGTATTGACATACCAACTTGCACACTGATTGTTCGATACAATTTACCAATGGATATTAGGGCTTACATACAAAGCAAGGGTAGAGCACGGTTCTCTGCCAGTCAATATACTTTATTGTTACCAGAAAAGGATAACAATTATTTGAAACGATATGAAAATTTTAAAATGACAGAGTCATATTTGCAGCAGGTCTGGTTGAATTTGGTTGATTTGATTTTCTCATTGGTATTTTATGTTCAAAGTTATCATGTTCATATTCTGGATGTAGCTATTATTAGGTAAAACTCAATATCGTGACAAACCATCAGAGAATGAACTTAATGATGAGTTATATACATCCGAAATAGAACCATACGTTATCACAAACAGTAATGGAAAAAAATGTGTTATAAGCGCACAATCAGCTATTAGTGTAGTAAACATGTACTGTAGTAGATTAAGCAATTCTAAATATACACAATTATTACCTATATGGAAATTGTTTGAAACTGAAAAAACCGTGGAAGGGATCATATGTACAGTATATCAGGTATTTGAAAATATTATTGTAATATAGTATAATTATTAATTTGTTCAATTACTCTCTTCTAGTTGGTTCCATGTTATAATTGAATTTTTAGGTTTCGATTAGGTTACCATCTGTAAGTCCTTTAAAGGATACAATATACGGAAATTGTGCTCCGAATATTAATATCGCAAAGAGATCCTCTGCTTTGAAAATGTGTATAGAATTACACAAAATTGGTGAACTATCCGATAACTTATTACCACTGGGACGTAGTGCTATTCCAAAAAATGTAGAATATTTGTTTACAAATTGGGAGGAAGAGGATAAGTCGGAAACAGGAATACTTGGAACAAGTAAAAAGAAACGAGCTCACAAGTTACAGGTGAGATGGAATGTAAACTAATTACACATACCTTTGTCTAGTTATTATACCATGAATGTAGATTTTCTGTATTCTTTACAGTTTCCATCGGCTCTATACGGTGCATATCCTTTGCCATCTAAACCAGTTTATCTTCATTTACTTCATGCTAAACCTATATATCCAGCCCCACATTACGATAATCGATATCTAGTATTTTACAATTTACTATGCGATAAGGCAGGATTTGGAATACTCTCTTCGAAACGAATGCCAACTGTAATACTCCAAGTTTACATATTAATCATAAAACTCACGAATCTCGAGTTTTTGCTTAAATTTCTGGAAGGAGGCACCTCATGAGACCAGCATTTAATAATTAATATTCTGTTACATAGATGCCATCTTTTCCAATTTTCATGAATCTTGGTGAACTACAAGTTGACGTTAAAGTAAATTATGCAATCATGAATTTGTCTGCGAGTGAAATAAGTTCCATAAAAGTCTTCCATAGTTTGATATTCAGTCAAGTTGTTAAAGTTATCAAATCTTTTATGATATTCGATAATTACAATCGTGACAATTGTTTTTTAATTGTACCAGGTAAATTTGTAATAGTACAAACATGAAAAAAAATTGGTACTTCACTTTGTAGAGATAAACTTGAATTAACGATTGTTTTCCAGTGAACGAAAAATGGGAAATAAATTGGGAGACCATACGACAACATGAGCAGATACAGCATGTATCACCGCCGGTACCCTTCCATTTTGAGCCCAATGATTATCATGAGCTATCGATAGTCGTGCCAACCTATCGAGGAGCTGCAGAGGTATACGTAGTTACGCAGGTTTGCGAGGATCTTACCCCAAACTCGTGTTTTCCAACCGACAACTTCTATTCGTACGTTCATTACTATAAACGTAAACACGGTTTGACGATAAATAATTTAAACCAACCGATGCTGGAAGCAAAAATGATATCAATACGAATCAATTGCATAAAACCTAGGTAACGATACGTGTATCTAGTTGTTCCGTTCAGAATATCAACAAATATAGATTTATAACTAATTTCTGTTTCTATTACTACTATTTTACTCCTACTAACAGAGCAATGCAATCTGAATCGAAGTATCGTAAGCGCATGGAAACGAACGATGATTTGAAAGAGCATTTAATTCCAGAATTATGCACTATAGTTAAATTCCCAGCGTTATATTGGCTGAAGGCAACAATGTTACCTTCCATATTGCATAGGATTTCGCAGCTTTTAATTGCGGAGGATTTACGACATGTTATTGCTAATGAAGCTAATTTAGGACTAATATCTAACGATGATTATTGGCCCCCGTTAATAATAAAAGAGGAGGAAGTAGGAGAACTGAACGAATCGATAATACAAATTCCTTTCGACGAAAGTATCGAAAATTCCTCACAATCAGAGTCTGTATTAGATGTCCCGGAAGTAGATGGTATATATTTTATTTTATTTTATTTTGTTACTTAAGTGCGTCTTAGTTTCTCCATATACATATTTCTGTTTCACTGAATTTATATTATTTATATTATTATTGATATTATCGATGTTCATATAGTACTGAATACAGATGTATACCACTATCCGTGGACAGATGATCAAGAACCGCCAGATTTGGATAGGAAGATCGAAGACATTCGTTTAATCGATATTGAGCATCATTATCAATTTATGATTGGTGGCTGTGATACAGAGTCGAGCAAAATGGTAGTTTTTTTGTCATCTATGTATATAATTTTTGAATACAAAATACATGGCACATAACATTCATGTGAAAAACAAATTGGGTTTTGCAGAAAAATAAAAAGACAAAATTTATGAAGAATTCATCAGTTCCAATACGTGATTTAAAGATCCTATCGGTAGCAAATTCAGAGGGTCCGAATCCTGTACAGATTATGTATGTGAGTATATCTAAAAGTTTTTTCACAATACGCTATACATAAAATTTGCACACCACGTGGTCTCAGCGTAATATTTTTTACAATCATGATTTCTATTATAGGCACTTACAAGTAAAATTGGACACGATGCATTCGACTTGGAACGTTTGGAAACTTTAGGAGATGCATGTTTGAAATTTGTTACGACATTGTTTCTTTATAATACCTTCCCAAACTGTAACGAAGGCCAGTTAACAGCTCTCAAGGGTAAAATAATTGGAAATCGGAATCTTTATTATTGTGGAAAGAAAAAATGTATTCCTGGACGTATGAAAGTAGACGAGTTTGTGCCTCTCAGTAATTTCATTGCTCCAGCGTACGCAGTATTCAGGCAGCTTCAAGAAGTGTTACTAGATGTGGAGGTTCGTTAATTTAGTTAATTCAATATTTAAACATTGCTTTAGTTCAACTATTCTAACGTGATAGTAGCGTAATAATAATGTAATGCAATAAAATCATCTACGAAAGGTATCGCCAAACGTTCTGTATGAAATCCAAGTGCCCGAGAAGGAACAATTTAGTGGACGTATAAGCGAAATTACCAAAAATACAATAGAAAGCAAGGTATCAAATTGGGAATCGGCTGAAACACAAACTGGTATGGAGCATTATCTTGGAATGCAAACTGTTTCCGATAAAACAGTAGCCGACTGTGTAGAGGCATTGATAGGTGTCTATCTCACGGTAAAAACACAAACATAATATGTAGTGTTTCTTTTCTATAAAATACTTTAGACACAACAAGTCATTTTCTATATATGTGAGTAAATACCTGTATGTATTATTATACATTCAGTACATTTATTATACATTTGAACAGAGCATGGGTATTAAAGCTGCTATCAACCTTCTAACATGGTTTGAAATCTTACCAAAGAAAGCAGTTGATGTTGATATCTTACTGTGTACCGTATCCCAAAATGATGTTATTTCTGAGCCAAACGTACGTCATTTTATACCCTGGGCTAATGATATAGAGGAAAGACTTGGTTACAAATTTCGAAATCGAAATTTGCTGTTACAGGTACCTTTACCTTTAAACTGTATTATAATTTTAAATATGTACATACACAGTAGTAAACCGTGAATAGTGAAAATTAGAAAGACTCTACTAGACTAGTACATAATATCACTTGCAAAGTATCATACATTACATTACATTGTGAATAGAAGAAAAAGAGAGAAAGTATGCTTAATGTTCCGTTATCAAATATTCACATTAAACAAATTTTTTAGGCTTTTACACATGCCTCGTTCTCTGCAAATACTGTAACCGAGTGTTATGAAAGACTCGAATTTCTTGGTGACGCCATTATCGGTGAGAGATAATTTTCAAAACCTATAATAATGCGTACCAGTTTCTATGTAAAAATAATCATTTATCAATAAACCTCTTCGTGTTTCAGATTTTTTAATTACATGTTACATTTACGAATATTGTGGAAATTTTAATCCTGGTGCTTTAACCGATTTAAGGTCTGCTCTTGTTAACAATATTACATTTGCATGTCTGTCCATACGATATGGTTTGCATACCGCGTTATTAACTTATGTGCCGAAATTGAACGATGCTATAGATCGTTTCGTTAAATTTCAAGAAGAAAGAAATCATATTGTAAACGACGAGGTACTGTACTGTACTTTACTATTACTTTAGTACAAATTCTAATCAATTACCTATATATTTTCCGAAATTAATTTGTATAGATTTTATGGATTTTATTGGAAGAAGATGAATGCAAAATGGTTGAATCTGTAGATGTCCCTAAAGCTTTAGGAGATATATTTGAGTCTGTGATAGGTGCAATATATTTAGATTGTGGAAAAGACCTCAAGAAAGTTTGGGAACTACTTTACTCTCTCATGCACAAGGAGATTGGTAAGCTTTGATCTCTATAGAAAAACCCATCATTTAATCATATATTATCAATCCTAACTATTAATGTTTTTGTTTTAGATGAATTTAGTAAAAATATTCCTAAACAACCGATTCGTGTATTATATGAAACTCAAGGTGCACGGCCGCAATTTTCGTATGTATCTCGTTCATTTTTTATCATTAACAATAAGATATTTATTTCTCGAAATATTATGTTATATATATCTTTCCACTTCACACGAAAAATAATAAAAATTTGACATATAAAACAACCAATACAGAAAGAGAAAGTCTCTACCTAAAAGTATTTGTTATAATTTTAATGTTATCAAAGATTATTAATTATGGAAAGGAACTTTCCTTTCCATAATTAGGATAAATTGTTCCAAAGATTATTATTATGAGCCCCCCGATACCAAGTAAGTTTGGTCTAATGCATTTTCTCCTATCTTCAAACACAAGCAAGTTATTCAGGTGACCTGTTTAAAATGCCCCACCCTGTATATCGTACATATTGCAATCTTTTCTATTCTTTTAGACATCCGGTTCCTGTCGATGGCACGAATTCCATTATGGTGCCATTACAAGTAGTTATTGCTGGAAAAGTAAAGGTTCTTCATGGATTTGGTAAAAATAAAAAACAAGCTAAATGTGCTGCAGCGAAGCTAGCTTTAAAATATTTGTTACGTAAAAATTAAGACTAAATAATATATTAATAATGTAATTATATGTTATTCATTAAAGATATCTACAATACTACAGTATAGACTGTACAGTACATTTAATTTTCATTTTTCCGCTTTTTTAACGATGGTCGATCAAATATTTGCTTCATTCCCGCTGCTTGATTATTATGAAATTTGAGATTTTGTGCTGTTTCTGAGATCCACGGCGAATCAAACTGAGTAGTATCTTGATCAACCAAGTGAGTATACTTGGTTCTACCACTGCGACCGAAATTCTTCACTTGCATAACTTTTGGCAAAATTGTTTTGTCAAAGTGATCTTCCAATGTTGCACCCGAGAAATCTCGTTTAAATATATTGTCCTCTTTGTCTAAATAGAAGGCTCCACGATGATAATATTTCTGCAAAAACTTGTATTTTCCTTTAGCGGCTTTATTGGTAATAACTTTTGGATTTAGTCGAGCCTCTTGTCTCCGTTCTTCTTCAGTCATATTCCGTATACGTTCAATCTCAAGACGTTCCTTCTCCAGCCTGAAAATAAAAAAAAGTATTTGTATAATGTAGACTGTACACTCTTAGCCAAACTTGTTAGTGCAAATTGGAAGCTGGATAATATCGAATACGATGATTCAAAAGCAACAACGCTTAACGTGCCAAATAATACATACTGTTCTCTTTCTTCCCGATCGCGTTTGATTCTTTTTAGCTCTCTCAGTTTCCAAGCTTCGTATTCTACTTCGTCGTTCTCATCGTCTGTACAAACATCTTCGATTCTACCCTCTTGCTCGTTACTGTTTTTACCAACTTGTGTTTCTTTCCTTATTGCTTCCTCAACCATCTACAAAGTAAATAAAGAATCAGGAATATAATATTATTTTATATTATAGAAAAATATCATCTTTGTATAAATAATGGTATGTTTATTTTGATAATTCAATTTACTCTTAAGGTCTGCCGTTTTCGTTCTTCTACCATCTTTTTGGCCTCGATTTCTGCTTGTTTTTGTTTCATTGCTTCTTTTTCTTTCTCCATTACTGTAATTCTATCCTTTTTACGTACAAAAACTGGTTTCAATCTTGGTCCTGTTTCTTCTTCGGAATCGGTATATTCTTCGTATTCTGAACTGTCGTCTGAACTGTCGCCGGATCTTTCATCCTCCTCTCCATGAATTAGTTCCTCTTCATTATCCTTTTTAGATAAAACTCGCTGTTTCAACGCTTCGCGTCTCCTTTCGATTTCAGAATCTGATAATTCCTCGTCTTCCGACGAATCAGAACTCTCCAATTTGATTCTTTCACGAGTTCTTTCCGGTTCGACTTCGATCAATTCTGGTTCATAAATGTGCCTGTGTCTTTCCGTACGAATTTCTGTGTTCAATTCTTTTTGTCTTTCTAAACGCGTTAATCTTCTTATGCGAGGGTCATCCTCGTCGCGTATCCTAACTTGCGACTGTGCAGGAGTGTCCACAGAAATTTCATTTTCCTCGTAATGTTTGTGTGCTCGTCTTTCTAAAAAATCCTCATCTTCGGACTCCTCTTCGGAACTAGCAGCAGGCGCATAATCTGGACGTTTTCCAGAAACATAGCGATGTACCTTCACTTTTTTCATAGATAGCTCACCTATAATCAAACAATTTTATACAGAAGTTTCAAATATAGAAAGATCTTCTATACTGTTAGAAATGATTTTTCTAATATACTCTTAGCTGATCGTTAAATACTGCAAATATAATGAAATTAGATGAAGATTTTTATTCTGACAATTCGGCTTCTAACCTTTGTCATTTTTTACGGGTACAGCACCAGCGGTACTCTGAATTCCCATAGGTGCGGGTGCTAGCGAATTATTCGTGACAAAATAATCCATCATCATTTTGGTGACTTTTCGACCAATTTACAAGAATTACAATACTCGTGTAAATATTTATAGCTTATGGCTTATGGTATATTCTGCAACCAACAACAACAAATCACTGAATCCATTGCCATCCACCTCCACCAACCTCCACCATCACCATCACAAACAATTACATATAATTACACAAAATAACGTGTGGCGGCGTGGCCGTATTATGACCTCCAGTATTTACCTATATAGATGGATAACGCAGTTGATAGATTGGTTTCTCCATGCTTGTACTTTTATGTATACAGGGTGTCCCAAAAGTACTTCAACTCCGGGAAATGGAAGGTTCCTGAGGTCATTTCAAGCGCCATTTTCCTTTTGCAAAATGTTGTCCGAGGCTTTATTTAGGAGTTATTGTTATTAACGAAAAACACGGACCAATCGGAGCGCGAGCTCGACGCTCTGATTGGTCTGTGTTTTTCGTTAATAACTCCCAAACGAAGCCTCGGACAACATTTTGCAAAAGGAAAATGGCGCTTGACATGACCTCAAAAACCTCCCATTTCCCGGAGTTGAAGTACTTTTGGGACACTCTGTATATAGTAGTATATAGTAGCCGTGCTGAAGGTAAAAATGGCAACACCGCGAGAGTCCGGCTGTCATATATATATATATACAGGGTGTCCCAAAAGTACTTCAACATCGGGAAATGGGAGGTTCCTGAGGTCATTTCAAGCGTCATTTTCCTTTTGCAAAATGTTGTCCGCGGCTTTGTTTAGGAGTTATTAACGAAAAACACGGACCAATCAGAGCGCGAGCTCGACGCTCGTTGGCATGTTCAGCCAACCGCCTGCCGGCTCGCCGCGCTGAACGTGCCAGCGAGCGTCGAACTCGCGCTCTGATTGGTCCATGTTTTTCGTTAATAACTCCCAAACGAAGCCTCGGACAACATTTTGCAAAAGGAAAATGACGCTTGAAATGACCTCAGGAACCTCCCATTTCCCGATGTTGAAGTACTTTTGGGACACCCTGTATATATATCAGAATACCTAATCCAATCCACCCTACCAACCTCCTAGTTTCCCGCTTATTTTTCGAATGTTGACACATCAATGTGTACGTACTTATTCTTAGTAGGCAATTTTCAAAAATATGAAAGTCCAATAATGCAGCTAAGTTTTATTTATTAACTACGTGACGTTTTTATCTTTGTATGAAGCACATTTATTTAATAGAATATATTGTTCTTTCAATACATTTCAATTTAGTATTAATAACATTTTAATAGCATCATATATAAATTTTTACAAAATCATATTTATTATATACATACAGCGTTTTTGCAAAATTTGTTTTACATAGTTCGTTTTACAAGTTTCATACTATATTTATTAGTGAATAATGCCACAGCGTTGTTGTGTTCCCAATTGTAAGGGAAATTATGATAGTACTCTGAAAGAAAAACGTAATAGATTATGTTTAGAAAACAAATAAATAAACAGAAGAATGAAATATTAAAATTTACAACAATAATAAATAATCTAACAAATGATAAAAAAGGGTAACGCGCCATAGTAATACCCTTAGAGTGGTAAGGAAATTTAACACAATTACAAATAATTACCTACACAACTCTTCCCTTCAGTAATTAAGTATCACTAAAGTATCCAACCTCTTTCCAATGTGTTCACTTAACCTCTTTAACTTCGTAACAATAATTTTGTTTATTTCAGGTTTCTATTAACTTACATATCCCTGCAATAATTTACAAATGTTGCATTTTAATTCAAAGGTGATTTTATTTTACTTTATACCTCATAAATATTTTAAATATTATGTATCACAACACCAAACTATTCCGAGAGTCCTCAAAATGTATACCACATTTATAAATACATATTAGTATACTTCAATATCACTTCTACTTACTATAATTATAATATTTATATATTGCTTATACATAATTTTCTATGAAAAAAGCATTAGTTATAATCCCAAATACAAGGGTCCCATTATTGAAAATAGTACTCCCGATCCCGAACCCCCCCACAAGCGGTGTTGCCACGTTATTCAGCACTGCTAAATAGCTTTGAGTAGGCTGTGGATCTATATATTTACATATCATATACCTGCAGCCGACGCAGTATTGAGTACGCTATCTAAAGAAAAGTAATTCATGATGGAAATCGACTTTTAGCGAGTAGTGTGCGGCGGCAAGCGGCAGTGGCAGTGGCAGTTGGTGGCAGTCAGTGCAGCCAGATGACCGCCGAACGGCGGTCAATTTCTCGGAAATACTCTCCTCCTTTTCCCCTTCCACTATCTTATTCCATCGCCCTACCGTCCGTCCCCCACACTAAGACCGTAGACGCCGAGCTGTGTTGTCGCGCTTCGGTCATCAGAGAGGGGGTACGTCGTTTCACCGTGATTCCCCTCATCTGGCTGCACTGGTGGCAGTGTGGCGTGAGGTGTCATACAGAAGTAGAACTAGATTTGTGTTGTTCGTTAGTCAAAACCTCGTGCCACATATATCCCTGTTTAACGAATTTTTAGATTTTAGATTTTAATTGTTAGTATTTTTATTTCATTCAGGCAGAACCTAAATAACTATATCAACAAAAATGTTTTGGGGTAAGCAAAATACTCATTCGAAACAAAGACCATCGACTATCCAAAATTTGCCGGCAAAGAATTGTTTCAGGACGGCGTCGCCATGTGCTCCTGAAAACCAATTACACGCGTCTTTTAAATATTTTCGATGTTGTAGGGATAATATTAATTTCCTAATCTGTTTTTTGTCTTTAGGTTTAATAATGGAACCGAACAAACGGTATACGCAAGTCGTCGAAAAATCATTCCACGTGTCGATGGCGAGTTTAGACCTCACCACGGCCGGTAAGGCTTGTACGGTATTTAGTCTCTATCATTTAAAAAAGAAAGACTACGATTTTATCTCTCTATACTTTTGTTTTAACAAATTTTCACTCTGATGATTCTCTCTATTCCATAAAAAATTTTTTTCACCATAAATACACTAAAGTTCAAAGCCTAAAGCATAATTCATTTGAACAAATTTTTAGTTGTTTATAATGATAATCGTAGCGATAAATATTTATCATAACTATTTCGCTCGTTGCAGATGAAAATTTAGTGCAAGTAATGTTAGGCTACGACAATAGGAACTACTTACTTTGCAGTTTAGAAAAGGGTTCAACATGGCAGGTACCACTCGATTTGAATTTTCAAGAAGGGACCAAAATTGCATTCACATGTAATGGCCAAGGTCATGTGCATTTAACTGGCTATGTGATATCTGACGAAGACATAGATTTAGATGAATTGGAAGATGAAGAAGAGGAAGAGGAAGTACCGCAATTGGTTGATAAGAAAACTAAAAGGAAAGCTACCGAATCACTGAAGAACCAGAAGAATACTAAGCGCCCTAAACAAGATATAGAATCAGAATCGTCGGGAGACGAAGAAATAAATTTAGATGGTAGCGATTCCGATGATTCGGATAGAGAGGATGACGAGTCATTGGTAAACGAGAAGGAAGAAGAAACAGACAGTGACGAAGATGACAATGAAAAGGAAGAAGAAGAAGTAGAAGAACAAAAAAAAGTAAAGCCTCATCAAAAGGATAAAAAGAATAAGCAACAACAAAAAAAAAAGGAAGATATAAATAAGTTAGTAAATGGTAAAGACGCGAAACAAGACCAGCAAAGTAAACAACAAAAGAAAACTAAAGGGAAACAACAACAATCGAACAAACAAAATACTCAAAGTGCTCAAAACATTAAAAATGCCCAAAATGTTCAGAACAATCAAAAGAAAAGGATAGTAGAAGGAGGAGTGCAAGTAGAAGATATAAAAGTAGGTAGCGGTGCACCAGCAAAAAGTGGAAAATTTGTATCTGTATACTATGTAGGTCGATTGAAGAACGGAAAAAAGTTTGACTCAACGACACAAGGAGAAGGTTTTAAATTTAGATTAGGAAAGGGTGAAGTAATCAAAGGATGGGACGTTGGTATCGCAGGAATGGAAGTTGGAGGAAAACGACGTATTACGATACCACCAGCTATGGCGTATGTATTTCCTTTGGAATTTTTTCTAACGAAAATTACTTACCAAACTTTATTTATGTATATATCCAGAGTATATTATTTCTAATCGATGATGTTCCATCGTATGTTGTAGGTATGGTGCGAAAGGTTCACCTCCGGTTATACCAGGCAACAGTACACTTGTGTTTGAAGTTGAACTTAGAAATGTCCATTAAAAATTATATACATTTTACCAGCTTGAGTATTCGTTAAGCATATTGTATTTTGAAACAGCAGAATGTGCATCCCTTTTTTTTTTTTAATTATTACCCAACTTCATGATATTGCAACTTATAATATATAACATCATTTAGATTCTTTTAGGTCAAGTGTGATGTACAAATATAAGTGAATATAGCGTAACTTATTACTTACGTGTGCATTTTATAAAAATTTCTGAAATCATATGTTAAGAATTGAACTAATAAATAGCGTTTACAAGTAAAATTGCACATATTTCTGTGATGAATTTATTCTTGTTTTAATTAAATGGCAATTTCAATAGACAAGACTAATACTAGTATGATACCAGGTATTATGTCGAAGAACATGATGACATATATATGTATATATATATATATATACATACATATATTTATTCAACAATATCACATTACATTTCATTCGATAAGAAGAAACTAATAAAACTTGCAATCTTATTTTAGATGTATAAAACTGATATATGTGTATAAGCTATTAAACATGCTAAATAAAAGCAAACGTTTTATCGTATATATACTACATACAACATTTTTCGTTTATTAATTATCTATGTTTTACATTAATTGACATTCGAGTAACAATTAATTTAGACAAATTATGGAAATACGTACACATAACTTGATAACAAAGGATTTTTCTAATTTTATCGTACTATCGATAGAATTATGTAAAGTAAACATGTATAAACTGTGATGACACTGTAATACAAATGATTGGAATTGATATTATTATATAAATTAGATTTACACGCGCGGTATATAAACCGATAAATGCTTGTTGTAATTTATCTCTTCAATCGATCTTTTTATTACATTGACTTTTACTCCAGGATAATGTGCATACGTCGTTGATGCAAGATGCCACTAATTGTGGAGGTTCTTCCAATTCTTCATCTTTTCCTTTATTTCTACTTTGCCACCATTTCAACATTATCGGTTGTATCAGAAACCTCCATATTACAAGCAATATAGGGATAGCTACACAAGGTACGCAGACCATTTTAGGATTATGATGCGAACAGTCTGAAAAATACAACAGTTTTTATTGAGTATGGTTTTAGACGTTGTCGCTGTACATTATTTAAATTAGAAATGTATATATTTTTCTAGTATATGCAAATGCATGGAAGCTTAGATTAAATCAAATATAAATAGTGCTGTATACCTGGTTCCTTATTCGACAGTAACGACAGTATCTCAAACAGTAATGTGAAAAGAATAAAACAAGAATATAACCTATATCATCAAATCGAGATACAAGGTAATGTAAGTTCAGTAGAACTTTACGTTGATACTTTCTTATCTTGTCCCGTTGAAACGAAAGATATTGGTATAATATCGTTATCGAGTAATCTTAAATTTTATGTTTAACGAGCCTGTAAATACCGCTTTCCGAGTTCGTTCAGATTATTCACAAAACTCAGCTGACTATCATGGTTTTACCGTATATACTACATGTGTAGTATACGTACATGTACATTGCGGTACATTGGTTTGGTATCATGATATATGTATACCGTACGTACTATATACAGGGTGTCCCAAAAGTACTTCAACTCCGAGAAATGGGAGGTTCCCGAGGTCATTTCAAGCGCCATTTTCCTTTTGCAAAATGTTGTCCCAGGCTTTATTTAGGAGTTATTGTTATTAACGAAAAACACGGACCAATCGGAGCGCGAGCTCGACGCTCGCTGGCACGTTCAACGCGGCGATCCGACAGGCGGTTGGATGAACATGCCATCGAGCGTCGAGCTCGTGCTCTGATTGGTCCTTGTTTTTCGTTAATAACTCCTAAATAAAGCCTCGGACAACATTTTGCAAAAGGAAAATGATGCTTGAAATTACCTCAGGAACCTCCCATTTCCCGGACTTGAAGTACTTTTGGGACACCCTGTATACATATGTATGTACTATTTTCATAAGCATGCGCAATGCGCGGTACGGTCACTGGTATGGTTCATCATAGCCCATGGCCACAGCCTTAGACCATATATACTTATAGACCCGGCATAGGTATAGTATGTGCCTTACACCATATATACCTATAGACCCGGTGCAGATCATTGACCTTGAATCAGCTGAAAGACACGGTGACGTCATATTTTCAAAAAATGTACAAGCTATGCTCATCGACAGTGCCTACGCCTACGCTTAGATTACATGGGGCGAGGGGGGTCAGCGGGTGCGCCATGTACACAGCCATGGAAAGAAATTATCCTTGTGACGTCACAGTGTCCCATCATCTTTCGGACACTGAATTCTCGGTTTTCCTATACACATACTATACCTATGCCGGGTTTATTAGTATATATGGTCTAAGGGCACCACTATACCGAGGACACCGAAACCCCGGGCGTGAACATTTTCTGTTCCTCTCTAATATTTATTTGTTATGCTTCAATAAAATTATACACATTGTAGTTACGTTAAATATTAAAAACAATAAATCTTTATTTTTGCATTTTCAGCGTATAAAAATAAAATATTTTATAAATAAAACGATAACACAATTAATTAATAATAATAACTATACTCGGTTGTAACATCTAATATAGCTTTTCTGTCTGCATTATCTATTATACCAATTTCAATTAAGTCTTGATCAGTTAGACTCATCAACAACTCAAAATCTATCTGGAACAGTTATAAAATAGTTAAGATTATATAAAAAAATTTGTTCTCTTTCACAAATCTTATAATTTTTGTAATATAAAGGTCTAATACACTTACTTCTTGCTCAAGAAATATAGGAATATGTTGACCTAATCCATGACGTTGTAATAAAATACACATTTTTGTTTCTTCCGAATTCAAAATCATTCCTCTTGGTGGTGTTTTATAATGCGGTGGGGTCGGTGTAGTTTCACCAAACACATTTTCGTCATTTAGATCTGCAGGTATATGTGGCGAACGAACTGGACTAAATTCAGGAATGAAACCAAGGGTTGTATTGGGATCATCTTCTTCATCATTTTGTATGTTCAAATCTGGTGGTCGGATAGACTGTAACCTTCAGGACAAATGGAACTGAGTTAACATAAAAAAATTGTTTGATCAACTACTATATTCAATAATATACCTCTGCAATGGTCGTTCTGGTAAAGATTCGTTGTGGTTCGATTGTTGTATCAAATTTTGAGTTTTACTTTGAATTAATGGTTCATACTTCATTTTGTTCGTTGTGCCAATATTAACTTTATCACTACTATTATTGTTAGTGAAATAGATGTTTGAAGATGCTGGTAAGATTTCATCCAAAATGCAAGTCAGTCTTGGCGAGATTATACCGCACAAAGAAGAATCTGAATGCTTTAACACTAAATTCAAATTAGAAGGTGTCCCTTTTGAATATTGACTAGAACTCATTACTACATTGTTGTTACAGTCCTCGTTGCACTTTTCTAAAGAATGTATTATAATTTTAGGTACCACAACAGAACATAAGGCTGACATTATGTTATCATTTTTATTTTCTTTGTCATATTCCTTTAAATTTTTTGTTTGGTTTGAATCACTTTCTATAGGTATGTTATCTGAAGTATCATTCCAATAATCTTCTACATCAATACTTTCTGCTAGATTTCGAATTTCTGGTATTGTTGATAGTTTTATCATGATATGTGTATATTCGTCTATGAAAAAGAATAAAAAATATCTATAGACAATACTATGTGTGTGTCCATTTAAAAAGTACATATATGCTCTTACTAATTTTAGAAACTTCAAATCCTAAACTTAACAATTGAAAGAACAGTCTCTTATCATTTTTCATTGCAGCTATGCAAAGTGGTGTGATGTCATCGTGCATACAATTCATTAATGCAGATGGACACGCTTTGTATACAATTTGAAACATATTTGCATCTATTGCAGCTGCTAATCCAAGAACAGACATACCTATGTATTATTTTAACATAAGAGAAAAAGAAAATGGATTACTTTTTGAAATTTGCAGTCTTAATTTGTAGAGTTAAGAAATCAATATGCTCACCAAGATAAGTTGACTCGTTTACATTAGCATTCTTTTCTAAAAGATATTTCACCGTTTTAATGTCTCTATTTCGAATTGCTATCATTAATGGTGTCCATCCAAATTTATTTTTTCTATCGATTATGTTACAACTGTTTCCTTTCTGCAAAATTTCTTTTGTAATGTCGAGACAACCATTTGCTGCACTGATGTGTAACAAATTCTCCCCATGAGAATTCACAGTATTCAATGTATAATCTAACAACAACAAAAATAAATACATAATGTAAACTTTATTTTCAGTATGCATCAGTAAATAATTAATATACCTTGTTCTTGCAGTACTTTTATAACTTCTGCTTCTACGGTCTCTCTTATGTTATAGTTTGTTGATAGCTTTGTGCTATCTTTGCAAAACATTGTTCTTACTATTAAAAAGATAGTTTATCCCTTTATTTTACCTAGAACAGTATTGATTAATCTTCTGTAATATAATTGTTTTTCACCTTTAGAGTTGAAAAACGAAAGTGACCTAGAAATACATTTTGTTCTTTTTTAGATTACTGTTTGTAAACTTCTCATGATAGTTATGCTATAATAACTTCTCATCAAGATTTGAAAGTGGTAACAGTTTTTAAAGAAAGTATATTTATGTATAGTGATATTTAAAAAGATCATTTCGCTCATTTGCTGCAACAATAACATATGTCAAAATTTCCAATCATTGAGGTATCGGTATAGTAAAATTGGTTGTGATCGGTTCTTGAATTTTCAGTAGAAGTTCTACTTTTTACGGGTAGAGTCCTCAGCAGGACACTGCAGGACACCGACGAGATAACATGAGATAACATAACAGCGTATCTCGTCGGTGCTCAGGAGTTCCATAAACGAGTTTCAGAAGTTCACCACATGAGAGCACTTGTGTCACTATTGCATTATCACGTTTGATCCAATTGGATTATTTCCACGCCGATATGACTTATATATATAGTTGTATATATATATATATGTATTTGAATTTAAAGTGCAAATTATACTAAAACTTCAAGAAAGGAGTTACATTTCGTGCTACTACGATATTGTTGTAAATGTGAGTATAGTTTCTTTTCTTTCATTATGAGTACCGTAATCTATAATTTTTAAATATTTCTTTTATCAACGACGACAAATGATTAAATAGCTCTTATTTATCAGAATGTGGAGTGTTTTAAGGATAAATGAACATTTATAACATTGAATAACAATTTTATTATATTTTTATACAGAATCGACATATATATCTTATCGTATCAATTGTTATATTTTAATTCGATGTTGTTCCAAAGTTCAGAAACTTCAAACTCATTCTGCCTAAAATCTTGATTTTTGACTTACGTATGTCGCTTTAGCAACCAACCGAGGATATGTATATTAATAATTAATTACATCGAGTGTATGTATTTCGATATTTTACATAATTTCCGCCAAAACTGTACTCAATTTTACGAAACTTTTGTAGGCCCAGTATGGTGGCAGCACAGTCTCATAAAATGTGACGTGCATGATAATTTCTGACAGCATTTGAATTTCATTTTACATATCGTGTGTCTATTTGTCTTCGAAATTAAATTAGTTTATAAAATTGTATAAGTACAATTATCAAAAGTATTGCTGTAACGCGCGAACAACGAATTTAGTGTGACTGTTGTAATTTAAAGTATAATTTACGGCAATAACTTGTAACCCAATGTAAGTTATTCTGCATTAAGTACTAATTTTCTATAGCTTTCTCAATTTAGCTTCGTTTTTTATTTTTGTATATGTGTCGCGATCTATCGTTACATTATACGTTTCTTTCCCATATTTTTGTTATTTCTATCACAGTATAAGCTTTTGTTAGGTTAACTTTCAGACGACGCCGAGATCATATTTTTTGGGGTGGGGGCAGTAATTAAGAGAATGTGGATAGAGAACACGAGTATACGTATATCGTCACCGTTAGCGAATAATTTTACCGAATTTTGATTAACTCAATTCGTACATGCTGTTGTCTACAAAAATTTATGTATGTTAAATTTTTTTGAATTTTTCTGTGAAACAATATGTATATACTGATTTTTCTTACAACAATACAATACAGGATATTGATAAGCTATAGTTGTACAGTTAGAGATTCTTTCATTATTCAAAGGCGTGAATAATCTAACTTGTAACTTACTGTTTAGAATGGGAAGCAGCAGCCAATTGTATAGTCTCTCTTGGGGAGAATTCAATTCGTCGTTGGCTTCTGCGGTGCAGCTATTAAGAGGTCACGGCGATTTGGTGGATGTTACTTTGGCTGCCGGTGGACGTAGTTTTCCTGCACACAAAATAGTTCTCTGTGCAGCTAGTCCCTTTCTTCTAGATTTATTAAAGGTTTTATTTTAATTGCGATCATTTTCACATATATGAATATTAATACATTAGCAACCATTTGAAATATTGTCTACACAATATATCTTTAACTATTGAAAAAACATAGTTTTCTATTTTCCATGGTTGGCAAAAAGTTAATGCAATTTTTTATGATATTCGAATAATTTATAGTATGATTGAAAACTTATTACTCAGTATTGTTTCTGTTTTATGCAATTAGAGCACACCGTGTCAGCATCCAGTGGTAATGCTAGCTGGTATAGGTGCAGATGATTTAGAATCTTTATTGGAGTTTGTATATCGAGGCGAAGTGAGCGTAGAACCATCTCAGTTGCCGTCTCTGCTGCAAGCTGCTCATTGTCTCTGCATTCATGGACTAACGCCACCTACTATACTGACTGAAGTACGTTTTGCGAATCAAGCAACTAAAAAACATGTTTATACGCTTCAGCGTCATGTCGTAAAATAGTGAAATATATTGGAAACTAATTAATTGTGTTCATACAGAATGGGGAGGAGGTACCCGTATCGGCGATACCAACGACAAACGAAGCTTTGTCAAAAGAAACCTCTAATCCTTACTTTCCATTAAAACGAAGAAAGAAAAGGAGAAAGTCTTCCTCATCTTCCGGGAAATGGCCACGTACTGGGAATAATACGGATAACGAAAATAAGCATATAGATGATCATAAGGACGATGACAATACTGAACACGGTGACGACACAGGTAAGAAATATTTTAAATTATATCCTCTCCCTTTGCAAGGGAGAAGGTTTCTAAAAAGAAAATGGTAAGGCAAGTACCATCCTTTTTAGATTTGTAGATAAAGTAATTACAGGTTTAAGTAAGTAATACATGTTCTGTTGTAATTTAATACAAACTATTATATTGTCGTAATAAACAGCAACGTTCTTCTGTTAGCATTTTTTACAAACGGTCTGTGTTCATTGATTTTTCGGATTTTCGCATAGATATTCGACCGATTTGTTGAATTTGGTTTGGCTAGAGGAAAGAAAGGAAAAATTGGAAATATCATTTTAAGTCGAATGGAAGTTGCGACGTTAATAATTGTGTTTGGTATCCGATATATTATTTTAGTGTGCGAACGAGTATAAAATTAGTGTTCTTACATACATACGTGTATATTGTATATTTGGATTGTTTGATAAGGAAGGCTTCAGTGTTTTGATTTTCGAAAACGGACACAAGCACAACCATCGATCGGGTTGAACTGCGGCTAATCGATGCACACCAGGATAATGCTATTCGGATAGAAGATAGAAGTTAGAAGTTAGAAATAACGTTCAAAGAGAATAATACATCAGTTCAGCCCTGCAATGGTAATGCTGTGTTTGTGTCTGTTAGCAGCCAGCGATCGATTGGAATATTCGAATCATCGGAGTTGTCATTCGCCTCGTGCTCAAGAAGCGCAACCGATCTCGATGTCGACAGAAAATTCTCAAGCAGGACCACATCAGGATCAGATATCGGATAACGAGTCGCATCTGCACACTTTAATGCCAATGCAGCCGTATTCTCCGCTGCATATACCGCAATTTCCCGGACCTCTCGGTATGGGTTTTCCCCCTGGAATACCGCTGCCGTTGGTTAGCCAGGGCTCAACTGCTGGGACGGCGTCTTGCGGGCTAACTGGGAACATGAATTTGTCGAAAGTACGCGGTGCATCCGATTGTCCAGGCGTTTGCCCGCTTTGCGGTGCCACGTTACGACAGGCGAGAAATCTTCGGAGACACCTGTTGTCGTCCTGCAAATATCGGTTTAGTAGTAATTCAGTTCAGAATTCCCCGGCCGACACGATGACGATCGAAATAAAGCCCGAGGTCGAGTTGTCCAGTTACAATGAGCAATCGATGACATACGGGACCGACAGCGGCAGTAGTACCTGTGAGCAAATCGTTTGCAAGCCCAGTCCACTTCCTTCCCCGACCTCGCAAGGGCCGAACGTTGTCTCCCCACAAAGCAACGTCTCCTCGCCAACCATTGCCAGATGAATCGACAGACGGTCCCGACCGTTTAAACCGGATAATTCAATGCGAACAGAATTGTTCTTTGGTTCTGTTACTGTGATTCGGAGGAGTCTACCTTACATTAAACTTACCTTTTTTCAGTGATTCTCAGTGACACTCTTGTTTAATACTGATTCTACGGTGAGAGGGGTATAATACCGATGCTGGGGGAAAGAAACATTTCAGTGAATCTTAAATTAAGGTTGTGACTGACTCGGGGTCGGATCATTTCTCCATAGGAAGAAATTTTCATTCGAACAAAATGAAATGAGAAAATATACCGATAGAACTGCATACAATGCAATGCAATGCAATCTCTACACAGCGTCGTGTGTAACGATTATATTTTCGTAATGTAACGAGCATTATGTTTTTATTTCTGTTACTTTACTATGTTTCAGAATCTGTTTATACGATAATAAATCACGTTAAAATTGTTTATCAGCTTATTGTAGTCTCACTCGTATCACTCTGTTCGTTCCTTTATTCGTATCCTTAGATTTTCTTTAATTTTAGTTTGTATTATGTAGTGTATTCAATTGAAACATTGCACGTGTACAGTTTCACCCAAATCCAAGGAAGTAATAAATTTGTTGGTAGCAGTTGAATTGTACGATGTAACAATACAAAGCTAAAGCAAAATACGTTTCCAAATTCAATGAAAGTTTCTTTCTACGGAAAAGCAATAAAATAGAAATACCAATGAAATTTCAAACAAACTTTCTAGACTCGGTTAAATTTCTATCGATCGTGATTTTCGGTATTTGCGCAATGGTAATTCCATTTAAGCGAGCGCTCGAATGTACTAACGCGAATCGATGATTTAAAATATTAGGTGGAATTGTACGTCAAAAGAGGAGGAATCGTCTAAATATTGTTTTAAACTGTCTGCTAGCAGGAATTCGTTGTTACATTACTCGTATAGTTTATTTTATATTTTATTTCCATCCGAATGGTGTTTTAGCAACATTTTTTTACGAATCCAGAGACATTTCGTGTGGAACAGTTATAAACAAATCTTCCAGGTTAGCGAGTAAGAATTAGAGTATTATAGGGATAACAGGAATAGCGTTCGATAAAAAATTATGCATGGTGACAGCTATGGTACAAGTATTTCGAAAGTACTTGGATGTTTTTTATACCTTTCGAATATATTTATTCATGCGGTAATTCCCTTACGGAATTGAATAATGCAAGCGGGTAGAATTGGAGTACATATCTCTATCCATCATTCATTTATATCATTGTTTGCCAGCATCGTCGAGATTTCTTATCGTCATCGATGTCGTAAACGGTTCAATACATTTTTTTACTGGTGAAAAATCAAGTTCCTAGACACATCATTTATTCGTTTCGTAATTATCGATATACAGACTGACGTTGCGTTTCACAGACGGTCGTGTATAGATCGAAATGCGTGTTTTGCGTTAACGTACCTAATCGACATTAGGTGTCGAACTTTCTCAAGGGGATAGTGAAGATTTATTTTCGTCGAAAGCATTACTATTCTTGGAAATAAAAATCATTATATGCAATACTTTGACGATCAATCATTTTTCGACACTGACCACGAAGATGGGTCACAGGCGAGACACGTTCCTGCGACTCTTTTCATGTTCTCAAGGGGTTACATATGCTTCGCTTCTTTTATTTTTTTGTAAATATAAAATTGTGTTTGACTAAGCGATATCTTTCGTTTATTTGTATATGTACATAGCTGTATGGTGTTCGATGTAAATATGTAACCCCTCGAGCCAGTTTCGTTTTCACGGAATTAATTCTAGGAGATGGGTTGTCCAAGGCAAGAAGCATGTCGGATCAGCCAGCGCCTTGTCCACTATGCGGTGCAATTATACGCCAGTCACGAAATCTGCGAAGACATTTAGAACTTCTGCACTTTGGGTTCGGTAGCAACGGTAAATCCAGTGTCCACGCCAGACACCGAAGGACCAGCAGAACAAACGATCTCGTACGATCCACGTTAGCGTTTATTTGTCCACCGCACATCACGAGGACCGATCACCCAAGAACTGTTGAGAACAATGACTTCTCGACGTCTCTTTCCATTGCTTCGACGCTCGCTTCCAATGTTTCAGGTGAAAACAGTTGCCTAAAATACGAAGCATAGAACGATTGATACAATAACATGCGTATCGTCCAAATTGATCCTTAAAGACATCGCACCGAGCTATTCTACGACGTCACATGTCTCATTCAGAAGAAACAACGAAAATAGACCAAATTGGTGATAGCATATCGAATGACAGTGGCGTATTTATACTTCTGTCGCCTAGGCGCTACCTCTACACCCTCACCCCTGAAAGAGCCAACTCTTTCCCCTGCCTTCGGTATTTATCAAAAATTTGCCGCCTCTGGACTTTGCCGCCCTGTGTTATAGCTCCTAAATCCGCCACTGTCGAATGATACTGTATCAATCTTCCTATTGTTTTACATAATAAGTGTACGAGTTCGAGTACGTATTGCACGATGCTTCTTATTCCGAAACAATGCTTTTATTTCGGAATATATTTATGAAAAAAGACCATTGTGTTATACAAATTTGTATCATCACACAGACTGCGTTTGCATCAAAGTTACATCGAACATTATCCAGACTTATTGTGTTATCGTCTAGCTTTATTTTCGTAGCTTTTCGTAGATGCGACTATTTAGGTATTTACATCAGCGAGTTCCAACTTCTTTCCCTCCGAGAACCGCAAGGTACCCACCATTAGTCAAACCTCTTCTCACTATGTACTACGTACACCCTTAGAGTTAGTGGGCGGCAGTAGCGGCAAGGGATGTACTTAAGTGGGGAAGGAGCCGCGCGTGGCTCGCGAGCCACATGTTGGAACTCCCTGATTTACGTGATGAATTAAGTAGACGCAGTAGTAGCATTTTATCCTCGATCGTCGGTTCTCGATGCTTTATGTTTTGTAGGTTTATTATCGGCTATCGTCTGACTTTTTATTTCGGTAGCTTTTTGTAGATGCAACTATTTACACCAGAGCCGAGGAACTACTTCCCCGCCGCGCCGCGCCGCGCCGTTGCGTCGTTGCGCGACCCCCACCATTAATTTTCTGGTCTCCCACTCTTCAGCATCACTCCTAGCTTGACTTTATTATCAGAGTCGGGGAAGTGGCGCGACGGCCCGCGGGCCGCACGCTATTTCTTTCATAGGATACCAGTCGAATGGTGGGGGAGGTTGGTAGGCACTGAGAACAGGGAAAAGATACAATGTGCGGCCCATGGGCCGCTAATTCCCCGGCTCTGATTTACACGATCAATAAAGTTTAGCAGTAGTTGCCCTTTCGGTCCTCGATCCTCAATTCTTGATTTTCAATCCTTGATGCTGGATCCTCTTATGGCCTCCTCGATGAACACTCGAGAGGTGTGTAATTAAAGCGTTTTGATATGTTTGTATTCAGGAGGTTTGGCGGGTCCAAGTTCGAACTCAGTCGCAACCGGAGATCAAGGTACGAGTTCTGCGCTACTTCCAGGCCCAAGCTCGTCTGCCACTTCCACCACTTCTGTTAATAGCGGGATATACACATATTCGTCGGACAGTAATGTCAATATGTTGAATTGTGTGTCACCTACGGCATCGTCTCTGCCACCATCGACTCTTTCCTCTCCACATGACGTGCTACGATACGGCGAAATCTTGAGAGCTGGTATTGCGTACCACGAATTCTCGAGATAGTGTGTCAAATAAATACAGCATTCAGCAAATCGATGTTACTTCACCCTTTTCGACACTTTCCTCTTCTTCGGATACCTAATGCTATATTGATATATTAACGATAAGTAGGAGTGAATTAACTATCGCAATTTGTGGAGAAATGAATACAATTATGTTGTATGAACATATAAACAAACCCCTATCAAACATTGAAATAGTGGGTAGTAGTTACTAAACTGGGAATTTTTATGCAAAATAAAAATAATTTGCATCAATTGCAGGAAGCAGGAGCCAAGTACTAATATCTTTGATCCTTTAATCATTTTAAGAAGCTGAGACTAGTGCATTGACATTCTTAAATTGCTTTAATTTAATTGCGTTTACTCAGTTTTGTCATAAATCCATAAAATTCAGAGTCTGGTGTCTAGTAGTTACTACGTTTGAGTAAAATTTAAATATTTAATATTATGTTTAGAGAAAAATAGGAGAAGCTATGTCAAAATGACCGTAACATATGACGACGAGTCAGTCATGATGCATATAATTATAGTCATTTTCCTGGAAATTAAGATCGTTACTTTACTTTTCGAGACAACCGTATTTGTCCACGAACGCCAAATAGAATATTATTTTCAAGAACCGATTCGTTCACTTTCTGTAGCTGAAGAAGGACATAGATCAATGTTACATTAGAAATAGGTAACTAAGAATGCATGAGATAATTGGAGTATCTCCTAATAATTCATAAGTCGATCAGTCTTTCTTGAAACCGTACAATAAAATCCATAGTCGCGCATAAAGTGTAAGTTCGAAGAGTGATTAACTAATTCGAATTTATTTGTCGAATTATTATTACGATTTGTAATTGGGATTATCACTTATTAATTGAAAACAGTAGTGGAAGCATTGCAAGGCAGCAGTTTAAAATACATGTTTATAAATACTTCGATTACAAAATTCCAAATATATTTATAAATAGGTTTCCTGCATAAACATAAATATAATACAATGTTTTCAGATGTTTTTATTACATTTAATTATTGTACTTTGAAAGGTTGAATTAGCTCGAAGGACACTTTCTGGAGTATTTCGCCCGATTAACTACCCTAATATTAATACTGGCGCCATGCAGTTTGTTGCAAGAAAACGACAAAATTTAGCGTACATATATCCAGTAAAAGAAAACAACCTTCCGAATGGAAATTTGAAAATATTATTGTTCACATATTCGTGTATTTATAATATATAATTTAAATTTTCTTTGGAGTTGTTTGTATCAACACGGTAACTTGCGAAATCGACTCTTACAGCGTTCTCTTGTATCGCGAATCGGTGGTACTTTTTCAATGAACAAGGACGGAAAGAAATTACAAGGTATAATAAAACTGAATGGATTTCGACGTTAATACTATGCTGAATAGATCGAGTTATTGTCACAGCCTTCCCTCCTGTCTGAAACGATTTCGAAAGATGAGCTCGAGCGAATTATCCGAGTCGCGTTGCATCGTTGTTCCATGGAAGTTGGGATTTCGATCTCGCGAATTAAATGGAAGTGACCACGGAAGAATAAATGGAATGGCAATAACCGTTCGGATCGAATTGAAATTACTGTTGGATATCGTGTAGTGTGATAGATGGAAAATGAGATGACTATTATTTACGACTAAACTTATAGTAATATAAGACGTTTGCGTATTTTCCAAGGGACGATATAATATGCTCGGCATTGTTTTGAACCCAGAGAAAATATTCTACGATATCGAAATCACCGAAAGCACTTTTTTCTACACGACAAGATTCATTTCCTCCGAAGAGTGTTTCATGCGACCTACAACGAACGGCCAATCCCTTTTCGAAATTCCTTCGAGATTTTCGCGCAAGAGTTTCAAGAGATCATCGAGATATCGCAGGTCGTGAACGTCCTCGCGCAGTTTACTCGTACGGCTAGAAATGTCCTCCATTTTTCGTTCGTCGCACTGGAAAACACGTTTTCGGAGGCGTTATTATTGTTCGCTTTCATACTTTTATGTGTAATAAACATTGTTAATGGTATAACGCTGCGTATTATCTAGTGACGTTATTATATCTGAATTATTAGTTTACATCGAATGGTTGCGAGCAGCGTGTAATAACATATTCTTGTTATGGCCAGCCGGACACGATCGTTAGTAGATAATTTACAAGTGAAATGCAGCTGAAGCGCACACGTGCCAATTGAATTTATACGTATATCGGGCTGAACCGAAAAGGTAAAGCAAGATAAAAGAGAGGTCAAAGAAAGTGACGAATAATCTTTCTGAGGTTTCTTTTACGCTACACAATAATACGCTGTTAACAGTTTGAGTGTCGCGTCTCCCAGAAATGAGAGACGAAATTATTTGTCCAGATATGTAAATTAATTCTTTGCGTTAAAGTATTCGTGTAGTAAATTTGATTAGAATCTGAAATATGCTAGAAGAGTTGTATTTTTAGTATCATACATCTTAACTTTCCAATTTTTATTTCGTTCGGCAAGTTATCTTGACTTCATGGAATTTTTATGGTTGCTGGATGGTCACTCAAAGTGTTAATTGTACAGGGTGTTAAGAAATGATATGTAGAAACCGTTACAGCGTGATTATGCACATTAGGATCGGCGAAGATCTGTTAAAACAGTTTGGTGCAAAATTAACCTTGACAGACGTTTCCAAGGTCAAATTTGTTTAATGATTGTATCGTGTTCTACTCTTCGCGAGGAACAAAGTTCTCAAAGGAAGCATGGGTAAAAAATTAACCGTTCTCTTGAAAATTGACGTGAAAGTTCTCGTAACATATGACCTTTCTTGATTCAGAGTTTCATTACAAATTTCATTACAAATTCTAACATAACGTAATATGATAGATCAATTCCGAGCCCCAATTCTGGATCAAGTAAGTTTATGTGTCATTTGAACTTTAACGTCATTTTTCAAGAGAACGGTTCATTTTTTATACATGGTTCCGTTGAGAAGATGGTTCCTCTCATTTCACCTTGAAAATCTCTGTCAAGATCAATTTTTTACAAAACATTTTTAACAGATTTTTGCCGATTCTAAGGTTTAGAATCACACTCTAACGGTTTTTACACATAATTTCTTGACACCCTGTACAACGATTCATGGCCGAAGTTAAATTAATTATAACGCGATTGTTATTATTCACGTCTAGAGAGTTGTGCAGTGATACAGTCAAAGGAAATACCGAGCAAGTAATCATTTTAACTCATCGAAAATACAATATTCTCCGCAGAATGAATAGGATGAATAGATTGGGAAGTACTCTTACCTGAAAACTCTGTCGCAGGTTACATATATCTCTGAACATATCTTTATTACTGGCCTGCAGCATTTCCACTCTCCTTTGAAGATTTCGGACCACATTTTCCGAAGTTTCGAGCGCATCCGGGACTTTCGCGTCCGTTTCTATCGCCAGAGCTAGCCTGGTTAGCTGATCGTGGGAAGAGGTGATATCGCAGAAACGATCCTCCTCGAGAAGAACCGCAGCTTTTTCGGGATCTGTGTCGAGGACTTCGAGAATTGATACCACTTCGTTGATAGCGGTGCATCGCCCCTGTGAAACGTAATCCCAATTTTAACGATAACTAAACACGCTGCGCTGGTGAACTGGATCGTTCAAATTTCGCTGTTGGATCGGATTCGATCTCCGTGGTAGAAAAATTCATCAAAAATATGTAGAGAAATATTTTTTTGTGAACGAATCAACCATAGATTGGAAGATTAATCCTCTACTTTACAACGACATAAACGAAACTTCATGCGTAATTTTTCGGGGCTCGTTTAAACTACCACAGTAATTATAAGGGGTACACCACGAGTGAAATTGTTTCTCATTTTTGTTCTATAAAACAGTGAAAAAAAATCGTAATGTTTTGTACAGAGGTTTCAATATACAGCATACTTGAGGAAATATGGGTCTTCAGTTTCCCACCGGCTACATTGTATGAAAATATCTTGGAAGAAAATGAACAATGTTGGTCAAAAGCAGAGGCTTTAACCATTTGCTGTTTTTACATACTGTAAAACGATTAATCTCTTTTTGTCCGTGTTGCGTGACATATTTCTTTAAAATGTGACACTACGAATGAAACATATTTTGTTGCTTTAAAGTGTAAGGCAAATGTGGGTGAAATATAATTCTACATTCTTGTATGCAACAATTTTCGACGAGCGTACGAGGGTTAAATATCGATGATTTCTCGAGAATGGAGAATTTAGTGTCGAAATATTTTTTGGATTGACTGTATGTACCTGCGACGTGTCCAACTTGTAGTTCGTCGTTGCCAGTTCGTCGGAAAGGCACAAGGGTGTGTTTTGCAGGTCGCTGTGCGTGTCCGAGCTCCAGTCGTTGCTTTGGATGCCGGATGTGTCATCCATAGAGGAGCTACGAGTTTCTATCCTCTTGCAGTCCTCCCAGGTGACGTACAACCCCTCGTTACTGGATCTCTTATAGATGTCTGATCTCAAATCCGATGTCTGCAAATCGTTCGGTCTTTTCTGGTCGGTCAGGCTCGAGGTACAGTTCGTTTTCAAGACGTCGTGGTCTCGTCCGTGGGTCCCCTTCGAGCTTCTCCAGTGTGGGGAAAAAATGACTGGCGTCGCTACCTCCACGGGAGTGGAAGATACGAGCGTTGTTAGTTGAGTAGCGCCTAATCAAACATTTGCCAGTTAGAAATGTCCTTGTTCGAAACGTTAGGCAATGTTTCATTAAACAGAAGATCCCTTTCGCTGGATCGGAGGAGAAAACGGACGCGCAGTTCTCGCGAGTAATTCGGAAAAATCTGTGCATCGACTCGACAAGTTTCTTCTTCGAGTGGAGCATAGCAGGAGAAGTTTAAGGGTGCAGGTGTTGAAACGAAAGTACGTCTAATGAACGTGAAGCGAAGCGAACCGATTTCACATATTGGTAGACCGCAGAACTTTACTAGGTCAGACACAATGGCTGGGTTATATGTATTCAAGCTAGCTGACGGCAGTCTTGCTCGAACAAGTTTGCGGGATCTGCCGTGCACTGTTGCACGCTCCAAACGAATGTCGAACATAGTGTGCTCGCGCGGCCGTGTGCAACGGGGTTCCCCTATAAACGGGCAAAATACCTACCAACTTGCTTAGAGTCGATAAGATAATTCAATCGCCGTCGGCAGCAAAGCGCTTTCCATGGACTTTCATTTTCTGGCATCAGCCTCGCCTGAGAGACGGATAAGTAACGGGGCGATGGAGTGAGTATTCTATACTCCTGAGACTTAACCAGCCTTTCCGGCGTGTAGCACACTCCCCGGTACCGGGACTTCTGCGATTCAGGCCCCGCAGATTCCTCGAAGTACTCCTGGGCCTCTTGAACCGAAAATCCCGGGAGATCCTGCGTTTTCGCAGACACGTTAATCACGCGACGAAAATTCGAAAGACGAAACGTTTCAACCTTACCGGTTCGCTAGCGATCGCATCGCGTTCGATAAGCTCCACGTCGAGGTCCTTGTGAATCATAGACGTGAGTTCTATCTTCTCGCAGTTGTCGTTCAAGTCCGGTCTGAACTCCTGCGCGAGAGAATAGGTTTCCTCGTCGTCGAGATCAGAGTCAATGCAGGAGAGCATCGATTCGGACGCTGAATCCAGAGACAAGCAGTCCTTGCTACGGCTCGATCTCGGCGACTTCGGATCGTCCTCGTTGCACACCCGCCATCCGTAGTCGTCCTCGTTCGACGTCTCCTTTAATTTCTCGTCGCGACTTCCCCTCCCTTTCGCGAGGAACATTGTTAAAGTCTGTCGATGCGAGTTTCCCGCATCAATCTTCTCGCTGTTCTCCGACGCACGGTGTATCCGATTAAATCTGCAATCAAACAGACATTACGTACCGCGCTGGAATCGCTTACCATTGCTAAGTCCGTGAGCGTTCAAACTTTTCTCGAACACGTAAACAGATCTCCTTGTATGTATACATACGTATATACCGTCGAAAGTGTTCCGAATCGTCAGAGATAACGGGCTAACCTCGGACGCAAGAATTTCATTTGTATTTTAAGAAACGAGTTCGTCGAAGAATTTACACGCTTACAGGTAAACGGCAGTCGACCCGCTTCCATTCACTGTTCGAAATCATTCTGGACGCGACCGATTTGATCGTGTGCCGTGACGTAAATGTTTATCATCTCAAGTATTGTTTCACCGTACGAAACCGTGATAAACCGTGTTCGGTTGATCCGTTGACGCGCGATAAATCGAATAAACTGACGCGACGACGGACGGAAGAAGAGAGGCGTGTATCTCCGATCGAGGTGTAGGAGGTGCACGAGAAATCGAACGGCAGGCCATTATACGTACATACACTTGGTCGGCTTCTGTGTCGGCGTTGAAGACGCGACGGAAACTTCTAATATCTAAGAGCTGCCGATAATCGAACCGATCGTCGAAGCGGATCTCCCTCGCGAAGCCACCTGATAGAACGGAACGCGTCTTTTCCGCGGCGTGGCGCGACAAGGCGGGTCAAGCTCAAGCTACTTTCCGCGCGAGTCAGCCAGCCTGGTCACCGCTCGCGAAACCTCGGATCGCGATCTCTCATATTTCTCATGAACAACTAGTTTGACAGTCGTGTTCGAAGCGCTGTCACCGCTGTGCTTCGACTGTCTCTGCGAAACGCCCATTTCCTTGACCACTGGTCGTCATGGGGACACTAACTTAATAACCTGGCGTCTCTCGTTCTTATTTGCCGCCGCGCCGCACCGCGCCGCACCGCGCTGCACCGCGCTGCACCGCACCGCGCCGCGTTCTGTTGCTGTACTCTCGCTATAGCTGTCATTAACGCGTTCAGAGTATCGCACCAAACGACCCCGTCGATTAACATTAATGCGGGCGTTACCGACCCCGTTCAACGACCTTCGTAATTTCATTCTATTGTGAAAGCTAATTAACCCTTTGACTGGCAATTCGCGCGTTCCGGCAAAAAAATCGTTAGCATTCCGCGACGCGACGCGATTCGAGCCAAAGCTAGGCTCATTGTCAGAAATTCATTTGCACGAGCACGACACAACAGCTACTAATCGTTGTGCAACGCGTATCAATGTTTTCTATCCAGTCGCCGTCATACGCGTAAACAAATACGGGCGCACCAGATGATCGATCGGAAATCAAGCTAAACCTAATTTCCTAACGAAATTATTCACGTCTGTGCACACTGTCAGCGACGACTACAATCTTATATACGAATATATTGTGTGTAATTTTAATAGGCTGCGGATTTTTGTGCAATTTGAACATTCTCTGCGTTAATTGCCGGATACAGGAGCTACGTAGACGTTCGTTTCTTTTCTTAATAATTTTCACCGACTGAGAATAATGTAACAGTATTTATAAATTGAAGACTGGAATTAAAAAAGGCAAAGAAGTGCCATTTTTTTCAAAAATTGTTTTTTCCGCAAAAGAGGATGTAAGTTCCAACGTCAATGCAATTAAATAAGGCTGAATCTGATCCCTGACGATGGTCCCTAAAATCTTTGTTAATGCATATCAGATTCCGGATCAGAATAGAAAAATAACAATTAAATTTTACTTTTATTATTTATATTTATAACAACAATTGATTTTGATTAAAAAGTTCCTTGTAATACAAGAAACATTTTCTTTTCAATTTCCTGTATGATCATTTTGATTTTTCTCCCATTTTCGATGAATTGATGAAACAATTTTCAAACAAAACTTGGTCTGTAATTACATGGTGATAAATCGTAATAAACAAAATTTGCAAAAAAATCCTCATTGTATTAAAAATTAAGCTTGATTTTTTTAGCGAAATTATATTTCTTTTTTTTTATCACCAATCGATGCATCTTTGTACTCTGTTCAAAAGAGTATTAGAAGTCTTAGGTTGAAAATGAATTAGTTTAGAAGATTTCAAAGGCATCGAACACTGTGCGACGCACAGTGTGACGTTTCGATCATTTAGGGGAATTTAATTCCGAAATTGAAAATTTTTTAATAATTGCGAATTTACTACTAGTTTAAAAGCAATACTTCCGTAACCCAGAACCACTGTGATTTTTAATTTTTCATCGCGTTCAAATAAGAAAAATATGCCTCAATTGAACTTTTTGCCTATAAAAATGATGAAACTTTATCAATCGTCAGTGGTACTTTACCCGAATAAAAGTGTGTGTATATGAACTTCAATTGTTATTGTATTTATTTTAGTGACTTTTCAATCCTTTGTTGTGCGTTTTCAATACTTTTAGTTATTAAATATTATACATATTATAGAATTTATTATAGTCAATAATCATACAAAATCGGAGAACTTTTCAGTATTCACCAATGATCTATAGAGTGAAACTTTATTATATGGGCGAATATGGACTTGAAGCTACACTGAATGGTTACATTGAAGTCTTATCTAGTCAGATATCAAAACAACTTTTGCGTTCGTCTGCGTCTTTAGGAGTTTTCATTTGTTTTCATCAACCTTACGCTGTTACTTCACGCAATCGCCTCAACCAGTTATCTAACACAATTTATCCAAGCAAGAACGTGTCTGTTAATATTATAAACCTTTTAGATTGTCACTATATTAAATTGTTATTGTTTAACTGTTGTTGAGTTTGATAATAGAAAGTTTCGTGAACTTTTCACGAGAAAAATTTCACAGATAGCCACAAATAGACACTTTATGAATAGGCTGCTCATATCGTCAGACCCTCTGATTACCAGTTTAAGGTACAATCCGACAAAACGGAAAGGAATTCTTACTCAAGAAGTACTACAATTACTTGCAGTGGCTTCTTAAAATTATACATTATAAGAGAAAATACATAAAAATTCTTATAGTAAATTTAATTGAGTGTAATTTAAAATAGTAATTATTTTTTTCTATAGATATTTATATAGCATTGTTATTGAATTTGTTCAATGCGTTCCTCGAAATATATTTAGTTTTAATAAACTTTAAATATATTTATGTAAGACTGTGTGTGTAAGTGCCTTGTATCATTTAAATTAAATACCCTCTTAAACAGTAATTTGCAAGAGTTAAAATACGTATTTTCGGTCAATACAATAAAAGCCATGTTAAAGTAATGAGAAATCATCATATTTTGAGTAGTTTAAACAAAATACACGATAAAAAAAAAAAGAAACAACATCATTAAGAATTTAATTCCCCTAAATGATCGAAACGTCACACTGTGCGACAGCGGGGAAGAAGTTCCCCGGCTCTGGTTTAAATCAACAAAATATGTTTCATTTGCAGTGTCACATTTTAAAGAAATATGTCTCACAACACAGACAGGAAGGGATTGATCATTTCACACTATGCAAAAATAGCGAATGGGTGAATCTTTACCCTGATGAACGCATGTTGGGTTGAATGTTTTCACTGTTCTGCATTTGATCCAGATGTTTTCGTGACAAATGCGTAGCATCAGCAGTCTAGAAATTAAACACAAGTTTCTGGCACGGTTCTCATTCACGTTTCACAGTTTCTTTTTGTCAAGTAACAGAGATTCAAGTTATTCGGCACACTTTTATTACGGAACGCGAGCGAAGCACAATTGTCGTGTTCAAAGATACTTTTGGTTTGGAACACGTTACCAAACTTGGTTTTCACGCGAAATCTGGTTGCCTTCTGCGTTCAAATGCGTACTAAACGACGCTGACGCGACGCGCGATGTGCGACAAGCAATGCGGCAACATTCGTACTCGTGCTAGAACGTCCGGCAATCTGCGATGGGTGTCGTGGTTTGTTTGAATTCAACCTAAATAAATACGACAATGCGCGGCACGCAACTCTTACAGACCGACTGGATGACTGTATCATGTGTTTACGTTTCTCCGGAGTGTATTGCTCCGCGATAGCTCGATGACCCTTTTGCGATATTTTTTGTTCGCAGTGAGTCAAGACCAGAGCCCCTTCTGCCCGTACCGATGATCTTTCAGCTTCCTATGGACATTTTCTGTTGACAAATCTATCCGGAATTATGTAAATATGTATTTCAACTTGTTCATCTTCTATTTGCATCGTTCGCGTTTATTTAACGCGATAACGATGCGTTTTCTGTCTCGGCTTATCGATGCGCGACGTTATCTTGAAAAGTTCGTTGAATCACGAAATTCTTCTTCAATTTTTTTTTTTAATTATTAATATTCTTCTTCATTTAGTAGGTAGTTACCAGCATGCCACGTTAGTATAATATGATGACAAAGAAAGATTTAAGTATATACAGATTATAAATAATAACATTAATAACAGATAATACTTGGAATTAGTTATGCATAAACTAGTATTATCATATTTCGTAAATTCATATACAGTGACACCAATAAGTATGGGCACACTAGATTTTTGATTTTCGAAAAATTATTGATATTTAAACTATTTTAAATTATAACTATAACTTATAATTTTAGAATCTAACATCTGAAAAAAATTCAAGCTGTTCGGCCCACAATTAAAAAAGTTATTCGTTTTTAAAGGGTGTAAGAATACATTTTACATTGACGGTATGTTTACAATGACAAATATATGTATACGTACATACACTTCGAGTGCATATCGAAAAGGTTGGAATCTCGAGTGTTTTCTAGGATGCGTACGTCGAGAAAAAGTTGCGTTAGATAAGCAAAGTAAGTTCTATCGGACACAGACTGAACATTTCAATGAAGCGGCATAGTATTCCATAATGGAGGTCGCGCACGCGTCGCAGGTGTCGCGAGCCTCGCGGCATGATTCAACCAGCTGCGAACGATAGCGCGTCCGCGATAGATTGTCTTTCATATTTTCGCTATTTTATAGAAGTCAGCCTGTGGTCTAGGGGTACGATTCACCACCGTGAGTCCAGTATCTGGATAGAAACGGGTATTCGAGACTACATGCTGATTTTCAATTTTTTCTGTGAGATTTTTTCGAACATAGGTCAACAGGTTCGACAGGAACGCGACCCGGTTAAAAACGCGAATTTAATTTGATTTTTAGGACGAATATTAATGAGCGTGACGTCAAAACGCCTTGATAGTACCTGGCGCATCACCGATAAGCTTATCGATACAGTTGTTGCAGTAAGGTGTAACGGGTGTTTTATAATCGACGTAACGATCGAAAGTCAACTCTCGGAGAACCTGCTTCGCGGAACAGAAAAACTGCATGACGATTAGATAGCTTTGAGGTTTTATATACTTCGAGGACTTTGACTGATTTTGAAGGCGGATCTCGACGTATCGACGACATCAGAACTATGCATTTAGTCTCGGCCGTCTCTGGTACAGGCCGAAATTTAAATGATTTGGAATCGTTCGAGGTATATCACGGCCGCCTCTATGTATATGTCACTGCGCATATGCAGTAGTTTGATCGGACCAAAGTCGCTAGATTAAGACTTGTGTCCCCACTCTACCTTCCCCTTCTACGACGCTATTCCCCACGCTTCCGCCGCGGCCCCGTCACGTGACGCGTTCCGTCTCTGTCGTGCATGTGTCCGGTACTGGTAGAGATAGGGTAACTCATCTGGCGACTCTGGATCGGACTGATATTCTGTCTATATGCGGTGTTGCCACATCACATGTTCCGGCCTGTGCTAGAGACGGCCGTGAGTTAGTTCTTGAAGTTGCAAACGTATAATTTAATTTCTTACACAACAAAACATCAGTACATACTGTTCATTTTCTCCAATATTTGAGCGCACATCATTTAGTTTTCCGATGAAACTATTCAATTCGAAAAATCCTCGAGTCCACAAAGGATTAACGCTGTTCGAGACTTTACGTACCACCGTGTACGTACACAAGCAGCGTCGCTAAAAATGTCTGATTGGCTGACCTTCCTATGCCGATCGCAACGATTATCTCGTAAATGATAACGCAATTAAATCAACTGTGATTCATGCAGCGCTGCGCGAAACCGCCGCGTAGGTGCATTTTGCGGTTACTGAAAAAGAAAACATAGGATACTATTCCCGGCGCGGTGCTGTAAATTAATACTCGGGCGTAAAACGTAACGCCTTCTTCGCCTTTGTTCCAGCAAAACAAAATTAATCATTCGTTTATTTCTGTAAGAGATCGTTATCTAGATAAATCTCTTTTCACTTCAGCTTTCACTTTCCGCTCGATTTCAAAGATATTGAGACGCGGTGTTGTTCCGACACGGCAAAGCAAGTTTATTGACGGAGAAATGAGCGGGCCAAAACGATTAATTGAAACGCAAGTAAACGAAAAGGTTAATACATATTAGTAGACTGTGGATATTTGTGCAAAATAACAATTGGCTGCGAGTGAAATTTTTTCAAAAATTATTTTTTTCCTCAAAAAGAAAGGATGTAAGTTCCAACGCCAATGCAATGAAATAAGAAAGTTCTCTGACGACTGGTTAGTTTCTTGTTTCTTTTTTAAGAAAACGACAAGTGGAAGTTCGTTCCTTCCATTTTTCTAATGTTCTAATGTTTTTTTCCCTCACTTCACTATTTTTTCCCTTTTTTAAAGTCGTATATTGCTTTCAAGTTGTGTTAATCAGAAATCGTAAGTTTTTTAAGTGTCTCGGAAGTAAATAGCATTCTTACAAGTTTTATATGGATTTTCCTCGAAATTTTCATTTTGGTACGTTCAGCCTTCTTTAATTCCAGTCTTCAATTGTTTGCGTTAATTTTAGAACACAGGAATAAAGGTAATTTCTCTTTTCAGTAGTTTCATTAAGATGTACGAATAGATTATTTTACTGTTTTTACTGTTTGTAATTGCACCTATACATTTTGTTAATAAATGCATAAAATGCGTAGTATACATATTAGTCCCTTTTAGAAGTCCGTAGTTCTAGTGTTAAGAATGGGAAAAAGAACATGTTTAATGGACTAAAGGCCTGCACAGTGAACGAGCTAATACTTTTAGAATATTTGCGGTTTACCGTAGTTATCCGCTTCGACTGCGAACAGGAACTGACTATGTATACATACATATACATAGAAACTACGCACCTGTATTCCTCTCTGCGCAGAAAGAAATTAAAAGAGCCGCAACATGCAAACATAGCGGGATAGATAGTACATTCTATGTATCCAAATATCAGCAAAATTTAAGTACAGATACGACAGAGCAATAAAATTCGTAGTATTTCGAGAAATATTTGCGAAAGTGATTATAGAAAGAATGATACAAAAATTCGGCCATTTCGGGTCCCGTGATTTTGCAACTTTTTTCGTGCCAAATTATATCAAGACATGAATCAGTGTAACTGAAAAATTAGAGCTAAATTCGGGAGACCCAAAAGGGGCGAGAATGATCTGGCGACTCTGATCTCAGACCATCATTGAAATACAATGTTTCTCCTCGGTAACTGTTATGAGTAGCAGAAATTTTCCGGTAATTATAATTATGTACATGTTATATGTATATTATAATATTATGAAAAATATTTTCGTTGGAAAAATAATTATCTTACGACTCTTTTTCATTTTCAACACGACAGTGGAACGATGAAAATTTGAAATTGGCCATACAAGAGGTATAGAAGAATGAGATATCAAAGCACGAAGCACAAAGGAGATATGGAGTCCCCATAAGAACGTTAACGAGATGTCTCAAATGTGGAAACAAAATAATATTTCGATTAGGAGCTTCAGATGAGAAAGACAGTTGGCATCTCTCCTAGACGATCGATGTGGGACAGACGCCACTTTAACAACTTACGATTTTTTTAAATTTTCATTTAATTTTATCGAACAAAATTTGAAACTGTTTTTATGTTTTAAAATGTATGGACTATTATAAGAAAGAGTAAGTTGTTATTGGCTCCTAATGGAAAAGCGTGGCGTCTTTCCTATATTTACCTTGTAACAGTTATGGTCCATAGTTTCCGGCAGTGTAGACAGAATCGAGTGATGATTTCGCGTAAGATTCTTCGACCAGAGAAGCCGAAAAAGGATCGAGCGGGTTTTCGAACGAGCGTGGGAGAAATCGTACGGCGAGAGGTCGACTTCCGGGGGTTGAAAGGCGCATGCACAGAAACATGGCGTCCTCGGCGGGGTAGATTGTCGAGTGTACGGCGGCCTAGTGGGGTTTGGCGGGGTTTCGCGGGGTTTGTCGGATCGATAGCGCGCATGAGGGGTGCGCGAACACCTACGAGTACGAGTCGGTGATCGTGACGACATAGCCGCCGCCGTGAGTCGAGTATCCGGCGAGTATTCCCCGATGTCAATAGCGTACGTGCGTCCCAGTGACGAACACCGGGTTCGGTAGCTCGTCGACGAGGACTGGGATCGGGTCGGGTCGGGTCGTGTCGTTTCGTGTGTGTCCACTTGCGCGGCTATCGGATCAGGAATGCCGGCCGGTTTCCGTTGCTCCGATCGCTGTCATCGTCCTCGTCGCGTTCATCCCTTTCGTCGGTCCGGTCGCGGCAGCGATCTCCTCTGAACGAGAACCGAGTCGCGGATACGCGAGTGACTCTGATGCACGAGCAGCTTGTGTTCAGGCGGGTATCGCGCGGAAATACCGCCGGAGCCGAGGCCGAAGCCGGAATCGGAGCCGGCATGCCGTCGACTTGAGAGCTAGTGATATGTCCATGATGTCCCGAGGCTCGCCCTGGTGCCTGGCCGCACCGGGGCCCAACAGATTCCTAACGCTTCTCCTGATCGTCGTCGCTGCCCTCGTCGGCTTACTTTCCCCAGGCGTCGTCGGCGAGAAGAGCAAAAAATGTGAGTACCTACGAGTAGTCTATCTTCTACAACTTTCTTCGCGATTCTGTCCCAGCTGTGTCGGTAACTGCTACTCCAGCTCGTACCAATGGGCCCACGAACGTGACAAATTAGGGTTGTTTCGGCATGAAATGCGGTTTGAATGTTTCGGGTCATGCGCTCCCGGGGAATGTTTCCTGAAATTGCTGCGATTTAGCCGGAACCTCTCGACACCCTCTCGAATAACGTTCGTTTTCACTGTTTAATGAAGCCGGTCAACGCTGTGCAATGTAAAATTCGTCCCCTTTTCTTCGCATCGTGATCAACGTTCGTTCACTTTAGCCCGACGTTTCGGCGAAGTGGAAGGTTACAGTGCTCTTAAAGATTTTTAGATTTTCGTAAAACAGCTTTATCGCGATGCGTGGTTAATTATACCGCCCGTATCGTGCTTCTAAGACCACGTGGGGAAAAATGTGGAGCAATTATCTGGTCCGCGTAAATTGAAAATTACTAGCAGTCCAAGATTCGTCTTACAGAGACACGGATTTGTTGTTGCTCAACTTATCGGTATTATACTCGGGTTCCATGCGTTGAAACGGAATAAAATCCGCAGCGTCCAGCAAGATCAACCCCTTGCGCTATATAATATAATTTCATTGAATATGTATGTATTCTATTAATTTCCTTTCAAATGAAATAAAAGTCTATTTTGTTGTCGCCGCCATTGAAGAATACGTAGGCGGACAAAAGATATAAATTTTCCACGAAGAAATTATGAACGACAACGAAGTTCTAATTACTGTAACCGTACAATAAACGGTAGTGCCAAGGGTTAACGCTACGATTTCGTCCCGGATTAATTTTAGCGGAGTCGTTTCCGCCACTTCCTTATTTCGTAATGCGCAAACTTTTGTCAACGCGCAAAACGCGGTCGAGGGCCTTTCATTGTTGGTCCATCTTCTTTGCTCTTTGCGGATCTGGTTTGCCGGGTCTGTTCAGCGGTTCGTTGAAACGAATTGGACCATTCACGGATGAAGCATCGTACATTCCATAATTTAACGCTCCCCCGATGTTCTAATTTGATTACAATCATTCCGAAACGCTCATATTCTATATTGTCGCGTTTTCTGAGATTTGTCAGCCTTGCTGGGCATGTTCGAAGGTTCATTAAAAGCAAATTGGATCAATTCTGGAATGAAGTATCGCGCGTTCCTCGATTTAACGTTCCCCCCATTGTTCTAATTTTGTTACGATCATACTGGAGCGTTTGTTCCGAGATTGTCAGCGAACGAATGCTCGCGGAATAGGAAATTTTCGAAATTGTAGGAACATCGCTACAGGTGCTGGCAAACGACCGGACTGTCCAGTGAAAATGGCTGTGATCACGCCAAAGTTACCGGAACAACGTTAATTGTTTGCCGGAGCGGTAGGCGGCATGGCAGGAAGATTACTACGTCGCCGTGGCCAGTGCACGACGAACGTGACGCGGGCCGATAAACGAAGCTAATTACGACAGTGAAATTAGCTCGGTCGAGGAACCATATCGCACTGATTTCGCGATGACGCGTGATCGATTGATGTCCCGCGTATCATCGATCAAAACGTACGCGTGTCATAATTACCATCGTACGCACAGTGCCATCGTCACGGAAAAGAAAAGCACCGATTTCGTGGCGTTTACGCTCCACATATCCCGCGAACGCGCCACCACAGTCGATGGCAGTATCATAAGCGTTGTAGTTGTAAAGCCGATGTAGGCTTTTAAACTCTACTCGAGATTAAACTACAATCGAGGGACCGCCTTTAAGCACGGCTTAGACTTTAAGCTTTGGCAGTGAACCTCCAGGTAAATAGTTTTGATTGGTAATGGACTAGGAGAAACATAGTAGCAACAAATTCGGTGTAAAGGAGGAGCTAACCGCGTTCAAGTTTCCACCTACTGGAAGCTAATGGGTCTAATGAATTTATTATTGCAGCCGGGATCTGAATAATCGATGAGTACGCGAACGATACACTGCCAGCACGATGCATACTGTAAACATACGAAATTTCCTAGAAAACTTTCTGCTTTTCTTATCAAATTTTTCGTATAATCCTCTTTTTCGCTGAGCTGGCGGAGGACAGTACATGTTTGAAGGTTGGAAATGTCGATTTTCTCAGAGAGACAGGGGAACCCAACTTTGATATCGCTCTCCTTTATGCCTCGGAAGTGGTGGTTTTATTTATGGTGTAGGGTTCGTATATGTTGTAGTCCAGGAACGTTGAAATTCATTTTCTATTCAGCGATAAGCCACTTAAAGAGTCGCTGTGAAAGTGACGTTCGGATAAATGAGAAATTTCGCGAAGAGCTGCGGATAATGGATTATCTTTTTACTTGGTCTGTTATGACACGCTGTCGTCCATAATACGAGCATATGCTTGATAAATTCAGGGATTTGTCAGTGAAAGAAAGAAATTACAACGCTGCCTGTCGATCGAAATTAAAACGTCCAGTCGGTTTTCAGCCCGGAATTTGCTCGTTTGAAAAATGTCCTACGCGATCGCGCGTCCTTACCGTCGTTTCTTGGCCCACAGACGATTTCTCTTTCGCGGGGGGATGAACATCGGTGGCGGTGGCGTACTGCTGTTTCTTATGTCCTCCCTGTTCCGCGGCCTTCTCGAACTTTCGTGGCAATCCTTGTCACTGTCTGGCGGCTTGATTTCTTGCTAAACTCTCTCGGCAAGAAACTTCGCGTCCGGAAACGAGTGACTCGCTCTCTCCCCATTTACTTATCCCGAGGGATAGCCGGTCCAGGTCCAGACCGTGCATCACCGGCGACCACGGTCCTTCGACTTGGCAAAATTTCACTCAATTTCCGTGGAATTCACGCGCAACCGACGCGACGCGACGGACCAAAATTCGTCGCGAAACGATCCTCGCAAGATTATCGTCGGAGCTCCATTTTTTAAACATCCGCTAACCTTTCGTCGCTTCACTTACCGACGCTCAGTAGTAAATTTATTATACAACGTGGACAATATTTTTTATTAGTTAAACGTTATTCATTGCCTACAGATCAGTCTCGGGGTTTTTTCATCCGTACAATCTGAGTTTGCCATTACTACTTTACTGCGATGGAAAACTACCTTTACAGGGGGTGTTCAAAGAAACAAACCTTAGTGAGTTAGTAAAACTTTAAAAGTTACTGTTGGGATTTGGTAACTGAATGATTGAAAAACACTGAATATCTTTCAAACTGTTTTATTGAACAGCTCAGGTGGACGATCCTCGTTGTTCAGCTAGTTGACTCGAAGTGAAGATGAAAGAAAGAAAATGTGGCAGGAGCGAAAGAGAAAATCAGTCGCCCACTTGAAATAAGGAAAAACCCAAGGCCGAGTTGTCTATTGCCCTGACCCTTGGGTATGACAAAGGCCCCAGGCCTATGGGTCCAATGACATCCGGTCTGTTATTCTACGTTTAGAGAAACTGCAGTGTGTCCCATGAGAACCAAATTCATTTTTGTTCTCTGGCAGTTACAGTTATTTCTAATAATTCAACAGTTACTTATTGGCAGGGCCGGATTAAGCCCCGTAGCAGAAGTAGCAAATGCTACGGGCCCCGCGCTTCTGGGGGCCCCGTGCCTTGAGCAAAAAATGTTTAGCTTGTAAAAGTTTGTAACATTTGGCCAAAAATCAACTTTTAGATATCGACTTCTACTGAACGGATTCTTGTTTCTAAATGTCCATATATCTCAAAAATAAAATATTAATGAAATTGAATAAAAAGTTTTAGAGAAAAGACAGATATTTTTTGCTATAACAAAAAAAAAGGTCATTCATTGTGTCTGTGTAAGCGTGGGGCCCCGTCATAACATTTGCTACGGACCCCGCGCTGGCTTAATCCTGCACTACTTATTTGTCGTATTTTTAATGCCAGAATATCCTAAAACTCTAACTCGTGGCATTTTATGTAAATCATAATATAAGCCATATACATAGTTAATATAAGTTACACTGGCAATTTAATCGTGTATTTAAACATGTATAGTCTCCTGCTCAATAATAATAATAATATCCATTCTGTTTTGATTTCCATTAGGATACAGAAAATCAATAAAGAAACTTAAAGTAAAATAATTTCCAATAATTTTCCATGTTCTCTTCTAAGAATAATAACACAATCAAATTTTGCAAAAACTTCAACAGCTTATATCTGAATAACTATTTGTTTGCGACATATGGTTCCTTTCAAACTTTTTCCCTTTTCGATGAGTAGAACGTATGGATGTAAACAAAATTTTAACAACAATTCCGGCAAAAGTGAAACAAGTCAATAAACTACGTTTTTCAGAAACAGCGAAAAACTGTTTCTAACATAATAGAATATTGTAGAGGCGTCAAAAGCTATTGTTAGACAGAATATAATCTCGAAGTAAACAATAATATTGTCATGATTGTTATTTTAGCCTTACAATCCTTGAAACAACCCTTTTGACTTGTGTCGTTTTTTATTTGTATCTGATACAGCACTGGAACATGAAAACACGACAAGTTATGTTAATACGCTTTTGTTGACTTATGGAATAATATTTACAAAATTCATTAATGGTAATAACTAAAAAATTAGGTTTGTGATTTGTGTCACTTTTGTCGCAAGAGTGCGAAATGTCGAAATTACTTTTTATACACTTAATATATGACAAGGGGTCAAAGGGTCAGTATTATTCGAAGATATTGCATGCAATGCTTTCCCCATATTGTCGAAAATGCAATTGTCCTAGGTAAATGCGCTCTAAAGAAGGCCGAGGATCCGCGCGACGTTTGTGTCGCGGACGTAGATTGAAGCTTTCGTAGCCTCGAAGAGTTTCATTAAATTGAAAGGCCGCGGGTCGTAAGTTGGAGAGGTGGCTTCCTATCGTTATGTCGAAATGTTGTTGGGGAATTACTAACGGGGCTCGATTGGTAGTAGCACCGCGGTGCCTCACCTGTCGCATTCTCGGTTTCCTCTCTTTGTGGGGCAGCCACCTCAATTACCGAAGCTCTTCGTATCGGTAACTTCGAGACGGCCAATCTGCCTCGGCCAATCAATTCTGTCGAATGTTTGAACTTTATAAAATCCACAGAAATTCGCCTCGCCGTCCGCCAGTTCGTTAGTTTTTCGAACTTCGGATTTATCTAAAAACGATGCGATGCAGGCGAACTTTCCTGTTTCATTTCCCTCGGCACCATTGTGTATAATTTATTGCCATAAATCAGCATCGATATTCCCTTTCGCGTCCAGATAAGAATGCCCGGCGGTAACTTACGACGCTGTGTTTCTTTTTGTAAGTGACTGCATCTTAATGCCAACCGTGGCAACCGACGATATCTTTATTTCTATGCTTGTGGCACGCTAAACGATACCCTCCATTCCTTCCTCGAAGCCTTCTTGCTTCTTGATATGCAACCATCGTTGCCGCGTATTGTGAGCTTCGATACGGTTACTCTTCCCTCGGGAGCAATACAGCTACTGCAAGGGAAATGTACTTACATGTCTTCTGGTATTTCTCTCATCCCATCTACATATACATAAACATCGCTGTTCAATTCTTACGGGCTCGGCGTCTCGCGAGCCGCGTGTGCATTCGCTGGTCGAGATATCCAACCTCGTCTTTCAAGCTAAAAGTATATCATTCCTGAATTAGCGATCTTGTTTCTCCAAGGAATCTTCGAACAATTATGTACAGGGTGATAGTTGTATAACATTTTTTTGTTAAATATATATTTAAAAATTTTTGTTACAGAGTTTTGAAATTCTTTCGGTGGAATAATGGAAAAATTCACAATAAAGCAACCAGTAAATATAATTGAAATCAGTGCTCCATTATTCTACCGCAGTGAGTGTACAGTCGCTTTTTCAATTTCTCGAGATCCCAAATTCAACTGACCTTACCGGTACCTCGATTTAACTGCACCAGGTGTGTCGCTGTGGGGATACTTGAAGGGCCGAATGTACGTTAATAAGCCCCGAACAATACAACAGGTAAAGGACAATATCCAGGAAGAAACTCACGCTCTGGGACCAGAAACATTGGAAGCTGTGATGCAAAATACAGTGGCAAGAGTCCACGATTGCGAAGCATAGAATGGGAGTCACCTACCGTGACGTTCTTTTCCGCTTCTGAATTAAAAATATACCCATTTCACGTAAACCACAATAAAAATAAATAACAAATTATGAAAGAATGAAACGGTTATCTTAAATGGGAAGATGACTTATGGGCCACCCTGTATTCCCCACGATCGCGAAGGGACGTTGCGATACATAGAACATTGATTCGGAGTTCGCGCAAAGGCAAGCTGTCATTACGGAGCGAGTATTTACTTTGTATCATTCACGTTTCATTTAGTATTCATAGAAAACTGTGGCAGGGACGTTCGTTGCGACGCGACGCGACATCTCCCTCGGCAGACGCGACATCTTCTTCAGAGAGAAGGTTGAAATTGAGACTGCATCTATCATTCTGCAGCCATCTCAAAGAAACCGAGATGTCTCGATCGAAGGAACGTCTACTGGCCATGTCGCACCAGTGTGAACACCTCCTAGCAACGTGTTTAACTAAGTACTTACTAAACCTGGTACATGTTCCCTTATAAAAATGACAAGATTAATTTCATTTAGACTTGGTGCGGCTCCTATTGTAATACGTGCTCCACTAAAGAAATCATTTTTATTATTTCAATAATTGTAAAATAAAAACCGTGGAACCGGTCATTCTGACCGGTTGTGGTAGGTCTAGTGTTAACATTAGCAACGAAAGAAATTACGAGAAACCTGGTCGATAGAGTTCTCTGCAACGTTGAACCGATCGCGCCGGTCTGATCTTGATCCGAAAGGATCCTCGATCCTCGTGTTCAGGGATGATTAACAATGCAGGAGGAAGGTTATGGAGGTATCGATCTCCCTTTCTTCATTTACGTGCCCCCCGTCGTCTCCGGCTTTGTCTTGTTTTTTTTTCAGCTGTTTGTCCTTTTCGAACCTTACGGCAATTCGGAATACTGCGCGTCAGAAGCAGACCTTTTCATCCGTGTCGTGAGCATTATTGTGCACGCAATCTGTACGTACAACCCTCTCTGCCAGTGGTTTGAGCGCTCGCAAACCTGCACCGAGTACTATCTACACACTTCCGTTTTTCCAGCGGCAACCCTTCTTCTACCCTTCCTCCTTCTCTCTCTCTCGCTCGCTCTCTCGCTCTCTCCTTCTCTCCTGATGCACTCGAAACGATGTTGCTTCGTGCACGAGCAGCACGTTCAATAGATACCAAACGATCAATGAGATACTCGTTTGATATATACGCGAACAATATGTTCCTTCCAGTTCTTGTTTTGCTATCGACACGTGTTACGAGTACGAGGCGGCTCGAATATCGGATTCCTCTACTATATAAGATGCTTACGAAAATAGCTTGCCGAGTTCTGCGCTTGCATTTCTAATCCTCGCGGATCTTTTCGCTGCGACAGTTAGAGAATACGTAACAACAGCTGTGTCTAATGTTATTTCTTGTTCCGACTGGAACAGATACACGTAATACAAAGAATTGTCTAGAGCAGGAACTTTTTCCCCGCCGTCGCCGAGCGACCCCCACCATTAATTTTCTGACGTTCCACTCTTCAGCACCACTCCTACCTTGACTTGATTTCCAGAGCCGGGGAAATGGCCCGCGGGCTGCACGCTATTTGTTTCATAGAATACCAGTGGAATGGTGGGGGACGCTGGTACGCACTGAGAACAGGGGAAAGAAATAGTAATCTAGAGATTATTATCTCTGGTATAGAGATGCCTTCCCTTCGGTATTAGGTAGTCCTCGTTGAGTGTTAGTCGAGTTTGACGCGTTTAGAGATAAGCGAACATACATGTTCGAAAGGTAATCTGAACTTAATAAAAAAACCAAAATTTTATGAACAAGACATTTAACCTTTTGCATTCGAAGCTACTTTTATTCCAGAATTTTCATCCAGAATATTTTAGTTGTATATCACCTTTTTTTATTTTACCCATACGAAATTGAATGTATTTATTCATAGCATACTCGAACATATCGCACGCTCGCCGACAAGAATAGCGACATAACTAAAATATGCAGTTTTCCCGGAATAACGATTTTAAGAAAATTATAAAATTCCCATCGAAATAGTACAGACATCAAATTTAAGCCTTCAGAGAAATATTTTTAAAATGTTATTAAATTTATAAAATGATATTATGGATGCCTCCGTAACTCTATGTATAGTGACACTTTTCTTGCCACTGAAAATATAAACTAACTCAAAAGGAAAACTGACGAAAACTGAATACATATGACGTTTGTCTAGAGGCCAACTAAACCCATCGATCACTGTTCCAACTTCAAAATCGTGTCACTGTTCTTGCCGGGGTGCAATATAGCGATATAGCGATTTATTAAACACGAAGATGAGTTTAGTAATGCAGGAATTGTTTTGCATTATAGTATAGGAATTTTTAATGGTACCTCAGGGGGAGTACAAAGGGTGAAGTTATCAGAAAAAATGGAGAACGATCGTAGAACAAACCGGCATGCACTTTATTGATTAGATCAGTTTTACGGAATAGTAATGTGTAGCAACATATGCCTGTAAAGAAATGCGAACAGACTTATATTTCGCGACTGAATATTTTAAGGTTAGTTTTTGTTCGTGTTACACGTAGACGTCGTGGTACGGATTTAGAAGATGAAATAGCGAAACCGCGTGTCCCGACAAGAATGTCGAATTTTCTTGGAATACGAACGGGCCAGAGATAGTTACGTTTCCTTCTTACATCCAGAAAACCCCGTAAAAATGATTTACAAAGGGCTGGCGAGGATATTCTGCGCATCTGTATCGACGAAACGCCGAGCACCGCATCTGTATGCAGATGTGCTATCAAAACGCGGAGGAACAAATCGAATGACTGTAACAGCATTTACTGAAATGGCGAGAACGAACGAACAGATAAAAAGGTCTATAAGAAAATTCATTCTTCTATAGCACGCTGCTACTACTACGCACGGTGTAGCTACATCCTGACGGCTGATAAATTCAATATGTCCTCCCGTGATACCCCTTGAGAACCGCCTAGCTATCGGTAAGTACATGAAAGATACGTCCGCACCGACGTGCATCAAATATTTGTCTCCGTGTTCGCCTCGTTATGAATATCCATTCGCTATCCCTCTGCGTATTGTTAAAAAGGTCCCGTAATTATTCGTGACGCGCGCGTGTAACAATGGGGCTAGGAATAACCGTGGAGAATAAACCTTTTAAGTAAATGCTGATAAATTGTCGCAATTTTGTGTATTATAATTAGACTGCGGATTTACGGATTCATCTGCGACAAAAATGGGTGGGTGTGATTTGGAAAAGTGCAAAGATTAAAACAATTTCAGAATCTCAACAATTGTTCACACCTTAATAAAGCCACGGTCGTGAGAAATTAACTCCTATTTGGTTTCTGCGTCCTGCAATTAAAGCGAAACATTTTTATCGTGCATAAAGGTCCACAGTCTAATTAGACAGAATAGCCCAAAAGTTGCTAGACCATTTAAAATGTGAATTTCTTTACAAAAGAATAAATGTGAATTTTTTTTTAAAGAAAGGGTTACTGAACCATCCTGTAATATTCATGAAACATTTTCGTATGCAAAACTAAAAATTGTGCATGTCAATTTGTAAGAAATTGTATGTAGTTTTTTGTTTAAGCATTTGAAAAGTTCTAAAATTATATCAGAACATCCTTGAAATTTTCCAATGTCTTCCTGGTTTTCTACTTGACCTATTCATTGTTTTCATAAATGCATCATATCCGCAGCCTAATTATTAGTAATTGTAAAAATATATATGTTCAATTTATAAGAAATATAAAATGTACGAGATACGAGTGTAAATCTAGCTGAATTTGGACATGACTACCATGACAGTGACTGTAGCCGTGCGCGCTAAACGCCCAGGTCCGTATGGCTACTACTCGACTGTCCCGGGTTCGAATCCCGATGACTGCAACTTGGGAGAAATTTTCTGGTTGCGCTATCTCGGTCCGTTTGAATTTCCCCCACAGTTTTGTTCTTTGGCATTGGTTGTTGCTTCTAACTTCTGTGTCACACTGGCTGTGGAGAGTAAGACTCGCGCCTTCTGTCTCTGTTGCTGCTTTCATTGCAACGGAGTGCAGTTGGTATAGTTACACTTTTTTTTCTTACAATTTTTAATCAATTTTTTATGTTCACATGAAAACTCTGAGAACGACTTTAAGCCTGTAAGAAATGAGCTGGTTCTATAAAAACATTTACGCGACCTAAAAATGCAATCGAACTGCAGAAAATATAATAGGGGTGTATTTGATTCTAAATATATTTTCGATTAATTAGAAATAATTTTGGAAATAATTCGAAAAATTATAGACTTTGTTTATTTTATCGTTTGATTATTCTCAGGGTGACAATGGTAAACGGTAAACGTGTAAAATGTCTGTTACCGAGTGCCGTGTACTTGCTGGTATAGTATGTATATTGAAATTGGATGTCTCACTTTTGTTTGACTCGATGGCGTCGTGGGGGAACTGTTGGACTCGCGACCGCGCGCTTCGAACGAACTCGGGTTCGAATCCCCGCGTCTCCTTCTACAGGTTCTCTCTCTATACAACTCCCTCTCTCTCGATAACTTTACACTTTTTTCGGTTTGTTCCTCTCCATCTTTGAAGTGAGAACCCACAGTCAAGCTCCATTCGTATGTATCACTGTACGTAATGGCGTTCCCTAACTGTGGATATCAATGTGCTTGTGATAGTCGCTATATTTCAGAGTTCCATCATAACTCTGTTAATACAGTAACAAGCCAACACAAAACTATGTTTTTTTTTCTTCTCGAACAAACTGTACCTACAAACCAAAGTTAATCTCAAATCGTTCATCAAAAGTACATCTTAAATTGTACGCCAAAAGTTTTATCGAAACGTTGCATGTTAAAGTTGGATATCTTCGCGAAGAACAGAGATCCGAAACTGTTACCAAGCTGTTGTGCGGCGCTACGCGAAAACAGTTTTGCGATAGAGCATTACATAAATTTTGAGGTAAAGCGTAGCAATAGTAGAAACTCGGTAACAGCATGAATACTAAATTTACGGTTTGCCGCAGTTTTGAGGGGGAATTGTATTTCGCGTTACATTTTCGACGAAGTTCACTAATACTCGCTACTAAATTATAGTCCACCCCCGGGACTAATTACATTGGCCTCAACAAGTGCAGTTAATCTTGCTTATAATTTATGTGTACTCACGATGTACTCTATTTACCGATGCATGGGGAAGGCAGGCAAAGATTTAACAAACTTGCCGTATTTCGTTGCTTCAAGATGGTGCAGGTAATAATACATTCAGTTGCTACGAAAACATTAAGAACGTTCGGTATTTCGAATTGTTCTCGTTGCAGGATTGTAATGAGGAGCAATATTGAACCGATAACACAATTTTTTCAGAAAATCATCATTTATCTATTAATTTAAGAACTTAAGAAGAAGCGTGTGAATTTAAATTTATTTTAGCTTAAGAAAAGATTAATATTTTAGTTCTGTTTTATGCAGCTTATTAGTAAACTGTGGATTTTATGCACTTACGGCGGAAACGAATAGATGAGATTTAAAAAATAATTTAAGAAAATCAATGTTTTATTTTGCACGTACTAAAATGATTAAAGATAGAAAAGAAATTCTATTTGTTTCCTGTCTTTTTGGAATTGATTCAGACAATTTTGCATAAAAATTCGTAGTGTAATTGTAACTATTAAATCAAATGTAACAAAATGAAAGTACGTATTGATCGTTTCTTAAGCTCTCAAGTAACTGTACAATCATATGCTTCTCGAGTGTCTGTGACTCTGATTAAATGCATAGACAATGATATTCTGAAAAGGTGATTTGATTCGTTGAATTTTGCTCCCCACTGTACTTGGCTATCCGTTTATGCAAATCCGTAGATATTTTATCGAGTGTCCCCTCCTAAACCGGCTCGTCTCATATGACAAAATCCCTGAGGGACGCGCGACCATAATAACATCTTTTAATCCCGTGAAAAACGCGAAAGAAATTCGTCGACCGAGAAAATCCGTGAATACATATTTCGCGGAGGACAGTCGAATTTAAAGCCGTGTTCACACCGGCTTAGCCTGGACGTGCATCTTCGCGACGGGGCTCGAGAATACAGGAAAGAAAGGTGGTCGCATGGTCGAAAGATAGTACTACGGCCGAAGCCTTGTCGCTTGTTCGCGGCCGCAAAGCCACGTGGAAAGGCCGAGGTCGCTTCAAGGGAAAAAAACAGCTCGGAGCGGTGTGGACCCGGCTTAATAATCGCTTTCCTCGTGAAGCCCGGCACACACCGAAGTCGGTTATAGAACAGCGGCGGTGTAATAACCTCCGTGGCCCAGATACGGGAGAAAAATCGAAGTCGTCGACAGACATATTGGATGCTGGGAAGATAGTTCCCGTCTCGATGTTTTTGTCCCACTTCTTACACCGGTAACTCAACGTGCCTGGAACATCCGACATCCAAATATCAATTCTTTCGAGACACATGTGTGTGCCGGGCCCACGGCTCCCGGATCGATACGATTCGGAGGTGCATAATCTCTCTCGTGACAATGCACCTTTTCTCCATCGACGACGATCGAACCGAACCGGAATAAAATGAAAATGCGACGTTCCTCGCTCGGCCCGATTTTCTGCCCACTCTTTTAGGGACGCAGAAACGTTAACGTCCTCTCTATTCTGTGAATTTCAGCGATACGTTCCAACGTTGTTACCGTACTTACACTCCTGGACAAAATTGTGTGCTTCCTTCATTTCTCGAAGGCTAGTAAAAAGTATTCGTACACCTTTTAAAAACGAATAACTTTTTCAAAATTCGACCCAACAGCTTGAGTTTTTTTGAGACGTTAGAAGGATTAGTTTACTAGCTAATGTGTAAATAATTTTTTTTTATTGTTATTGGTCGTAATTGCGAAGGAAAAAGTAAAGGTCACGATTTTTTAATTTTTTTATCTGTGCCTGTAGTGAAAATTTATAAAGGGTGCATTTGGTAGGTATAAGTAAGTTATATGTATACATGTACAAAGTTTCATCGAAATCGATCGCGGTTGTTACGAAATATAAATGATTGAAAATAACAAAAATTGTAAGAATCCGCGATTTAAATGATTCGCAAACCCCAAATTCTGACTCAAATATCCTGACCAGTGGCGCACTCACCCAAGGAAACTAGATTTTATTCTGTAAATTTTCTATAATCATCTAATGAATTTTATTTAATGTGCATTAAAAATGTTTCTGTGCCCTCGTACAAAAAGTTTCAATGTCAGTATTTATAAAGGATGTACATTGGCAATTTTTTCATCAGGCCACAAAATTTTATCCGTTCAACTCCTCCACCCCCAAGATTAAATCCTGAGTGCGCCACTGATCCTGACAACAACCTAATAGAATTTCTCAATACAAGCGACGAAGCGTCGTAATTGTTACGATGCAGAGAGAAGGAACCTGTTAGTTCTGGGTTAGAAAGGTTAGGAAATATAGTTCGCCCTTTATGAAATTGTGTGTTTCATTTCGAAATTCTATGTAGTGAGAAATTAAAGAAGGCACACGTGCGCTACCATTTTGTGTAGGAGTGTACCCTGTACTTATTACGGCCATCGGCCTTCCGATTATAGTTAAACCGAACTTTCCACGTTCAGCCGTGCTCGTATTCCACCGCGCGGAAAAGAGCATCGTCGTTTTGTTTCATCGTGTAGACTGTAGACGATTAGTCGGTGCCCCTCGACCCTGTTGTCTGCAGCCTGCATTCATTGGGTTTATCGGATCGTAAGCCCGGCGCGGCGTCCGTACGCTTAAATTAGCGTTACACGATAATTTAGCTGTTTCGAGAGCCCACGCGCTCCGGTTCTCACGCCACGCGTACGTTAATTCATTGCATATTTATTTATTGCTATCGCGTGCACTCGCCGCGCTTATTCTCGGATTATTTTGGCCGTTGGCGCGAGCTTATTTCGCTTCCGTGTACTTCTGTCTTCCCCCTCCGCTGGCTCGTGTAACGTGGAAACTGGAAACTCGTGATCTCGAACGAAATAATTATGCAACATCATATGTCATACTACATCGTGGTCGATTTTCCGTGTTTCCGAATTTATAATCTAGATAAGCTTATTTGTACATTATGTAGACTACAGAGATAGATAAAATATTCGACTGGAATCGGTCTCTCTTAAATATCGAGTTTCCCTCGTGATTTTGCGGGCAATTTTGGTCAACCAGTGAAATGAAACAACAGCGTTGCCAGCTAATTCTACCATAAAATTCTATTCATACTTTAGCCCGGAAAGATTGCCTCTTTTTTTTTTGTAGAAAGAAGGGGGTTGCGCGATCATTAAAAACTGCTGTGGCTGGCATTTAATACCTTGGTCTGGCGGCGATCGTTAGGGCAAGGGGTATAGAGTAGCGAGAGATAAATGAATTAAGGGTCGAATGAATAATCTCCGGGGTGGCTGTCGATGGTACAAAGACCGCACCTATATTTTAGTCGTGCTGCACTTAGTTGCACGATCCTCTTTTTGCCCGCTGTCCCTTATCCTCCAAGTTTCTCCTCTTCTTCCTCTTCCTGTTTTTCTCCCATCCTCCTTGAGCATCGCCGAACTCTTCTCCAAGTCGGTGGACGCCATTGTCTGGCAAGGTTCTATTCAATTCTAAACTTGGTTGGGACCACAAAGATTCCCTTTTACGAATTAACGCACGGGATTCAGAGATTTCGTCGAATTTACTGTCTTGCGAGCATTACGCATGCTTCCACGGCGTTTCCATCTCACCTAACAATTTATTCCTCTCGACGAGCTCTTCCAGATTTCGGAGATTTTTAATGCAAACCTTTCCCCCCATCGTACCTCATCCGGCATATTATTATCGTTCAGCTTTCACAGTCGATGAATTCTTTGATGTATCTTCAAAGTGAAAATGAAGGATAGTTATTTGGATAGTTGCTCTACTCCCATAGTTTCAACCTCACAGGGGCTGCGTTAACCAAGTAGCTATGTCTTCCCAACAAACTTGGGTTATCGCTTTTTCATGAACCTGCGTGTAGACGATTAATTAAATCCCGCATTATGACGATAATACTCGGGAGATCGTTTGAACCATTTAATTTGTTCAAATCATTCGGGTTACTTCTCTCCATGTTGCTAGTTAGGGTAGAGTGGGGAAAAGTTCTTCGATATCTTCATTTGTAAACCATCGATAGAATAATGCTTTGTATTATTTAGATGGTTCGTACAAGTCATACGACGTTTTTGTCATCATTTATATCAATTTTTTGTGTTATTCGAAGTAAACTACCTAATTTATCGGATGAATACGTTGTATGTTCCTTTAGTAATGGTGTGCATAGCATTATTTATTTCTGAATAATTATTCTCATTGCAAGAATTTTAAGTAATAATATTAAGAATTCATGGGTATTTATTACAACTTAAAAAGCGTATAATTTTAGATCTACAGTTCAATTAAAAACGATTGATATTTGAATTCTGTTACTTGTAGCTCATTAGTGACAATATTTTATTCATTCGCAATTCGCACCAAAATACTAACAATAAAGCCATATGTTTACGTCTACCAGACAAAAAGTTCCAGAAGTGTATGCTGTACTAGTTTTGTATAAAACACAAAACGGAACATTTTAGAGTGGCAAATGCAATGAAAGATGTCTCAAAGAATATTAAAAGTGAAGCACTTGTTTTATTGAAAAATGAAATGTCGACGCGTAAAGTGTCTAGAATGTGTGAGGTGTCTCTGAAAAATTTTGTTTAACGGGACTGTTTTACCGAAATTAATTGTGTTGGATTATCAATAAGTAACCTATACAATAATGAACTTATTGTTCCCCCATGGCCTGCCCGGGCCTGCTCCGGCAGCCTGCTACGTCATCGACTCTCGGAGTACCAGTTAGCCCAGGCCTCCTTTAATTAACGGTACGCAACTACGGTAAGTTTTCGGCCGCGCTGTCCGTGTTTACAAGCGCTGTCCTTTTCTACGTTCGACGCGGTGGGCGTGGTCACAAAAAAATAGTAGACCGAAGAAACAACACTGAACCGAGGATTTTTCTAACAACAAAACTTTACTGTATATCTGAGAAGCGTATGAAGGTTAAAACAATTTTTTTATTATTTATTTATTCTGTAAAAGAAACACCATACGCTGTTGTATGTATGCTGATGTGCATGTTTCCGTTGCGCGAGGGGTAGATCCCCGTTCCTCAAACAACGTTGTGACGTGTTTTTTCGTCGCAGGACGACTGCTGACCAACAACGACTCGCGCTCTAAGGACACGATTCGAATCACGATGTTTTGAAGAGCAGTTAGCGTTCGCACTCGAAAGAACATGTACCAGAGTAATAAAGGATATCTTCACCATACGTTTCGATCTCCTGAGAAAAACCCATTCACTCTACAACACCCTAATTGTAACAGCAGTATCAACGAATTGAATCGTTTCGGTGAACTAACCAATTATATAATTAGCAGTGACAGTACTTGCCATCTGGATCCGACACGCTTGAATTGCGGTTTGTGGGAGTATACGCACTGCCGAGTTTCCACTTTTCCCGTGCGCCTAACGTCTGCATAGCATCTGCATAGCGTCTACGGGGGTTTCATTATCGTACCGTCCGCCGACGCTCGAGAATTAACCTTTTTTTTTTCTTCTCCCCGGTAGACTTGATGAAATATCCTAGGCGTACGCCTGTCAGAAGTAAAGCGAGTCGGGCGACGAATCTCGCGTCGCCAGTGGTTCGCGATAAGGAAAAATTTTCGAGATTTCCTCGGTTCATCTCCTGAACAGGAACTTTATTTCCTGGGGTTAGTCGAGGGCGGAGATGCGGACTGGTTACTCAGGAGACGTGCCCTTATGAATCTAGCTAGTGCATCTACAGCTATAAATCTCTTCAGGATATTACTTAATGCAGTGACGTCTCGAACCACGATAAATCGCGTTCCACCACTTCCCGACGCGACGTTTTTCGGCTCGGACGTACCGATACAGCGTCGATGCGCATCGTTCGTGCGGCGTGATCGCATTAAAGAGAATTCTATGTATAAGAATTTCAAAAGGCGTTTGATTCGTGGTAATGTTTCGAATATGAAGGGTTTCCGATCTCGTTCAGGTTCAAATTTCGTCACGGACAATTCGCGAAAGTGGCGAAATTTTCCGGTTACCTCATATCCGTTTCTTTCGCGCATACGTAAGCAAGTGTTTCCACACTTCTGTCGCCGCGATCGCAGGCGCGCAAGTTTGAAACGGCTGCGACTGTATGACAAGATCAGGAACGCTTGTATCGAGATCCAGCGTCGAGATAATGATCCGGTTCTTGAAACGGACGCGGTCTTAATCCTAACTTCTAGTTTTGAAAAAATTGTAAGTTTCTTGGACTAGGGGGTGCGATACTTGCCGAGACATCGATTCAAGACCACTGACTGACTCTGTTCGAGCGAGAAGGGTTGCGAGAACGTCGATCGAGGCGCGAATCGGTCGGACGAAGATGATGCAGGGGCGGTAACGATGAAACGACGCGACAGAAGGCTGCGAAACAATTCCTATCACAGATCACAGATCGCAGCTCGTCGAGTCAGCGGTAAAACGTAGGCTGCCCGAGGGGTTTCGAATGAGAACGGGGGGGTGAAGGAGAATCCTTCAGGACTCCGACAGTCCGCTACCGGCAGCAGCCAGATTTATGATCCCACAATATCCTCCTATGATTGGATCCTGGCAACTTTCTTGGCCGGCCTTTTTTCTTTCGACACTCCCTCCCTCTCCCCGGTCACTGTTTACCCCCCCTCTCTCTCTCTGTCTCCCCTCTTCTCTTCTTTCTCTGTTCAGCCGCGCTTTACTGGTCGCGCCGCGCGCCGCACCGCCTTCTTACCATCCACTTCACGTTGAACCTCCCTAGCGATGACGTTTCCTCTTTATTCCTTTTTGATCCCTGTTCCGCGAGAAACTTCGAGAGGTGTAGATATCACTGCTGGCTACCCCGTTCTTGCATAACCACGGGAATCTTCCAGTCGTTTTTATAATCTTGTATAGGCGAGCAAAGACCGTTCCGTTGGCCGGCGAAACTTCACAAAGTAGATTCGAGCTGATCCAGCGCCGCGCCGCGCCGGCTCGAATGGGATTCCGAAAGGATTCTCATTACGTGAATGATTTTCCGGAGCATCCGTCCTCTCGCCTTCCCTTACGATGTCCTACGATCGATCGTAACAGGATGCGAGGAAATAGCCACGCGACGACGGAGGGTGACGTCTGATTATGTGAGCGTGCGCGCGCGCGCGTGGCGTCGCGTCGCGTCGCCTCATGGAGCAGAAAATTAAACAAAAAACCGCGGTGATCCCTTTCACCGGGAGGCAATCAGGAAGGCTTAGGGGAACGGCTCCGTCTCTCATAACAGGTCGGATCTAAGAACTTGCAGCTGGTCTGCGAGTTCCTTTTCATCGAGGATTTAATATCACTCTAAATATAGACACCGAATTCTCTTATTCCATTCGGAACATGGTGCTCAATTCCTTTTTACGACGTGTCGCTTTGTTCTTTTACGGTATTTCGATCCGATACTATCGACCGAGTTTTTTTAAAATGAAATTCCGCTGTTTCGTCACGAGCGATAACATGAACGTTACGTCACGTCCGTTGACGTCCGCATGAATTCTTCCCCGCCGTCGCTCAGCGAACCCCACCAGTAATTTTCTGGTCTTCCACTCTTCAACACCACTCCTAGCTTGACTTTATTTCCAGAGCTGTGGAACTGGCCCGCGGACCGTATGCTATTTTTTAACATGGGTATGTTTTAGAGCTGTGTAGGTCATTCCAAAATCCGAGCGACGACACTAAAAGTGTGACGCTAAAAAGTGTAAGAGAGAAAGAGAGAAAGAGATTTCTTTGGGACCTCGCCGACCACGCTGAACGTAGAAAAGGACAGCGCGTGTAAACATGGACCGACCGAGTCGATGACGTAGAATCGCGAACCCCCACTACCGCGCTTCGATCGCCTGTCCGGACAGGACTCGCGTTGGCCGGCCAAGAGTCGATGACGTAGATCGGGTACCCCCACTTCCGCTCTCCGGCACTATAAGTAGACTATGAGAAGAGAAGTTGCAAAGTAAGTTTAAGAATGGTAATTTATTTAATTACACCAGAAGGCAGCAAATTATAAATAATTGTAGCATGATCTTACTCTTAACTGGTCAGTTACTATAGTACATTCAGTCCACACTGGTATTTGAATAACGGCGTTCTCTGACTTAAATGACAACGAAATGAAAGGTGAAAGCAAATTACAAGGGGAAGAACAACAACGGGATTGGAAAAAAGTTAACAGCCTTCGAAACAGCGTGAATTAAACGGACTGTGTACGCGTCGCGGACACGTGGGCTAAGGAACTCGATAAACGCGCCGGAAGTTAGATGGTCGACGTTCGAAGTCGATCGGGCCTTCGGTTCGTTGTAATCTCGTTTCTATCTCGACATTGCCGGCAAATTGTTTCGGGTGGTTTGGGAGATAGCAGATCGAACTACCGCTTGTCTATACCCTGTAGTATAGTAACTACGGAAGTTTCATGGCAAAGCTTTTACACCGAGGCGCTATTTGTCCGTTCCGCGGCGCGGCGTAACTAATTCAATATACACAGCGTTTCAAACTGTCGATGGAAACTAAATTCTATTTATATTTCAACTTTTCTATCGTCGAGCGCTAATTCGAGCGAGTTAACTGTACTGTCGCACGATTCCCGAGGACTTTGTAGCGTGTTCCATTCAATTCGAATTCGAATTCGAATTGGACCGCAATCTATGGATCTGGCGCATCGCGATCTCGATTGCGGAAGAATTCACGCCCAGAGCGGTTCGTCCCGGTATGCCACCGACTAATTATCGATTACCTATTATTACAGACTGGACCACTGACCGATCTCCACATGGGCTTCAACGACATACTATTTGGAATATCGACGTTGCTAAAAATAGGTGACTAGGTTGATCTTCATTATTTAAATATTACCGCAGACAATTCTATTTTTTCCGTGACGGAATTTTACACTGCCACTTTGTACGCTTCGTTCGATGAATGTAGGATGTACATATTGGGTTATTGTAAAATTCTTGATACTATTTTACCCAAGCGTAACACGTCGATTTTAATGACAGAATACAGTTGGTTGAAAAATTTGACACGTATTTGTTTTATCTGCAATGATCCATATCTAGGGGGTGAAAATAACCCTCAAAGTTGAGGATGAAAACTCTATTTTTGCTAATATCTCGGGAACTAGAGGGTTTAGGACAATGTTATCGTTCAAAAGGAACGTATTGCATATGAAACAAGCATACAGTAGATCGTCAATTAGCGAACCTCGATTATCCGAACCAGTGAATGAGAGATGTCGCAGACAGTCTTCGATGCTTAAAAAAAATAATTAAAGATTACTTTAATAAATCAGTTTTGCTAACATTAACAGTAAAGAGAGTGGTAGGGACACTTCCTGAGGTCTCATTTGAAGTGACATTTTCATTTTCAAAAATGTCCGCCTCGGCTTTGTTCAAGAGTTTTTAACGAAAAACACGGATCAATCAGAGCGCGGCCTCGGCGCGCGACAGCGGGGAGAGTCCGTCTCAACGGCAGGTTCCACTGAGCGTAGCGTTGGTGTCGCGCCGCGGTGAAGCAGTGAACAAGACAAGGATCAGACATTGATTTGTACGAACTGTGTCCTTAGAGCCCGAGTCGTCGCTGGTCAGCCGTCGTCCTGCGACGAAAAAACATGGGGCGACGACCGCGCGTTACAACATTGTTTGAGGACCGCTGCTCCCCCCCCCCCCCCCCCGCACAATCGACTCATGCACATCAGCATACATACAACAGTGCATGGTGTTTCTTTTACAAATGAAGCATCATAAATTTATTATTTCGCTCAATAGGTATTCTGTTTGTTCACTGGACTGGACTCTTCTCTACTTCCCAGGGCTTTCCGGAATTATTCGTTTTCGTTGTAGAGGTTTGATGAGGATAATAGGATTCTAGAACCGCAAGAGCACGCATAAAAAAAGAAGAAACTGCATTGAGTGATTGGTCCACTATAGCTCGTATATGAGCGAGCCAGTCGTGTGTAACACGTAATCCAAGCGTCGATAGCTGGTGCACCGTTATCGATAGAGATCCTTTATCCGTAAAATGGAAATCACTTCTACTTCCGCTTCTGTTCCGCAGCTTGTTTCGCTTCGTGTGTTCCATCATGATTGCCCACTGCTAGGAAATCTGTCCTCCCTTGTTACAATCGTAACCATAATCGTAATCTTAATCTCGTTTCGCCGTGATCTGGTTCTCGATGGTACCACCAATGTCGCCAGATCAAGACTTGTGCCCCCACTCTACCTTCCCCTTCTATGACTCTAATCTCCTCACCTCATCCAGTGAAATTGGGTACAACCGGTTTAAACGCGGTTACCACCATTGATCATTCATACGATATTTAACCCTCGTGTCAATTTGACACATCTTTCGCGTAAAGAATTATGTTATTCTGCCATTTTTAGAACAATTGATCTGAAACTTTGTGAATTACATATTTTTTTAACATGAAATATATATATATATATATTTCGTATTGTTAACTTAGCAAAAAATGTGACACCAGTTGCTACAAAAAGGGCCCCGCGTGTCAATATGATACATGATTTACACATTATTCAAGACCTTTGACGTCTAGTTCATCGTTTTGCAATTGTTACACGACAATCATGCATGCACTGTACAATCCTTTCAGAATACAGCTGGATATGTATAGCTTATTCTAATCTAAAAAGTTGGCGTGACCTTGAACAAGAGAAGAAGAGACGTTACGTGTTCGTCGCGAGACAAAGCTAAGAACGATGAGCGAGGTCGAACCAGAATCGTCAGATGAGGGGAATTGACTCCAATTAAGGGGACAAGTTACCCTTTCTCTGCCGCTACCGGGCACAATCACGATAGAGACGGAACGCGTCACGTGACCGGGTATGCGTGGGGGATAGCGTCGTAGAAGAGGAAGGTAGACGAGTGGGGACACAAGTCTTAATCTGGCGACTCTAGAAGTGCGAATATGCGAACAAGGTATTCTGTAAGTATTTTTTACTCTATCCTCAACAAAATAATTAGTTGGTTATTTGTCGTTTCATTTCATTTGGTGTTTTACCATTGTGTCAATTTGACACACGACAGATTAAGTTGCGAAAATTAGGGACGGATGAGGATTAATAGATATCGATTACGTCGAACGCGTGAAGGAACAAGCACCAAGGGTCCAAGTTGATTTTGTTGGCTGCTCTCCCGTAATTGTCCACAATAATTTCGAACGTGGAGCGCTGTAGGTAAACGTTTATCTCGGCGCGGGAACCCGTATTGTAGTCGTTCCTTTACTTCCACGGTGAAATCCTTTCATCCCGGCAGCCGGCGAGGATTCATTAACGGGAGTTGCATCCCACGCATGTGGTCCATACGTCTGGCCGCAACAGAAAGACTGGGAAATTGCGATTACGAACTACTAAACACTCGGCGCGGCACAGAGCGCGCGGCATCCGCCCAATCAGAGAGCGGTGTGCACGCGATCTTCCAACCCGTTATGAACTTCACTTTCCGCCGCAGTGTGCATACGAATGAGAATCCTAGAAATGCAATTATTGCTGATCGCTATAGGGTGCCTTTCAATTCGCCCCGGTGCGGCGCTAGAATAATGTGTACGCGTACGCGTACGCGAACAAACGTACGTATTCGTCCGCTCCAGCAACCAGATTACCTTTTTCCGTGCTGTAAATCCAAATATGCTCGCTCGATCAAGGGGCCGAGCTTTTCAATTGCAAAATATTACAGGTTACCCGGCTGAACGCAATAAACTCGTTACGCTTGCTTCTTTTTGTCGCTCATTTTATTCAAACAATTTGGCTATATTGTAATGTCGATTTCCCTACTGCTGCGTACTCCGAATTTAACGGATATTCTGGTTTTGAATAGCATTTTTTTTAACAATCTTTAGGAATTGCTTTCAGAAGAACCATTAAACATTTTGCGTCAGGATTTTGCGCACACATTCGTGGGTGTACGAAGTACTTAAACTATTTTTTTTAAGCAAAAATGATAAAAATTACACGAGTTATGTAATGTTTTTTAGACTATGCTTACGAGGTTACATACCTTTGAATATAAAATTATTATGTCCCTTTAAAAAATTAATATGTACACCTTATTACATAATATTTAAGTCTGTGGAAAAATTGAGCCGAATATCTTAAACTAGAAGAACGTGGCAGCCACTTTCTCGAAATCATTTCAAACGCACATTTTAAAAATTTGAAATTAAACTAAACAAACAAAACGTTTGTCGAGTTTGATTTTGAAAAAATCAATTTTCATAAAAGTTACAGCTATTTGAATTGAAATATAGTATAATTTTGTATCTTATCAATTAGTGTTAATAAATGAACGTGATCTTTTTTGTTACAGGTGAGTCTGAAATGTTACGCGTGTGTTTGAATTACGACCTCAATGCGTAAGTATTATACGTGAAATGTGTAGTGCTTGGAGAATTTTCGAGGATTTCATAAACTTATTAATCACTTATTGTTGGTAATCGATTGTCAGTTATCGGTTGTCGGTTGTCAAGCGCACATGTCATACCTGTCGGAAGCAATGCGCGGCAAGCTCGTACTTGAAATCACTTCTATAATATATTTAGACAGAGTGCGTACGTCTCGTGCACAGAACGCATTCTAGCAAGTGTGGGTGGAATAGATGTTATAATAATGTCGGTGCTATGGTTCGGACAACGACAGATGTTTCTTTCGATTCTTAGGCAGTGGCGGATTTATAGTTCTGCCGTTTAGTGGCTACCTCTACAACCCCCCCCCCCCCTCACTGATTCGTGTACACGGATCCTTAATTTTTTGTAATTCTTATAATTTCATACAACGCCATTCAAACATGTTATTTTTATTTTGAAATTGGTTAACATTTTTATTTATTTGATTTTATTGTTGCGACTTGTGCCTTCGGTATTTTTTCAAAAATTTTCCGTCTCTGGATTTTGTCGCCCTGGGCTATAGTCCTTATAACACTCCGTTAAATGCGCCACTGTTCGGAGGGTTCTCGTCGTGAAAGAATTCCAGAAGAAAAGCAATTGGAAAGTCGCGGAGCTATTCTAGTGGCGCTGGATATCGGTATCTTAGATACCTAGCAATTTCTGTGCCCTGCCATCCAGGAGATTAGTGGTACATCGATGGGATTCCTCGTTAGCTACAGCTCCTATTTACCAGGATAATCTATACCGCCAATTTGTTGGCGATATCTGTGGCTGCATCGGTATCCAGTTCAACACGAAATTCCGAATCAGTTGCAATTCAACCCGGTTTCTAATAATTTACGTCAATATTAGATACTAACGATAACTTCCAATTTGTGTAGCGTGCCCCCTTCTACGTGCTGTTAATCTCTTCGCTGAATATACCCTCGTACCTTTTACGTATTTAACGTTAATATCCGGTACCGGAATTCTTGCAATAAATTTAATCTTGGAGGAATTCTAATAATAAATTAATGTTAAACTTAATTTTAGCAGAATTTCAAGTTTTTAAATTTGCAAAATTTTTGACGAAAGAACTGCCCTCTTTTTCCCTCCTGCTACATGGCGCACAAATATCATAGAAAAATAATGTATTAGTGTACATATAAATAACGAATTAGTGACATAGTCACGAAAAATGGTATTAAAATGAGATTGAGATCTTAATGGTGGAAGCTCATAATCGCGATTGGCATATGTATAAATAAGAACAATTCCAAATTTCTCCATTTCATGGAAAAACATTGAATCGCGGATCTGTTTTAGGGGGTGTTTTAGTGTCACACTTTTTGATGTTATCACACAAATTTTAGAATGACCCCCAGCCCTAAACTCCCACCCGACCGACCAGCGCGAGCCCTGTCCGGACGGGCGAACGGATCACGGTAGTGGGGATAGCCGATTCTACGTCATCCACTCAGTTGGTTCGTGTTTACACCCGCTGTCCTTTTCTACGTTCGGCACGGTCGGCGATGTCCCAAAGAAATCTCTGCCCGTGTACAATTTTTATCTACCCGGGTATCTCACGAGAGTAACTCGGGTACCGGAACATCTCATAAGAGCTCTAGCTTCTAGACTACTCGGGGGGTGTCTTTGCCCGTAGAGGGGATAGATTCTTCCGAAATAACGTGCACATCTCTGTCACATGCAGAATGTTCGACTACAGGTGGGAGAAAATTTAAGGGGTGGTTTTACTCATGACAATATAACACGAAAATGAAGAATGAAAAATTGCGATTTCGGCTTCGTTTTTTAGCTGTTAACAATAAAAATATCCCTAAAATGCGGCAATCACACCAACAGAGATGTAGAGAAGTGACAGGTAACGAACACCACTGTCGGTCGGGTGGCAGCATTTCAGGCGGATCTTTAATTGTTAGTAACTAAAACACGAAGCCGAAATAGCAATTTTTTCGTTCTTCATTTTCATCTTACATTGTCACGGAGAACCACCCTTTAAATTATCTCCCACCTGTAGTTGAACACACACTGTACGTATATCGAGACATTAACCGTGCCCGATAGTTTCGGTGCGTCGAGCGCGCGTGTGAATCGAATAAAAACGGCCTGCGGGGATCGATAAACAGGAAACGAAGCATAAGGAGGGAGCGCGAGAGCGTTCACTGCGAGGAAACTTTGCGATTCGAATTATTCGATTACAGATTCGACAAATCGTGACAACCACAGCGTCAACATTGTTAACAGAGCGCGCGGGACGGAATGGATTAATCGAGCGTGTTACACGTTTACACGATGAATCCGATTGCAGTAGACCAACGACAAACGGTGATTTCTAGTAACGACCGAGCACACCGGTGCGGTGCGCGATGGTGGTACGGTTTTCCCGAACCTCGGAAACCAACGTTCCGCTCGCCGGGAAACTCTTCGCGCGCAACAAATCTTGTAACCCTAACGAACACGAGGCTTAACGTTCGATCGCATGGAACTACAAAAGCTCGTAGTCACGTTTCGTTCTATAAAACTGATTATCGACTCGGGTTTCGTGCTGGTTCCAGGCGTTTTCGTGAAACCCCGGACGAAATCTATCGTTCGAAAACATGCCAACTCACGGAAACGGTAATTTTCAATCGCGTTTTCCTGCCGTTTCGTTCGCCTCTTTCCCATCGCACCGTGGTCTCTAACACGTCAGCAATTAATATTACAACGGCGCGCCGCGCCGTGAACAATCCTCAATAATTACGTATCGTCGAATCCTCGTCTTCGCTCACAATCAGTCCAATATGCAGACAGATTGGTAGAATAATTAAGTCTGGGCCACTAGAATGGGAGGACGCTCGAACGATGCAAATTAATATCTCGTTCGCGCCATTCCTGCTGGTAGGATCGATCCGACAGGGATCTGGAATTGGTCGGGCTGGGTCGAGTCGAATCGAGTCGAGTCGAGTCGCTTCGCTTCGCGTCGCTTCCAGAATCGTAATAGCCCTTACGAACCGGAGGCACGGAAACCTAGCTTGCATTTGAAATATCAGCCGTACCTTCTCAAGGATATGATCCTGCCAAAGTCTGTTAACTGCATAGAAATGCTTAATCCTGTTCCACCACGTCTGCACGATACCATCGAGGATCCATCGACGAACCGCTTGGGAAGGTTAAAAGTCGATTGTTCCGCTGATCTCCGTTTTCGAAACAACGATCAAGTTCGGAACAGACCACCGGAGCTTTCGGGAGCACAACAGACTCGCGAGGACACGTGTTATTTCCACGTTCGTGAATTTTCCAACGAAATGTCCCAGTGAAACGGACAGACTCGGTGAAGTAAGTATCTCTATGGACATCGTCGAACCCGTGTCCCTGAATTTCTTTACGACCGTACACGGGAAGGGCCGGTCAATGCTGTTCACCTCTTTCGCGTCGAGCTATTCCCGTATCGATCGTCTCGATTCTACCGTGTGCCGTAGACCAGGCGGCGTTCTCCATTTACACGGGCAGAATGACAGGGACGGCGATCGATCGCGAACGAATCTGAAAATAAAATCATCCGTTTCGGGCATTCTCAACGGCGACGTGTACACGTATATTCGCACAATGGAAACCGGGATTCTAATTTGCCGTTACAACGACGGGATGGGAGCATGCAATTAGACTGGCAGAGAAACGCGTCCGCGCCGCGTTTTGTGAAGTTTAATTTGAATTTAAAGTTTTGAGAATATACCTGCAGCTACGCGAGGCCATTCATGTGCTTCAAGTGTCTCTTTAATGTTTAATGGTTCATTTCGGAATTATTCGCAGGCTATTCATATACAAGTAGCACACCAGTTTCCTGCTGTTTTGAGGGCCCCTTTGTGCAATGACGAATGCACTGCCAACAACCGAGCGAATTTTTATCGATATTTCGGTCGCGGACACAAAGTGGAAAACGCGCGCTGTAGACGACATATACAGAGTTTCCCAAAAATGTTGTACTTCCTTGAATAGGGTGACTACTGAGGTCATTTCAAGCAACTTTTTCCCAAGCGAAAATATTCTCCGTTGCTTTGTTATGGAGTTATCAACGAAAAACACGGACCAATCAGAGCGCGGCTACAGCGGCGGATTCCGACTCGGCGACCGGTCGCGCTGACCGTGGCGTAAACGTTGGTCGAGCCGGAATCCGTCCGATGTAGGCGCGCTCTGGTTGGTTCGTGTTTTTCGTTAGTAATTCCTTAACAAAGCCGATGCGGAAATTTTCGCTAAGGAAAAAGTTATTTCAACTGACCTTAGGAATCACCCTTCTCAAGGGAATGCAACATTTTTGGGACACCTTTAAAGGTGGCAAAGAAAGTCAAACAATTAGTAGATTTGCCAAACTCAGGATAATTCGAAAGAAGATCGCAGAGATCGCGATTGTACTGTACATACAGAGGTCGTATGTTGTCGAGCAGAGTTGGGAAAAATTTTTATCTAAATAAAAATTTCGATTAACGAATAAAAAATACAAAAAATTTTATTCATTATTCGATGGTTCGCGCTTATTAGAGTTGGCAGTAGTTGTGGAATAAAAGATGAAAAAATTATGCAAAGTTCGAATAAAAAAAATTATCTTTATTCGTCGGATAAATTCTCGTCGATGCTCGTCGAATAAAGATACTTTTTATATTCGAACCATCGAATAATGATAAAATTTTTTTTATGTTTTATTCGTTATCCGAAATTTTTATCTAGATGAAAATTTTGCCCAACTCTGTTGCCGAGGATCTACGAACTGAACAGCACAGAGACGAGAGGAGTAGGGTGTTAGCCCTACCTAATCTCCTCTAGGGTGTTCCATCTGTTAGATTATTCATAATAATACAGTTTTCATCATCATGGATTAAACTGTTTACAGTAATACATTAATACAGTTCGTAGAAAGGAACTGAACAGCACAGAGACGAGAGGAATAGGTTGTTTGCCGTTCCTAATCTCCTCTATGGTGTTCCATCTGTTAGATTATTTATAATAATACAGTTTTCATCATCATGCATTAAACTGTTTACAATAATACATTAATGCAGTTCGTAGAAAGGAACTGAACAGCACAGGGACGAGAGGAGTAAGTTGTTTGCCGTTCCTAATCTCCTCTAGGGTGTTCCATCTGTTAGATTATTCATAATAATACAGTCTTCATCATCATGCATTAGACTGTTTATAATAATATATTAATACAGTTTCGGCGACTTACGATCTCTGCGCTATACGACGAAAGAGAGCGAGAAAGCAGTAGCCGGATGAGTTTCTAGGAAAATCTACATGTCTAAAATCAAGCGTGTATTGTGTTGAATCATCGGTAGCCTGCGGACGACAGAGGACGACAGAGGAACATTGCAGGAAGGAGCCACTAACGATCGAGTTCCGCTGTTTTGCTAATTATCCAAGCTCATCCAATCTCGCCGCTCGAGGAAGCCTTTATCCTCCCGGACTACCCTTCTGGGCTACCCTGCCGTACCGGTAACTCTCGTCATCCCCTCTTCTTCTTGGGTTAGCGTCCAGCTCTTTCGCGCATCCTTGTATCGCACACCCTCACGAGAAACGATCGTTAGTCAAGGACCTCTCGCGAGGCAGCTACTTCGCTCTTGGGATTATCGATCAGACCGCCGAACCAGGTGTGACTGCAGCCTTCGTCTTCGCCGGTGGAGTTCGTCCGGGAATTTAAAGCGATCGGATCCCGGCCCCGTCGCGAAACGGGCTTTCTATATTCGTGTTTGCGGAACCAGTCCGACCGTGTAACGAGCCGCCTTTGTTCTTTTTCCATCGCCCCGTCCTACTCTTTTCCATTCCCTCGTCGACGAAGACGGATTTGCGTTTCGATGTCGAAGTATTCCTGGAGACCTGCAGCCAATCGCGAGTCGGAGAACAAAATACAGCGGTGTACGGTTAAATTTACACGAGTCAGTCCCACTCTTCTCCCAATACGTCTAGAGCTCGGCGAATCTACATCAGTAGACAAGGATAGAGAATGAATGCAACGTACGCAATGGCACAACTGGAAAAAAGTAAACGTGGAATAAAGAAAATTTTCTTGTCGGTAATCGTCTTTTAAACCTTTATAATTATAATAGTACCAATGAATGGATTCTTCCAATTAGAATGAGTCCAAACATGAAGTAAATCGGACTAATTTTACCGATTTAATATGGACCAATGTACGTCCTACGTATGTATTGTGGTGAGGTGACAAGAAGGTCCCTGGCAGTAGTGTCGCCGGATGAGGGGAGGGAGCACGAATTGAGGGGAAAAAGTTTCTCTCTCTCTCTCTCTCTCTCTCTCTGCCTATATCGAACACATGCATGACAGAGACGAAACGCGAAACGTGACAGGCCGCGGCGGAAGCGTGGGGAATAGAGTCGTAGAGTGGGGACACAAGTCTTGATCAGGCGACCCTGCCCCGGGGACCTTCTTGTCATCTCACCACAGTACTTAAATCAATAAAAATAGTCCGATTTACAACGTGTTTGGACTTATTTTGATCGGAAAAAGTCTCGGCTATCCATTAGTACTACAATTATAAAGGTAAGACGACAATAACTGAAAATAAAATTTTCTTTACTGCGTGTTGATCTTCTTCAGTCGCGGTCTCCCTTCCAAACGTCGAATCTCGACCGTCGACACTCGACGTACTACGTTTATCTCGCTCGTTATACAGCAGAACCTCGGTAGTTGCACGAAACGGGACTTAAAACACAAGTATTGAGGTTCGTGCAACTATCGAGGTAAGCAATCAACTGTATGAAATCTCCCATTCCTACTACGTCGAATCCTTGCTTCTCTTACTGTCGCGTGTCACGCGTTTTCCGTAACTAGGTAACTGTCCCCAGTGTTGACGAGATGCAATTGACAAGATTCGTATGGAAGTATCGAGAGTGTAACTCCCGGCGATTCTACCGTCCACATCGATTTTCTCGCTTTCTCCAGTGGAGTCAGTTCTTGGAAGAAAAAGATATCCTGATGTAAATTTAACCGCTGCACTACTGTGTTCCGCGAGAACAAAATACATAATAAAATCCGCGAATGTCGATGCGACACTTTGTTATTGCTAACGAAGGCAAAGTATTTATGCACGGACTACTGTATCATGGCGAGACACAATAACACGGGACCAGAGTATATATGTATAGTGTGCGAGAGGCGAGGGCTGTACGTATGTGCCGCACTTCCGACCAGGAACTACCCTCGCCGTTTCCGGACGATGCATCATTGAAGTCCGATAAAGTTTGCGAGTCGGCGAAACTCGCGGCGTAACTAGAAACCGAGGCGAGGGCCGGGTTAGGCGAAACAAAAAGGATACGACTGCTATCTGGCAAGTGGGAGGGAACCGAGCCCGAAAATTTCGGCTCGCCGCACCGCCTATCCTTCTTCTGCTTCCGACGACACCGCGACAAGATATATGGAGAAATTTTCCGCGGCGTGGCGCGGCGTCGCCTTCCGCGTCAAAGTACCGTAATGCCCTCGATATATGCGAAAGAGATGTGCACGATATTTAGGAAAAATTTATCACCGTTACAGCTGGGTGTACACACTCGATCACCGGGAAATGTAACACGATACAGTATCAGATTTTTTAACATAAAGTTTCCGATTCCCGAGAAATTGATGATATTTAACCTGTCGCAATTTTGTAAAAAATAATCGTGTAGCAATAAAATTCTACTTTCGTACACTAATATATTCTTTTTCCTCTAAGATATTCATACATGATTGATACATTTTTTATAAAGAATGCTATTCCACATATATGAATGCATCTTCCACAGGTTTGAAGATTGAAGCCTTCCTTTACGACACCTTCAAAATTGATGTACAATTTGTTGCACTGTTTTATATATCTGTAAAGTTGGTTGCATACCTTTCATTTTAACCTTAATGAAACGATTTAAAAAAATCGTACGACGAGTTTTTTTTATGTAATTCTAATTTTAATCTTACAATCTACGGAAAATTCACTCACGAAAAAAAATTATCTGTTTTTAGAGATGCTTCAATTGGTAGCATTTTCGAGAGAGAATATGACTTCAGTTTTCAACCTGTCGCGTCGTGCAGAATTGTTTTAGGCAAAAATGAATGACGGTTAGTAACAGTAGAAGTCTGAAGCTTTAGCACTAACCGTAGCACGACCTATTAAATGACCGGTTTCACATTTCCTATTTCATAATTATCGAAATTATAAGGATGCTTCCATTAGAAATTATTAAATAAATTTCTTCGTACGAGCACGTATTGTTATAAAAATTGCGTGAAATCTAAATAAATCGGTCGTGTAATTTTTATGAAACAACGTATGCCGGTCACATTTTTGCCAGGTACGGTTCGTTTTAGAAATAGCCAGGATTATTATTGTGCTATTAATGTTCATGAAATCGTTGTCCTTATAATACAGTGCTGGACGCGACGAAGGTGCGCACTGCATGAAAGAGAGATTGGTGGGGGAAGCAGACGTTCGAGGGGCCCCTACCGCGTTCAGCACTGTTCTAATACTTCAAACAAGGCGTTTAAACGCATTTTAGGAAAATTATTGTTTTAAAGTACGAGGACTTTTTTGACTGACTAATTGACATTTCGAAATGTCCATATGCATATACAGGGTGTTCAGAGATTTACTAGCCAGCGTTTTTTCTTGTAAACAGTAAATAATAGAAAAAAATAAAAGAGGAAAATGTAGTACTGTTTTTCATACGCAACACAATGGCGTATGTAATTTTTTTGGTGTTTATACTATTGTGTTAGATATGAAGGTGGCCTTCAATATTTTAAATGGAATGCTGTATATTTTTTATATCACATGAAAGCGTGTGTCCAGACGAATTCATCCGTATACTACACAGTGACCTTGAAGGTCATGCAAGGTCAGAAATGGAAGAAACATTTTGAATATTTCATACCAAAACATCATCTGATTCGTATGAATAAGGAATACTTGTAAACACATTGGTATGAGAGCATACAAAATGTTGCTTTCATTTCTGCAGTATACGGATGAATTCGTCTAGACACACGCTTTCATGTGATATCAAAAAATATACAGCATTCCATTAAAAAAATTGAAGGTCACCTTCATATCTAACGAAACAGTATTAACACAAAAAAATTACATACGCCATTGTGTTGCGTATGAAAAACAGTACTACATTTTCCTCTTTTATTTTTTTCTAATATTTACTATTTACAAGAAAAACGCTGGCTAGTAAATCTCTGAACACCCTGTACACATATATACAATATACATATATCGAGACATTGTTGTAATCGGTTTTTTCGCGCGAAAGTTTGTCTTCCCCATAAATAAACGTCGAAAATCGAAGCAGCTGACCTCAGCGAATAACGCCCTCGTCTTTATTTGGGTGGTTCGCGTCGCGTCGCGTCGGTCGGATTGAGGAAAATTGAACGATGTCAGCGACATGGGCTGCCGGATCTCAAGTTTGAAGAAGCTCTTCCAGACCACTCGAACTGGCCGTCTTTCTTCCAGTACTTTTGAAACAATTTAAGTACCATTTCATAGGACTTGCCCGAAAGTTTCTTGACTGCTGAACCTAGAGTATAAATAGACATTTCAGAAAGTTGGTGAGTACGGTCTCCGAGATTGTAACTGAAAATAAAACGTGCCGCGCGGCTAGTACGACTTACGGCTGTCGATGAAGTTGGTTCGAACCGAATTACTTTACGAGGACTGCTGGATTTCTTTTCTATAACAAATCGGTTTCCATGCAGATCCCGTAATTTGCGAGCGTCATTCGTTACATCGTTTCGTTCGAGAACGGATAGATCGCTGCTGCGGCAGAGTACTCGCGGCGCAATGGAAAACGCATCGTTTGTAAATGAAACTCGTCTCTTGTTGCTCGGTGAATCAACTGGAAGCGCAACCAGGAAACTCAGAGTCTACGCGGCCGGTCGACGCACTTGGTCGAATAACCACATTGATATACAGATATCCATTCGTTTCGCCTCACCTGTATATTAATTACGCACTATTCCGGACACGGTCGGCTAGAAAGCATAAAACCGTGTATTTCCAACGGGACGGTAAAGCAGCGCGCGCGCGCGCGCCCGGGCAAAACAATACGCGTGATTTATTTTAATAATTTAACTAACCCGTCAAACCGGCGCGCGGCGGCGAGTTTCACGAGCCATCGAATTTTCTCTTTCCCACCTTCCTTTCCACCGAATTTTCTCCTCCCGCTCGACAGCCACGGTGTACCCAAGTCACGGCCGCGTACACGGCCAAATATTAAAACGCGTTCGCGGAGAATTAAAACTATATTTCACGACTAGTCTGTTCGAGCGTTTCCGCGCGAATCGCTGACGCTGCACGCGACGCGACGCGACGCCACGCGTACATTAGCAAGCCAGATGAATCGTGGCTGTGTGCTCGTTGGCTCTGTCCACCGCTATCCGCGAACATTTCGAGCAGTGCTTGCTAAGCATCGGTCGCAACTCCCGAGCAAATCGAGCTCCTCCTGTTCCATCCTCGTCTCCGTAAGCGTCTTCGTTCGCAAGGAAACCAACACGCTTGCAACAGCATCACGCCCATTAACACGTTCGAGGAGGGCAGCGAATTAGTCGAAACTCTAGTTGCAGCTAGCACCTGCGCCTAATAGACTTTGTGTCAGCGAACATAGCAAGCTAGCTATACATAGTGTACCAAAAATGTTGTACTTCAAAGGGCAGGTTCCTGGGGTTATTTGAAGTAACTTGTTCCTTTACAAAAATGTTCTCCGAGGCCTTGTTTAGGAGTTATTAACGGAAAACACGGACCAATCAGAGCGCGGCTGCAGCTGAGCGAGGCGTTGGTATTGGCCGAGCCGGACGTCGGCCTAAGAAACCGCGCTCGGATTGCTCCGTGTTTTTCGTTAATAGCTCCATAACAAAGCCTCGGAGAACATTTTCGCAAAGGAAAAAGTTACTTCAAATGACCCCAGGTACTTCCCCTTTCAAAGAAGTACACCATTTTTGAAACACCCTGTACCATTTGTAGCCGCACTAAACGGAATTTTGTGGTTAAAACGAAATCAGATTTTCTTACCCGCTTCGAGCTACCGGAATTTCGAAAATATTTTCAAGTTGTTCGCACGAACGTGCACAGTACTCTTATTAGAACGAGATTTTCCGAACGCATGTGGCAATTTACAGCTGGCTTTTTTCCGTAGCTCGGCAATTAGTCGTCGATACGACTGGTTAAAGGACGAAGGACGAAGGACGAAGGCTCTCGAGGACATTTTCTGTCGTCCTCTGCGAGGATCGAATTATCTGCTTAATGGGTGGTAATTGCTGCAAAGCTGCACTTACCGCAGCAGCTGCTCGTGCCTCCACTTGGCGCAATTAGGTGCTCCATCCGGAACAACCACTTTTCTGCAGTCATTAGAAGGGCGTAACGAAATTTTGGAATTTTTGAGTGGGCTCCGCCTCGTTTTTATTAATCACGTTTAAGCGCGCGCGCGTGCGCGGGACTGTATACCGGAATTTTATAATATCGTGAAAATTTTACAAGAGTCGAACGTTTGTAATCGCGCAGCTTTCCGCGGGGCGTCAGTTACGGAACGTTTACGAGCGTCGAAACGATCGCAATTTACACTCGCGAGCCCTAGTTTGCTCGCCGCTGCCATGCCGTTCGTATACCGTTGAATCCCTTCCAGGGCGAATGTAAGGGAAGGAACGGGTCGCTCTGTGTTCGTTAATTCCACGATGGCGAGGTTCGTTCGTTAATCTCGACCGCCTTTTCCAGGTACAGTTTAGTGGCCCACGGCGCGGCGGCATGGGACAATAACGCGGTTGATTGTGATGGAACCCGCGCCGCGGCGCTGGTATTAGAAGCTCATTGTTCCGCGACGCCGCTTTTCCCTTTACTTCATCCCCTTCAACTTATTCCCGAGTTCTAATGTCGATGCACGATTCTCTCGAGAACTTCTTAGATCTGTTTTCCTTTCTGGTATCATGGAAAATACCGAGCTGATTGCAGTCGCCATTCATTCGAGCAACAAATATTTCATACACCGCACAGTGTTGATCGTATCTATAAAATACAATAAAATATTCCTCACTTTTAATTATGACGTAAATTAACCATATGTTATTCAAATTCGCTAGCGATGTACAAATATGAATGAAATTTTAATAATATCCCTCCTCGAATATTAAAATTTTCTATAAAATCGTTTTAATTTATAATCAAAATTTAATTTCATTAAAATATTCTCTAAAACAGTTTCTCCTTTTTTCTGTTATCACTTATTGTTTTTATTATATAGGCACAAAATTCAACTGTTCTCTGAAAAAATTATGATGAAGTTTTATCATTATCAAAATGATTTTATTTCTATTATATTGCCGATATATTTCACGCGCAAATTAATAATTGGCTTCGTCAATAGCAATCAGCTTCATCTGACTGAGAAATTAAAATATAATTGTAAAAGGAACACCATGCGCTGTTGTATGTATGCTGATGTGCATGTGTCCGTTGCGCGCGGGATGGAGCAGCACGGTTCGTACAAATCAATGTCTGATCCTTGTCTTGTTCACTTCAAAAACTTTACCATAATTTTTAAAGAGATCTATTGAGTTTTGACCGATGGTTCCTTTTGAACTTTGTATCCTTGTGATGAATAGAATACGATTCAATAAAAAAGAAATAGTTGACCTTTTGACCTTGAGATTCAAGGTCACAGTTAATTTTGCGGCACCTTTCTTACATCAATCTCCACCAAACCGAGAGTGTAGAATCTCTCTATGATAGTCGCGACATACATATAACCTCTATGTATACAGCCTGTACATGTGTACACAAGGATTTGTTTGAATTCCTCAAATTAATTTAGTTATAAGCCCACTTGTTCTCGCGTTGGATCTGTTTTGAATTTTGGTATTATATAGAAGAGACTGCGGACTGATTACAGTTATAATCAATTCGGCAACGAATATTTTTGACACCGGTAAAGCCTCTACCTAGTGTACGCCATTATAATGGCTTTCGTCTATGTCATCTTCTTGAACAATACGCTACTACATATAGTGGCTTTCGTCTATGTCTATGTCATCTTCTCGAACGATACGACACTACTACAGTGGCTTTTGTCTATGTCATCTTCTCGAACGATATGACACTATAGCGGCTCACTTGTTCTCGCAATGAAAGCCATGTATATTATACATATATGTACCACGACAATGTTCTTTCTATTCTTTCTGTGAGAAGGAGCAGGTCCGAGTGCGCTCGATGTAGAAAACCGTGTACCGTCTTCGACACTCTGAGCCAGTTAGCTCGCTAGGTCGCGCCACGTTGTCGCAGTCGTTAATTAAAGAGCTCCGAGCATCGGCCTCTTCGCCCTTGTTTGTGGAAGGAGCGATGTGTTTATGCGGAGATGAGATTGTCGGTTTGTCGTATCCACGAATAGGTCTCCGAGACTCCCGTTAGATACGGGACACAGGGTACACAGGGTGTGCGGTCTACGGTGTGCAACATGTACTTACAGCGAACGGGCGCGCTGGGTTATTGGAAACGTTCGAGTCTCGAGGACAGAAAAACTTCTTCCGAACAAGTTTGCGGGGAAACAGCATGGCCGCCGAACATCGTGAACTTACGCAGCAATCTCGGAACGCTGTGTACTTCTCTAATCTAATCGACGTTAAAAGTGCCGAGCTACGAAAGCGATTGCTTTCCAATGTCTTAGAAAACTTACCGAAAGTGTACACGAGCAGCATGATGCGGCCCTGGGTTGCGAGAGCTAGCTTATGACTCGTCGGAACCAGAGTCTACTCGCCAGATGAGGGGAGGGAGCACGAATTGAGGGGAAAAAGTTGCCCTCTCTCTCTGCCAGTACCGGATTAGTCACGTGACCGGGACAGAGACGAAACGCGTCACGTGACCGGGCCGTACGAATAGGGTCGTAGAAGGGGAAGGTAAAGTGGGGATACAAGTCTTAAGCTGGCGACTCTGGTCGGAACACGGGATTCTGTATTGTAGAAGCCAGCGAATACAGGTCAACAGGCGGCAGGGATACCTCATTGCGTGTCTCCGTATCTTGATAAGTATCTTCTTCTTCTTTTTGGTCTCGTTACCGAGAAGGTACGACAACACAAGCATAAATCGAAATTTACTACGAGACACTAACATCAGCATAAATCGTTGTCGGTGAAAGCAGGTTTGATTTTAACACGAAACGTACAGAGCGCTAAAAGAGACTGGGATGCTTGGCTATCTTTCTAAATAAAAAGTAACCAACATCGAATTTTTGTCTTTACATTTAAGGATGTTCTGGAGGTATATAAAAGCGCAACAAAATTTTTGAAAATTTGACAACATATAATTCTTACTAAATTAATGCAATTTCCAAATGTTTGGGTTCGATTCGCTGCACCGTTTAAGAATTATAGCAACTTAAAGTTTGCACATTTTAACACGTCTTCTTATGGAGAATTCATAAAATTCCACTTCAAACCCTATTTAAACCTTGAAAAAACGCAACTAGAAACTCCAGTTTTTTTCATATATAGTAAAAATTATGTAATTAATTATGTTCAAAATTTATTAGGATTCATTAAACAGTTACAGAGCAAAAAATTATAAACTGTTACAAAACGTCAAATTTATCGTGTTTTCATAACATAATAATGTTGTTATAAAATAATAACCATGAATATTGCTTTCTGAAGTATTTTTAATTTATTTAAATATTTATTTTTAACATTTTATTGCGTAATTATATATATTAAATATCATAAATTTATTATCTTGAAGTTCAAATCAGAGGGTACAATTATTCGCAAAAGTCACTTACAATTTTTTATAACTTGAAGACAATTTGATTAAAAAATAAATATAACATGAAATTCACTAATTAAACGAAAGCTTTTTAAATTAATCTATTGTTTCAATGCAAAATATACTCGCATGAATGGCTTTCATTGCCAATATATTGATGGATTTCGAATTTCTTGTACTCTTGTCTCCCATTGTACCACCAGAACATCCTTAATTGCGAGATTACAATGAATAATTAACGAGAGAAAAAAAAGAAGAAATATCTGTGCCAAAGTGCGACAAGGTTCACGCCACCTCTGAAGATCGGGCACAGAATTTTCGCACTCGTCCAATGGTTTTCGGTGGACGCGCGGCGTACAAGTTGAAATTGTTGTTCCGAGACCGACGTTATTCACGGGCCCGTTGAATTTGTATCCCGACGCGGCGAACCCCGTCCAAACGAATTAACAGAAACTGCTGGAGAAGCTGCAAGATGCGCGTCATAAACAGGATTTATTGGCCGTGGCTGGGGGGTCTCGCGTGCGTCGTAAAGAAAAATTCTATGCATTCGCAATGAATGACTGCGAAACAGAGTAATAACCGTGGATGCGAGTCGTCCGCGCTCGACGCCTATCGTTTAGGTACTTTAGGTCGTTCACGGAAATTGAAAGAGACGTATCTTTGATCGACGTCGGCCGCTTACTTTATTCCTCCGAGTCAAATTTTCAAAGCAGCTTCTCCGAGCGATCGTCGGTGGCTCGACGATAACCACAAAAATAATCGTTTGCCCGGCGATGCAGAAAAATCGTCTCCCGGGGACCGACGAGGATGAAAATAGGGCGCCGCGCCGCGACGTCTAAAAATTCCTCATAACGTTACATATACGGCGCGGATATGTCGGCAGACAGTCTGTCCGTGCCACGGTGATTCCATTCTCCGCTCGAAGGGGAATTTTTCCATGATAAAATTCAACGAAATCCGAAGCCATCCGGCGAACCAGGCCGCGCACCGCGCCGCGCCGGAGCAGTTAGTCCGCTTGGAAAATGCAATCCGTCGTGGAAAATCTCTTCGGAAATTTTCAGCTTCGCGAGGTTCCGCGCATTTTTGCGCCCGTACCTGTCCTCCCTCGTTCTCGAGAACTTATTTGGGGGAACACTGCCCAGTGGCGGAAGTGGAAGCATTTTAAGCGGTCGGAATCATCAAAATTCCTCACACTCGAGAGTTTATCGTCGATTCGCAGACGTTTAGGTCGCTTTTAATCGACCCTTTACGCCTTTTGCAACGTCGACGATCGTTTTCGATTTTATTGCCTGTCGTTCCAAGTCGGTTTGCGCGTAAACACGGATTCCAGGACACGGACAAAGTAACCGTAACGAGAGCACTCGTACACTGCCCGAAATTTCCATAAAGTCATCTTCGTTTTCGCGGATATTTCGGAAAATACAGGGTGTTTCACGTAACTGTCGCCACGATTTATCGGGCACTGGTAGACAGATAAAAAAATGTTTGTGGTATTAGCGTTTAGTCGGCTACAAAATGCAATAGAATAAAAATCCAAAAAGAAATGTGTTTATGAAAAATGAAGGTCACCTTCATATTAGCGATATTTCTTTCGAGAGAATATCTTGACCAAAATCAACAACTCGAGCCTGCCTTACTGTTAAGACCTCACTGTTAATGTCATGTCAAGCTGTTAACATAAGCAATAATATTATGTACTAAAAAATAAGTAGTGTCATTTAAAAAAATTAAGGTGACCTCCATTTTTCATGAACAAATTTCTATTTTGCCGACTAAAAGCAAATTAATTTTGTCCGAAACATTTTTTTATCTGGCTACCGGAAGTGCCCGAAAGATGGTGGCGACAGTTACGTGGGGTATTCTGTATACGAATTTTGTTACTCAGCCGTATCTGTATTTATATTTTGTTGATATTCAGATACGTAGAATGTACTATCTTCTCTGCATTTGTTTAAATAAACGGTGTATTTATTTTTCGAAACTGATGTAGAGTACGCTTTCTTTAATTGACTACAGAATAGTTATCGAACACAAATTTTTCCATTGGTAGGGAACATTTACAAGAATTGATGAAAAGGCATGGCGACTGCATAGAAATTTTTCGTGTTTCTCTTCGCTGCGTATTTCTCACGATTAACTTCCAACGGTAATTAGTTTTGCGGTACACACTTTCGCGATCCATGAATTTGCATTAAGCCTATATTAAATGTCATGTTACAGGATATACCGCCGCGTTTAAAATTTAAATTGGACTTTCCGCAAATTCTGATAAACTTTTAAACACGTTGCTTCGTTTCCATTCCTCCGGCTCTTGGTTACACCTGCTCCGTGCGAGTCGGCTCGGCTGTGTCCACTGTCGCAGTCTCATTTTCGAGTTTAAGAAGTTTCGCAAAGTTTCACGAGGCTCGTTTCGCACCGCGCGAGCGCGAGCGCGAGCGTAAAGATAGCGTGTACGAATTCGAATGGTTGATTTTGGAAAATGAACAGGACCGATTTCCATAGCTGCAACGAGATTTCCGCTCTTTTCATTTTTGCTGATTCGGAACGAAGTTTCCCATTCGTATGCTGCTCCAGTTCGATAATTCTGTCTCGGTGGATTGCGGAAATATATACATACAGGGTGTCCCGAAAATGTACTTCCTTCGAAGGGATGATTCGGGGGTCTCAGGGTCATTTCAAAATGTTCTCCGCGGTTTCGCTTAAGGAGTTATTAACAAGAAACATGGACCAACCAGAGCACGGCTATGCAGATATTTATGTTTCTTCTACATACTATATTTACAATATTCTGTAATAGTATTTTTGTGTAAAAAAAAATAAATTCAAAATTAAGAAAAAAAATTTTCTTAAATAATTAAAAAAACAACAATTTTTTTATACATCATTCGACTCGTCTTTGCATTTCATTTCAAAAAGTATTAAGGTACTTTACTCGAAAATTGCATAGTTTAAGAGTTATGACTTATTTCCCGAACGCCCATATACATATACTCGACACACTCTGGGACGGAAAGATAAAACGAGAAATGAAAGATCCGCCTCCGAAGCGGCCGTCTTCTCGAATCTGTTTCGGTGCCTGCAAAACTCTCGGATCGCTTTTATCAGATCCGACAAACTATCCTGCATGTAATTTCGCATCCGAAACTGTGTAACAGACGACGACAGAGACGTCGCGACGCGCCGCGCCGCGCCGGCCGTCGAGAAATGGGGACAAAGGCGAGCGTAGTACGTAGGCGCCTCGCCTCGTGTGCTCGCGAGCCAGACAGATTTCAGAACGTGCAAGTGGAAAGAATCGATCCGCCGGCAGACGTCGATTATTCGCTGCGAGACGAAGATGCTTGCAACGGCGAGCTGATATTTTTTTGGATAATCGGCTAACCGGACGGATAGAGAGAGGCGTGGTAGACGATTCCCAAGCAAGATTGCCTTCCCTAATATCCGTAGCCGCGGAAAAAAATGTCATTCCAGGATGAGTGACGTTGCGCGACTGCCAGTCTGCTCGGAAAGAAATGCTTCGCGAAATCAGGCCGTCGCGCAGCGCCGCGCCGCGCGTCGCCCCGATGTGAACCCGCGTGAATGAATAGCTGCGCAGATCAAATCGACAGATTATGCTACCTGCTCGCGGCGTCTGCTCGCGGGAGGCTACAGCCGCCGATTGTAATCTGAAACGATGCAACGGTTCCATTCGGGGGAAAACGGGAGAGAGAAGAGAGAGAGAAGAGAGAGAGAGAGAGAGCGAGGGCGCAAAATACGAGGGAAGCAGAGGACAGAATGTGGGCACGGTCCCACAGTCGAAAATCACGTCGATCGCGCACGCCAGCTCGTAGTTAACGATATCGAATCGGATAAACGTCGTTAAGGCGTGGCTGGTCGCGCGGAGGAACAACTTTATTACAGGTTCCCTTAGATACGACCTACGAAATCCCGCGTTAACGACTTCTCGATAGGTTCGAGGGCAGCTCTACGTATCCAGGAAAAGCGTTGATGTGCATGTGCATGTGCAATGTGCAGCACCGTCGCGTCGTCGTAGCGCCACCGCGACCATTCCCAATGGATCGATGCGGGACGAAAGTGCAGGGCGATGTGCAGCCTCTCTGGGAGGCAGAGATACATTTAATATTTTATCGGGTGAACGGCAGCAAGTGACCGAGAAGCGACTTATTGTCTGAGAACCTTTCTATCCGTATAAAAGAATTTTCCAGATCGCCGCTTGTGCTGCAATTTTACAAGATGTCTGTTTTGCACCAGACATGCCGCGCCGCGCCGCGCCGCGCTGGTTTTCGAGGATGCGCTGCGCCGCGTCGCACAGTATGCAATACATATCGCCCGAAACGCGGACAAAATATGAAATTGTTGTTTGCTTTTCGCAAAACTTGGTATACTAAGGTTTTTTAATACCAGATTAATGTTTAACTTAACCGTTTAATTTTCATTAATAAAATAATGAAGTTTTGGTTTCTGTATTAAAATTTTAACATATTATCACATAATACAAGACAATTGAAGAACAAGCGATAGGATATTAATAAATTCAAACAGTAATATTCATAGTTTATTTGTTTGAAACAGAACTATGTAGAATTAATATTATTTGATATAAGAGATATCGAAGAGACACCTTTATGTGTATAAATATCTTTTACAAATAACATATATAAAATACATTATATAATAAACAAACGTCACCAAATAAACATCAACGAAATTATGTTAATATAAAACAATATAACACAACACAATATTCTCACTGTTATGCTGCATCATCCTTTAGATTAGAATGCAACCTTATCTTCACCCTTTTTGCCCAAAGCTGAGTCAACTGTTTGGCTGAACTAGGTCCGACAGAGTGACGTGTCCAGTGACACATTTTGGGTATCAAAGGTCTCTATTAGACACCTATACATATAGGGAGCGTCCTCATCGAGCGGAACTCAATTCTAGGTCTGCACTCATACTGTAAGAAAGCATATTTTCTGTAAGACGCGATATTCCTTTGTAACGACTCTGTTGGTGCGTGTGTGATCTTCTTAATAAAAAACTTCCAGTTATAAAGAAGAAGAGGATTATTTCCCGAGAAGATCCTATCCTTCCTTCTTCACGGCATAACAGCATGATACATGAATCTACGATCGACTAGATTCTGCGACCCGCGACTCACGACGATCTGCTCTGCACCGGAAAAGGCAATTAGGACCCACGATGTCACTCGATATCTACCGATCTTATCTTATCGTTAGAAAAACATAGGTTTCTATTGTTTATACAAACGTTATTTATAAATCGAAGTTTAAAACTTTGGATTCTCGAACGGAAACACAAATCAGTAACAGGATGCATCTAATAATATTACGTTTACATTACAAACATGAATAATTTATTAATAGCATATACATTTCATTGCTGATCAGATTAAGAATACTCTCTTGTTAGTAGAAATTTTTAAATAATATTTTAAGTATACTTATCGACTGGATTTATTGCATCTATGCCATATACAAACGTTAGTGTAATAAACCCAGGACAAGTCTCTCACACTTAAAACACGAGTATTTTTTGTTTGGGAAAAACTTCGATAAAATTATCTTTTTGCATATTATTATAGACACATTGAGTAATAATTTCTATACAAAACCGCCGTGTTATCTCGTGTTTATCACTTACTAAATGATGGTCAATGTGACTTTTCTACGCAAAATCGTAAAGCCTCGTACAGACCTGAACATTTCGGCGAACATTGCGCCGAACGGCGAAGGGAACAATAGTTTTAAATGCACGCGGCGTTCGTGGCCCCGTCAAAACTATTGTTCGCTTCGCCATTGCGCAGCGCGATGCGCGGCGAAATGTTCAGGTCTGTACGAAGCATAATGTTTAAGCTCTGCACGCTCTTACACTGAATCAGGAATGTCATACTAACGTTATAATCTCATTATTTAGTCACAGAAGTACCATTTTCAATAAACAGAACTCATCCAAGCGTACACATTCGAGACAGGTACAATATATGTTCTCATTATCTTTCAAATAAATTTGAACTAATAAAAATCGACCATACAACTATGATTCCATAATATTGTAATCGGTTCTTTTTCCATTAACTTTGATGATTCCTTGTACTTTGAACTATTAACTAACGATATTACAACTCGTATAAACAATATCTGTTACTTTGAAAGATAGCATTCGCTTGCATTTTGTCCATGTTTCGGGCGATATTGCACACTGTGCGTCGCGTACGCACCGGGGGAAAATCTCGCTCGAGGCTGACTCCCGACATCCACGCGGAGGTACGGTAACTCGGTAATTGGTTTCGCTGGCTAACACAAGCCGTTTCGTTGGGAATCCGTGGAGCCGCGCCGCGAACGGCTTCAAGTGGGAACGCAGGAGGATCGCCCCACCGCCGTGCGCCGCGCTGCGCCGCCAGAAGTTGCCGGATAACTTGCGAGTATCCACTCGAGAACTCGACACGACGCTTAGATGAACTAACGCCGGCGGAGGCTGCTTTGTGCCAAAGAAATATGTATACAGCCCGCGATGATATCCATCCAGCCGCGGACTCTTACCGCGGACCACGAGTGTCATTCTTATTGCACACACGCTCGGCTCTAGCCCGGGGTGCTATCGCTGCGCTGGCTCCGCCAACCAAAGGACTTCTCCGCGCGGAGAACTATGCACATACTTTTGTTCCTCTGCGCTCCGTATCTTCGCCTAGACGATCGAAACAAACCCTAATTCCGATTCGCTAGTGGCTTCGTCGCCACGCTCCCACCACGCGGTACGTATTATCTGTGAATTACCGCCGTCAATTTGGGGGAATGCGAGAAGATGAACGGCGGCGAGGGTGGATTACGCTCAGGACGGTACACGCACCCCGAGAAAGTCGCCGCGTATCGTGCAATTTACATGCGCCACGAGGTCTAATCTACCCGCTTCTGGGCTTTCGCTCGATTGAATCATAACCAGCCAAGTTGTTTACAGCGCACCGGCCGCGGCCACGGCCGCCAGAAGTTTTACCTAGGACGTAACAAATCAGCTTGCTAGGCGTTTCCGTGATGCTACGAAATTCAATGAAATCTCCGTAAAGTCGCCGTATGCTTTTTTGACGAATTTTTATCGTTGTTCCGTATCAATGATAAAGAGTACAGCCGGACAAGGTGATCAAAAGTGCCCCTAAACCAAATTGAATTTGTAATCGGCCATTCGATAGCTTATCCAAAGAAAATACTTTCTGCCAATTGTCAACCCCATATGTCGACAGGGGTGACAGTAATGGGGTGACAAAGAATATCTTATCCTCTTATCCTCTTTAATTGAAAATTCCGGAAATAATCAGGCATATTAGAATGCACATCTGTGAATTTTTAGCTTCGAACCCGAATTTTAAAAAATTAAATGGTTTTGAAATGCCGATTTCTCGTAGAACTTATTGTTGTTGACATATCATTTTTTCAGATTTTTCAAAGTGGGGGCACATAGTAAAAAAAAAAATCATTTCTCTGGCAGAAATTTGTTGAAATGTGTTTCTGTATATTAGAAACAAAATGAAGATCTATTATCAAATAGAAGAAACTGTCGGTTAAATTCAGATTGTTTATAAAACCGTTGTTAATTTGTTCATGGGATCGTTCCTCAGCTATCTTGCCAGAATGATCCTCACTTGACAAGTTTCCTTTGAATCGTGAAGACGTGTTTTCGCTTGTGGCCTTTATCGCTTCATAATAAACTCCGTTAAAACACAAAGTGCAGTTTATAATCTAATACAATAATCTAATAAAATTAATCTTGGAGGTTATACGTAGAAGAGTTTGCGGGCTGATTGCAAGTCATGATCAATTCGGCAGCAAATATTTTATACACCAGTAAAATTTGTTTAAGCTTTTAGCTAGTGCACGCCATTGCTATATCGGGACGTCACTATAGATCGACTTGCGGAGAGTCTAGTTCTGGTCGTCGCAGCTTAATTCATTAAGCGGCGAAAGATCGTAGTTGCTCGGAGTAGGGTGAATCAACAACAAAGGCGACTGGGCCGGTAGGACAGAGGGTAGAATACCTTTGGGTAGTTATCTATGCAAGGAAACCGCAGCCATTGCCGACCACCTGCTCCAATTATGCTTGTTAAGGGTATGTCGCTCCCCACGAACGCGTAGCAGTGTTCGCTTTCATCTCGGCCGTCTCCCTATGAAAATATACGCGCGTCACCGGTACACTTCACGGTGACGCGACGCGACGCGACGGTGGAGAACGTTGCGATACACCTTCCGTGAGACATAGTTCAGAGAAGAGAGAGAGCAGGCGTCGTCGACTGCGGAAAAGTTCGCAAACAAGTCGAAGACTGTATCGATTCGGTGAAATTTTAATTTCGTCAAGTGGCAGCTGTGTAATTCCTGCATCGTCGACAGGGCCGGATTAAGCCCCGTAGCAGAAGTAGCAAATGCTACGGGCCCCGCGCCTTGAGCAAAAAATGTTTAGTTTGTAAAATTTTGTAACATTTGGCCAAAAATCTCAAAAATAAAATATTAATGAAATTGAATAAAAAGTTTTAGAGAAAACGAATCTGAAAGTCGAGCATTTTAGAAATGATGTTTTTTTTTAATTACGCAATTAAAAATACTTCAGAAAGCAATATTCATGGTTATTATTGAGACGACAACACGATAAATTTGACGTTTTGTAACAGTTTATAATTTTTTGCTCTGTAACTGTTTAGTGAATCCTAATAAATTTTGAAAATAATTAATTACATAATTTTTACTATATATATAAAAAAAACTGCAGTTTCTAGTTGCGTTTTTTCAAGGTTTAAATAGGGTTTGAAGTGGAATTTTATGAATTCTCCATAAGAAGACGTGTTAAAATGTGCAAACTTTAAGTTGCTACAATTCTTTAAACGGTGCAGCGAATCGAACCCAAACTTTTGATAATTGCATTAATTTAGTAAGAATTATATCTTGTCAAATTTTCAAAAATTTGGTTGCGTTTTTATATACCTACAGAACATCCTTAATCCGGCACAGATCGTCGACGACGGTGCGAAAGCACGAGAAGAACCGACAGGTTCGAAAATAATTTTACGGCAACAGAAGCCTGAACAGCTATCGGCGCGAGAGGGCGAGCAAAGCGGAAACACGTTCGTGGTTTCATGCTCGCAGACGTTCGACGAAGCGTGCCGTCTCTTCGGTAATAGCTTCCTGAAAGTGTGTAACCACTTTGGTACGGGCATCGAGTGGCCGCAGCTTCTTCTCCCAGAAAAGTTCCGGAAAGTTTCGGCACGACAACACGAGTCAATCGACGGTATTCGATCGCGGACGTCTCGGTTAGATTTTCGGAAAGGGCCGCCGCGCCGCGGCCTGGTACGAACATTGATTGAGCGACGCTCGATGCTCTGTGTTTCGAGGATAATTGCCACTTTGCGGAATTGCGCTCCGTCGATGCTCAACGATCACCGAACGAAATACATGTTTACGATGTTCTGCTAGGACGCAAGCTGTTCCGAGTTCCGAGCTGTAAATTACAACGAAATGCGCGACAATATCCATCGACGCAATTTCCCGATCGCTGTGCACTTAGCTGACGTATTCGCGCGCGTGTAGTCGAAATCAAATTACGAATGACGCGCCGCGCACGGTACGCGGAACAATATTTTATCAGAGAAATAATTGGCCGGATAATGGACTTGATCCATCCGAAAAAAAGTATAGACCGAAGCCACCCGGAATCAGCTCTATCGATTGCTCTCGACGTTTCTTAAGCTCGTTCGACGGGCCGATTAACGAATGAGCTTACTCAATCTTTGCATAGCCGGTCCGCGAGAATGAAAAGTTACAAATGAAAATCGTAATTCCCGCGGTCTTTTATTGACTTTTAATAACTACCGACCGACCGATCGACCGAAGCGGCGCGGTGCGGCGCGGCGCCGTCCTTCGGGAGATAACTCCGGGAACCGTGTTCCCTGATTTGTCCTCGACAAACAGCGCGATGTTTTCCCGACATTTTTCCGAATCGCGGTTTCATTATTCGTGCCGCGGAAAAATATTGCATCACGATTTTCCGCGGACCAACCGCTGTCGACGGCGCAGCCCATGAATTGAAATTTAAAGACCCAGACCGTACCGGCTGAAAGACCTTTGCATTCCTGGGTAAACGTTTTCGTCGTCGTTTGATTACTTTCCGGCGAAAACATTTAGCTCCGTTGTATTACGACTAAACGCTGGAAACTGTGAGCGCGTGAAACGTATTTCTAGAAATATCTTCTCCATGCTGCGGTAAATATACAGGGTGTCCGAAAGGAAAATGAAGAATAAAAAAATTGCGATTTCGGTTCCGTTTTTAGTTATTAACAACTAAAAATTCGCCCAAAATACGGCAACCTGACCAACAGAGGTGCTCGTTGCGTACATCATAGAGGCGCGCGACAGACAAGTACAGTGACTCCCACTAATATTCGGACACTCTTAAAAAGACGATAACTTTTTTAATAGTCGACCATACAACTTGAATTTTTTTACAAGTAATTTTTGAAAAAATTGCAATTGGTCGGAATTGTAGAGAAAATACTAAAAGTTACGTTTTACAACTTTTTTATGTGGGCTCATATCAAAAATGTAGGAAACACGTTTCGTAGATCTGTATCAATTAAACATATTCTGAAAATTTCATTAAAATCGGTCAACGTTGCAATGAGCTACACAAGTTTAAAGATGGTAAAAATTGCCACTTTTCACGATTTTCGGCCACTAACTGCAATAAATCTAAGAATTCGTACATCTTTCATTGCCTGTCGTTTTTTCTCACAAACTTTTACAATGCATATAATATTACACAGATCTACAAAACATATTTTTTAAATTTTCAATATAGATCCATATAAAAAAGTTGTAAAATGCAACTTTAATATTTTCTCTACAATTCCGACCAATTGCAATTTTTGAAAAAATTTCTTTTCACATCACGTAGTAAACTAATTGCTCTCACTTCTCAAAAAAAATTCAAATCGTATGGTCCAATATCAAAAAAGTTATCGTTTTTTAAAGAGCGTCCGAATATTAATGGGAGTCACCGTACATACCACGTGAGAGGTACATGCTTACCTTGGTTCTCATTTGGGGCTCCAGCGAGGTGAAAATGTTTTAAGGATTCACGGATTAATCGGTGGACGACATGGAACCTGCCTACTCGTTAAAATTCACGTCCGTGTCATGGAGAACCTCCCCTTAAATTGTCTCCCACCCGTAGTCGAACACCCCGTATAATAATACCAAACAGCAAAACAGATCCAATCCGAGAACAAGCAAGCTACTATAACTAAATTCATTTTACGAATTCGAACAAAACCTTTTTGTTGTAGATACTAATAATTTCACTTTTTCCGATTGAAATTACATCAAACACGACACGGTGTGGATCATATTTGGTTGTTTATTTCACGATACAGTAGAACCTCGATTATCCGTACCGATCAGAAGAGCATGAGTGTTCGAATAAAATAATAGAACAGTTAATTACTAACAGTGCGGGATTAAATCATTACTGACTTGTAACACGTATTCGGAGAATGGTGGATTCAGATGTCGTCGGTTCGGATAATCGAGGTTCTACTGAATCGTCAATCTAAAAAATAATTACTATTTTAAATTAGACTTAATTAAATTTACTATAAGAATTTTTATGAGCAAATATATTCCGTTTGGTGTCGTGTTAAAAACTTCATAAACAGACAAATAAAAGGGAAAAAAAAAGTTTTGTCGTTGGATTGTTATATTGCAATTTTCGGTTAGTGAGTTTCTGAAGTCCTCAATGGGTACACTCGCAAACTTGTATCTACCAAACGTTAATATTACGAAGTATTAGTTTTCCCTATACATACACCGAACTGTCTTAAAGGTCGTGTAGGCTGTTCCAAAGATTGGAGATAACGAAGAGGAGGGTAGGAGCTGGCGATGAAACAGGGTGCCGAATCAGGGGGCGAGTCTCGGGCCGACCCAATCGATAGAGTGCTCATTCGATATTCGTAGTTATTCAAGTGCGTTTCTGTCTACCATACCGCGAAATCTCTCTAAACTCTAAACGCAACCACAGAGGGTGGGTTTCGCGCTGCGTTCACGGTGGTGAGACGCGAATGGAGTAGCCGCCAGGTCCACCCGATTTGCAATCTTCTCTCCCCGGACATGCGCAGTCAGAACAACCCCTAATATTCGGTGGACCTACTCCATAGTTACCGCCGCACCCTATGCAGCAGGGGTGGAACGTGCGCGACACGTGGATGGCGAGTCATTCCAAAAGCAAACCACAGCAGTACTAACCGAGCAATGATATTCAATCTTCTGCGGTATTTTTCGTTTGCTCTTTTCGTTGGTCCTTTTTTTTTAAATCGGCGCGTATTCGATTACATAGACTTGACCTTTGTGGATCGTTCTCTCTGGTAATGCCCACGAACGGTCTTGTACTGTTTGCCCAGGAAAAGATGCCACGCCTGATCCCACTCTCGAGGTTAATTTTTACTGTCCGTGCAGACACGAAACGATTCCGTTCACCACCGATGAGACAAACATTCTTTAATGCATTTGAATACAAATACAGTGGATCTTTAAGTTGATAAGTTGATATTTAAACTGTGATAATTTTGTTTTAAAAAATAGTACAACTACAAGTCTGAACGCATTTCAAAGCTTGAGACTTCTACTGTCACAATCCTTTATCCATTTTCCCATGACATCTTTTTTCATGATGACGCGGAACTGAAGGTACGTTGCTGTTGAAAATACTACATATTCGATCGTCTGTAGAAACATTGAAAAATTCTTCTCATGACTGAATCGACCATGTAAAAGAAACACCATGCGCTGTTGTATGTACTGTTCGTACGCCACAAGAAGTCTCCTGACAGGAATTCGACAACAAACCTTCCGATTGGGTCATTCCACACGAACTTTCGGTTCTAGCCGAATTATTGGCTAAAGTGTGTGACGTCAAAGATAACCATTGGTTGCGAGCAAGGACCCCCTTTGCCCCTCAGCCGTCTCGAGGGACTTCTTGTGGCGTACGGACAGTATGCTGATGTGCATGTATCCGTTGCGCGAGAGGGGAGCACCGTTCCTCAAACAATGTTGTGACGCGCGGTCGTGGCCTCTTTTTTTTTCGTCGCAGGACGACAGACCCACGACGACTCGCGCTCTAAGGACACGGTTCGAATCAAGACATTTTGAAGAGCAGTTAGTAATAAAGGATATCTTCGCCATACGTTTCGATTTCCTGAGAAAAACCCTTTCACTCTACAAGCATAAATTTGAAGATTGAAGCTTTACGACGACTCCTTAAAAATTGATGTACAATCTCTTGAATCGAGCTTCGAACGAAAGGTGTTCCGCCATCTTTGCAGTAATATGAGGTACTGTTCGTCCATCAGGAGATGGCAGTGAGAAACTTGTAGGGACCACGTGGTATCCCTACTCCGCGTTACACGTCTTCCGCTATTGGCCGAATCGTTCGACGATCGTTGCCGCCAGAACCTAATCGTAAGTGTGCGGTTTCGCGGATACATACCTCTGCGCCCCACTGTCGAAATCACTGCCATCTCCTGCTGGACGATCAGTACATTTGTCTCCCATTTTTGTTTTGACACAGCCAAAAAGAAATCGTAGATTAAGTTTTGTCGTAAAGGTATAGCCTGTAGTTTTAACGCTAGCTTGGTAGGGATTATAGGTTCTGAAGGGACATCGTGATCGCATCCCTTTGTTCCAATCACACTCGACAAGTTCATTCGGTTTTTTCGTGAAGCGATTCGGGCAATTGCGAACTACATACTCTTGTAACGCGAAGTAGGGATTCGGGTAGCGGGGCACAGATATGTATTTTCTCAGGTGGTAGCGCGCGCCCGTGTATACCTGTCCGGGCGGTTTGAGTGCAACGGGTCGTGGAAGCTCCTTAACACCGTCGAGACAAAAGCAATTAGAGTCGGCTGCCCAGAGAAACTCGAGACTCTGACCTCGTCTGTCGGTGACTTCAAGCCTGATTCAGGAGCGTAACCCGCAGTTTCCCTCTCGTGGCACTCTTGCCGTCGAAAGGGAGCTCGTGCCTCTAGACACCGGAGCTCGATAATGTCTCGGAAAGTGAGTGGGTAATTTGATTGCGTCCTAAGATACCGGAACAGGAAGTTGATGTAGTTTCGGAGGAGTTCCTCTACTCTATCATGCGCCCCCTCCCCTCTCCTGTTCTACGAACCCTTCGTGTTCTCTCTCCTCCACCCTACCTCTGTCTCTTTCGAGACTGTCAGTCACCGTTAACTTTAAATCAACTCTTCCGCCCCGATAAAGCGTAGCGCCCTTTAAAAATTGTTAACATCCCGGAGCCCCGGAGTTCGCTACGGCCCCTCTATGTAGAGAGACTCGGAATTCTCTCATAATAGGGCGCGCTTAACAGGCTGCCATTTAAATAATTGCAAGCTTGCAACAGCCACGCGAGTTTCCTTCGATTTTTACCCCCGGAACCCTCGTCGCCGTTACACGCGATTAATTCCCGGAGAAGAAGCCTCGGAGGATAAATGGGCAGCGAATGACCAGGTTCGGCAAGAACCTGGAAATTTCGGGTATTTTGCCCGAGTCGGGTCGGGACCTGAAAATTCGTGATACGCGGCTACCCGAAAATTTCGGTTACCCAAGTCGAAATCCCGAGTCATCAAAAGTAGGGGTGTTTATCTCGCTGGCTCTCTCGCTCGTATCGGTATTATTGACAACCCTAGGTGTAGATGTGGTTTCGAGTGTGAAACTCTAAATCACGTCCTTTGACTCTTAAGTTAAGATTTCAGCTGCCTTTGGACGTTTCTATGTTTCTGGCTGACCCCAATGTCGTATCGCCAGCTCTCATATATTGTCATTTTAAGAAAAACTCTATTCTGCGCGTTTAAGAAAGAACAAGTAGGGAAAAAGAACTGATATACCCTCATTTTTGTTTATATAGGTTTCTTGTTCTGTAAATTTTGTTTGGTTTCTAAAGTTGTAATAAATCTCTTATGAGATTTCCTCGATGAAAAAAGAAGTAGGGGTGGGCGGGTACCCGAAAATTTCGGGTTCGTGTCGCGTCGGGTGTCTTACCCGATTTCGACTTCGGGTACTGGATATTGCCGGATACCCAAGTATTATGAATTTTCGGGTCCAGATCCGAATCCGGGTAAAACACCCGCCCACCCCTAATCAATAGCCGAACCGAGGCTTAGGTTCCTAGTTATTGTTAGAGCAACCGCTGATTAGAATAAAGCGAACTCGCGTTCTTCGCTCGTCCCCATTATGTCCCCGGTTGTCGAGCGTTCATAAAATCGAATGGGTAATTTGTTTTCTTCGCGGATTGCGTAATATCGAACGCGCCGGCGCGATTAAATTGCGCCGACACACGTTGCGATTCCCATTCGTTTTATACGCGGGACACGTATCGTCGGTGGAAATCTCGTTTCGGAATCGATTAGCCAGCAGCACGTAGAATCGTCGCTCGCTACTAAAAATGTCGCTGGAAATTAATTGCACGCGAAGGCGAAACAATAATCGCAGGGCTGCCGCGCCGGCCATCCTTATTCCGCGATCCGATAAACGATACCAGGAATCCTCGAATCGTTTAGTAGGATGTGTGTTGCTTTTCCGTTCGAAGGAAACGTATCAACCCTTGCGCTTAACCACAGCAGGCTCCCGGAATTTCATCGGACCCGGAATCGGTACGATCCTGCACGATTTTCTTGATTTCGCGTATTTACGTATTGCTTTGTGAACATTACGCCGGGCAAATATTTTCCCCGCACGCGTACATTGATGTTTATCAAATGGAAGCTATAGAGTTGTAATGTGTGTGTACTATAGGGTGGACTTTATCTTTCAACTATAAAATTTTGAACATACGGCCCCCTAAAACTGTTCCATTTCATGAAAAAATGATATATCTAGAATTTAAAATAAAATTGATGTCGGGAAGACGTGGCACTTCGAATGCGAAGTGTTGAAATAGAAATAACTGCACGCTAAATGTGAAGAGTACACGGAAAATTCAATTTAAATATTTTATATCTCCAAAAATACCATAATTCCTTGCATGCACTCAAGTACAAGTGTACTTTGTACGAATTAAGATTATTTCACATTAATTAGCCTGTCTAATTTCTGTCTATTTTGACACAAGAAGAACATTTAGTCATAATAAAAAGTCTCTTCTTCAAATATTTCCATTCCCACAAAATTTCATGTTTTTCGCAATTTCAACGTCAATGAGGCACGCCTTCCCCTTATTCGATCAATTTGAACTTTTGCAGGAATTATTTTCTTACCCAATAGCACAATTTTGGGGGGAGGGGGGCGTGAAAAAAATCTCGCAAAAAACATTTCACCAAGTATAGCAAAGGTCCACCCTAGTGTACACATGTACGTAACGTTGCGTGACGCAAACACGGCGTTGCTGGGCTAATATAAACTTTATTGCTTCCAAGTAAGAGTTCGTCCGACACAGAGTGAGTCATACCACCCAAGTTATACATAAAATCTTTAACGCGCCCAAATAATTAAAACGCGAACGTAATCTCGTTTGATTTTTTAACGGTAGGTACTTCCTTGCAATCGTACGCCTGTAAAGCTAGCTGCCCGTATTACAGAATAATATATTCCGTTCTTAATAAAACTTGAGATTACACGGGGGAGAGAGAGAGGGAGATTTTCCTGGGAAAATGCACTGCTTTCCATTAGCGTTAAGTTCGATAAATTGTACCCGCCGGTTCTACAACCATCGATACAATTAATACCTCCACTGAAGTTGACATTGACTCTTCAAATATTTTGAGTGGCGGCCGGGCTATATGTATGCCTCCGGGCTACGGCTTGTATTTTGCAGGCAAAATACTGTTGCATTCATGAGACAATTTCTATTATTTCGTAGTGTCGTTCATCAAACTGCAATAGGTTGATCGAACATTCGCGCCATTTGTTGCATCAGAGAAGAACAATTAAAATATTTTGCAAATTACGTTCCCGAAAGTAACGATCGCTGGCTGCGCCGCTTTCGAGTGCACTCAAATCTCTCCTTTCATGGTTTGTGGAACCGCTGCTATATCGGTATTTTCATTGACCTAGTCCTTCGAATTCATCGAACGTTGACCCAAAAACGAATTGCGCGCTTCTATTTTGGCAAAGATAGTTTGACATAGATACTTTGGTGCAAACTAACGGACGAAAGTTAAGAAACGTGAAGATCCTTTGATAATTAGTGTGTATTTCTTCTCCTCGAGTAGGTTAGCATTCGTTTAGTTTCGTTGCGATACAAAATAACACAAAGTGATAACATTCCGAACATAAATGTACAATACAGAGTCGCTGGATCAGGGGAATTCACTCGAATTGACGGGAAACAGTTAACCCCTCTCTGTCAGTACCGGATTAGTCACGTGACATTGTGACACATGCACGACAGAGACGAAACGCGACACATGACCGGCCCGTCGCGGAAGCGGAAAGTAATGTGAGGAGATAAGTCTTAATCTGTCGACTCTGATATAAAAAGTGTTCTCTTTCCCTTATTTCAGAACTTGCTACGACATCATATAATTCTATTATACATATGTATTTCCATATGCAGTTTTACTAACTTACTTAAGATTAAAATAACTGAGAAATATTAGAAGTTAGTTATTACGTACCATGTAATTATAGCATTATAGATGAATATATAACGTAAATCAGTAAAATTGGTGCAAAAATTCAAGTCAAGTCTGGCCTGACATAGGACCGGAAAGGGTTAATGTAGAATCGAAAAAATTAAACCAAGGCTTTGTGACAAAAGTTAAGAAATATAACGAGTGTTGTCAGATGAGGGGGTGGAGCACGAATTGGGGGGAAAAAGTGACTCTCTCGCTGCCGGTACCGGGCACATGTACAACAGAGACGAAACGTGTCACGTGACCAGCCCGCGGCGGAAGGGTGGGGAATAGCGTCGTAGACGGGGAAGCTAGAGTGGGGACACAAGTCTTAATCTGGCAACTCTGTGCGTAACATATACGGTGATTCTTATTAATATTTCGACACTCTTAAACAAACTTTTCTAATATTAGAGCATATACGATTTGGATTTTTTTGAGACGTTAGAAAAATTAGTTTACTACGTGACGTGAAAATATATTTTGCAACATTTGCAGAGAAAATACTAAACGCTGTCGTTTACAACGGTTTAATGTGGGCCTATATTGAAGATTTAAAACATACATATTGTTGATCAATCATGAATATTCTGAAAATTTCATGAACATGGCATCATTTAACTCAAGTCGCGAAGCGAAAAGTAGGAATATTTAAGAAAGCCGTAGTAACATTGACATTTCAAATGTATTTATAGTGTGAATCGAAATAATAAAAATTGTATTAAATCAAGAAGATATTTTTTGTATATAAACAAAATTATTGTGTTTTATGTATAGAATGTTATGTAATTTTTTGTCCCAACTAATTTATATTAGAAGAGAAGAAGTGAACAGTAATTTTCAAAAGATCTTCGTGTTACTGAATTTTTGTCACGTGTTCCAGAATTTCTAATGTAGTATCGAACGGAACCGTCTGTGACTGGTTTCGATGGATAATAAGATCGGAATAAAGTGCACCATCGAGAGCAATACCCTACTCGGGTTTCGAATTCGCGGCAGCACACGGTTCGGGAGGACGGCGAGTACGAGGAAGGGCGAGGATGGGCGAGGCAAGTTTCGCGATAAAGATTTGCAATTCCGCCTATCGCCGTCGCGGCTCGTCTGGCCCGCGTGTTGCTCGCGACGAATTTTAAATCTGCCGGACACCGAACGCGGCGGAAAACTTTCGCGGAAGTTTCTGCACGCTGTTCTTTGCTCGCGTCGCTATTATGCGACGGTTCCAGAGAGTCAACGTCCGCCGGAGCACTCGTCGACGTGCCTCTCCTCGCCCAAATTAGAAATGAAAGAGGCCGCAATGGCGGTTTCAATTCTCCCCCAAATTGACTAAGTGCTCCCTTTATTTTCGAGGAAAATAGCACGCCATTCTAATAATCCGACCTCTGCTTGACCGAATCAGAGTCGAAATATTCGTTCGCGCTGTTTCCATTTCTTAACCCTTAACCCTTAACCCTTCAACCTCGGGCGGCGGACCTCTCATACAACTAGGCTGCATATTTTTATGCAAAATAAAAATTGCTTGCACGATTGCAATGAACAGGAGCCAAACAGAAATTTCTTTGTTCCTTTAATCATTTTAACAAGCTGATACTTGTACATTGAAATTCTTACTTCTAATTACGCGCGTGTAGTACTTGCAATCTCAAAACATTAAATTTAGTGTTTCAAGCATAAACAAAGGTGTCGACTACACTAGCAAATATTTATTTTGCCTTGAAGTAATTATTTTATCGAATAAAAATTTATTTATGTTGGAGTGATATACTATATAATGTTCCATATGTAAACAGTTTTGTAGAAAATGGAGTGCGAGTAACTGAAGGTTAAATTCTTTTAATCTGTTTCTTGCTTTAAACTTTACCTATTCATTTTTACCATAAATGTATAAAACACGCAGTCTACTTACAACTACATAATTAACGATGTTTAGGGCCGTTCACAGCTTCAACCATTAATTTTGTTAAATATATATTTTAAGAGTGTTTCTTGTGAATACATTAATCTCTGTGTTAGTCGATTGATAGTTAGAAATTGAGTGCATAAATGACTCTATTTTGATGCTCCGTGTCAAAATAGACCCAGACACCGCCGTCGGAAGGTTAAATATGTATACTACTAAGACTTAAATTCTTACTACTAAAAGACTAAAAAGTGATCACTATCTCATTACATTTTTAGTCGAAGTAAGATAGATTTCCATCAAATCGAGAGTTTAACAGAAATGACAAGACTTAATTTATTTCTGCTCCAATAAAGATATTGGTTAAATTATTTCTTACGAAATCATTTTTATAATTTCAATAATTATAAAATAAAAAATCTAGAGCCGATCAAGTGACCGGTAGTGATAGGTTGAGTGTTAAGACACCCCCTACAATCAACACTAAAAAGCATCAACACATTCGTCAACCGATATTGAAGCGACGCAACTCGTAAGAGACCCATTGATTGGCGCTATCCAACACCACCGTAGCATCCCCTTATAGGTGTTCCGGAAGTGGGGTGGCGGAATCTGTTAACTCGCGGGTATGACTGTAGCGGTATTTACTGGAGGAAGAAATGCGATAAAGGGAAGTTTACACGAGCGTTTACCGGGTCGATCATAAAAGCGCAAGACAATGATGAAGAATAATAGAATTCCATTTAACGACGAACAACCAACCAACCCCCGTGCGGAAGCGTTTGTTCTCTCATCGTGTTCGGTACGCGGGCTGGCTCTCACGGACACACCCTGCACCGCGAATCACGAACCACGAACCACGATACGCTCGTAAAACCAGCCTGTATCGTTTCGCTCATTAACTCGCCTCAACAATGACCGTGGGTGTCGGCGTAGTACGTCGAGATCCTTTCAACTCCCGCCTATCCACACCCTTCTGGCGGTGGTAGTGCGCATACGCGACGAGAGGAGAACGAGAAAGAGACAGAGAGAGAGAGAGAGAGAAAGCGAGAGAGAGGAGAGAACGAGAGAGGAGAGGAGAGACGAGCAACATCGAGTCAGGCGAGGAGGTTCGCGCGTAAAATCGCGCGGAGCGGCAGTCAGTCGCGCGGAATACGGCGCGGGGTGCGGTTTTCTGGTGTTCGTCGTCCTCGGATGGCCATCGCCATCGATTCCCCTCGTTTCTATTTCATTTCACTCGCGGAATCCCGTAATCCGCGACATAGGCAACGCGCGAATCGAAATTCCCCGTAGCTCGTCGCGTGTGACGATCGGCAGGGATGTGCTTCGCGGGGAACGTCTCTGTCTCTGTCTTCTTGCTGCTGACACTGACACTGTGTCACGCGAAAAACGACAACTGTGAGTAGTCTCTCGCCACCCACTCTGCATCCTCGAGACCCCCTACCCCTGCCGTTGCAACAAGGCACCGATGCACCTATGCAGCGTGCCTCGAAAACCGTTAGACTCCCGTACAACGCGATCCGAAAACTACGTATTTAAACAGTAGATATATGTATATTAGCTTGAGTAATAAGTTCGTTCGAGCGTGGCATGTGAAATACGTATTTTTTTAATAAAAACACACGAACATTTTATGAACGAGGTATGTTTAGGAAGTAGGTCATAGAACAAAATACATAGCACCTGTATCATTGGTCAGGAATGTAGTAAGATTCTTCATGAGAGCGGACTTATTACTTAATCTAATAATTGTTTGGATAGATTGACTTTTTTAAACATTTTTTTTGATCGCGCTCTACGGGAGTCTTTTGTATTTCTTTCTGACAATTCAACGCGTATCTTCGCTCCGACGGATAATCTCATTTAAGGAATAAGCGACCAAGGGGAAAAGGTCATTTTGATGTTGTTCTTGTCGTGCAGTAGTCGCACTGTCTCAGACACGTGGGCAAACTTTGTTGGTACAGGTCCCTTCAAAGTTGATGTCCCACCGACGCGCCACGTACTTGACCTTAACTACTATGCTTGGTCTGTTGAGACCGCTTTAACCCTTTGCAGACCAGAACATTTTCTATTTTATCTTTCCATGGGTCTGATGTACCTACTTGTTTTCCTGTTAAACAAGATTGTGAACTGGGAAGGTAAGTATAAGAGTTAAACCAAGGGAACATGCTGAGTTTAATGAAAATTTCTGATTTTATAGTAGAACTTCGATTATTATCGGGATCTCTATCTACATATAAGGTGAAGGCAGCAGTAGTTGACTATTTAAGAGAAATTTTCTGGGCAAATAATAGTACATAATTTGTTACTGTTTTATTACATACCAAAACATTTCGTGTGACAATGCTGTCTAAACGTCTGTAGATTATGTAACAATACTAACTTTCTACAAAAAGTTATGTTATACAAATTATATAAACATTTCTGCAAATCTAAAAACGGCGTCAGAAGTTGACCATCTTCGGAAATGAAAACGCTAGTAATTGACCACGTTTTAGGTTAATAGTTGACCATTTACGGCAAAATAAAAACAGTAAATGCGATCATTTTTATATTGTTTATTTACAAGAATTAAAACAAATTATTCACAGAAAATCAAATAAGACTGAAAATAACACGTTGAACACTAATTGTAAGTTATACTATACTATACTCATACATCTATACTATACTTATACTATACTATACTATACTATACTATACTATACTATACTATACTATACTATACTATACTATACTATACTATACTATACTATACTATACTATACTATACTATACTCGGTACTATACTATACTCTATGAATACTTTACTATAATACTCTATACTATATTATACTCTATATATACTGTACTACTACTATACTATACTCTAATAGTATAACGATCCAATATTCAACAAGATGTACTGTTGTACAACTTCGTAATGATTCAGTTCAACACTGAAACTAAGTACTTGCTCTATTATCCGAACATTTATGTGCCACTGATTAGTACGGATAATCGAGGTTCTACTGTATTTGAGAATAATAGTTTTTCGCAGTCTCGGTGACGGCATACGTCCACAAAGGATTAAATTCTCATTCTCTCCTATTTATACCTTCCTGCATGCCTTTCATTTAGAGTTCAATATTAAATTTATGAAATAATTGAAAGTTTATATGTATGTGCAGTTATTAATAAGTCGATCTATGGCAAATAAAAAATGTCTGAGTTAGGTAATAATAAATATGACCTATTAATAATAAATATCTAGCTATTAATAATAAATAGAAAGTAATATGTTTAATATTAGGTTGAAAATAATATAACAGTGTTTTAAAATTCTTCTAATGTTTTTACTGTTTGAAATCGCACCTACTCATTTTTGTCATAAATGCTTAAAATCCGCTGTCTATTAATGAGAATAATTGAGAGGCTGCGTATAGTAATTAGTTTTAAGATTTATAGTAGTTAAGGGTTGAAGGTATTCGAATTTGTAAATATAATTGTATAGATTTTAATAAGCGATGATGATCTTCCACAATCGATGTAGAGATTACGGTGTTCCCTATTTGCTGCATCTACTACTTACAGATAACGACTATAAGCCAATCCGAACGTGATCGATTTGGACCCACTCTGAGACATCCATAAGCGCATTTGCACGATCCGCTCCGAAATCTCGATCCGAGAATTAAATGAAGATTGGAACTGAATGGTGTAGGCGTAAGCTCATTGTAAGATGTGCACGGGTTGCTACTAAAATGTTGAAAGAGTGTTGTACCTGAAAATCGAGAGTTAGTTTATCGAGTACATGGCATGTTAAGAGACGCTTAGGGAGAGTAACGATTCTTACATCATCTATTTCGTGGAACGTCGCAAAACCACGTGTCTTTAACATAAAAATTGTTCTTCAATAAGAAATAATATAACATAACTAATACAACAATTGCCAAAATGTAACCGTGATTGTACATTAAACATGACAGACATTAATAGCTTGTACATGTGTTAACACGTTCACTGCCACGTCGCTCACATACACGATGTCCCAAAAATGTACTTCCTTGAAGGGGCTGATTCGCGAAAAACACGGACCAATCAGAGCGCGGCTTCTGCGGACGGAGTTCGGCTCGACCAATGCCAACGCCACGCTCAGCTGTAGCCGCGCTCTGATTGGTCCGCGTTTTTCGTGCTGGGAACATTTTCGTAAAGGAAACAATGATTTTAAATATACCCATAGGAATCACCTTTTTCAAGAAAATACATTTTTGGGACAGAATTACGCATGTATCTTTAAAAATTAATTTCGTTCGTGCAACAAAATTGCATGAACCGCTCATTGGGATTTGTACGATCTGAAATAATTCGAGAGGTAATCCCTGTAATAAACTTGAACACTGCAATTTGGATTCCGCTGCTTAAATTACTTTGATTTTGTGGGAGTTTCGGGAGACCATTGTTCGGTAAGTGTTAAATACTACAAACACTGAGCATCACGAGCAACCAGTGTCCTAGCATTCGTGAACAGAGACAAACCGAAGTAAAGACGGAAACACCTGCTCCGATTATTTTCGTCGAACGCATTCGAGTATGCTGTTCCTCGGGGCAATTTGCAGAGGAGAATAATCGGATCGTTCGATGTCGAAAAGACGGCTCGAAGAAACGAAGAAGAAGAAGAAGAAGAAGAAGAAGAAACAAGAAGAAGAAGAAGTAGTAGAAACACCATCTGAGCAAAGTAGTTCGGAGCAATCTGATGGTTCGCGGGCGAATCAGATTGGTGGGATCCGCGGAGCGATACCGGGCCACGTTGGTGGCCCGTTTTCTCCCGTCGATCTGGGAGGGTTGAACTTTTAAGAGCATGCCCGTTATTCTGCGATAACATTGTTTCTGCGTTGCCGGGCGTCGTTGCTCGGCAAGAGCAGATAATATCGGTCGACGCCGACGCAGAGAGACGGCCGCTGGTGCCCGGCCCGGCCCGGCCCGGTTCGGTTCGGTTTGGTTCGGTTCGAAAGAAAAGTTTCTTGGCGCGGGCTGGAACAGCAGCAGCAGAACCAAAGAGCTCGCAACTTAATACGATAGCGCTCGGTTGCCGCTCAGACGAGCCGTGCCGCGCTTCAAGAGAGAGTAATATTGATCGACGGAGCAGGCTTACATCGTCCCAAGAGGAAGCGGGATGCGACGGGGAAAAGAGGAGGATGGAGGAGGATGGCGGAGAACCGACCGAGAAGGGAAGCGCGACGTAAGGGGGGGAAATCGCGAGGGAGGGTCGCCGCTCGAGGGTGCCACGGGAACGAGAATGAGAACGGGAAAGAGGGGGGGGGGGAGAGAGAGGGAGAGAGAGAGAGAGAGAGAGAGAGAAGGGAGAGAGAGAGGAAGAGAGCAGGAGGGACGTCGAGGGCCTCCGGTGGTGGTGATTGCTGGAGGGTCGTCGGGCCAACGCGCACGACCATGGCCAAAGGGTGGCCCCTCTCCGTCTAACCTTTCTTTCTTCCCTCGTCCCACCAACAAGGACCGTCCGCCCTCGCCTCTGTTTCTCCCTGTGTCCCGTTTTCCTTTTTCTTTCCATTTTTCCTCGCCCCTCTATTCCTCCGTTTCGCTGCTGCCGCCCCCGCTCTCGCCCGGTTTGTTTTGCACGCGACTTTTCGTGGAACCCCCGAAGTTCTTTGTAGCCGTCGCGTCTCAAAGTTCCCTTTTGAAGCCTCGTTTCTTCGTGTGACCGATTTCTCTGTCGTATTTCCCTCTTGTTCAGCACACCGCCGCGCCGCCGCACCGATACTACGTCCACCACTGCCATTCCCGGTTTTATTACACCAAACTGTTGTTATTCGTCTCCTGGAAATTTGATCGTCTCGTTGCGGAGACGGAAGCACGTTCGCGTCGCGCGTACTTTTTCATTGCTTTTTGTCTTCGGGAAAAATGGCAGATTTTGATGGTATTCGTTGTACACCGTTCGACGCTGTTCAGGATTTTGGGTCGATGTTTCGGAATGGCGGATGGCAAATGGCGATGGTCGCGAATTTACGGGACGTGCTCGCGTCATTAATATTGGTAAATACCGTATTTCTACGTCGATTATGTGTTTCCCTCCCGCAGCCGCGCCGGTCGCCCCCGTGAATTATGGCCAACTACGCGTGTCCATCGAGCCTGTGAATTAAACGTAGGAAAGCTGCAGGACTAATAACTATGACGAATGGCTCCGAATTCTGGCTCGCTCGATCACGTCCCCAATATTCCGGGCTACAATTTCCGAGGGCTCTCCAAGAACAAGCAACCCCTGATCAGAGAGTATTTACGACGAGTGCAACCGATCTCCTCTAGTCAAACTTGTTCATCGGCGGTGAAATAAAGAGGACAAATAAATTCGAACGACACACAAGTCTCGTAGTGTTGGGTTTACGCAGACACCGTTTACACGGAGACACACAAATCGTGTTTCCCGTTTCGCGCGCTACGTTCACGCGCACGAAATACACGCACGGAAATGAAATGTGCGTGTCTCATACGCGTGTACTCGGCTCGCGATTCGTTTGCCTCCGTGTGCTCTTAATAGCTTCTTTATTTGTATAGGCTGGATACAGACTATCCGCCCCGCTTACTATATCGATTTTACCATCGATTACGCAAAATTCAAATTGTAAACTGAAGCAATGACACGAGATTGTGAACCGATAAAATGTAGATTGCATAAAACACTGCTGATAACGCACATTACTAATTATATTTATTCATATATAAATTAATTGGGACGCGGCGAATTTGACACGCGTACAACTTTCTGCGCGTTATATTTTACAACGCGGCAAAATAAAACGCATCGCGTTTGCAATGCGTTTAACTTGAAGGTGGTCGAATTTAAAACATCGAGGAATTTTCGATTAAAAACGCATTGGAATTAGATCGCGTCGAATTTGAGACGTGCAGAAACTTTGCATTATATTATTTTACAACGCGGCAAAATAAAACACATTGAGTTTGCAATGCGCCGAATTTGAGCCGCGTAGAAATTTCGACGTGTCAAATTTTACAACGCGGTAAAATAAAACGTATTAAGTTTTAACGCGTTTAACTTGAAGGTGGTTGAATTGAAAACATGGAGGAATTATAGCGCGTCGATTACAAACGCATTGGAATTAGAACGCGACGAATTTGAGACGCGCAGAAATTTCTTTGCATTATATTATTTTACAACGCGGCAAGATAAAACACATTGAGTTTGCAATGCGCCGAATTTGAGACGCGTAGAAATTTCGGCTTGTCAAATTTTACGACATGGTAAAATAAAACGCATTGAGTTTGCAACGCGCTGAATTTGCAGGTGGTCCAATTCAAAACATGTAGGAATTATGACGCGTCGATTACAAACGCATAGCATTACGAACGCGCCGAATTCCAAATGCGTTGTAATTGCTACTCGGGATAATAGAAGAACATTTCCCAGCATGCACGAGTTGTGAATCCGTGAACGGACCGATAGCGTGTACAGAAAGACCATCACGGGGACTTGACCGAGCCGAATGCGGAGCAGTGTCGACAGCGTGAGCACGCGCGCATTGAAAATTATGTGATTAATATTTGATCGAACCGTGAGCGGGACCTCTGTATCGAGCCCTACTGTTACGAATTCGCCAGATTCCTGCCAAATTCCAAAAACTATCGAACGCCCCGGAGGTTCGCGAAAGTCAGTGTCGCTCCGTGACCTCGAACCGCGATCGGGATGCACGGGTTTATCGAAAATCTTGCCGTTAGTTTCTCAAGAATGTTTCCCGGCCCACATTCGAGCAGAACTCCCTTAGGTTGCAACTACGTCACAGGGAGAACTATCTCGTGGCTGTACTCTCGATGGCCCGAAGCGCAAAGCGCAACACGAGCGAAACTTTTCAATCGAGTTTCTTCGCCTCCGTCCACTCGACGATGTTCCGAGCCTTTTTATTTTCTCGTTCGACCGAATCCGGACGAACCATAACGGCCGAAAGAACACGGATTCGCAGATTCGTTGCCGTGAAAGCGTCGCGTCGCGTCGCGTCGCGTCGCACAATGGGTCCTAAATCGCTAAAACGTGGTCAAAACCTCATAACGTATTAAAAAATTATCGGTTCTGCTTGAAAATTGGTATTAAGCCGTTTTTGGGGTCGCTGATCACGAATCTGAACTTGAAATTAGAAAAAACCAACCCAATAATTAATACTTACCTAGCTAAAAGTTCATTTTTAAGGTTTTGGCCACGTTTTCGCGCTTTGGGACCACTGTGCGTCGCGTCCTCGTTGTCGCGACAAACTGTTACTCCTGTTCGTCGATTCGTTTCCGCTATTGAAAAATATCGAATTTTCGTTTGTTGCAGATCAAATGAGCGATATATGCAGGAGCAACTATATACAGGATATGTACAGGAAGGTAGATGGAGCCGTACTCGTGTCACAAAACGAGAAGGACCTAGGCTGCACCATCACCTTCCAAACCCATAGCATTCTGCAGCGGTTCATGCTTCGCTTCGATCAGTTGCAGCTCGACTGCAACGATCATCTTTACATCTTCGATGGCGCGCACGTGGTCAGCACTCACAAGGTAAGTCGAATGCTCGTCGAAAGTTTACCCTTTTATGACCATGAAACACGTACGATCCTTTTAAAAGAGGCTAATAAAACGAATACATATACAGCGTGGGGCATTTATCCTGACTACCTGGAATATGTCGAAAACTAAAATCCAGAGAAAAAAATATTTCAAATAAAAAGTTTAAGTCAAGGAGGGGCTGATGCAGCAGTCATATCAATTTTAAATTTTCATCATGTTTTCAAGGTCATTCCAAGGTCAACTTTATTTTTTCAAATGGGAACATTTATTTTTTATTACAGATTCTAAATCCACGACTTTAAGCAAATAGATTTTATTCGAAACGTTTTTTTTCTCCGTCGATTATTTTGTATAATATTGACTTCATTAGGGAAAAACAATCTGAATTAAACGGAAAGACAATTATTTTATTTACCCCCTCCCTCTGCCAGTACAGGATTAGTCACTTGACATTGTGACACATATAAGACTGAGATGAAGCGCGTCACGTGACCGGCCCGTGGCGGAAGCGTGGGGGAAGGTAGAGTAGGGAGACAAGTCTTAATCTAGCGATTCTGATTTATACTCTAATAACCTGGTTGTTTCTGTTCTACTAAATCAACAAATTAGTATTTCTTTATTATTTTTCATATTTCTACATCGACAAAAACTATTCTTGATACTTACAAGACAAGTTCTGTTAAATTTTTTTAATAATTATTTGTCCTTATGCTAAATACAGGTTAGGAACTATACGTTTACTGTCTAGAAGACAGTTATGAAAAGATATCAAAAAATCTGAATGATCAATAGATTATGGTAGTATCTGTAACACCACACGTGCACAGAATAAGAATCAGGCACGGCCCTGAAGGGTTAAAAACTTCCGGAAATTTGGTTTCTTTCTTTACAAGTCCTTTCGATTTTGAAAACGTTAAAGAGACATTAACAATGAACAAAATAGTTAATGTCGCACGAATGGGTTCTCTTGTGGAAATAAACATTCTGGAATCGCGCGGCGATCTTTGCTGAAGTATACAGGGTGTCTCGCGTAACCGGTAGCCAGATAAAAGAATGTTTGGAACAAAATTAATTAGTTTTTAGATGTCTACAAAACGTAATAGAAAAAATTCAAGTGTTCATGAATAATGAAAATCACCTTCATTTTTTAAAATTATGGCTTGTGTGAAGAAGAGTTCAACGGCCTAGTATAGTATGACCTTGACATGACCTTAACAGTAAGGCAGGTTTGAGTTGTTGATATTGGTCAAGATATTGATGTCTCGAAAGAAATATCAACGACTCTGCCTTACTGTTCAGACCTTACTGTTAAGGTAATGTCAAGGTCATAGTATACTAGGCCGTCGAACTCTACTTAACATAAGCAATGATGGAAGGTGACCTTCATTTTTCATGAACTTTTTTTTTTAAATTCTTTTCTATTGCATTTTTTAGCCGATTAAAAACTAATTAATTTTGTTCCGAACATATTTGGCTACCGGAAATGCCGGAAAAATTTTGGCAACAATTACGTGGGACACCCTGTATACACAGAGCGAGTGACATTTAGACAGAGCTAGAGGGTGAGGAATGAAGCGGCTGTTGTCTTCGATCAACGATTCCAAGTATAATTGCCGCCATCGATCAAAAGATGAAGCTCTAATTGCAGGAGGAACCGCGTTATTCTTTCGTGATTACCATCGAAGACAATGGCGTCGCGTCGCGGCGAGAGGGGACGAGTTTCAGTTCCTAGGACCATTATAATGTATTCCGCCATTATAAATTCTGAACATGGTCAGCACCCGGCGAGGCGAGGCGAGGCGCTGGAAACTTGCGCCATTAATCAGGATTCGTTTTTTCGTCGGAGCTGCATATATCTTTCTTTTTGTTTTCACTCTCGAGGGGGATGCGATTCGCTTCGATGTCATCGGTAATTTTCCGAAGAATTTGTTACCGGGACATCCGAGACCTGTAAAAAGATATCGCAGGCTTCGCGCGCGGATAATAAAAATTTTTGTTGAATATACGAGCGAATAAATCACCGTGAAATCACGGCGAATAAATTTGCCGAAACACTTTCATCGGCGAATTTTCTGCGTCGTTATCCACTGTTGGTCGGTTTCAGATTTTAATTAAGATACTCCTGTTTTCTCGCTGAAACGTCAACGGTTTGTCATCTCTGATCGATACACCGATATGGGGAATTCCCTTCGAGTAATTCTAGAAAGTAATAAAGCGCCGCGGCAAATTGCGTTCGATTGATTTAATGCCTTCCGCTGTTTACGGCCGCGGAATTACTTACTATACATCCTCAATCGCATACATCATTGTACATACATACATACATAAATCAACCAGAAACGTTGCCGAACGGTTGCATAGTTATTCTTGTTTAATTTAATCGTGTTATTTTTAATTTCATTGGTCCATCCTGTACATCCTGAGTAGACGCTAATCGCAAAGAGGCAATCGCATGGCCGTTTATACATCCTCGAACGCACCTTGCACATACATAAATCAACCAGAAACGTGCCGAACGGTTGCATGGTTATTCTTGGTTAATTTAATCTTATTATTTTTAATTTCATTGGTTCATTCTGGGTAGACAATTACGTCAATCACGAAGACGTAATCGTACGACCGATTCACCTTGAGAAAACTACGTTCTCGACGAAGCGTTTTCTGCAATGTTTCCACCGTGCATGTTTAATTAATGACGAATACCTATTGTAAATAATCAAAGCGCTTCCGATCTCTATCGAGTAGCGCATTAGTATCCTGTCGGCGGGCTATATCATTGAATTGTACGTGACGAATTTGCAGAACGCTCGGATGGTCGATAGTGTCGGAGACGATTGCTCGATCGCTCTTCTATCGATGCGACCAAGTTTATCAAAACAAAACAGAAGGAACGAGCGCGTAATAATCGACAGAGAACAGAACTTCCTCGGTTATCCCTCCTCTATTCGTTCGCGCATCCGCGTCGACAGATGTCCTTCGCACGTTGCTCTGACAATTTGATATAGCAACAAAGCCACTTCGAGGACCTTGACATAGGAGTCCCCTCCTTACCATAATCCTCATGAACAGCGGTGATTCAAGGTATAAAAGATGCGACACGATCGCGAGACCACTGATATGTCCGCGTCCTCTTCGACAATGTCTGCGTACAGTGACTTTCATTCGTGTCTATCAAAATGCGTTCTACTGACGCTTCTCATCGCATTCTCCGCGGCTCGAGGTGAGATCGCTTGACGAAAGTGAAAACCGTTCAATCAGTCACCGATTACCGATCGATCATTTTCTTTTCAAAGAGATCTGCGACAAATCAAAGTGCCCAGGCCCTCTGAGGTATTACAAGGAACTCGAGTGCAAGCCGATTTACAAGAATCCCGACGATTGCTGCCCCGAGGAGTTCGATTGTAGCCATCTGGATAAATTGTCCAAGAACAAGTGTTATGTAAATGGCCACGAGTATAGTATCGGCGAGAAGCTCAGAGACGAGGACGCGAATCCTTGCGATATAGGCTGTACATGTACAGAAGGGTTCGAAGGCCGGTGAGTACCGTGGAAGAGTTTTTCCAAGTCGTTTCTCGAAAAATATCGAGAATAGCTACAGTGGATCACAGTTCTATTTGGACACTTTTAAAAGGACGGTCACTTTTTTAATATCGGATATCATTAGAGAAGTTAATTAGTTTTCTACGAGGCACGTGAAAAAGTTTTGAAAAAATTGCACGTGGTCGGAATTACAGAGAAAATAGTAAAATTGAAGACTGGAATTAAAAAAGGCTGTACGTGCCATTTTCTCAAAAATTGTTTTCTCCGCAAAAAAGGATATAAGTTCCAAGGTAAATGCAACGATAGAAGACTGAAGGTTTTCGTAGAGTATGTATAATAGATACACATCTGTAAATTGTATTTTTAAAATTTTCAACGTAGGCCCACATAAAAAAGTTGCAAACACCAATATTAGTATTTCCTCTCTAATTCCGACCAATTGTAATTTTTTCAAAAATTTTTTTCCATGTGTTGTAGTAAACTAATTGCTCTACTTTCTCAATAAAAACGTTGTCGTCCTTTTATAAGTGTCCGAATATTACTGTGATTCACTGTATATTTTTTAGCTACTTTCAGACTGCGGACCTTTATACAAAACAAAGACTACTTAAGAACGCCTTTATAATTTTCTCAAAATAACACTTATTAATTAAAGTGAGAATCATTGTAATCGTCATATTCTGTAAAAAAATGACGAGTTTTTCGACTATACGTCGGTGAAAATTGAATTTTTTGGTCGTTCACCTTGCTCATTAGCTAGAGTGTCATCTGTATATATTAAATTATTCTATCATTGACTAACAGTACGTTCATTTACTACCACATTTTGACTAAACATCACGTAATGTTGTCGTTAATATGTTCATTTTCTCACTCATTTAAAAAGAATACACCACAGTCACGTCGACTGATATTTAAATAATCTTCATTTAAAAGTAATGTTCGATATATGAATAGGAACTGAAGATAGGACTTGAAAGATTAGCTTTGCACCTTCGAATGATATACCAATACACATGTAGATTATAATAATATTTCTTCATTAAAACGCTTCATGAAATTCGCATTTTGAAATCGGCCATTTCATATGCAATAACAAAATAGGAACCACTTAGAAACTCGTAGCTTTCCACTGCTTCGCGTTATAGCCAGATCGCCAGATTAGGGGAACTGACTCGAATCGAGGGGAAGAAGTTACTCTCTTTCTGCCAGTACCGGATTAATCACGTGACATTGTGACACTTCCACAACAGAGACGATACGCGTCACGTGACCGGGCCGTGGCGGAAGCGTGTGGGATTAGCGTCGCAGGGGAAATTAGCGTAGAAGGGGAAGGTAGAGTGGGGACACAAGTCCTCATCTGGTGACTCTGATTATTAGATACTCATTTTTGTCCCGAGTCGCCCATACAATTATGTATGTCAACCTCTGCCGAAGACCAATCCTGTGCAAAGCTTGTAAACAATGATAAATATCTCTAACGAACGATGAATTTTACAGGAAAGCATACATAAACCATCAATATAATTATGCACATTGTTACCGCGACCACTGCCGCGACTTCGAAACTTCGCAGTTCCATCGGAGCAGTCGGTCGACACGCTAGTACCGTTACACCGTTGTTTATGTCCTTGACAAATAAAGATAAGATGAAGAGCGTAACTGCATTGACTTGTATTGCGATTCTGACGTGCTCGTGGGGCGAACACAGATTTCTACGCGACTTTGTGAGCGATAATCGACTCGAAGACCTCGTCCACGAGATCGTGCGATCGACAAACACTCGAGACGTTCTCATACTGACTCGAAACGATCGCAACGATGACATCGCTGAGCAAATCATCTCCACTGTTTCGAAAACTGTGTTGAAATTGCTACCAACGATATTAATCGACGTCACGAAAGTATCAAAGCTTCCTGATGATTTAGCTACCTCCGATAGTCTTCTAATCTACGTATACGCTTCTCGCGTTAATATTCACTCCTGGGAGGAGATTGTCAGCAATCTGCTCGACGTATCCTTGGCTTCTCACACTCCAAGAATTCTATTCGTGCTCGCAGAGGATGAAAGCGATACCAACATCGAGGACTTTTACAAGTACTTGTGGACCCAGAATATTATTCGAGTGGAGATCCTCGAAATCCTGTTGTCCATGAAGCTTATGATCGCTCATCGATACAATCCGTTTTCAAATCTCTACACGAAAGAGTACGATCCTCTAGGCAGACTCGCATGGTACCCGGATAAAGTAGAGAATATGCATCAACAGCCTATGTGCTGTCAAACAATGGAAGAGACTAACATAACGCATAATTCGATAATCGAACCCTTCTTGCGTGGTTCGGTAATAAACGTCTTGTCTGTTAAAATGAATTTCAGTCTTGTTCTATGCGACGATATCTCTGAAGCAGAGGCGTATCCTCCTCGGTACAATTACCTGTCCAAATTGAACGATACCGTGAGTTACATCAACGTATTTTCGAACACGGATATGTGTCTGGTAACTCCTATTCTGCCGGTGAAGACGGTGATCTTGTGGAACTTCTTCTGCACGATTTGCCTCGGCGCAGCCATCGTGATCGTGTTTCTCGTCGCGTCGAAATTTCTCCGGATCGACGAACGTCTACGACAACCCATGTATCTGATAAATCTGCTTCTCGGCTTTTCTGTCACGTTGTTGCCGACAACCGGCAGGGCGAAAGTTTTGTTTCTCTCTTTGGTGACGGTCTCCATCATATACACCACCATGTTCTACACCGAAATCTTCGAATTATCATTCGTGCAACAAGAATACGAGATCGATGACTTCGAGGACCTCGCGCGGTCGGGACTCACCGTGATGATCGACGAACTGACGTATGTGGAATTTATGAACTCGGGACACATACCGTGGAGCGTCAAGAGGAACATGGTACCTTGGAAGGTTACATACAACAACGACTTTCTCCAGCTAAAACCGCGTGCGAATACGTCGTACTTCTTCCCACATGAAATCGCTGAGATGATCGTTATGTTGAGACGGGACGCGTACGGGCAGCATCTTTTCAAACTGCACAACTTGTGCGTGGAGATTCGGTCCGTCTTGCTGACCTTGAAGAATAGATCACCGTATAAAGAACGCTTTCAAGACATAGCTTTACGGATGGTCATTACCGGTCACATAGATCACGTGAAGAAAATGGTATCGACGTTGTTAACACTAGCGCGAACAAATGCTATTCATAAAGCAGTTGAAGAACGGAAATTTGAGATACCCTTACCTTGTGTAATATTACTTTGCGGTTTGTTTTTGTCTTCTCTCGTATTTTTAGGAGAACTGATTGTTTCCAAACGTCCTCGGAACACGACTTGACTTATAAATACACTCTCGTTGCTTTTAAATTGACATAATTTTAATACAACAATGCAAACTTTGACATGTATTATCTCTCGTGTGGTGCCGTCTGTCAATGCGAGGTTAGGTTAGTGTGAAAGACATATTCTTGCTCTTCAGTTGTTATAATGATTGTTCAAATATCTTGATTCGTTTCATCGGGTGATCCATTTGAATAGAACTATGGGAGACTAAAAAATTTGTGTAATTTACGAATATGACTACTTTTTCTCTTTTTTAATGTCATATATTGTTTTCAAGTTGTACTTATTAACTACAAATCCGAATTTTTTTATGGATCTCTGAAATAAATTGTATTCTTACAAGTTTCACATAGATTTTTCTCGGAATGTTCAATTTGGCACTTACAGCCTTTTTTAATTCCAGTATTCAATTGTACTTGACAACTTTTTGATGTGGGACCATGTTAAAAATTTCAAAAAACCATTTTGTAGATCTGTGTCAATTATATACAATATTCTGAAAATTTCATCAAAATTGGTTAATACGAAAAAAACTACAGGCATTGAAAGATGCAAGAATCCTTAGATTTATTTATTACTGTTATAGGCTGAAAATCGTGAAAAACTACAATTTTCACCATCTTTAAGCGTTGGTAGTTCATCGCAACGTTGGCCGATTTTCATGAAATTTTCAGAATATCTATAATAAGTACGCATCTATAAATACTATTTTTAAAATTTTCAACATAGGCTCACATAAAAAAAAGTTGCAAACAACAATATTAGTATTTGCTCTGTAATTCCAACGAATTGTATTTTTTCAAAAATTTTTATCCACGTCTTGTAGTAAACTAATTGCTCTACCTTCTCAATACAAACGTCCTTTTACAAGTGTCCGAATATTACTGTGATTCAATGTATATTTGTTAACTACTTTCAGACTGTGTACCTTTATCCAAAATAAAGACTACTTAAGAACGCCTTTATAATTTTCATATTCTGTAAAAAAAATGACGAGTTTTTCGACTATACGTCGGTGAAAATTGAATTTTTTGGTCGTTCACCTTGCTCATTTGCTAGATTGACATCTGTATTTGTTAAATTTTTTATCATTGACTAACAGTACATTCATTTACTACCACATTTTGACTAAACATAACGTGACGTTGTCGTTAATATGTCCATTTTCTCACTCATTTAAAAAGAATACACGACAATCACGTCGACTGATATTGAAATACACTTTATTTAAAAGTAATGTTGGATATGTGAATAGGATCTGAAGATAGGACTTGAAAGATTAGCTTTGCACCTTCGAATGATATACTAATAAACATGTAGATTATAATAATATTTCTCGATTAAAACGCTTCATCAAATTCGCATTCTGAAATCGGTCATTTCATATGCAACAACATAATAGGAGCCACTTATATAGCCAGATTAGGGGAACTGACTCGAGTAGAAGGGAAGAAGTTACTCTCTCTCTCTCTGCCAGTATCGGATTAATCACGTGACACTGTGACACTTGCACAACAGAGACGATACGCGTCACGTGACCGGGCCGTGGTGGAAGCGTGAGGAATTAGCGTGGTAGAAGGGGAAGGTAGAGCGGGGACAGAAGTCCTAAACTGGCGACTGTGATTATAGCTACTAATGTTTGTCCTAAATGCATAAAGTCCGCAGTCTAGCTATTTTATTTAGACAACGTTGTAATATGTTATTTTAATTTATCGATAGAGCGGCCTACTTTATGTGCGCTGCGTTCGATTGCCCGCTTCTCGGCGACGATGAAAATTGTTACTACAGAATGACGTACGACAGCTGTTGTCCGTCAACGCGAGTATGCTGTGAGTAAGCTTAATTAGATAAATTTCGTTCAAAAACGACATCGATTTTCTACAGAGGGTTCTTAAGTGCGTTAAAGCGATTAAATTGAATTAAATGTTCAGTGAAGGAGGGTGAACAGAGAGCGACTTGCGAGGTAGACGGCAAAGTTTATTACGACGGGCACCCCTTCACACCGAAGTCTGATCCGGATCTTGATTGTAACTGCTTGCCAGGATACACAGGTATACTATTTCGAATCTATCGTAGTTTAACGCAAAAGAAACTGTTTCACGACGAAACGGTATCTGACCAACTCGGCGTCCTGACGAGCGAATTTTTATGTTGAATCTCATGATTAGGTGAAAACGTTGAACCCTTCTGCAAGAAACCAAATCACAGATTTTGCGTTCCTCTCTTCCGAAACGCCGACGAAATACACAGCAAGTGCGCGCCCGTCTTTTATAGTAATCAAAATCTGCAAAAGGATTGCAGTTACTCTACTAGATGCCGTAAGTTTTTATCAACCGAAAGCTTCGCAAATATCGCTTCTAATGGAATGTTTCTATTCTTGCAGCGGATAATAATGATAGCGTTGTTCACAATCACGATGGTAAATCTTTGTCAGAGACAGGTACGTTTCTTATCAACAATTCACACGATTGGCAAGAAAACATTTGTTCGAAATCCGGTTACCTTTCCGATCGTTTTGCTCAGATTATGAAGTATCATACTAGGAGCTTCCTAAAATTCTGTATACATTTTTTTGAACAGCTTTAAGTATATAATTTTAGACGAAATGATCGAAATGTTCTGCAGAAGTGAAAGAAACTTGATATTTGCAATTGTCATGCAATAAAGTAGCGAAAGTTAGTGTACAGAAATTTTATTGGGATCATGAAAGACCCCATAGTGTACCAATGACGGGTTAATATTGAAATTCTTGTTATACTTTCGTTCTACTATTTATTAAATTAGCCAGCTGCTATTAATAATTAGTGTGCCGTAACTAAATCTTACCGGGTACATATTTATTTCTATCTCTTACGCAAAGTTCTAATGTGAAACTCGAACCGTTAATATGCATCGCATATTCAAATTATGCCGGAAATTCGAACTTGCTAAGCTATGTACAAGGTACTTGCCAAATTGGAATCTGGTACTTACAAGCTCGGACTTGAAACTGTTTCGAACTTTAGAACACATTCTAATCTGTGAGAGGCTTTCCCACAATTTCACTAAAACTATGTAGAACTCACCGTGATGTTATAACTCGAAATGGAATCAACTGGATTTTCGATCAAATGTATTGCGGTGTGTTTAACCGATCGATCGTGTGTTTAAACTTTGAACAGCAACAAATATCAGCCGTCTCTTTCTTCTTACATATACATTACAGATGAGAGTAAAGTATGTAAGTTTGGTAACATGACGATGCACATCGGTGACACACTGAAAGAAGGGAACACTTTCGATTCGGTTTGTACAAAATGCAAGTGCGAAGTTCCACCATTCCCAACGTGCATTCAAGACACCAACTGCACTTTCTTTCCACCTCTAGCAATATAATATCGTACTATAGTTTTGAGGCACTTTTGGAAAACGAACGGATGTGATTTGACCAGCTAAACCACGGTTTAACTGACGAAATGCCTAGTATTGTAGATATATTTGTTTTTTTTTAGAAGTATTTCATTAATAAAACATGTTTTTCGCATCGGCTTGTACATTCTTTTTTAACCTTCTACAGCCCAGAACCGGGAAACTGGAGGCTCATGTGCCGTACACTGTTTCGTTCCCCCAGAGTCGCCAGATGAGGGGAGGGAGCACGAATTGAGGGGAAAAAGTTACCCTCTCTCTGCCAGTACCGAACACATGCACGACAGAGACGAAACGCGTCAGGTGACCGGCCCGTGGCGGAAGCGTGGGGGAAGGTAGAGTGGGGACACAAGTCTTAATATGACCACTCTGGTTCTCAGTGCTAACCAGCGTCCCCCACCATTCGACTGATATTCTATGAAAGAAATAGCATGCGGCCCGCGGGCCAGTTCCCGGCTATGGAAATAAAATCAAGCTAGCAGTGGGGAAGAAGTTCCCCGACTCTGTTCTACGCGAAATGTGCGTTTTTCTTCGATGGTCGTAAGTTTCCAATAGATAACATTGTTCTATGCCCAGGCGCGTACCCATCGAGACGTATTTCAAGCATAAAAAATTATTCGCGAAAATACCAGAATTAGTTTCTGATCCTCGTGCAAATTCTGCTATTTGGTTGCTCGCGAACCTGTTTCTTCTGTTTTATGCGACTGAATGGTCCCGATTATACTAATTGAATCGCCCGACGTGTTTCTTAAACCGTTTCTGTTTCCACACCGGTACAAACAACACAGACCCTCCAATTCGAGAGATCAACAGACGTCTGCGAGTCCGTGTCTATCGAATTAATCTGCAGCTTCCGATAGTGTCAACCATTAATTAACGTCTGTCGAGACCACAGGTGAATGAAACTACATAATTGTATCCGTTCTAAACCCTCTATGTTTAACACGATTCCTGCACTGACGTGATGCATGCGGAGTGAATTCTATATTTTTCATTTGACAAGAAAAAATATCTCTCTTCGGGGTGAAAACATCACTTGAATTAACATTGCTATGTTTCCTTCCATAAAAACACTACTCAATTTTTACTGTAACCACTTTTTGTAATTACTATGAATTTCATATTTCATGAGACGATGTTACGAAATTCATAAAAATTCTCTTAAAATAAAACAAATCCCCCAGCACTGTTATTGTAAAAAAATGTTGAAATTTCTATAATACTTTGTTCAGGAAAATGTAGAGTACATTGCTCTAAAGAAACAATTGAACACCATTTTTGAGTCAAATTTTATTTGTTCAAGTTTTGCTTATTTTGATATCGGTATTTTGCTAAATGTTTTGATGAAGAAATTAAATGACTTTCAAAAACGGAACTTACACGATTTTTGCATCAAGATTATCAATAGAGATCAATTGATATCAACGTGGTCAAAGGTTCACACGCATACTCGATAACTGCGATAACTAGAGTGCAAATGTTTATGCAATATAAAAACAGTGTGCAGTGGTTACAAGACACAGGCACTACATAAACTGAATTCTTTCTCTTAATAATTTTAATAAATCACAGATGATTAACCGATTTGTGAAATTCTTCTTCAACGTTTACTGTTTTGTGTTTCACTTATTCATTTTTCAATGTCAAAGATTCACACACAGACTTGATAACTGATAACTAGAGTGCAAATGTTAACATATTTATCTACATTTATAGCACTTTTTCGACGTAACAGAAAGTTCCAAAACAAGAAATCCGAGTTTTCGGGTGAACGAAGCTCCGTTGTTGGAATAATACCAGATAGAAATGTCAAAGGTATTGAAACCCACGAGCAAATTATATTCACTGCCTACCTCTCCTAATTTACATATACACCGGCGAGTTGAAATTACAATCCGAATCGTGGGAAGAAATTATCGGCAACACCTGGCCACTGTCACTGGCACAATTCTCATTCACCGAATATTCTGTCGAGTTTCGTAAGCAACGAAACTAATTTTCTATTCTCCAGAGATTGGCGAGAAATGATTATCATTCTCATTTATCAATGCCATCTATTATAAATAATTCATCCCCGCATATTATGATTATTATAGCTATTCACCTTATTACCAGACAACGGATTTTATGCATTTGTGACAAAAATGAGTGGGCGCAATTTAAAATAGATATTAAGAGAAATTACATAAACATCGTAGTACTATTTTCAACTTATTACAATTGTTAAAGAACTTTTTACTTGTCTCCAGCTTCTTACAATTGACGCACAACATTTTTATTATGCATAAAGATCCCTAGTGTAATTATTACCACAGATAAAATAAAATCGGATGTTTACACAAAATAAAAATGTTGTGCATCGATTGCAAGAAATAGAAACTGCCTACAGTTACTGTCAAAAGTGTTCGTACTTCCTTTAAAAACTTTTTAAAAATTGGACCGAACGGTTTGAGTATCTTTTGAGATATTGGAAGGATTAATTTACTAGGTAACACGTAAATAATTTTTTATTTAATTGCTATTTTTCGGAATTTTGAAAAACTTATGGCTCATAACAACCTTAAACGATTTCAATTAAATTTTAAGTACGTTTGCAACTTACTTGGATCTGCAAAAGGGATATTTTCAATTTTCATTATAGGTAGTGATAAAAAAAGTTAAAAATCGTGACATTTACTATTTTCTTCGCAATTGCGACCAATAGCAATTTTAAAAAACAATGATTTACACATTAGCTAATAAATTAATCCTCCTAATATCTCAAAATAATTCGTAGATATAATAAGTAGAAATTGATTTCTTCTCTTAGTCAATTTTAATAAAGTCAATACCACCTATTATAAATATTTTATTCGTATAGAGCAGTGGTGGGCACGTTTCCCTTAATTGATGCAAAAACCGTTCCCACCACAGCGCCCACTCTCCCCTTCAAGTAAGCGCCGTTACCATGGAGAAAGGACGCGCTTGTGTCCCCACTCTACCTTCCCCTTCTACAAGTATGTCCGGTACTGGCAGAGAGAGGAGAACTTTTTCCCCTCAATTCGTGCTCCTTCCCCTCATCTGGCGATACTAGTCGCGAGTAGCTACGAAGTGGGGGGACGAAGACACGAGACACCATCGAACGCGACATAGCGGAGGTGTGCGCCTGCAGGAAAGAGATGTTGATAGGGGAAGCAAGCGTTGTGGGGAGGGGGGGCACTGTGCCCAGCACTGCTCTACAGTATTATTATAGCTGTTTGTATCACTGCCAAAGATACAAAATAGACAAAACAGACAAAATAAAATAAAATAGACTACGGATATTTATACAAAATAAAAATGTCGCGCATCGCAATGAACAATAACTGCATGCAAATTGATTTCAATAAATTGCAAATCATGTGAATTTTGTGTATGCGAATATTGTGAAATTAAATTGTTTTTTTACTGTACTGTCTTTCACTTATTCGTCTCTGTTATGAATGCATAAAATCCGCTGTCTAATAATAACACCGAGCATAACAATATTCAATAATTTGGCTTCATTTCGCTAATGGAAAGCGATATTCCGTCTGCAGAAACATCGTCGAGTATTTTCCGCGAAATGTTATACTAGTTGCCCATACAATTATGTATGTCAACCTCTGCCGAAGACCAATCCTGTGCAAAGCTTGTAAACAATGATAAATATCTCTAACGAACGATGAATTTTACAGGAAAGCATACATAAACCATCGCTATAATTATGTACATTGTTACCGCGACCACTGCCGCGACTTCGAAAGTTCGCAGTTCCATCGGAGCAGTCGGTCGACACGGTAGTACAGTTACACCGTTGTTTACGTCCCTGACAAATGAAGATAAGATGAAGAGCGTAATTGCATTGACTTGTATTGCGATTCTGACGTGCTCGTGGGGCGAACACAGATTTCTACGCGACTTTGTGAGCGATAATCGACTCGAAGACCTCGTCCACGAGATCGTGCAATCGACAAACACTCGAGACGTTCTCATACTGACTCGAAACGATCGCAACGATGACATCGCTGAGCAAATCATCTCCACTGTTTCGAAAACTGTGTTGAAATTGCTACCAACGATATTAATCGACGTCACGAAGGTATCAAAGCTTCCTGATGATTTAGCTACCTCCGATAGTCTTCTAATCTACGTATACGCTTCTCGCGTTAATATTCACTCCTGGGAGGAGATTGTCAGCAAATTGCTCGACGTATCCTTGGCTTCTCACACTCCAAGAATTCTATTCCTGCTCGCAGAGGATGAAAGCGATACCAACATCGAGGACTTTTACAAGTACTTGTGGACCCAGAATATTATTCGAGTGGAGATCCTCGAAATCCTGTTGTCCATGAAGCTCATGATCGCTCATCGATACAATCCGTTTTCAAATCTCTACACGAAAGAGTACGATCCTCTAGGCAGACTCGCATGGTACCCGGATAAAGTAGAGAATATGCATCAACAGCCTATGTGCTGTCTAACGTTGGAAGAGACTAACGTAAAGAGTGGTCATTCGATAGTCGAGGCCTACTTGCGTACTTTGTTACTAATCACCCTCTCTGTTAAGATGAATTTCAGTCTTATTCAATGTAACGATATCTCTGAAGCAGTGACGTATCCTCCTCGGTACAATTACCTGTCCAAATTGAACGATACCGTGAGTTACATCAACGTATTTTCGAACTCGGATATGTGTCTGGTAACTCCTATTCTGCCGGTGAAGACGGTGATCTTGTGGAACTTCTTCTGCACGATTTGCCTCGGCGCAGCCATCGTGATCGTGTTTCTCGTCGCGTCGAAATTTCTCCGGATCGACGAACGTCTACGACAACCCATGTATCTGATAAATCTGCTTCTCGGCTTTTCTGTCACGTTGTTGCCGACAACCGGCAGGGCGAAAGTTTTGTTTCTCTCTTTGGTGACGGTCTCCATCATATACACCACCATGTTCTACACCGAAATCTTCGAATTATCATTCGTGCAACAAGAATACGAGATCGATGACTTCGAGGACCTCGCGCGGTCGGGACTCACCGTGATGATCGACGAACTGACGTATGTGGAATTTATGAACTCGGGGCACATACCGTGGAGCGTCAAGAGGAACATGGTACCTTGGGAGGTTACATACAACAACGACTTTCTCGAGCTGGAACCGCGTGCGAATACGTCGTACTTGTTCCAATATGAAGTCGCTGAGATGATCCCTATGTTGAGACGGGACGCGTACGGGCAGCATCTTTTCAAACTGAACAACTTGTGCGTGAAGATTCGGACCGTCTTGCTGACTTTGAAGAAGAGATCACCGTATAAAGAACGCTTTCAAGACATAGCTTTGCGGATGGTGACCAGCGGTCAAATAGATCGCGTGAAGAAAATGATGTCGACGGTGTTAACATTAGCGCAAACACATGCCAACCATAAAGCAGTTGAAGAACGAAAATTTAAGATACCCTTACCTTGTGTAATATTACTTTGCGGTTTGTTTTTGTCTTGTCTAATATTTTTAGGAGAACTGATTGTTTCCAAACGTTCTCGGAACACGACTTGACTAATAAATAGACTCCCGTTGATATTTAAATTGACATAATTTTAATACAACAATGATAAAACCACCATATTTTCGTAGTTAAGTATGAAACTTGACAAATTGTCAAAGAGAAACCTTTGACATGTAATTATCTCACGCGTGGTGCCGTCTGTGAATACGAGTTTAGGTTATTGTGAAAGACGTATTCTTGCTCTTAAATTGTTATAATGATTGTTCTTTATTCATTTCATCGGGTGATCCATTTGAATAGAACCAGAGTTAGGCAAAATTTTCATCTAAATAAAACTTTCGAATAACGAATAAAAAATAAAAAAATTTTTATTCTTTTTTCGATGGTTCGCGATTATTAGAGTTGGCAGTAGTTATGGAAAGATTTATTCGAAGCCTCAGAATAAAAGCTACAGATAAAAGATGAAAAAATTATTCGAAGTTCGAATAAATCCGCTTTGAATAAAAAAAATCTTTATTCGTGGGATAAATTCTCGTCGATTACAATTATTTATTCGATGCTCGTCGAATAAAGACACTTTTTATATTCGAACCATCGAATAATGCATAATAAATTTTGACCAATCAGAACGCGACCTAGACGCTCGTTGGCACGTTCAACGCGGAGAGCCGGCAAGCGGTTGACTGAACGTGCCAACGAGCGTCTAGGTCGCGCTCTGATTGGTCCGTGTTTTTCGTTAATAACTCCTAAACAAAGCCGCGGGTGCCATTTTTGTTGAGGTAAATGTCGCTTCAAATGACCCAAGGAACCTTCCATTTCAATTTAACGCAGTAATTTTGGGACACCCTGTATATATGGGTGCATACTTTGATGAAAAATAAATGATTTTTATTTGCTAAAAATATGAAAAAAGTTCGTGTTTTAATTGTGAGGTTTCATACTTAACGACGTGTTGTCTCGTCGATCGAACAACAGTTTTTCGAGAAGACACATTGTTACGCGGTATTTGCGAATATTACGATGCAAATGAGTTGGAAAGAATACATGAAAGTAGAGCGACCGTCCTTTCTTTCCCCGGATTCGAGAAAGCTCTATTTTGAGAATGTTCTGCTCGAGTCGGTTGCGCTTAATGAATTAGTTAATTCCCGGTGATTTAAAAAAAAGGGCTCAGCGAATCCGGGCGGGAGAAAGAAATTCGTCGCGGAATGCCCGCGCAAGTTACAACAGTGCTGGGCACATTTGCCTCAATTGAGGCAAAACTGTCCCCACCATAGCGCCCACTGTCCCCTTCCAGTAAGCGCCGTTACCATGGAGAAAGGACGCGCTTCGCCTATCGCGAATAGCTACGAAGGTACGTATCGCGGGATAACAAAGTGCGCGCTGCATGAAAAAGAAGGTTGGTGGGGGAAGCAAACGTTTGAGGGGCCCCAACCGTGCCCAGCACTGATCTACAAGAATAGGTGTCTTATAATTTCGTTGTGTAACGAATCTACATGTATGTTATAATAGTTTCCTAGCACTTTGTTTGAGAAACAATAGCGACCGCAAGTACTTGATTTTCCACCTGTGTTACATGCTAGTGCAATAATATATTTCTCTTCTTCCGTCGTATGTTTTTCTGCTGTTTGTTCATCGACGCTAACCAGAATCCCAATCGAAATACTAATTCCCGAGGTTCGTACGGTTATTTCGATGGTTGACAGCAGCTGTTCGCTATTGGAGGGATGATCGGGTCGCCAGATTGCAATTATGATAAACCTGAAAGCTCCTTTCGAAAGCTTTTCAATGGTATCGCAGAGTTACTAAAGGGATGACCGCGCCGGGACCCTTTTGACCGCGTTTTAATCTATATCGTTCTCTATTTCCTCTTCTCTTTAAACCGAGACTGCTACGACCTGCACGATAAGTTTTTCAACATGCGATCGTCAAAAACGTTCGGTGCTCCAGTTATATTATTCATATGTCGTATTTTGAGGATCGATAAGTCAAAGGGGAACAAGCAAATCCGCGGTTGGTTGATTCCGGGAACGAGCTTCGGTGCATGTAACCAGAGTCGCCAGATCAGGGCAATTGACTCGAATTGAATGCAGTTACCCCCTCTCTCTCTCTCTCTCTCTCTCTGCCAGTACCGGATTAGTCACGTGACATTGTGACACACGCGCCACAGAGACGAAACGCGTCACGTGACCGGGCCATGGGGAAAACGCGGGGAATAGCATCGTGGAAGGGGAAGGTAGAGTGGGTACACAAGTCTTAATCTGGCGACTGAGCTCGTAACTGGTACGGTACCTATTCAAACGAATCGTTGCAGATTTTCGTTGAAATTATTATGAGACGGCAAAACGGTGATAAAAGCAGAGACCAGTGGGGTCACGAAATCTCTTTGGTTAAGCGCGGCGCGGCGCCGAGCGTAGCGGCGCGGCGGTTCCCTTGACCGGTCGATATTTGTCCGAGCCACGACTATTGCCGGAGTATTGTTCCGGCAGAAAATCGATTAAAGTTATGTGCCCGGCCCCCCTAAAGAAAGATCTTACGTGACCTACATGCGTTCCAGCGAAAGAAGGATTTCGCTGTTTGTGCGCGCGACAATACACCCTTGTCCCCGACTGAGTTTTCCTCCTTGCGAACCTCCTCGAAGTCGACTTAAAGCGGCATTGTCGTAAGCTCAAAGCCTTTTTGCCCCTTTGCTCCTTCGTCCCTGTCGTCCCCTCGACCCCTTGAATTCGTCGTGGCGCGCCGTTCGCGGTAAGAAAAGAGAAAGGCCGTGTCTCCAAAGCCATTCTATTTGCGTGAAATACGGTGGATGCTATGTAAATGCAGATTCGACGGACCAGTTCCATCTTCAAGTTCGCCTTCCGCTCCGATTTCCCCGACGTTCCTTGTTTGCCTCGTTCAGTCCACCATTTTTGCCCGACGTCGATCTAATCTTCCAGCGCTGTTCACATCTCCGCCGATCCTTTGCCGATACACGCGTATTCTCAACGTCTTCTTCTTACAGCGAGTTCCACGGCCACTACACCTCGAGATCTTGCAGAAAACCATAGGACTAATCCAATGATAATACTTTTTTTTGTTTCTAATGACTTCTCTACGCAATTTTTACCAACGTGTTCGTCACAATTTTCTGATTCGAATAACATCGAACATGACATAATTTCGATTATATTCACTTGTTTAATTCACGACACGAATCGGTGGGAGCTTCAAGTCCACCCTTTAATAACTGAATCTCGATAATCCGTTCTAATTAACGGAACGTGAATGTTCTGATTATAGAACATCTGAATTAACACTAGAACTACCAATCCTGTCAAAATGACAGATTTCAGATTCCTTATTTTACAATTATTCAGATTCGAAAGATGTTCTTGTGGACTCGATATATTTATTTATCCGGTATTTTGTAAGAAAAAAGACGTGGTCTTGTTATTTTCAAAAGACAATACAAACTAATTTCTGGCACACTTCTATCTGCAGACTTAAGTCTTTACTGGTTTGTACAATGAATCGTGTCACATGTGGATATTTAAATTTAAGATTTAACTGTTTTCCATAACAGCTCCGAATTTTATAATGTTTGGTGTCGTTTTAATCAGAAAAGTGTCACAGACATATGGGTGAAGGTTTCTTAGAGAAATAAGTCATTAAACTCAAAAAAGTTTTCTGATTAAATTAGTAGATATTATCTCATCGATATACAGTCAGTCTCATAATTAATGGCACACACTTTAAATCAGAATAACTTTTTTATAAATTAGCGACTTCAGTGTTTCTGCGAAGATAGCTGGAGTAGTTTACTAGGCGATATTGCAATGAAAATTTTGGAAAAATTGTCATTATTCTGAACTACAAAAAAAAAATAGTAGAAGTTTCGTTTTACAACTTTTTTATTTGAGCTCGTGACGAAAATTTAAAAAATGTGATTTGTACACTGACATGAATTACGCACATGCTGAAAATTTCATCGAAATTGATTAAATGTTTTAATGGTGAAAATCGAGTTGAAAATGGTGAAAATCGTCACATAATATAAGATAAAACAGGATAAAAAGTTGTAAAAAGCAACTTTTCAATTTTTTTCTTATCAGGTCTACACGCACTTTTTTCAAAAATTTTCATTACAGAGCTTCATTACATTCTCTGCTTGGCAGAGAAACTGTGGTCGTTTGGTTCATTTATAAAACAGGTTATTCTGATTTAATGTATGTGCCATCAATTATGAGACTGGCTGTATCTAATCCCTTATCATGTTACACTTCTCGGTGATCGAACTTCGAGCTCCTCAAGATACTAGAGATAAATTTGTCAAAATTCTTATACGTATTCAATCGGTGAAATAATATTTTCTGTAAACACAATTCTCGTTTCTATGTATATTCGCAAACATTGCGCAAAATTCGGTCGCATGCAAACGAACTCCAGCTCGGCGAGATCTTTATCAAAATCTTCGAAGGACTCGAGTCCGTCGAGACGAAATTGAAATACCGTGCTCTCCTTGACACATATATTTCACAAACGTTGGAGTCCCGCTGGAGTTCGCGCGTAACTTTTCTCTTATTTATCGTGCAAATAATATTGGAACGTGCCGGTGACCCTTTGCCAGTTCCAAGGAGTCTTATCTCGAAAAATCGAATACTTTGCACCCGCAAAAAGAGTGTGTACTTCCGCGGAATTGCAAAGTTGTTCGAAACTTTCCAGATTGAAAGCTGAAGTGCTTCAAGGAGCAAAAACGAGGACGGAGGTATTCGCGTGGCCGCCGCGCCGCGCCGCGAACAGTTTCGGAAAATCGATACTTTTTCTGCACTTCCGACGATTATGAAATTACTGCAAGCGCGTTGCTCGAGAAAGGAGCATCGAATCCATCAAATATTTCACGTAGTTAAGGAAAGTTAAGGATTCCCGCAGGCCATTTCGATGTGGTATCAACGAAACATGTTGTTGCGAGAACCGCAAAGAGGGCCACGGTTGAACGTTGCCACGGGTGCTGTTACGTTCCAATTAAATGCTGCAACGAGGCTTGCAATCGAAGTAGCGATATCGTTAGTTTGCGGCAAAGCTGCTCGTACCATCATCGCGAGATCGCTATTCTGATTCGAAACGAAAATTTTCGACGAAGGTACTCCGCACTGGGTGGGCAATCTCGAACTGTTTAATGGCCGCAAAAATGCCTCCACTCTATAGGGTTGTTCTAAGGAAACGGCGCGCATACGTCACAATTACAACGTCTCGGTGGATTGTTCTTATCGAACGAACCGTTGAAACTTTTTACTCGTGGCATCGATTCAAGATGGTCCGGATACAATGTGAGTAGGGACTAGGATGGACCTTATTTTTTCAACTATGAAATTTTGTAATGATATATACAATTAATAGAAATAACTGCACGCTAAATGTGAAGAGTACACGGAAAATTCAAGTTAAATATTTTATACCTCCAAAAATACCATTCTAGCACAAGTTTACTTTCTACGAATTAAGATTATTTCACATTAATTGGCCTGTCTAATTACTGTCCGCCGCCTTCCCGCTAACAAGTGTTCGCGAAGCGTAATACAGTGAGAACGACGCGTTCCAAATGGAGTAATAAAATCCAAATCAGCTGGATGGCGTAGGCTATATATTCTTTAAAAATATTTTCATTTAGAAATCAATTATATTATAAAAGCATGAAGAAAATAGAATATGTCGGATTTGTATTTTTATCAGTAAATTGTATTTAAAAGAATGGATCCAAGCTCCAGTTGCCGCAGTACCTCCAAGACATGATCATGAGTTTTTAAAAATCGATACGCGTATAGTACGGTATATTACCATGTAAGTCACGTCGCACTACGAAAATTTTGTAATCATTTGTGGTATCTGTGATCATGGTGTAAGCGTGGGGGAATAGCGTCGTATAAGGGAAAGGTAGAGTGGGAAAAACAAGTTTTAATCTGGCGACTCTGAGCCTAAGTCAGGAGCGTGAGCATTAAGTGGTTAAGGTCGTCAGTAATCAGCCATCTTAGGCTGTATGTTTATTAATATTTTTTAAATATTTTATAATGTGGAGATACGAGACTACACATTGAAAGTGAATGTAGAATAATTTGTTATTAGATATTTATTGTTAAGCAAATTTTTACAGGAAAGCTGACTACTGAAGGCTGAAATAATGCACACAAAAACTTGAACAGCAATAAAAACTGCTGCGACAATAAAAAATTTGACCTTGAAAAAACCGATCAAGGACTATTTGGCACGAAATTTTTCAAACAGATCTCCACCGATCCAAAGGTACAGAATCCAGCAGTGATAGTCTTTACACATAATTTCGGTACACCCTGTACATGTCGCGATAGCATCTTGTAATTTACAATCGAATCGACATAAAGCCGTTGTCATTAATCTTCATGTAATGCAACTAAATGCTACAAAGTGCTGATCAGTTGTAATAAGAGATTGTCCCGAATAAATCGCTATTGTACGGCTATTACATTTTATTTTTTAACAATTGCGGAACCGTTGCCAAGGTCGATAGATTCTATTTATCATAACGTTGAAGCATTGGAGTTTCGAAGATTTTGATGAGCTCGTGCGGTATGGTTGATATCGCGTGATCGATGACGCGCGACATCGCAGTCGACAGGTTCCGGTGCGATGTCCTGCAGCCCGTTTGCGGTCACATTATTAAACCGCCGGCTATTCACGCACGTAGCCTCTAATACGGCGAAATGTACAGTTTGTACTGTGCAAATAGAACGTTTAGATCAAGTATAACGTGACTTCGGTGTGAGCGTCCGTGCCGTGCGACGATCGGTTAGCAGTAATGTAATCTCAAATTAAGCTAACTCAAAGTACGGTAACAGCGGTACCAGTGCCAGCGACAGCAGCTGCAGCCGCGTTTAATCGCATCGACTCGTCGCAATTGTTCCGCGACCGAATCAATTCTATAAAAAAATCCGTTTCATTCCGGTCGGTCAAGTGCCATGAACCGCATTTTTTAACGTGATCGAGTCTTTTTTCAAACTGAGCGCAGCAAGGAAAATCAAATCAGCCGACTCAAGTCACCAGATTAAGACTTATTTCCCCCCACTCTACGCTTCCCCTTCTACGACGCTATTCCCCCACGCTTCCGCCACGGCCCGGTCACGTGACGCGTTTCGTCGCTGCCGTGCATGCGTCACAACGTCACGTGACTAATCCGGTACTGGCAGAGAGACTTTTGCACTCAATTTGTGCTCCCTCCCCTCATCTAGCGACTATGCTCTGAACCGCATTTTTTAACGTGATCGAGTCTTTTTTTAAACTGAATCAGCAAGGAAAATCGAATCGGCCGCGGAACCACTCAAGTCACCAGATTAAGATTTGATTCCCCCACTCTACCTTCCCCTTCTATGACGCTATTCCCCCACGCTTCCGCCACGGCCCGGTCACGTGACGCGTTTCGTCGCTGTCGTGCCTGCGTCACAACGTCACGTGACTAATCCGGTACTGGCAGAGAGACTTTTGCACTCAATTCGTGCTCCTTCCCCTCATCTAGCGACTATGCTCTAAACCGCATCTTTGGACGTGATCGAGTTTTTTTTTAAATTGAACGCAGCAAGGAAATCGTTCGGCGTTTCTCCGGTGTCTCTGCGTCCACGAATTCGGTTTTCAATTACTCTCGGGAGGACTCGAAACGGTGCGGTGTCTCGATACGTTAGGAGACGCGATAAAACCCTTAGGATTGGAAGCTATAAATCGTAGGCACGCAACGCGCTGGCTGCATATTCTCCGTGGGGAACGACTGGCAATAATTCGAAGTTTTGTCGCGACTGCATTTGTTACAGTCGAGCATACAAACGACGTAATTTGTAACCAGGCTGTAACGATACGAGAACGTCGTTACACGTTGCTTTCCCAACGTTTTATGTGATTTGATAAACGGGCGTGAACGATATAGACGCGGACCTTCCTCCCCCGCGTTACGATAATAACGTTGTTACGCCAATGAAATTAAGCTTATCGATTTTCGGCAAATTTAATGCGCGTAATTTACAAGACTACTCGATAAGCATTCCCAAACCATCGAACCAGGTTTCTAAACTGATAATCAATACTCACGTTACCGTGTAACCGATACTCTGCTCTTTTTGTCCCGGGGCTATACGGTTTTCGAGTGTACAGGATGATGTTGATAAAGTGACCGATTCAGTTTTCTTTCTGTTCCGAGAGGGCCACCTAAGTGGTGTGGCCTAGGTGATCTGAAGGTCAATTTAATTGATTTAAATGGAACCCTATATTTTTTGCTCTATAGTCTGATAGTGTCGAGTTCGTTAACCACGGCGCAAGGTCATCCAAGGTCATGCTAGGTCACACGGATCAAAAGCTACTATGCTTAAGGAAAATAACGTGTTTATTAATGCGTTATTACATCATCTGCTCAAAATTATTGCCCCCTCCCCCTGCCGCTTGTCTGCAAAGATCAGTCCTGTTCAAGAAACCGTCTACATCTGCCCTAATAATTCGCATCACTGAGTGATGCGAATTATTAGGACAGATGTAGAGTGACATAAGTCGCCTGTATTATCAGCTAGAGTTATCAATATACACACATTATTTGAAGCTTTTGGTCGTGTGACCTAGCAGGATCTTGGATCACCTTGTACCGTGGTTAACGAACTCGTCACACACAAGATACTATCAGACAATAGAGCAAAAAATATAGGGTACCATTTAGATAAATTTAATTGACCTTGAGATCACTTAGGACCCTCCACCTAGAACGCCGACGTATACGTCAGAAGATTCAATCGGTCACTTTATAAAAATCAACCTGTATACAGGGTGTCCCACCCGATTTTTACATCTTGATTTTCTCGCTATTGTTACTCGTAGCAAAAAATGTTTCACCGGAGGCTTGAATGGTATTGAATTGAGCATATTCTGATATTATTAGTTTTTTCGTGAGTGGACGCATAAAGGTCATATAAATTGTATGAGGTATTTTTTAATACATCGATTGATGCAGATAGACATTTGTTACAAAAAAAGTACTAACCTATATATGTCGAAGAGTTAGTAGTTCAGGAGATATTTTAATTTAAATAATTCTAAAACACCATTACTGTCGTACTGAGACTTTAATGGTTAAAAAAAATTTAATTTAATTTGGTCGACAGTAATGGTGTTTTAGAATTATTTAAATTTACATATCCCCTGAACTACTAACTTTTTGACATACATACGTTAGTGCTTTTTTTATAACGAATGCCAAGCTGCATCGATTAATGTATTAAAAAATAACTCATTCCATTTTAAAAAAACCAAGTTGACCTTTGTATGACCTTTACGCGTCCACTCACGAAAAAACTAAAAATATCAGAATATGCTCCACTCAATACCATTCAAGCCTCCGCTGAAACATTTTTTGCTACGAGTAACAATAGCGAGAAAAGCAAGATGTCAAAATCGGGTGGGACACCCTGTATAACGCGTGCGAAAAGGTTGAAAAGTGTATTGGAAGCAACAACAACATTTCGAAAATGCGATCGCGATTTAAGCACAATATAATTTACATTTTTCCATGAACCCAGCAACCTCGTTTTTTCCGTGACTTGCCGGGTGAAGATAACGTATAGTTTACGCCACGAGGGCGATTAAATGACTCATAAAGCTAACAATATGCCTTGTAAATCTTACAATATGTTTACAGTGGCTCCAACATAGACATTTAGTGGTTGGGGGGTATTTATCGTTGCACTCGAGACGAAACGCATCGTAAAAGAATTGAAGCGGAGGCAGCTAGGTACCGACATATTCATGCGCGCGCTATTTTCGTTAGGATGCGTTGTGTTCTTTTCGCCTAATTATCAAGTCATTGGGCGCTAAACATTTTTCAATCAGGCGGGTGTTTGTTATTGAATGCTGTGCATGATTAGTTTGGTTATACAGCGGCGAAGTACACGCGCGTACACGACGATCCATTTCATGGAAGTTCGTGGTAGTTTTGCTAATATTATAGCTGGCCGTCCTCTGAATCAGTGATAGCGAGCGTTAATTACTTTCGTAATTAGCAATTGCCAGCGGACCGGTAGCCGGAGCTCTCTGTAAAACGACGAATGCTATCTCTAATAATATTCTGAAGTTCTTGCTGGCAGGATCCTCGAGTTGTACACGGGATAATTTCTTTTAACAATTCGGTCCGCCGTGGACATTTCAGAACGATCTTTCTCGCAACAATATTCCTCATTATATTTCTAGTAATTATTATGTACCCGCAACTCGTTAAAATTTTTTCCTACCTGGACGTTCCGAGTAATTGTGTAATTATCTCAGCTCTTGTGGATCTCGAGGAAAAAAAAATAATAGGAAATTTTTCACTGATAACAGTCCCGTGCTGCCGACAAGTTAAGATTAAAGTTTTCTATCAAAGTTTTTAGGTTACGTGCCGTTAATTATCTCGCCCGTGGGCTTTCGCGGATAGAATCGTAATTAAAAATATCAGAGAAATAAAACATCCTTGGCCGAAAGTTCTCGCGCAGAATTTATACCGTATCCCCCGGCCTGTATGAAAATCCTTGACGGTGTGAACGCGTGTTTACCGTGCCCGGAAAACTTGTGGTTGATTTATTAAAAGTTTCAGCGGCGCGACGCATGCGGGACATTCGCCGGCTCGCACAATTATCTCCGCGCGTCGGCTTTTTGTTCCGCGGGATTCGTAACTTCCACGTTACGATGAAATTCACGCTCGCAATTAGTTCTACGTTCGCGGAGGCCGGACCAATCCGTGCAGCTTCCATTTCGACGCGGATGTCATCGCTTTCGCCACGGTAAACGCACTCGTTCTCTCGCTGCTCATCTTACAGGCTCCGAAAGTGTTCTCATTTTACCCCGGCCACGGGGTATATGTGTACGCGGTAGAACCGATTTTCGATAGCAATTTCGCCCGGACGTACTCGCGGTAATAGTTTCATTACTTGCCGTGTGAACAGTGAACAGCAGCAGGCGGAATGAAATGCAGAATGCACGCACGCCGCCGGAATATTAGAAATACTAACAGGTGTTTTATTGGCTCGCAACGGGAACGCGTCGATACTGCAATCTTCCGCCGTGGCAAACACGGTCCCTCGATGTTTGCTCATATCCGCAAACTTTCGGCGTCGTTGTTTTTGTAACGCACAATTTTTGTTTACGCGAACGGTACCCGACCCAGGCCCGGCTGTGCCCGACAGGGTCAGATGCGCGCACCATTTTCGACAGTTAAAGCCCACCTTTGTCAACGGGCTATCGTCTTTTTTTGTTACGTTTTGATACGCCGCGCTTAAAAGCCTTGATGTTCAAAGGAACGAACGCGCGAGCAACGGTCAAATCTCTGGGACGTATCCCGTTTCAGCGTTGATATTCTACCGTATAACGATCGCGCTCGCATTTCAATCCGGGAAGCCACATTATTCTGATACAACTTCAGCCGCCACCAGTTTCCTCTTTTTTTTTTAGTTTTACACGCTTTCGTCTGCGACCCTTAACCCTCCCGAGGCTTTCGCGATTTCGCAGTAGCCACGGTTGGGTCCATTCGAATCCTTGTTTCACACACTTCTTTCAGATTATTTTTCTGTTATTGTTCCATCGAGATCAACGTAAGTACGGCCTCTTAGAATGATCTATTTTTGGTTAATCTCAGCCGACAGGAGACGGTTTCAACAATTCTTTGGAGATCGATTTATTTTTTAACCCCTCTTAGACAAAAATAAAAATATATTTCAGTCACTGTGTTTAGTGTAAATATCTGAGGAGAGATACAAGATTATCAATGATAATAAAAAAACAGTACGTAGTATATAACGTTTATGAGTACACACGACACAAGTTTGAATGTGTTAAATGTCAAGGTTTTAAATAGATTTTAGTAGGTAGACCATTTTTAAGAAAAAAAGTCGGTCATATACAGAAGATGGCCACTCCTGTCTTAGATCACATGGAAAACATTAAATGGACAATATATATAGAGTGTTTCCGAAGTAGTAGTACAAGAGACTGGGTTATGATTCTACATGCAAAAACAAGTCGAATGGAAGGAATAACATTTGTTTGTTTAACATCTCCTTGGCGAGAAAAATGTGTTTGAACGACTGTCAGTAACTTACAATAAGTGGAAACGGTAGGCCATGATCAGACGCGTCAGCCGATTCCTCTCTGAAGCCGTGTCCACACCAAGTCGCCAGATTAAGGCTTGTATCCCCACTCTACCTTCCCCTTCTACGATGCTATTCCCCCACGCTTCCGCCACCGCCCGGTCACGTGACGCGTTTCGCCTCTGTCGTTCATATGTCACACTGCCAAGTGACTAATCCGTTACTGGCAGAGAGAAGGTTACTTTTTCCCCTCGATTCGAGTCGATTCCCCTCACCTGACGTCTCTGTGTCATAATAACTTACAATAAGTTTTATAAAATAAAAATTTTCCGTCTGAATTGCTAGAAACTGGAGTGAAATAGAAATTTATTTTCTTTCTCAATGTGTTTAACAGGTTAACAATAATATAAAAGTATTTTCAAATTCTTCTAATGTTGTTGCTGTTTTAAATTACATCTTCTCATTTTTGTCATAAATGCATAAAATCCGCTGTCTACGAGTTCTAGAGTTGAAATAATGTCGAATACAAAGGGATAATTTGAATTGGTATTCTCTAGAGAAAAAGACTGAACTGTGTTAAAAATTGCTCAACTAATCCTCGTTAAATTAAGCTATTAAAAAATTCGAATTTAGAAGGAACATGACAAAGCTCATGACCGATGGATTACACGTCTGCAAGGAACCTGTATTTGTTTATTCGTGCGGCAAACCACACAATAGCTAATTAGTCGACAATATTGCTGAAGGTATCGAGGCTTCGTTGATTAGCATTCCGCAATTAAAATCACTTCACATGCGTAAATCCGCGAATTTGATGGTGGACGGCGCGCCGCGTCATGCTGCATCGGAGTGTACGCTTGAATTTTAACGTAACGCGAAAGCACAGTGAACGCGCACAAGCAGCTGGCTTTTAATTATTTCGGTTTATGCGACGCTACGCGGCGAGATTGTTGCCGCTTCTACCTCAAAAGAACGGCACAACGGAGATCATTATCCCCGGTTTAGGCGGATCCTTTAAATTGCGATAGAAATAACGCAGTTATTTCGGTATAGACAATATTTCATAGTAATGAAGCAGCGACACCCCGAGATTAGGGGAGAGAGCACGAATTGAGGGGGAAAAATTACCCTCTCTCTGCGACCGGACACATGTACTACGAAACGCGTCACGTGACCGGGACGCGAGCTGAAGGGTGGGGAATAGCGTCGTAGAAGGGGAAGGTAGAGTGGGGGCCAGTGATGCCAGAATCGTGGAACCGAGGAACTTTCCCCTCCGGTGGCTGGGCCCCCCACTCCGACGTACCATCGTCGCCTTACGTTGCTTCTACTGCGCACGCGCTACACGCACATGCCTCTGCTCCGCCCGTGTGTTCGACTGTCGAATAGGCAGCTCACACGAACAGAGTAGAGGTACGCTTGTGTGTGTAACGCGCGCGCAATCGAAGCAACGTAAGGCGACGATGGTACGTCGGAGTGGGGGGCCCAGCCGGCCGAGCCGCCGGAGGGGAAAGTTCCTCGGTTCCACGATTCTGGCATCACTGGTGGGGGCACGAGTCTTAATCTTGCGACTCTGGCGAGAATAAGGGACCGGAAACGAGCGAATCGGGTACGATCGATGACCAACTTCCTCCTGGTCTAACAACCTCCCAACCCTCTCTTTCCATTTCTCTACGATTTAATTCTGTTTCCGGTACTTAGTCCGTAAGACGCAACAAGTCTTCAGTGAGTTAAGTAATCGCTTCATTTTTGCATTCGTTAATCGGTTAAGCAAATAAGTCTTGCGAGTAGGCAGACTTTCCTCGAAGTAAAATAGTTACTGCCTCGATATATAATACATATGTGACAGAAATGTGCACGATATTTGTTAAAAATTTGTCTCCACTTCCACGGACTGTACCCCTTAAGAAGACGAGGTGTTTGATCGCCAAGAAGTGTTACATGATTTGTCATTTTTTATTATTTTTGTATGAAATTGTTATCAACATATGTTTGACAATTTTCTGGTTAAAATGAGACCAAACATGACATAATTTGTAGCATATTTGCTTCTTAAATTCACGATTCAATGCAACCTCTATTATCCGAACTGGTGAAATCAGAATTTTCCATTATTTGAAAACACGTTTCGCATGTAAACTGTTCAAGAAAAAGCGATCTATAAGAGTTACATAATTTCGTAACATGACGACTTCGAATAACTCCTAAGTTATTTGTTGTACGAACTAATTTTTCAAGCTAATGTTACATGGTTTCCAGGGGAACATACAGTGCTGTAATTTGTTCTTTGTTACATTGCTTTTCCATCGTGATAGGAGGATTACCTTCCGTTTTTTAAATAAAATGCCCAATATTTTTTCTCGGGTTCGGATAAAGTATCAAATACTTTGTAAAAATATAATAATTACCGAGATATTCCCAAACTTATTTCATTTTTTTTTTTAATGATGTTTATCCCGAGCCACCAAGGACTATTATTAATGCACGTGCTACAATAACTGCAGAAACACTGGAAAAAGTTCTTCGTTCACTCATAATCGGATTAAGTGCATCGATTGGAACGGACAACATTTCAAACACCGCCTGAAATAAAATTTTGTTTTCAAATATTTTGGGAATTTTACCAATTTGAAGCCCTATTTGGTATAATACTATTTTACGCAGAATTTGGTGCTTTGTCCGAATTCGAGAAAAGATATTGGATATTCCATTGAAAAAACTGAACATAAAATAACGTTTTTCGATAAAAAATAAAGTGACAAAAAAGAGAGGACATCACTGTATGTTCCGCTGGAAACCATGCAACATTTATTTGAAAAAATTTTTCGTACAACGAATGACTGACGAATTATTTAAAGTCGCCACGTTATCCAACTCGGCCTGTATACTAGAAACACTATTCATTGTACAAATCGGTAACGATTTAATCCAGCACTGTAGGTAGACTAGTTCGGATAGCGGAGGTTGTTATCATTTCAATTAGGAAATTCTCACGAATATGGTGATGAAAGCGTCTTAAGAAAAATCATTGGAAACAACAAACTTTTATCATATTTTGTTTACTCGCTACCCTTTTTTACGCCCGAAGTTAGCGACGAGAGACCAATAAATGGTGTTTGTATACGATATAAGTAACATTTCGGACCGGAAATTTTCACGTACAATAAGTCACAGTAACATTCTTACACTTTTAAAAGGACGATAACTTTTTCAACATCGGACGTTAGAGCAATTAGTTTACTAAAAGATATGAAAAAATATTCTTTTGTATTTTCTCTGCAATTCCGACCAATTGCAATTTTGTACAAAATTTTTTTCACGACCTGCAATAAACTAATTGCTCTAACTTCTCAAAAAAGATCCAAGTTGTATGGTCCGATGTTAAAAAAGTTGTCGCTCTTTTAAAAGTGGCCGAATATGACTGTGATTCACTGTACAGGGTGTCCAGAAATGATGTGTAAAAACCATTACAGCGTGATTCTACACCTTAGGGTCGGCAAAGATCTGTTAAAAATGTTTTGTGCAAAATTGACCTTGCCAGATTTTTTCAAGGTCAGATGAGACGAACCATCTTCTCAAAACCGGTAACAAGTAGGCACGTTTATGTGTTATTTGAATTTTAACGTCAATCTTTAATTGAACGGTTCAGTTTTAACCCATAGTTCCTTTGAGAAGTTTGTTCCTCTCGATGAGTAGATCACAATACAATATCACTATAAAAATTTAACCTTGAAAAAGTCTGTCAAAGTCAATTTTGCAAAAAACTTTTCTAACAGATCTTCGCCGATCCTAAGGTGCAGAATCACGCTGTAACGGTTTTTACACATAATTTCTTGACAGCCTGTACATGGAGACATTACTGTATTCCGATCATGTTATCCGAGACACGAAAGTCCACGGCAAGAATTGTTTTCGCAATCAGCCTCGATTCTTGGTGTTTGCTTTGAAGCATTCTTTACGCCGCGCCGCCGTCTCCTACCGTTTCGTTTTCCAAAGCGGGGAACACGGAAGATAAATATTATTGCGCATATATCGATAGCGGTAATAGAATATCCTCGCAGTTGGTACCGGGTACAGTTTTATCTACTGTACAAAAAGGATGCCGTTGTTGTCTGTACCTATCACCGGCGGCCGTGTATTTGCGCGCGTTACAGTTTTGTTTGCTTATCCGGTGTAGTCGGTAGCGATGTTTGAAGTACAAACCGTCGCGATGAAAAACAGCCCCGGGCATTGCAGTTTTCGGTGGGTGTGGGCTATTTAGAAAGTCCGTGATTTCGAACTTCGAAGCACACGGTCGAATAAAAAATTCGTTCACGTTTGGTGTAAAGCGATAACGAGAGGTTTATAAAGCGTAACCGTGACTCTCGTTAAAAGTTTCGACTGGAAACCGCATACTTTTATCCTCTTAGTTTGCGGGGCTTAGTTTATGGAACGCTTTAAGAAATTCCGTTCCGACGTCTTAAAGGCAGATTAGAGTTTCCGAAACCATTTAAAAAAAAAAAGGTTCTTTTTCTTGTTCGCCACGGTGCATTCCATGCATTCGAGATTGTTTTTGCGTTGTTGCACCCACGAATATCGTCGCACCAGAGAAACAGTTACCCTCTCTCTTTGCCAGTAGCAGAATAGTCACGTGACATTGTGACGCATGCACGACAGAGACGAAATGCGTCACGTGACCGGGCTGCAGAGAAGGGGAATAGCGTCGTAGAAGGGGAAGGTACAATGAGAGACAAGTCTTAATCTGGCTACCCTGATTCATTGTTTATTTCTTCCCCCCTTTGTTTATGTTGCCCATTTATCCCTCCATTTGTTTACCTCTGACGCGTCGAAATAAACGTTTATTCTGAAGATATCTCGTGTTTTGGAATTTTGGCCTGCTATGCGTCGACCGCTGTACGTCGGTTCCCGGTTTATCTACGATGGATTGTACACTTGAAAAATAACGCTTGTGAAAGAGATGATGGACGCGCGGCAACGAAGGATGTTTGCATCTAACGGCCGTTCTTTTTTTTGTTCGTTTTACAGGCGGACTTGTCTTGTAAAAACACGGACCAGACGGTGGGCGCGATTTATACGCGCACGAACTTCGTAACGCTGAAATACGTCACCGACGCCTGGGGCACTAAAGGAAATGGCTTCCGTCTCGTTATCACTGCCATCAAGGATCCGAGTGAGTACTTTTCTCCTCTCATATAGTTCCACTTGTACTCTTACTTTTTCTCAGCTCAATACAGGAATCATCCGCGGACACGTTTAAACAATTTCCCCGAATATCAGGTCGTTAAGAATGAAACTTTGACAAATGTCAAAAAGCAACCTTTGACATATATTGTCTCTCGTTTGGTGTCATCTGCCAATACGAGGTTAGGTTAAGGTGAAAGACGTATTCTTGCACTTCAGGTGTTACAATGATTGTTCGAATATCTTGATTCGTTTCATCGGGCGATCCATTTGAATAGAAACAGAGTTGGGCAAAATTTTCATCTAAATAAAAATTTCGAGTAACGAATAAAAAATAAAAAAATTTTTATTCATTTTTCGATGGTTCGCGTTTAGTTGTTGTGGAACGATTTATTCGAAGCCTCCGAATAAAAGCTACAGATAAAAGACCGTTCCATAAAAAACCGGAGTTGACCTTCATATCTCCTTGACGTCTCCACCTGTAAAAAAATTAGTAACATCAGATTATCAGCGCCTCGATACCAAGTAAGTTTGGTCTGATTCAGGTGACCTGTTTATAGCGCCCCACTCTGTATACATAGATAATATGGGTGCATACTTGAATGAAAAATAGATAATTTTTATTTGCTAAAAATATGAAAAAAGTTCGTGTTTTATTTGTCAGGTTTCATACTTGACGACCTGATGTCTCGTCGATCGAACAACAATTTTTCAAGAAGACACATATTGTTACGCGGTATTTGCGAATATTACGATGCAAATGAGTTGAAAAGAAGTTTCAGTTTCGAGTGACTTTCCGCAAGAAAGTAGAGCGACCGTCCTTTCTTTCCCCGGATTCGAGAAAGCTCTCTTTTGAGAATGTTCTGCTCGAGTTGGTTGCGCTTAATGAAGTAGTTAATGCCCGGTGATTAAAAAAAAGGACTCGGCGAGAGTTAGGGCCCGGGCGGGAGAAAGAAATTCGTCACGGAACATTTTCCATTGTTTCGTTGCTGATAAGACTGCCGTTGTTCCCCGTTTAAATTCATTTCGAAAACGCGACGACCGCGCCGCGCCGCGCCGGCGAGCAATAATTCCGAGAATAAAATCTGGTGAAAAGCGGCTTATCGATGCGAAGGAGCACGCGAGATGAAAATGCGCTCGCGAGACTGTCGTTACGAAACAGTGGAGGAGCCAATTACAGGACTGAAACGGAAACAAATTCGATCCAATAAATATTGCAAGAGGAGCTGGGAGCTCGTACAGAATACAGAAGCGAGGACGGGAATAAACGTGGAACAGTCAGTTAACAACGTTCCCTATTAACGGCGTTCGAATAACCGGGTCTCGTTATTTTGTGGAACGGTTTCAATGCCCTCGGTAATTTTAAATTAACTGCAACGCCATGGCGAAAGATAATACTGTCATCCGGCCGTAGAAAATTCGTTTCTCTGCCCGTTCCCAGTTGGAAACGAGTAAGATCGTCGTCCGGGAAATCTCGGTGAAATTCTAACGCTGAAACTCCGTGATAAATTAAACGCGACGTTTCGCTTCCAACTCGAATTTTCCTGCCGGGCTCTCCCGGTTCTCGGCTCGGGTTGAAAAGTACCAGTGTTGTACAGTATCTGACGAGAGAGAGAAAGGTTGGAGCTCGCCCGCCTGCCTGCCTGCCTGCCTGGATCTCTGGGAAACAGATTCGCAAGCTCCTTTACCCAGCATCGATCATCGGGCTACGAAAAAAAAAAAAAACTCCTTTATTCCACCGCGCACCGGTGTTTCCAGTTAACAACAACTACCCTTATCCACCGTCGAACAAGTTTGTTTAGCATTTTTCAGAGATTTATCGACGTGCTCGGCTTTTTAAGGTCAAGAGAATCGTTTTATTTCCGACAATCGACAACCGATCAACATTGCAACCGTACCTACTTTTTCAACCATTAACCGTGAACACACTCGAAAACATCGAACACGTCCGAGAGCCGCGCTGTCGCGCTTCACCAGACAAAACAAACATTTTCATGACTGAAATTAGACTCGATGAGATTGAAATAGTCGTTCGGCATCGATCCGGAAACTGCGAAACGGTATTCTAGTTTGGGCTTTGCACGGAGCTCGCTCTGTAACACGAGAAATATCAAACTGTCCGGAATCACGAAAGCTTCTGGACGAGGCTGGACACGTTCCACCACGAATTAGGATAGAAAGGGCTAATGCCAGTCACTTAAGCTATAATATGAAGCTATAATCTCATGGAAAATGAAATATTTATTTTAAATTACTTTTTACAAACTGATTTGTTCAACTCAAAGAAAGATGAGGTAAATTATAAATTACTTACTACAAACTCTCGAACTGTCAAATTGTTTACGAGATACCGAAACAATTAATTTCATATTGATTTGTTCAATGAAACTTACAACTCAAAGAAAGATGAAGTAAATTGTAAATTACTTATTACAAACTCTCGAACTGTCAAATTGTTTACGAGATACCGAAACAATTAATTTCATATTGATTTGTTCAATGAAACTTACAACTCAAAGAAAGATGAAGTAAATTGTAAATTACTTATTACAAACTCTCGAACTGTCAAATTGTTTACGAGATACCGAAATAATTAATTTCATATTGATTTGTTCAATGAAACTTACAACTCAAAGAAAGATGAAGTAAATTGTAAATTAGGTACTACAAACTCTCGAACTGTCAAATTGTTTACGAGATACCGAAACAATTAATTTCATATTGATTTGTTCAATGAAACTTACAACTCAAAGAAAGATGAAGTAAATTGTAAATTACTTATTACAAACTCTCGAACTGTCAAATTGTTTACGAGATACCGAAACAATTAATTTCATATTGATTTGTTCAATGAAACTTACAACTCAAAGAAAGATGAAGTAAATTGTAAATTACTTATTACAAACTCTCGAACTGTCAAATTGTTTACGAAATACCATAATAATTAATATCATATTGATTTGTTCAATGAAACTTAACTCTGTTGTGCATGTATCCGGTACTTACTGGCAGAGAGACAGGGTAACTTTTTCCCCTCAATTCGTGCTCCCTCCCCTCATCTGGCGACACTGCTTGTGAGTAATCGCGTTCACGTCATTGGCAATCGTAATTTGTAAGACCTGCTACAATTTGCGATAACATTCGGAATGATCACAAAGGCCTCAAGATCACATATGCGCATCAAAATCATTGTTATGGTGAAATCGATTGCAAATCCTCTTTGTGCTTCTTCAATATCGTTATCGGATCTACATTCATTCCTTTCTCTCTATTTTAATCTTTCTATAAATATCTCTTCTATCTTCGTTTCTGTTGTTACAATAGAATTATAACTGAAAAATTGTTGACCTTTGTACTCCTGTAACTTTGTGTAAAATAATTTTCAAACATATATTTTGGCTGTGCTAGTTTTAAAGGGTGCATTTACCTCTACTTTTACGTCACTTTTTTCTTGTAAGACGAGTTGAGAAACTGAAATTGCTTTCTTTCTGTAGAAACACAGAATACAGAGTTTCATCAATTTTTGTTCCACAGTCATTTCAACGTGACCTTTCAAAGTAATATTTCCCCACGACAATGGCCTCTCAAAAGTTGATTTGCAATTTTTTGTCGCTTGTTCCACTTGAAATGAAAAGCAATCTAAAACAGCCACACTGTGTGTATTTAACGTGTGTGTCCAGTACACACGTACAATCATTTTGTCCTAGAGAAGACTACAAACTTTGTTTGTAGAAAAGAACGAACCAGAGATTGGTTTCGATTGAATTCGCATGGAAACGCAGGGGAGAGTATTTTTATAAATATTATAATTAATTATTTATACGAGTCTTGGAAAATCTATTAAGAGAGCCAGCAGTCTTTGTCGGTAATGGACACCCAGCCTTTAATCTTTAATTTCAATTAGAAGTTTCTCTGGAGGAAGGTTGCCGGCCGAGCCCAATGGACTCGACGTGCTTTTATCCGCTGTTAAATATTCGACGAACGATTGCGTTCCGAAAAATGAACAGCTATCGGAATCGAGGAGCAACTGGCCCGGGAATAATGCAAAACGACCCCGCATGTTACGGTTCGAAAAGCTGACAGCCCTGCTAAAAGTCAAGTAAAACTCGGTGGCAAACAATCGCGGAAGTTCTCGCCGATATTTCCCGGGCCACGCTTCATTTACATGCAAAATAGAACGAAATTATCGGCACAGTGTAATTTCCGAGTCAAAGCGGTTCATAATTTAGTTTCGGCCGCAGAATTTTCTGACGCGAGCAACTCTAACTTCCGCTCGCTGGCAACACGGTATGTGTTGCCGACTAACAAATTAGCCCCTCAACGCGTCGCCGGTTTATGTATATTTGCGGCGAAACTCGTTTCCATCACGATGAAATTACCAAGATTCGGGCAATTTGATCAACGCGACCCGGAAAACTAGCTTCGATTCGAACTACTCTATGCAGTAAAGGCATTCGCGCTAATATTATGCTAATACCGTGTACCGAGGACTGCATTGACGCGAATCGAGGGGAAAATGTTACCCTCCCTCTGCCAGTACCGGATTAGTCACGTGACATTGTGACACATGCACGGCAGAGATGAAATGCGTCACGTGACCCGACCGTGGCGGAAGCGTGGGGGGAATAACGTCGTCGAAGGGGAAGGTAAAGAGGGGAGACACGTCTTAATCTGGCGACTCTGGCCCAATTTCGTTTTCGTGGCGATTCACACGGTCTCCATCATCAATCAGTTTTCCAACTACTTAAAACTAAACTGTCGATGGAGACAAACCAGGCACAGGCCTGCATCGTGTCATTTTGTCCCTCGCTCTACCTGACTCGAGAGGCCCTACCATAAACAGCGACCACTTGGGTCCTACGGCGTCCACTCGTAATCCCACAATACTTTTGTATAGAGAATAAAAAACTGCATGGTTTGGGGCATAAGAAAATATATGGTTCCACTTGAAAATTCAAAGTTGACCTTCAAAAGTCCTTGACGCGTTCACCTACAAAAAAGTTAATAATACCAGTATGTTCATCTCTTAAAACCATTTAATCTCCATCAAAACATTTCTCGCTGTGAATAATAATAGTGACGTAAATCAAGATGGTAATATCTGGTGACCCACCCTGTATATGTATATGTATATGAAGTACATCGTATATATTTATACAAATGTATACTTTATATTGTTGTATTATACAAATATATACAATGTGTGGCCGGAAGGGTGGCACACACGGTCATGGGATGATTCTACATGTCAAAATAAGTCGAAAAAAGCAATAACCTTTTTTTGAGAAAATCGAGTTTGAAAATACATCGAGACGCGTACTGTGAGGCAGGAATCGTCTGACGCGTCTGACCATGACCAACCAATACTACTTCCTGCATATACATACTAGTTACTAGACACGCGAACCCGACGTATCTTTAATGAAAAAAAATATTATTCCTTTTTTAGACTTATTTTTACATGTATTACCAACGGTCTGGCCATACCCTGTATATATATTTATACAGTCGAGCAAAAAAATTTACCTAACCATTTAAAAAGTATTTTTTGCCAGTATTGCCTGAAGCCAATGAAGTGACTTTCCCGCATGTGTGGGAAAGTCACTTCATTGGCTTCAGGCAATACTGGCAAAAAATACTTTTTAAATGGTTAGGTAAATTTTTTTGCTCGACTGTATCTTTAATGAAAAAAAATATTATTCCTTTTTTAGACTTATTTTTACATGTATTACCAACGGTCTGGCCATACCCTGTATATATATTTATACAGTCGAGCAAAAAAATTTACCTAACCATTTAAAAAGTATTTTTTGCCAGTATTGCCTGAAGCCAATGAAGTGACTTTCCCACACATGCGCTATCATTTTGTCCAAGAGTGTACGTCTTGGTTCTCAGCCCTTGGCTCTCTCTTTCTTCGCTTTAAGATCGCCATTCTCCTTATGGCTCTTGTTCCACCCTCGCGGATTCGATTCTCGGACGCACTTTCAATCTTCTCCGCTTCAGCCAAGACGTTGCATATCGATTCCGTCCATCGACGTGTCGTCCGCTTTCGGGCATTCGTTTTCCCTCTTTCAATATCCCGGACTTACGCCATTTTTTTCCAAGGCGTATCGGCGTGAACCGAACGGGAAAAGCGTAAGCAGCTTGACATCGATCTTGTGTAACGTGTCGAGAAACGAGAAACACGGAGCCAGCCAGCCAGCCTCTCGGTATACTACTATATTAGTATACATATGTATAGTATAGTACATACTATATATTAAAAAACTAACCCACCCGGGTAAAAAATTGCAGAAACGTTCGTAGCACACTTTTCTTTCGCTCTCGATCGGTTGATCTTGAAGAATGATTCGCGGAACGTTTGCACGTTTTCGAGCTCGGGCAAATACTGGTCGAACCGGTGTTTTTCCGTGAAAAGGTTCGAATTCGCTCGGCAACAATCGCACCTTGGAACTGGAAACCTCCTTAGCTGGCCGGAAGCCCAATTAATTACCCCCCGCGCGCGCGAGATTCATTAAATAGATTGTTAATGGACTGCTAAATTCAGACGGAACTCATTAAATAGCTCTCTAGTTTTTCTCGCTCTCTCGTCTCACCTTTGCGAGTTGTTACGTAACAAGATTTAATCGCAGTTTTTCGTTCTGTCGGCGCTGCGCCGAGCCGCGTCGCGCCGGGGTGAAATGCTAATTAACGAATCGCCCGCCGACGGTTAACTGGACGAATTAAGGCGAAAGAAGCTCCGACAATGTTTGCGTCGTGTTTTTATTTCGTTGGGATTCGCGTTTTTCGTATGTACAAAGCCCCGGAGCATAGTTCCGGAATTCCGGCTGATGCACTTTCATAATAACATACTAAGGAACGTTCGGCGCGTCGCGGAAAGCTGTTCACGTTTCTAAAGCTCCTTTGAGCTTGTTCCGTGTTCCTCGTTATCCTCGGTTTCAGCGTTATCTCTCGCGGTTCATGTAAATTGCTTCATCAACGATTTACGTAGTATCTTCCGTTGCTATCGCGGAAGAAAATTAACGCGGGCTATCAGGGCGTTGCCGAAGTTTTATGGCAATCTTTTCCGACTTTTTTCCCATACTTTACTCCGCTAATCGATTGTTAAGTTTTTTCATTAACGGTGTAACAGATTTGAAATATTCATTGAATTTGAAGGAACTTACGTTGTCGCGTGTTCGCTAAATAAATTGATACAAGTTATGAGGCTATCAGAGACTTTATTTGACTTTAAATGATTGTATCGCTTGAGGCGTCGTAGGAGCTTCCGCCTTCCGCGTTTTCCGTGATCTTTAAGGAATACTCCGCAGGGCGTGTCCTTGACGGAAAAATAAGCTTATTGGACAGCGTTGATGACAATCGCTGTCCAATCAGGTCTCTTATTTTGGGCCCGATTATCCCTACCATTCCTTGCGCTCGAGGCGCACTTTTTCGGGAATGCCAGGTATGACCGTGGGGGTTTTATCATATACAGTAAATGTTCGATAGATGCGAAAAAAATATCCCCTCCAACTTAGTAATCTAATCTCGGCTCGGTATATCGGTGTGAACCACTACTAACGCGAAGCGGAGAGTCGCAGTCGTCGGCACAGTTCAAACGCCCGAGCGTCATCACAATGTAACAGCAATATTTAATCTTATTTATTTTTCATTATTTTTTTATGGAACTTTCAGCAAGATATTCCTGGCATTTTTCTAATGCAAAATGATACCAAACACGATATAATTTCAGTGGTTTAATCGACGATGAAAATCCATTACAATTTTTTGGTAAGAAATAAAATTAAGTAAATCTTAAATAAATCTTAAGTAGTTACTTAAAACAGTTAAAAAAAACTACGAAAATTGTGTCTTTTCCTGACGAATGCAAACGCTCCAATTCGATGGTTTTCCTTCGAATGGAATTTAGACTGTAGTGGTTTAAATGACGATGGACGTTTCGGGCGCAAGGAAGGATAGCGCGTATAGAAAAGAAAGAGACGCGGACAGATTGCCGTCGCCGTCGCCGCGCCGGCACAGTTCACAGTCCCGCGCGTGGTCTCGCTTTACACGCGCTGTCCTTCTCTACGTTCGGCTCGGCCTTTGAAGTTCAAAAAAATAGCTCCCCTATACGATAGATGCGAAGAAATCCCCCCTGAGGCGTTCGCGTCTATCGAACATTTACTGTAGCGGGTTTTTCCTTCGGGCCCGCGAGGTGAATACCGCGGCCAGCTGTGGGCCCTCGAACCTCGGTCGGCGCGACCTTTCGGAAACTCGGGGGGTTATGATACAAGCATTTGTTATTGAGGCCAGAAACGAAATATTCCAAAGTACGAGACATGCACTGTCTGAAACATTCTAAATTGCACGCGCTGAAAATGGCTTTCTCGAAAATAGCTTCGCTGTCGCTCGCCTCATAAACCGACCCGCCATTTGCACGCCAACTGTTCTATTGTGCGTGCCGATGGCCGCTACAAATTAATGATCTACTTTGTCGGGTTGTTTCTCGACTTTGACAGGATAGATACACACCCTGGTCGGGGTTTTCTTGCCGACACATAAACTCGAAATTCGATAATCGAATTAGCTATCGCCGAAAACAGAGGAAGACAAATTCCCGACCGGACACTGGTTTCGATGCCTTTGAAATCGATAACGTTAATGAAATAATAATCCAACCGAGCCGAGCTGCGGGCTACCGATCCACCGGCAAATAATTACAACGGAATCCGGTGGTTAGCGGAAAAGGGGTTGCGGCTGTCAATCAAGCAGGTGATGATTCTGGGAAATTCTAGTGAAGTTCATCAAACGCTCTCGCCCCAGGAGAATCTGCTTGTAGAGCGATGTTTTTCGCGAAGTGTGACTGTAGAGCAGTGCTGAGCACGGTTGGGGCCCCTCAAACGTTTGTTTCCCCCACCAACTTCCATGCAGCGCGCACCTTCGTCGCATTCGCTGGTGTCTCCGTGACCCCATCGTAACGGCGCTTATTGGATGAGGACAGTTTCGTCTCAATTGAGGAAAATGTGCCCAGCACGGCTGTAGAGGCTCGCATTGGGCGACGCGACGTTCTATGGCGAGGACATCGCTATTGTGCATTGGGCCCGGTACGTTACTTTTTGTAATTTGGCTACGACGCACAGTGGGCAATTTCGATGAATTTTATGTCAAAATCAAAGAACTTTTGATAGAAATGAGATAGAGCGATGATTTTCTTTTAAATTCATGCTGAAACATTGTAGAATATCGGATAACGTTTTTTAACCTTGAAAATATTTGTTAAACTTGCAGAATTTCAAGAAAATTGTTGTTCATCGATTACCACGCGCGGATAGATTTTTTTTTGTTGATATGCCATGTATCATTTCCCGTAGATTTTGTCAGGCTGATTCGAAATCTGGTCGAAATACGTTAATAACGTATCGTTAGTTATTAACGTTCGTTAATAACTCCTAAACAAAGCCGCGGCGGACATTTTGGAAAAGGAAAATGTCGCTTCGAATGACCTCAGGAACCGCCCATTTCACATAGTCTGCACACGCAGTGCAAACACAGCTGTCCGAACGATCAATCGGATCAGCCACGGACAATTAACAGCAACAACATTCCACTCGTACGTGAAACGGTTTGGTGCGATTTCGTGTACCGTTATTCCAAGATTGAAATAGCAAAAGGGGGTTGGGGTTAGGGACTGTTAGAGTCGATGCGAATGGATCGCGAGGCCGAGGCCGTTCTCACATCGGTGGAAGAAAAGTCAATATTCTTGGCCATAGGAGTCATAAAAGAAAGGATAACTCGGTCGTTTCGAGTGAATTGAGATCGTACTTTCGTTCAGGAAGCAGAAACGATTCCGCGAGCAAACGAACCGCGGCTCATTCATGAAATGCATTGCGTGCTTATACAGCGCATTAGCTGAATCGGCGAGGATGAATCGAGCGGAGAGAATAGAACACGAAAAAGAAACTTGAAAATATGATAGCGTGATCGGCCATCGTTCCAATAAACTTTTCATCTATCCCCAGGGCCAAACAGAAATAGCTCATCCATTTTAATATCTAGATCCTTTCAAAGGTCGTTGTTCATTTAACGGCATAACGTTTCAACACCATTAAACCGGCATCGACATTGTCACATTGTTTGTATGTATTTTAATAAAAGTTCACTTAACGACAACAGAATAATATCGACTTTACCTTTGTCTGCCTTCCGATAAGAGCAGGGAATAATACCGGTAAAATTCTCATATCGGTGGCGTTGTTGAATGTGCTGTTGAATGACCGATAATCTTATTTTTTACTCTTCAGTTACTGTACGATAACAATGGACAAATAGAATTAAGATAATACTTCGACAATCAACGTAAATACAATACCTAGTTTATTATAGAAGTACGTTCACTTAACCATAACAGCACACTGGTGTCCCCACTCTACCTTCCCCTTCTACGACGCTATTCCCCACCCTTCAGCTCGGGTCCCGGTCACGTGACGCGTTTAGTCGTGCATGTGCCCGGTGGCAGAGAGAGGGTAACTTTCTCCCCTCAATTCGTGCTCCCTCCTCTCGTCTGGAGACTCTGAGCACGAGTATTCGCTGCATTTTTAAACTCGATTTTTTCGAGAAAATTTTATTTCTTTTCTCCACTTATTTTTATACATAGAATAATGCAGGCTTGGAAACCGCCGGCCACATCATGTGTAATAATTTCTTGTTTGATTAAAATATTATCGGTGCTTCCTTACGGCGAATTTCTTATTTTTCACGTTGACAGGTTCTGTATTGATTCGTTTTACTTGGAATAATAATTTTAGTTCAAAAAGAAAAATAACCATACACATACAGTGGCTCCCACTACTATTCGGACACTCTTAAAAAGACGATAACTTTTTTAATATTCGACAAAACAACTTGGATTTTTTTGAGCAGTTTGAACAATCGGTTTTGTTACGTAACGTGGAAAGAAGTTTTGAAAAAATTGCAATTGGTCGGAATTACAAAGAAGCTAGTAAAATTTATTTTTTACAACTTTTTTATGTGGGCTCATATTTAAAATATAGAAAACACGTTCCGTAGATCTGTATCAATTAAACATATTCTGAAAATTTCATTAAAATCGGTGAACGTTCCAATGAGTTACAAACGTCAATTTTTCACGATTTTCGGCCTCTAACTGCAATAAATCTAAAGATTCATATATCTTTCAATGCCTGTCGTTTTTTCCCACATCAACCGATTTCGATGAAACTTTTACAACGCATAAAATTGACACAGATCTACAAAACATATTTTTTAAATTTTCAATATAGGCGCACATAAAAAAAAGTTGTAAACTGCAACTTTTAGTATTTTCTCTACAATTCTGACCAATTGCAATTTTTGAAAAAATTTCTTTTCACATCATGTAGTAAATTAATTGCTCTAACTTCTCAAAAAAAGTTCAAATCGTATGGTGCAATATCAAAAAAGTTATCGTTGTTTTAAGAGCGTCCGAATATTAATGGGAGTCACTGTACGTGCCAGTATCCCTGCAGAGGTTAAGAAGAAAATTTGTTTTGTGATGAAACTCGTCATCCACGGTGCAAAGGACACGATCGAGTGTGTCGCGTTAAATCGACCGGCTTCTTTTCGTGAAAAGGGAGGGGGTAGTAGTGGAAATTTGTCGTGCTACTTTTCCGAAACGACCCGTACGCGGGTGTGCATAGTACGTTGACGGTGTACCGACCTCGACACGGAATTAGGGACGGAGGGAATATTTCCATGGGGATGCCTCCCATGCCAGGGCGCATTCATCGAGCTAGCACTCTGGCGCAACCTTTGTGCCAAGATTCAGGTTTCCAGCCTCTACTCCGTTTCCGCTGGAGCCTGCATGCGTCAGAATTCCGGCAGCAAGGCAACGTCGACGGCAACATCGCGAGGCGCTGCGCGGCGCGGCGGCAGCCTCGTTACCAACGACTAATGTGTTTATATGCATTTGCGCGACGCTTCCGTGCCGCGAACGCCATTTTCGCCGTTTGTCCATCACCATCAACATCAACATAGCTGCACCGCGAATATCTTGTCGGGACTATTCTGGTACACGGGTACACCTATACATATACACGGTGCCGATGAATGTTCGACGGCACCGTGAACCGGAACGGCCAAGAACGCGACCATTTTGTTTCGCCGTACGGTCCCTTAACCCTTTCGAAGAGGATACAATGCGTCCGAAGTTAACTTTCAGAAAAATTCCTGGGAAGTTCGCGTAGCAAATGCAACTGTCTTTTCACGTTGCACGCGACTCTAATAGCGGTCCATTGTTGGCGAGTTGTAGTACCGATGCAATGTACTAATGGAGCTCCGCGTTCCATTTGGAGAAGTGGAAGAAATCTTGCTCGAGGAACGGACAGAGGGAGCGATACACACGATCAATTACAGAAAGATCGGATCGGGTAATTCCGTGAGAGGAGAAGGCGAAGTCTCGATCACTCGTTTGCCGTAAGATCAAGAGATTCCGTCGAGTGAGAGAACGGGAAATGAATAAAACATAGGGTATTACTTTTCGATCGATTCTTGGTAGATTATAGAGTTCCCCCATTTGCCCGGTGTAATGGCGTCGGAGGAGTGCGAAGCAATTCGAACGTTCTCGTTGTAAGAGCGCCATTTGCAGTGGCGGCTCGTTAGCAGCCATTAGCATCGTTGCCGATACTAATCGATGAAAACAACGCCAACGACAACGGGAATATTTCTACCGAAGCGACGCGACGCGACGGCGTTTAACCTTCCGATTGCCCTAATAATTTAACGGTGGACAACGCCGAAGCGCGAATCCGCTCTAATTTGCTCGGCACACCGATGAAATTAACAATAGTCGTTAAGCAAACCCACCCCCCGCCTACCGGTAGCCTCGTGCTCCGTAATCAAGCGGAATGTTCCGAGAACTTACCTATAATTGCGCGTCCTGTGCTCGTTGAATCGACGTTAGCGGCGCACCCGATCAAACACACGACGGACCAATGATTTTCGGCGGTGAAGTATACTCGGAACCAACCTGGAAATTGTTTACACGAATTAGAAGTGGCGCGGAACCATCGAATCCTTGAAATAACGGAGAAGTCACGGACGTATGGCTGCAATCGGACAAATAATTAACGGCCGCTCAACGCGAAATAGACTTCGGAACCAATTTATTTGCAGAATTTACGAGGTTTCGAACTCAAACGCTCCCCGGTCTTGGAAGTGGCGTAGTTCCAGAGTCCATAATGCCCTGCGGAAAGTTAACAACGAGCCCCTCGCGAGTTTTCATTCGGTAGAATTGCAAAACTCTATTTGCGTTCAAAGTTCCGCTCGATCGAAAATCTACAGGGTGTTCGGTAACTGATGGTGCAACCGTAAACGAGCTGATTCTACATTGTAGAACCAGTCGAAAATGTAGAATAAAAACTTCTCGTACGAGGCTTTGTTTTCTAGAAAATCGAATTTGAACATTAGACGAACACCTCGTGAAAGACTCATATATTGGGGTGACAAATATCGATATTTTTATCATCGATATTACGAAATAATCGATGTATTTTATGGATATCGAGGTTTTCAAATAATTGAAATAGTTGTATTTGATGTAGATCATCCCATGATTGACCGGATCAAATTTCCTTGGAATAATTATAGTCACTGAATTCCTAATGAAAGGGACTATCATTGTAGGTGTTTAAAAAAGGGTGGTTCCATTTAAAAAAGTCAAGGTGACATGAAAACAAAAATGTGTCAGCCCCATTGTACCATTCAACTTTGTCCTGACCATATTTTACGTATCTGTAGTAACAACAAAGATATTTGAGGTGCAAACGTTAGGTGACTCACCCTGTATATAAATTCTAGTATATTCTGGTACATTCTGGTATTTTCAGATATATTCTAGTATATTCTGGTACATTCTGGCATTTTCAGATATATTCTAGTATATTCTGGTACATTCTGGTATTTTCTGATATATTCTAGTATATTCTGGTACATTCTGGTATTTTCTGATATATTCTAGTATATTCTGGTACATTCTGGTATTTTCTCATATATTCAAGAATCTGCTACTATATTCTAGTACATTCTAGTATTTTCTGGTACATTCTGGTATATTGTAATATATTCTAGTATATTCTAGAATGTTCTGGTACATTCTATTATATTCTAATATATTACAGTATATTCGGGTATATTCTATATATACATTATTATAGACCATACAATGTGAGAAGGAATTTCTTTCAAACGATCTATCCAACCAACAAAAATAAGATGAAGATCGACATCGATGTTTTACTACCGATGTATCTAGTAACGTCGATGGTTCTTAGTATCGATATATCGATGTTTCTGCCTTTTTTGCCATCCCTACTCATGCGACAACATTTTACTGTATATTTTCGACTTATTTGTTTATGTAGAATCGCCCCCTTTTCGGTTTCACCATCAGCGAGCTACCGAACACCCTGTACAGTGGCATCCCTGAGCGATTATTAGAGGAATCCAGCGCTTCTCGCGCAATCGTTTGAAAAATTACAACCCCTCTCGGAACCGTTTAGTCAACATCAGCAGAGAGGTTCGTTTCATTTCTGCGAAAGGATACGTCGCGAAAGATTTGTAGGTAACTCGATCCCATTTTAATCAGGACTCGCCCCATCGCTCCTCCCAGTTTTTCTGCCTTCCGTCTCAGGAATTCTTCGAATCCTGCGGAATGGCCAGGAACAAACGGGAAAGATAAAAGCGAAAAGAATTTCAACTATTAAATTATAGAAAATTACACTTCCCCCCGGCCGTTGCCGACGGTCGCTGGTTTTTCTTCGATTCCGTGCAGCCATTTCTCTCGCGCCGATCCTTTAACCCTACGTTTCCCGTTTTATTACCTTCGATCCCGAACCACCCTCGAGAGTTATAATTGCGAACCGGAATAGGAGTCATTACCCCCGCGTTCCATCATCGGCCACTTTGTTACGGTCTGCCAGAGATATCTTCGACGAACTACTCATTTTTTACGCGTTTCAATTTCGAGGAAAAGTCCAGCTTTCGACTATAACTTTTTGTGCTCGACTGCCCCCTCCGAGTCCCTTCTTTGCACTAGTTTTTTGTTTTGTATAACACGCATTCGCATAACGCGGCATTTTTTAGGAACGTTTGCGTTTAGTAAACGTGCGTTACGAAAAGTAGCACATTTTATTCGCCACGCGAACACAGTGCTATTTCTGGCCACGAAAAACACTATGTTTCGATTTTGGTCTCGGAAAGTAGTATGTTCTCATTCGTGGCCACGAAGGAAAGAATTTTATGCTTTTCCGCGACGAGAGGTAGCACGTTTCGGTGCATTGCTGCGAAAAATAGCACGGTTTGACTTTAGCCGTGGAAAGTATAGTGTTTCATAAATTGCCCAGAATACTATTTCAAAAATGAGAAAGATGAGAAAGGTAAAGGTATACATACGCATATTTATTTTATCTCAACCTTCCCAGCCAGTAAATGAGCTCGGTTTACTTCTCTTACATCCGCTTGCAACTAACACATATTTAACATATTTAACAAAAACATACATATACGTAAAGTATTTCTCAACCCTGAGAAGGGTAAAGGTATTTTTAAGTGAAATAAACTTCTTTAATCAAATGAGTTGAACTTTCAAGACGAGGCCACATCTGCGGACTCGTCGATTTTAATGAAACTTTTTGTGGTAAATCAACATGTAAAAATAAGTCGGAAAAAAGGTATAACATCTTTTCGTTTGACGCTTCGTTTTCGAGAAAATCGACTTTAAAGATCCGTCGGGTTCGCGTGCTTTACTTAGTATACGCTGGAAGTAGAATTCGTTGGTCATGGCCAGACGTGTCGGACGATTCCTATCAATAGCACGTGTATTTGCAGCGTTTATAAAATCGGTTTTCTCGAAAACGAGGCGTCAAACGAATAAATGGTATTCTTTTTTTCGACTTATTTGTAGAATCATCCCCTATAACAGTATCTAATTCTTCTAATGTTCTTCCTTTATAATAATTAATAAGACAGAAATTCCGTGCTTTACAGTGGTATTAACATAACTCTTAACTTCATTCGCCATTTTTTCAGAACAAAATATTGAAAGTAGAGTTATTCACTGTTTTTGAAACGGCGATGGATGGCCACCATAGCTGACAAAAATTAAAATGTCCGAAAAATTTTTGAAATATCAAATTTAATCATTAATACCTCAAAAAATATTTGAGATATCAAGAACATCCTACGCCACATATTAGAGTACTGAAAGTAGAATATTCGTTTAAAATTTGAAAGCAATCGGCTGTCAGGTTCCAGAGATGTTGTATTGTTCAAATGAGGAAATTTTGTAGAAAAACCGCAAAAGAGGTTTCAACTTAACAGCATCTTATTTATTACACCCGGACGACAAGAAAATTGAAACAAAATCGATTTGTTTAACGACAATGATGGCTTTAATGGCTCCCTAATTCGTAGAAGGAAGCATGAATTTGAAAGTTGAATTTTCACCTGTAAAAAGGGGTTGCACGGCTAAATGGCAGCGCCGACGCGACAGAAATAGCCGGAGGGAGGTTCGTCGCCGAAAAGCGCGACGCGTGTTTCAAAACTGGCCTATCGTTGAAGCCTCGACACCTGTAGGAGAGCCCTCGACTCGAGGGGTGCATAACCCTTTCGCAAGGCCAATGCACTTGTCCGCGAAACACCATGCTTTTTTTCCTTCTTGGTTCTTGGCTCGCCCGTTCCGCCACTATTAACGTTCAATTTCTTTTTTCTTCCGTTTCCAGAGCACACCTGCAAGGACTTCCGGTGCACCGAGAAAGAATTCTGCATAGAGAAAGACCTGCTCTGCGACGGCGTGAATCATTGCGGCGATGGCTCCGACGAGGCTATCTCCAAACTCTGTGCCAGTAAGTTTCCCGCCCATCATTCGTTCCAAGGACAAATGCTAGCCTTCGTTTATCATAATAATATTCGCTTCTCGACTGAAACACGAGTGAACAGTGGAACCGTGATCGTTGCACGAACCAGTGCAGAGATATTGTGCTCTTTTCACGCGCATGCGCGAAGATTTTAGCGTCAGTAACGTGAAACTTTAAGTTCCAAGTTTCGTCATTTTTTTTCGTCTTTTTCAGCTTAAAAAAAAAACTGTAGCAGATATCAGAAATATTTTGGTACGGGCAAGAACTATAGATGTGCTGACTATACCATAAAAATTTTAGCGAAATCCGTTCAGTAGTTTTTGAGATATCATGGTCGCTACTACGAAAAATACAGTTTTGAGAAAAACGCGTTTAAAGATTCAAGTACGATTTACACAAAGAAAATGTAAACGCACCATTAGTCTGCTATGTGTTGAGAAATTGTCTTGGCTCAATGCTTCGAAGTGCACGTTGATTCGAATGCGCTTTTTTCCAGCACAAATTAATGTCCAGCTGATTGATATTTCACTGGTTATTTATTAATACTTTAATCGTAATGAGGCAAACAGATGCTCCGTTTACGTTTATACCAGTCGAACGACTTCAAATATCGAAATATCCTTTTACCTGCATATTCTAGGAATGTTATGGAAGCAATTTGTGCAAAAAAAAATTTTTCGATTTTTTGGTCTAATCAACATCGTGCTTGTGATGCACCGTTTCAGACTCCGAGGCATCAACGATCCTGGGCATGCAGCCGACCTGGTTCGCGGTCGCTCTGGGTTTGCTGATCCTGACCGTAGCAGGCATGGTGACGGTGACGGTTCTCTGCTTCTGGAGACAACGCGTCGTGACCCCCAGGCATCCCCATAACGCACACAACGCCCAAACTCATCCTCCAGTCAGCTACCCATGTGAGTCGAAAAAAAAGCAACTCTGATGTACCACTACACAGTCCATCCTCCATGTTGTGTCGCTATTTAGTTGCTCGGCAGCCCGTTCGCCCTCCGGCCTTTTTCACCATCCGTACGCTATTCCGTACTTCTCGGAGTTGCACGGAGGAATGACAACCGGACCTCGACTTTCGAGGAAATTCGAGACCCTCAAACGTACAGTGGCGGCCATTTATAGAATCATTGCAAAATTCTTGAATGTTTGGTTTATCATTAATTTGCTCTTTATTACAGAAAATGTTACGATCACTCGATTAAGTAATTACCATCGTTTTCTATGACTCTTCGCCAACATTCTGGTAGCATTCGTACAACTTGTGTATTTCTGTATGTTCTGTATGTTCTTAAGGTCGTCATTTTGAACGAAATTTCCCTTTAAAGTTTTTGTCGATCGGTTTTAATTTACAAGATATTCGAAAAAAACTTTACTTGTAAATCCATGGGTGTCCTTGATAGCGGACACTTTTGGGTTAGGTTTGGGGATCTAATCCAGACCGAACCCAGACCTAATCCATGCATTTAGAAGTAAAGTTCTTTGCAATTATCTCGCAAACTAAAAAAGAAATGTTGTCCGGAATGGTGACCTTGACAACATATTTCAAATGTCATTGAAATTTGAGAGAGGGCCCTAATCGACAAGGTCACCAAATTTTTATTTATTTCGAGACTTTCGAATGGAAGCTCCTTTTTGCAAGCACCCCAGAAAGCTAAGCCATTTGATATTCAAAATATGTCTCTCGTACGTAAGCAAATGGCCACCGCTGTATGCAGATTTTGGACGAGACTCTTGTTTGTTCCTCGCGCGAGAAAAGCAGGAGGATGAACGGGCCTTGTGTTTTGATATCGACATATTTTGTCACCGGTTAAACGAGTTTCAGTTTAATTAGTTTGTAAGTTACGCCTTCAGACGGGTCGAGCCAATGAATGAAGGATGCATCTCTGCGTTTCTAGCTCGTAAACTGTGTATAATTTTGCGCGATGAACGCGCCACGGAAACAGTACCTATCCCACGCTTTTACACTGTACCGCGTATTAATTTATCAAAGCGACGACTAATTAATTTGCGCGAGATTAATTTAACGGGAACACGTATTATACTCAATGAACGTTCCGAACAACTTCGCGCTAGTTTACTGGAAACGGCCAATCCTCTTATTCGGTAGTAACAATAACGTTAGAAACAATCGCAACTGCGCTCGCGAGACTGAGATTTAAATATTATCTCCGTGGTAATCGTAAACTAAACTCGCAAGTAAGCCCTTGAAACGAATTCAATTAGAATTTTAATAAACCAACTGACACACAGTGTTCGATGCCTTATGGAAAACGAAAAAAAATTTATATCTTCTAAATTCTAAACTAATTCATTTTCGACTTAAGACTTTTAATATTTTTTTGAACAGAGTACAAAGATGCATCGATTGGAAATAAAAAGACAATATAATTTTGCTAAAAAGATCATCCTGACCTTAATTTTAATCTTTTTGCAAATTTTGTTTTTTGCAATTTATCACTGTGCTACCCGGAGATTTACCGCTGGGAGGGCTTTGAATAAAACTCGGGTGACCCGCTAGTTGGGTTACACGACTTTATTAGTAGGCACAGGTAAACTATATCACAACAATCAACCTTCCTCTTCGGCGATCACTTAACTACTACCCCGGTCTGGCGTCCCACATACGGTCGCCTACCCCACTCTCGCCGATGGGGTCCTAATTATAGAGATCGCGGTTTTGAACGTGTATTAAAATACACATGTACACGTGGTACGTGAACCGTGTAGTACGAATTTAAGGATCCGTGAATGCGGATCCACGAACACGTGAATGCGGATCCGTGAATGCGGATCCACGAACACGTGAATACGGATTCGTGTACACGGATCTGCGAATACGAATCCGTGTAAGTAGACGGATATGCGAACACGGATCCGTTCGGCACGTTCCGTTTTCGACTGTTGATGTTAGAACTTAGAAGTGAGACAATAATAATGAAAATAGAAAATTGATCGATTAAATTTTATTACGTAAAATTGTGTTAATTATTTTTTGTTACCTGTAACCCAAAAATTTGTTTATAAAAATGAGTGTTAGCTCGGAACACTCGTTGTTCACGCTCACGCCTCAAGTAACGCAGGCGTTACTCAAATATGTTCTCTGTTTATATTTACGCGTCACCATTCCTGCCGTCTTTAAATGCATGCTTATGTCCATCTATGTAATCCTTTCTTTTTCTTTGGATTGTTCTCTTTCACGTCATTATCGCTCTCTATTTCTCAATAAACGCATCGTTCTTCTAACACTTGTTTTAATTTATTCAGTATCTCTTTCCTTCTGCGCTACCCGTTTCCAGAATCAAATCTAATATAGGTCCGTACTTCACGTACAATAAACGAATCCAAATTTTAATTCACGTAATACTAAGTACACGGGTACCCGTGTATTTTAATTTCACAAATATTCGCGTATTTATTTTACATGTGCATTTTAATGTACGGTGATTTAACGTCGAACAATTTACCGCGACTTTATTATTGTCTCACTTCTAAGTTCTAACATCAACAGTTGTAAAGAATTCGATCGAAAAACAATAACGCCGAACGGATCCGTGTTCGTATATCCGTCTACACGGATTCGTATTCGCAGATCCGTGTACACGGATCCGTATTCACGTGTTTGTGGATCCGTATTCACGGATTCGTATTCACCGATTCGTATTCACGGATTTGTATTCACGGATCCGTAGTCACGTGATCGTGGATCAGTGTACACGGATCCGCATTCACGGATTCGTAAATTCGTACTACACGTTCACGTACCACGTGTATTTACATACACATGAAATGGGGATCTCTAGTAATTACTCACCAACTTTTGTTCCAGATCATTTTTGTTAAAGGGAGAAAAATCAAAATGATCGTATAGGACCAGAGTTGGGCAAAATTGTCATCTAAATAAAAATTTCGAATAACGAATAAAAAATAAAAAAATTTTTATTCATTATTAAATAAAAAATAAAATAATTGTTATTCATTATTCGATGGTTCGCGTTTATTAGAGTTGGTAGTAGTTATGGAAAGATTTATTCGAAGCCTCCGAATAAAAGATACAGATAAAAGATGAAAAAATTATTCGAAGTTCGAATAAAGCCACTGCGTATAAAAAAAAAATATCTTTATTCGTGGGATAAATTCTCGTCAAATATAATTATTTATTCGATGCTCGTCGAATAAAGATACTTTTTATATTCGAACCATCAAATAATGAATAAAAATTGTTTTATTTTTTATTCGTTATCCGAAATTTTTATTTAGATGACAATTTTGCCCAACTCTGTATAGGACATAGGAAAATGTACAAAAAAAATTTTCCTTGTATCACAAGGTACTTTTTCATCAGAATAAATTCTTATTATAAATAAAAATAATGAAAGTAAAATTTAATTGTTATTTTTTATTCTGACTGGGAATCTGATATGCTTAAGTCAAAAATGATAAACACACAACACGAAAAATTTAAAAAAATTGTTAATATTTCAAAAAACTATTTCTGCAATTTAAATAACCATTAATATTGAAAATTATATTGTGTTACCAATATTTTGTGACATAAATTCCTTCAGATTTAATACTTCGAAAATTTGAATTTTTAGCATTGCATCGAACACTGTGCGACGCGACTACCTGACTGTACAGACCAGTACGGAATAAATGGTATGGAATAAATTGATTAGCAAGCTCCTGTAATCTAAAGTGCAAAGAGCGGATACTCCATTTACTTTGATCGCGAATCCGCTGTATTTCACTCGGTTAATGCAAATGAAAACGGACCAACAAACCAAGTAAACGAATGTCTGAGCAGTTAATCCGATTTGAAAATCATAAATTTCGTTGCTAATGTAAATTGCCATCGAGAGTCTCTCTGCGCGTTTCGGTTCACCTTGCGCGCTCCCGATCGTTTTTAGAATTTGCATTACGGTAATCTGAATATTACCCCGACGCGACGGTCGATCGTAAAATTTATTATTTCCCGTGTCCTCCGAACGGAAATTACAGTCGTGAGAAAGTCGTAGCGCACCGAGTAAAATATCACGGTGCAACGTTTAACGGTACACGCATCGAACAAAATGGCGCGCGATAGACGTGTAATAGATTTTCAACCCGACAATGCGTTCTTTATTTCGCTGTCGAATCAAGCGAAATCAATATCGCCAGACACGATACTAAAAAAGAGATAATATTTAAATCGAATAAAAGTTATAAATTTCGTAATAGTCCGACTAGGTTTCCCCACTGACAGCATCGCTTTTATTCCCTGCTTCGTTGTTGCTTCCGACGATCTGCGAATTCACTTCCAATACGTGTATCGTTCGTGTAAACTTTTTACACTGCACCGTAATTCACATAACTTCGCCGTTCGAAATTGGAACTTTTGTCAGTACAATAAAGCCTTGATCTAAGAAAAACCCTCGGGTCCGTGCAGTTCCTTAGATCCCGTGGTCGAAAAGGACAAGGTCAATTAAACCAGTAAATATAGTTCAAATTATATCGTGTTTCGTGTAATTTTAATCAGAAAAATGACACAAATAAGTTGACGAAAGTCCCATTAAAAAATAATGAAAAATAAAGAAGTTTTGTAATTGGATTAGTAGCGGTTCACTCCGATATACCCGACCCCGTATCGAGTTACGCGGCATGTTTACACTTTACACTGCTCGGCGAACAAGGTAGTTCGAGCTTCTGTCCTCCTCGTGGGGAATTCTCTGCAGTGTAGGGGATAGTCGGTTTTCTTAGATCAAGGCTTTTTACTGTATTTCGGTTCTAGTCTTCGAAGACTAGTCTCGCACATTCATGACGAAAAAATAAAGTATTTGAGATTATTAAGAGAATAAATGCATTTCTGCTTAACTTCTGTTCGTTGCAATGGGTACAGACAATTTTTAAGACCATTTTTGATGTTGAATACAAATCAGCATCTATTCATAACATTGATCGAGTAACCGTGCGATTCGGTAAAACCGCGCGAAGACTAATCGACAAGAATTGAGTTTAATTAATAATTCTGATCCAGCAAATCAAGATCTGCTGGTTCCAGATCTTCCAAACCCTTTATTCGGTTCAAAACCGGAATACTACGTCGCGTCGTTTCGGAGCTCAAGCTATCCGCACTTTATAAAACTTTCGGCTGCGGAACTTCAGAATTCCACTATGACGAAATAAATGACCTTCTTTCATGCTGATAATAGTGTCAGCGATCGAATTCTTTCTCGGCTAATAAAATTTGTTCCAAGTTCAGTAATACTTTCGACGTTACTATAAAAAATTTCAATTGATTTCGGTGAAGTTAATGGTCCAATTATACATATGTTTAATTTGACTCGTAACATCAATTAACCCGCTGTAAATTGCTGCTCACACGAAGCAACATTTGCACTTACACGTGGAATGTTTATTCAAACTTGCATTAGACCTCTATGTGCTTGCTTGTTGTACAACACTGTTCAGTTGTGTGTTCGTATTCTGTGTATAATCTTAAAGTGATCTCTGTATAAAATAATTCCGTAGAAGATAAGTCGCGAAACTTTTAGCAAATCTCGATGAGAATAGATCCGTAAAATGTCCTGCAACAAATACAATTTCATTGTACGTAACATACGCAAATTAATTTTTTTAGCCAGTATGAATACCAAGATTAAAAATTCTTCGGTGAAAGGTTTCGGATAAAACGCTCGAATGCACTTCGTTGTCGGATACTTTTGCAATCAACTATTGGGACAGTTATCTATAAACCAGTGCACCGATGATCTAGATCTAGAAGGACGGGCGTCTTAAAATTTCGTCATAAACAGAGTCGCCAGATTAAGACTTGTGTCCCCACTTTACCTTCCCCTTCCACGACGCCTGGCCACGTGACGCGTTCCGTCTCTCTCGTGCATGTGTCATAATGTCACGTGACTAATCAACCCTGGTCATAAGTTGTGCTCGTCGTATGTTGGTGGGTCGGAATCGGTTCGGGTGAGACAGCCTGTATAGGGTAAATGTACCGATTACTGCGGGTGTACCTATTACTGCAGTATTTTTTCCCAATGAGATTAAAATACGTAAAAATAAATATTTTGCCCTGAATAAATTTGTACAATTCAATGAGAATGTATTCTCGTTGGCTGGGCAAACAAAATTGTCAATCATTCTTATATTTTTATAATCTCGGGATTTGAAAAAATATTCTTCATAAAAAGTAAAAATAAAACGATTTCTCTACTATCTCAATCACCAAAGGACTGTTGTTCACATGACTGTACATTCTTTATATTGCTTTAAATTGCATAGGGGAAAGTTTTTTTATTATTTAGTACTTCGATACAATAAAAATATAAAAAAAAGCTTCTCTCGCCTTCTTAATAAAAAAATTAACCCCTCGGCATTACGTACATTAAAGTGAAGGAGGAGCCCATTACTGCGGTACAAAAATCGCTAGGAATGTCCCTAATACTGCGGTATGAATTGCAACTACGATGAGAAACGAGGTTCACTAAAATTATTAAAGGTTTATTCATTTACAGTAGACTCCCGTATAACGCGACGAAAAACTTGTTTAAAAAGACTGTAGGGACTAAATTTACAGTAACGAAACATTATGTAAGATGACTGTACACTTACTGCCACATAAAATACATACATACACTAATTTTAAACAATTTTTTCATCGCGTTATTTGGGAGTCTACTATAAAATGTAATAATTATTTAAGTACGTAGGTAGTTTGTTTCCGTGCGCTCGCATATTTCAAATTCGAATCCGCAGTAATGGGTACGCAGTAATTGGTACATGTCTCTTTTTCGTCCGCAGTGATACGTACGAAATGTTATCGATTTTATTACGATTTTATTTTTTGATATTTTCTTACATTATATGTATTAGGTTTTGAGGGACACCAATTTCTTTTTGGATTCAGAACTCCTAATTTCATGATAAATTAGGAATAATATTAAAATAAAATACGATCGAAGCTTGATACCGCAGTAATCGGTACATTTACCCTATTCGGCGTGTTATTCAACTTATCTGGACAGTAATGTTTTCGAGAGAGGTTGCAGCTCGTAGATCCTCTCGGAAAAGAACTTCCGCGATTCGTGCGTGCGTGGCACCGATGTATCATTGAATTTCCTGACGGTATCAATTCTCTATTCGGCAAAGGAGTAAGAACGGCGCGGCGCGGCGCGGCGGTGTGGTGGCACGAAACCAAGGAAACGTTTGGCGGAGATTAAAAGACAGTCGGCCTCCAGCCTTAATTTCCGTCCCACGAATAATTCAGCCGTAGTAAAGTCTGCTGCTGGCGAGGCGAATAGGTGAGACATTATCCGCATCACGAGACGTTCATAAATCTTGCAATGCCCCGTTATCTGTTATCAAGTCACCGCGCTCCATTAAATCGGAACGTTACAAGTTACAAGCACCGTTTCCAACTACCCCCACGTTTCGCTGTATTTCTCTCTCTCTCTTTCTCTCTCTTCCTCCTCTCTCCTCTAGTATCTCCAAAATTTCGATACGAAATATGCATTTCTTTCGAATTTTCGCAGTTCGCAACCACAAATGCTGAAATAATTCACTGTCGTGCGTGCTTAGGTAGAATGTTCACAAATTTTTTCGTAATTAGCAGAACAGAAAAAACAGAGCATTCATTACACCGTGCTCATCCTGTAACTACCCTCGTGCTAGGGGTGCCGATTTGAAACTTGTTACAGAGGGTTTTCTTTGGGAGCCCTATTTAATGGTGCGACGAAAAATTAATTTGATTGTCGGGGTTTCATAATTTTATCCGGATATACCTCTTGATTTTCAAGATCCATCTCTATCGGCGGGATCCGTGGTCCCTGGTAATCGGGCAATGATGTGTCGCGCGGACTGGAATCCATTATCCAATGGCAGGAGTGGAGGTGGAAAACGGCCACGCGGACCGGCCTTTTCAACCATAAAATCGACCAATCGACGGCCACTTTGTCTAAACGAATTGCGTGCAATTATCGGACAATAATCGCGCCGCATTATACCTTGTTACAACAGATCGCGCGGGACCGGTGTACGCGCGCGAGAGCCCCGGCGCAATTTGTTTGCGGTCATTTCGCGATAACCGACAAACCGAGCAGCTTTGATTTATACCGAGCCTGGTTATACAGTCGTCCGCGATTGCATACGGTACGTGGTCGATCCACGAGATTCGCGTTCTTTTCGCGTGATAAACGATCGGCCTCCATTCGTCGATCCTCCCGGCACTCCTGGACAGAATGATATTAGCACATCCGCCATCTTTAACTTCTCGAAAACTAGAATTTCTGAATGTAACACAGAGTACCAACAGTATTGTTCGCTTAATATGTCGCTACTTCGCGGTCCTCGTCGCGACACTTATCCGGGTACGTAAGTGTTCTAGGAATCCCTCGCTGTCAACAATGAAAAGGAAAAGAATCTTGTCATTGCATTAGTATTGTCTCATCGATATACCCGACCCCGTATCGTGCTGAGTCGCCAGATGCCGTTACCGAGTTAGTCACGGCGCAGACGCATCGCCTCACGTGACCGGTCCATGGCGAAAGCGTGGGGATGCTCGCCACCGGAAAATTGGGGAATAACGTCGTAGAACAGGAAGGGTAGAATGCGAGTCAAGTCTTAACCGAGCCCTAAACCAGAGTGATGTACAGTGGGTGTAAAAAGTATTCGTACGCCTTTTAAAAACGAATAACTTTTTCAAAATTCGACCCAACAGCTTGAGGAATTGCGAAGGAAAAAGTAAAGGTCATGATAATTAAATTTTTTATCTGTGCCTGCAGTAAAAATTTCAAACATGTATTTTGTAAACATAAGTAAGTTATATACATGTACAAAGTTTCATTGAAATCGGTTGACGCATAAAAAGCTATGGGCATTGTAACATGTAAAAATCTTTGAATTTAAGGTTTGCGAATTATTTAAATCGCGGATTCTTACAATCATTTATATTTCATAACAACCTTGATCGATTTCGATGAAACTATGTACATGTTTATAACTTACTTATACCTACCAAATGCACCTTATAAATTTTCACGACAGGCACAGATAAAAAATTTAAAAATCGTGACATTTACTTTTGTCTTCGTAATTGGGACCAATAACAATTAAGAAAAAAAAATTATTTACACATTAGCTAGTAACCTAATCCTTCTAACGTCACAAAAAACTCAAGCTGTTGGGTCAAATTTTGGAAAAGTTATTCAATTTTTAAAAGGTGTACGAATACTTTTTACACCCACTGTATATTCTTTTATAATAATAACAGAATTGAGTGTATTTAGATTTCGTAGGATTTTTATGGTAACATGTACTTGAATACAGAAGCATGCTAAAAAATTTCTCAAGAAAATGCATCTGTAACTTCACGAATCGTAAAAGAAAAAACCGGAAACAGTCATTTTGACTGGCTCGGTAGTTCTAGTGTTAATCAGCGAATGGAATTCAACCATCGAAGAAGTATAAAATATGCATACTCCGGTTTTCATCTATTACATTCAGTAAAGCAAAGAACTGTAAATTCGCCTTTACAACGCAGGGAAAGGGAACCTGATAGTAAATAAAGTTCGTTTCGCCAACTTTCTGAACAAACCGAAGAGAAACAGAAACGTTGGAGGCGAAACGATAGCAGGTTTACAGGGTAATTAAAAAATAAAAGAAATTAAATACAGCGTACAACACATATATGCTATCATTTCGGGAGTGTATTCTTCGTCGAGAAGGGGAGGTTTGTTCGTCGGTACAATCGCGGAAATACATCGTCGGGCAAAGGCTAAATGAACCGCGGGAACACGGATGAAAAACGAATTCCCCTGTTCCCGAACTTTCCGCGGAAAAGTTTCCCATGCGATGACTGGCAACCACGTTGCCATTGCCGACCGTTGCCACAGTAGCAGCTCGCATGACTGGAAAAATACGAAAAAGCTAGCTGGGGGCGGGAGGAAGTTCGAAGAAACAAAGAAAGAAGTATTCGCGACGGGTAACGGTGGACTTTGGCCTCGTTCCAACAGGCCATCGACCGTTTTCAACCCTGTTTCTTTTCCATTATCGTCGGAACAAGCAGGATGGGTCGGAGCACCTCTTTTCCTCCCTTTATCCCTTGACTCGGCCTCCGCTCTCCCCTCCTCCCCCTCCTCCTCCTCTTCCTCTTTCTCTTTCTGTCTCTCTCCCTCTCTCTCCGTCTCTGGAAAACGGATCCCATTCGATTTTATTATGACAACGTTAGATCAATGAAACGAAAAAGCCGCCTAGCCAATTATCGACCTTTAATTGGCAGACTAGCACGCGTATGAATAATTCGACGAGACCTTTATCGATTCGCGTGTCCACGTTTCCCGTTTCCACACCTCCCTCCCGCCCGCCCCCCCCCCCCCCGCGTGTCGAAAATAACGAACCGATTCAAATGCACGGCGATTTCGTCGCCGGATAATTGCCAATTTAATATTTGTTTACTCGCAACGAACAGCTATTCTGTTACGGATTTTTGTCAATAATGCAACCGTTGCGCCGGCACGAGTTACATACATCGGATTGATTTGACAAGTGCACGCTTTTCAATACCGTGCATCACGGTCGCGAACACGCGTATTGCTTTTTTTCGTGTTTTTCTTTTTTTTTTTTTTATCGCACAGCTTGTACAAATTGTCGACTCCGACGTTAAAATCTTTCTTTTTGTCGACGCAGATCGTAGCGCCGATATCGTTCCGTCGATCGTATACGATTCGATACAAAGAGACGAGCCAATCAAATCGGATACAACGCCGATAACGGAGCGACGATTAGATAGAAGACGCGCAATTCGGGACACGCGCGGAGCGCTCTACGAAACGAGCGTAAAAGTGTTTTCGGCCTCGATTAATATTCCTTGGACGTTTATCGCGAAAGTTTAAGCTTTCGAGTCGCATACCGAATCGCCACGGAAATTTCACCTTCTAGCGGTGCACGCCGACGGAAGTAAATGCCCGCTTTCACGGTCGCCGCCCACGCATGTTCGCTCGAGAAGTATCGTTTCCCATCTGGCGCAACTAAAAAGTTCGACGAAATAATAAGACACTGAACATATTTATGTATTCCGTATACATACTTAGGAAATGTACAATACACCCTGCATACACGGTGTCCCAGAAATGTACTTCTTTCAAGGGAGTGATTCCTGAGGTCATTTGAAGTAAATTTTTTCTTTGCAAAAATGTTCTCCGTCGCTTTGTTAAGGAGTTATGAACGAAAAACAGTGACCAATCAGAACGCGGCTACAGCGGGCGAATTCCGGTTCAGCCAATAATCAACGCCACGCTCAGCGGAACCTGTCCCCGAGCCGGAATCCATCTGCTGTAGCCGCGCTCTGATTGGTCCGTGATTTTCGTTAATAACTCCTTAACGGAACCGCGGGGAACATTTTTGCAAAGGAAAAAGTCACTTCGATTGACCTCAAGAATACCTTTCAAGGAAGCACAATATTTTTGGGACACCCATTGCATTGCATATCATCTCCATAGTAAACATCTTGGGTTTTTATGAAAGGTAACGATGCAGTTATGATTCGACAAAAGCATAAAATAATAGTACAGACATTGCTATTTATTTTATAGAAACACAATGTAAACTATAGTATCAGTATTTTATTACATTTCCCTTTAATTCTATTACGTATAAACGTTTTCAGATCATTTTATGTAATATAATTTTTATAATAGTCCAGTCAGAACTATTCAAATTGAATTTTCTTTATCAAAAAAAATTACGTTCATTCATTTTTTGTAAACATGTTCAAAGGCAAATGTCAGGGTTCTCAGTTAAGGAAAGCCTTTGCCTTTCATCTTTTGCGTTTATTGTGTTTCCTTTCTTGCAAAATTCCACGTACTTTTCCCGAAATTATTTGTATCTACTTGGACCTTCAAAGGGTCTAGCCGGTTAAGGGGTTCAGAAACGCCCTTTAGCCGATTTTTGCCGGAAATGGCTCGTTCGATAGCTTACCAAGAAAGAACCCTTCCTGCCAAGTTTCAGCTCCATACCTCGCCTATAAGGGTAGTTACGGGGAGGAAAAACTACACCACCTCGAAAAAACCCATTAACGTAGAATTATGTCCCCATCGAAGCCATATAACTTTTGTTTAAAACATTTTTCGATATCATTAATAACCCTTAAACTGTAAACTGTGAACCATTCGTCTGATGTAGTTTACCGAGTAATAGTTATCAAAAAAATGTTATCGCAATAATTTTGACAAATACAGGTGTTTCGTTTGAAACAGAACACCTCAATATCTCCTCTATCTCTGAAAATATAAAAAATGTTTCTGGCGTAATCTAAATGGTTTCAAAAGACGAATCAGATGGAAGAATGGTTTTTTATAAATTGTAATTTTTAATCGTTTTTTCAAGGTCACTCGTGCTTTTTACGCATATACACACATTTTTTGTTGTTGTATGTTGTAGAAAACATTATTGTGCATTCAACCATGTTTAATAATGTTTGCTATAACATACAACAACAAAAAATGTGTGTATATGTGTAAAAAAACACGAGTGACTTGAAAAAACGATTAAAAAATTACAATTTATAAAAAACGATTCTTCCATCTGATTCATCTTTTGAAACCATTTAGATTACGCTAGAAACATATTTTTTGTATTTTCAGAGATAGAGGAGATATTTAGGTGTCCTGTTTGAAACGAAACACCCTGTATAATTTGTTGAAATATTTTATATCATAATATTATGACTCAAAATAGATGAATTTTACAAACTGTTCGACTGACCGCCCTTTACAGTTTAAAGGACAATTTCATGGATATTCGAGTGGTTCACTCGAAATGGGACACTCGACAAATATGCAAAGTGTCTTTGTTATTGTGTCGAGCACTGTACTCGGAATCGAGTGGTGTCATTGTAACGGTGTATCTGTTGCGGCGATCCGAAAGAAAAATTAGTCACGTGGCGAGACATCGATCGCAACAGCGTGTTCCGAGTCGTCATCGGTTCGACCTTCGTCAGGGCTGGACGCGATCGAACGGTAGTACGCTTATCGAACGTGTCGGTACGTCAGAGCTTGCCCCTATACTGCCCATCCCTCCCCACCCCCCGACCCCTAATCAGTGACAAGTCGCGTGTGGCATGCCCCTCTTTAGGGATTCGGAGCTCGTCGAGGCGGTACGTGCTGATTCAACACGAAGTTTCCCCGACGCCGACGCCAATGCGAACGCCGACGGTTGGTCGCCGCGCGAACCACTCGGTAGTTCGGTGCCGGCAGTCGAGCGAAATCGGCCCTAACGTCGATCCCGGAATCCCTCGGTCCTCGAAGCTGCTCGGTGGACCAGCCAAGATGGACGTCTCAATAATATGGAAAACGATGCGGGCGTCTCTGTTGACGGTGCTCTTGATCGTCCAATATTCCGCCGGCATGCAAACGCCGCATCCTTTGGTCGTCAGCAACACGCTGGACCAGGGCACCTTGGCCAAAGACTACTTCATCGGGCCCTGTCTCGTGAACACAAATCAAACTTGCCCGGACGACGAAGTGACCTTCTTCCTCTACACCAAACGAAACATGGAAGAGGGCCAGCAGATCCTGGTGGACGAGATCGACTCGAATCTTGACAATACCAACTTCGTGCCCTCGAATCCCACCAAGATCCTGATACACGGCTACGACTCGGACATGGAGCTGTCGTACCTGGTCGACGTGCGAACGGAGTACCTGAAGAGTTACGATTACAATTTGATCTCGGTGGACTGGCGCCGTCTGGCGACCGCGCCTTGCTACCCCATCGTCGTGAGGAACGTGCCGCACGTGGGCCACTGTCTAGCCCAGCTGATCGAGAGGCTGAAGGACAAAGGGGCTAAGGACATACACGCGATCGGCTTCAGCCTCGGCGCCCACGTGCCCGCGTTCGCCGCGAACGTCATGCGACCTTATCGAATCTCGAGGATCACCGGCCTGGACCCGGCCATGCCTCTGTTCGTCACCGTGGACAAGGACCATAAGCTGGATGCTAGCGACGCCGAGTTCGTCGACGTCTTCCACACGAACGCGTTCATTCAGGGGAAGGTAGAGATGAGCGGGCACGTCGACTTCTACATGAACGGCGGCATCAATCAGCCGGGCTGCTGGGAGATCGGCAAGCCGTTCGAGTGCGATCATCATAGATCGGTCATGTACTTCGCGGAGTCGATCAACTCGAAAGTGGGTTTCTGGGGATGGCACTGCGGCGGGTTCCTTTCGTACTTGCTGGGCATGTGCCCGCCTACGTTCCCGGCCGTTCTCGCCGGGGACAGGGTCGAGAGGACGAAGAGAGGCTTTATCCTGATCCGAACGAACTCGCACAGTCCCTACGCTATGGGGAATTTCACCGTGAACCGGTTGGACATGTACACTTAGAGCAGAGATGGGCAATTATTTATCTGAAATTTTTAAATAAAAGATAATTTTTCGTTATCTTTTATTTGTACTTATTTTTCTGAAGTACATATTCAACATAGTTTATCTGTAAGATACTCGTCAGTAATTTCATTAGTCATTTGCAGTTTATCGAATCTCGAAGTAACGGCGTGTTGCGAGAAGTTAACCGAGAGGCTGTATCCGTGGGATACAGCTAAGTATTTTTAAGCTCTTTTATTCGAAGCTCGATGGAGTAAGATGATTTATTCGATTGTTTTATTCGTGACGAGTATTTCCTTAGACCATATATACTAATAGACCCGGCATAGGTATAGTATGTGTATAGGAAAACCGAGAATTCAGTGTCCGAAAGATGATGGGAGACTGTGACGTCACAAGATAAGTCTTAAGATAATTTCTTTCCATGTACTGTGTACATGGCGCACCCGCTGACCCCCCATGTAAGCCAAGCGTATATAGGCACTGTCGATGAGCATAGCTTGTACATCTTTTGAAACTGTGACGTCACAGTGTCTTTCAGCTGATTTCATCTTTCGGACACGGAAAATTATCTACGCCGTGTCTATAGGTATATATGGTCTAAGAGTATTTCGAAGAGATAAAAATCACACGTATTTTTATTCGTTAATTTTATTTGACTTCAAATAACTGATATCTTGATCCGACGCGACGTTTGTCAGGTTATGGTTATAATATGTACAAATGAACGGTTAATATCAGAGTACCGATGGTGAAACCAAGTGACATTTCCATTTATTGTAAAGACTTTTACTCATAGGAAAACCTGACGAAAATTGTTTAAATAATAAAAATTGATTTGTTTAAACAATCGTGTAAGTGTTAAAAATTGATTTGTTTAAACAATCGTGTAAGTAATAAAAAATAGGTTTAAACATCCGTTTAAATAATAAAAATTTATTTTTTTAAACAATCGTTTAATTAATGATGTTTGATTTATGCAGTTCTCCATTTAACTCTTCTAGATTGAACCAATTGTTCTAATTGTTCATAAAAATTCAAGTCGTATAGTCCAATATTACAAAAGTTATCGTTCTTCTAAGAGTTTCCGAATCGTACTAAATACGTAAGTACAAATAACAGATAAACATAACAGATAAATCTCGCGCGACATCTGGATTCAAATAACCCACAAGGTTACGAATCTATTTCTTCCAATAAAATCTGACGGACACTCTGCGACCAAGTAACGACAGATACAACCGCAAGATACATCGCATCGTGGCGCTGTACATATTCGACCGTCAAATAAAAGTGGAAGATAACTAGAAAATTCTCGCTGAGACATACGAATAAACTCTCCGAACCAAACAGTTGAAAGATACAAGATTGCGGATAAATTCTCGCGCTTCATCTGACTTCGAATAAAAACAAAAAGATACAGTGTATTTTATCTAGAACTTATTTGAATACATTTTTATTTAGATAATGCCCATCTCTGACGTAGAGCCGGCGAGAGAGGACCTCCGCGATAATGTCGACAGATACGGTTCCCTGCGATAACACGGCCAATATACGAGGTCCGCCAGCACACGATCTACGTCGCCGATAGCGGGAACAGCCGTGAAACAGAACTCGAACGCGAATCCCAAACCCCGTGCCCTCACCTTTCTCTCGAATACTTGCTGAAACTTCACCAATCCGAGAGTTTACCCGACGAAAAACACGTACCCGTATCAAGGTCAGGAGACCTTGTACTTGTCCAGTGGGCGAGCTGTGCTCACTCGAATCGATACCGCGTTCGACGTTCGACTAATATGGGACTCCCCTAAAAACCGATTGCTGATCTACACGAACGGTAAACAGTGAATCGATATGTTCGCAATAACTGGTATAATAAAGTGCGTCGAACTAATTCAAGATTAATTGTTTTTGTAGTAGTCGTTGTTCTTAATACATATCGCAGAAGAACATCGTCACAACTCAAAAATTATCCTTCTAACCCGTCCTGAATGACTTAAGTAACGAGTATTAACACAACTAAGGAACATTATAACATCAATATATCCTAACATATCATAACTTTAATTGCAATAGCTACTTTACAATTTAACGAAATTTCATTAGAATTTTGTTTCTCCCCTGAAAACTTGTATTTTTTTAGTTGTGACAGTATTCTTCTAGGGGTGCGACATTATCTACCGGCGTAAGTGTATTCGACTCGAAAAATCGGAAAAACTATTTTAGCGTTATTTATAGACTCCAGGTCATAGTGTAGTAGGTCGCTGAATTCGTTTTAGCGTCAGCTGTAAGCTAAAGTTATAAATGAATTTTAACGTTTAAAAAATTAAAGCGATCTTGATTTTTTGACATTTTACATATTGAAATTTGTCGGTGTCCCAATACCGCGTAACTTTTATTTGAAACATTTTTTCCATTGATCGAAAACCCTTGAAAAATTGTGATATTGGAGTACTTGCACTGAAAAATCTGAAATATATTGTTGTACATTGGTAGTATAATAAAATAGTCTTATTTTATTAAGAATAAATAAAATTGAGTGCGACGTTGGTCATATGAAAATTTTTATTTTGCATGAAGTAATCAGTTTTAACTCTGCCGTTTTGATTACAATTACTGAATTACTTCGATTTTGTGGAATTTTGGGATGATTGTTCAGCACAGTCAACGTATTAATAAACTTCCAGTAGGTAAATTGTTCACTTGTTAGCTTTTTATTTTTGATTTTTTTTTGTCAAAAATAATCGTAAGACTGCGATCGTATCTACAGTTCTCGTGCCAATCGATTCGCATCTTTAAGTAGCTAGATTGATCGAATTTCAAGCGAAATCGTCACGACGTTTTCGTTCAACTTCTTTGCTCTCTTATGTCATGCTTGTGAGATACGTAAATTCATTAAGCCGTTAAGATGTATACGAGGAAATCAAATGTTCAAGATCTCAATGTCAAATTGTTTGTTGTAGCTATTACATAATAGGGAGAAGATAAGGAATGAACGACGAATCGAACGACCGATTGTTGTCGGTAAAGTGAATTATTATCGCTCGTGAAATGAATTCTAGGAAATCGGAAACTGTGTCGGAGAAATATACTCGTAGCTTGTCGAATCTCTGTAACGAGATTAAAGTTAAGAATGAATATTATAGACAAGACGTGGCTTCCATAATCTTTATCCTGCATAGCGATAAAGCTAGCGAAACGTTTATGTTTGTAATCGAATTGTTTGCTCGAAAAGGGAACGGTGCAAAGACCTCACTGCGTACAAAGGTCCAGAAGCCATACTGTATGATCTGGTTAGTTTCTTTAAGCCAACTTTAAGATGAAAGGGTCCGTCGTGCTCCGTAAGCCACCAAAGAGACGTTTTAAAAGTTCAAAGTGTTTTGCGAAGACGGCTTCGATTAGCTTCGCGTGTACTGCAGGTACTCTTCATTATACTTTGCTTTTAAGACTTTGTGGTGCGTACGATTACGCTTAATAGACTGACATTGGAAATATTGCGAACAAGTGAGAACTTTATACAGTCACATAATTAATGGCGCACACATTAAATCAGAATAACTCTTTTATAAATGGACCAAACGACCTCAGCTTTTCCACCAAGCTTAGTTTACTGGACGATATGTAATGAAAATTTTGGAAACATTGCGTCTAGTCTGAATTACGAATGAAATAGCAAATGTTGCTTTTCACAACTTTTTTTATTTGTAACGAACATTTTAAAAAATCTGTTTTGTAGATTCATATTATATGTATATGTGCATACTTAAAATTTGATCGAAATCGATTCAATTATTTATGAGTTATAAACGATTGAAAATGGTGAGAATCATCGAAGAATAGAATAAAACGGCAAAAATGGAATCGTGAAAAACTGTAATGTTCACCATTTTCAATCATTTATAACTCATAAACCAGTTAATCAATTTCGATGAAATTTTTAGCATGTACATACATAGCTTATGTGAATCTACAAAGCACCATTTTTAAATTTTCGTTGCAAGCCCAAATAAAGAAATTGTCAAACGCAACTTTTTCTCCATTGTTTTCGTAAATCAGACTAAACGCAATTTTCTCAAAATTTACATTTCACATACGAAAAAGTTATTCTGATTTACAGTGTGTGTCAGGAATTATGAGACTGACTGTATTTGTTTAGGAAGAGATTTATATTTATTTTAACGCACGCGAAAATATGCAATTTATAAGTAAGCCACGTTGACAATTAATTATTGTACTTTTACGGCGATGAACGTCGAACAGAATAAGTAGAAAGTACTGAATAACGCTGGAAATATCGAATAAAATGCTGTACGTTGAACGTAAATTCGTTCCTCTCGTTTCATTTGTATCGCACGTATCTTGTATCTGGTTTCAGACGGTTTATCCTGGGCAACGATCTCTTATCCTCACCCCTTCAGGTTAGCTTCCTTTCGAGCCTTCGGTTAACTACCACGTGGCATTTTTAGTTTACGTCGCCGGAAACTCCTTCGAGCCAGCTATGGAGCTTCGAAACGCGATCTTCTATACCCACGTTGGATCGGTTGAACCCGGTTATGTCACTCGTTCCACGAAACGAGCAACCGTAGTTGCTAGTCAGCAATCCACCAATTTGGGGGATGAAAAACGAACCGAAAGGAAGCACGACAGAGTCACGATAGACCTGTCGACTTTCCTCGCACAGGTTCTTCCAATGATTCGGTATACATTACGTAAAACTGTCTTTCCGTGTTCATTGAAATGGTATGGGTCGCTTTATGTTACAGTAAAGCCTTGATCTAAGAAAACGGAAACCGTACGATCTAAGAAAATCGAATATCCCCTCCACTGCGGAGCATACCCCGCGAGCTCGAGCAGCTTAAAGTGTAAACATGCCGCGTAATCCGATACGGGGTTGGGTATATCGGTGTGAACCACTAATAATCCAATTACCAAACTTCTTTATTTTTCATTATTTTTTTATGGGATTTTTAGCAAATTATTTGTGGCATTTTTCTGATTAAAATGACATTCAACACGATATAATTTGAACTGTATTTAATGGTCCTCTTCCATGTTCAGCGCGGTCGGCAAGGTCACAAAAAAAAATAGTAAAAATACACTATCTAAAACACAGCTCGGACCCGAGGGTTTTTCTAAGATCAAGGCTTTACCGGCTTTGTGCTTGGCATCGCGAGGATCATGATATTAAGACCCATCGTGCAATTTTTCAAAGGACCATTTCCTTTGCAAGACAATGGAAAAATATAACGATAACGAAGTTGTGTGCTATGAAATCCTCGTCGATCATCGATTTCCGATAGCGCTCCGGTCGCGAGCCATTCGAACGGATCGGGGTTGCAGGAGCAGCCGTCCGGGGTATCGAAATAAAAATCGAGGGCCGAGGGAAACGCGAAAGTGATTAGTTAGTTGTTCGTGTCGCCATGCCATGCCATGCAGGGCCAAATCGATAATCGGTATTTCGAGAACGTTCGGTAAATTTAGTCGGTCGACTTCGTCCATTGGACGCTCGAGTTCGCGGGATCGTTTTGCTATATTCGAAGGTTGCGCGCGTAGTGGCGAAATAGAAAATCGAGCGAGTTGAGGGGTTTATGGGGAGAAAGAATTTCGAACCGAAAACGGAAGAGATGGAGGTGTTATGGCAGGACTGATGTGTCTTACGGAATTTCAGTGCAACAGATGTACGAATCGAACGGAGCGAGCGCAGGCCTGCCGGTGGGCATGACAACGTTGAAGAGCTCCACGGGCACCCTGGGAGTCCTAGGGAGCTATGGTACGGGATACAGGCCGGGGATAACGGAAGCTACGACCCTCCCGCGGCCGGGAAACTGGCTGCGCCCTGCGGGCCTCAGGCTCGGGCACAGCGCGGCGCGGGTCCGCCTCTACTGCCAGGCAAAGTGAGGAGTCACGGTTCCGATAGGTAACTATCTATTCTCTCCAAAATATTCCTCGAAACCGGAGACTTGACACATTTCGTGCCACCAGAGGTGGGCATTATTTGGCCAAACAAATATTTCAAATACTATTTAATATTTTAGATTGTATTTTGCTTAAAGAAAATAGGATTTTATTCGAACAATCTGAACCTCAAAATAAACTATTTCTATTTCAACAATTTGATTCAGAAAATATTTCTATTTCAACAATTTGATTCAGAAAATATTTCTATTTCAACAATCTGATCCAGAAAATGAAATATTTCTTCTTTAACAATCTGTAACACTTTTGGATCGTTATAATATTCTGAGAAACCGCATAAACATACACTGTATCTTATCGTTAAGAAACGATTTACACACATAAATGTATTGAATTCGAACCATTATTTTCAGCAATAATATTTATAATCGAAATTGAAAATAAAGAGAGACAAAATACAAATTTTATCAATATTATTAAAAAAAAATACTATTTTCAAAAATTACTGCATCAAATAAAATACTATTTTCAAATACTATTTTCAAAAATTACTGCATCCAATAAAATATTTTATTTTTATAAATAGGATTATTTAATATTTACTGTTTCAAATACTATTTTCCCCAGTTCTGCGTGCCACGCACAGTGGGCCGTTTCTACAGGGTGTTCCAAAAATCTTCTACTTCCTTGAAACGACTGATTTCCAAGGTCATTTGAAGTAACTTCTTGCTTTGCGAAAATGTTCTCCGCGGCTCTGAGTTATTAACGAAAAACACGGACCGATTAAAGCGCGTCCGTTGGCCAAGCCGGAATCCGTCCGCTGTAGCCACGCTCTGATTGGTTCGTCATTTTTTGTTAACGACTCCTCAACAAAGCCGCGGAGAGCATTTTTGCAAAGGAAAAAGTAACTTGAAATTTCCTCAGGAATCACCCGTTTCAAGGAAGTAGAACGTTTTTGGGACACCTTGTATAAAATAGGTGGAATCAATTCAAAAATTTTCATGTCACGAAGTAGGTTAAAAATAGGCAAATCTCTCGAGGCAATGTATCAATCAGTTTTCTTCACGTCTCGAGTGTTAATGCCACGTTCTGTTCCTAAGCGAATATTTTCTTTGCCAATTAAGAATGGATTTTTATAGCACAGGTATTTATCTGTTTCCACTAAAAAAAACTTTTATATTTTTATCTCCTACTAAAGTCGTAATTCACTATTACACTATAGCATAATATAATAATTAATATTCTTTATATTTGACTAGGATAGGAATGTTGTAACTATTTTGGTATGGTTAGGTATATCAAAATTTGTCCATTATTACGTTTAGCAAAAATACTATTGTTGAGATAAAGTCATAATTCACCTGCAGCAAATTCCTAAGTCGAACCTAATCTCGAAATTACCACGAAAATCAGTTAATTCGTTCGTTTGTCTGTTCGCAGCGACATCTCCTCCAGCCAAAAGGATGAATGGTTTGTGTAGGTGAGCGAACAGAAACTGTCACTATCACGTATTTCCACTAACATCAACCTTAGCGCCTAGTGCTTTTCTCCCTCCTAATCCATTTCAAGAGCTCACACGGTAATGGGCCTGTTAACGTCAGCGTATTTTTAACGAAGCCGAAGGAAGATGGCAAGGCGCCATCCATTCTTCGGTGGGGTAGCTTCATGCCAGAGTTTTATTTAGTCTGCTCGCGATCTTAACCATTTGCACTTCGAAATCTTTTTATTTATGGTTAAACGAGAATAGTTCGGACTAAACAGTCGATGTTTACAATGGAATACCAACTAGAAATAAGGGTCTATTGCACAGTTTGGTCAAAAGTGATTTAACAGTGTAGTCTGGTTTTAGAGTCCCTATAAATCATTTTAATTATTTTGAATGTATCTTTATTTAGTTTGAAATTTACGGGAGGAAGGTCTATAGATAGTTTCACAACAGAGCGTTTAACCCTTAAGTGCTGACTCAGACCACGAAGTACCATACAAGGACGTTTCTAAAATTCTGTATAAATTTTCTCAGACACTTAGGTATATAATTTAAAACTAAATAATCCAGAGGCTCTAAAGAAATGAATGGAACTTGATACTTGCAATTATCGTTAAATATAGTAGTGAAAGTTAGTATATACTAATTTTGTTGGAGTCATGAGGGACCCCAGTATACCAGTTAAGAATTAAGCATTACGACCCCTAGTTGTTTTATTGGATCTTCCTGCAAACAGTAGGTTCTGTGCCTGACACCCTTTCAGTATAACCTACAAACCGATTTATCTCGACATGTGCTAAATGTGCTTTCGACCCTTATTCTCAGTTAGTACTTAATTCTAAAGGTCGGTATCCATTTGTTGCATATCGTCTCATCGTTGCGTATTAGTGTGGACGGACAATAGGATGGTTCTTATTTTCCGACTTTCGAGGTTCTCTTGTCGTACGACCCCTAAATGGTGAGACTTGGTGAGCAAAATTTGGAAGCAATTGATCAACGGGGTGCGTTAAAGTTTCAAAATGTCGTAGATGAATAATGATGAGTTGATGTGTTACATCCAAAAAACATACAAAATCCTTAAATTTGATTTAATTTTGATCTATGTTGAAGGGATGAAAACAGCCCTTAACAAAGGGCAAAATCAGTGAAAATCAACAACGCGGGTTTTCGTTGTGCGATTGCTTCGAAATTTTCATCATTTTCTCGCCGAGTCTTACAATATAAGGGGGTGAACCAAAAAAAATCTCAAAAGCAAATTCTTGACCCCTAAGAACCACCCTAACGGACAAGCATTACCTCGTTGCGTTCCAAAAGATAGGAAGATACTAGTTCACGAGTATCAACAGATGTCTTTTATTTCGATATAGATACGCGATGACGATGCGGGAGGATATTACTCAGTATGACGCCGTATCATACCATTGGATGATACGCGACGGCGACACAATACTAGGATACGCAACAAACGTATACCGACCTTAAGATTTCTATCAGACCATTGTACAAAACGGCCAATTATCAGGGCCGGGATTAAGCCCCGTAACAAAAGTAACAAATGCTACGGGCCCCGCGCTTCTGGAGGCCCCGCGCCTTGAGCAAAACATGTTTAAAAAAAATCAACTTTTAGATATCGACTTCTACTGAACGGATTCTTGTTTCTAAATGTCCATATATCTCAAAAATAAAATATTAATGAAGTTTAATAAAAAGTTTTAGAGAAAAGACAGATATTTTTTTCTATAACGAAAAAAAAAATGGTCATTCATTGTGTTAACATTTGCTACGGGCCCCGCGCTGGCTTAATCCGGCACTGCCAGTTATCCTCTCTGGTAGTCCGAAGAACCATTCTGATTAGTCTCTGCAAAGCACCTTTTTCTCCCTCCGCAAGGATCCTCGCATTCAAAAACCCATTCCTCGGCCGCAATCCGATTGATTGTCGGTCAAAGTAAAAGCTCGGCAAAGGTGAGAGAGGGAGAGAGAGTGAGAGAGTGAGAGAGGGAGAGAGAGAGAGAGAGAGAGAGAGAGAAAGAGAGGGAGGAAGGAGAGAGAGCACTAGGGGCAAGCCGCAATTGACCGTGTTCGTTATTGCGTTTGACAGAGGCAGGCCTGGACCAGAGCCCGCAGGGTGAATTGGAGCGGTGGTGCCCTCACCGCCTCCCCCTCCCCCGGATAGACGTGACGACGCCATGCGTCGCTTCCGTTCCTATTGACATTGGTCGCGTGTTACCGAACGTCGACGAGCATCTTTGTGAGCGCGGTCAAAGCGTGCAACGCAAATTCTCCAAACCGACGCCGCCGCCGCCGCCGCCGTTTCACCATCACGGAAACGGATCAGCGAACGGTGAACAAACCGGTCACCATGAAACAACTGGTACTCGCGAGCGCGTCTTCTTCGAACACTAGGAGGAACAACAACGCTCGAGCGTCGTTTATCGTTGAACGGCGCTCGAGGATCGCCGGAAAAATTGAATTCGTCGATCGAATTCCACTCCCCCGTTACCCATCCGGCGGTTTCTCCTGATGTTCCGACTCCCCTCTGCCCCCTGAATTCCCGCTCGTTGTCCGCAACGTTCTCCGGCGAACGATTGGACGCAACACGCGGGTAGACAGTGGAGTCGAGGAGGGCCGGATACGGACGCGCGATCCGTCAGATAATTTCGTTCGCAACGCGGATACGCTGTATAAATGCGTACCCGTGTGTTCGCACGTGTACGCGGTTCGGCGAGGAAACGCGTGTCGTTCGCGCGATTTCGCGCGAGTTGGACAAATAAGAGCCATATCGTCGCACACACCGCGCCGCGAGGATCGATTTCTCGGTGTCTCGTGATCCTCTTTTTCGGCTCCATTGTGCGATCGAGTGTCTCGACGGGACATTTTCTGTGGAACGCCCCGCGAGGATTGTATCGGTGGCTCTCTCCGACGGATTGCAACCTGTTTGAAAAATTAGTCCAATAAATACGCGAACCGAGGTCGTAAAAACTTCATTTTACAAATTATCCCGTTCAAAATACTCCCCATTTGTAACAATACGCTTGTCCCATCTGCGTTTCCATTGTTCGAAACATCCCTGGAAGTCCTCAGAAATCAAGCTCTTCGGCTCGTCGTTTCACGTTTCATCGAGTGCCGCCCCCGCATGACCATTTTCCATTTCGGGAACAAAAAGAAATCGCAGGGGCGAAATCCGGTGAGTAGGGAGGGTGATCGAATTACGGGCCAGAAACTCGGGGACAATCGCTGCTGCAGCTTCCATCCATCACCATCGCACGAGGCAGGTGAAGATACTGACTTCTCAGGATTTCCAGGAATGTTTTGAAAAATGGCAACGGAGATGGGACAGGTGTATTGCTACAAACGGGGAGTATTTTGAAGGGGATAAGATTGATGTACCCTAAATTTTGTAAAATCAAGTCTTTACTAGCTCGGTTCGCGTATTTATACGACAGGCTGCGTGTTCGATTAAAAAGTTGTTGCGGCAAGAGGTTAACTGTGCTTTGACGCGACTGGCGCCGTTAAACGTCTATGGCCGATCAAGAGGCGCGACAGTTGTAGAAATCGGATAACAATAAGTGGTCAGAGTTATTCTTAGCTACCTACAGATTGATTTTCTCGCGTTGACACCGTGTCGGAGCTCGCGGTTCGCGCGACGGAAAAACGTAAATTACATCGGCGCTATTGATCCAGAAAAGGCTGAAACGTTCCACAGAAAATCGTTACCGCGGGACACGTGTATGCATGTGAACGCAGCACGTGTACGCGCAACACATCCCAGGACGCGAACAACCGGATCGTGTGTGATCGATGCTCGAACGTTGCCGAACGAAAACAGGAAAACGAAGGGATCGCGTCGCAGAGACCGTCGCACGAATTATTATAGAGGGCTACGGATACGAGAAGAAGAGAAATGAAATCCTGTATGCTGGCGTTTCACTCCACCGATAAGCGACAAAAGTAAACGCGAAACGACTGATGACGATGTGAATCATCGCGATAACGATCATCGCCGTTAAGGTTTATTGTTCGGTCTGGTTGCGGGGGACCTGGATCTCCCGCGACCATTATTCCCGTGTTTAGCATTTTGCGCTGCGACTGCTCTATTAGTTTCGCGATATCGATCTCGAGACGATTGCCTAGTTCCTACACAGTATTCTAGCATCCCCAATATACGAGCGTAGCGACGGCTACGCGTTATACAAATCGGAGCACTTTTACCACAAGACTCTTAGTACTTCCGCCTCTGTGAGCGACACCTTGCCAAACTCAACGTTTCGAGCTATTTCGTGCGAACACGAACAATCGTACCGGTGATCGTGTCGACCCAGGTATCATGGTTGATTCTGTTGTCGTGCAACTGCGTTGAGTTGAGTTGTTGCGACGAAGTCGAATTGACTGGACATTAGTATGTATGTACCTCGTAGTCGAGAGACTCAATCGCAGATCGGTATTAACGTTAACATTTCCGAAGAAATCGTATTCGATCGAGTGTGCTTTTCACCACGGATAATTTCATATCGTTGCTTTAGAATCGAATAGAGTCCTCCTCGTGTGAATATTTCAAATGACAATCGCAGTAGCATGTACCTATTTAGCAAGACTACTACACGTGAATACTTACGCGAACGAGGATAACGACGGTGTCGCCGTGATTTTTCGAACGTGGTCATCCTTGCCGCGACAGCGTAGCAGTTACTACTACTACACAAAATTCAATGTTAAAATTAATTAACGAATAAGGATTAAACGATACAACACCGACTGAACCCCGTTTTATAGTCGAACCGACCATTCGCATTCTCCACGATTCGATATCGTCCCGTTTGAATAATTCTATACGACTGTTTCGGTTGTTGCACAAGTGTAAATGAGTCGCACAATTTTTTGATACGAGTCTTGGTAATTGGAAAACGAATGGTAAACGAGGAGAAGAAGAAACGAGCAAAAAACGGTATATGACTGACCGACAAAAACGTAACTCCGTTTGTTCTATTTTTTAAACTGTTTTTATACTATGCGAATCACAATAATATCTTTGCACTGCCTTTTACGGGGACAATAAAGTAAATTCTCCGCGTAGTCGTGTCAGAACTGAAAATATAAAAAGATACGAAGCATCGTTTCAGCCTTGGTGTACACTTTATTTATTTATTTACACGTTCATTCGAAACAGAACGCAGCGGAGTGAAATGCAAGCGACAGCGATCGTACTCGTGTACATGTAACATATTTGTATCTACTACTAGCCGTTCAGCTTTGTGCCGTCTCCATAGATTACAAATACGATAAAAATATAGAGATTATAGCTGCGAGAAGAACGCGATTAAATAAGGATGGAAGAGCGAGATGATGAAGAGAAAGTGTGTTTCAGTGTCTGTGCGCGCGGATGTGTGTGAATGTGTACGAAAAGAAAAATTGACAAAACTTTTTAACCATCGACTCTAGCACGTGCCCCATTATCGCAACCAAGTATATAAGTCACCGAACAATGATTGTCAGTTTGTGTTTGATACAATCAATGATGTTGATCGACGGATAAACCGCGCAAAAAATCTGTCAAGTTCTATCGATGTATAATCATCACCGCAGTTTATCATTGCCAGACTGACCCTTCGGCCTCAATCTTCGAATGAAATTGTACAGGGTGTCGGGAAGTTATGTGTAAAAACCGTTACAGCGTTGACTGTACACCTTAGGATCGGCGACGATCTGTTAAAAAAGTGTTTTGCATAATTGACCTTGCCAGACTTTTTTCAAGGTCAAATGAGACGAACCATCTTCTCAAAAGAACCATGGGTCAAAACTGAACTGTTCTCTTGAAAACTGGCGTTAAAGTTCAAATAACACATAAACATACTTCACTTCAGAATTTCATTACAATATACCAATAAGGTAAATATAATAGATCAATTCTGAATCAAGTAAGCTTATATGTTATTTGGCCTTTAACGTCAATTGTCAAGCTTCACTTTTGACCCATGGTTCCTTTATGAAGATGGTTCCTCTCATTCGACCTTGAAACAGTCTGTCAAGGTCAATTTTGCACAACACATTTTTAACAGATCTCTGCCGATCCTAAGATGTAGAATCACGATGTAACAGTTTTCACACCTCATTTCTTGACACCCTGTCCGATTCGAGATCGCGCGACGTGGTTCACATCTTGCACATAGGTATTTCGCACCTTATACGATTGTACAAAAATGTATCGAGCACGTCGTGAAGAGATTTTTCATAAAACGATCGAGTTGATCCGATAGAGTGCGGCGACTATACAATTTGCTAGCGCAATAACGACATCATATCTACATGGTGTCCGAAAAATGTCGGTGAACCTTGAAAGAGGTGGTTCCTTAGGTCATCCGAAGTAACTTTTCCGTTAGCGAAAAATCGGCTTTCTTAAGGAGTTATTACCAAAAAACGCGGATCAATCAGAGCACTGCTACAGTGAACAGATTCCGGCTTGTCCAATGAAGCGGAATCCATCTGCTGTAGCCCTGCGGTGATTGGACCGTGTTTTTCGTTAATAACTCCTTAAGAAAGGAAAACCTTACTGCAAATGTCTTTAGGCATCATCCGTTTTAAGGAACTACAACATTTTTGGGACACCCTGTATAGGCCAAAGCCGGGAAACTGGCGGCCCATGGTCCGCACACTGTTTCTTTTCCCTGTTCTCACAATCAGTGCCTACGAGGGTGCCCCACCATTCAACTGGTATCCTACGAAAGAGATAGCGTGCGGCCCGCGGGCCAGTTCCCTGGCTCTGGAAATAAAGTCAAGTTAGGAATGGTGGGAGACCAGAAAATGAATGGTGGTCTGAGTTGTACAAACGTTGTACTGAGTTGTTTCGTTTAATACCGCATTATACAGTATACACACGTCGCTCAATGGACCATTTTAATATTAGACTGAACGGTCACGTGTCAATTTAAGCGATCGATGGTGCTTAATTATATTTCATTTGAACGTGTTTACATGTCGAGGGAAACGCTACGTTATTTGGATTACAAATCAATTCACGATTGATCGACTGATATAGAAATTATCGTTGGTAGCGACGCGGCGCGATTCGTTGGACCGTATACATGTTCTGCGCTGCCTATGTGTAGTATGTGAGCCAAATATGGTATCCTTGTTAGCTTCCTTATCGGTGTACGCCCGACAATACCATTGATGATTCATAAGCACGAAACGACGCCGATAGACGATAAACAACAGATATCGGTAACAAGATAAAAAGCGAAAATAACCGAGCGAGTGAACACCTGTGAATATCACCCTTTTGTCTGTGCCACTCGAAGGTTGACTTCTACGACTGTTACTCACGAACGTTTACTCTCAAGAATAGATCTCGTCCACTCGACGAGAAGGTGTTATTACTGTCAACGACGTAGCTCTCAGCTATTATGTATCAGCGAAAAAGTGAAGGCTCCAGATTGTACGTATGGTAATGGAATGTATGGCATTAGTTGGTGAACGACTTTTGAAGATCGCGGCACACCGCGATCTGTGTGGGGATAGATAGAATGTTCCGTTCTGTTTATATGGATCCGGACACACGGAAGCTAGTTAAAACTGCCAGGAAACGAAGCGACGTAGATGAATGGATTTAAGTGATATTAGTCGGAAGGCAATCACTTCCCCTAATGAATTTCTCGCGATCGGTGATCGGATTGCCGGCGTCTTTTGTTTGATCTCTTGGATCTGGTGTAACGAGCTTGATGTTCTCAAGATATAAGGATGAATAGCTAAATTATATGATGATTAGTATCGTGTTGTTGTTGTTACCTGTTACTTCAACTTTACGATTCGCGACGAACGAATTCTAGAAAATTATATTGGGGAAGTGGTTCGGCAGCATGTTCCGAGAGGATCATTTTCGGTCTACAAGTTTAAAGGGAAGGCGCAATTTGTTCTCGACTCGTTTACTTTCGCGATTCGACGAACCTACGAACAGAGAGAGACTTGGTCTACAAGATCGATAATATTTAATGCTAGTCAAACGTTTAAAGTACCAATACGAGAAATGTTTAAAAATCTTTAGAATAAATTAGTCGCTAGGAATTTAGATAACTCGTTATAGTAATCCAACGTGTCTTCGTGGCAACACTATATAAGCCGAGCGACGTCGATTCGTGAAATTCATTAATGGCTTTTTCGAAATTACTCAACGATTCTTTTCGAATGAAATTCCTGGTCGAGACAGAGAGTAGAAGAGACTCGGAAAGTCTCGTACTCCGCGCGCGAACGAGAAATGTGCGAATATTTATCAGCAGGACCAAACGTCGATTTTTGTAAACTTGTTTTCACTCGTTTTAATACGTAAGGAATAATGTGCTGAGCGTTTGTGAGTTTCGTTGCGTTTACGACGAGGACGTTGCACGCTGTCGAATATCATAGTCATCGCTTATCCGTAAAAGTACGACAATGCTTGATGCGAATATTATCGAGGCGCTGTACCCGACTATCGTTAAACAGCGTTCGAGTCAGTTTACATAAGATCGCGATAAATGTTGAGCAAATGTTTTCCAATGTTTATCGTTCTCATGTTATCGCCTGAAAATGCGACGCATACAACCCGCAAAGCGAAGAAGATATTTTTAGTTAACACCAGAAACCGATATTATGAATTAGAATTTCTTTGAAAGGTGAATCGACCGGAACTAACAAAAGCGATTCGTCGTCATCTTTTGCTTCGTAGTCGAGTAGTTAGTTCGTCGTATCGTTGGACGGACCAATTTGTTGTTAGAGTTGTGTATGCACGATGAAACGAATGATGCTAGTCAAATTGAAGCGAAGGTAATAATCCCGAGTCGAGATAAATGTCTGAGACTCGCTCAATTAAACGGGAGACAAGCGGACAATAATCATCTACGTTTTCAAGCGACAAATTGTCATCAAGTACTGATCGTCCATCGGGAGATGGCAGTGATTTCGACAGCCGTAGGGGAGGGGGTTTGCGAACCCCACTCTTACGCTTAGGTTCTGGCGAGTATGGTCGTCAAGCGATTCGGCCAATAGCGGAAGAGGTGTAGCGCGGAGTAGGGATATCACGTGGTCCCTGCAAGTTTCTCACTGCCACCTCCTGATGGACGATCAGTACCTACATCTGCTATTCGAACAAAGCTCCGAAGCAACGCAACACCCTCACCATTTTGTACCTATCATCGTCATTACGTGACAGCATCGATCATTACCTTCATGCGAACATATTTCTATCGCATAATCGGTTGTTCCAGACTCGAGACCGACCGAACACGAGATTCTCGAGATTCGAAATTTGACGAACAGCAATCTCGACAGGACGTTCATGATAGAATCGTAACAAAGAAAAGACAAATAAGAGAGAGAGAGAGAGAGAGAGAAGAGGAGAGAAGAGAATCGTAGTACTCGCGTGTATCCTAGGTATTCGTGGGACGAATTTTGAAATTCGTCGTTGAACGATAGCTCGTGTTCGCGAGATCGACAGTGTGGGTTATGACCTAATAATAAGTAATGGGAAACAATACAATAATTTTTCATACTGTTTTTACTTTTTACTACTATGATTGCGCGCGATCGTACGATGTTACTCATACCCACATGTACTTGTACGCACGATATAACGTGCAATCCAACGGAAACTACATTGCATCCTAATTGCGCGCATTACATCCTAAAATGTTGTAGGTATGTATAGTTTGTGGAGAGCTAACAAATTTTGTCTGTGCATATGTACGTGCGCACGTGTGTATGTATGCGTGTCGGTATGTGTATGTACGCGCGAACAGAACGAGAACAATTTACACGGAATCGCGACCAATACAAAGCATATTATTTCGCGGGGAAAAAAAAAGAAATAGTAAAATAAGCAAATATCTTGGATACCGAAACACAAGTTGAGAAGATAAGCTCGGCCTCCGTAACCGGAAACGCGATTTCCACGTAACCGTGAAAAGAGAGGTTCGCCTAGCGTCGTTCGATCGAACCGAATATCGCGTAATCCGCTTTAAGTGTAAATCGTTTGATCGTATAGTTTAGAGAATACCAAGCCTTCTCCTCGCGACGAAGAGAGCAACAGCGATTTTTGGGAAACGCGTTTCGAAACTCTACGAGAATATTTAAAGAGCAGAGAACACGTTAAATTAATGGACTACCGAAAGATTCTATTGTCGTCTTCTAGATATCTTCGATCATTGATTCAAATCGATTTACATATCCTTCCGAACTCCGCTTACATATCAAAATGAATATCATCACTTCGAATGTATAACTTGTTCGTACAAATTAGAAATAACAGCGCGTCAAGATCGACACTCGGAGCGAATTCGAAACGTTCCGAGTGATTCGACGAATCAACGTGGTAATAGAAGAATTCATCTTCTGTACGTTGTCATCGTACCCAAGTAACGTCACTGCCGAACGTGTACGCGTTACTGTAAATCGAACAAAGAGAAACAAAAACCATGAACCGCACCGTAAAGACGAAGAACGTACCAATGAATAATTCACTACTTTCGTAACGAGATGGTAATATCCCTTTGGTTCAACTAAACGTATTTTGCGTCCTTTCGCTTGACGAAAATTGTAGAGCAGGGCCGGGGGACGGTTGCCTCAATTGAGACGAAACCCCCACCATAGCGCCTACTGTTCCCTTCCAGTAAGCGCCGTTACCATGGAGACGCGCTTCGGGGCAGCGAAGAGGTTGGTGGGAGAAGCGAGCCTTTGAGGACCCCGAACCGTGCCGAGCACTGTCGTAGAGCTATCGTGCGATTATATTCGCGAGAACAAGCTCAGAGTTTGAGAGGAGAAAACGTAGCATATTATTCATTGATACAAACCATTGAGTGTACGCAACAACGTTATGCGCGTATCGATACGCGCGCAACAATAATAATTAATAGTTGGCCACGGAACTGCGATCTGTTTACATGTATTATTTCGTCGATCGACAATTAACGAATTGAACGTGAATCGAGAGGAAAACCTCTTGAGCAACGGATTCTTTTCTTGCATTTGAGGAAAGAGTCGACAAGAGTCGGTTTGTCGCTTTCTCAAACTGTGAATTTAATGTAAACGACGTTGTAATAAAGAAAATATATGGAACTTCGGGCGGCCGCATCATATGTTTATCTTTGAAAATGCGAAGCAATAGATGGCTCCTTGATACGCGTGATTGACGTGGTTGGAATTTTTTCGCGGTAAGTCGATAGTAATAGTAATTATTGTATAACGATAGTAGTACTATACGTGTGTCGGACCGATCACGCGATCGAGCAGCCGAATCGACTACGAGCGAACTTGAAACTATCAGCTGCTTGGTAATTTCAGTGCTAAACAAACCAATGGAAACCAACAAAGAACACTAATTATATCCATAAGTATCCTATATACCTAAAACCAAAACAAAAAGGTAACCAAAGCATTGTAACCTTCTAGATGCAAAGAAGAAATAGAGAAGTACCTAATCTTGAATGGTTTAGTTCGACCACTGATTTGTCCGTGTGTGTTCGTTATTGAAATATGTTTCTTTAGTAAAAAAATGCTTAAAAATCTATGCCTCTATGCGTTATTCATTACTTTCCCTTGCCTCTTATGTATAACCACGGAATTATTTGGAGCATCCATAAGTAATGGCGGTTTTGTTATTTATGTAATTTATATACTGCGCGAATAAGGTAGCCGTGTTTAATCAATCTGTAAAAACGACATTATTTATTAGTGCCCCTTATATTCAATATGCGTTGTATTTATTCAGCATGTCAATTAAAGTTAATTTTTTAAAAACATAGACTTGAGGAAAATGTGTTTAAAGTTTTGCGTACAGATAATAATCATTTATACATGTACATATAATGACAATCATACTTATGACTATACTTAGTATGACAGCTGTGTAAGATTGTTTTCTTCCTCAAAGAATCTTGCTTCGTTCATTTCCGTCAATTATTATTGTTATTACTTCGACAAAATACGCACGAATTTAGAAGGAATTTCTGGATCTCGGAATGTATTCCCGGAGGACTTTCCGAACATTTGAGGACTCAAATTATAGGTAGAGGATGGTACTTTGTTATAGGGGTACTTGGGTTTAGAAGGAAACACGAGTACGTATGGAAAAATCAATAAAACCTGACTGTCACTCCAGACAAAATTGACTCGAATATAAAGGTATACTTCGAGACAATTTTACAATGTTTCCAGCAAGAATTTTCGGACGTATAAGGGCTTAAATTGAAGATGGATGGTGGCACTTTACGATATAGGAGTAACAAACATTCGCAGGTATATGCAAAAATCAATAATACCCGATTGTCAATATGAAAAAAATTGACTCGAATTAAAAAGAATTCTTCGAATGAACTTCAAAATGTTTTCCTGTACGAATTTTTGTTGTTTCGAAAAGTTAAATTAGAGGAGAAAGATCGCAATATAAAATAGGTTTTAAAAGAACCCGCGCAATCGTATGTAAAAATTGACTAATCCCAAAAAGTAAGACAAAGTGACAGAACGATAGCATGTACAACATTTATTTGCCCAGTATGTATCAGGGAATTCGAAGGCCTGCAAAAAAGTTGGTACATAGCACGAGTACATAAATACATTAAAATGTATTTATTTAAAAATTGTTTGAATTGTAAATAACAATAAATAACGATTATTATAGAATATTTTCCAAATTAATTTTAAATTCCAATACTTTTTTGGAATATTACGTAGTAATTACTTTCATTTTTCCTATATCTATTCACTGTCGATTATAAAACAATAATTACAATGGTGAACAATAAGTGAAATAAGAAAAGAATAAGAGTGTAATGAAATTATAGAATAAAAAGTCATTTTTTTCCAAACAGTTACAGAATGGGTAATGTCAGCATTCTACATTTATTTATTACCTGCGGTACTAAATCTATTTACCTACGCCACTGACGCAGTCTTACGTGGTTCACGAATAAATGTCCTATTTAGATAGAGAGCGCGGAATCACCAACTGTATCTCGTCAGTTGTGGAACTTTTAGTGACATGGTATTTCAGATCACTGTAAGTTCCACTTATCCCCGCGCCCACCTGTGCCCACTTTTTGCGCCGCACAATAGCCCATTGGGCTGGCAGTCTTTAATAGTATCTCGTCGGTGGCACGAGTACTTCTCTTTTTATACTTGTCGCACACTATTTCTTTCTTCGTCTTACACACACCTGGGATAAGGATTCACAATCGCGACCGTATATGGCGCCACCATTGGTGGTATTTTTTTAGTTCGCGTATTTCACCGCTAGGTGGTTATAACATCTGTTATGCCGGTGGATTACACATGCACTCAAAATTACTGATAACAGGTGATGATTTGAGATTGATAAACCAGCTGTCACTTTTGCCAGCATTGCAATATTAAATAGTACACCATTTTTTAAACTCGAAGCGTAATATTAAGAAAATGATGTCGGAAAGGGATTATGCACCTCTCAGTGCTGCTTGTGTACGTTCTCTAAACGATAAGCTTTACGAGAAACGGAAAGCGGCTGCTTTGGAAATAGAAAAGTGAGGTTATGAATTTTGTTTATTGATATTTCTGTCTCATACTATTTTTGTTAATTACGGGGTGTTCTTTATTAATATTTACGTCTCACTTTAGAATGGTCAAAGAATTTGCTGCTCATAACAACACCGTTCAGATTAAACGGCTTTTAAAAGTACTAGGTCAAGATTTAGCAACTTCACAAAACCCACATACACGTAAAGGTGGTTTAATAGGCTTGGCAGCAATAGCAGTAGGTCTAGGAAAAGACACTGGTCAATACATAGAGGACTTAATTCATCCTATTTTGGCTTGTTTCTGTGATTCTGATTTATATGTAAGATATTATGCCTGCGAAAGTTTATATAATGTGGTAAAAGTGGCTAGAGGAGCTGTATTACCACAATTTACAGATATTTTCGCAGCGCTTAGTAAATTAGCATGTGATTCGGAACAAAATGTAAAGAATGGTACTGAATTACTCGATAGACTTATGAAGGTAATTATAATATTCAAACTACGAAAAATCATGCTGGAAACAAGTTTCTGTAAGATATAATTTCAGGATATTGTCACAGAAAGTGGTCTGTTCGATTTAGTCGGATTCATGCCACTATTAAGAGAACGTATTTGTACCAAAAACCCATTTGGTAGACAATTTGTAATAGCATGGGTGTCTGTTTTGGATGCTGTACCTAACATGGATTTCATTATATTTCTACCCGAGATTCTCGATGGTCTGTTTAAAATACTAGAAGATCCAACACCAGAGATTAAAAAGGTTACGGACACAGTCCTCTGTGAATTCTTACATAGTATAAAAACTAATCCGAGTAGGGTGGATTTCCCTGGAATGATAAATATATTAATTACACACGCGCAAAGCACAGACGAATTGCTACAATTAACGGCGATCACGTGGATCAAGGAATTTGTACACTTATCTGGACCTCTTATGCTTCCTTATATGTCTGGCATACTTATAGCTGTTCTACCATGTTTAGCGTACGACAGTGATACCAGGAAAAATATTAAAGAAACTGCTACTCAAGTAAACGCAAATTTGATGAAATTGATAACTATGAAAAATACACAAGTTTTGAATAACGCATCCGAAAACGATGCACAACCCGTGCAAGGTGAATTACTGTCTTTTCTAGATACCAGTGGACATCGCTCGTTAGCAGAAATATTAGACTTACCTAGCGTTGTTGAAGTGCTAACAAAACATTTAATCTATATATCAGTTCAGACAAAAGTAGCTGTTTTGAAGTGGATTCATCATTTGTTTATACATATTCCGCACAAAATGTTTTATCATGTCGATAACTTATTTCCGATTCTAATGAAGTCTTTGAGCGACAATTCTGATGAGGTAGTCCAACAAACACTGGTCGTAATGGCTGAAATAATCAGTTCGAAATCTCCTGAAGCAGCCACCATGGATTCGAATGCAGACATGCAAAATAGATACTTCACCAAATTTATAGTAAATTTATTAAGAGTTTTCTCAACTGACAGGAATTTGTTGGTGGAAAGAGGGGCGTTTATCATACGCGAATTGTGCGTGTTATTGAGTGCTGAGGATATTTATAAAACATTGGCAAAAATACTACTGGAAGAACAAAACTTGAGTTTTGCTTGCACAATGATACAAACTTTGAATGTTATATTGTTGACAAGCTCGGAATTATTCGACTTACGAAACAAACTTAAAGACTTAGATTCTGTGGTAAGTTCTTTTTTATCTTTTATTAATTTAATCACTTTAACTATCTTCTAAACCTTATGTACAATTTCAGGAAAGCTGTGAATTATTTAAATGTTTATATGTATCCTGGTGCCACAATCCTGTTGCAACCGTCGCTTTGTGTCTTTTGTCGCAGCATTATGGTCATGCATGCAATATTATCAGATCATTGTATCCTTTACTATTGTATAGAATTACTTACTTAACACATTCAATGAAAAATTTACTATATCTTTAATAGTACTTAACTAAAACCGTATATAGTGAGAATATAGAAGTTACTGTTGAATTCCTCATAGAAATTGATAAACTAGTACAGCTGATCGAATCTCCAATATTTACATGTAAGTATCAAATACTGTTTTTTAACTGAAATCTATGTCTAGAAAAAATTTATTTATTTCAGATTTAAGACTACAACTTCTTGAAAGAGAAAAAAACAATGCACTGGTATATGCACTTTATGGTCTGCTCATGATTCTTCCTCAAAGTGAGGCATATGCAACATTACAGAAACGTTTAGCAGCAATTCCACCAAAGACAAATGCTATAGTTACAGCAGCACCAAGTTCGAAACCCTTAGAAACAATGTTCGACTTTCCTGAATTGTTGAAACATTTCCATCTTGTTCAAGAACGACATAAAGAACAAAAACGTAAACAACGATTAACAAATTTGATAGAAAAAAATACAAATCATGAAATGTAAATACGAAACATTTTTCTATGATGTTTGTGATCACAACACGTAATTATACATATTTATGAAAACATCTGGTCATTGCGCTAGAAGTACTATCGTACTATGAAAATATAAAAATTCCTATTTGCGTTGTATTTCACCGTCAACAAAATTTACGAAAAAACGTATGAAGAAAGTATTACTGTAACATTTATATATATTTACTTTCAATTATTATAAACAATTTCTATATATCTATATATAGGTAATATTATAGGTTATATATTTCTATATAGGTAAACTAATATATGTATATATCTAATTTTTTTTTACTGTACAAACGTAATGATGTATGTATATAAATGCAAGGCATATCTACTGTCTTTTGTATTGAAAATACAAAAGTTGAATAGGTACAGTTGATATGGAATAAAATGATCCACCTTATAATTCTTAGTTATTAGTATTGTATAATATAAATTACAAATATGTACAAACTAGCTTTCCTGGCTAATTTCACCCAGAACTTAGATTCTGGTATTATTTAACTCGAGAAGAGAAGGACGTAGCGAGTTGAATATAATCACATATATCTGGATTAGCCAGGCATAACGAGCTGAGGCACATTTCATGATCCCAAATTTTATCGTTCGACAGCTTTTGGGCAACGGACAAACACACAACGTACAAATTTTTTGCTTTATATATTATAGTAATCTATGCACATTTTATACATCAGAGTCTCCCAAAAGTTCCGGAACGATCGATTATCCCGGAAACAATGCATTTTGAACGATAAAATGCTTTAGCCAAAACGTACTATTGAACTTTCATAACCGTTTAACCTTGAGTGGACTGGTGAAGGTCACCTCAAAATCGACATGGACTTTTTAAAGGGAATATTAAACTCATAACTCAGACAATTTACATCGAAAAAATAGAAACAACTACATAGTATTGCTTCTTACTATCAGTTTTAACACTGCACAATAAAAAATTGGGTGTTCCATTTAAAAAATTCACGTTGACTTTGACGCAATCTTCATCTGTTCACTCAAGATCAAACCGTTCAATAGAATCTTCAATACCTTAAAACTTGTTAAAAGCATTTTTTGTAAAATTCATTGTTTCTGAGATAATCGACCGTTCTAGGACTTTTCGGAAATCCTATATATATACACATAATACAGTAGATTTTATCATACATTTCTTGTCTGATAAAGGAAAATAATTCATGATTCTTACACTGTACATTCTCTCTTCATATTCTTGTCTAAGAATACTGTACATAATTTGCTTTTTACTATTATAAATTCTCTACCTTTACGTCAGTCTTACTCGTAAAAATATTAAAGAAAATGCTAAAAGTTAAAGTAGAGATTGTTAAATTGATATCTATTCCAAATCGTCCTCTGAATCTTCTAGTGTTGATAAAGAATTAATCCGATCGATAAGTAACTCGTTTGAGTGCAGGAGCATTACAATTTGTTCTTGCGCAACGCATAACTTTTTACATACTTTTGCACTTTCTTGGGCAGGTTGATTAGTTTTTTCAATCGTTTTCAACTTTCCGGGATCTATCACATGTAGAACATTTTCATACGGTTCTTTGCTTTCCTGCGACAAGCGATATGAGTATGCTTGCAATACACGCTCGTAATTATCTACGTCCTTGTCTAATATTTGAGTTTGTAGGAAAACGGTTTGTGCAATTTTATACCAATCAGCAACATATTCAGATCTGTTCGCCATCGACGGTATACAAAACGTTTCAAGAAGATTCTTTATTCTTTGTCCTGTTTCTGTTACCTAAAAAAGAAATTACAAAATGAGATGATACGTTATTTTATAAATTCCATTTGTCTGCATTTGTTTCACATTCTACATGTTTTATTTAAAATACCTTGATCCGTTCCAATACATGAAATTGCTCATCATTGTACGTGAGGCTACGAGTAGCTCTGTCCCTTAATAAATGTTGCCAGCCATCTCGTAAACGATCCACTAAAGTTGCTGCTTTTTGACTTGCTTTATTGGCCCATGGACACCATAGTCCACGAGTGTTAGTGTCCCATCCAGCCCGTAAACTGCCATCTTTTACATACCTGTATTTGAAATAATAAATACTTTATTAAGAAGAATGGTTTATTTGAATATAACGAATAATACATAGATATAAGTTTTTTACCTCTGATGAAGTTGTGCTACCGCAGGAGCTAATTCGGTTAAAAGCACCTTACTCTTTAAATCTAGTTCCTTCTTCCAATTTTTTGCCTCTGAACTGTTTTGAATTCCAAACTTCTTGTAAATCTGTCGGACAAGACTCTCGTATGTTTCCACTGCTACTGTCGTGTCTTCTACAGCTTTAGTAAAGTCTTTGAAATGTTGACATTTTTCTAACAATCTTGTAATTTCTGTTAAAACAAAATCACTAAATGCCTTTATCGCATCCTGTGACAACTTGCTACACACTACCAATTTGTCAATTCTTCTTTTGCACACATATCCAATTGAACAAGCTACTTTTGCTTGACTGGCATCATTTTCTACAGATACCAAATTTGCAAAAACCGGAAATTTAGGCAACTCCGGGTCCATTGGTAGCGTGACGTTATTATTCTCTTTGGAGAACAACATCAGTGGTTTATCCTCGGATGTTTCCGGATACCCTTTCCCAGGTGTGGATTCTTCAACGATGCTCGTTAAAAACGTGTCTCCATACAGAAGAATCTGAACATTCGGAGCAATGTCGGTTTGTTCTTGAATATACATCTGTAGCGCTGTTAGCTTTTCTTCGGGATGCAAAAAAACTTTGATCAAGTTGCCTTTATGAATGTTAAATACGTGCAAACGTTTCCTCGAGAGAGTTTCGGTAACTTCCGTAAAAAATCGATCGAAACTCCATATCTTTTGCGGATCGACCTCCAGTAACCCAGCCAATAAAGGAGTAACAATCTTCTTTAACTCAGCACTTAATTGACAATTTTGTGGCAATTCCCTACTCCATTCGATCGGTCCATTTTCTGATGTTTGCACACCCGATATGACACCAGTGGCTTTCTCTGTAGTAATATAAAACATTGTCTCCTTATTCCTGCGTCCACCGAATGGTCTAAATGGTAAATGTCCTGTAGCTACGTGATATAACGTTACACCTATCGACCACAGATCTACTGTTGCTCCGAATGTCTTTCCTACAGTTTTGCGTAGGATAGCCCGTTCATATATATCTGGATGCAAGTATTCCTCGGTACCATACAGAGATACAAACTGCTGGTCTTCTTGCAATTCTCTGGCAGCACCAAAATCGGTGAGCTTATAAATGGTACTGCCATCGTCAGAAATAAATTTCATTATATTACCTGTAAAAAAATTCACGATAAAATTATTACATAAAGTAAACAATGCTTGATGATTATACTCACAATTGTACAAGGTCATGAAAAAAGGGTTTGATACTTGAAAGACTTATAGCATTATCTATTTATTGTTTGTGAGTATTATACGCTAAACTTTAAATATCTGACCCTTCTTTTATTACTTTGTATTATGGCTCGTATACCTGGTTTTAAGTCTCTGTGTACTAAATTATTATCGCGCAAGTGTTTCATTCCAGCGGTTACATGTTCCAGAACTAACAAGAACTCGGCTTCTGCGAGTCCAAATGTATTCTCAGGATCATCTAGGATATTAAAGAGACTGCCTCCTGTACAAAGTTCCATAACAATCACAGTACCACGACCATCTTGCTCCTCTTCAATTGCTAATAACTGAACAATATTCTCGTGATTGACTCTCTTAAGAACCTCGAATTCTCGCATTTGCACGTCATGGGGACGCATATGACTCAACTGATTAAACGTTTTAACCGCGACAGGTTCCCCATTGTTTTTATTGACACCCTGGAACACTGTGCCAGTCGCACCTTTTCCAAGTACACTGGTCGTGCACCAGACAAAATGCGCGGATCCACGTAGGAAAGACATTTTTTACTATCCAATAGCCCATGCAATTTTCGTATTGTTTGGATGTTTGACAAGTAGTATAACCTCCTTCTTATCGGATAAATTTTGAAGATCTCGCATCTATGAAGCCTTAATTGTACCATTCGTTTGAAAACAAATATGTAACGTGAAAATGAATACGCTCTCAATTTTATTGACGCGTAAAAATCATTTATCAATACACAGACAAACTTTCGAACAAACTGTAACTATAGCTCAGGCCTGGGGAACTGATGGCGCGGTGGCCCGCGGGCCACACACGCAGCGTTGCCAGAAAAAGTCTGTACCACCGTTGCCAGCGTACAGTCTGTGCGCTTCCCCCTCCACCATCAGATTCCCCTCTCGCGACTCTCTGCGCGAGGAGATACGTGACGTCACGTTATTCCCACTACTAGGCAATCGAGTTAGAGGCAGAAACATTTTGAGGGGAATACAAGCCCGTATGACAACGGTGGTCTGTACACTTCCCTCTCCACCATCAGATTCCCCTCTCGCGACTCTCTGCACGAGGGAATACGTGCCGTTACAGTTACATTATTCCCACTACTAGGAGAATCGAACTACATTTACTGGTAGAGAGGGAAGCATTTCGAGGGAAATCCACACCGTCTGGTAACACTGGGTAACACTGCTCATGCTCATGCTTCTGTAACGTAGCGTTACCATCAAGGTTCCTTCCTTTCTAATTATTTCGAGATGTTACGCGGGTAACAATATTTCAAGCTAAAGGTAAAAATAAAATGTACAACATATTTTATGTGAACCGATTGATTCAGCAGAGTTGTCAACGATTAAATTACATGTACTTATGTATAGCGATTACGATTTATTTTTAACTTGAATTCTCGTCAAAATAAACTAAGACATTCGGAAAAATATTGTACGAACATGTGAGACGAGTAAAACTGCGGAGGGTGTGCGCCAGTTAAAAAATGACTTAACCAATAAAAAGTTCCCAACTATATATTTATATTGATTTCAACAAGTGTTATTCCAAACACTAGTGAACTGTAGTGTATAGTATACACTGTATACGTGCATAGTCCGACGGCCGAAACGGAGAAGAAAAGATCATGATGCATGCGTTAATGCGTTGGCCACGTTCTAATCGGTATTGGTCGAACGCCGTAACCCTTCTCCTTATTCAGGGGGTTAATAAGAGGGACCGAATGAATATCGTGGTTTCAGTCTGCGTGCAGCGTACAGCTACGCGTATCGGTCACGTTCTTTTATTGCACAGGAAACTGTACTCTGCGTTTATCAAACTGGTCTGGGACCAATCGTTGAACGGTTCGTGAAACATGTTCGCGGGCACGGTACCCCGGGAATAAACAGTGCGAACATCTCGAACCGCACACGATATATGATGGAGAAACACGTGCTTTTGGTGCTGCTTGTTTGTTCGGTGGCGTTTTTGCATTCCACGAGAGGAACGGTTGACCGGTAAGTGATAGACGATAGTTTGATCGATTGGAACTTTCTGGAAATTCTTGTCTTTTTTTTTCAAAGCATTTCAAAGAAATACAAGATCGAAATGGTTCTCGACTTCAACTTTTCGTTTTATAATTTTTCGATTTGAACAAGTTTCGCGGCCTATTTATCGTTCTTTGTTTTCACCTGCATAAGACCAGTCTGTATTTTGGCAATGTCTTATAGAGTCATTGATCGATGCGAGAAGTATATCGGCAAAATTGATCGGTTCTGCTTTCAGGGGATATGTGTTTACGATGCCGAAAGTGTTGTTAACCGGCGAGACCGAGCGTGGGTGCCTTTCTCTGCACAATTTGGAGCCACCGGCTCTTGTCACCCTCGATCTGTTGTCCCCCGCGTCGGTCAAAGACACGGAAGTGTTGTCGACCACTTCCTCCATTTTGAAAACAGGTAGTTCCACCAAGCTATTAATAACCATTAAAAAGGCGATAAAAATTCAATGTTTTTATTACAACATTATTATTGCAACGAAAAAGTTTCGCGCGACAGAAGTTTCCGTTACAGTATCATCACCGGTTACTAAAGAATGTTTATTATTAATAATAGCCGTTTCTTCATCTACGCCGTTGAATCTAAACCTCCGACCTCTTGTTGCGTATGTAACGTGTCCTTTACATCTTGTTTCACCGATATCGGTCTGATAAGAGGTTTCCAGAAATAATATGCAGATAATATTTTATTCGCGATTCGCGTCGCTATGAATTATTTGTAGCGTCGTTTACATTTATGCGAAAGAATTGAGATTATCTGTCATTTTATCAGCGAAAGTAGCCCTTGATTGTTTCGAATAATAATATACCTACATATTGTTGTAACGCGAATAACATGTTTTCGGTAAACGTGGTCTACGGATTGTAATTGTAGTGCCGCGTCGTTTGTTTTGTTGTTCGAAGTACTATTTTCCATAAATTGGTTTTTTTCTTTCTGGTGTCGGTCGGTCCTTTCGTCTCGCGTCGGGCTCTTTAAACAAATCGTAAATTGAAATTGTCGTCGCTTCCTGTGGGGGAACTGAATTGGCCGACCCCTCTCTGGAGGGGAAATAAGCAATCGCTAGAATACATGGGAAACCCATTTATATTGTTATATACGGGGCGAATAACGAAGATTGGCTATTTAACTCGATCAAGGTCCGACTTCGTTGAACAAATATGTTTGATATCTCAATATCTTAGTGACGGTGTGGCATGCTGTGCAAAATAATTAGTGTACTGTAGTAACCCGTTCGTAGCAGCACATATGGGAGCCAAACGGTCTCAACAACTGAATCGTTTGTGTACTAGTACAGTCGTTGAAACATTTATTTTCCCGTTTTGGCGACCCTCCTATCCTAATACCCTAATGCCAGCACGTTCTGTTATTCCAGCTGTTCTACCGTAAATTGTACCTATTTAAGTCAAAACAATCTTCATCGTCACGTTCTCGTGATTTAATCATTTGCACTGGTGATGCCAGTTTTATTGGTTCTCAAACGCATTACAAAGCGAAATTGCGTCCTTCAGAATGTTTTGAAACGCATAGGTAATTGCAGGTCCAACAATCAGCTAAATCGACGCACGGTTACATTGTCTTCTTAGTATCAATTTATCAATTAAGGACATCCTTTTGCACGAATGCAGTTATGTTGGTGCAATCGTTGCAAAGGGAAGATCATCGCGTCGGTATCAGATACTAATATATTTAGTTTACACCACGTCGGTTTTCTTTCGTTCAAGTTGCACAGTCCTGATCTTTCGGATGCTTTAGGTACGGAAATTTGCATGGAATTAATGGTACCAATAACGAAATACGCGAGCGGACGCCTACGATTGAGAATAGAAATCGAACATCTCGATTACATTGTCGAGGCCGAAGAAAAGTGTCACATCGAGCACGACTCCTTGCTGACTTTCGTGGAAACGGATAAGTCCGTATACAAACCGGGCCAGGATGTGAACATTAGGATCGTGATGCTTAAACACGATTTGAAACCTTGGAAGGAATCGGTGGGTATAAGAGATCCTGTTTCGGTATTTTCTGAGATTTGTTAAACGTCGTTCTCGTTTCCTCACAGGTTCCCAAAGTATGGATCGAAAATCCGTCGGAGATAAGGGTAGCGCAATGGACCAGCGTGAATACGGAAAACGGCATGGCGCAGTTGCTCTTTCCTCTATCACCGGAACAAAGCACGGTAAAAGAATGCGTTTGTTTCTTCGACTGAATCTAACTGAAATAATGATTCGTTGGTTGCGACAGGGGAGGTGGAAAATCAAAGTAGAAAAGAAAAAATCGCATCCGCAACTGATCCACACGGCTACATTCGAAGTATCGAAATACGTTCTGCAGAGGTTCCAAGTCACGATCAGATCGCCCGGGTATATCTTAGCCGACGCGGATAATGTGACTTGGACTATTTGCGCCAAGTAATTATTGCGATCACGCCAGATTATTAACACTTCAGCTACCGGAATTCCATTGGTAAACTTTTTAACGACTGTGCCGTAACTGTAAGAGGCACAATAATTTTCGTCATTAATGGTAATCCTGGACCAGGTTATTCAATTATATTACTCAAAATAATATTCGTTCAATTATTCATTTTTGAAGGACTATTACGCAATTCCCGGTAGGTGAAATGTCACCACTTGTCATTTCTCGAGACGAGAACAAACCGATTAAAGCTGAATATTATTCTACAGATATAGTTACGGTAAACCTGTTAAAGGTACTTTGCGTCTGAAATCAATCCCGCGAACGCCAAGTTGGAGGAGAAAGTTCAATTTGCCGGAAGTAAATTATGAGACCAAGGTGAAAAAGTCACCCTTAAGTAATAAGTTTACCGTCGGAAGAAAATCGAGAAAAATTTCTTTAATAATGAACAAATGTTTTTAGTTGGTCTCGCCGGATGGATGCACCGATTTCGTACTATCTGGATCAGATCTCGGTCTAGATTGCTGGAAGGTAGCTCCCGACAATATCGTTCTTATCGCGAATTTTACGGAGGCCGGGACTGGCGTACTAGAAACTACTATTAGTCAGACAGTAGTCGTGCATCAAGCCTTAAAACTGGAATTTCGGCCTCACACACCGAAGTACTTTAAACTGGGCTTGCCTTACCACGGAAAGGTATTTTCCTTGCTAAAATAATGGAAATTAATACAAATTCTAAAACGTCAGAAATATTCGCTTTACTCCACTTGTTTTTTCTTGTTAGCTACGAGTTCTACGACAAGACAAAACTCCGGCTCCAAACGAGAAGATTCAACTTTGTTTGCAAGTTTTTGGGAAAGGGGAGTCGCAACGAGACGTAGTGGAATGTCGTAATTTCAGATCATCCGTCGATGGTTTCATCGATTTTGTCGTTCCTCCGCCTCACAAGAATATTGTTGAATTGAACTTTATTGCCACCGGTGTTGACTATCCTACAAAATACTACTCGCCGGACAAACGGTGGTGGGTGAGTATAATTTAATTCTGCTGTGGTTGCCGGTTGAACTATATATTTGAAATAGTGTGTGTTGTTAGCAATCTTCTTACATTTTTTAAAAATATAACACCATCTTTAAGAATGTGAGGTCCTGAAGGACACAGCAGAATTAAACAATTTTGTATATTGTGTTCCTTTGGAAATTGATACATCGAGTAAATATCTGTTAGGTGTTTATGGATCAACCTTCTGCACGCATTAACGTGGTCCATTGGTATTCGCCATCCTACAGTTACTTGGCAGTAGCTCGAGGAAATCAGCCTATCGTGTGTGGCGAGAAGTATTCGTTCAACGTGATGTACACAATTCCGTCGAACAGTAACATTAACGAATCGATTTCGTTCCATTATTCGATCAATTCGAAGGGGGACCTCTTGATACACGGCCATGTGAAGCACAAGCCAAGCAGAGATACCATATTAAATTATTCAGAATTCCGTAATCTATTGGGCGCCGTTAACTCCTCAACAAACAAAACGGAGCAAAGCACCATTGTGCATAGGTACGATTGCGCCGCTCATTTGTTAAATATACTTCAATCATGTAATTTTAGGCTTAATTGTTAAGGAAATCCATTGTACATAGTATAGACTGTTAAGCATCAATCGAGTGCTCCGAAACTAAAATTTTTAAAAAGTCAAGAGGTGGTCAATAGCTTAGGCCTCAAACGGAGCGTTCATCGAATTGATTTCATTTACTATTTTTGCCAATAGATTCCCATTAAGCGTGAAAGTTACGCCGAGCATGGCTCCGGTCTCGGAATTATTGCTCTATTACGTGCGAGCCGACGGAGAAGTTGTTTCTACTACGTACACGATCGAGGTTGGTCACTGTTTCGAGAACAAAGTGAAGAGTGCTTGGCATACAGGTATCCAGGTACCGGGAGCCAAGACTCAGTACCACATAGAGGCTACACCCTGGTCGTTCTGCGGCATTTCTGCGGTCGACAAATCGACTCGCTTTATGGCTGGATCGAAAAGAAGCCTGATCGATGCCAGTCAAACGTTCGAGGAGCTGAAAAAGTTTCATTCGATGCCGATTCATTTGCTATCCGGGTCGTCTGAACGCAAACGTTGTGCTGCAAATGTTAAACCAACAATGAGAACGCAACCATCGATGGACTGGTGGTTCGAAGCGATAGGGGAATCAACCACCACTATAAACTTCAACTACGTGGATGCCATGCAAGCTTTCTTTGTAAGCTATGCATTTCATCCTGTATATGGAGACATAAATCTTTTACCGAATCGGCGACTGACGAAAAGTTTATGTAAAGTTTCAGAAAGTTACATCGATACGCATTAAATGATTATCAGCATAAACTTGAATAAACTCGCGGGGAGCCCAATAGTTCGCTTAAGGGTTAACGTATGCAATCTTCTTTTTTCCCATAGGATTTTGGAGTAGTTGTAATGAGCGATTTGGTGTTGATATCGCGACTGTGCGGGGAGTACGAGTTTAGAATTGCCGGCCAAACTTTGACAATGGAGTCGTCTGGCAAGTATACGATATTGTTGTTACTATATTTAGATAGGTACTGAGTGGAATCTTTGGATTTTGAAAAAAATTCTTCACGCTCGTGAAGATTTCTCCGAAACTTTTCCAGATATTCTCAAAGCAATGCAACCTACCGCTGTCCCTTTGATCAATTACAGGACTCAGGATACGGTAGATATTTCCGAGGTAGACCACTATTACTTTGACCACCTGACTGATCAGACTGCTACATTGAGGTCGTATTTTCCTGAGACATGGTTGTGGGAACTGGTACCCACCGGGTATGGTTAACCTTATTTCAAGTATGCTACCTTATTAAATTCGATTCAACATTATCCGATTACACTCACTTTCGTAGAAAGGAAGGCAAAGTTACGATGGAACGCACTCTCCCGCACACCATCACCGATTGGATCGGCTATACAACCTGCATCTCGCCCATACACGGTCTCGGAATAGCACCACCAACCACTATAACGGCGTTCCAACCATTCTTCCTCGACTACATCCTGCCGTACAGCGTGAAACGCGGGGAGATGTTGCATATGAAGGTGTCGCTCTTCAATTACATGCAACATCGACTACCTGTAAGTTGGATCAAATCTGACGAAATCAATTTCAAACTTATTAACGAAAGTAATCGCCAAACATATAAAAGCATGCGAAATTTTCTAGGTCAAAATTAAGTTGGAAGAAGCGACGGGGCTCGATCTACATTTATCGCATCCCACCGCTTCGTTTTGTGTGAATCCGCGAGACAGTGTCGTCCACGAGTATATTCTCAGGGCTCGAGTTATCGGAGAAGTCAATATCACAGTATCCGCATCGGTAGATCCTGATTTCGTTGAACCATGCGGACCGGACACTTTGATCTTTACGCGGTAACTGTTCTTATTGCTTTAGCTACCGGAAACCTACTGACAGGATTCTTTAATAACTATGAAATACTTAAAAGAAGTTTAATCTATTTCCATTAAATAATAATCTTAAAAGAAATTGTACCTTTTTGGTTTACATTAGTAATTCGTTAAAAAGTTCTGAATTAAGTAATCACCGGTAGGTAAAGCGTTATGAAGATAGCAGATGTTTATAATAATAATAATATATTTCTTAATTCTATATTTGTATACGATAATGTTTGCAATGTATCCGTATTATTATTATTATATTCGTTTTTATTTTTAAGAGACGCCATTGTGAAGCCAATTCTCGTTCTACCGGAAGGTTACCCCGTAGAGGTGACAAGGTCGACGTTCATCTGCCCAAAGGAGTTCAGTGACGATTCCACGATCGTATGGGATTTACTATTGCCGGAGGACGTTGTGCCCGACAGCGGTAGGGCATACGTGAGCCTGATAGGGCACATTTTGGGACCTGCTCTCGAAAATTTGGACAAGCTCGTGCAGCTGCCGATGGGCTGTGGCGAACAGAATATGATACTCTTCGTCCCGAATATTCATGTGGTCAAATATTTGGAAGCCGTTAGCATCGACAATCCCGCACTACGAGCGAGAGCGATCAAGAATATGGAGAAAGGTAAAAATCTCTTAACCCTCGACTGGCCCAATGAGGTGTTTCTGGCTCTCCATGATAAGTTTAATTGTTTCACTTATTTTACTAAACATCTTAGAAAACAGAAAGATATTAACACATTGTTGATCGGAATATATACCACAAGATTACCGATTTTTACCAGAATCATAAAAATTGAGATATAGATATACACATAAGAAATACGAATTGCTATCTGGAAGAGGACAATTAGCATATCCGGTCAACAATGTCTTAAAACGCATCGTACAGCCTTAGAGTTAATTGACTTTATAAAGCAATTGCTATTATTTGAAAGTATTTAACTGTATGATCAAGGATATCAGCGAGAGATGACCTATAGACATCCTGACGGCTCCTATTCCGCATTCGGAGCGCAATTCACGGAAGATGAAGGATCCATATGGCTAACCGCGTTCGTGTTGAAGTCGTTCGCTCAAGCTCGATGTATGATTAACATCGACGATCATGCCATGTCGTTATCTGCTCGATGGATCTTAATGAAGCAACTGGAGAACGGCTGCTTCCCCGTGGTGGGCACGGTCTTCCACAAAGCGATGAAGGTTCGACCGTCCGATAGAAACTTCACGTTATCAACAGGAATTTGAACTAACGTGTGCTACTATCATAGGGTGGCCTCGAGGACGACAGTTCGTCGACAGCGCTGACTGCCTACATTCTAATCTCTTTTATCGAATCTGAAATATTCTCGCAAAGATCGTTCCTTCACAAAGCCGTGAATTGCCTCGAGAATGGGTTGAAGAACAACAACGAGGGTTTATATACCGTCGCTCTTTCTACGTATGCGTTCACACTGCTAGGACATTCAAAAGCAGGCTACTGGGTGAAGACGCTGATGGATCGTGCCACGCGACACAACGTACGAACGAATACGTTCTACACCGTAGTTACTAGAGATGTGCAAGAACCCGCTGGTCGGGCTGTCTCGATCTCGAATAAAATTCTCGACCCATTCCCACCCGACATTTTGTGGTTAACGCACACCTCTAGTAGTTACCTTACTCTGGGAACTTGATAATGAAGGATAAATTACCCTTAACCCTCGGATGGCGGAAATGGGGTTCTTTTCGACCCAGGGTTGCAAGTAGAAGGATATCGGCATCGTCAAAAGCATCCGCCATGCGAGGGTTGAAAAGGACTGCTGACACGCAAAGATGTGCAAAAACATTTGTTATTGTTTAGGATCTGCTTTGGTGGGAAGAGAAAACAAACCCCTCTATGAGCCTTAGCATCGAAATAACAGCGTACGCCGTGCTCACGCTAGTAAAATTAGGCGGAGAAGAGAACATGGTACACGCTTTGAAAGCTGTTCGTTGGATGTCAAAGCAACGAAACGCCGAAGGTGGATTCTCATCCACGCAGGACACTGTTCTCGCCCTGGAAGCACTAACGAAATACGCCGCAGCTATGAGCAATAACAATACCGATCTTTCTGTCCTGGTGACAGCGTCGGAAGTGGACCACGTCTATAGAACGCACAACGACAATCGCATGGTTCTCACGCAAATTAAATTACCCGTTTTGCCGACTATCGTCGAAATCTTTGCGGAGGGGGAAGGCTGTGTGCTGATACAGGTAAAAAAAGTACTTTCATAAGAAAAAGTAATATGTTTAAACTTTTTCTTGTTTTGATTGGTTTCTTTAGAGCAATATCAAATACAACGTGTTGCACGCCACCGGTTCCGATGCGTTCGATCTGTCGGTAACTGCTCATTCTGAAGCCTCCGAGAACGAATGTTCAGTACAGGAAATTATAGTTTGCGCCCGCTACAAGATAGCGGACGAAGAGAGTAACATGGCTTTGGCCGAAATTGGAATGATCAGCGGCTACGCGCCGGATCGAACGAGCTTGTATTCGTTACTCGGGAAGCCATCCTCGAGTAAGTCGTTAAGTTTACAGACTTGATCATCCAATTATTTCCTGGAAGTTCTGACGATTGAAATCTGTATTAAAATGTTGATCGTAGAAGTGAAGCGTTTCGAAGTGGAGCACGACGTCGTTTCCGTTTACTTCGACAAGCTAACTGGACAGAAAACTTGCATCTCGTTCACGGTAATGAGGGAGACCATGGTCGATCGTTTGGAGCCAGCGAACGTGAAACTTTACGATTACTATCAGCCAGAACTGACAATATCCAGTGTAAGTTTGAGTGGAAAGTGTATCGTATTGATATTGTTCCATAAAACTGACCAAAATAATATTTTCAGAGCTACAATATCGCCCCCACTTGTAGCAGCGCGGATCCTGTCGAAGAAGAATCAACGCCGAGCGTCATACCGGAAGTGAAATTGCTGGTAAAGAATTTGGCGGTTGACATGTTGCTTCTGACAGAAGACAATTTCAAAGACAAACCGGTGGAAAAGTCGGCGAAGAACTTGGCAACGGAAGATGCAAACAGTAGGGATAAGGTGATCAATAGAATCAGCGAGGCCGATAAGAAGGCCTCAAAAGGACCAAGTTGGGTGAAAATTCTTCACGACGATGTAGTAAACAGAGAGGAGAAGCTCAGGGAAAATATCGAAGAGGAATCTATCGCTGATGTGCGACCCATAATTAATAATGTGCCATTTATAGAAAAGTCAGATCCAAAGATTGGAGAGGACACTGTAGATATGATAACACATGTACGGACAACCAGTGATAACACCATTCTAAATCACTCAAACAGTGAGTAAGAAAAAATGAATATTAACACTATTTTACATCTAAATGTGACAAAGTTCTGTTAGTTCCGCAGGTAGAATCTGGCAGTGGTTTAACCCCAGACGAGTCAGACGGATATCGCAATTATAATTTTGACAACGTAGATCCTAACGTAGGAACTGTAAGCAACATAGAAAATCCATCCACGATTCCCGTGAAAGAAATCGAGGACTCGACGGTACCAGGAAATCCGTCCTTCGTTGTTGTCAGCCACGAATTGGAAACTCCAGAGGGAATGGAAGGACTAGTTCCAGTTTACATGAAACCAGATGCAGTCGATTATAAACCGGAAACCACCAGTAGTACGAATGGTTTGTCTCATTTTTCGCTAATGTCTCCGGTGGAAAGCGATGATATTTCACAGGTATATGAACAAACTATTAAAAGAATACTCAACTTTTCCAACTTTGACCGTTCAACATTGTTTCCTTCCTAGGAGGAACTCGACCACCAGACAATATATACAACTAACAGCGACGTGAATGTCACATGTAAGCTAATATGTTTTACAGTGATTATTATAAAGAAGATCTTTATGCAACTTCCAGGATGAGGAAAAAATAATTTTGTCAACTGGACAATTCCTCATAGCAAAGTCAAGTAAAAATGCATAAAGATCTACAGCCCAGTAATTATTATTATTGTTCAGATACATCTGTTGATGTCTCCTGCATTACATTTTAATCTAGCGTTGACCAGAGCGAGTCAGTCTTGTCCTACGTGCATCGACAAGTTGCCGTCGAACATTAGCGATGTTTATTGCTCAGCGAACGCTGCGGTTAAAGTAGCAATCAGGCGACTGCGCAAAGCCCGACTGTTACTGGATCTAAATGCATCCCGAGAAGTACAACGTCTTCGTGCCACCGTCAAGTTTGCTTTAGATCCCAGTTGCTCTTGTTCTCCGATAGATTCGCGTACGTAGTTCAGTCTTCTTACTCTTCCTCTTTCGTCTTTTCTTCTTAGGAGAAAATAATTGGGAGAAGACACTATTTATATCTAGATATATACAATCAACACGCTAATATGGTATAATACGATACAATATACTTTCTAAATAAAATATTTTCTTGCAGCTGGAACTTTTGCATTGATCTTAAACAAGAAGAACAATTTTCTTCAATTTGGAGATCACAAACAGATACTAAACAATGCCTTTACCATATACGGATTGCCAATAGTGACCGGTGTACCCCCCGAAATTACAGAAGCGCGAAGATCATCGTGTTCAAATCGGGAGGAGAATCGGCCAGCCGGTGATTGAACGAGACGCATACCTTTTATTTAAGCATTTTCATAAGCTGTTTTACAACAATCAGAATAAGGGAGGAATTTGTTCTATCAAATAAAAGATTTCTTTTAGTAAAAACAAAATGAAAACAATAGCAAGTTTTGCCAATATATAAATATATAAACATCCGCAAATTATACATAACACTGAACACTAAATATAGATCGTAGACCTCACTCATTTGTAAATCTCGATCATGAAGATACGCTATTCGCAAGCATCGCGCAGATTATATACATGATATCTTTGTGTACCCTTTTTTTATCTGCAGACATGTAAATTATATACAATAATATTAATTAATAGGATAAGGTATCACGTATAGAAGTATAAAAAAAAACTAGTTATCATCCTCGTCGCAAATGAATTGTTACAGCGAGGACGAATCATTTTATTTTTTATTAAGTCAATAAAAATAGTTAATAATTTTCGATGTAATCAATCAGCTCGCTTTTTTCACATGTGTGTGTGTAAGAAAGAGAGAGAGAGAGAGAGAGAGAGAGAGAGAGAGAGAGAGAGAGAGAGAGAGAGAGAGAGAGAGGAGAAAGAACGAAAAAAGTGAAGGAGAGAATGAATACACAAGAAAGCGAATATAACATATTTTTGTTGCACTTTTTATTTATTATCTTTGTATCTGATCGCTACTGAAATAATTATTACAAATTAACAATCACCCTTCGAACTGTACTACATTAAATATTATTTTATTACAATGAATTTACGGTTATTTATTTAAATATTACGGCTTTCAATTTTTCTTTTCTTTATCTATTGTTTATGCTAGGTGTTTGTCATTTAATGCTGATCTGAATTCATTGTATATTCTGTAGCTACGCAGCAATATTGATAACGTTCGAGAATAACATTTTTTTTCATTAATCTTTGCTATCTATCATGAACATTTATGTGTATGTGTTCGTGTGTGTGCGCGCGCGCAAGTGTTTATTATGTGTATATATATATTCATATATATATATATATATATATATATATATATATATATATATCTTCTTCTTTCAGCATTAAATATCAAATCGCAATCGTTTCTGGAAGTATATTACTATTCATTTACGTTGTACACGGTGAAATGCTTGCTCGAAATAAATAGAGACTATTTATTGTTCGCTAGAGACTATTCGGCACAACGCGACGCTCCGCTAAACGAACGCAAAACCTAATCGCGCGTCGTTCAGGAATGAGAAAGGAACACGTTGAACATTTATAAAGAGTTGGCAGTAACATTTTCATCAGTCCAGTCGGCGTTGCACAAGATTTCGGTAGTAAATCATTCTAACAGGTATCTTGAAGGTGTAATACATCCTCCGCATGAATAAATAATATTTCTATGCATAGAGATACTGGAATTCCGTCGCGATCAATTAACTTAAAACAAAAAACACTTAATAATACTTTGTTACAATAGGATCGTTATTTTCGCATAACTTTGTTAATATTCGCCGTTCCCCAAACACACACATACAAATTTTTATGTTATCATTTACCCGATATTTGGAACAGCGTTGCCCAGGCAGAACACACAAAGTACTGGGACAAATGTCGTTCGCCTAATATAGCGGCAACAGTAATCAGTCGTTGGCAGTAAATGCGTTCAATAAATACATCTCGTTTCAAAGTATTGTAACTGTAGACCCGATAGTACCTACTAATTATTATAAAATAGTATCATACACATTATACGAATATTCAAAGAAGGCAGCGATACAAAAGTTTTGATATGTATTCCAAATATATTTTCCTCAGTTAAATACTTTAAATGTATTCAATATAAAATCTATAGCATTGATAAGAATAGATGTTCTTCCTTAGAGTGAGAAATAAACATCGATGCATATAAAAGTTGCTTAGTAGTTATTGTAGAAAGAAGAGAATACTGATCAAATGATAATACTGTAATGTTGTACAATATTACTACAATATTACATCAGTGTACAAGCATTCAAATAAATGTCTATGGAATAATGCGACTGATATAAAAATTAATTCTAAAGTTACGTTCCGCCTGGGCAGTAATAATCATTTCGTTTATGTTTAACTAATTCTGCCGTTCCAATAATGACAGTGTCATGGTCTGCTGAAACGCTATTAGAAACTTTCACTGGGAATACACGAAAAACAAAGACTGCACAAAACAAGAAGAAATGCGATTGTGCGCTTTCCGTACAAAAATGAAAGACTGGTAATGCAGGAAACAAATTAGTATAGCTATATGCAAGATAACGATATACATATGTATGTACGTCAAGACACCAGCTCTATATTAAACTATACGCAAATTTTGTATTTTTAATTTTGCTTTTTCTTTGAGACTATTAAAATATAACGCGTTAAATCATTACTATGGTATTAAATCAGTCGGCATCACCTTAATAAGGGCAAGCATCGGGCATTAGTATAATTATACATCAACTCGAACCAAGTAGAGTTGAAATAATATATATTAATACTTGCTACTTTAATACACTTTATAAATATACATATATTACTTGAATCTTATTAATTATCAAATACTACAATGTAATTAGATCAGACTCCAGTCGAGTAATTAAGATAAATCGTTTCATTCTCGCTCCGATTTCATTTATATAATATATATGTATATATATTATAATACGCACTAAAGTATTGTATGTCAAGGATGGATTTAATATAGAGCCTGCCTCTTCTACACAATTTTCGATAAAATTAATAATGATGGTATAAAGAATTCACGTAAAACAATTTACTTTGCTCTTTTACTTTCGATGTTGATGCGCTCAAGTGCAAAGAAGACGATCCACATTGATCGGAATTATCAAATGTACATTCGTGAATGTACATACACAAACGATCAACAAGTGACAAATGTCGTTTTGCTTGACGTCGCAGATACGTTTATCGTACCCGATAACCAACGATTGTTGTAAAAATCGTGAATGCAAATGAAATGCATCGTAGATAATAGAGGAACTTACGTGAACATCAGTATTACAGTATTCAATAGATTTTAGGTGCCGAACGATCGTTGATGGGTCCGCTGGTTTTCCTCAAGGAGGTCCCCCTTCGTATCTGATCCATCAGAGAGTCCCTGACTTGCAGAGGATCTATTATAGGTACTCGATTACCCATAATACGTCTCACGCTTGCCGATTTACTCGATATATTCCCCTGTATGTTCTGTTGTTGCTGCGCTAGCTTAGCATTCAAAGTCTCGAGAAAACCGGTCCCCGTTTTCGTATTTTTCGTTATTTGTTGATCGATAGAGTGCTTCCTCGAAGACTTTGGACTGCTACTAGTATTGTTACCACCCGCAGCATTATTACCTGTTGTACTGTTAATAAGCTTGGCACTAAGCACTGCCATAAAGCTTTGACCAACTCCTCCCGGACCTTGTCCTTGAATATTTACACCCGCGTTGATCGTAGTCATTTGTGTAGTAGCTGCCGAGCTACGTTCTTGAGAAGTTGAACGAATCGTTGTACACGAACGTTCGGCGGAAGACCGAGTGACTTGTAACACGGCATTGTGTTGCAACGCTCCCGCCGACTGGTTGTTATGGGACTGTGTCTGACTCGTAGCTTTCCGTAGAAGAGAAGGGCTAGCAGGGGTGTGCCGCAACTCTGTAAGGGTCCTTACGGTTTCGGACACTGAGACCGATCTGCAATATTAAATATATATATTTATATATTCATTAAATCGTTGCATTAAATCTATATTTCTAGAAAAGATTATCACCTACCGCTGAGGAGTAGGACTGGCTGTAGGCGAAGAACCCTCCAACAAGAACGCTGGTGGTGGCGGAAGATTTTCAGCCTCGTCGCAAGGATTATCAGTACGTTCGTCATTAGAACCCGACACGGGAGTACTAAACGTAGCTGTTATGATAGTAGACGTGCGTCTCGTAGGAGGAAGAGGTTTGCTCGCTTGCTGCACCGATCCTCTGCGAACCGTTAAAGTAGAGGCAGCACCAGGTACGTTCCAAGCATTCTCATTTTGATTCTGAAGCGAATGAGAATGCGGTATAGTAGTCTGACTACCATAGCCACTACTAGATTCCGCACTAGATTCTGACGTTTGACTTCCACCATCTTTTTCCGTAACTTCAGTCTGAATACGTTGATCGATATAAATCATATATTATAAATTGAAACTATGTTATCCGAAATATCCGAAAACATACCTTCTCTGTTCCTGATGCAGTTAACGACGCAGGAGGTGGAGGCAGTGGCAGTTGCATCTCTTGAGCACGAGTTGCTGCTAGATTTGCTAATTCATGCATGTTCACGTACATTGGTTGCTGAAGCTGATGCGTCACTAACTCTGCAATGTATCTCATAGTTACATGGTGTTTTAAATAACATTTAAAATAACATATTAGTTCGAACCATAAACAACTTTCGCCGCAGGCATTGCAGTATATATATTTCATTATTAAATGAAAATGATTGAATACAGTAAAAATTGTCCTAAAAATGATCTTAATTATTAACTAATGACAATTAAGAATGTGAATTAGAAAAGTGTTCTGCACCAACTTAAATTTGGAAAATGAAAATTATTTTTAGTTCAACCTAATAATTAATGAAAAAACGTTAAGTACCTTTTGCTAAATGGGCAGGAAGCGGTAATTTAGGTTTACCTCGAGGACTTCCGGGTGACTCATTTTTTACTGGAACTGTTGGCCGCTCTAAACTAGAACATCTGTTTGGTATAGGAGGACGATTACTACCATTATTCCTACGCAATTGTACTCTAGATGCTTGCTGATTTGAGGAAGAACATGAAGAGGAAGAAGAAACTGGAGAAGCTGGTTGACTATGGCAACAGCCACTACTGTCTGGAGCTTGGAATGTGTAAACGCTGAGAGCTGGTCTCTGATGTCCTTTTTCATAAGCTGTAACAACAAATAACAACAGTATTTAGTAAATTATTCGTTTTATAAAAGCAAAAAGATATACAAAAATTTTGAGGTGTTTTATTTTACCGGAAGAAATCGTATGCGGCCGTTCATTGACAGAGTTCTGATTTTGTCTATCGTACTGAACTGATGTTTCCTGCAAGTCAGGCCAAGTAGCAGTGGTTACAGGTCTCGTTGTTGTACAACCAGTATTTTGATTATTTTGAGAAGACACATTTGATACCTACGACAACACAGTTATCTTCAACAATGAAACAAAAATCTATACTCGTTGAAAGATATACACGTAGAACTTTATTTAGTGTTGAAAGTGAAGAGAAAAGGAAACCGTGAAACGCTAGCAGGCTTCTAATTTCTAGCAACCTTACCTGATGCTCGGAAATTGGTTGTGTATATAATGTATCCTGTGAAGTGAAGCCAGAGTCACGGGAACTACCGTTTGCCAAGTGGCGCAGCGTCATCATACCACTGATGCTGGAGGGCCTGACACCGACAGACTACAACGAGTACAACATCGACTACCACATACACTAAGCAGATGCCAAATGGCGCTCATGCTATAATCTACCAGCAGCTACTTACATGGTATATGTATATAGGTGGTGCGTAAACAGTAAAACTAATATGCCATGCATCGTAAAGGTTAACATTCTTAGATCAATGAATTAGCATGGAGAAAGAGAATGTAATATTTTTTCTTTTTTTTTTTTTGTATGCTTCCAAAATTGTTCACCTGAGAGAGTGATCTATGCCAAGGATGTCCAGATGGACTGGGGTGACTTTTGCAAGAACCACTGCTACTGCTGGTCAGAGAGCTGATCGAACACATTGAACTTTTCCTTGATCCAAGAGACAAAGAAGGACTGGAAGGAGGCGTAGCCAGCGACCATTGTGTAACGTCACAACCTTTTATATCTGTTATCACCTGTTCCGATGCAGGCGGTAGGTGATGCGGAGAGGCAGCGTGTCGTTGCAACTGATCAGAAACTTCTTGAAGGTGTGTCAGTTCCATTAGCATAGCAATTTCCTCATCCTACAGATTTTTGTAGACGTTATTGCAGGCATTATTGAGAAATGGAACTGTACATTTCTTACTAAGTGTAGCCAACTTTACTAACAAGTACTGGTTTCAGGAATCTTGCGAGAAGACAAAATCTGCCTCTTTCCTCGAGCAGAGCTGCGCGGACGGCTCTTCTTTCTGTTTCTTCTAAACTGAGGCGTTTTTCTTGGACAACTGCAGCAGATGATTCTAACATTCGGTTGAATTCAACGTCACCCGACAATGTACCATGGCTTTGAGGTTGTCCTTGCCCATGCAAGTGTTGGCCCTTGCGCGCCTTTTTCTTTTGTAATCGTAATGTATCGGTAGAACGCTTCTTCAATTCTGCTCTTGCTTTCTTATATTCTGCAACAAGTACACAATAAGAGAACATTACAATTTCATAAAGTCTATATTCAAATTATTGCAATAGTGTTTTGTGCCAACCTTTGGCATGTTCCTTATCTAAATTGATTAAAGACTTTTTCCAATCTTCTAATTTTTCTTGAAGAGGCAACACCAAGCAATCCATAATAGCACTAGAACCAAACGCAAATATAATTAAATACATTGTATACTTAAATTAAATACAAAGCACTGAGAAATAATTACCTGGTAAAGGATTTCATACGTGTCTCCACAGCTTTATGTCTAAGACATATTCTAGTTAAAGCAGTTCCAATTTCTTTTGTTGCACCTTAAATATATTATTTATTTTATTAAATGATGACATTAATAAAAGGTAAAATATAGGAATAGAAGAATGGATAAGATATCCATATGTAATACAATACACTTAGTTATGCCATGATTGATTTACCTCTTGCATTAGTTGCGGCATCAGCAATTTTTTGAAAAGTTTCAAGATATGCAGAAACAGCTAAAATAGCAGCCCTAAAATAAACGAAAATACAATTAAAATTATTTTCTTGTTATAATATACTGATTGTGAGAATTAAATAATGAACAATGCTATAAATGAAACTATTATATTACCTCAAGCAGGAATGTAATTTTGATGCTTTCGAAATTAAATCTTCCCATAATGGTGCACCATTCTAAAAACAAAAAATTCTGTAACGGATGCTTACATATTTTTAATCAACTTAGATTTGTTTCACTTTTGTTTTATCATGGACGTATTACACGATATCACTGAACAACAATACATGTTATAAATAGATAATGCAATCGTATACGCCTACTTATGTTTTATGATTAGATGTTTTCCCAACATTGGCTATGAATAATGTACATTAATATGATATTAGAAAGCGTAGAAAAAATTATAAGTTTAATACTAAATAAAGAAAAATAAAGAAACATTTGCACTTTAAATCTGAGTGAATGGAACTTCAAATTCAGCCTCAAATCATTGATTGTGCAAACGAAATTATAAAAACATAATTTTTCCTTATGTTTATCTTGTTCTATTTCAATCAACATAATATTTTAAATATTTATAATGTCTGAAACAGTTCAAGTGAAATGTTTGTTATGTTCTTATAATTTTCATGTTATATTCGATAAATTATTTTATTAAATTTCAAAATTCAAATACAATGTTAGCAAAATTGACTCGGCTCTAGTTGTCATCAAAAATGATTGAACAATACTTCAAAGCACTCTGAACATGTGTAAATTAGCGTCTGTCCTCATTCTGCTGCATTAAATATCTGAATGGTTTCGGAGAATAGCTTTTAAAACCAGAACACCGCAACGTTCACAAATAGTCTAATAAGAAGGACCGAAAGAAGCATATTATTTCCTATTTACGATCGTATGGACTGATTTCATAGTATTTACAAAGTATAGGACTCGAAGAAACAGAATCGACATCGCGCCTTCGCCTGCATCGTAAATTGTGCAACGGTACAGAAACATTACAAAAAACAATGAACAGGAAAAACGCGGTCGAATAATCCAAATCCAAATATCGAACGTTACGAACGCAGAATTACTTACCTTCATGTCAGTGATAATCTGTTGAAAGAGGCCACCCAAAGCACTGCACTCTCTCTCAATTGTTGCATCCATCTTTGACGATCCGAAATGATTTTGTTACTTGCCCTCAATAAAGTTCTTCCGCATCAGAGTCGTTGGAAAGTTCACTTCTTGTCATCTGCACGAGGATGTGCGGAATTGCCGTAAGAATACTGACGGTCCGTGTAACTAGCCATTTTCGTAACGAACAACGACAAATTTAAAGTAACACGCGAGGAAACACGATCAAGTATATCTACAGAAATTCGACTGCCATGTACGCCACAACAATTGCCTCTACCAAATTGATTGGGAATAGAAGGAATCACTGTCGAAGTCTTATAGGCACGTACTAGGGACGATTCGGGATCATAACATCGATTGGTTTCGCGAGGAAAAATTGTAAACACTAGGAACAAGGTTTGTCGAAACAACGCACTTATCGCGACGATCAAGTATGGCTCGCGTCTGCGTCGATTCTGTTTTCGTTGTAATATCTGGACACCCGTAGATGCCCCCTACGGCGACCCCGTTACAGAACTTCAAATTGAGGATTCGGAGTATATCTAATCGTTACTCAGGGTGAGGGTTCTCTCTCTTTCCCTACCCCTTCGACAATCACTTCCGGAGTGTCGACTATTGAAAGAGGACATCCTGCATCATTGCTCGCTCATTCTGATTGGTTACTCAATGCGACTATGAGCACAGAGGATTATCACAGAGATAAAACTTCGCCGTTTTTTGAAAACCAATTCCCACTGCGCATGCGTCTATAAGTAAAACGATCGTGAACATAGCCACGGAACATCGTACCAGAGAGGATATAAGAGTCATATCACAGACGAGGTATTCGTCTGTGGTCATATGAGAGTGCTCACATCCGGGGGCCTTTTCTGCCACCACTTTTGTCAGTATGTATAGACAGAGACAGAGCATACTCAGATTTAGCATGGAACAGAACCTTTACTATGCTAAATATGGGTATAGGTTCTGTGCCATACTAAACCTGGGTATGCTCTATCTCTATCTGTACTGGCAAAAGTGGTTGCAGAAAAGACCCTGGGCCCTGGGCCTGTGCACTCTCATTACCTCTCTGGTTTGGAAAAGATTTAATTTGAACGAATAAAATAAAATATTCTAGGTTGCGCGTGTAGAAGGTGAGTATAGAGCAAGAGGATGAACCGCGTATCAACTAAAAAAATTATTTCCATTATTTCTATTGTCAGAGAGGAATAAGAGAGTGATCACCCCATTGTTAGAAAGTGGTCACCATCTGGTGCTGCCACCTGCTCCATTTCTAGCCTGGAACAGCTCCTACACTGTCCTCAACTATCCTACACCCACTTGACCCACTGTATCTCGGACAAGAACCCACACCCACGGACTCGAATCCGTTTTGTTGTAGGCACAATTCCGTTCTTCGTAGTAAATTTGCATTGGTTGCTCTTACGATACTGTCGTAGTGAAGTGCTGTAATGTTCCTTATTTTGTATTGGAACAGCATAAACTATTCACTGTAAATGCAACCCCATAAAAAATATTCACTCACGGTCAGAGAGAAACCGTGAGTGAGCCCCTGAGGGACCTCTGACCGGAGGAATACCAATTCGAGAAATAATCATTTTTATATAGAAGAGGACTTAGAACGGGTCTTAGGAATTAGAACATTTTTATATGATGCAACTATAATCCCCGTACTCCGTACACAGGTACGGCCAGAGAGGAATAATATTATTCCTCTCTGCTTCTAACAATGCACTCTCTTATTCCTCTCTGCTATTGTTTCGGATTGCAGAGGTGCATACTCTTTTTCGGCCAATAGCGATCCCCCACCATCCCCTTCTTAGGCCTTGTTCAGACACGTTGGAATCCGCGCGTTTCCGACCGCGTGATTTAAACCGCGTGAAAATTGATAGTTGTTCGGAAAACGCGGACAGGTGTGAACCAGACGTGTGAACGAATACGAAGACGCTAATGTAAATAAGCTCCGCGCGGTTTCCGTCGTGTCTGAACAATGCCTAAGAGTTAGAACGAATATACTTTGCTATGTAGCCATCATCTGGTGTGCGCACGTCCAGTGCGCATGCGTCCGCAAGAAAACTGCGTTTTTTACAAAGAATAGGCGCGCGCACAAAGGAAGATCTCTTACGAAAAAGTTAATTCTTATTCTGCGAGAAAAATATTAAATACGTGGAATTATGAGTCTTGTATTGAAATATGATGAATCGTTTTATAATGTACTACGACAGTATTTCGTACAATTAATTGACGCCATACCAAGCATTTTAAAAGTCATTACACTCGCTGGAGGAGTTGTTGCCGTTACTTCGTATGCATTTTACCGTTCTCATGGTAGATTCACTTTTAAATATTAAAGAAATATCAGCACATAAAACTTAGTCAGATTCTTAATTAAGTATACAAAATAACAATTGCTCAATCTATATTTTTTTCATTGAGTTGTAGCACATCGTTACAGAAGAATTACGCGTGAAACAACACACGATTCAAAAAACTTCCAGGAAATTAAAAATCATAATCGTTCGATCGTTAGGCAACGAAGCATAATCAGCCATAAAGACATGTTTCGTAAATTGGAATACTGTGCTGACGTAAGTATATAACATTTTATTATCAAAAATATTATTATAAACGGTTACGAAAATTATATTTCGATGTATTTATTAAATTGCTTGGATTATTTTTATTTTTTGATAGAAATGTTACGACAAGGTATATGCATTAAAATGTATTGATATAGTTGTTTATTGTCCACAATTGTTGAATGTAAAGAGTTCAATTAATGGTATAACACCCTTCCATCGAGTTTGTTATCATGGTCACACATGCTTAATAACATTTATGTTAGGAAAAGGTATGCATAGAATGCAAAACAAATAATATTTAATGAAATATATAATTGTAAGTAAATTTGTGAAACGAACATATATAGGTGCAGATCCTTCTATAGCTACAACAACAGGAGAAAATGCCTTGTGCATGGCTGTTTATTATTTTCTTAATAATCCATTAAAAGATGATTTTTCATGTCTTGAAATTTTATATAAAACAGGTTTGTTATTTTAAATACACGCAGTTCTATATACACCAGTAAAAAAGTTTGTATTCTAAATAGGAAAATATACTCTTTTTAGGATGCAGATTTGGTATTAAAAATGTATGGTACGCTATTTTGCTAAAAATGGCAGTTACTAACAACAATACAAAATTGATACAATGGCTAATTTTACATCAGAAAACACCATTATATAAAATTTCTAGAAGTTATTCTACACCACCGCAATAATGAGTATAAATAGTTAAAAAATAGATAAAATAACCATATAATATAATATATAACATAAATAATAATAAAAGAACAATATGTAATTTGTTTTCAATACAACTTTATCAAACTATGAATGTGTAGCAGCTAGAGTTAATAAATATATAATCATTATTTTTTACAAGAATAAAAAGTACTATTTGAGAATATAAATATTTTGTCCTACTTGGTCTCTCCCATAATCTTTATCAGCATAGAAAACATACATATTCATCAAGTGGTATATGAGTATATATATCAGTGAATCTACATATATATATATAGGCGCAAAAACTTAACCTTGCAACAACGTTACATAACCTTTATCTGCTGGGTTATTCCAGGTTATTCTGACCGTCCCTGATATAAAAGTGTCAGAATTGACAATTGTAAAAGTCAGAGATCCTAGTACCTCCTATACAATGGCAAACACCGGTTTATTAGTTTTAACGAATCCATCAAAAGTGAAAAAATTATTGCCAATTATTAAAAAGCACGTATTAAAAACTTTGTATATACAATATTTGCCGGAAAAGAACATTTTTAAATCGGGAAAATATACAGTTACGAATTCTCCACAGCAGTTAACACATTATGCTCGAACTATTTCGAATATTTACATTGACACGTCTACGATATCCTCGCTACTAGACATTCGAGTTTTACTGAATAGTATGAAGAACTCTAATTTATCGATAATAAATACCAAAAAGCCTGTGGAATTAGTAATTTTTGATCACAACTATAGTAAAAATGAAGCTGATACATTTATACAGGACTGTCTAGCTAATGCTTCTATGAGTTGCAACTTTATCAGCTGGAATGATGATCAGAAACTTGAGAGGACAGATGCAAAGGCATACGTAGAGGAAGGAAAAACTTATAAGAATGTAGTACTCGGCGGTACATTTGATCGAATACATAATGGTCATAAGATATTCCTAAGTGAAGCTGCATTGCATTGCACAGAAAGACTTACAGTTGGAGTAACCAGTGCGAGTATGTTACATGGTAAGAATTCTAAACGATGTTATTAAAATGGAAATCTTTGGTAATTCATTCATAACAATGTAACAATTTCCATAGGAAAATTATTATGGGAGTTGATAGAACCATGCTCAAAAAGGATAACTGGTATTAAAGACTTTTTAGAAGACATAGATTCAACGTTACTATATGATATAGTTGAAATAAACGATATGTACGGTCCAACGAAAGATGATCCAACATTTGAATTAATAGTAGTTAGCGAAGAAACAAAGCGTGGTGGAGATAAAGTCAATGAGTTGCGTATGCAAAGAGATCTGAGTAAATTAGATATTCATGTTGTGCAGTTGGTAAAGGACAATGACCATAAAGAACATGAAGAATCTAAAATCAGTTCCAGCAATAACAGAATACGATTATTAGGAACAAAACTTCAACCTCCTGTATGTATTAATCCTTAGATTGCGAATTTTATGCACTTGTGACATATGCAAATTTCTAAAGCAATCACGTATAACTGTATATTTATTTCATTTTTACTATAAGGAATCTATTAAATGTATTACTATTGAAAGAAATTTTAATTTCATTGTTCATTTAGAAAATAGGAGACAGGCCTCTGAAACCTTACATTATTGGTTTAACTGGTGGAATAGCAAGTGGAAAGTCATCGGTAGCTGAGAAATTGGAAGAATTAGGGGCAGGTCTTGTAAATTGTGACAAACTAGCGCATAACGTATATTTACCTGGAAGTCAATGTTTCGATACTGTAGTTAAAACTTATGGTCCGACAATTCTAGGATCAGATGGATTTATTAATAGAAAAGTACTTGCAAACATAGTATTTAATGATAAAGTAGGTTTACATAAATTAATATTCTTTGCTATCTTGTTACTATGTTCAAATTTATGTTTGAGAACATAAATTTATTTCCAGACACAGTTAGACAAATTGAATAAAATAGTTTGGCCCATAATTTTAGATGAAGCAAAGAAAAAGATAAGTGATTTTTATGCGAAAGGGTTTGATGTAATTGTCATGGAAGCAGCGGTATTAATTCAAGCCAAGTGGCAAAATCATTGCCATGAAATTTGGACGTGTATTATCCCTCCGGAAGAGGTCAGTGCTTCTTGATTGAATATTTCATATTCAATTTTTTGTATTGGAATTTATTAATTTACAGGCTCTAAGACGAGTGATGGACAGAAACGGATTAACTGAAACTGATGCAAAATTACGTATTCAAGTTCAACCTAGTAATGTGGAACAAATTAAAGAAGCTAATGTTGTTATATCCAGTTTATGGAATCACGATATAACCCAAGACCAAGTGCTAAAAGCGTGGAATGAATTGACGAATTTCCTAACAATCCAAGAAAAAAGTTAATACAACAAGAAACATATTGTCTGAACGGATTGTAAATTAGGCGTAAATTGCATTTGAATAAATTTATAAGATATTTTTATCAACGTGGGGTAAATATTACTGGATGAGTAATTGTTTTTAGTATACTTGTTAAACAAATATAAAATTAAGTTTCCATGTAGTACAATTATATATATTCACAGTACAAATATTTTCATGGAATTTTTCCTACTGAATATATATTTAATTACAGTAAAGTCTTAATCTAAGATCTCCACTGCGAGGTATAGCCCGCGGGGGGCTAGAAGCTCGAGCTGCTTTGGTCGCCAAATGTAAAGTGTAAACATGCCACGTAAAACCACTACTAATCCAAATACAAAACTTCTTTATTTTTCATTATTTTTTTATGGGACATTCACCAACTTATGTGTGGAATTTTTCTTATTAAAATGACGTGTTTACACGCGCTGTCTTTTCTACGTTCGGCACGGTCAACGAGGTCTCAAAAAATAATAGAACCACAGGATCTAAGAACCAGCACGGACCCGAGGGTTTTGCTTAGATCTAGACTTTACTGTATATTACAACATTTAATAAACATATGATTTTATATACTGTGTATAATCAAGTATAATGTATATATGCATTTGTTATTAATAAGAAATTTATAATTATACCATAGGTAATATTTTTGGTATGTAAAGTAATAGTAAAATTAAAATGAAAATGTTATTTTGCAAATAGTATATTTTCATTTAACATATTTCTCATTTCTTCGTCTTCGTAATTGTACATTTTAGTAACTATTGTACTTATAAACGCAGAAAAATCAGCTTTAAGTTTATTTCCACCACTGTCTACATTACATTTCACATGAGATATTTTCACAAATGTCGAAGCTATATTTACAATAAAATAAGAATGTCATTTTCATAAATTACACATAACCAAAAGTTAGTAATATATTAATAAGTTAGTATTTATATACTTACAAATAATTTTTGATATTTCTGGATTTTTTTTCTCAGGATCATAACAAAGTATAACACATTTGTCTGGGCCTAATTTTGTTTGATTAACAAAATAATCGTAAAATTGTTGAATTTGTTTCAAGCATTCATCTGATTTTTCACTGTACACCAATATAACACCATGTAAATGTTTTTTTATAGCTGGCCAGCAGTTCTCAAACCTAAAATGTTTTTAAATTGCATATTCTACATTTGGTATGAAACGTTGTAAATGAAACAATTATTAAAATAAAATATTGCGGAATACTTGTGATCTCCACTACAATCCCACAACTCAATATCTTTTGTAATATTTTTGCTATTCACATTTATATTTTGTACTTCGAATTCTAATATTCGAACACTTTGTGTAGGATGATAATCATAAGGTATTTCAGTGGCATCAGCAAGAAAATTGGCTATCGTTGTCTTACCACTCTAAAATATATGTATATCTTTATTAATTTGTGAAACTTATTAGAATTTAATTTCACGCTTTTATCGATAAAAAATGTTTAAAAGTGATATTTTTTGATTAAAACATTACCCTGACAGGTCCTATAACTACTATTTTTAATGGTTGCATATTTGTAGTGTATTACAGTTCAACATAAATGTCTCGCCACAAACTTGAATGTTTTGAGAATTGTTGTCATAGTAACCAATCCTAATCTTCTACGTGCACGTATGTGACAAAACAGTGATATTATATATATATATATACATATATACATGTATAATAATGACGGTCAAAATTAATAAAAACTAATATTTACGATCGAATAAAAATGCACTATAATACTTGTTTATATATAGTCTGATTTATTGGGCTACAATAAGATTTCAATATCAATATAACATTGAAACGGAAATGTTTAGATTGCAAACGGGACCAGTAATATACTATCTACAGAAGTAAACTAGCTAAACATGGTGAATCTTTTTGAAGATGTATATTTTACTGATTTCAACACAATGATAATACAGTAAAGCCTTGATCTAAGAAAACGGAATATCATAGGATCTACGATATTCGTTTGAATATCCTCTCCACTGCGGGACATACCCTGCGAGGGGCCGAGAAGCTCAGAGCAGTGTAAAGTGTAAACATCCCGCGTAATCTGATACGGAGTCAGGTATATCGGTGTGAACCATTACTAATCCAATTGTAAAACTTCTTCATTTTTCATTTTCTTATGGGACTGTCACCAACTTATTTGTAGCATTTTTCTGATTAACATGATATTAAACACGATATATTTGATCTGTATCTAGTTGTTTAATTGGCGGTACGCAGTGCGCCTTTGGCAGCGCGGTCCGTGTCTACACGCACTTTGTCTTTTCTGCATTCGGCGAGGTCAGATAGAAATAGTAGAACCACAGGATCTAAGAAACAGTACGGACCCCGAAGATTTTGCTTAGACCAAGGCTTTACTGTATTTGTATCAATAGTTGCATCTACTTACAATTGCATTTACCTCAGTGGTATAAATATATATATTGTTACATACAATAATTCACATACATTAAATCAACAATCATGATACGTAGGAAATTGCAATTTCCTAATTCAAAGGAAGTAATAATGATCAATAAAATGTCATTTTGTAATAGATACAAATTAAAAGGTGTACCGGGTGGTCTATGATATTCGAACTGACCTTATTAGTATAATAAAAATATTTCAAGCAGAAGTTATTCCTCGATTAAAAAATTGAAATTATTTTGTGTGGTTTTAAGCATATCTTTTTGAAAACTAGAAGGTACACTGCAATATATTTTCTTTTTCATGCAGATCTTATTTATTGAATTTTGATTTGAAACAGTTTTAGTGCACTATCAAAACCAGTTCAAATATACTACGAGTGAATTATGTACCACCCTATATAAAGCATGTTGTATTTAATCGGAAACAGTCACTTATCATTAAAAAAAATCTTTAAATTAACTTCAATAGTATCCATTTAAACATTGATTCAATTTATAAGAAAGAATACTCTTTAAATATTTCTTAATATTATAGACAATTGAATATCATACATATTTTCATATATGTATGTGTACACGAATTCTATATATGTATTTATAAATATAAATTGAAAAAATCTTATATTATTATTGCAGGTTATTCAAGTTTTAGAATCTCGTCTGCAATATGCAGTTGTTCACACAATATATGAATTGAAGTCATAAAATTAGAAATTAAGTCATTCTCATATTTAAAAGTTGTTGCTTTAAGCCATTGGATGATCTTGAAGAACTGACGTATTCTCATCTGGGTAGTTCAAAGAGTACAAGGCCAAGAGTGCTGATTTTGCAGCTATTTTCTTGGCATCTTTTTTGTTTTTTGCTGTAATATACACATGTAGTTTTAGTAAGAGAATTGTTAAAATTATAAAATATAGGTTTATTATTTATATGTGAATATATTTTAAATACTGTTATAAATAGACTTTGGATCTTCATGCAAATTCCTATTTTATATTTAATGTTATGAAACCCAAGAAAAATTTTTTTTAGATTGTTTTAAAAAACTTCTAGTAGTCAAAATAAGCTAAAAATCCTATTAATATTTTAGAAATTTGCACATGTTATAAATGCATCAAAAACATCAGTCTAGTTATGAATGTCTATAGCAAATATACAATATGTTACCTGTTCCTGTATATTCAACACCATCAATTTCTACAGCAAGTGTAAACATTGTGTTAGGTGGATTACCAACACGATTGAGTTCCACATAAGTTAAACCTGGTCTCATTTGGTTTAATAACATTACAGGGTGTATATTTGTGGCATTCGGTGGGAGTTCTTTTTGAACTGGAGCTTTTGGAACATGGGCAATCTCCTTTTTAACTCCCTTCACAGGCGATGGTAATCCAGGTCTTGAAACTGGGACTGATGTACCTTGATTATGCCACTCAAGGAACAGTTTGTACAATGCAAAACTAGCCAAAGAACTCCATGGAATTTCATCGGTCTCATCTACATTAGTATCCATAGGTGTTGGACCTTCTTCATTATCATCCTTTGATACGATGGATGAGTCTGCCGATTGATTCATCAGACCATCTGACTCTGCATCAATACGCGCCTTCAAAGATGCAGCTGTCATTTTTTCAAGCAACAAAGCTTTCAGTGCATTTTCAGCAGCATTTTGTCGTGCAAGTGGCTTTGACAAACCTTGTCCAACATAGGTCTTTCCATCAAGCTATTATTAATAATGATGAATTAAATTTAAAAATATTCATAATACTTTTGTAGATGCATGAGAATTAGAGGTATGCGAGTATCCAAAAATGTTGGGTACCTGATGGTCGAGATGAGTCGGGTTTTCGAAAATTTCGGGATTCGCAAGAATATTAGGGTTCTCGAATACTTTGGAGAATTTCGATACATTTGAGAACCCGAATATGCTCGGGAATCCCGAAATTTTTGAGAACCCGTCTCAATGCCGAATAAAATTCTCGTTCCGTCCCGACCCGATATTTTCGGTTCTTGCACACCTCTAATGAGACCACATTATTTGAAATACCTCCGCGTGGACGAGATAAAGAGAGTTTGGCATTCCTTGGGTTTCAGGGAATGTAAACTGTACTCCAGCTTTCATTTCATTCAGTACCATAATTGCATTCTTTGGTTGCAATGTTTTCCTTAAACGTTGATTCAAACGAAGTCGCTTGAGTCTTTTGTTTACCCTAACTGAATGCATAAAATTGGTTTAGCATGTAAAAATCAAAATTCTATATTGATTTTCTTTCCCAGAAATATCAGAAAGTAAAGTGTTCACAAGTGTTATTAAAAATGCTATAGCTCAACAATAAATTATTGGAGCACTTAGCAATTAAAATTTTCAAATTTGCGCAGTGAATTGTCATCATTGTAACGAATTTTTTTATCAATGAATATGTTTGAATTACTTTGATTGATAATATACTTCTCCAACATTCAAGAATACTTACATCCAGGTACTTTGCGTCTCCATCTTGGTTGTTGTTCTTGCATGTCAACATCAGTATTCTCAGGCACTTGATTCTCATTCTTCACATCAGGAACATTGATTGTCACTGGTGGTGTAGGATTGGAATTGTTTGGTAAAGGTGTTGCAGCAGGAATTGGTGGTTGAGAAGCTGGAGCAGGATTACTTTGCACAGCTGCTGCAGCTTGTTGCTGTGTATGAGATGTCTGTTTCAGAATTGGCTTTAATCGCTGAGGTTGGGCCGAAGTTTGTAGTTGCACTTGAGGTTGAGGCTGTGATTGTTGTTGAGGTGGAGGTTGAGGTTGTGGAACAGGTTGAGGTTGGGATTGTAATTGAGAAGGATTTGGTTGTTGCGGCGGTTTAATCTGTTGCTGCTGTTGTGGTTGCGGTTGTTGCTGTTGCTGCTGGGGTTTTCCTTGTTGCAAATTCCTCGGTGCCATTTGCTGCTGTTGCGGTTGTTGTTTAAATGCTTGTACATTTTGTGTATTTCCTTGTTTATAATTGCTTTGCTGATTAGGAGAGGGTTGTGAACCTTGGAAGCCTCCTTGGTTAAACTGTAAAAAAGAGGGTGGGTCGCCGCTACACAAGGAACCTCTACGGTTGTGCTATCCCACCAAGGTCTAGCATCGTGTGTGTACTCGGAAGCAATCTAATGCTACCCCCATAACTCATACCAATACTTTTGTGGCCAATATTTTTTCATTTATAACTGAGCCGTGTTTATGAAATGTTTTAACACTTTAGCTACCTAAAACCTACTAACCCTATGACTGTTACAGATGCATTATATGCGTTCAGCAATTGTTTTTATCTTACACATCAGAAAAAATCATTAACTTTTAGATAGACATGTACCTTTAGATTGCACAGCAACAAATTCTTGTTTATTCAAATAGAAGTGTGTTTATATCGGCCACTTACTCTTTGTTTCTTAGAGAGTTATTTCTCCCAATGTGAAAAAGTATTTCACCCTCAATGATCACAACTACAATGTACCGTACGCATAGAGCATTTAAGTTTGGAGTACTATGCAATCATAGGAATAATAGGCTCTTCAATGATTGTGTTAAGTCTGAAAGAAGCTAATAATTTTCTTTTAATTATTACTCTAAAGAAAAATTGTTAGATTACTTTACTCAAAACAATTTGTTGCCTTACGAATCAAATTATTACTGCTATTAAACAAGCTTCTATACTTTGTCTTTAATTTTCAAGAACTGTTTAATAAATGTCGGTAGATGAAGTGTTAAATAATTAAAAAATGTATACATGTAAATGTAAAATAATGTTAACTATATAATGCATTTTATCAAAATAATTCATATATCTCCATTAAGACTAAAAAGATATAGCTGAATTGAAACAAATAATGAATACTGTAACAACTGACTTTATCCATCTGAATATATACCTTGGAAACTTATGTACTTATATGCCTTGTGAGCCAACTTGTAAGTTACATTGTTTAAACATCAGTTCAGTACATTATCAAAAATATGGCCTGTAGCAGGCTATGCTATGTGGGTAACTGACGAACTAGCCCCTGGCTGAATAGACCTCCTCGGTATTGTTGTATAGCTACTAGTTCCTGCATTGCAGGGGAGGGGAAAGTAGGGACCACTAATTAGTACATGCAAATGGCTGAAATATTGGAAACAACTACACAGATCGATCGCGAGGAATATAAAAAATAATGACCTGTTTTTTCTATATTGACATAATTTACAAATGAAAGTATACGAAACTTTCATGATTTCGTTATTTGATTATAAACAAATCATCGAAAATATTTGTTATTATTAAAATAAAATAGACAATAAAGAAAAATTATTCTTATTTCAAAAGATGATACTCAACATGGTTCAGAATAAATAACTTCTCTATTTTCTATGGGTACTCCCTATAAGTCTTATATTTTATTTTTATTATATTTGTTTCTCGTCTTTTAGACAAAAAAATGTAATATCAAAAATGTAAATAGACAATACCTTTAAAATCGATTCAGAATCATTTTGTTGTTGCTTCAATAACTTAATTCTAGCTATTTTCAAAAATACTACGTATATTTGTACTTAACTTGTATACCAAAAGTAATATATCATTAATATTATCATCTTAATGAATATACATATGCTTATGTGTATGAAACACTTTGTAATAGATTTCTGGTATACATACCAAATGATATTTTAGCGTGGAAAGAAACTTTGATATAGTTTGGTATACGTACCAGAATATTATCAAAAAATGCTTCCACTATTTGCACTTGTATACTGAAATTCTTTGTTCGTATACATATCTATTAAATACATGTACATTTTATGCTATAGAAGAATATACTCATTATATTAGAAATTGTCTTAAAATTATTGTTACATACTTTTCATTAAATTAAGAAAATATAAAATATTCAATGTTCAAATAGAAGAATTAATTACAGAAAGTAAAACTTGTGTTTTAAAGTAACACAATGACAAGGACAAATGAAATCTCCATTTAGTTTTCAATGAATCTTCTCGTATAAAACAAAACTAGTCTTAACTATTTAAAAATGTAAAGGCAACATTTACTATTATATAAATATTTACTATTTTTTGAAATTTCTTAATGCACAAATTGAAATCATATAGAACACATTTGTAATGTGGAACATGAAAACTACTTTTATACATATTTGGATTAAATTTTTTCTGTCTAAAATTATATGTTAACCTAAGGTAATCATTTGTATAAAGCCACAATTATTTGTACAAGTATTTCCTAAATTTATGTAAGATACTACTGTACTTATATTATAATAACAATAACAAAACTTACTGCATTTTGACCTTGGTAGTTCAATGTTGGATTATTTTGGTTTCTCGCTGTAAACATAAATTTAGGAATTTATTATATTCCATGCATTGTTATAATCAAAATCAATATTTATGTTCAAGTTAAAAAATTTGATGTACTGCATGCTTTACTACATACATGTACTGTATATATACATATATATATATATATATATATATATATATATATACGAGAAACGTATGTATATATATATATATATGAGAACTGTGTGTACGTGTACATAATACATATACATATATACGTGTTCATATTTTTTTTATATGGAAATATATATAAACATTATCCCCCCCAAGCATGATGTTTCTAATACTTATATAACATCATTTTGGGTCTTTAAAATTTTGTGCACAATTAAGGAGTATAATAAATGTGTAATAATGCTTATTAGAGTAATATCCGATCAGCGACGCCATTCCCGAAAAGCCGGTATATAGAATATTGATTTCTATTCTATTAAAAGAATTCACGTATTTATAGCATATCTTCATTACATCAATATTGCTGTATGATATGTAATTCTGCATTTACAGATTTCCAAAAACTTACCGTTAGAGTAGCCTTGGCTTTGTCTGCTTCTCGTATACATATTGACTTTTAACTTTTAATTCAAATCACTGTGGATACGATCAAGAGCAAAATACTAAGTATAGAATACGTATTTTTACTATACTCAATTCTAAGACGTAGAATTCAACTATTTTACGAGAAATACAGGCACAATTTAGGGTTCTATACAGTGTGATTCCCACTGGTCGCGTAAAGGGGAATGAATTACAGTCGCGTTACAGAGAAGAAGGAAATGACGTTGTTTACTGTTGTCGGAAGTGGAAATTCCGCCATTTTACGCATTCTGCGCATGCTTCGATCATTGAGTTATGTAGAATGGAGAGGGAAAGATGAGGACTATTATAGAAAAAAAATAATGCAATTATCTCTTCATTACTTATTCGAAAAAGGGTTTCAAATAAAATTTTTCTATCAGTTTTTTTAAAGGTAAAGTTGCTTTCAAAATCTCGGGGTAACCGTTGTTTTTTTAAATGCAACTGTATATTTTTATTTAGTCAGACTTGTAGCTTGTTCCATAACAATAAAATCATCAATCTATTTAAATATGTTCGTGTTTGAGGGTCATTCAAGGTTGTTTATTGCTGTTCATAGAAATTGTTCACTATATTTCCTCTATATATTCAAAAAGATATCCTTGCACATCGATGCAAGGATTTATTTTGTCCCTAAAGGAGAGTTCCTCCCTCAAATTGCGCAACGAATGATAATTCACACGAAATATATATTCCTGTGAACGAAATTTTGACAATGTTCAATAAATTCGTACAAATTAAGGATAAAAATTTTATTTTTTGTCTCTAAAATTCTTCCCTCTTAAAAATTGCGCAAGGAATGATAATTCACACGAAATATACTCCTATGAACGAAATTTTGACAATGTTCAATGAATTTGTATAAATTGGGGATAACAATAATTTGTTATAAATTTCACTAGACTAGTCGTTTTCGATATCTCAAGGATATATTATTAAAAAAAAGTATTTTAAATAATAATTTCTGTATCACAATAAGTTTTACATAATAATAATTTTTGAGTTTCGATAAGTACAATGTTAATATATGTAGTAAATAATAAATTGCATGAATTTTGTATAGGTGTGTAAGGGATGATAAAAAAAAAGGTCGAATACTTATAGGCCCTATAGTACTCACCGTGAAGAGTAACAAATGTCTAATCAATATAGGTCCTAAAAGCAATCCTTTCCCTGTAAAATCAACTTTTGTTAGGTATTATTGTTCCATACCATAACTGGTCCTCTTTGCAAACACATTAAATGTATACACTTCATAGACGTGACTGAAGATTTGTAATACGACTTGTCTTTACAACCGTGAACTAATACTTCCATCTTCTCTCTAATATGATCATGATATGGAACGCTAATAAAAAATAAAAGTTGATTTTATAGGATAACACTTTTTACTCGTCTCAGTGGGTACTATAAGGCCTATAACTATGTGACCTTTTTTTATCACCCTGTATGTAAATAGAAACACAGAAGTTCATAAAATTATAGGACTCTGAATCAAGGAATTTATATTAATTGCTTTATCATTGCAGTAATAGTAATAACATATTTTACAAGATTTAATCATTTTCTATCTTAATAAACTTGTAGTACACTGCAATATAAATTTAAAGCAATCCTTCCATTTCTTGCATAAACTGCATGTATGCGTCGTCTTTAGTCTTAGGTTGCGTCGTTCGCAATGGTTGCGTTTCCGGTATTCTTTCTGCGAGTCTCGACAAAGTACTTGGCTTTTTCTTATCGTCTCTTTTCACTCGAAGAGAAGTAGGTAAAAATCGTGTAACATCGGCAGCCAAATTTCGGATTTGTGGCTTCGCTTCGATAGTTGTGGTGCTTTTCCCGTCTTTGTCTTTCCTATTAATCAATTGTGGCGCAGCAGAAAGAACATTAGGTGTTTTGGGTTGTGATCCAGTTCCAGATTGTGTCTGCATTTGAGGATTTCCTATATTCGTCATATTCGATAGGTTTGGCATTTGCATTTGTGGAGGAGGCATTCTAGGCATACTCGGTGGACCTGGTCTCAACATCCTCGGCATTCCTGGTGGGGGACCTAAATATAAAATTTAATGATTAAAATGCATTTTCTTTTGTTCGTGTGACATTGAGACCCAAGTGTAACACTTATTAGGTTGCTGCATATGAAATGTGCTATTTTAGAATGCAAATGTTCCAAAGCATTTCGATCAAGAAATACTATTATAGACTACAGGTTTACTATAGAGCACTTTGAGGTATAAAGCTAATCCTTTAGATTCTATGTTAAATTTTAATTTAGATATCTAATTTTACTTTTAAATAAATTTTATTTCAACATCAATCAATACGATTTTCATGCATACTTTTTGTATGTTTGGAAAAACAACATATTGATGATAACATTAAAAATTAAATTGTAAATTTTGGTTAAAATCTTGAAAATGAAGAATGTGAATGACCAAAAACATCAATTCCTACTATAATACAACAAGCAACTTGAAATTCATTGACAGAATACGTTGATTACAATAGTGAATAAATTTAAGTTTTGATGAATAAATTTATTCAGAAAATAGTTGCGTTTGTTTAACGTTACTGTTAAAAACCGGACATTTCATATGCAACAACCTAGTATAATATCCTTACCAGGAGGTAACCTTAGTCCAATACGAGGTGGTGGTGGTGGAGGCATTCTTAAATGCAGAGGTGGCGGCGGTGGTCTATACATTAAAGGATGAGGTGGCATTCCCATAGGAGGCATGGTATGAGGTTGAGTATGTTGAGAATGGGAATGCGAAGATGTGTGTTGATTATGATTAGAAGAGTGATCCGATGCTCCTGGAGGTTCAAGATCTTCTTCTTCTGTTTTATTATTGCTAGATTTGTTATTAGACTTTGAATTAGATTCATTCTCCGCTTCAAGCAAAGATAGTCGAGCATTCAAGTCTTGAGCTCTTTCGGTTTCCCGTTTTTTATGGACGACTTCCATTTCACGCATAAATTGATCGATATCTTGACCCGCCATAGCCAACATCTTCTGCTGTAAAGTCGTTGGTTTCACCTTTGACATGTCCCTTTCCTTTTCTTTCTCTTTATCTGTTTCTTTCTCTTTATTGTCCAATTCTTGCTTGTCTTCTTTATCGTCTGCAAATCGGATTGTCCTGGACTTTTGCAACGGTTCTTTACCCTATGTTAAAATTACACATTTATTATACGATAATGATAAGAGAAACTTCTTAAGTATCTACCTTGTCAGGTACATCCTCTTCATCGCTAGATAAATCTGGAGGTGGAAACGGTGGAACACCTGGCGGTTCTTTATTAGGAGCTAACATTGGTATAGATGGGGATGTTGCGTATGCACTTGTTTTTTTTAGAATACTTGGTGGTATTGGTATGTTCATGAGAGGATGATGTTGAGGTAAATAATGTGGATGAGGGGGGTACATATGAGCTGGTGGCTGTGGCATGTCTGGTAAAGGTATTTGCGATGTTAAAGAACCTGAAAAAATATTACTATTCAGAGATTTGAGGCTTTCACAGCCTGGTATCATACAGTTCTTCATCATCAAAAGCCTTAACAGTGAGAGAAGATATTACTATTGTAATATAGATAGAAAAATTTGTTATAAATAAAGACATAAACGTTTAAATATACCAGGGTACATTCGGGATATATCGTTGCCAGCCGAAGGTAAAGGAATTTCGTCGACTTGTACTTGTTGTGCATGCCGCACAGCTTCAAAATAAGATACTAAATCTATTCTTCTACGTTCGTATTGTATTAATTGCTCTTTCAACTCTGCCCACTTCTCTTGATCGTCCTTTGCCTAACAAAAAACTATATATGTACTATATCTTTTAGATAACTTTTGAATTTGAATTCAATCTTACCAATAACTTTTGAAGGAAATTAATACATATTATTTCAATAGTACTTACATACATTTTCAATACACGATCTAGAGTCTCCTTCAGCTTTTTCCTTTTATCTTTTAAAACTTTCTCATTGAGTGGAGGAGGCTGCATAACATTATACTCTATAAATAATGCATACAAAATAATAATTATTAACAGAATTTTATGGAAAGTTGTCTATCAAATTGTGGGAAATGGATGTATATAATAATTATGTAAAAAGCACTACAGCTTAACCAACCCATTTGATCTATCTTTTCCATTTCTTCGATAATTTGAGCAGGATCTTTCCCCTTTAAAACAGCAGCTCGTACCAGCTGTCTTTGCTTTTTATTCTTTTTTAATTCCTTTTTACGTGCTTCTTTCCCTGTAATACATAATAATTAATTAGTGATTGTTTAAAGAGAAATAAACTGTTAGGTTATGTTATTTACTAACGTGCTTGATCTGTGGGATTCATGTATTTCCCACTTTTCGTGGTGTTGATTGAACGACGACCCATTTTTTGATAATTAATAACACTTGCTGCACTATAGTTTTATGTTATTTTTTCACAAATTTTGTATTTCACTATCCATTATTTACATTCATTGCATCTACAGATTCGTCATTAATTTTTACCATATAGTTGGAGAACTTATAAGTCAGAATGTGTTCATAGGTGAAAAATCATTGTAGGTAAGTAAGTCCAGTAAGTATTATACATATTCGATGCAATTTTCAACAGAGAAAAAAAATTTTCTAAATTTCAATGTGAATTACAAAATTGCATAAAAATGCATATTTAATAAAATAACAAATTAAACACTAAAATGCAAACTTAAGAACCCTAGGTACCACTTATATAGGTAGAATCAGAGATTCTGAGCTGATTCTGAGCAGATTCCAGCAGATTCTGAGGTAAATAGAATCATGGTATGATCATGGTATATACAGGGTGTCCCAAAAGTACTTCAACATCGGGAAATGGGAGGTTCCTGAGGTCATTTCAAGCGTCATTTTCCTTTTGCAAAATGTTGTCCGAGGCTTCGTTTGGGAGTTATTAACGAAAAACACGGACCAATGAGAGCGCGAGTTCGACGCTCGCTGGCACGTTCAGCGCGGCGAGCCGGCAGGCGGTTGGCTGAACATGCCAACGAGCGTCGAGCTCGCGCTCTGATTGGCCCGTGTTTTTCGTTAATAACTCCTAAACAAAGCCGCGGACAACATTTTGCAAAAGGAAAATGACGCTTGAAATGACCTTAGGAACCTCCCATTTCCCGATGTTGAAGTACTTTTGGGACACCCTGTATAGAATCTACTATCGTACTAGTCGCGTGACTATCCCTAGAATACCCTAGAAATCTGGCCGAAACATGGGTTTACAGCAGGTTTACAGTTTCATTACGGGCATACGGTTTTCGCTATTATTCGAGCAGATTTTGGTCTGGGTGAGGGCTCATTCTAAAGAGGAAGGTTCAGCGCAGAGCGCTCTGCTTACGATTTAACGAGATTATGTTGATATCTAATAATATGAGTGTCCAAAGTAGGGAAAAAAGTCGAGAAAACACCCGCAGAATCCAATATATTTTCCTGTCACAAAAAGAGTTTTTTGACTGATATGAGCAGAGCGCTCTGCGGTGAACCTTCATGTTTAGAATGAGCCCTCACCCAGTCCAAAATCTGCCCGAATAAGGACGAAAACCGTATGCCCGTAAACCCATGTTTCGGCCAGATTTCTAGGGTATTCTAGGTTTTCTAGGGAAAGTCCCGTGACTACCGTTCCCCCTTACGCCTTAGACTTAGACTCAGTGCTGTGATTGTTGGCGCTTTTCACGCGCATGCGCGACAATTCTAGCCTCAGTAAAGTACGAAGATCGGATAAATTCGGGTACCTTGGTCGCCTTATTTTGGGAAAAAGGAAGGGAAAAGTACTAAAATAACTTTAAACAAAATATATAATAACAAAATTAAGTATTTTATTTGGCAGAAACAAATAAAGAATACCAGCTTTTGCGCCTCGTGCCGTAACGGTCGTAACGGACTCCGCTGGACGTTCCCGCTAATAACATTCCCCCACTCTTTTCTCCCCAATAGTCACTGCTTAGACTTAGACTTTAGACCATATCACAGCGTACTCTTCAGATAACATACCTTGTTCTAAGATTAGGAGAATATGATAGTGAAGGAGGTGGCACGAAAATTCAGTAGTAAAACTGAACAACAAGCCATCCGGCCGTAAAATGTTGTTTTTCGTAGTTTCGCTATTTTTGCATTTCCAAATCAGTATATAGTGTATTTCAATGGCAAGTTAGACGGGCGTAACTTTTTTGCGGAAATCAAGTAGTAGTATAACTCGACGACAAGTCGGACGTTCAGAAAAAATTGGTAGTTCAATACGCAGATACGTTTATTTATTCATTGTAGATTCATACATAAAATATTTGTATTTTACATGTATATACATAACTCTTATATTCTAAACATTTATTAAACGGCGCACCGTCAGACTTCTACTGCTTCTTTTGATACATTGATACATATATATATTAGATGTATGCTGTATATATGTAGTATATATATATATGTGATGTCCTACGCATGTTACGCGGTAATTTTAGGATAAGAGTTTGACTAATCGTTAATAACTACTTAATTAGAACAAAAATCTGTCCAAAAACTATATATACATATGAATACAGCTAAAGATCCATTTAATGTTCTCCAATCTTTAATATTTCTAAATTATCAATGAAAACTGTGTTATTCATTAATTTCCCCTTGGATTTTGTAGGTTTTGGAGAATCTCTGTGTTTGTCCTTTTCTCTCTGCAAAGGTTGCATAAGTCTGTCGTTGTCGGATACCTCCTTGCGCATCATATTTGCCTAATATGTACCAGGGAATTCGTAGTCCCGCAGTAAAGATGGTGGCACGAGTACTTCTCTTTCTATCCTTGTCGCACACTGTTTCTGTCTTTGTCTTACATACAGCTTGGATAGGGAAAATTAGTAGGTACACAAAGTCGCCGGCCGCACCATTGTATTACATTTTTAGTTCGCAAATTTCACCGCTAAGTGGTTATGGCGTTTCTTTATTTTTTAAAAAACCATAATCACATGGAATTGATCCTCAAAATTACAATATTCATAATTTATAATCACTACACTGCGGATATCAAAGACCAACTTGGAAATCAATGAGCAGAATTATTTTGCATAATATAGATACACTAGATATTCATAAATAATTTAGAATATTTCTTTATTCGAAAATAAATAAATTTCATGCATAGGTATTGGAGTAACAGTGTTTTATTAGAATAACTTGTACATAAAGAAGTTTGATGATATAAATTGCAAAATACATTCGTTCTTCTATCGTTCGTTTGATTATAAAAAGTTTTCTTATCAGTGTGTAATTCAATATTCGGCATGGACGTAATGCATTTTCTGCTTTTAAAATTATATAAATAAGTAACGATGCAATGTACTTAATACACTCAATTGACTGTATCGAAGAATAAAACACTTGATTTTACCTTAGAGGAATTGCAAAAGCTGTACTAGAGGATAAGAAAGAATAAACATAAAAGACATGGCAATTAAAATAGGATGATCATATATAAGTACTATATACATATTTGCACAAACGTACAAAAAGTGTATTAAGAAAGTATTAAAAGAACTGAATAATACAAATGACCTGGTAATTGACAGCGGAGGGAACTGTAGAAGTTCTATATAAAAAAGGGAAACAATTTGCTATATAAAATCTTTGGTATAGAGTTCGTTATTGCATTCGCTCGTACGTGTACGAGTTTAAAAATTAGCCTTCGAGAAAAATTGTTAAAAAAAACAGTTCTATACGAGTCGTTAAATAAAATAGTCTACACATAAATGCACAAGTAATATCCAGCTTGGCTAACTAATATGATTGTAGTATTTCTTTGAAAGTTCAATTATCAATTTGTAATTTTAATAAAATTGCGCTTTGTAAATTTTAAGTACATCGCAGTAATGTACGATAACCTTCCGATTTAGAAAAAGCGTTTTAATTGATTTTAAAGTTACTTCTAAACACGTATTCGCGTCTGTAATGTAGTATAATATAAATGCATGTAAGGCACATGTAGCGATATGAAAGTAAAAATGGAACGATCGTACTTTTCGGTATAGTAATTTGTAACATTACTATTTACGGTTCTAATCGTACACGTGAGTGACAATCGCTGGGCAGAACTTTTCTGATGTCACTGATATTTTCGACTTCCATTCTTAATCTGCTGACTTCGTCTTCGTAATTCTTCACCCATTGCGTTTGTGAATTCTTAGCGTCTGTTAATGCACGAATTCTTTGATCTAAATTTGCTGCTGTGATTTCATTTTCAGCTGCTATTAGACGTTCTTCCAAGCGGTTCAAATCAGCATCATCTAAGTACATAGAAAGAGTACAAATGTAAATAGAGTCTTACAATAAATTAAATTGACTAAGCGAGTACTTTTCACAGCTGGACAGAAGTCACCCGGAGAGAATGCAGGCCTGATTGATTGTACATACAATTTTGCTATTGTTTGAAGTAACAATGTCATCTCGCGTGACTTCTTTCTAGCAGTACAGTAATCGAATATTAACCGACCTATTTCTGGCAAAACTTCGAGTTCCTTTATAATTTCAGCTACATCGGCTAAAGCTTTGTCCACTAGCTGTGATGCTAATGTCACATTGATTTTTGCTTGGACAACTTTGTGATTTGCCTAAGAAATGTAGAACATAACATATATACTATTTATTCTAGTTAAATATAAAATTAACATGTAGATAGATACATATGACGTTTTACCTCCGTTGTTATGTTTGAGTCCTGACCAATTCGTATCTCGTACTGTTTCATCATGGAGTCTGTAGTATCGACTCTAAGATGCAATTTTTCAGCCTCGTTTCCTACACGAACCGCTTCTATTTTAGTCTTATTTGCTTCGATTCTAATAGCGTTTGCTTTTGCGCTAACATCCTCTGCATATGTCTGTTACACAGAATTTTTTTGTTCAATACAAAGCGAATTATATCGTATTACCTTCTGGATGTATAGTTGATGTACCTGTGCCCTTTGAGCCGTTTCACGAGTATATTTAGCGCTATCTTCGGATCCACGTAATATTTCTTCCGCTCGCTCAACTTGTCGAGTGGCGTCCATAATTAGTGCCTTGATATTGTCAATATCTTTCAAGGCATTGTGTGCTTTAATGCGTTCACTCTGTACTTCGGCATCAAATTCTAAAAAATAACGTTATAGTTAACCAAAATGTTCTATTATTCCATTATCGAATAAAATAAAGTAATGCTAATCGAATGATAAACACCGCTTAATTTCTTTAACATTTCTTGAGCTTCTTTCAAAGTTTGATCGCCGCGTTTCACTGCATCGTTTGCCTTCTCATTAGCTTCGTCCAGTTCTGCCAAAAGTTCAGCAGTGGCTGCTTGCTGATCCTGCGCTTTTTCTATCAATTCCTCGCTTTTCATTAGCTTATCCATCATTTCCTTTATAAGATTTTCATTGCGATCTAATAACAGTTGAGCTTGTTCTTTCAATCTCAATCCCTGTAACAATACTTCCACATTAGCATAGGTACTTAACTGCATGCACAGCGTTTATCGTCAACTGAAACTTACCTCCATATTCACATCTTCAACCTGACTTCGTAATTGTTTAATGTCAATCGTGGGAAGTGTCAAATCTAGAGTCAACAAAGCTATCGCTTCTTGTGATACAACAGATGATTTAATAGCCGCTATGCTGGTCAAGTTTTTCACTTCGTTCATGCGATGTTCTAACAATTCTAATTTATTTTCTAATCCTCGTATGTCCTCGCTGAAAACGCAAAACGCTTTGTAAAAAAAACATTATCTTTCAATTAGTTTTAAATAGAATGTAACGACATACGTCAAGTTAGAATATTTCGATATTGCTTTCTTTGCAAGATTGTAAGCTTCTATAGTTGTATTTCGAGCTTGTTCTGCCAAGGTATGAATCTTCATGGCTTCATTGACATTTCTGAAAATGGAAATTGCATTATTATTTATTAGTTAGGAATAAATACAATCTTGTATAATTTTGTATTAGGTTATTAACATTATAAAATAATGTTGTGTAAAAGAAACTCATTGCTTACGAATCAGCTGTTCCACGCGCTTCCTGCGCGATAGCTGTCATCTGCCTGTTTTGTTGACCAACTTGTTCTGCACGGAATTTCGCATCGCTTAAAGCTGTTGTTCCATTTATGGCTAAATAATCTTCTGCTTCCTAATGTTACAAAATTACAATTTGTAATTTCTATGAATAAAACTTAGTTTCATTCAAAATTCTAAAAGAATCATGCTCACTTTTAACTGATCATGGATTTTATCGAGCACTTTTTCCGCTTCGACAATGCTCATTAATCCTTCGGAAGTAGTCTTCTGCACTTCAGTAGAAGTTAAGTCTACCGTTTGAGAAATCTCACCAATTTCATTCAATTGATCACGCAGTTCGTCCAATTGTTCCACCAAGGTTTTATTTTCACCTACGGCATTTAAATTTGTAATTTCGTAAAATTCGGATGAAATTAGATTATTTGAATGATACGTACTGCCAGATCCTTGTTTTGCAATCTTCAAAAGATTTTTAACTCTGTCTTGAATTGTTAGCAACTCCTTTTCGAAGTCGCTATCTTTTATAACAGTCGGACTACTGTTGATTTTTCGGAGTGTATTTTCCAATTCGGCTAAACGTTCCCTGTGACTATTGACAGCATCCTGAACAAGATTATAACAATCTGGACAGTCAACACAGCCATTTTGTCTGTTGTGTTTGTTTTCCTTGCAACGGTCGCAACGTCTTCCTTCTACATTTGTGAGACACTGCAATGAAAGAATAAGCCATTGTACGAAGCACATCTTAGAACTGAGAACAAACATCAATATCAAACAAACTTACTGGACATTGTCCATTAACGTTGCATTGCAAGTCCTGAGAACCGATACGGTCACAATCGCAAGGTTTGCAACCTTCTCTGCTGAAACCATATTGATAAGGGAGGCAGGCATCACAATGTTGACCGGTAACACCAGGTCTACACTCGCATTGGCCACTAATGGGATTGCATGTGTGATTGTAAGAACCTTCCGGATCGCAATTACAAGGCGCACAACCCTAATGACAAAAAATTCATATTTCATATAAGACACATTTGCATTAATACTATATGATAGATTCAAGATAATAGTTCGAAATTGTATTTACCTCATCACTCAATATATGATAATATCCTTCTTCGCATTTGTCACAATTTTGACCGATTACGTGCGGCTTGCATTTACATTGGCCTGTCAATTGCTTACAAGGCGCTATTCTGCCGTCGTCAAGTTCAACTGTACCAGGTGGATAACACTGGCATAGTCTACATCCGTCTTCTCTGCGATCAGACAGAGCGTCTCCATAATATCCTAGTGACGAATATAATTTAGATTAATTTTCAATTACATGGGATTTTATAAAATTCTGTGAATAATGTTAAATAGCAACTTATGCACGTGGATACCTGGCAGACACTCTTCGCAATGGAAACCGGCCGTGTTGTTGACACATTTTAGACACTCCCCACTTTCTTGATTGCAATTTCGAACAGCGTTCAAATCGATATTATTGTTACAATCGCAAGGTCGACAAGCTATACCTTTCTCAGGATTTCCAAAGTATCCATCCGAGCATGTTTCGCATCTAGGTCCTATATACGAAGAACGATATCGGTTAAACGTTCAAGTCATGGAATTTTCTGAATACTGGTTCTTACCTGTTCTACCTGATGGACACTCGGAGCAAATAGGATCAGGGTTGTTGCCGAGCAATATGCATGGCCCATTGTCAGGACAGGGGCAAGGTTTACAATCGTCGGATGTACCTTTCAACGGATGGCCATAATATCCGCGTGTACACAATTCGCAGTTACTGCCCGCCGTATTATGCTGACATATGCACTGACCGGTTTCAGCCTCGCAAATATCCGCGTGACCGTTACAGTTGCAAGGAACACAGAGAGCGAAAGGACCACCATTTGGCGGATCATGATGGAATCCAGGTGCACAGGACTCACAAAACTGCCCTACGTAGCCATGAGGACACTGGCAATGCTCTACCCAATCAGCAGGTTCACCCGCTGCTCCTCGGTGAGCGGTTTCCAATTTAACATCGTCCAAAAATCCTCTACCTTGATGAGTGTAGGTTCCGCGAATTTTTATAGCCGTCAGATTCGACAAAATAGACATGAACGCTCGAGAAGACAAACGCGGTTCCCAACCGTACTTCGGATGTTCGTGAAGTTTAAAATGGTATTCTTGAGACGTCACGCTTGGCAAACGACTGTTCTGTCCAAAGATCGGTTGCGTGATTTGTTCACCGTTTCCTCCTTCGAGTATTAAATCCCGAACCGTTGCAGCAGGACCAACTTCTCCAATTCTTAGAGTAAATGCTAAATCTTGATTATAGGATGCTCGTTGATCGCCAAGAAATCTGTCTGGTGCAACAAAATAGACGTTGTCTCGATCCAATGCTGTAGCCGATATCGTTTGAGTCACAGGATCGTAGTGAAGCGGTATAGTGTTTCCAGCAACGGTTGCTGCCCACCGTTCGGCTCCTCGTACAAACATGCTTTCAATTACAAGTTTAGAATAGCCAGTAGCTGGTCTGCATACTGAAGAATGGCCGTAACAGAAGCACGGTGTGCAACCAAATTCGTTGTCCATCGCAAGGTTAAAGAATCCTGGTCGACATCTATTAAGAAAAGTAGACTATCGTTAGATATTGTTGCAACACATTTTACTTAATATTCTATACAATAGAATCTCCATTATTTTATTTGTTTTCTATATCGCATATTTTACTTCATATTAACATTTTATCATATTATCAGTATTGTACTGTAATATTTGTCTATTAGTTTATTAATGGAGATTCTACTGTATTGTTCAGAATTGGATTTTGTGATCTGCACTGACATTCGACAACGTTTTCCTTCAACGTTCTCTTTGCATATGCAAGTGCCGCTAACAGGGTCGCAATTCGGTACATTTGCCAAGGAACCTGTTACGTCGCATTCGCACGAGGTACAACCGTATGAACCGAAGTTAAAGTAATTAGAAGCGCAACGGTCGCATTTGTTCCCTGTGACACCCGGCTTACATTGGCACTTTCCTTCGGTGTTGCACTGCAGGCTTCTAGATCCTGAAATTACATTTGGTTAGATTACATTCAGTCAGATTTTCGATCATACGATTTGTAAAGACCGATGCATAAAAATTCGAAACAAGAAAATATTAAATTCTTGCAATGGGGATTTTACTATGTTCTAAAGAAGATAAAAATCTTATTGAACATTTTTCAAGATTTAATTCGTAAGAAATTATTCGAAGTATTTCTGCTAAAGGTAATGATAGTGATGAAAGAGAGATGCATCGGTTTACCAATTTCGTTGCAGCCACAGGGAATGCAGTAGTCTCCATTCGGATGTTGGTAAAAGTTGTCTCGGCAGCGTTCGCAATTCGCGCCATCACGATTTGCTTGGCAATCCTGGCAATGACCACCGTGACCGGTGGTCTTATACAATTCCTTATCGAAGTAACATCTATCCGAATATCCATTACAGTTGCAAGCTGGAAAAACAATCAAATTAATAACCCAGTAAAATTTTAAAAGAAAATCAAAGTACGATATTATGTATTAAATGTACGTAGACATTACAAAAAAGTCATTTGAATACATTAATAATTATACTGCAGATCTGTATGTTAACTTTCATGTTCAGAAATTCGATTTTTCTGAATGTACCCATGTTTCTGTGAACTTTCTAAATACATAAAGCGCTGCAGTTTATATTAGTAAAGTTATCTAAATATTTACTCGATCCAGAGTACCACGGTAGAATCCCGTCCCATCTCGAAGAGACAGAGATCGTTATGTTCGAGAATACCAAAAACACGATCGTTGCCACTTTCAATAGAAAATCCATGGCAGATTTTCGAACTAACAGGAGAATCTGTTATTTACTTTGATTATCCGCAAGTTCTGCGTGAATTGTTATTCATTATTTAATTCCAAAGTAGTTAACAACATCACAGGCTTTAAATGTTTATCGCATTCGAGATTATTTGTAAGTCTAACAAATTTTGCCATTAGTTCGTTTGGTAGAGACGGTTGGAACTCGAGAAACTGGAGCAACTGGATGCAATATTATGGTTTGATCGTTTGATAGTATTGTCGCGAAATCACGATCCAGTTCTGTTGTACGATCGATGGCAGAACCAACGTGATAAATAAGTAAATAAATAAATAAATAAATAAATAAGTAAATAAATGGTGACTCGTAACTCAGCAACGCGGTAACGTGTGCAACTGAGCTCGCGGATTACAGAAGAGCTGCATTGTGTGCCCCTGCATTGCCAACAATCCCCACTTCAGAACAAGCAATGAACGTAAAAGGTAAAGCTGGTTAGGTAATGCCAGCATGATCGTGAACGCAAACTCTCTTCAGCTGCCCGAGAACGCGATACTCATAATGACGAAGAAACGTTTCATCGGAGCAGACTGCTAACTACCTTTAACACTAATGATAGTAATGCTAGACCTACTATTAATTTCTTTTTTTTTTCGTTCGGTAAACGTAAATTTTATTGATGGGCTTTTTTATTCGATGTGAGAACTGGTTATTTGAAACCAAAAATAAATAATTCTTTAAGCCGTAAAAAATACCGCATCCGATTATCATGATTACGAACGTTTAATTATTTATTATGGTCAACGTGTGTCTCATATTGATTGTGGGTAATTAAATTTTAATCAGAGACAGATAATGTGTCTCGAGTAAGTAGTCTTGGGTATAAAGTAATGTAATGGTTTGAGATCCATTGAGATGTACTTTCGATAACGCTAGATAAGACTGTATCGCGGCTAACGTCGGAAATGATGCATCTATCGAATTGGAAAGATTAAATTTGTGTTAGGTCAGGTAAAAAGATATTTTATCATCTCTGAATAAATTGATCACGTTAAACAACAAAAGCGATTATTATTTCAGAAATATCTTTGTGCGAGTTCAGAACAGTCACGAACATACTTCTACTGCTCTCTTCAGTCAACTAATTCCTTTCAGCTATTAATTATAAAAATATCGGTACGTTGGGATATCTGCTTTGTATATACGAACAATGAGCACCTACTTGAGTGTCGAGAGTCCTTATTAATATATAAATAATTTATAAAAGTTGCAACAACTTGTTTCTGTTTCATTTTGATGCAAGAAAAGGAAAATCTTCTACAATTAGAAAAATTAATTGAGTACTCACGTTTGCATTCGTGGGCGTCTGTGGCGGTGGCGCGTCCCCAAGGTGAATCGTTGTAAAATGGTAAGCATTCGTTGCAATCTGGCCCGGCAGTATTGTGCTCGCATCTGTATAGAATACGTTCCATGCACACACACACACGTTTTAAAAAACTATGAAAATTATGTTTACCGCGCGGAAGCTGTTTCAAAGAACTCGCCACCACATCTTTCATTTTATGAATTTTGTCAACGAAACTTGTAGGATCTATAGATAACAATGTATAATTTGGAAAGTAATTTTCTCGATAAAAATAATTTTTCTCCAAAAAAATTACAGAATTCTACTTTTCCGCGTTCTATATGTGCCAAGTAATTATAAGTGAATGAATTAAATTTCGGTGATCTTAATGTAATTACATTTTACATCTTACCTACATACTCTGCGAGTTTTTCCATCCACACTGGTGCTGTTTACACATTGGCCAGCGTGGCCATTGCAGGCGCAACGTGCTCCAACAGCGACGTCAGCGATAGCATAGTAGTAGGATTTCAGTACGTTATCGTCGCCAAACACTTCGTCACCGAACGTATTCTGTCTATCCAAAGTAATCCTTAGGTCGACCGCTTGAACCCAATCCTTAAAACGCAAGCAACATTCGACGTTTACATCAAATTAACTTCAAATGGTGTACCCCAGAGTCGGAATGTATTAGTCACGTATTTTCAGAATTAAATATATGTACATAACATGTTTAATGCATATGAAAAAATTAGACTCAATATTTACACTAATACATTAATTAAAAACCGAAGTGTAATATTTCAAAACAAGATGGACTTAATATATATTTGGCTCTGGGTCCAGGATTTATTTACTCAAGAGCGCAAAAATAGCATTGGTAAGCAAATTTTCTCTCCAATGCTCTCCAACTAAACCTGTACGCGACACTAGCGAGCTATCAAGCTAGTCAAAGTGTACAATTTGTGAAACTAATTTATTAGTATTATTGTAATATTTATAAGTAATTAAATACGAGTTGGTTTAATCGCTCGGTAATTCTAGGATTGAAATAAAGGTTTAAGGGAACAGTTAGCAGCGTTATACCTGCAAAGCAGCGTTTGTTTCGAAGTTGTAGGCAGAAGGTCGACCCTCTAAGGTGGAGAATGCGACCGTGCCCTTTGTCAAGGGCGATATGTCCGAATATTCTGAGGTGCAAAGAACTCTTGTGTCATCACCTCTAACAGTTTCTTTCGAATCCGGTAATTCATAGTTGTCTCTGCAAGTTGCAGAATAAAACTGATAAGGCTCCCACGACGCGTCCTCATTTTTCCTCTTGTAAATGCCCCAGCTCTCTGGCCGCGGCGACTCGAACAGTACCCTGACATAAGTTATGTCAAAAGTTTTTCCTACAATCATATTTATTTATTAATGTCTTGAAAGCTACAGGGAATGTCAAGGAAACGCATTATAATTCTATTTCGTCTGAAAAGATACAACAAAAGTAAGTTCTACGCCATTGTAGCACTTCTGCAGTCATGGTCACATGAATAAAAATAAAATTAATCTTAATACTATTCCTATTTTTCTTTGTAATTTCACATTGATAAGAAAATTATTTCTACGCCACTGTTACTCCCTCACGATCGTGCGCGTGTACTCGGAAAAAAGGAACAAAATATAAATTGATATAGTCGATTTGGAAACGTTAAAATCGGTCTGCATTAATTGCACAGTTTTACCGTGAAAGAATGCAATGAAAGAAGTGAAAGAAATAAAATTGAAAAAATTACGAAGGGTTCATTGACGCTGAAATCGATCAAAGAGCACGTTCTACGCCACTGCGATTCTCCACTGTAAAGCCAGCGGGGTGCAAGTGGCTGATTCTTTCGTAAATGAACATGTGGCGCACAGACAGAGATTCTATGCTATGCGGTTCCCATTTTTAAGAAGACCACTGTTCTTCGAATCCCCGAAAATAGTCTTCCGAACTGTCCTCAATTTGTCATATAAATTAATTCATGTAAAAAAATTACATAACGATAAGAAGTTAAATTTAGCGTCTGGGAAAGCATTTGTGGCTGAGAAACGCGGTAGCACGAAGCATTATCTTCTAACGGCACCCGCTATTAGCGGATGCTGAAATTGCAATGCAACGTTTACTGTGCTATTTAATACGGAAAAGCTATTCGCTCGTCTTTAAGATTCAAGTAGTTATTGTTACAAAAAAAAAAAGATCAAGAAAAACAGTAGGAAAGACTACCATCGAAAAATAAAATTTTCACGCTCCAGTCCCATGATTCACGCCTATGTTTCTTCATCGTTCATGTGCCGAGAATTATCTCATCGCGCACGCATCCTGATAGATAAGGAAGTAAAATGGAAAAAGATGGCGCCGAGAGAAAGAGAGTGACAAACATTGAGGACGTGTTAAAAGTTCATCGTGGATACTCATGAATGAACTCTTTCTTTATCTATACTTAGAAGATCCGCTAAGTTTATTTTATTCTGTGAAGCATTAACACAGTCGACCCTAATCAAAATCAAACTATAAAGCTTGATTATGGCGAGTATAATTACGATGATTCTTCGGTCGTCGGTGGTAGGTACTTAGGTAGAAATAATAATCTCTGTAAAGCCATACCCAGATGAAGCGTCAGATTCACTTGAATCGGATACTCGATCCCTTCGAACATAGTCTCCGATTGCCACCAGGTTGCATTGTCATTATTATCGTGATCGGTGAGAAAGAGAGCCGGATGATCGCCGTACCGACATATCTCGCATGATTTCTTGTGCACGCCAGTCTGTTTACAAAATTCGGTTGATCTTTCCTCGCCGCACGTGTTCGTTGCATCCATGGGCACGTTGAACGCTGCATTTTCGAAAGGTGGTATGCACCTCTGCAATACGAAACATTAGAAATCATTTTTTTTAGTTGGCACGGTTCATCCTCTTGCTCTATATTGGCCTTCTACACGCGCAACCTAGAATATTTTATTTTATTCGTTCGAATTAAATCTTTTCCAAAACAGAGAGGTAATGAGAGTGCTCAGGCCCAGGGTCTTTTCTGAAACCACTTTTGTCAGTGCAGACAGAGATAGAGCATACCCAAGTTTAGCATGGCACAGAACCTACACTCGTATTTAGCATGTTAAAAGTGGGTAAAGATTCTGTTCCATGCTAAATCTGGGTATGCTCTGTCTCTGTCTGTACTGATGAAAGTGGTTGCAGAAAAGACCCCGACCCCGGGCCTGTGTGAGCATTCTCATATTCTCTCTGGCCACACTATAAACTGTCTATCAGCAAAATTTTCTCATCAATTGGTACGTACGCTTAAAATTCGTATTTTCGGGAGTCAACGAACGTACATACTAGTCTTAAAAGATATCAATAGAAATGTGCAGTGTTCCTCAGAGAGAGAGAGAGAGAGGGACAGAGAGAGAGAGAGCGAGAGAGAGAGAGAGAGAAAAAAGGGGAGGATAGTATTATTATGGGCCATCCATGGACCGGCCATGCATTGTGTCCGAGTAATAGCAGGTAGTTTCCTTCCAAACAATTCCCAGAACAATTTCTACGGGGAAATCCCTATAAGGGTATTCGAGCGGTCCCTAAAGCTGCGTAGTACTTTGCACTTTATAGATGAAATTTTGAAAATAACCTGCATAATATCAGATATATTTTCATATAGTGTGCATTTTTTCGAATTTTGAATTTGAAAGTTTTCTGGCTGCGCTCGAAAATATTCCCTGCCATTATTTCGCACATATTCTTTATCAGCGATTCATCATAATAGAGAATAATATACATGTATAGTAAATACTAGCTATTTATATGGGAAAAAACGAATTTCTTATTGAAATTTTTGAAATTCTTCAGAGATGAGTATGTTTGTCTACTTTTATCTTTCCATTCCTATCACGGAACGTTGATGTAACTCCGAACCATACTTTGATAACCTACTGTAGTATGTAATGTTCTACAAAAAATGAGTCGAAATTTCGTTGACTAATTATAAACACGAATTAATTCTGACTTATATCTATATTTCTACGTTAGCGTTACCACGTATAACTATTCATAGTCCAGAAATAATATTCTCATAAATTCCTTAAACAGTCGATCGAAATAAATAATAGAGAAGTGTCTAGATAAAATAAGTAGGAGATAAATAAAATAACTACGAATATACAGACCTGTGGCCTTCCATTGTCATCGTAACATTTATCTTCGTTCCTATGTGCGAATCGACTGTGTTCTTCTGCAGGATCGGGATCCGCGAGTACTACCACCATAGAGATAGCAAGTACTATTAATATTTTCTTGTGCCTTCCTCGCGTCATATTTGAAATCAGTTCGGCAACCACTCTTTCTTTTAATCTTAATCCACTTTTGCACAGTGAAAATTCGCAGTCCAGTTGGAACTCTCACTTTTCCCGATTTTTTTAGACGTCAGGATGACCACTTCTCGTCGAATGGGTCCATCGACAACAATGAGATTCGCGGCGATCGTTTTTATTGTTTATTACCAAAACCACATTCCGCGAGCCGGCCTGCCCTTCTTGTCTGTCTAATGCAGAAAAATTTTTCAAATTACTAGGTTTTCATAATAACAAATTGCAACAATATCGTTTTGTACGGTACAGTTCAAGAAAAAAAAAACAGTAACAAAGATGTGACTAGAAGTTAGATAATAACTGTCAGACGCGCGTTTCAAATTTTAGCTTGAAATAAACTGAAAGAAACTAACAATAACTTTTAGCACTGATATCATTTTTGAAATTTCATGTTCCTTTCATTGGTAATATCATATCGTGCGAAACTAATATAAGAGCATGTACACCCTCTTCGGACAGGATAGTTTGGAATCACTAATTACTTGATAAGGTAGTTCGGCGATTTATTATTCGCGAAAAGAAATTCACGAAAGATATTGTTGCATTCTAGACTACGAATAGAAGCGAGCAAAAAATTTCAAGCTATGTACATATAACAATTCTCGCGCCTCGCACGAAGGGAAAGGTGATATCTGCCGATAGTTCACAGTCACATGCAGATCGAACACAAACCAATACCGAATTGTTCACTAATTTACAGGATGAACGGAGCTCGCACTATGTGTCGCGGATTGTTTGAAGCGAAAGGGAAAATTCTTGTTCTAACCTCTTCGACCGACAGAAAACTGGGGAACTCCAAAGAAAGACTCTCACCGCGCGACAGTTCACTGAGAAACTGAACGAGAAGAGCCGTGAGTGAGGCTGTAGGCTGCGTGGGCTGTGGGCTGTGAATTGTGGGGAAGTCGAGTGCCCAATGCCAGGAGCTTGTGGTGGTAACACGTCGCCACTCGTGGTAGAAAGTGCAGGCAAAGAGCAGCTTGGGAGAACCATAGCGATGGCAACGTTAGGGTTACAATTCATACATTATTATCAGAGCTGGGTAAAATACTACTTTAAATAGTAAGTAGTAGATAATCCGATTTATTTTAAAGAATGCGTACAATTTTGAAAATAAAATATTTTATTTTATTTGAAGAATTTTTTAAAATATTTGTATTTTGTCTCGAAATATCTCATCTATTTTAATTTATTCCTTCTATTTTAAATACTATTGCTGAAAATAATTATTCGAAATCACTAAGTAACAAAGCTGTAAAATTAATAATATTATGTATATGTTTTTCGTAATTCCTAATAATTACAAGTTTCCTAAAATTTTGTACACGTCATTTAATAAACTAATCCTCTCAAGTCCTTGAAAAAACTCAAGTGATTTGGTCCATTTCTAAAAAAAGTTACTACATTTTAAAAGATACATGGAAACTTTTTCGACTGCCAGTATATTGACAATTATTGTATAAGTAATATATATGCAAATATTTACCTGTAAACAATGTAGATTAAATCTATTTTTAAGTATACGGATTTTACTTTTGTATAATTTCATTTAATTCCATACATTATCTTACTTTACAAACTTTTTGTTTTGTAATGAACGAACATTTTCCATACAGCAGTAAATCTATTTTCAAAATAATTTTTCTCGCGAGCAAAATTTGACAATTGTAGATCATTTTGTTAGCGTTTGCGAGCAACAATCGGTATCTCGGCGGAACGGAAGTAAGGAAGAGATTACTCGGGAAACGGTGACTTCTTCTTTCATTTCTCCCTCGAACGATTTTATGTGAGTAGTGTTTAATTACATTAAAGATGCATCCTTATTTTTATTTGTCTTTTGTCCACTGCGATAATATTATAATTTAATATCAAATTTTCGAAATCGCAAAATAATAAATGCTTTCGTGGTTGCGATAAAAAACTAATTTTTTTAAATTTGTAAATTAAAATTGGTAGAAACGCACACTTGAAAATATTATCTAATATTCAAAATTTGCTGTTCATCGTGTAGGAAGCGTTAAGACAATTATCTTTTTACCAGGAAATGTGAGGCGGTATCGTAATACCACCAACGCGTTCACAATTTCTTGATTAGTTGAACGTTAATTACTCACTCATCGTTGCTTATAAAATAATTACTTTGATATTCGATACAAAATCAAAATTTATCGATGTAACATGTAAGGTATTTTTTTATGAATATATGTATCTATATATAAATAATCATTTCTCTAGCTTGTCACAATTAATTCCTTTGTTAAATATCACCGAGAAATGGTCCTGCAGTTCTTGAAGATTCGTAAAAATATCCTCTTTGGGAACCTTTTTCTCGATCGCGTCATCTTTATCGTGTTTAATGAGAAGAGCTTTCCAATTGGCGTTTTTCGCTCCGATATAGTCATTGCTTATGGAGTCGCCGATATGTATCGCCTCCTCGGGAGCCACATCGATGTTATGTCGTGCCTTTGTTAATCTTAGTGCCTCGTCGAAGATCGAGGTATCTGGCTTTTCCACGCCGAAATCATAGGACGTCAAAACGAACGAAAAATAGAAACGTAACCTGGTGTCCAGAAGTATCGCTTCCAATCTCTCATCGAAATTCGATATCACCCCCAAGATCAGTCCCTTTTTCTGCAGATACTCGAGTAAGTCGATCGTGCCCGGATACTTATGCCAGCACAAGCTCGTGCCGTAGCATTTTATCAGAGAGCTAGCAACCTAAGGGTCACAATGATAAACAGGGTCAGAGATAGTTGGTACCAACTCGGCTAAATGGGCTAGCACGGTGCTCCCCGGTTCTTTTTTAAAATCCCTGCTCTCGCGATTCCCCTTTAAAAAGCTACACGTATTTTACGAATTATTTTCTAACTTTCTTTGAAGACAATAAGAACGACATTCACCTGTTAGCTACGGCAAGTCTAAATTCTAAATCAGTTATGAGATATTGGCCAGGTTTTTTTCGCGCATGTGCACCCAAAACAGTAACATATCTATATTATGAGGTAAAGGTAGTCGGCAGTGATATTGGCGGGAAAGTACCGGAACAATTTGTTCCGGACAAAGAGACTCCAGGGCGAGAGACGCGACACGAGACGAGTGTCATACGAGTCACAGAATATACACAAATACACATATTATACACTCAGTTTCTACATTCAATTCATAACAATTTTTAAAAATTTTGCATGGTGATCAAGGTACCCTATTTTATCCAGAATTTTACTTTACAGATGCTAAAATCGCTGCGCATGCGCTAAAAAACCTGACCAATATCTCATCGCTGGTCTAAATGCCGACTGCGCAAAAATCGAAATTGCTGATTAATGCTTTTCATTATACATTTTGTAGCAATTACGTCGGAATAAAGTTACAGTTAAATAAGTGTTAACATTTTAATATATTTACTTTGGAAAAATTTCAATGATAGTACGAATAAATGTTTTAATAGTTAGTAGTTTAAACACGAAATGAACAAGTGAGCCACTATAGTGTACCGTTAAAAAGATGGCATTGAGGGAAGCCACTATAGCGGCGTACCGTAGCTGAGAGGTTAAATACAGAATTATTTCAAATAATGCAAACTTTGTGCATTGCGAAGGTTATTACTTTATCCATAGTAGCATCCGAAATATAATTATGTTGATCCTTGAAAACGTTGTGCACGATCCGTCGCCACCAATTTTCCCATCCGATACCAGTGTGCTTGCCATATACAGGATGTTCTAAGCTCAGCCTGTGGAAGCTATTTTTGAAACTTCGCGCCAATTTGCGTTGATCGACCGGTAGACCGTGCTGACTCCCAATTTCGATGTAATGTTCCAGCTTCGTCATGAGCAACGTACCAGTGACATCAAACGTAACCAGCCGTGGTCGAATGTATTTATTCATCATTAAAATCTATCTGGAAATCGTGGCACAGGATATACCGGACACTAAATAGTTTTCCGTCGCGAACAGTACGGACAGTACTGCCAATGTCAATCCACTTGCCGAGACAAAAGCACGTCGAACATCCCGAGCGCCACCAAAACATAACAATGAAAGTTCGAATTTTAACATACGAAAGAAGTGATTCATTTGTCAGCTTTTTATCATATAGACCCCAACGCGCCCGATACGTTCAAGCGTATCGTATGCTCAGTGCCGTAAAAACTATATATATATGTATACGTTGGTTAAAATTAATGATATATTGTCACGCGTTTAGATTACGAACATAATTATCAATTACACGCTTTTATTTATTGTAAAGTATTCCTAGAAATTGCATGGAAAATGGAAAAGATTTACACGTCAAATCAATTTGCAATGTCTTCGCTTACCTGCGCAATAAAGAAGAGAACTATACGAAGAGCAAGCAGTTTTAGTAAATGGCGTTTTAGATAAACTCATGCACCTCCCTCGATGCGAGCAAAAATGCGACGACTATTTTCACGCCGGTACATATAATATTTACGATATCGTACAACGTTTTCTATCTATTTCCATTTCTCTGTGAAAAAAAGACTGTTCGCGAGTATTTTCACAACCATGCAATTATAATGTACACATAAAAAGATCGTTGTTTCGTAATCCTGCTTGTTCTATTTATAGTTGTACAAATTGATAAACTGGTTGTGATATTTACAAAAGAGTATTATAGGTTTTAACCGCTTTTACAGAAAAGAAAATACTTCAAATGAAATTCATGAATAACGGAACAAGAGAAGAGTAATACCGCAAGCAATTTCGTATATAATATTTTAATCAATGTTTAACAATTGGAATAAGTACATAATACTTTCTCGCAGTTTGATCACGGCGCAATAGTTAAAAATGTTGATCCGCTATGCAATGTACAGAAGCATTTGAAAGACTATACATATACGGCGTGGGCCGTATATCGCAGTACAAATGGGGTGAGGAAGATTCTGTTTACCATTTCACCTTATTTGGCGCCATAGAATTTCCCACATCCTATTCGCACGATGCGTATACATACCATGATTTTTATGTCCCAGCTTGTACGTATATATTATTTCGTACATATTGTATGATGTAAAAAAACTCTTATGTACAATTGTACCTATATATGACCGTATATGTATAGTCGTGTAAAGATATAAATTATACAAAATCTAATTATCGGCATACGTATGCCCAGTGCACGTTACTCAGGTGATTCGAAATTGGGCGGCAAATGGATTGACCAGTATTAATCATCGCAGTGTGCAAATGCAAGATTTTATTTTACGTATAGCATAATGTTGTGTCAATCAGGAAGAAAAAATATGAAATGTCGGTAATCTTAGTTATTGCGTGTGTAAAGGTGATTTCAATCGTTCGAATCGCACTTCGATCGGTTCCAGGTTTCAAAACTAATTTGCGCTTCTACTAATGCAGAATTATCGCCCCCCTAAATAATAGAACATTCTCGGAACATGATTCGGTAGAGCAAGGTTTCTCAAATTGCCTGATACCGCATTGTTCGTAAAACGTTACCATCAATAATTCGTTTAATTTTTAATTTTCTAATTTTTCTTTTATTATGATTAATTGAGTTTAGGATACAAGGAATTTCTACAAAAAAAGTTTCCATTATGGGATTATTTATATGCATATATGCATATATTTATATAATATTATATAATTTTTTGAGTAAGCATTTTGCACTTTCATCGGTCTAAGTTTAAATACAAGTACTATAATACAATCGCTCGAAAATACTCGATGTCTCATTTAACCCTCTAAATGTATAATTATGTCGATCCTTTTGAGGAGATACATTCTGATCACTTCAACGTTTTTAATTGCACTTTCATTACTTTTCATTTTTTTTTTAGACATTTCACGAAAAGACTCTTCGAGCCTTTTCGTTTAATTTAATTCGCTTATCAATCTACATACAAAAAACGTAGAGGGTTAAACTATTTTCTACTCGATTGAATATCGAAAATCACCAAATATTTCAATGCAAAATGCTTCGTGCCGATATTTTAAATAATTCCGTAATCTTACACACTTTAAATAAATCTCTAGGGATTTCCATGATTTCAGGTAAGTATAGAAACTGAGAATCCCCGCAATAGCGAATTCTCGATTACAATAGTTCATCAACTGTACCTTCACAGACAGTCATACTGACTAATCATCACAGCAGAACAGCAACGACATAATTGTAGACTTCGTCTCCATAAATCTGTCTAAACCGAGAAATTGTAGAACGAAAGATGTATGTCTTCATAAGACAAAAAAAGAGATTATTGCGCATCCCCTAAATACATCTATGGATATACTATATATATATATATATTCATGTTATCATTTATTTATCTATCAAAATTTGGTATCTCACAGACTTCTTTTATATGGGTGTGTATATATAAATGTACATATATTTATTTTGTTTTTATTATTTTTTCTCAATATAGTATAAATCCATTGATTCTCAATCGGTATGTTAATTAATTTATCTCTTTTTTCTTATAAAAAACAGTTCGACAATATATTCAATATGTGTGTATAGTCGAAGAAATCGAATCGGAGTAAAACGGTCGATCGGTTAGAAATAGTTCTATCCATACCTTATATAATGTTCGCGATAGTATTATTTATTCTCGGTTTGAATGACTGATAGAGTCTTAAATGTTGTATCGTTCTATTACAAAGTTGTACATGGCTTGATAGTGGCATGTTCCGTTCGAAATAATGGAACGATTATCTCAGCGGTTGTCATCGAACCAGCGAGATTATCGGTCAATCGTAATACTTCCACGATCATTGTACAATCATTGGAATTGGTGCGTTAGAATCTACAATTAACATAATATATAATATAATATAATATATATATATATACCTCCATATAATGTATATATGCGTATATATATATGTACAAATATTTATACCATACAATATAATAATCATTGCTATAACGAGATATATTTGTTGCGGCAGTCATCGTTCCTTATTATTAGAATTTCATTAACATACGCAAGAAATGGTACAATATCCTTGCTTATCTGTAATAGTTGTAAATAAAAGTTATCTGCTAAATACATCAATCAGTCTCTCAATCGTTATATAAATATTGATGTAAAAGTTTTCATTCTTCTCTCGGCTGTTTGCTGCAGCGCATCGTATGATGGACGTCGAATTGTCCCACAGTGTTCATACCCGGAACAAAATCAATTGCGCACTAAACGATCATCGAAGAACCGCCCCCTCCCCCCAGATATTATAGAATATCGTAGAAAGGAAACAGTTCAAAGTGGCCGACTGAATTTGATCCAATTATAAATGTTATTGCGAGATCGAATCCTCTCTTTAAAAAATGCCTATGCACGTAATATGATGTACACGTATAATAATGATCATTTCATGTATATCATAAAAATATTTACACACGTGTTTTCCTAGTTATGCCACAAACTTGTATCATTCCTTTCATATGTCTGTCTCTTCCGGTTTGCGAATTAGAAAAATCTAGCAGGACACATCAAGTTTTACTACCCTCGGAAAACTCAAAAAAAAAGAGAGGAACAAAGATAGTTGTTAGGAAATAAGTTTGTGTAAATATACATTGTGTGTACACTAAAGAATCGTTTACAATTAGTAGATGCACAAGAGAATTCGTCTACAAAAAAAAACCGTTCCAAATTCTGCACTACAGGATTACCTTCGCAGCATGTGTATAGAACATAAATGCAATTATAAATTATCATGCCTTGATAAATACTTAAAATTACAGGACATACATAATCACTGTGAAAAAAAAGAAAATGATCCTAACTTGCTATCAGACAGACTACTTTCGCCTATGTCGCCTATGATCTCTTAAAATCTCAGATATAACAAAAATCCGACGTAGAAAAAAAAAACGTTGCAAAATACTCTTGGAAAAAGTTGTTCGTACATTTAATTTTCCTTTGTTTCTTTCATTCTTTTGTCATTGCAAAATATTCAATATCGGAATCTGCCAGGTCACTGTAGTAAAATACTTGCACCACATTTTCCACTATCTAGATTTCTTTTCATCGCACTCTGTCGCGCTATTTCTCTCTCGCTCTCTCTCTCTCTCTCTTTCTCTCTCGCTATCATTCTCCCAATCAGTCAATTATGTTCTGGTCTCCATGAAGATTTAGAGAAGTCACACAAGTCTTGCAAGATCACATTCATCGATATCGTAGACTATATACACAAACATGTATATACATTACTTTTTGCATATTCTGAGCTCCTCACGACACGTTGCATTCCAACATACTTGAATGATGCATCGCGTACTCCGAAATTTCGGCGGTAGTGATCTACGCGCGTCTACCAAAATGTATATAAAAGTCAGCAAGACGTGTCAATTTTTTTCTGCGATTTGATTAATTTTTCTTTTCGTTCTGTTATAAAAAACTCTCTCTTCTCAGCTAAGAACAAGAAAAAAATTGACACGTTGTGAACGTGTATAAGATTCAAAATGTCGTGCAACGGATGGACCACGTGTAATGTTTTCTTTTATCGCACTGCTTAATACTTGCAAAACGTTTGTAAGATTTACTGAATGGTAGAACAGCGAATCACAAAATGAACGACACAAAGAGAATATTTCCTAATAACTTAGTTGCTACTTTTCTTATTTACGTATTGGTCTAATCGTAATTCACTCTAATGAAAACTGCTCGGGAAGACAATTAAAGTAGAAGAAAAATTTTAAGTACATAGGTGTTTCAATATATCTCACAAACTGTGTGGCTTAAAGTTGTATTTTCTTTCAATCTTTTCCTGAATCAAGAGAAAGATTAAGTATTTCAGAATTGTGTAATTATTTCTATGAATCGTCGTAGAAAAACGTTGTAATTCAAGTTGTATACGATAGCAATGCACACGAACTTCAATCATGTTATTTTATTTAAACAGTTTTGTGTTTTCAAGGACGTTTAACATATTGGAAATGACACATGCTCTTCCTTAACTTTAATGTAACATCCCAATACTTATATAAGATAATTTGATGTCTGTCCACAGCTATTCGCATCGTCCATAAATAATATTATTTTTATAGCTGCACATACAATATATTCATTTATAATCTTTCTATCGATAAAGTTTTAATTTGTCATCCTCTTTCTGTTTTAAAAACACACGCAATTATTTGTATTCTTTATGTATCACGCAATCATGTTACTTTGAATATGAGACCATTTTATATATATATATATTTATATATATATATATATTCATGTACAAAATTTCCTTACGCACACTTATGAATGTTTCTAGTGCCTAATCAATCTGTGGGCACCATTTATATATTTCTCAAGTTACGTATTATAACTCAAGAACTAGATTAATATTCATACTAATTGAAAATAAATAATTCCTCGAATATTGCCAGCAGATTGACCTGGAATCGAACGCGAACGCGTTCTTCTTCCCTGGCAGTGCTGCAGAAAGTTCATTTCATAAAAAGCAAAGATTAATTTGTATAAAAATATATATAAATTTACGTAGAAAAAGAATATTATATATTGCAAGTAAATAAACTTACAAAATAAATAAGTTAAACAAGTATTTCTTATATTTTCCGTTGAGAGGAAGGATCATAGACTAGATATAAAGGTTATTTAAAAAATTATATTAGTTATGTGCTGAACGAGTATATTATAGAAATCTTAATTGTAATTTGAGCGTCTCGAGTAGCAAGATTCATTATATTCCTGACTGTTAAAAGATCAATCTTACACAATAGTGCTAAATATATGGCTTGTTCATCTATGATCCGACCTTAATTCTTAACATATATTAATTATTATAAATCATAACGTGCGAGTTACAACAAAAACCATAGCTATTAATATTCACAGTAAAGAGATCATAAAGTCTCCTAGGCAAAGAAATGTACAATTGAAATTTGTCGAAGGACAAGGTGGTCGACATTGTCCTTTGACAAATTGTAGTTTCGATGTTTGATTTCATATGAAAAACTGTTATCGTTTCCTTGTTACGTAACGATTGTCAATGAGCTTAAGCCAGATGGGCAGCAAACACAGTACTCTAAAACGTAAACGAACTTTTTCTGTCAGATAAGAGTTCATTGTGAAGATTGCCAATATCCCAGAAGTAGATTACTCTTAAATCTTTTATTACTATTACTCTTATTTTTCTTGTTTTAAATGCTAAGATTTTCTCGTTTCAATTCCGCAGTCAAATATAACGCTTTCATAAAAATTTGCATTATCGACCAAATGATTTGTCGTTGCTATAAAATAATGTCTATCTCTCTCGTATCTTTGGCGTTATCGTTAAAGTTATTATGTTAACTGTACGTTTACAACTGTTATGGATGTTAGCTTTTAATAGGATTGAGTTCATATCTTGCTTCAGGTGCATCTTACATGTAATGTAGTCTTAAAAAACTTGTTTGTTGCGATTACTCCTGGGTTCCACCGTAAAAACTACACCGTATTCAAATTTGGATAATCATTGTGCGTGTGCCGTTCAAATGTTGACCGTGAAATGAGAAGGAAAAAGAAACGTATTTGAAAAATCTGAATAATCCAATGATCACAGTTAATTGATTTCCAACAGGTACTTTTATGTGCTTTTGTTCGATCGTGTGCCCATCTCTGAAAACTAGGAACTAACAGTTTTCACTTATTTACCATTATTATACTTATTTCCGTAGGTCAATTATCTGTTGTTCATTCATTTCTTTTTTACATTAATTATACAGTAACCCTGAAATATTATAACAAATTTTACTGGTCCAGTTTGCCAATCTGATTGCCTTATTCTCGTTCAATTTCACTCTCTAGTAATACTGCCTAAATATATCATCATACTGATATGATGCTATTCAACAGACTTCGTTTAGTTTATTACAAAAGTTACCCTTCGTATTATTGCTATTAATGGGTCAGGATTTACAGTACCCGAACACATTCGTTTCTTAAGTTGAATTACTTATCTTTAACGTCATGGACCTTTGCATGAATCATATTTTTCAAATGCATCTGGTACAATGTAGCTATCGTGACCCTAAGTGAATTCGTTCTTCTTTTTTTCTCTCTTAATTTTTGGACCCAAATGTTTGAAAAAATGATTGGCATCTTGGAACTTCTATACATATATTCACATTTACGATTGCAATTTTAGGTAAAGCCCAGAAAACGAAAAGCTATGGATAAGAAACCTTTTGTTACACTCGTACAGTTACTTTGACTAATGCTTAGAACAAAGATACCATAAACTGCCACTGGCCGAATAATAATCTTATACCTCTTGTTACATTACAATGTCATCACAGTATTTTGATGTACGTAGCTAATTATTACACTTAGAAAGTAATTGAAAACTCTCTGCATACTGGAAAACACTTCACAAAGAGTTAACAATTATATATATTCATGGCAGTTTATAAGTATTTTTTTATCTATGCTACAAACAGCATTCCAGTAGAAACATTGTGCTCTTTCTCAACTATGCTCTGGAAAGAATCGTCTAACAGACGTGGAACGTACTTAAAGAGCTCACGTCTATAAAGACAATATAATATATAATTTTTATATATATTTGTATATATCTTTTTCAACAACCAACGATCGAGGACAAAAATCCCATGCAACCAATCCCAAGAGCACTATATATCTACTGTACCCTATAACAGTTCTTCTAATCACAAGAATTCACTTTCCCACCATTCATAACGTTATAAACTCTCTGTGCTCGATATGATAAAACTTAAACACTCTCATCCAGAGCCTTTGTAATCTGGGATAGTAAATGGTAGCATATTTAACACACAATTTTGCATTACAGCATACGTCTAGCTATGCGTAAGAAAAAAAAAATAAATTAAAATTCTATGAGAGACTGACATTAATTAGAAACTGATTGCCTTGAAGAGGCTGCGTGCATCGCAAAATCGACGAGCGGATTACTTGGGACGGTAACAATGGAGTGTGAAGTACTACTGCTTAAAGTAACATTGGTAGAAGAAACTAATGACAATGGCTTACAGGACAGTTGATCGATCTGCTTAATAGGTACCAATTTAATTGGCACATCTGTCTTTAACCTGACAGCTTCCGATACTGGTATAGCTTTTAGTTGAACACTTTTCAATGGTTGTATCTTGACCGCTGATTTTACGGTAGCACTCGTACTTTGTATAATTTTCGTAATCTTACTTTCACCGACTCCTTGGTTGGAGGATTCATCGTAGCCAGAATCTGATGACGAGTCACTAAACGTCTTACTTGTCTGTTTAGAGACTGTGGTCTCTGTACCAGACTCTACACTATGGGCAGGACTAGCAGACGCAGAACTGTGGACAGGACTTGCTGATGCAGAACTATGCGCAGGACTGCAACTTAATGCATTTGTTTGTTGTCGTTGTTGTCTAGCTATACAACCGATGCAAGGTTTTATTAGAGAAGGATCTACTATTACTTCCCCATATGGACCCTTGAATATTGTTCCACAACAAATGATCTCCCTAAAATTATAAATAATGTATATTACATTTAGAACAATTAATTTAAACGTATGAATTGATCGAATAAATACGAGTTCGTTAATTTACCTTTTGAAATACGACAAATCAATAAATCCATTAACAGTTAAATCATCCTTTGATTCGGAAATATCCTGCATGTCTAATTGTTTTTCAGTGACTGGAATATCGTCGCTACCTACAGGACTACCGGCGCGACTCGAGCCTTTACTGCCATTTCCATTCAAATAGTCTTCTATAAACAAAATTCCAAAATTATTTTTAAGAACTAAAACTGTATTAATGTTATAGAATGAACAGTCTAATTATTACCAACCTGTTAAATCATCACTCATTGCTGGACTTTGTTCACGATCTCTATCAGTTTTCAAATAGATATGTTTCTTCTTCATTATCTTTTCAAATTTTTCTGGTATATCTTTTATTTTCTTTTTATTTTTTGATTTAAATTTTGTTAATGACTTTATGCCAGGTCCTGCACGTGCATCGACGACCTGTATGAAATAAAAATTTCATGTTTAAATAACAATATAGCTAGAGAAGAAATGAAATCAATAATAATCGATTTATCGGAACTTACATGTCTCCAATTGCGATTATTTCCTGCTGGTAATTTCTTCCATCTTTTGACTAAGAGTACGCATGCATTACAAATTTCTCCGGTGCGCCTTTCCTCGAGTTGGAAACATTCCATAAAATCGTCCTCATACTTTTTACTGTCTGTGAACCGCGAGCTATGTTAACAGAAAAATATTCTTGGTTATATTCTTTGATTCTCAAAGCAACACTTGATTATTTTATTAATAGAAGTTATTTTATAATGTACCTGCTAGACTTGGCTTTACAAATACAACACCCGGTACTAGATCGATACACCTTTGGCTTGTGAAAACTAAACATTTTGCAAGTTATTTTGACGCTGTTCCTGTAAAAAGCAAAAATCATTAAATATTATTTTCAATGCCGGTACAAAGTATATGATTAAAATTTTGTATAAAATCTTACATAAACAAAGTATATCACAAGATAAGAAATTCATAATAAAACTAATAAAAGTTTATTCCAACTGAATTCACTCCAATATCGTCGAGAATTTACAATTGATTTACATTTATAATTGCAAGTAATTACCTACAAAGAAGAAGTTCATATAGGTACAAGGATATAAAAACAAATATTTAACCGCATGTGAAGAACGCGTCCTGAAAGTAATGTACCTTTATAGAATACAGCATGTTTCGATGATCGTGCGACCGTAGCCGAAATTAGCTTCGTTCTGTCCGTACGGTATGTATAAAATCGTGTATAAAATTCATTCGCGACAATTTCTCACGACGAAAAAATCGTAGATCATCACCATCTTTATTATACTTGTTTACATTGATTCGTTGCCAGTTCAGTAACTAACACCGCGATTTCGGCTTGACAGTGTATACGTGCAAGACGCTACGCGCCGTGACACACGCATTGCTACTAGGGGGCGTCCATAATCTCACGAATCCCCACTTATATTACACGATAAAACTGCAAAGAAAAACAATGTGCTGAAGGAAATCGACACTTCACCCAAACGCTTCTTTCTACAAAGAACCACCACAATAACTTTGTCACTTGTGATATTACGTTGCACGTTGACTACTTGTTTTATTCGCGTTAATGTTAAACGTATGCAACATGTTCAACAATTAGACCACACTCTTGTATCCAGTAGAAGTACCCTTCTCACCAGAATATTATTAATGCTTTTCTCCTCCCGCCATGCGGTCTTTATAGTTAAAGAATGAACCGATCGTATTGTTTTACAATTCAACGTATTAGTAATTTTAATGTTATTTGCAGGGCTAGGGAAAATATGAAATAATTTCATATAAAATAGTAAACATTGAAATATTTGCATATGTAAATATTATTGAGAAATACTATTTCATTTAATGCTTCAATGAAATATTAGTTGAAAATACAGTTTCATTAAATGTTTAAATTATGAGAATATACTATTTACTATTTACACTCGCTTTCAAATATTCTTCTATTAATGTTAATAAACTCTTCTATAATGTTTTCAGTTATTTACACAGAAAATAAACGTCTTATGAATATTATTTTCAGTTACTTATAAACAAAATTAATGTTTTATATTATCGATAAAGGTATGTACTATAAAAAGTTAAAGGATAAAAACGTCTTATTTGCAATACTATTATTTGCAATATCATTATTCTAAATAGTATTGTGTGAAATATTACTATACTATGAGATATTATTTTCTTATATTGTAATGAAATACCTATTAAAATATATATTTGAAATATTATTTCCATATGTAACTATACTATTTAAAAAAGAAAGTTTGCTTGCCAAATTCTGTATCACATGACAAAATAAAAATATCTATAGTCTATTTACTATTTCAAAAATCGACTTTTCCCCAACCCTGGTTATTTGTAATTACACTAATTACATACCGAGACATTTTATGCCTGTAAACATTGACTTCGCGTGTGTATGACCTACATCAACTGCAACGAGTTCCATAATATTATACAATGTATAAAAGCGTTTCGAGTAGCAACTTATCAATGAATAAATACATGAAAGAAAGAATCACGATGATGTTAGTCAAATAAGATTGTTTACGATGTGAAAAGAAAAGGAGGAATAGGAAATTATGCTGTCTGCCGACACAACAAGTCTAAAAATAGTGAAGCGTGAAATCACAACAGTACGCGACTAATACGACGAAGCAACGGATTTCTTGAAATATCGTCACTTTTTCTCCGATTAATTTTTAGAACGACAATTAAGCCATACCCCAAGCTAAGAAGCGCGCGCATATGTATACACGTTAACTTTCTTGTTCGATAAACATTATGTACCTTGAGCGATACCGGGATACTTCTGAAGCTTCATCGAAACATAGAGAGATTTGCGTTGTTTTTCCAACCTCGTTTTCAAAAACAATGGCCAAGTCCGTCGGCGTGATTTGTGTTTTACAAACAATCGAGCGAATTTTCGATGTCTGTTATAATAATTCGCTCTTTTTTCCTATGCTCCTTTTGTTTCGAGTAAATTTGAAAAGCAGGTCAGTGACGTCACAGAACAGATCGCCGACCACGGCCAATGAAAATTTGTAATCTAGAGGGGCGTGTTTGACTTCGACAAGTTCGTTGGTCGCTAAGAGGAATATATGTACGCGCGCGAGACGGTTATTCGATCGAGATATACATGTTGGAGTAAGTACGTGCAACGCGCGGAGGCAAACCAGTTTTCCTTCGATATTCCGAATTTACTCTGTATAGTTCATCCGTCCTTGTCTTTCTCAAGGATCATTTTATCCAGGAGCGTAACAGCATTTTCAATGATCCGAACGTCCCAAATAGCACAGAGACCGTTTACGTACGTCCGTGCTGGACATTCTGGAGACATTCCGATAAGATCCACATGTTCCTGATACGTCTTCGTTACGTTCTGTAAATGTCGTAGGAAGGTCCCATTTACAAAATGGAACGTCCCGTGTCGACATCCTCGGAACGTTTTCCGGACGTCCGAAAGTAACGTTCCCTGGACACTTACAGAACTTTTAAAAACCTAACCTCTTCGAAGCCGTACACGAAACGTTTTATATTAATATAAGTTTAATATGAAATAAAATCTAAATACTATGGGATCGATCTGAACGCTTCAATCGCTGGCACAAGACTAAATTTTTTGAGGTTCCTGACATTGTTAAATACATAGATTGTTATAACCGGACTTTCGAGAGAGAGACGTTTCTGGAACATACAAACTTCTAATAACGTTCGTCGTACGTAAGTCCCAAGAACATTCGCAAGACATAAGATGTGGACGTCCCTAGAACATCTATAGAACTTTTAAGACGGACGTTTCTAGAAAGTACGAAATTTAATGTCCGAAGTGGAGGTAGGACGTCCGGACATAAATTGAACATGGTACTGACGTCCGATGGATATACGGTGTTATCTGGGGTGTTAATATCGCGTACACGGTTGCACCATCGTACCCCTTCTGTACCCCAACTTGCCACAATCAAATAAACGGTTTCATTCATATATATCTTACAAAATTAGTAAGAATTTTTGACGAATAATAACCAAAAGCAAATATGACTTTCCGATCAATTTGTAAATACGAAAATTCAGGTAAAATAATATATGTACCAACTTTAATAAATATCCTTTTCGATGAACGTGTGGAGAAAGAGAGTAGGCGAATTTGACAAAAAGGATAAATGTAATTTAGATCCTTGCGTCACGAGCATGCACAGCCCTGCATATTAAAGTCTTTCTCAGTCTCGACCAGTCTCGACGAACACGACACATTTTTTCAGTGATTCTGGGAGTGGCGCCATCGGTAGTTGAAACCACAAAGCAAGAATGTTGCAACGCACCTATACGCGAAAAAATGTAAATGTGCTTTCGCCTCGTTGCAGTCGATGAGCATGAGGGGAGGGAGAAGGCAGACGATGTAAGGAACATCAGACAACAGGAAGGGGGGAAAAAAGAGGAGGGTTATAGCGATGTTGCCACGTGGTTTGTTGATCGGTTGCTTCTTCATCCCGATACGACTCGGATCTCTGACCCCGCTGCGCGGATATTAAATAGTTATTCGTATTTTGCTAACACCACTGTACGGCTTTCGTATCAATCAAACAAAAAATAGAAAAAAACAACAGAATAAAAATATGCTAATCAATTAATAAGAAGCTCGCTACAATCGCAACGCCATCGGATGCATTGAATACAATTTCAATTTTTACATTGTTGACGTGCATATAAATTTAATCTGTTTATCATTGTAAAGATTAATATTATCGTATATGTACTTACACGTTTGTAACAAGATAAAATTTAGAAAAACAGTTAGAGAACATCGTTCAGATATTTGCACATTATTTTTCTGTTATTTCGAATTATAAGTAGAAACGGAACTCTCGCTGTAAGGGAGGAATGGACACAGAAAAATTGCATCGAGCCGAAACAGCGTGTCCCTGACATGATAACTCTGTAGTTCAACTTTCCTTCTCACTTTTACAGTTGCTCTGCCGTTTTAAAAATAGAAGACGGTACCACCCCCATGTAAAATACGTGTCACCCGATTCTACGAGTTGTCCAACAGATTACTGCGCATTCCGGCTAATTATTTACGTACTGCATAAACAATTAGTAAGATTCTCACCGGCGATAAAGTTACTTCGGACCGAGAGACTTCGATTTCATTCGGGCGATGTTTAACGATGTCGCAAGTATCTGATCGAGATGACCTACATTATGATAAAACAGGTTCCGATATTTTGGTTGAAATAAAAATATCAAGACATATTTCTCTCTACAATTGTGATATACAATCTCGGGAAATGATTTTATATCTTTAGAAATGAAATTTACATATCATGAATATTAATAAGCAAGCGATGTCGGGATCGATTAAATAATTTCTTCGATTGTAGTAATAAATGTCATATTATAATGTTTGTACAATCAGTTATGGCTGATAATAGTTTTTAATAAATAGATATTTCGAGCCGTAGATATGTATACAAAAATTAATATTCAATTTGAAAAAAGAAAAGAAAATATTCAAATAGCATCAAGCTGGAAGATCGAAGTAAAAGTTTCAGAAGAAATGTTTTGGACTGTTTTTATCCGGCCCGGAGGTAAGAAAAAGCCATCAATTTCGAGAGCATACGTATGAGATTGAATGCGAGCGTGAGGCTCCCTTTTCCAAACACGTTGGGCCCCTACCGAAGACCACTGGTGACAAGTCGTGTGCCATTTTCACGAACAGAGACAAAAAAAGAAATCTACGGACGAACGTGGTGCACCGAACGAAGGACGTGCGCGAGCAAGAGACCGACATGGCGCGTGGCACAGTACGGTCGCCGCCATGGTCGGCTCTTTCCCTTCCCTCCAACCTAACCAACCCCGTCTTGATCAACTGGCAGTATGTCGATCCGAAAGATCGGATAAATGCAACATTAACGTTGATTGATTGTTCGAAATTTATTCGAACGATCCCTCTCGAACAATCTATGTGACAATAAAGACTGACATGAACCTTGAGCTAACAACAAGGAGAAAAGTCAGCGACACGATACCCGCCACAAGCGGGCACGCCATGACAGATGATACGGCACGCACAAACAAACAAGTCTACTTGCCAAGTGGAACACCACGCAGGTAAAAACGCGGGAATTATCACCTACCCGAACGACAAATAACACGCAACGATCGTTCGATTCTTACGATGATCCACGAACGATCTTTTCTGTGGATTATTCGACGTCCTATCAATGGAACGACCAGTGCCGACAATGAAAAATCCGTGAAGGTACGCGCGGTACCTACGACAATCTGGTGAAAGTTTCTTGTCGCACTTGACATAAACTACGAACATTCTCGCAATTACATTAGCCTGCAGTAACGACCGATCAAGAGAATAACTAATGAGACAGACGAAACAAGAAATAAATGTCAAATGTATTAGCGTTAATGCAACAGTAGCCTGGCAGATTTTCGTCATAGTGCCGAAGACGCTGACATCTCGGAACATATTTATTCAGAACACATGAGTAATTTCGCATGACAATCTGCGAGCTTACTGACAACGCGTCACGTTATCAATATATCAGATTTTTGCGACACGTGCTCTCGAAATTCACATTAAGATGTTAAGATTAATGACAGAAGATTCGCTTACCTTTTCAATACAGGTGACGGCCAGATTTGAGAACTCTTTTGCGCAGACTCACGGCGCTGGCTCTCTTCTATACGCTAGTCAAGCGAGCGTTTGTAACCACCGAAATAGAAAATGTTATTTTATAGCGTTGTTACATTTCTTGGCCCTCGACATGAACATTCTATGTGTAAATAAATTTTTATACAATGTTTTATTTATTATAACGATATACCATGTTCAATATACAAGTTTATCTTGAATAATGAAAACTTGACTTCCGGTGGAGGATTTGATTTTTGTCGGACGTCAGTTCGATAGAGTACCACCAGGGTACTGAGACAGTAATAATTCAATTTTTAAGATACAAATGCAATTGAACCACTTATCTTGATGAAAATTCAGCTTGTAAATCCATAAGAAAATAACAATGTTTGCGGAATTCATAGGAAAATTTCTTCTATCAGAATAACCAAAAGAGTATTGCGGCAGCTTGGCAACAGAGAATTCAGCGCCATCTACGCGAGTAACGAACATAGTAAAAAAAATGCCCGAATACAGGTTTTTTAAATGCAACGCAATGCAACTCGTAGAAAGAACATTTCGCCAATTATACAATAATATACACGATACAACTCGATTGAATCGCGTTAATGCACAGCGATTGAGTGAGGGACAGTATTTATTCTCATAATACAATTTTCCTGCCGAATATTCAGTGCAATATTTTGAACTTCATGGTAGGAATACCGATCAAGCGATTTGCCATCTATCGGCGATCCCTTCGAATCACGAAAGTACATAGATGTTTTTGCTTTTTGTTTGCTCAGTGGTCATTGAAATGAAAACAGCTGATTGTTTCGTTTTAACCTTATTCGGCAGAAATAAAAAATTAACTACGTTCTGTGACAACTCCGTGACAACTCTAATTTCTTACATTATTTGCTAAATATAGAAATTAGTTAGTTGTAAATTATGGCCAGTTTAATTAGCACCACTGGTAACGATTACAATTTTAAAGTGGTTTTACTTGGCGAAGGATGCGTCGGGAAAACTTCTGTTGCACTGCGATATGTCGAAGATAAATTCAATGATAGACATATCAGCACACTACAGGTTACAAATAATACTTTCATTAATTATTTCACACCTCTTCCTTGACCTATGCTTTAAACTTATTTGTATGTAGACACTTGTTAGATGTACTTTGACGTATTGTAATTGTTGGCTTACAGGCCTCATTTTTAAATAAGAAATTGACTATAAATGGAAAGAAGGTAAACTTGGCGATATGGGATACAGCTGGTCAAGAAAAGTTTCATGCTCTTGGACCAATTTATTATAGAATGTCTAACGGTGCCATTTTAGTTTATGATATTACCGATGAAGACACCTTTCAAAAGGTATGTTTAAAGAGAAAGAATATTTTTGTACACTTCCAACTGTTGTTTCTTTCGCAGGTGAAGAATTGGGTAAAAGAACTTAAAAAAATGTTAGGCAGTGAAATTTCTTTAGCAATAGCAGGAAATAAAATGGATTTAGAAAAAGATAGAAGCGTTGCTATAGAAGAAGCTGAAGAGTAAGTTTTTTCCTGTACTAAAAGATATATTGTAACTTAATCTGTGGATTTGATAAGTTTGCGATGATAATATAGAATTTGTGTGATGTTAGGTACGCTAAACAAGTAGGAGCTATGCATTTTCATACTTCTGCAAAATTAAATCAAAATATCGAAAACATGTTTTTGGACTTGACAAGACGAATGATACAGCACTCAGATGAAGTAGAACAAAAGTCAACGCTAACAAGGACAAATAATGCACGACGCAATGTCGTTGTAGTAGAAGACGAGGTTGAACAACCAGGGCGAGTTAAGAGTTCCTGTTGCGGTAGCTCTTCGCAAACATCTTAATTTCAGATGTGATGGTTTCTAATTCTAATCATATTGTATGTATATATAAAACATTTAATTGTTTTGCAGGCTGTTGTAATATTTTTTAAAATTCTTTTTATAGTTTTATAAAATGATCATTCAATAATTATAAAATTGCATTAATGAATTTTTTTAATTGCATTGATACAATGCAAAAAGATGTATTATGATATTTTTGTACAGACTGCCTCGGAAAGAGGAGCTTTGTCGAGCTCACTTTGCATGCCGTACACTATACACCATCATCCTGGACTTGTCCAATTATGGCTTTACGAATATGGTGGCCAGAAATCGATTTTCTTTCGGGGCCAGACCATGGAAGTACCCATGACCAGTAATTTGAGTCCAATGGAAACTATATTGCACATTATCTGCTCTTGTCTGGATGACATAAAAGCATGCAGATAATAGTTTCCCAGGCAAGTCCTGTCATGTTGACAAAAGTTCAATAGACACCCATTTCTCTATATAGTTCTCTTAGGCAGCTCGATTCTAGTAAGTCCCACTAATCAACTGCATCCTTTCCCAATTCCATCATAGGCATTATGCAGTGCGCTCGACATGTTTTTTTGCTGAGAAATCAATCATGCGAAAAATATCTTGATCCTTCTCAGTTTTAATAATGTACATATTAATATTGGTAATATATTATTGTACAAAGTCTATAAAGGGAGCGACTGATAAGCTATGTATATCATGAAATTTGTAATATTTTATTTCCTTGAATAGAGCGATAAATATAGGTATAAATTGTGATGCCTAAAAATAATTTAACTGAGCGTACTATAAGAAATACTGACTATTTTGAGAGTTCATTTTCATGTATTTCAATATTTCATTACATTAACAGATCCTCGGTTCACTCATAAACCAAATACGTTGTTATTCATGTATATCGTGTAGCTGGAAAATTTATCATAATTACCAGATGTATGTATTTCTGTCATATAAATGTACGTATATTTAAATACCATTGTGTTTTAATAAAAAGTTAATTAACATATACATATGCGTAATATGGTGTTATTTCTTGGGAATGTTATTTATAGTTTATTTTATAGAATTGTCATTTATATTATAGTTCACAATTTCGATTAATCTATAATTAGTTACAAAGTAAAAGACTGCTGGAAAATATAGTTACCTTAATTTAATTACATGCACGGCATTCATGAGACTAAAAGACAAATATTCTACTCTATCACAGGTACATACGTGGATCTTAAGATCCACAAATCTATCTACTGTAGCAACATAACTATCTTTCGCAACGATTCATTATTTTTAAACATAATCTTTATCGTTAGTTTCATGTAAATTTATGGATGGACTGCCCATGGCCGTTTATGAACAAGTAATTAATTTGGAACATTGAAAAAGTGACAAGAAATTATTAATTCTGTAACATACACTTAATAACATATTAATTATCCTAGTTCTTGTATAAATAATCATGCTTTATTACAGTAATTTTATTCTACCAATAATAAGGAGGAATGTAATTAAATTGTATCAGTTCTATATAGGTCTGGGTTAGCCTTTTTTTATAACAAAAAGAGTTGTATTAGGCAATTAGCCTCTATTTTATCCCAGAAACCCATAATGGCAGGACTATTTAAGAAAATGTACAAAGATACGTATTAAATCTGGAAATGATTAGTGTAAGTCTTTTATCATAAAAATGATAATAGACATATTATGCTAAACAGTACATTACATAATACCCTGACAATTACTTTTAATCTAATCGTTAATGTTCAAATAATAATGAATAACAGTTTCTTTTAGTTTCCATTATTATTTTGAACAAGAAAATAATCATATAGATCATTCTCTTTCTATTTCCATAGTTGTTATTTTACAAGCTGTAATTGTGTACAAACTTATGGATCAAACATCACATAAGTATGCTAATCACATAAACTATGTATTTTACTGCATTTATGTGGTAATAAATTTCATTGCAATTTATACCCAATTTGTCGGTGTATATTGCAATACTTTCAAAAACTCATCGTTTTTCGTGTTTCTATAATTAAAAAGACAATCTGATTTAATTGGACTAAAATTTTACATTACTATCAATTTTTGTACGTATGTACATAATTTCAATACAAAGGATGCCTGCCATATGCTATCGACACTGACTAATTCGTTATATTTTGCTTTGGCTATATTATTCAACTATAACAAGATATAATTAAACCTTAAATAATTATAATTTCTACAAATCTTGTCATATTCACTTCCCTTATAAATTAATAAAATTATGCGATCAAGGCATCCTGTAGATTGCCGTACTCCTCTATTTTTATTATATTGTACTAATTCTAACTTTTACCATAATTGTTTGAGATTTGCATGTATCTTTGGTATACCATTAATTTCCATTTACGTTTTTCATCTAGTACTCAGATGTCTCCATATATTATTTCAATAATCAATATTGTTTATTCGGAAATTATCATACCAATCCATTAAAAAATCTTGTGCAGATTGTATAACTAAGCGCTATTTGTGACATTAGTAGGTATGCAAATATTTCTCTGTTTGTATATTCAAATATAAAAATATTTTAATCAACGAAGTACGGATGTTATAATTAAATATGAATATTATACATGATTTGTGATGTTCGTTCTTCAAGTTCCAACAAGTTTGATATGACTTCGAAGAGTTAAAACTGATTACATAAGATTCCTTTGTTCCTTCTTTTATACTCTAGGATGAAGATCTCAAATACTTGTTGAACCTTCCATTAAAAACCCTATAAAATTTTCCTTCGAAGTTAGTTTGTGTTAGTTTATACAATATCAAACTTGGCAGCAAACTTTGTAGGATTTCTCTTCTATAACATACATAAAGTACTAATTTCGTTTCAAATTAGGCCTCCAAAATTTGCTTCTAGAATCTTTTTAAATAATAAATATCGTATCTTGATGAATGAATAGAAAATCTATGAATTGGTTAATAGGACCTATTGCTGAGAGTGACATTCCACGTGATGGTGGTGCTCTGACAAGATTTGGACCAAATACCACAGCAAGATTACTGGATGTCATTTTGTTTAAATCGCATCTATCCATTACCTGTTGGAACAGTATGTTTTACTATAAATTATTATTTATAACAGAAAAACAAGCGAATATAAATATTAAAATAACATTATCTTACCCTTGATAAAAACTGTACAATATATTTTAAAACTTGATAGTTATCCTCTGGGAGTTTTTCAAGTATTAATATTTTCACTTTTCTTGGACGTTCATCTTTCGATAGAGCTGAAATAGAAATATATTATGTATGTACATAAGATTTCTATAAAATACGAACAATGGAAATATAGCGAAAAAGAAAATACATACTCTGAAATTGTGTGATTTCATCGTATAATTCATATGTCATAAGTGGTTCATCTAGTTCACGTAGAAACGTTTTGAGAAGAACTGCTGCTATATGTGGATCCCCATGGAAATCGACAGGCAACCCTTGGTTGCAACCACTCTGGAGTTCTTTAACTACTGCTACATTAGCCGATCGTCTAAAAATTCCTTCCGTTTCTAATGCTGTAAAAGTACGATGTCAACATTATTATTACACGTTATTAATGGTAATACGATTACAAATGATTAGTTAATTAGTACTACCGTCAGGAGTATCGAGAAATTCAACACACTGCCGCACTATTGGTGGTATGGGATCCCCATTGTTGTTTTCCTTTATGAAAAGGAGACTTGCTCCAAATTGAGTGGTACCAACTGGAGTTGTTACCGTACTCTGAGGTGGACTTGTGGGCAAATTCTTTTTGTTCTTTAACATTAGCTGTTCATTATGTCTATAATGAATATAAATAGCTAGTAATTTATCAAAACAAGATGAACCAAATTTATATAATCATGGAAAAAACTGCTTACTCTATTACTTGAGGAGGTATAATAAGTTGATCGAGGTTAATATATTGTGCCAGTTCTTCTAAGTAATTAACATACATCATTTTCCGACCAAATTTCGCACTAAAATAATAAGACAATTATTAACGATAAAATAGAACAAGCTTAATTCGCGATGCGGGGAAGGTATTTAATATCCGAAAATAAAACAAGCAGTTACCTAATAGCTGGCTTAAATAATTGCCATACGAATCTGATGAAATTGGTTGGATGTACTAGATATAAAGCTTTTAAATTCTTTTTATACTTTCTATCGAATGCTTTATATGCTTGCCATAACCAGGATAATGGTGGTTTATTTTTAGAAGTGAGACCATAGTGGAAATAAACGAGGCTATAGTCTTGTTCCACAAATGTGTCTAAAGTATGCGTAAGATACCTGTTACATAAATATGTTGTTACATATTTATCGTAGCAATGGATAATCTTTAAGAACATTAAAATTAAAATAATCAAACCTGAGGAGCTTGGCGTGATTAAATGCTTCTTTTCCAACAGGAGGTAACTTACATGCTGATACAACTATTACTTTGCGACCAGCACTGTCGTCTCCAACCACTTCTACAATACCGTATCTCGATATATCAATATAATCTTCTTCATCCGCAAGGTCACCATCCAATGCAGCAAGGTCCTCCGCTACTCATCATAAAAAATTATATTCACAAAATAGTTTGACATTCATTTTCTTTTTCTCTTGAATTTTGTTACAAAATAAATACCCAATATAATTCAATTAGATTAATGAACATCGCATAACTCTCGCTTCTGTGCATTGTTATACCATGCAATGAATAAACTGTACAATGGTCTACATAATTCACCTGCTATGCCCCAAATGCCATGACATTTAGTGGCTACTAACAGAAGATAAAAGGTCACACACCGGATTCGATAACTGGAGCATCTACCAAAGCTTCTTCAAAGTTCTCTTCGATCGTCCCATCGCTCACTGGACTCTCCAGATAGTCAATCCTGGTACCGGCACTACTGCTAATCAAATCCAATTTTTCTTCTAAGAGTTGTACAGCTATAAAATGATTATTTCCATTATATTCTATGACAATTATGGAATATATTTACAAGTAACAAACATTTAATTATTTTATGGACATGGTAATGCATTTAATTTAGATTTATCGAAAATTGGTATTATTATTTCGATCGAGAAATACCTTACCATTATTTGAAGTAGTCTGTAACTCGGTGTCGTCAAACTCCAAGTTGGGCTCATAATCATGATAGTCTGACAAACTTGGGTATGGATCCTCGACGTCATTAGCTATTGCTATTACAAAAACAAAAGGATGCGCATTATTCTCTATACCAAATATGCATCAATGAATCGGAGATCATTACACTGACCAATGTATAGTTCTTTGTCTGACCAATAGTCTTGTGTTATAAGCAGTTAATTAAAAATTAGCAAGCAGTAATTTAAAAAAAAATGATAAGAAAACCCGTTTGCATAAGAGGTATCATAACAAATTGATGTCTTGTATACATCTCGCGGTTTCACGTTATATATCATTTTCCCGATCGCATTACACGGCATACGATCTCCAATAAACATTTTATTGGGTTTCGTCGATGTTTACAAACCACCATGGATTCGTGAACCATTAAAAATAAATTCTCTACCAATACGTGTGTACATTGATAACAGGCGACAAGATTGTGTCAAGATATCTGGTCGGGCACCGATTTTGCAATACGCACTATCGTCTCAAAACGCGAAATTATTCATCTCTTATCGACGTGCGTGTCCACATAGCAGACCGAGGTCCATCGTGATACGTTCTGTCGCTAGAACGAACACAAAACAGATCTTTGTCGATTGCCAGATGAATTTTCAACAATGATCATTTTGAAGATAATAAGCATTTGACGTGACGTTTATTTGACACCTTGGGCAGCGTCAACAATCTCGACAGATCACAGAACACTCACCTGTCAAAGTTCGCGTTGGGCTGAGCGTTGGTTGATAGTCTGCTTCCATTTTCTGGCAACTACACGAATAAACAGTGCCCGAATTAATTTACGGGGCGTTCCGTGTACCCTGCCTTTACAAACGGACAACGTTTCTCTTCTCGAACGACATTATCTCGACGCGGTATGGCAAGCCGACGTATTCACGTCACGCTTTCATCTGTTGTGTCGCTAATTGTAATTCGTAGTCGCTCGTCACTCCCTTTCCCCACCGTGCGATTAACGAATATCTTCATACTCTATCTCCTATTGGTCGATCTTGCGCTTTTGCGATTCTATCAACAGCGCGCTAAAAATATTGAAATATCACGTGACAAATTCAAATTTAAATTCTGACCGAATACGTACATATGTATATATAGATATATGTTTTGGAAATAAATTAGTATTTACACAACAATAAACTGCACGTGAAATTGATGTAGAAATTATATACGCTCTACAGATAATTTTGAAAACGATTGAATCTTTTATGAACATGTACCTACATAAGTATACATGTTGCATTTTCCAAGGTACAATTTTGGAACCTGAAATCTCGTAATATACATATATATTTGTTAATTTTTCTTCTTGAATCATTAGGATGCAAATATTCTGTTCAAATAATAACAAAGAAAGTTTACTTTGTGGTTATAAAATAATCCAGTTACAAAAATGATACTGTTAGTTTTATTAGAAGAATTTTTTATAAAATTTCCATGACTTTTGAGAAGCTCAATTGGAAACATAGAAATACATAGTGAAATTGTGCTTTAATAAACGTTACACAGTTTTTAATATTTCTTATTTATTCTTTTTTAAGAGACTAGCTTTATTTGTAAAAAATTACACAGTTTCATCAGGATTCACAAAAACTTAAAATGAACACATGAGCTCCCAGTTTACATTTCTTTTCGATTACATATGTTGCACAATTCCAGTTTCTAGGCACACGTGATTCCTAAAATGATAATACAGTTTCCCAAATATGGTTTAATATTGTATTTTAGTGTTTGGAGAAATTGGTTAATTAATTTACAATTATTAGGCACAATGTTTGATAAAATAGTTTGATAGTAGAAATGATCATTAAATGAAGTAGAATTAAGCCATAATATATTATATGTATATTGTACACTAGATATCCCCCCCAAAATAAGACTAGTATCAAACTAGAAAGTGTGGATACATTAAAAACAAAATTGGTTATTAGTTTTAAATTTATCATATTCCTCAATTTAACTGGTGTATTCTTGATTGTGGGAGTTCTAAACGGTACCATGACATTCAGTATAATTGTTATTACCAGGCAACAATTCATGTTTAAAGATAATGCGCTTTAATTTTCTTCTGTCCTAAATATTTTATATTGTATATATTGAATCAGCATATCTATAACAGCATTATTATTACATGAAAATAGTTTTACATACTACTACATATTCTACTTGCACTTTGAAGTTTTGTTTAGCAACGCTTATGGGGAAATTTTTCTATCAATTGTATTTATTTACTTAGTAAATATTATTATATCATTCTACGTCATTTAATTGCTCTAATGTCTAACTCCTGAGGCTAAAAAATTGGCAGCTTGCTTTCGATGTATGTAACTAACGATGTGTACTATTATGCATTTGTGTATGTGTAAATATGTATAAATTAAAGTACGTACAATTATACATATATATTTAAATAAATATTTATACGTTGAATAGAGCAAGGAAATCAGAGGCTCACTTCAAAATCTTATTCTGATTATAAATATAAGTTCATTTTCCAATTGTGATTACATTTCATACAAAATTTTACACGTTTGTGGCTTATTATTATTTCATAATTCTTCGTACATTTTGTTTACCAGTCTCATTGTAAACATAAAAATAGATTTCTACATCTTATTGAATTATAGAATATACATATGATGCACGTGTGTATATGTAAACAATATTTACTATTATCACTTCTTTTGTAGTTACTCTGTTAAATTGCAAAATACAACATTTCATGTATACGATAATCGAGTTCATATATGTGTATGTATAACGATTACATTTTGATTAATGTACACGAAAGGCAAAATGATCTTTTTCATGATAAATTATTTCACGACTATGGTCAATAATATTTCACGGTGACAAAATATATATCTATTCACAAGATATTTTTTTAAATCCGTATGCCACATCGTGTGTCTGTACAGATTGCACGATGCGCGTGCAATTATTTGCATTGTGGTCGTATAAATATTTCTAATCATATTACTCGTGCTTCATCTTACCTTATGTTTTAAGCAATACGGAACGATGTTCATTTATTATACAATTCCACTTGTTTGGACAATTTGAAAATTGCACGGTTAATATAATACAAACTGTGTATACTGTCAATGAATGATGAACTTTTAAAAGAATACACGATGCGTATGATTTTAAATAAAAGTCTGCTCTACATGATTTATAATGTGAATAATTTAAAAACAAAACGTTTGGTCCGTGCTTATAAAAGTGGTAATATGCACGATTCGTTTATATGCGCAAACGAGGCTTATAATTCAATGTATATTTCAGTATTCATAAAAATTATTTGCAACTTAAGGTGCGATTGGTATAAGTTACTATATATCTGTTCCTTATTTACAGTATCATTAATTCAGTTAATTGTTAAAATTCATCAATGAAAATATAGAATGGGTATATGTACAACATTAATGTGTTTCCTATTAAACCGAATACTTAGGACCACACTTTTTTATTGGCGTTAATCTGAGGCCTTTAGCCAACATTTGAGCTTCAAGGTCGCGATCTTCGTCTTGATACCTAAAAGAAAAGTATGTTTCTATTAACTGCTAAATCTTAAAACAAGATGCATTGGTAACACCTTTTATTTCGTGCAGATGATAAATCTCTGTTATTTATTAATGAACAAGCAAAAAACATTTAAATAATTTGTTATGCGATAAAATTTTTTGTATCTTATTATCACAGTTAAATTAAGTGGGTCTACAGAAAAGTATACAATAGATTTCCATTCTTTTAAATATTTCAGTGTATACTATTAGCGATTGTGTATTTCTAAATATGTTTTCAAAAATGTGATGTGTTTTTTAGGAATAATTACCATAAACACATATAATAATATATTTTATTCCTCTTAGAGTATCCTTTAAAGGATAATTGAGAATTTAACAACAGTTACATCGCTATAAATCTAATGATGCTATAAATATTTTTCAATTGTGTATACAACTAAAAAGTAGTTTTCAGTACAATTAAAATATTATTTATTCTTACATTGGCGTTACAATACAGCCATGTATATATATATAAACACATCACTTTATCACGATGCAAAATTAAACACTTGTAACAGAAAATAAAAAAAATTGTGTATAAAGGACTTTCATGCGCAGTTGGATCATGATCAAGGTTTAAACTACATAGAAAGAATTTATAAAAAATTCATGCTTTGTATACTTATACTTTGTATATACCATGCATTGTAAACTTAACAGTAAGTAGATAACAGAAAGGAATTGTATAAAAAAAAAGCTATTTTGTTCGTTAGTTTCAATAGGAAACACATTTACAACATATATTAAAAAGTAAATTGAAATTGTATTGCACTATGAATCAATTTAAAATTGATTAAAGAATATGATATTGATTGGAAATATTCTTTTGCATTTATGAAATGAAAATGAAATTTGTGTTAATCCATACGTTTTAACAAAGCATCATAACCTGAAAAATGTTAGAGGCTCTTTGTAAAGATTAACACACAATTCTATCAAGTTAGAAAAGAACATGTATGCAAATAAGATGACTAGTAATGTGAGCACAGAAGATGTATCTTTAGAGTCGTGAGAAGAGAATGAATTAGGTACGTGCGAGGAACAGGCAATTGTATATGTAGGGAAGGGAATTAGTGTTTGGCATGTAGGTTTACACCACCTTCGTCGCTCTTCCTCTAAAAGGGCGATGAGCGAATCCCTCTTTGCGACTATTTCCAACATTTCTGTCAAAATTTCTCCTTCCTTTTTCACATCGTCACTGGTTTTCTTGTCATCTATGTAATTGTTAAACATTTTAATGTATGTAATGTTGTTCAAGATTTACAGCATTCACAACTATAAAAATAAAATAAGAAGAGAAGAAAATATTAACCATCGTCAGCTAAGCGTTCCCGTAGTTCTTGTTGTAGTCTGTCATGGCGATCTTCAAGCTGTACCTCCTGAGCCCGTACTAAAAGTTCTTTCTCATATCTACGCAGTTCAGTACGTTCCTTCATCAGATCAAACCACTCTGTGAGCAAATCCGCTTCTTCTCGATCGGAGCATTCTATGTAAAGCGTACATTTTATTTAAGCGTCTGATTAAAAATATTAATTGATACCTAATAATTGGTCTTTAGTAGAATACATATAACTGTGTACGTTAAGGAATATTAATAGCATTTTTTCTATAAAAATGGAAATTTGTATAAAGATCTTCAGTCTACTAATAATGCCTGATTTTACCTCCTTCTCCGCGCAAAGCTTTCTCGACGCTGACCCCTCTGCTTTCCAGTTCCCTCTGTTTGACTTCTGTTTCTTCCAGTTTTCTTTGAATTTCTTGAGCCATTCGTAACCTATTAAGTATTTAGAATGATTATTTATGTCGTATCACTGTTTAATATTTATCAACTGCGTACCTTTTTAATTGTGCTTGTCTAGCTAATCGTTTTGTAGTCTTTGATTTTCGAGAAACACTATTACACGATCCTTCAGTTACTGTGGCCTTCAGCATGCATGATGCAGATACTGCTGTCGTTTTTGTATCATCTTCTGATAAACTGTCGTCTGTTAAATATAATTTAGTATATATTCTAATGTTCTTTTTACTGTCTGCAAATTGGAACGGTCAACTTTATAACTATTTACCTGATACATTTGTAGTAGGAATAGTATAGTTAAGTGGAGGTGGTGGAATTGGTGGTGGATTTTCATTCAGGAAGTTCCTTGCTAACATTCCTTCACATACACTTTTTGGTCTTGTATTAATCTTTGGCGGTGTAACTTTATCAAGCTGAAAAAAACAATTTACTGTAGTAGTACTTTTCAAAATACCTTCACGTACGCATACATGTAAAACAAAACACATTGTTGAAATTATATATTGCTTTAACAATCAAATTATTCGATTAACATTGGAAATTGTAAAGAAACACACTGAAAAAACTGTGAAAACTTGTAAATAAACTGGAAGCTCAAATTTGTATAGTTAATGCAGTTATAGAACACATACATACACATACACATAACATAATTTTTTAGGAACAATTATCAGATATTTGGCCCCAAAAAAAGAAACAAATTTAATTTGTTATAAATACCTAGAAATTTGTTGTTAAACAATGCTCTCTTATGAATGAAATTCAAAACTAATGTTAAATACATTTTTACAAAGCACACATTAAAGAAACAAATAAATAAAACAATATAATACAAATACTATAATTAACAATCGACAGCATGCTTTTCTTTACAGGGAAGACTGTTACTACGAAAATTTAATAATTGTATACTGGAAATGGAATTGAACAGAGCCTGTACGCCAAACAGTATGTTACCCCTTGAAAAAGCAGACGATAAAGTGCAGCAAAAGAAAAATAAAATCATAGTACCTGCACGATATACAATAGCGAATACAAATAGTGGCATAAGAAAGCTAATACTGGAAAAATTAGTATCAATGACTTATGAGTTGCTTACATCAGACCCTTCCGAATACGATTTACATAACTGAAACATTTTAGAATCTAATTAGTCGAAGAAAATCAGAGACATGTACTTTTTGAATAGCGGAAGAGACTTCAAAAGTACAAAGTGGAAAGAAGAGTGTATAGATACATACTTTGCCTTTCGATTTAGTGGTCAAGCGGAACATAGACAACTTGTCTTTCTGATTGGTCGGCGACTGAGAAGAGTCCTTTTTGAAGAAGAAATCTGACACAGCTTGAATAATACTCTTTCTTCGTTCTGGGTCCTTTGCCTTTTGCTTTTTATCTCGTTTCACAACTGTTATAGAATTATCAGGTTTCGGAGATTCACTGGCACGTAACAATTCGTCCATCGATTTTGCATTGGTAGCACATAGACCTTCAAAGTTTATTGCTTCTGCCACAGATTTCATGTTGTCCGTGCTTTTACTTGTTTGCAATTTCAAACCACTTTTTTGTGCTCCAGCACTGTAAAGTCTGGCTCGAGGTTCAACTTGTGTTTCCTCTTTACTTTTCTTCTCTTCCATAGAAAGCTGTCTTCGTGCCACTTTCATTCTTAATTCTTTGATCTTGTCTTCTGGGCTAAGACCTAGATCTTCGTCGCTCATCAATCTAGCTCTTTCCCTAGCGTCTTGCCTTGCTTTCTCAGCGGTTCTTTTCGCTTCCTCGTGCTTCAATCTGGGTGGAGCTATCGGCGTTTTGAATGCATTCTCTGCTTCGTGATGTAGTTTCGGTGTATCGACCACCGATTGAACATCGTTTGTATTTTTCTCACTATTTGTATTTTTTTCACTGTCCAATTTCCATAGAAACTGTCGAGGCTCTCGAGTTGTTGCTATCTCCGACGATGATTTGTCATCAGTAAAAGTGGTTCGCAGTGGACTGTTCGTTGGTGTTCCTATCGAGGTAGGTACAAATTTACTAACCGATGAACCGCTAGGTAGAGGTGGTTTTATGGGTGAAAGAGCAGGTGTAGAGTTGAATGAGGAAGCTCTGGCAGCCCTTCTTGCTTTCTTTTCCGCGGATTTCTGTTTGTGCGCTTCTAATTTGTCCATCAGTAAATCCTGTATCACGTTCTTTTGCTTGAACCTTTCTCTGGTAATTTCCTCTAATTTTCTAGAGGTAACTGGAGAATTGAAACTGTTGTTTACTACAGCTTCCTGACTCTTGATCTCTTCCGCTATCATTTCAGCTGTACGAGATTGTATAGAACACTTTGAATTCTTCCTTTTTGATTTCCTGACGTCTATAGAGTCTTTCGCGTTGCTAAACTCTGCGATTCTAGATTGCAGACGCTTCACATATTCCAAATAATCCGGGTTGCTGGAGTCTGCTACAGTTTTTGCTTGTTCTTCCTGATTCGACGACCCTTGCGTCTGAATGTTCTGCGTTTGAGAATTTAAATTTGGAACTATCGACACATGCGGATTAACTGGACTAGCAAGGATTGTAATTACTTCGCTAGTGGTAGTATCTTCGGCTGGTTCAACAATGAGCAAACTATCTTCTTCCATCGAAGGATACATTTCTTTGTTCGTTGCTTCTGTAATGAGTTGATCTTGTTGGCTAGTTAATTTTGAGTCTACGTTTGTCTTAACATCATCTTCCGACTTATTTATCGTACTGTTTAGCTTGTTCATGACATCGTCCATGGTGACGGGGTTTATCTCTATGACATTTCTGTCGTTGTAGGCTTCCTCTTCCGAACACGAGTCATTCTCCATTTCTAATTTTGCTATGGGAGCATCCGCGGTTAGTTTATCTTGAGAGCTTATGTGGACTGGGGAGCTTTTAATATTTACAAATTCAACGTATCCCCTGTTCTTGAGCATAACCATATTGGAAGCATCTTGTAGACTATCATCCAGTAACGAATCATTATCCGTATCCATAAAGTCTATATTTTCACCATTCGCCAAAAGCTGAGAAGTATTATTGACAGGTATACTTGGTTTCTTATCGATTTTAAAGGAATCCAAGTCCATGTCTGTCAAGTCTTCTTCCTTAGCTATCGTGATCGAAGGGTAATTTACTTTCGCGGAATTTGATAATGTTTTTCTAGTTGTTATGAATTCTGGGTTGATGTTGAATTCTGCGTCTCGTAGATCATCCGAAGCTAAAACCTCTCCATCTCGAGCCCATTCCGAGAACTCAGTTTCAGTGAGCGCTGCCGTAGTGACATCATTCTCTTCAGAATCATCACATTTATTGGATATAGTAGATGCCACTGATATAGGACTACTGCAATTGCTAAAGCCTTTCTTGCCATCATCTTGCAACTCCAACTGTTCAATCTCATTTTTTACTATTTCCAGTTCAACATACGTCTTGCTCGCACAAGTAATCGTATCGCGGGCTATAGGATTTACTTTTTGGTTCAATTCCTGTTCTCTTAAAAGGGAGCATTCTATAGAGTCCGGTTCAAACGACTGACCGTCATCGAAATCCTTGCACTTGTCGGCTTCTTCGTCCAATAGCAGATCTCCATCTGTACTGTGAATTTGCAATCGTGGTGGAGACAGATTGATGGCAATCACTTGGTGACTCTTTGCCTCTTCTTCTGCTTCGTCACTCGAAGACAAAGAATCGCTGTCTATCTCCGAATCGCCAGTGCTAGCTGGACCTTTCGTTTCTTCTTTGTTTTTACTCCAGTTCACTTGGGGTACGATGATCGACGTCTCGTGCAGTGGACTACGTGGCCTGAAACCATTATTCTCTTCCATATTCCCTGTAAAATTAGTCTCGATAATTTGCGAGTTCTTCCCGTTCTCTAGTATTTCAGTACTTTTAACTTGACTAGGTACAACTTGATCTCTCTGGAGTTCCTTCTCTGCTGCGCTCTTTGATTCGCTGCAGACAATATTGGGGGCAGTTTTTGACTTCAGGATACTAGACTCTTTCACCAAATCTGGCAACTGAGTTTTCGAGATTTCTGGCAAGATTGTTGCCTTGTAGATAGGGTTGTCGTTGTTTAGTAAATTCTGGGTCGAACGATTGATTGTATACGGTCGTATAGGGGTAGACGAAAACATAGCTGTGGGCGATATTGGAGACAGTTGAGTATTGTTAGACCTTAGTTTGCTAGTTCCCTGTAAAAATGCTTGCATCGTTGGACTTGGTTCCGGCGCTGGGTTCAGGAGTTTCTGGTGTTGAGAAATGGCATCTGTCAGATTCCGTAATTGAGTATCTACGTTCGATGCTGATCCAGATTTCATAACAGATCCACCGAAAGCCGTCCCACCAAGCAAATACTTCTTCTTCAGCTCCAAAGATAACTTGGAAGCGATACACTCTGTCGAATGAGTTCGGTTCAACAAGTAATCCCCTTTTCTTGGATTTATTAGTGGAACTCGGTTTGCGTTATTGGACCCCAATAAGTTCGAGTTACTTTCTTTCTTCTCAGGATGAGAAGAATTTACGGGATGATCCGATGTTTTTAGCTGCGATTTCAGATTTCCCTCTGTGGCCTGTTTTAAGTTCCCATTGATCGACGATATAACTTTACTTTTCACTTGAACTCTCTTCGGTTCTACATAATTTCCTCTGGTCTTCCTGATGTAAGAGTCGTTGATTGTGATCTCTGGAATCTCGTGCTGGGTTGGAGTCGCTCCATCGTGCTCGAATTCAGAGTCCGTTGATATTTCTGTGGCTGAGTTCTCCTCGCTCTCTTCAGATGTGCCATCATTTGAGGCAACCTGTAGAAAAATGTATCGTTTTCAGTAAATGAAAATAGTATTACAGGTGTAAACATTTTGGAGTGTTACAGCAAAACAGAAATGTATTTTTAGTAGATTAGTGAAAGACCAAGTAAAATGCTGAAGAACAGACTGCATTCTATCAGGGTTGCGTTCTGCGCATAAAATCTCTAACATTTAACACATTCTAGAACTTGACAAAACAGATACAGTGTCATATTAATGAATAAGTTGTGAGTTTAACATGAATGTATTAAAAAAAGTATATGATGCTCCTAATTTATAATCACTCACGCTTCTTACTGTGATATGGATTGTGATGATAACTTTGTATTTCTTTCAAGATGACAGAGTGAGATTGTTTAATAAAGTATTGGCTGGTGGTAATTTCAGAATTAATACAAATTCGGTCAGTTACGTTACCAGTTTTAGCATGAACACTAAACAAAGCACAAACGATTAATCGGTTTGAGTCACTGTTAATTTAAAATTAGTTTAATAAATGTCACTCCATTTATATATAAAAATGCTTTACCTTTTCTTCAATGGCCCTGGGTACTATTTTTTTTTTAAAGAAAATACATGTATCACCATCAGCCAACTATAAGTAATATCTAAGTTTACTTTATTAACGTATCTCACAGCATTTCTTTCAATGTAAATCATAAAACTGAAAAATACACTTTCGTAAAGATATAACAATCGCGCTTATAGGTTTCTTCATCGTACTCGATGCAATCGTATACAGTATATAAATTAAAATATATATGTATATGTATGTATATGTTACGACACTACGCATTTATCTTTTCTCGATCTATCATTCTTAGGAGGTACAGATTTTGTAGATTCACGCTGATCATTTCTAATTGATGGTGGAGACATTGTGGAATAAGAACATCTCTGTTCCATAGAACTATTTCCTAACGTATCTGAATTGTAACTTGTATTATTGCAATTGTCTATACGCCCTAGTGTCTGACTCATACTATTCGCTCCTACTTTGTGTTGATCAGCAGAAGTATTTGGTACAGCCAATCTTTCGTTTGATGTAGTGCAAGACGGATGCACATTGAAGATAGGTTTTTCCAAAGAAGGCGCAACATTAACCTTTTTCTTCGCAGATTTTTTTCTTATAGGAACTTCGGGTGCACTCGAAGAACTCAAATTTACTAGGGAACTGAATTCGTGCGGTGTATGTTTTCTTTCTGGCTTCATCGGAGCTTCGTTCAATGAGTTCAATGAAATTGCATTATTGCCTCCATTTATTTTATCCACCTTCCTCAAAGCTTCCACATTTTGCTCTACAACTTTAACTTTTGAAATTGAATCGTACCTCGGTGAAAGGCTTGCTAGTTCACAAGAAGATTGATAATTTCTATGTAATTCTTCAATTTCATTGGCACCATCTTTCTTTATATTTAAGTTACTGTCGCTTGCATGTAAATTATACTTGTTGTTAACATCCGTTATCTTCACTCTGTTGAGCTGTGGGCTTAACATTATTTGATTTCTGTTGCTTTCAATATTTTCATTAGATTTAGTTGTAGTATCTGCTTCATTTATGTCCAGTAGACTGTTTAAAATATTACTCTTACGTCGTGGTATTAATATCGGTTGTGTGGCATTAGCGTCTGTTTTATTATGAGGTTCAACGGGCATATTTGTTTTATCTGGAAGCGACTTACTGTCTAAGATGTTACTGTTAACTCGAAGCGATGTAGTTTCTAAGATGTTAGTATCATGCTGTGGAATTGACACTTTTTTCTTCGAGTCGGTAGCAATCTGTTCTGAAGTCAAGTTGTCAAGTTCTGGACACGACATTATAACGTTTGGCTTCTCCATATGTAATTGCTTGTCCAGAATATGATTTTCAGCAGTCATATTTGCCACTTCCCGAGACTGCATTTGAAATATATTTCTATCAACTTTATTTTCTGTAGTTCCAGGCAAGTCTCCTATTTTGTTTGCAACTTCTGTATTATCCTGGGAATCTATGTTTTCTAAATGCAACATCGTGGCGGGAACATCGAGCTCTAACGCAAACTTCATATCTTCAGCGTCGGTCGGAGGTATTTCTTCATTCTGCAATTCTATTTGGTTAAACTGTTTAGCGATAGAATCGATATTATTGTCTTCAATGCTCATGCTTATATCACATTCATCTTCAGATTGTTTATGCTCACTCGAGTCTCCAGATTTCTCATCGCTGTCGCGTTTTGGTCTGTCAAAAGTTTCAAGCATGGACTTCTGAAAATATTTCATTATGTCCTTTGCTTCAACTTTGTTAGACAATTTAGGTTTAATGTCTAACTCGACAACTTTAACATCGATTGTTTCCTCATTTGTATTTTTTACGCTTGACCTTTTTATGCTACTTTTCTTCGCCTTTTTCTCGCCCTTGTCAAAATATTTATCCATCTTTTGTTGAGCATTTTCTCGAGATAATGGTCGAAGTTCAGCAATAGGAATCTTGTTCTTTGCTTTTCTTTGTCGCAAATCTCGCTTCAGCTTATCGAATGAACTATTTCCATCGGATTGAACTGGTTGGGGACGAATTTCCTTAGGAACTATTAATTTAGCGGCTTCGACGGATGTTTGTTCCGACGGTTTCTCATTCGTTGGAGACGGAGAAGTAATCGTTACAATTGGGATTTGCTCAGGGCCCATTATGGATAGCTTCAGTTCACTGTATTTTTTCTTTAACGTTTCACTTTCCAATTCTTTTACATCATCCGATTCGAATTCTTCTGTAGTTTTGGCAAGAGCATCGGATACGCATAATTCATCGTACAACGTTTCGGTCGAGTTGTAAATTTCAGACGAGGACGACGGCGACGATTCTCTACTGCGTTTTGAGAAGGAAGTTACCAGATCTGGAAGTTTCTCCGTGGCACCCTCTTCGGTACCAGGTTGCATTGCACTATCATAATTAGCCTGACTAAATGGAATAGCATCTGGAAGCATAATTCCTGCAAACGCTGTTTGCAGTTCAGTTTCTAATGTATTACTGGCAGTAGGAGTTGTAGCATCTAAACCAGGGGTTACTGTATTATTTAATTCGTTATCGACAGAAGTTATTTTTTGGTGCGATTCGTTATCAATAAATTGTGGTTTACCTAAAGGTCCACTGTCAGAAATTATTGTATTATTTAAGTGACTGCTATCGTTATCGTTATCGTTTATAATCGTTTGAGTTGAATTTAAATTTGAAGGAGCATTCTCTTCCACTAAACTCTCGTGTCCCAAGTGACCCTCTTCTGTATTATTGGAGATATTACTCTGATTAACAAATTGATCGAGAGAGGTACCTGATTTAATGGTGTTATCTATCACTGTATCTGGAGTTATATCAAGTGGGAAATCAAGAACTGGAATTACGCTTCCACATGCTTCACTCTCGGATACGTTTTCTATCTGTTGACCTGTATCTGCGGTGGGTACATCAGTTTTTAATGCTTCTGCATTCAATAAGTTTTGAACATTTTCTGTGCCAATAACGTTCTGATTAATTACAGTTTCACTATCGTTTGCACGCGTCTCCTGGGACGATATAGAGTCAAGAATTTGCACGGAAACGGATTCAGGGAGTACAAGTGACTCTTGAGCTATACTATCTACAGAATCTTGAGAAATTTTCACCTCCGTTTCCGAACCAGAATCCGTGTCGGAACTGCGAGTAGGATGCTTCAACCATACTTCTAGCCTTCTGAGTTCCCGAGCACGCATGTCCTCTTCATCTTCCGTGGCCGTAGCACTCTCCTCATCTATACCGGAAAATAGGATTAGAAAGAGTTTTTGAATACTTTTCATTTTAATTTAAAAGATTTCATTTTGAAGGTCGGGATCTAAAAATTAAAAATAAATGTGACCATATTCCTTGAAAATCTACTGCAACGGTTTTGTTGAATTATTATTATTATGTTATTATAATTATTATTATATTATCTCGCTCATTTTCTGTGATAAGAAAAAGGTCTAATTGATACGCTCTTTCATATTTTGTTTCGAACCAAATATTTTCACTGTTTTACATTTTTCCTATTATAAAAAATAAGTGAATACTCTATATAATAGTACCTTCGTTCGTGTATTCATTGCTCGAGTCTTCGTACTCGTTGCTGCCTGTATCCGATTGTCCCATTGCAGCATGAGGATGAGAATACCGTAACGTCCAATTTTTGGCGAGTTCAAGGGTTCCTTCGGTCGTCAAAGGTTGGTCTATCGCTTCCTCATATACTTCATTGTCATCTTCCGAGTCGCTATTAAATCAATATAAATAAGTTGATAAGGCTATTTAAGTGCCCGATGGTCGGGAAGGCATCAGATCGGGCATCCCGAATATTCGAGGATTTTGAAATTTTCGGGTTCTTGCACAACTCTAGTCAAAACGTACCTCATATCCGAGATGTCGTCGCTGGAACCCATTTCCGCAGTGGACGCACCGAAATTTCTATCCGTCCATTCATCCTCGTCCATTTGACTTTGTGGCTCTTCGGCGTCTGATATACCCGCCAAATTTTCGAATTCTATTCTCTCGGGTGTTTGGCCACGATCGAGTAAATCGAGCCCAACAACACCTTCCAGAGGCGTTTTCACCTAAATTTGTACAAAATTTTTTAGAAACCGTTCTAATGTATTTATACGATTGAAGTTCAGGTTCTACCTTTTCAGGTGTTTTTACATTTGCAGACGCGATAGGTATATTTTCCTTGTTCAGCGAAGTAAGTCTCTTCTTTTCCACGCGAGCTTTTATCGTTCCCGAGAAGCCGAAGTGTTGTGTACAATAGAATCGTCCGCCATTTTTCTCTCTGTCGAATGTGTGATTTCCTACAAATAGGAAAATACGGATCAGCGTACTTGTTTAGAGTTATTCAATTCTAAAGGGAACCAACGTACCTATTCTTAATGAGGTAGAACAATATTCGCAACGGAAACAGCCTCTATGGAAGAATTTCCCTTCAGCGCTTAGTCTCTCCATCAAATAAACTCTCTTATTGCAGAAATGACACATCTCCGAACCTCCTTGAGCAGGCAACGTAATGGTAGGCTTAACGTTCTGTAAGAAACATATTAAATGGCGTAGTAATTGTTAATTCGAAATCTTCAATACAGTAAAATTTTAGCCAGCACATATGCTTTATTCTTTATGGTGTATTATATAATTAAATGTTACGAAGATTACTCTAGTATCAATGTGATTAGTAGTTCATGTTTCAACAGTTTAGTAAAACGTTTAGTCGTGGACAATTTGCGGCGACATAAAATGTTGAAATACTTTACACGTGGGTCGTGTTTACATGTAGACGGGTACACAAAACTAGTTTCACCAACTAGACGATACAATATGAAATAAGAAACCAACGTGACACGTTCGAACACCTTGCTGACTAGATCTTCGAGTATTGAGAGATTCTGTAGTATCGTATTTACCGATTTCTGCACCTTGGGCTCCGCGTCCTGATTTTTATTCGAAAATTGTTCGGCCATAGCCGAGACTTTATTGTACCCGAGCACATTACCCTCTTTGATCTTCTTGTCTATATTCTTCAGGGTATTGTCAATATCAGCGTACTTACTATCTGACTCCTTCTGATCACGTCCCTTCTTCTCCATCTTGATTTGTCGAGCTAAAAACTGAATCAAGCATATACACATCTGAAAAAGCGTTGACTATCGTCGTTTGTTAATCTTTTGTATGCCAACCTGTTCTCGACTCCATTTTGGCACCCGTTCTACTTTGTCGTGCCGGGCCGATCGGCCCATCTTACTCTCTTCGATTTTCTTTTCAATCTCCTTCACGTTCCAATCGGATTTCTCGATCTTGCCTTTATTCAAATTTTCGAAATGTTTATTCTAAGTAATTACTCGATGGGCTTTCTTCCGTTAATCGATAAGTTCTAGTTGGTTTAGAATAAATGCGAGCTAAGACAAACCAATTGCGCGTAGAAGATCCTTCGGTTTCTTGTCGGACGGTGCGGAACCCTTCAGTTTGTCCTCGATATTTTTTATTCTTCCGGAAAACTCTTCGTCTATGCTATTTCTACGGTGTCCGGCGTGCATCTTAGGTTCCCTGTCCTAAAAGAAATTTACGATATAAGATGAATCGGATGCATACACGCGACGAACAATTACGAATTCAACAAACTTGTAAAAGGAAGCGTACAAACAGAACATTAACGTTTCAAGTTTATGTTCCCCTCAATTAATAATTTACATGTTAGTGTAGTAGCGCGAAAAAAACTATACAGAAGTAGCCAGTTCAAAAGTGTACAAAATGTAATAGAGCTTTCGTAAAATTATACAAGAATAGTAGCCCGATTATGAAAAGATATACAAAAATCGTTTGCGGTATAAGTATTATACTCTTTGTAAAACCGGTTAGTAGTATAATTTTGTAGCCATCAACTTATACAATATTATTGCATATCGATCACATGCACGAAATTCTCGTAGGTTGCATCTGTTGTTTTCCTCGTATTGTATATTGTTAGTGTTAAACACGCTTTAATTTTCTTTAATTTTCACTGAAGTCTATTCGAATCAATTAGTATGTAAATGAGCAGTACATGCTGAAATCATTCACATACAAGAATTATTACGTGATCCACTGTCGGATCGTCGAACTAATGATAATAGTTTTAATTCACAAAACTGTTTGTTAAGAGGAGCAAAAGTGCATTATGTACACTGCGAAAAATCGTTCGGTGTCTCTGGCTTACTGGGTATAATATTTTCTGTTCAAGGTATTTCACTCTATCCTTGAAATCCGGCGCAGTTTGACGGTACAAGAATATCGAATAATCTTCGAACGGCTCGTCTTTCTCGCGTTTCGCGTTCGCCTGCAGCATCTGCACACTTTTGTAGAATTGCTGCGTCGCCATCTTTCGTAAATATTGCCGTCTTCGCATGCGATCTGCACGATTTATTTCGATATCGGCCAGTCTCTTCTGCCTTTCCTCCTTTAACGCGTGCATCGCGAGAACGTGAGAAAAATATCGTCAGATTAATCTCTCGTCCCCGTCTACTTTCAATGGAGTTCGAAGCTTTAGCCTCCATGGCAACTAGTTCTCAAAAATTCTCAATTAATTGTAACACACCGCTTCGTATTAGGTGGTTCGGTTCTATCTCTTTCAAACTCGTACGATCACAACTCACATAAAAGGGTAAAAAAAGGAAGACTCGGTCTTTCGCTTCTATCATTTACACAAGAAGGTTAAATATTACTTTGACTTTTACGATTTCTACTCTACTTTCTCAATAACTACAGAAACTCTACCGTAATCTATTTGAGCCTAAATTATTATTTATTTCTTTTCAGTTTGATCTATTTTCTTTTTTTAGTCAATAGGACAAATACGAAAGCTTGCGTAGCAAGTATATTACAACATAAATATAAAGAGACATAGATAGAAAAAGTTTTACAACATAACCGATACGTATTCACAATGTTCCACTGTTACTTTCGTCGATCTATGCGAAGCGATTAGAATGCAATGAAATCCTTCTGCGCCGTGGTTATGGTAAATCCAATAAATACGATTGACGATACGATTATCCCAGAATAAATAATTGGTTTAATCTTCTGCCAGCATGACTATATAGAATATAAGCATTCGAAGTTTTGTGTAAGTGTATGTATGTGAAACGTTAGTGGTCGATTTTTCAACCCCTTATAAAAGCGACGGTCTTATATACATTTTTTAAATATTCTCTATCACTGCATACTTTCTTCCAAATAATTATTTATGAGTATTCATCGCATAAGGGGTTGAATCTGCGAAACAACCCTTTGCCTCAAAATATTATCGTTCCTATTTATAAAAATTCCAAAAAGAAACGTATCAAATTATAGTAAGTGCAAAGGGTTGATCTTGAGTTTAACCCATCCGGTTACTTTTTATTCGTTTCATTAAATAACAAATTTTCAACGCATCAGGTGATTTTAATTTTCCAGTTTGTTCTCTTAGCAATAGATTCAAATTATTTTCGGCCGAATGAGTTAAAGCAACAAGAACACTCTAACCTTTGATAGCCTGCTAACTAAAAGCTTCCAAAAAAAACGTATGATTAAAAAATTGATAGATAAACAGTCGATATTTCGGACGACTTTGTTATTAGATGTACAATGTAAATAAAGAGAAGCGACGGGAAAACTTACAACTGTCGCACCCATCTTCTCTGTGCTGCGTCTCTTCCGAGATCGTCGACTGATAGTGTCCTTTTTGTCAGCGGGGTTCAAATTTTCGTTGTGTCTTGATCGCGAGTGTCTCGTTCTCGTTCCTCCATCCTCCCGCTCCCTATTGGCAATTCGTTCGAGCAACTGGACTTTTTGACCGGGCGTCATTTGGCTCAACTGTTTGCTGTGCGATGGCCTTTCCTCGTTTTCTGGTTCCTTTGGCAAATACAAAATGATTCGTTAAAACGAAGTATTCACTATATGCGTATTCAAAAAGTTCCATAAGAGCATTTCTCAATAAGGAATAGACATTATTGGTTCTTTAACTTTACTATTTCCCACGCGACATTCTAGATCGTTATCATCGGCGAATTTCAACATTCTTCGGAACGACCCGAGTTTGTTTCGTATCCAACTGTGTTCAGACCTCTGATCTTCTATGGTTATTTTCCTCGACGATGTCCGCCGATTGTTATTATAATCTAGCGAACCTATCGTTGCTCGGGAAGACGATCGGGAAACAGAGTTTGCGGATCGAAATTCGGACCGTTGTTCACAAACATTATACGATCGAGAACAGGAGTTTTTATTCGACGAAGGATCAGGAATTTTAGAACAGGGGTACATCTTTCCAGGGTAATGATACTCCGCTGAGGGTAAATGATGTTTTGTCCGCGACTTCGAGCGCGTCGGTGAACGCTATAAAATATTCTTCCCTTACGGTAATATGTTTACCACATATACATATTTATATTTTGTATAATACACTTACGAATTTTGGATGTTTGACGTAAGGAATTTCACCGCGGAAGACGTCGTATATTTGTGTCAAATAGGAAAACATGGCAAGCTTGTCGGGAACGTCGCATTCAGCCATCTCTTCTCCTGTCATTATCTGAACAATTAATCAAGAAATTCAACAAAACTGAATCGTTTGAATCTTCAAAGATATTTAAATTGTCCATTCTAACTTACCGGCGGTATGCCCAACTCTTTCTCAAGAATGTCGAAGGCCAGTTGGTTATTCTTTTCCACATCGTCCGGTTGTAAGCTGTGGAAATCGATCAGATTTGGACGGTATCTGTGGATGATGGCGCAAATGGCCAGACCGTTTTTGAACGAGGCGCCCATGTCTTGAATCTTTGCGGAGTCGTAGAGAGCTACTTGCTTTTGCAGCCAACGGAGTAGCATGTCTGGATGGATTTGGGAATCTCCGTGGAGATCTACACAGAGGTAATGTAACACACTTTAATTGAAGTAACGGCAATCGATCATCTTACCATCATAACTAAGTAGGATTTTTGAAACTCACCGCGGCGACGGCGTTTCTTAGGGATATCAACGTCAGCTGGTGCCGGAAGCTGCTTGGTGCTGTCGGGATCATCTGTATCGAGGAGACTTCGCACTTGCATTGGAGTTACAGAGGATACATTCAGATTTGGGTATCTTAAAGAGAATTCAGTTACTGTAGATAACCAGAATAAAATTGTCCGAAACTAATTGTAAGGGACAAAAATAATTAGATTGCTGCACATAAAATATGAGTTTTATTGATTGCCTCCTTCGATTACACTTTTATTCAATGAAAATTACTAGAAGGAAATACCTTGGTTCTCGAGAACGGGAATTTAGCAAGAAAGCAATCAATACTGTACGCGCGTAGTCCCAGAAAATTTCATTTGAAGACTCTTTGAAATTTTCGCATTGAAACAATTTGCAAAGATCGCCCCCTATTTTTTCAGTATTCTACGTCTACGAGATCTGTTCAAAAAACTGCTTTATACCTGGTGTGCGGGTCCAGAGTGTACGCAGCGTAGTCTCTGTTCAAGTTCTCCGGAGTAGTCTGTCCGAGAAGTCTGTAAATTGATTCTCGTTCCCCGATCACTTCTAGGGGTGATGTCGATGATCCCCATTGCTTGATCGCCCAGCAGGCGTCCATCGAGCTCAAAAATCCTCTCGCGCAGCCGGAACCGGTCGGCCAAAACGGCTGCAATAGGTTTTCATTTAATTTTACATTCCTTATAAAAAGAAGTACCGGTCGTATATCGCAGTTCTATTTGTAGCGTGCAGGAAACGCGATCGAACGAACCTCCAGCAGGCTGTCGCCGACAAGGATCATGAGCAATCTATGGCCGCGACGCTCCAAAACCCGACTAGCATTCTCCGCCGCGTACATAGACGTGAAATCGAACATAGCCACGTCTGGTTGCCCGTAATGATTCACTGCGAATTCCATATCCATCATTTGGTATTCTGTCGAGAATTCAGCCGCCTCGCGAGCGTAAAGCATCAATGCCTCGCGATCCACGTTCTCTTTGGCGAGCAATTTGGCAGTGTCCGCATGATCCTAACGATGTCGTGATATCGTTATTGCATGGAATACTGTTTAAGCTAGCAAAGTCTTACCATTATTCTTTCCTTCTATAATGTTTGAAATGTAGATACCTGCAAAATAACTCCCTTGTCGATCAAACTGTGCTTCTTCGCCGTCATCACGAAATAATGTGTATCGTCTTTGTAATACACAATATTTTCCAGATCGATACCAGTCTCCTGGTACAGTTCTTTGAAAAACTTCTGATTGAAGATAAAAGCCACTCCGCTGATCTCTTCCACTCGAGCCTCCGCCTCAGTGCGTTTGTTTATAAAATTCGCCGTTATGGCGATCGCTAGCTTCCCTCGGAACTCTTTTCGCTTAAAACCTTCGAGTGTGTTCCTCTTACCGTCCGCGCCGATCAGCACGTCGAACTCGTACTGGGAAACCGGATGATCCGCGGGGGTTGCTTTCGCTCGCCAGCCGATTTCTGAAACAACGATAACCTGATAAACAGTTCCCTACCACATACAATCAGGGATAAAAAGATAGAACACCCAGCGTTTCTTTGTTCCCGTATTGTTCAAGAGCAAATATATAAATATGTTACAAGAATTGATGCTACTAATTTCGGTAAATCCTTTCTGTACATTCCTTCTTCCAAACACATATCCTATCATATTGTCCCATTCATTTGTCTTGAAAATTTTCTAGATAATATTCACGCGGAGCATAACATTTCAGTTTTACCATTAGAAATTTAATTTATGTTACCTAGCAAATAGAAATTAACAAATCAATAGGGTGCCCTAACATTTTGTTCCTGACTGTAGAAGTCAACTACTCACTGCCTTCTTCCTGGTTCTCCGGCGGTGGTATGAGAGAATCGAAGCTTACGCTCTCGTGGAACTCAACGCCCAGTATTAAAGCAACTTTGAGCAAGATACACTGAAGCTGCCGGATGCTGATATGATCGATAGATCCGGCGCAAAATTTTCCGAAGAATTTCTTCGCCCCGAGACCACGGAGATCTTGTATAACGAACGGCCAAAGATGAAGAACATTGTTCCTGGACATCCGATCTCTCTTCTCAACGACGACCACCTTTGCTCCTAACAGCTGAGCCTCTATAGCCGAACGAAGCCCGCAAGGACCGCCTCCGATGATCAACACCTGCAACGATACATCTCCATTCAGTTTGTATCCCTTCGCCCTAACGGGGAATCGAAATGAAAAGGATTGTTATAGTTACCCTCGCATTGGGGCATGCTTTGCCACGATTGTAACATTTATGGTTCGCCCTCTGGTCGAACTTCTTCCACAAAGCCTGCGCCTTCCACGATCGCAGCTTCCCCTTCAGCTTCGGGTAGAACTGAGTGATCGTGTTCGGTCTGATCTTGAGCAGGTCGCAGAGGTGTCTGAAGTGGCCGAGGATGGTCTTCAGAGTGGACGCGTTGCAGAACAAATTGAACACCTCGTTCGCCAACGCCAGTTCCGGCGAGTTCACCGCTTGCTTGCGACCGGTTTGCAGATGATCCATCTTCTATCAATAATATTAATAAATATAATATATAATATTATTAAAAATATCTTAATAAATATGGTAAGATTAAAATTCTGCAGAAATAACCGCGGTCGGATCTTATTGGCTGATTTCGCGAGGCAACAAGAGACGAAGAATGTTCGCGCGTTCGCTCGACTCGCGACGGTGATTAGTTTCGCGTGTACACATCGAGCATTTATTGAAACGCTCGGCGAGCACACTCGCTCAACACCATAAACGAAAGAAACCGTCATCGTCATTGTTTCATTTCCAAACTATGTCGACGTCTCGCCACGTTCGTTCCCGAGGCAAAACACATTCGACGGAAATAACACGTGGCTGCGGGGAGAAAATTCCAGGGTAAATCTGGTGTGCCGCGTATCGGTGAGGCGCGGCGCTAGAAAAAGAAGCGTCACGCGATGCACGAGAAGAAAACCGCGAACAGGCTGACCGGCACAACCTGTGGGAATCCCTTCTAAGCTAACCAAAAGCGATTTCCTCACCCTGATGCTCTCACGGTGGAGCGTTATCGATTCCTCTTGAACCGGCACTCTCAGCCGAATCCAAGATATTTCAGGAAACGTGTAGCCAGACGTAGGATCCTTCTAAGCAGTGTAACGGGATTACAGCTCGTTTTACAGATATTTATTGTTAATTGCCGGTCGACTGTACCGTGCTCAGAGAAAGCCGCGTAGTCGGCGTGCATCATTGTATGGATTTAATTGCGAAATTTCATGCTCGGTAATCGTGCTCCCTCGATCGTTTTCCTTCGTATGATCGCTCGCTGGTAATAGTTCATGAAATTCGATCTCTCGCGATCGGGCCGTTGGAAAATCGAGATGCTTTCGAACGCAACGCACAGAAGCTGTTGGGGGACTAGAAAAGTGTTTCTCAGTTAAACATAGTGACGCGGTTATATTTCAGAGCGTGTCCCTCGTCGGTTCCAGCACCGTGCTGCTTAGGGTGGACCTTATTTTTCGACCAAAAAATTTTGGGCACGCCCCCCCCCCCCCCAATATTGTTCCATGTCATGAAAAAATGATATATCCAAAGTTTTAGATCAATCGGACGTCGGGAAGGCGTGCCTAATCGAGCGCGAAGTTTTGAAATAGAAGTAACTGCGCGCTCAATGTGATAGGTATACAGAAAATTCAAATTGAATATTTTAAACCTCCAAAAATATTATAATTCCTTACATGCACTCAAGTACAAGTGTACTTTGTACGAATTAAGATTATTTCACATTAATTAGCCTGTCTAATTTCTGTCCGCCACCTTCCCGCTAACAAGTCCGTTTTCGCGAAGCATATCCGGTTAAAAATATTATGCTCTGATTAAATATAACATATTTATGTCGAACGTTGATTTCTCTACTTTTTAAATTAGTATAAGAATACAAGTAAAAGAATTAGGTATACTTTCAATAAAATACATAAGCATAAATATTTATAAAAATATGATAATTAGTTCATTGTTATATTGAAAATATTACATTTTGGTACTATTATAATCAATATTTTGACACAAGAAGAACATTTAGTCATAATAAAAAGTCTTTCCTTCAAATATTCCCATTCCTACAAAATTTCATGTTTTTCGCAACTTCAACGTCAATGAGTCACGTCTTCCCCTTATCCGATCAACTTCAACTTTTGCAGGAATTATTTTCTTACCCAATAGCACAATTTGGGGGGGGGGGGGGGCGTGAAAAAAATCTTGCAAAAAAATTTCACCAAGTATAGCTAAGGTCCACCATAGTGCTGCTATATAATCGTCGATTCTCCGGGAGGCTTCAGTGCCAATAAGATTAGGGGATTATCGATACGTGGAAAATCAAACGTGATCTGCGACGAGAGCCACCGAAAGCGGCACGTGACACCGCTTTACGCGAATCTGCACCAAGCACCAGACACCTATTGATTTTTCATTACCTAAGACAGAGCAAGCTGGCGGACGGTTAGAAACGAGTCTGCAAATAACCATCTCCCTCCTCGATAAATCGACGATCCGCAGAGGGAAGAAGAACGGACTAGCTGTGTCCCGGAGCATCCTCGAGCCACTTGAAATGTCACGAGGTACTGCCCGAGATGCCTTCTGCGTGCCTTTCGCGGTTAGGCTCGATCGTTGTAGATCGCGCCGATCGCACAGGCCTGCAGACGTTCGCGAGAATCCCCCAATTTCCTCGACCGGTCTCGAGAAAGAGCGAGCACAAAAATATCGTCGCGATGGCTCGAGCATTCCACATTCGAATAAAAAAAGAATCAACCGGGTCCGATGAATAGCGTCCGAGATAAAAATTCCCGAGTGCAGCCCTGTTTTCGCGGGAGAAGAGTACTCGATCTAAAGCAGATGCACCGCAATATTGAATGCGAAACACGTCATTCACAAATTTGTTAATATTTCACGTTTTTATACTCAGAGTTGCCAGATGAGGGGAAGGAGCACGAATCGAGGGGAGAAACGTTACTCCCTCTCTGCGAGTACCGGACGAAACGCGTCACGTGACCGGGCCGCGGCGGATGCGTGGAGAATACCGTCGTAGAAGGGGAAGGTAGAGTGGGGACACAAGTCTTAATCTGGCGACTCTGCCTGCTATAATTTTGTCCCGCTAGATCTTGGCTAAAATTTTTGTTAAATAAAACTGTGAACAGGTTGATGAAGTCCAATCTTATTTACACACTTGAATAAACGTATCCTGAGATAGTTTACAGAAGCAAATTCAATGTGTGATATTAGGTTAGCAATTAAATTCACGACCTACGTATGTCCTCGAACAGAATTATTTATTACAATTAACGATTCAATGATTGAAATATGCCCCATTCGATGCAATAATCTGTTGCCATATTTTGAAATGAAAGTAGAAGCAGAGACTCCTCCACTATTGTCAGTATAATAAACAGTGATAGATCATATCAACTTTTAGCATGTTAAAGATAGGTATAGGTTCTGTTCCATGCTAAAAGTGGGTATGGTCTATCTCTGTCTATACTGACAAAACCGGAGACAGAAAAACCTCGGGCGTGAGCGCTCTCGTATCCTCTCCGGTAGAAGGCTCCGGTAGCAGGAGGTCGCGAATTTAGTTGAGAAACCTAATATCTTTTTATCCCGAATTGTGTTTCCAATCTTTGCGAAAAAAAAGCCGTAGTCGTTCGAAGTGATATTTTTCTTCCATGTTGGCCGGATAGAATTTTCTCTAGCATAGTAGGCGGGAGCGAATGGTGATTTCTCCCCGTGGCGTACAATGACTCGTTATGCGCGGGCACGTCCTGGACTCCGCGAGCGAGCGCAATATCATGTCACGAATACGTCGATGCTCGACACGATGCACTTGCGCGCACGGTTCTTTGAACTTACGACCTGACGACTCTCCTGAGGATACTTTCATCGTGCACCGGACGCATCATCCCGGGAAAACGGAAGAGTTCCGCGGAAAACTTTCCCCGACGAGCGTCCTTCGAAGATCAAAGTAGCTTCAACCTCAACCTTTCAACTCCACCAGGATGGAAATATTCTCGATATAATTATCATACGCCTATTTTTACTTCGATTTACCTCGGCGAGCCGATACGAACAACAGGGGTGAATAAACGTGCTTGTACATCGTTCATCGACTCCACCATGCGGGTAGAGTTGACGTTTTTAATTGTATCTACACACGGACATTAATGTGTATATATATATATATATTGTACATTAAAATCGCGATCGAGGTACCGATGTGGGTCGCCAGCATAAAGCGGAACGCGTTAATAGGCTGGTGCGTTGCGCGCGTGTACAAATTTGACCGAGCGCTATACGTGAATTGCACTAACTCGCAAAAACAACGTAACTCCGCGAGACGTTTGTTGCACATAATAATTTCCTAATTCGCATGAGACCCTAATAAGCTGGGAGGATAGACGGCGAACCTTTCGACTAGGTGATGCAACGGCAATTAACATGCAGATATCTTGGCCATTAGCTCGTATCTTCTTTATTACGTTGCGTTTCGCTAAATGATCTGTGGCGTGTACGGAATGAGGCCATCTGCCATCGCGCACGCCTACGAACTTCGAATTCGAACTGGTGCATCGGTTGCAGACGTCATGCTTTTCGAGTCACTTTTCGATTATCAGACTGCGAATAGCTTCCTTGGACTCTATGGAGCACGTAACGCAGGGACCACACCGGGCAGAACTGTTCGCAGACTATTCGCGAACAAAGAGAGATTATATTAGTAACTTCGCGATCTTTAGCAACTGGTGATTCCTACACAAGTTAAAACTTTTTATTCAGTAAAAAATTGTAATAATTCAAACTTTTTTTTAATAAAATTGCATCTTTTCTTCGTCAACTGATAGATCTACATATGCTCTATAAAAATTTATTAAACATTAATAACGTTTTCTATCCTATAGGATCGAACACTGTGGCGTCCACGTAGACCAGAGTTGGGCACAATGTTCATCTAAATAAAAATTTCGAATAACGAATAAAACGTTAAAAAATTTTTATTCATTACTCGATGGTTTCGAATATAAAAAGTATCATTATTCGACGAACATCGAATAAATAATTATATTCGACGAGAATTTGTCCAACGAATAAAGATAATTTTTTTTATACGTAGTGGCTTTATTCGAACGTCGAATAATGTTTTCATCTTTTACCAGAATAAATCTTTCCACAACTACTGTCAACTCTAATAAACGCGAACCATCGAATGATGAATAAAAATTTTTTAATTTCTTATTCGTTATTCGAACATTTTATTTAGATGAAAATTTTGCCCAAATCTGACGTAGAGCTTCAGCTCGTGAACACTGTTCGCTGGTGCAAGCGAGCAGGTCGCGGGCTGTTCGCTAAACTGTTCATACTGCAGTCGTCGAACAGTAGCGTGGACCCGGCATAACAGTTTCGTCTCTAACTGTGCGTATGAACGGAGGCCGGTGTTAATCTTCTTAAATTGCGTTCAACGGGATAATCTTGATCGGTGGAACCGAGGCACTCGATGCGAATCGAGATACGGCAGGGTTTCACGCCGGCAGCGTAGGAACAGTTTCTCGTTGTGCGGTCACGATCAGCTGTTCCGGCCATTATCGCAAATTGTCAGGGCAAACGAGCGTCATCCGACGTCCACGTTATACCTACGCGAATACTTTTACGCCTTCTGTACTCCCTGTCCTCTTCCCGTTTCGCCAGGGGCGGCTTTCGAACGCGCCTATCCAAAGCGCTTTTTGACAGACAACAGCGAAGATGCTCCGAACGAAGAACGTTCCGCGGACGGACGCTATCGAAAAAAGCCTATCGAAATGCGATGTGCAGAAATGTACCGTTCGGTTTGTGTCACCTGCGACGGTTGATCGGCCAGGCAAGTGACCCGAATGTTAAACGTTGAACGTAGGTTGAAGAACGAGCGCAACCGGGCAACCGGTTCACTGGGTTATCTATTAGAAGTCTCGGGACGCTATTGAGCAACCGCACGATACCGCTGTGTACCAAGGTGTCATGCTACGTTTTGGAACAACTTGGAACCAAGCCACTGTCTCGCTCCCTCGTTCTCCATTCTATCGCGGCGGGCGGCGTAGAAACGCGATCATCTGTCCCCGATTCGAATGGCAACCGCTCGAAAATTCTGTAGAAACCATGGCCCGTCCTGATCTACTTGTCCACCCGACTCGCGAGTCTCTTGGAAAATTTCTCGTGGGGATTACGATTTCCGCGGCCCCTTGTTTAGAGGTTAAATTTGCGTTCTTGGGGTTATTTTAAGAAAAAAATGTATATGTCACAGGTATCGAATGGGCCTGGTTCAGCCAAGTAAAGTAGATTTCCGGTTTTTTATAAATCTGCAAATATGTATCTCGGTAACTATGCCGAATATGGCAAAATATCAAGAGACCTTTTTTGTAGAAAATTAAATTTCCAACAATTTGTGTCGTGTGACATTTTTTTTATCAGCTGCGCAGTTTCCGAGTATATTTACATCTCGGTGAAGTTGCAGAACAACCGCCTCCCCCTCGAAATGATGGTCGGGGGAACTTAAAGGCTCCGTTCACAACTGCTTATACGAGACTCAAGAAATGTCTATGTATTAAAACTCAATTAGCAGTTAATATTATTGATGTATTAGGTTAGGTTAGGTCTGGGTTATTTTAACATAAAAGGTACAAAAAAGGCTTGTATATATTTTGCCATATCTCGCATAGTTTCCGAGATATTTGCAGGTTTATTTAAAACAGGAAATCTATTTTACCGGCTAAACCAAGCCGATTTGGTACCTACAACATATACAGTTTTTTTTTCTTAAAATGACCCCAATAACACAAATTTAACCTTCAAAGTAGGGGCCACGGAAATCGTAATCGTGCCAATTTCTCGGTAACGGTTCATCATTTTTTTTTATGAATAAAAAGCGGTACTTCTATCCTCGATTAATCACATTTCCAGATTTCTTCAAGCCGACCTTGCGACACTTGCCGAGATAAACGGCTGAAACGATCGTTCTTTATCTTCTGGATGTTAATGTGCACAGTATGTATTATTAAACAGCGGAAGTTCGCGTTATCTTCGCTCCAGCGTTGGGTAACCATTTATTTCTCTTCCGTGTACAGCAATGTCGTATATCAGGTTCTTTGTGCTTGCGAGCGACATTGCAGGTACGCGAAGAAACACATAAATCGAACCGCTTTTGCAGAATCGCGAATTCATTGTCCGTGATTCGTGACCTGTTATGTTCGCCGTTACGTGTTCATTGACTTTTTAGCGTTCCGTATATTTTTAGCGGTTCGCGCAAAGGATTCTGGGTCAGAGAAAAACTGCAACACAGTCGACACGAAGAGAGCACCCAGCTGCAAAATGGTTATCGATGTTTAGGCGTCGTTCATGAAACAACAGCGTTCCGGGCGAGGTGAAAAATTCCCGCGACGTCCGACTTCGCTCGAAAATTTAATCATGCAAAGCGAAGGCACGACACCCTCCACCTCGCGAACAACAATTGATTCTCCTCTGTCTCGTTCGCCGTGCCTTCGTCCCCGCGGATCGGAGCACTACTTTCATTCGGGTCTCGTTCCGCAACCGACAAAGGGACACACCTCGCTGACTTTCTTTCATCTTTTCTCTTTGCTTTCGTTCCGGCGAGTTGCGACGGGTTTCGACTCGAATTCTGACCCCGTCTCGATCGATTCCGTTCATTAACGTCCCCCGAATTCTGGCGAAGGCGAAATTTATGAAAGAAGGTCAAGCGAGACCACCGGCCGAAAGCGGTTATCGATCTGAACGAGAGCGAGTTATTATTCGGCAACCGAGTAAATGTTTAACGAGCCTCGTCCTCGGAAAGAACACGTCGACGCGAGTGAAAAACTTCTGCGAACGTTTCTCAAGCTTCCGATGGCGTGGGAGATTGCTCGGGGACCTGACCCTTCTCGGTCCAGTGTTGAGCCACCCTCGCCGGATCAAAAATACACATTTTAGGTCGAGCTAAAAATCTGAAAATTTGTATCAGAGTTGGGGAAAATTTTCATCTAAATAAAAATTTCGAGTAACGAATAAAAACTTTAAAAATTGTATTCGTTATTCGATGGTTCGCGTTTATTAGAGTTGGCAGTAGTTGTGGACAGATTTATTCGAAGCCTCCGAATAAAAGATACAGACAAAAGATGAAAAAATTATTCGATGTTCGAATAAAGCCAGTTCGTATAAAAAAAATTATCTTTATTCGTTGGATAAATTCTCGTCGAATAAAGATACTTTTTATATTCGAACCATCGAATAATGAATAAAAATTTTTTTATTTTTTATTCGTTATTCGATATTTTTATTTAGATGAAAATTTTGCCCGACTCTGATTTCTATGTAGGGTGCTTAAGGTAGTACTTAAGCAAGGAAAAATAATATTTTTTTCATCTGAGATGCCCGGCTTGTGGGTCAATGTCGAATATATTCGGCGCCCATAAACAAGTGTCCACGTTTAACCACACAATAGTTTTATAAAAATAAATTCATTTAGATTTTTATCGATACTCACAATTTTTTTATACAATCCGATCACTGTATATATTTTATTTTTCGTTTCGAAATTTCGTAGTCTCACAAACTTGGTGGTCACTTCACATCAACTCGTAAATAACTGACCGAAAGTCAACAGACTACTGCGATAAAATTTACCAAACTATTGGCTTAAAAAAAAATGCATTCATGCAGAATCGCCAGATTAGGGCATGTGTCCCCACTTTAGCTTCCCCTTCTATGACGCTATTCCCCACGCTCAGTGTTGGGCAAAAACTTAATCAACAATTGACGACTACATTTCTACTTCAATCGTTAATCGCAATTAACAATTAATCTCTTAATAGACGATTATTAATCGTCAATCGGATAATTGATTAATGATTATTGCTGAAATTTCGAAATGAAATACGTAATCAGAACTGTATGATACTGAAAAAAATGTAAACTCGATTTTTCGATGATTCCTTTTTTTAATCGACGATTGACGATTAAATCAATCAATTGAATCAATCGCCGATTTTTCGGTCACGTGGTCCTCTCTGTCGTGCGTGTGTCACAATGTCACGTGACTAATCCGGTACTGGCAGAGAGAGGGCAACTTTTTCCCCTCGATTCGTTCCCTCCCATCATCTGGCGACTTTGACTTTGTATTTGACAAAAATAGGAGAGGGTTAAATTTTCCATCGATAGTTACTCATTTCACTTATTTAACATTACAGTTCATTGGTACGTCCAGCTTCATTGGTTGAGCCCACCATTGGTACGTAACAATAATTGTTTCTCAGCTGTTCTAAGTGCGTTGGTAAAGACACAAATAGGAATAATTATTGTTAAGTTCTGAAATGAAAGAGAAAAAATCCTTTAGACCGCAGAGGGTTGAAAGTTCGTTTTGATCGGTGATTCTAAGTCCATTGAACGTTGGAGTGCGTCGATCATGGAAAAGAATGGTAGCCATCCCCGACCGATGGAGAACAACAAACGGCGAGCACTCGTTTCAGCGAGTGACCGAAAAAGAGAAGGTGAGTGTTTCTCTATAAATACATACGATGCTCGAGGTGGTCGAGAGAAAGACGCGATCTCGTGGAACTAGAGCGACCCGAACCGACGCGACGCGACGCGACGCGACGCGGCGAGCAATTTTGCAGGCGTCGTGGGCGTCGATGAAGAAGCTGCCAGTGTCACGGCACGCTTATGCCTGGACACGTACCACCGTGATCGCCGGTTGCCAAACGAGCCGAGCGAATTCGATTTCGTTCGTATCTTTACATTCCAATTTTCAATCCGCATAAGACAGATTTCCAGGCTACCTGTTACAAAATCGGAAACCAGGAAAAACTGATATTAATTGATGCTTTTGGTAATATTTAATAACCGGACAAGTCAGTCAAGAAAAATTCAAAGTTTATGCAGTGTGTTCAATGTTAATGGATCTTGAATAAAGTTTGAAATATATCACGAAATATTAATCTTTTCGACATGGTATCCTATCCCTCTTTTGTTCATAATGTCATAAGGTATTAATTCATGTGACAAAGTTTCTAGGTTTCCATTTTAAAAAACGAGTGCAATTGTACATTAGAAATTCACCGATGTATGTACTTCTAGTACGAGCTAGTTACACGATGCAAAATTTTCCTCTACAACTTTTTTCTATCTGCAATGGTAACAAAGTTCTAGTCCAGTTACTAGAATCGCCTTATACAGGGTTTCCCAAAAATATTGTACTTCCTTGAAAAGGGTGATTGCCAAGGTCATTTGAAAAAACTTTTTCCTCTGCGAAAATGTTCTCCGCGATCTTGTTAAGGAGTTATTAATGAAAAACACGGGCCACTCAGAGCGCGACTACAGCGGACGAATTCCGGCTCGGTGATAGGTCTCGCTGAGCGTGGCGTTGGCATTGGCTCAGCCGGAATCCGTCCGCTGTAGCCGTGCTCTGATTGGTCCGCGTTTTTCCCGAATAACTCCTTAACAAGACCACGGAGAGCATTTCCGCAAAAGAAAAAGTTTTTTCAAATTACCTTAGGAATCACGATTTTCAAGGAATTATTACATTTTTAGGATAGCCTGTATTAGACAAAAAGACGGAGGGCTAAGAAATCCCGGTGCATCAATGGGAAATCGGCAGAAGAGGAAGATCGTCAGGTACAGCGAGATCGTTGAGCATGCTCGAGCGAGTTTTTGGTTTCGCTTTGATCTTCGTCAACAATAGTGACAATGGCCGGCCTCGTCCCCTTGACGGCGTTCTTTTAGCTCGTCGCTGGTCGCCAAGGGACATAAATTTACGGCAATTAGCGGTATCAAGTCCGATAGACGAGCAGCAGACGAGCTCGCAGGTTGTGGACCTCGTCGTGTTATTGCCAGCCGTGCAACGACACCCGCGACCGTTCGTTCGCTCTCTCGCATTCTGCACAATAATATGCACACCGCCGGTCAAGCACATGGGCCGCCACGCCAACCCGCGTATCGTTCGATTAACGACCACGGGCGCACACGACTATTTTCGCTCGAATCGATTTTATTGGACGAACGTGTGTGTCCCCGGTACGCGGCTTCGCGATATACCCTCCATCGTCTATTATCGTCGCTTCCGTCTTCGAACGAGTTCCATTCAGATTGCGAAACGGATTTAATTCAGGCATTGATGCCCACCGGCAGAATACTAATTATACACGGATGAATATTAGCTTGTTAGATATCGTTCCTCGCGCGTGGCCCACGCGTTACGAAATCATCGTTCGCTCGCTTTCCAAATAAACCGAAAAAAACGTGCCACAGAGTTGACATTTCGTAGAATTTTCGACGTCGAGGCTGCAGAAAATTTGCGTGAGTAACCTTTTTGTGTGAAACACGGTGACTCGATGTTTCCGCGTGTCGCAGAATAAACGGATTCTACTAGTTTTATATAACGGTTCATTCATTATTCTCACACTTGGTAAGCGAACAGAATGAATGCGTCCTTCTGCACTGGTTGACTTTGCAAGAAGAGATCGAGTGCAGTCCGTTCTCCGGAAGCACGACCAGAAAATTTGAAAATCACGGCGGTGCTGACCAACCACTAACGACAACGACCGTCGCGACGGCCGATTCGCACCATTAGGGCCGATCCCAAGTTTAGGGCCGAACCGCATATTTCGGTCCGATTCCCATTTTTATTTAGAGTCGATCCGGATATTTAGGACCGATTTGCCTATTTAGGGCCAATTCGCACTTTAGGGCCGATTCTGAAACTATAATACAGAGACGTTTGCTTCAGACGTGCACGAAAAACGCAGTCTAATCGGAATTATTTCAAAGGGTACATACATTTCCATGAATTAAACAGTGCGAAACCTCGTCAAAAAAACTGAGAGTAACACTCAAGAACGTTCTCTTAGCGAATCTCATTATCCGCGGTGTTAAATTAACGAAGAACTCGATGGTTGACTTGCGGCTGCCGGCAACGAATGAACGGGGATACCCTCGCGGTAGAAAGTGAGCACGAAAGAAATCTTTAGCGTCGCAATTAGCGGGACTTCTTAAATTCCCTCGACAATTAGCGCGGTCGTCAACGATGCCAGACTACCCTCAGACCAAGCAAACAGAGAGAGAGGAAGAACGAACGCAAGTTCGTCCGAGGAACAAGTGCACACGTCTTTCAACTGGTATCTTAAAATTCATTTCGACCTCGATGCCCTCAGAAAATCGATAAATAAATCCACAAAGGATACGTACGATTGGTTTGTTAGTTTCGTATAAACAATTGAAGACTGGAATTGAAAAAGGCTGTAAGTGCCATTTTTTCAAAAATGTTTTTTGCCGCAAGAAAGGGTGTAAGTTCCAACGCCAATGCAATGAAATAAAGCTGGAAGTTCCTTGACAATTGGTTAGTTTGTTGTTCCTTTTGTTAAGAAAACGACAAGTGTGCTTTCATTCTTTCCATGTTTCTAACGTTCTAATATTTTTCTTCCTCACTTTGTTATTCTTTTCTTTTCTTTTTCAAGTCATATATTGTTTTCAAGTTGTATTAAATATAAATTGTAAATTTTTTAAGTGTCTGAAATAAACTGCATTCTTACAAGTTTTACATACATGGATTTTCCTTGGAATTCTTATTTTGGCATGTACAGCCTTTTTTAATTCCAGTCTTCAATTGTCAACATCGCTCTATTTTTCTACTCCAAAAAGAAAAAAATTCGACAATCCTTTTTCTCAACTCTTAACTCTCCTCATCCGAAATACAACGAAAGCCGGTCCCGAGCCATCATCTTATATCGGAATAAAACTGAATTAGTGAAATATCCGTACGAGTCCGAAATTACTCCGGCATAGGCGTAGAACTCGCAGGGATCCGAGGGTTAACTGGTATATCAGAGTCTCTTATGACCCAAATAAAATTTCTGTGCACTAATACCCGTTGATGTTATTGGACTATGGGTACAAGAAATCAGACTCTGAATATAAAATATAAAACAGAATTTATTCAGTTTAGTATATCTGAAAAAACACGTTGTGAGGCACATCTTTACCCTACGACAGCGGTTTCCAACCGGGGAGGCGCCAAAATTTTTAATAAAAAATTAATGTTATAAAAAAGTAAAGTTATTATTATATAAAACGTGTCTATATTATTATATCGATTAAAAGATAGAGAGGCGCGGAAAAAAAATTTTTTTTTAGGGAGGCATAGTAACATAAAGGTTGGAAACCGCTGCTCTACGACAAATAGAACGCGAATGAGGATCGTTCTGGAAAAACGGACGACGATCTAAGAAACAATTGAGAGTTGAGGGTTCTATGACGCGGACAGCATAGATAACAAGCAATAGAATGTTTTACTAAATAATAGTAGATTATTTTTGTCAATTTGTTTCTTAAATAAATTCCAACAGCTGTATTGTACGATAATTGCAAACATCAAGTGTCTGAGAATATTTATACAGAATTTTAGAAAGGTCCAAGCGGGGGAGTCTTTCAATTCGAATTTTGAAATTTTCTTCAACCTCGCTGCTCTTTGAGAATTGACAGATAAATCCAGCAAGCTTATATTCAATTTGTTTGTTAGTATCGAAATGGTCGAAACGGAATATTTTTCTCCCCTGAGAGGAGAGAAATTCTCGACCACCCTTCTTCCTTAATTACGAATCCCGAGTCTCTTGAACAAACCCTCGCGACAAGTGTGGCACGATACGTGCTTGCTTCTACGCAAGTTAAATTGCGCCTCGGTTACCCAACTCGAGCACAGGAGGCTCTGCGTGCACAGACGGAAGGAAGAAAGTGCACCTGCGATGAACACCGTTACACTTTTGCGGAACACTTCTGGTAGAAAATCGGAATCGCATTAATCGGAATGGCTGCGCGATGCGTTGCGTTGCGTTTCGTTAATTAGAGTGCAATTAGAGAACACGGCTTTGTTTTTTGTTTTGTTGCGGCATGGATCGCTGTCTAAGCAGATTCCAGCGCGTCGATGTTTTGGTCCGATAGGAAAGTGCAATTAATAGGAGCAGGAGCTGCGAGGACGACCGAGATAACATTGTCTAGAAAACGAACCGGGTTGCAAAACACGTTTCGAAGTGTGCGGCGGATAGGTCTCCGCAATTATCGGAACGAGTATCGATCGTTGGAAATAGATTCCGTAGTGTTTGTAACCGAATCGTTTGGTCGCTACCCACGCGCATCCGTACGCAATAGCTATCCGATGTCTTGTAAAACGATTCTATGCGTAATTTGTTCCACATATCTGAGACGGTATACAGCGTAATTCTAGAAACTGGACTTTTGCTCGTTCTTGCTGCGTAACTTCGAACGATTCCCGCGGAGAACATCGTTGATGAAAAGAACCGATTCGAAAGCGATTCGGTAGTCGGCACGGCACGGCTGCTGCCACGAGGACAGCGTTCTATTTGCCGTCGAGGAATCCCCGCACGAATTCGAAGAGCTTGGACGTTGCGCAACGGGAAAAAGCGCGTCTCGATGAGTGAGCTGTCGCTGATAGGTCACTGGTTGGGCGTTAAAAAAAGAAACCGAGTAAAGTCTTCGTGTAAATTGAGGGCGAACTGGGGCAATCGAGGCAAATCTAACCTCGCGGCCATCATTCGGATTGATTCGTTCGATACCGAAACCTCAAGGGGAAGACGCGTCGATAGCGTCTCCCGAACGCCTTTGGAATTCTGCGAACCCATCCGAAGGCACAATTTCCACCGCCGCACAGTGGAGTATTTGGCCGCAAAAGCTGGCCAAAAGTCGATTAAAAAATTTTGTCTAAAATATACAATTTTTGCTTTTTGAGATAGTTGAATATATAGAAAATGATATGCCAATACCTTTTCTTCTATTTTATTCACTCATGAAGTGTTATGCTTTATTGAAGTTGAAGAGTTTTCCTAATACTGTTTCTCTGAACTAGTCTCTGAATTACTGAACACTCATTAATGATTTTTCTAGATCGTAAAGAAGTGATGCCAACTTTTTCCTTTACAGATGTTTTTTAGGTAAGTATGTAGTTTACTTTCTGTTAAATATTATACTCTTTATTACTTGTGTTTTTGTGATTAGTGACGTTAAAAATGACCAATAATCCAGTGAAGCACGTTACAATTCAAACAATTCATATAGAATTTTATTATGCTTCCGAGTAAGTCCCGATGCTTGTTTTGGTGTCATTCAACGCGCCAAGGTTTCTAGTTTATAATATAAAAAAGAAAAGCTGCCAATTCGCGCCTATAAGAATTTCCAAACGGTTCTTCTGATGCAACACTCGATACATTGAAGGCTGCAGGGCGATCGTCATTTTTACGTGAAATTCTGTATTCTGTTAGGCCCTCTGTCCACGATGCGTCGCGTCAGAGACGTGTGTCCACGAAGCGTAATCGTCGCTACATTCAGCCGTCATTATGATTAGCGTACGATGCCGCAATCGTCTATACACGAAGCGTAGAGCAAACTTCACGTAATTTACGAAAAGCAAAGAAAGATGTCGAGTGACGAGGACATCTGTACGTGTACGCGTCTCTGACGCGACGCATCATAGACAAAATCAAATCGAGCCGCGCACGCTACGCGTACGCGTCTCTGACGCGACGCATCGTGGACAGACGGCCTTAGTTGTCCATTTATATACGATTATAAATTTATTTGCAAATTTTTTATTCCACGCATTTTTTTTTTAAATTGCAGAAAATAATGGCAGTACATCATTCATAAGTACTTTTAGCCTAATAAAAATAAATAAAATAATGTTATACAAAAAAATGTTTCCAACAAAAATTAAACAGTGTTCAGACATCTACAAACTTCGATATATAGAATTTTGAAAATATTATTTTTACAACAAATAATCAAGGTCACTTTGATTTTTTAATTGTTAAAATGTATTTTTTATTTCATAATCTTGTAGCTGATCTTAAGTCGAATTCAACAATATATAATATTATGACCTTGAGACTATAAATAACGACGCTGTAGTTTTGTCCAGCTTTTCGGACCAAATACATACTCCACTGTGCGCCGCCGGTCCGTCTCCTATCTCGAATAAGAGGTCGACTCTGCAAAAATATCATTATCCTAGTTTCGAGAACGAGTTCGTTTCACTTGCCACTTTGCATCATTGTTCTCGTACGTTTCCTAGAGGAAAGTCTTCGACGAAATGGTACGCGCGCCTCGATAAAAAGAATCGGTGAGACTCTTTCTTATCGGGTGTATACTGTTGGCACAAGCCGAACTGACGAAAGGTTAATTCGAAGCTGACGATAAGAGCTCGGCGTAGAGAGAGAGAGAGAGAGAGAGAGAGAGAGAGAGAGAGAGAGAGAGAGAGAGAGAGAGAGATCCGGACAGAGACAGATAACCGCTTAGCCACGATAACGCTTATCGGGGCTGGTGTTTTCTTTCTCTTTTTCTAACGAGCGACAGGTTCACTACCGATGGATACTCGACTCGGTGATTCACGTCAACGTTTATTTTATAATCTCTCCTGATCGAACTCAATTTTTTTTCTGAGCGTTGTGTGCTTATTTGGTAACGAGATATCATGGTTGTCGTTGCCCACGATAGCGATAAGGGACGCAGAAAATTAATACACGACGTGTTAGATTCGACGCGATAGCAAACGGTAGTGGATACCTGCCTGTATATGGCTCGCAGTTTCTACTTGTTGCGAACGCAGACACCGATACTTTTGAACGTTAGGGGACTACATCTGGTTTTGAACTTCAGTATAAGCGGTGTTTACAAATGTGTGCAAATATGTTCGTATCTTTTTAAAAAGTAAAATATTTAAAAATCGTTAACCTGAATTCATAATGGCTGCATTTCGTAAATAATCGAGATTTTTCATTTATTTTAGTTCATAGCCACATTCACGCTGATCAGAATACTTCCCCCCATTTTTTGCTTTCGATCAGAAGGACCGGAATCATAGTAACAGTGAACACATTTTTTTTAACTATTCTGACTATTTTTACTGAAAAAAAAAACAATTTGTGTACTTTAAATACTCATAGTGAGTCTGTAACATCCTAATCCAAAAAATTCAATAGTTTTCCTGAGAAAAATTCCTGAAGATTGGTAACAAAAAAGGCACTCAAAACCGGAACACCCCGTAATCTGTGCCGACACGAGACACGAAAAATGTATGATGTCTGTGTATTATGAGAAGATAGCGATGACTTCTGGATCGCAGTTGACACTAACGATTCATGGGTCATAAGAATAGATATGGTTGGTCCAGAAGTGGTAAAAGTCGATGCAATCCGTCTCCCTTGTTCACTTATATAATTCCACCAGTTGCATCAATAGTTAAAATCAGTTCTAATTGATGAACAAATTTTATCATTTATTACATTTATTATTATAATTTATGAAACTTTACGAGTTCCTTCCTCGATATCTTTTACAAATTCCCAGGCGCTATAAACGTACACAGAGTCTCTAATCTATGCGATATGAATTTCAGGAAGAAGGTTTAACGTTCTCATTGTTACAAACTGTATATTAAATGTGCATCGTTAAACGTCACCGAAGATGCCAAGTTCATGATCGAGATTGGCATCTCTTGTTACAGCATGTATAGGAGAGCACAAAGTTAGTTCGGTGCACTTATATATATCCGGCAATTTTCCTCGACCCTCCGACGACGGAGAACGGTTGTAAATTAATTAATTAATATCGCTGGGTCTACAAAGAAAATTATCGGCCAATCAAGTTCAAGGTATTTACACTGTATCGTTTAGACCAAACATTTTCTTCCTTCCATATTGGTGCGCGCACGGTGCACAATACACTTTGCATAAGTAACAAGTTTCAATTAACCATTGAACCCAGGGGCGTCGTTCGTTATCCCCCTCTATCATAGCTGCGATCATAATCCCCGGCGGAGCACAGTTTAACAGAACGGTTTAACATACAAAGGACACCGTGGCGAGTCGATCTCACGGTTTTATGCGAAACGGCGAGACGTCCGAGACATCCGAGACATCCAAGAGGCTGCGATCGCCGCGACGCGACCATAATTGCGGATAATTGCCACGGTGGAAATTTCACGCGATCGTCCGAATGGAGTACACGGTTTGACGATGCTATCGTAATTGGGACGCCTCGCAATAATGCAAAACATCGCGTTGAATTATGGGGAGGAGAGCGCGAGGACGCGGGAAACCGTTTAGCATACAATGATTGCGAACGAGAAAAAAATAATTCGACGAACGCCGAGTAATTAGATGAGATATTTTTCTATCGACCGTGTGGGCCGTGGGCGTTGCGTATCCAGACTTCTTCGACTATTTCATACTGCGGACTGTTTCCATTTAAATGGAATATACCTAGCGCGGATAAAATCTCCGAGAAATGCAAGCCCCGCCATGCTGAAGAGGCGGGGGAAAAATGCGTGCGCTCGGTATAGAGTATAGGGGATTGGTTAAGGATGGTCTAGAGGTATGTAAAAACGCAACAAAATTTTTGAAAATTTGACAAGATATAATTCTTACTAAATTAACGCAATTACCAAAGTTTGGGTTCGATTCACTGCACCGTTTAAGAATTATGGAGAATTCATAAAATTCGACTTCAAACCATATTTAAACCTTGAAAAAACGCAACTAGAAACTCCAGTTTTTTTATATTGTATAGTAAAAATTATGTAATTAATTATGTTAAAAATTTATTAGGATTCACTGAACAGTTACAGAGCAAAAAATTATAAACTGTTACAAAACGTCTTTATCGTGTTGTCATCTCAATAATAACCATAAATATTGCTTTCTGAAGTGTTTTTAATTTATTTAAATATTTATTTTTAACTTTTTATTGCGTAATTATATATATTGAATATCACAAATTTATTATCTTGAAGTTCAAATCAGAGGGTACAATTATTCGCAAAAGGTCACTTACAATTTTTTATAATATGAAGACAATTTGATTAAAAAATAAATATAACATGAAATTCACTAATTGCACGAAAGCTTTTTAAATTAATCTATTTTTTTAATGCAAAATATACTCGCATGAATGACTTTCATTGCCAACATATTGATGGATTTCGAATTTCTTGTACTTTTGTCTCCCATTGTACCTCCAGAACATCCTTAACAGACGCATTAGTTAACTGGAAGCACCAGACGCAATAAATGTCTCGGTAACGTTCATCTAGATTCTAGATAGCAGGAGCCGGGTGAATCAGACGGTGGTGGGCTTCAGATTTTGTCCCGGTGAGTAATCAGTTCCGAAACGTATACACGGTGTTCGACTACAGGTGGTAGAAAATTTAAGGAGTGGTTCTCCATGGCAATACAAGATTAAAATGAAGAATAAAAAAATTGCGATTTTGGCTTAATTTTTTAGTTATTAACAATTAAAATGCCGTAGACGCGCGTGACGGATACAGTCGAGTCGGAACATAAGTTAACGATTGATGATATGTAGCCAATGAATACGATGAATGACATAAATGAGTAAATAGACAAATATGTTAGTGAAACATATACTATCATTATTAAAGATGTCATTTTTCAGCACACACCAATCCGACCGTACACGCTTGCTTATATACTATGACGGTAAACAACGTATATCTTTGTTGGTCGAGTCGCAGCATTTTAGGCGATTTTTAATTGTTAATAAGTACCTTCGTGAGATTATTTGACGTAACTTTTTCCTGTGCGAAAATGTTCTCCGCGGTTTTGTTAAGGAGTTATTAACGAAAAACACGGACCAATCAGGGCGTGGTTACATGTCCCTCTGGGCGTGGCGTTGCGTTGTCATTGGCTGAGACGGAGCCCTCCGCTGTAGCCGCGCTGATTGGTCCATATTTTTCGTCAATATCTCCTAAACAAAGCCTCGGAGAATATTTCCGCAAAGGAAAAAGTTTCTTGAAATAACCTCAGGAGTAATCCCTTTGAAGGAAGTACATATTTGGGACACCCTGTATGGTTCGTTTCATTCCGTGTGGAAAATGTCGTTGAAGATGTTGATAAGCCTCAGACGCGTAGATATTTCGGCGAAGGGGGCGTTCAGCCCATGTGAAAGCAACAGTGACTTTCGAGCACGAAGACATACCCAAGGTTCTACGCTCGCACGCGTGTATAGCATCGGCGCGATCTCTGTTGCTGACGTCAATCCTTTCCCAGGACAAAGCTCCTGCCGCCGCGCCGCGCCACGCCATACCACGCCATACCATAGCGAGGGGTGCGTTTATGTATCCCGGAACACAGTCGGGGGCTGTTCGACGGCGCCGGGCGACGAGACGCTTCTCAAACTCTCCCAACAAAACATTCGTTCGTCGGCCCCCATAGTACTACCAACTTCTCCCTATCCCCTGGCATCCATTGCTTTTCCTCTCGTTTCGATCATCCTTTTTTGCTTCAACCCCTTGCTCCTTCTTCCACGTTTCCCGGAATTGCATTGTCAGAAATGTTCCATCGTAAACGTGATCATTTCTGGCGACTGTGCAGAATAAACAGCGAAGAACGCAGTGCGCGGGGTCGTTGAACTTATTTCCAAAGTGGCTATCGTACAAATGAAATAGAATTTCGGATGAAAAATATATCATGGAAGAGCGAAGATTGAGATGGTGTCGAGCATCGCGTTGAAAAATCCAGGGAATCCGAAAACATTTGATCGGGGAAGATTCAGTGAAGGAGGGTGCGCGTTTTATCCTAGCAACACGGGAGGGAGCCGAGCGAGCGTCGAGACGCTTTTCAGACTGTCGCAATAAAACGTCCGCCAACCCCTGTCCAACACAACCAAACCAACGTTCCCCAAGAATATCGTTATATTTGCATGAGGACGCCATTTACCGAGCAAACTGTCTTCCGATGAGCGGAAGATTTAACAATCTTTTACGATTACAGTGTTTAGAACCTCTTTGTCGATCATTTCTTAGAAGAACATTTATATCGACTGTATACCTATTACATATACAGGGTGGGGCAATAACTTTTTCCACCTTGAATATTTCCGTTACTTATAATAATATTAAAAAAAATGAAAGTTGCATAGTATAGAGGGGGAAATTTGATGTAAACACTTTTTATGTGCGCTAAGGTGGTTCGGAGATTTCAAGGTCAGCTTGATTTCTCTAAAGGGAAAAATGCGTAAAAAAGTATTGACCCTCATATGTCCTTGATCTAATATGCAGTTAATGAGATATTATCGAAATAATTTTCCGTATGTATGTACTCACTATATTCTAGGTAAGGTACATCAGTTCGAGCACCTGCTAGCTTCCACGTAGTATACAGACGTATTGACGATTATTTCGATAATATCAAGTTAACTATTAGGTGTAGGACATATGAAGGTCAATACATTTTTACATAACATTCGATACTCTATCAATTCATGATACAAAATCGTTAATAACATACATTGTATTTGGTAGATTCTGTCCGAAATCTTCATCACGAGTCTGACACAATATTACAGTTGAAGGGGTTGATATAATTTTGGACTTTAATTTTTCTGGAAGGGTTGGCTTATTTTGAGACTATTCGATCACCAGACTATAAAAGTGTAATGTTCGCAGAGACTAGAAGGTCAAGACCGACGAACGAGCTCACGGACGGTAGACGTTTTCCCCGACAAAAAGCGAATTTTCCTACGAGTTTCCTCGAGCCGGCTGCTTTACCGAGAGACTTTCTCTTCCCTTGTTCAGACCTCTTCTCCGTTCCTCTGTCCTCGTTAGAGTTAGGTAAAAGAACGATGCGTGAACAAGGTCTCTCCCGCGTACGTTGCCCCGGCTGTTCATGATTTGTTGCTCCGTTAATTAGATCGTCCGCAACCGTCGCCTCGACGCGACGCGATCTCTTGCTGCCGACGAGTAGTTTTCGACGTGCAAACGCAGACGTTTTAATTCGTTCGCTCATCGATTTGAGGCGTTACACGAATTAAGAAACCATTGACAAATTCAGCAAACCAATTCGAGTTCGAGCAAATAGCAAGAAGATTAGTCCGTGTTTTTCGTTAATAACTTCTTAACAATGCCTCAGAGAAACAGTTATTTCCAATGATCTTAGAAACCACCACTTTCAAGATTTTTCGCCATTTTCGGGACACCCTGAACAGGGTGTATTCTACATGTGAAAATAAATCGAAAAAAGGGAATACTATTTTTTCGTTCAACGCCTTGTTTGAGAAAAACGACTTTACAGATCATATACCAAATCGACTCATGTCGAATGGCGCGCATATTCGCTGCATCACAAAAATGTTGTTCCCTTTTCTCGACTTGTTTTAACATGAATATGTTTTAGGGCTGGGGGTCATTCTAAAATCCGCGCGACGACGCCAAAAGTGTGACGCTGAAAAGTGTAAGAGAGAGAGATTTGTTTGGGACCACGCCGACTGCGCCGAACGCAGAAAAGGACAGTGCGGTGTGAACACGGACCGACGGAGTCGATGACGTAGAAACGGGTACCCCCACTACCGCGCTCTAGTGGTCCGTCCGGACAGAACTCGCGCTGGCCGACCGAGAGTCGATGACGTAGAATCGGGTACCCCCACTACTGTGCTCCGGTTGCCCGTTCGGACAGGACTCGCGCTGGCCGGCCGAGAGTCGATGACGTAGATCGGGTACCCCCACTACCGCGATCCGGTCGCCCGTCCGGACAGGACTCGCGTTGGCCGGCCGGGTGGGGGTTTAGGGCTGGGGGTTATTCCAAAATTTGCGTGATGGCACCAAAAAGTGTGACGCTAAATTTGTTAATAACTCCTGAACAAAGCCTCGGAGGACAATTTCGTAAAGGAAAAAGTTACTTCAAATGACTTCAGGAATCTTATGGTTCGGGTTTTTTGTTAGGGTTGGGGTCATTCCAAAATTTGCGTGATGACACCAAAAGTGTGAAACCAAGAAGTGTTTACATATAGAATCATCCCCTGTCCGGTTGTACCACCCTGTATAACGATTGGAAAATACATAGGCAATAGGCATATCTTTTCTTCTTCTTCTAAGAAATTATGCACAACAAAGAAGGTATAATCACTGTGATCGTAAAATAAATTGTCGTGCAAGGGTCAGTTTTTTATTACTATTATCGAGAATCTGTAAGTCTCGTAACCAACAAGCACACAAGGCACGTTTGAGCAGCGTGTGTACTGTGTACGCCGATAAGACAATATTTGCTTCGGCAGTGTGTACAAAAACCTCGATCAATTTAGTTAGGGTCATTCCACGCGAAATCGGAGTACTGTTTCGGATGTTGTTCAAATTTGAATGTGTTGTAGTCTTCAGTAACCTATGAACGAATCTCAAAGAATTTTTCGATATCTTAAAAATTGTTGATTTGACATACGTGTAAAGAAAAGTGTCACCCTTTTTTCATTAAATTATAAGTATAGAACTAACAAATCGAGAGAAATGAATTTTTGGGAGCTTATAGTGAAAACATAAGAGTGTCTACTAAAAATATTGTCATTTAAAAGAAATGTTTTTTTCACCATTCATTTTGCAATTGTTTTAAACAAATGCAATGTTTTCATAGCAGGGAGGCTTTTTAAAAATTTGAAAAAAAATTAGGAGATACAGCCCCAAATGTCCCTTTTACGGACTTTTTTGTTAAAAAAGCGGACGGTGTAAAAAACATGGATTCGGTTGGCTGCGGGTGTTTGGGACAAAAATCATGACATCTAAACTAATCAATTTCCGACAGAAGTACCTTTAATCACTTTTAATCACTTAATTAGTAAAAATATATGTAAAGATATACATATAATATGTACCTATGATTATTGTGTATATGTACATACAAGATATTATGTATCTAATAATAAATAATAGATCAAATAAAAAAAATGTTCCATTGTAAATCTATGTAAGAAATGACAAATACATTCCACAAACTAAATTATTTGATTAGTATGTTTAAGTATTTAGTATTGCGTTCGTTGCGGCCCGCGTGTAGTATATTGGGTTTCCACTTTTGGCCCACTGCAGTCCGCGGGTTAGTCATCGCTGGATTACAAAATCGGGAGTTCTTATTGGTTTCTTTCATTGGAGAATCAGATAACGAAGAACAATATCGAATAAAAAATAAGAGACAACATTCGAATACTTTGTTAAAGGTTAGCACCCTTGAATTTTTCGGAAACGGTCATTCGTACGGAGGCGGCGAGGTTCGCCGATCAAAACGGGAACCACGACATGCGAGTCGTCAGAAATACGAGACCTTTCGGCCGGCGAAAATAGAACCCGAAACACGTTCGTCTTCTTTCCGTCTTTTCCGGACTCTATGCAGTCGAAGTTACTTCTAAACGTAGCGCAGAGAGCACAGCCGACGGCCTGCCACTCGAGGCAATTAAATGCGGAACATGATTCACGGGACACGGCGGGACACGGGAGAATCTACGGGATCGTGATGCAACGATTCTTTCTGCGCGCGGATACTCGAGCCGCGCGTCACAGATTGCGAGCAACGTCGTCGATCTCTTTGCGAGAAACAGACAGAAGGCATTTGCAACACTCGTGTCAACAGCCTGCCACCGACAACGTCAATGGGACGAGCCGTGTATTTCCGTGTTGATGAAGACAACCTCGTACCCGGTCTACGTCCAAGCGAAAATTGCGCCGAGCACAGACGCGCTTCTTTGTATTCAAGCGCTGCTGTGATACGATGCGGGGAAAAATAAGACGATACTATACACATGTAATAAATATACCGTGTAAATATATCGGCATGTAGCAGGTTATACTAGAATGTACTATAATATACCGGCACGTAACTGAATATACTAGAATATAGCAGAATATACTAGAATATACTAGAATGTACCCGACTAAACTAGAATATACTAGATTATACCGACACGTACCAGAATGTACTAGAATATACTAGAATATACCCGAATAAACTAAAATATACTAGATTATACCGACACGTACCTGAATATACTATAATATATTGGCACGTACCAGAATGTACTAGAATATACTAGAATATGCCCGAATAAACTGGAATCGGCGCTACAGGTTCGATCAAGATTTTTTTTTTTTTTTTTTTTAACGTTTCGGTTCGGTTTTGAACCATCATCAAGAAAAGTCCGCGTCTGTGAAATTTAATAGACACTGTTATTCAATTGACACAAATTTTATGGATTATACATGAGGTAATATACATACTTGCTAATTGTGAAAAACACAGAAGTAAGAGTGTAAATGAAATGGTACTTGTCAGTAAGAAGGTTTAAACTGAACTAGACTGTAACCGTTGTGTCAAAGTCAAAGCGGAAAACAGAGATTGATCGAACCTGTAGTGCCGATATCACTTGTACATATACAACAATTTACGATCGTTAAAACTCAAAATTATAAACTGGAATATACTGAAATATAGTAGAAAATGTATTTCTTAAAATTTTTGAATATAGGCCCACACAAAAAATTTGTAAACAACAACTTCTAGTATGTTCTCTGTAATTACGAATTGGAATTTTTTCAAAATGTTTTTTCCACGTCTTGTGGTAAACTAATTGCTCCAACTTCTCAAAAACTCCAAGTCGTACGGTCCGATGTTAAAAAAGTTATCGTCCTTTCAAAAGTGTCCGAATATTACTCTGACTCGCTGTATATGTTTCCTATACAGTACATACATACTGTGCAAAAGTCTTGAGCCACCGCGTCAAATTTGTTGTACACTTGAATAAATCTATATTAATTATCCATACTTAATTATTAACATGCTGTACATTCTATTAAGTTGTTGAACGTGAAATGTCCGATTTTAGAATGTAAATGTATGAAGCGTTAGTTATCGCTGAAGGATTGTATCGCTGCTCGGCCAACCACTTTACAGATTGCTGCTACATGTGGCTGGTTTTCGTGTATCTTTCTAGATTCTAGATAGACGCGCTGCGTGTGCCGATAGGGTTCCGCGGTGCTCGAAAAATCTTAGTGCGACTGCTCCATACAGCGTGCAACGCATGGCAGAGGAGAGGTTCGCATAAATTTATCGCATCGCGTCGAATTGCGGGGAGGTTTCGCGTACCGCGGAATTACGCCAGCGTGACCCTAATTATTTTTTTCCACGTTGCTAGTTTGGCTGAATGCGCGAATAGAGTACTCGAGTTGCTGTGTCGGCGTCGGTTGGTTACGAGGCCGACGCAATGGTGTATACTGTACACTGTACACACGATCACCGCGATAATAATTGCAATGATGACGAGAAATGCCGTGCACGCACCGCCTACGCTCTCGTGAGAAAAAAAAAGAACGACGCGCGTATGTTTTCTTTCATAGTCAACTACGAAGCGTTCCTACGAATGCTTGAACGTATCGGTGAGTTTTACCTCGATACGTTTCCCGTCGCGTCGGTGCAAACGAAGAATGTTTCGACGGAAGCAACGATTCCAGCTTCGAAACCACGTATGTATGTATGTTTAAGGTTGTTGCATATGAAATGTTGGATTTTAGAATGCAAATGGTGCGAAGCGTTTCAATCAAGAAATACTATCACAGTATATGTATGTACAAGTTTATTTATACAGGGTGGAAAAGTTGCATGGTATATAGAAGGAAATATGGTGCTGTAAACACATTTTATGTGAGCGAAGGCGTTTCGGAGATTTCAAGGTCACCTTGAATTCTTTAAATGGAAAGACCTACTTTTTGTATCGTGAATCGATAGAGTATTGAATGTTATGTAAAAATGTATTGACCTTCGTATGTCCTACACCTAATAGTTAACGAGATATTAACGAGATATTAACGAGATATTATCGAAATAATTTTCAATACGTACCTACTATGTACCTGGAAGCTAGTAGGTGTTCGAACTGATGTACCTTACCTAGAATATGGTGAGTACATATGGAAAATTATTTCGATAATATCTCATTAACTATTAAATCAAGGACATATAAATTTCAATACATTTTTACGCATTTTCCCATTTAAAGAAATCAAGGTGACCTTGAAATCTCCAAAACGCCTTCGCGCACATAAAAAGTGTTTACACCATAATATTTCCATCTCTATGCCAGACCATAGATAGAAGTTGCGTTTGTTTAACGTTACTGGTCAAAGTCGGACATTCCATATGCAACAACCTAATACATAGAATCGGTCAATGCACGCGACGCGTAGGAAATTCGCCATCCCCATTGTGTGCGATCATTATACCGCGGCGGCACGGCATCGGTACTTACGAGTCAACAGCGCAGACCGAAAATATCGATTGTCTAGAATCGGGCCTGCCGGTCACGTTTCAATGACAATACAAAAATGGGACGGTCGTCGGATAAGGACCCGAGCACGATACCATCGAGCGAGACGTATCCTCCTGTGACCTCGATCGATTCGGTTTCGAAAAAGCCCGATTCAGAGGCCAAAAGTGAATTTTTCGGTGTTTTCAAAAAAGAAATTATCTGTCTACGTATCAGTTAATATAATTAAACATTATTTAATATGAACAATGTATCTTACATTATATAAGTAATGAAGAACACTACAACTTTATTAGAGAAAAAAGAATGATTACTTTGTCTTTATTCGTTCAAAAGTAATAGATGTTTGGCCACTGAATCGGGCTTTTCTCGTTTTCTCCCCATTATGCGACGAATCGTTTCCTGTACAATTCTATAGACGGGCAGATTCGTTGACTACAAGCGTACTTACTAGAGGCTCCGAAATAACAGCGCGCGAAGTAAATAGACCAGAAAATACGAGAAACCGTTGATCACCGGGAAAGAACGCGAATGCTACAAATTATCGTATTCCGTGGCGTCGCATTCGGTGGATGCGCCGAAATACCGTTTTAATCTCTATTCTTGGTGCACGCCTCCCACATAGCGCTGACAAAAATATAACGCGTCGAGCGTACTCGTTGGAGACACGCGCGGTTCGTCTCGTTGTTTTTCGGAAAAAGCGAACTCTCAATCCCAGTTGCCGGGAAACTCGTTTGATTCTGTCTTCGTCGAATGATCAATGCCGGCAGTCTCCGGCGCGAGCATGCAACTGGACGCGTAAATGACTAATGACTTACACAAGCCGGAGCGCATTATCTTTACCTTGAGTCACGGGATCTTTTTGTCTCGCGAATTTACCTGCCAGTTGCTCCGCCGAGTTAATAATCCTCGGGAATGACTGGTTCGGCATTGAAGAATTCCTGATTCACGGAATTCGCTCGATCGCTGATCGTATACGTTCACCGCGGAGATAAGATCGTCGACGAAAATTAAACAGCCGCGACAATGAATTGTATTATCGTAGAGCGTGTCATCGTTAATTCGTTTGTCCGCCCACGTTCGACGCACTTTGCGCCGAGGCTGTTCGTTTTGTCGGACATAGGGTGTGTACGTTTTACTGCGTTATTTTTTCGAATGAGATTAAAATACGTAAAAATAAATATTTTGACCTGAATAAATTTGTACAATTCAGTGAGAATGTATTATAGTTGGCGAGGCAAACAAAATTGTCAATGATTCTCATATTTTTATAATCTCAGAACATGAAAAAACATTCTTCATAAAAGGTAAAAATAACAAAGGACTGGTACATTCTTTATATTGTTAGATTGCACAGGGGAATGTTTTATTAATATTTAGATATCTACTTCGATACAATAAAAATATAAAACGAAACATTTCTTGCCTTTTTAATATAAAAAAAATTAAGCCCTCGGATGCTCATTACTGCGGCACAAAAATCGCTAAGAATGTCCCTAATACTGCGGTGTGATTACGAATTCTAATCCGCAGGAATGGGTACGCAGTAAACGCTCTTTTTCGTCTGCAGTAATCGGTACTAACTGTTATCGATTTTATTTTTTAATATTTTCTTACGTTGTTTTCTTCCATAAAATGCTTAAACGTATTATTATTGCATGATAAATTGGGATAATATTAAAATAAAGTACGATCGAAGCATGATACCGCAGTAATCGGTACAGATACCCCTAGCAGAGCACCGTGCTCGATAGGCGAATGGAAACGGCATCGGTAATCACGACGATGTTTTGCTTTGAGCGGAACTCTTAACCGGTTATCGATGAAACGCGTCGGTTAATAGACCAATGTCCGCGACGTCGTTTTTCATTCGACTGGTTTTTTTTTACCTACTACTAATAGGCGGACGAATAAATTCATCGAATCCTTTCTCTATCGTCCGGATAGCAGAGATACTCATAATCGCATATTACGTAACACGATCTCAGAAAGGTAGGGATAAGCTCGAAGCGCGATTTGCTATGCTGCAACGCAAATATAGAGTAGGGTTGCAATGATAGTAATGCCTCGTGAGATTAAATAGTAATCCCGTGGAGTCGGTAAGTTGTGGAAATATCGAGTTTCTCGAAAAGTTCTTTTCCAAGTTTCATCGAACGAAAGATGCTATCGAGTCATCGCAAATTGTACTGACAAATTACGACTGATAAGGCGATGCGCAGTTTTTGCTGCTGCCCGCGCCTAATCTTGAAAAATAATAGGGTGAGTCAGCTAAGATTAATGCTCGAGTTATGTACATACATGTATCTACATACACACTTTGTTCTCGACGATGGAAACAGTTTTACGAGCAACAATATTCAGTTCAAAAGGGCAAACGCCACCGGGCGAGAATCTTTTGTTCGTGTTTATCAAACATACGTAAATAAAAAGAACGCGATGGATTTCTTAATTGCAATCCGCGGATGCACGATAGTGGAACGTACGTATGTATTTACAGTGCTCGACGAAATAATAAGACGCTTTATACGTGTACACATTTCGGACATTTAACACTAAACCTATCACGACCGGTCAAAACGACTGGTTCCAGATTCTTTATTTCACAATTATTGACATAATAAAAATGATTTCCTAAGAAATGATTGTATAGATATCTTTAGTAGAGCACGTTTTACAATAGGAGCCGAAAAAAGTCGAAATAAAATCAATATTGTCATTTTTATAAGGGAACATGTAACAGTGTGTTAAAGGTAGAAAATGTTTGCACAACCTGTATATTGCATATCATCTCCATCCAATAGACAAAGTATTGTCCCATTGTCGCTTATTAGTACACAAGATAGAGTGTGATTTGTGTGTGTTAAATGTCCAGATTTTAGTAGGTAGATCGCGACATGTTTTTAAGAAAAATCTATCATATATGTACAGAAGTTAGCCACCCCTATCATAGACAAAGTATGGCACAACGAAGTCCAATTACATATTATGTACTATGTATGTAGTTGCATATGAAATGTCCGATCTGTAATTTCTTCTACCATCGACAGTAAATAAGCCAAGACAAATACAGTAAAGTTTTGTTCTTAGAAAAACCCTCGTTTCAGTGCTGTTTCTTAGGACTACTATTTTCTTGTGACTTCGCCGACAGTGCCTAACGTAGAAAAGGACAGCGCGTGTAAACACGGACACGCGGCCGAAAACTTACTGCGTACCGTCAATTAAAGGAGGCCTGGGCAACTGTTGCTCCGAGAGTCGATGACGTAGTAGGCCGCCGGAGCAAGCCCAGACAGGACTCGCACTGGCCGGCTGGCCGAGGGGGTAGTCGACTACGTCACCGAACTCTCGGAGCACTGATTGCCTAGGTCAGAATTAAACCACTAAATACAGTTAAAATTATATCCCGTTTAGTGTCATTTTAATTAGAAATAACGAACAGACAGACAAGCGAGCGAGCTGATAAAAAAATTTTAAAAAAGGTATTATGTACATATGAAGTATGTACATATTATTATACTGAAACGGAACCGTTCCGTGTCCGTGCCGATAGTATAAATCGGCTTTAACATCGACTTATTAACGACATTAGAATTGTAAATTTAATTCTTCAGGTTGTACATATTTAATTGTGTACACAACGAAAGATCAGAAGGCTAATTGTTCCAGTAGTTAGCCATTATTGATACACTATTTTCATGAAATCTACAGAAGTTTAGTAAATATTTCTTATTTTTGAGCAATAAACTTTCGGGAAGGCCGACTGATTGGGTAAGGGTTGAAATAAAGCACATTTACCTCGTAATTGTTCATGTTCCGCTTTACTGAAGACTGATACAAACTCGAAGTACCTGAGGAAAATATTCTTTGTATTTTAAAAAATCCTCCCCCGTAAAAGATTAATACGTATCAACGCTCGCCTAACTAAACGGTTCATAGGCTCGGCTATCGTCGTAAACATCCAGCTCCGACCGCGCGAGGGATGATAGAGGATCGTAAACATAATTCCCTCTCCGAGATTGTATTCATAACGCGTGGTAACGAAAAAAAAAAAATTCAAGATTTTACTTTCACTTCCATACGAATTAAGCAGTTTGGCGTGATACAACGTAGTATCGTAATTAATTTTCGAAACTAATCTTGACGGGGCCGGTCGTTCCCTCTTCGATACTTTCCTCTTTCAATTTCACAGCGGCGCGGCACGGCACAACGCAACGCGGCGAATCTTCGGAGAACTTTCGTTTTCACCCGCGTCGCGACTTTCTATTGTCTGTATAATTATTTCGGTTTTGACTCGCGAATATATCGCGACCGATCGAACAACGTTTTTTCCCCGAGGTGTAGAAAGCGTGAAAAACTCGGAGAGAATTCGATCTACGGGAACGACGATCGCCGAGGACGAATTCAACGCAACAATCGGATCGCGACTTCAATTGTCGTCGCCGGGACACGTTCCAGTTTCTTCGCAACTTGCTTTCTCGTAATTTTCGACTCGACCAAGCTCCCAACTTCATTGGTTTCCCCCTAATTCCACCCTCCACTATTCCAGACCGCTGGTTGTCGCTTGTTTGATATAACCCCTGGCAAAAAGATCGCATTGAAAAACCGCATAATTTTCTTAAAATCGAACCAAACGAGTTGAGATTTCTTGACATGCTAGAAGACTTAGTTTACCAAGTAATGGATAAACGAAATTTCGAAAACATTACTATTGGTCGGAATTACGTAGGAAAAAGTCGAATTTTTTCAACTTTTTTATCTGTGCCTATAATGAAAATGTAAATAAACATTCGAATTCGCAGATATTCGGGGATATGACTGAATTTCACTCTTATGTGATCATCTTGAAATGTTTATTGCTCATAACAACGTTAACCGATTTGGACGAAATTTTCATCGAATATATACATAATTGACGTAGATCTACAAAATGCATGTTTTAAAGTTTTATTAGCGGGACAGATGACAAAAATTGAAAAAATTCGACTTTTTTCTTCGTAATTCCGACCAATAGTAATGTTTTCAAAATTTCGTTTACCCATTATTTAGTAAACTAAGTCATTTAAACATGTCAAGAAATCTAAACTGATTTGGTTGAATTTTTATGAAAATTATGCGATTTTTACGTGCTTTTTGCAATACATATTTTTAATCTTCCGAATTTATCTCGGAAAAGATATTGCCGAACATTTATTTAATCACGACAGACGGATGATTCGATCGAGTATACTTAGCGCACCTGGATTGAATTTCGCTCGTCGAATCCGCCGTACGATAACGTATCTCCGTAACCGCGATCCATTTACAGCGTAACGTTTCTTTCTCCCGCGAAATGCACTTGCACATATAGAGACACAGAGAGTAGCCTACCGGTGCGAGGAAGGCGAGGCGAACGAATTTCATCGAGTATCTGCGCGCGTTCTTGCCCGTGATTCTCGCGAATCGATAAGCTCATAAATTCTGGTGCCAAGACGCGGCAGGAAGATCGCGGAACGCTGAAAATTTCGCCGTGTTCGGTCTAAGAATAGCGGAAACGGCTCGAACGCGGAATACCGATCCGCGAAATCGATCCCGACTAGATCCCCCGATAACAGCAAACAACTAATGCCGATAAAGATCTGGCAACCTAACCGCGAAATCGTTTCAGACGTCGGAACTCGACAAACGGGAAAGAGTGTAACTGTGAGGTCGTTTAACAAAGTATTTATACCTTTGTCATTAACTCGTCTAGTTTGCCTCAGAAAATTTCTTTTAAAAATTCTTTCACTCATTTTCGATGAAAACTGCAAATCTCTGACCTTCAAAATGTGGAAAGCGAAGGAAACGTCCTACATGTCCCAGGGTATTCAAAGGCTTTTTAGGTCACCTTGATCTCTTCAACTGAGACACTAATGTATATTTTTCATGTTCTATTCATAGTGATCTCTTTCATAATTTTCATAGACTTTAGCTGATGCAATTACGAATTCGATGACCTACAATGCTGCGGCCTCGGTAGGCAAACACTTCAACATTAGTGGCCGCATTAAAACGTTCAGAATCGAATAATGACTATCGATTTGTTTATCCGTTAGCAAGTTTGTTTTTCGGAGATCAGAATTTGACACGAGCCACTCGGAGAAGTTGGTGTGCGGTCTTGGCATCCGAAAATCTATTTTAAATTCCAGTCTTCACAATCATACACTTAAAGGTATCCGAGACAATTTATAATTTCAGAAAGTTCATATACATATTATGATACTTCGTGATCTAACTATAAGTAAACACCGTACCACTTACGGGTTAATATTCGTTGTAGTGTTCAGAGCGAACAGGTTATTTCCAATGATCATTGAGATAACGTTGAAGGTCGTCTCATGGCTTTGCAAGATCAAAAGCAACCAACGACCAGCCACCTCTTTCATCGAATACAATAGAGAAAAATAAAATGAAATTCAACTGCAGGGTGTCCACAAAAGTTTCTGCACTGGCAGGACACGTAATGTAAAAACGCATTCGTAGAAGATTGAATGGAAAATGGGAATCCTGAATCTCTATTCTCCTCTACAGGAAACGGAAACGTTCATTGTAAGCTCGTAACCGAAGGATTTCGTGTCAGGTAGAAAAAGATCGATCCTCGGAAGTCCTCCATTTTCCTGAACTCTATTCATATTGGCAGGCTTTCTAAGTATGTACTCCATTATATGTACAAAGGACGGTAGGAGATTTTCCTCGTTTTATTTACCAGCGATTTCGAAAAGTGTAGTGCAGCTGATACCGGCAGCTCTACCGGCCATTTCGAGCAGGTTCGATCGATTATTATTGATTCGATAATCGCTTTCTTTCGGTGGCCATTGGAGACGATGTTTCCCGCCCACGTTGAGAAAAGTTATTTAAATCGAGTCGACTAGATACTAGATGCCAATGAATCATCGATCGAAGGACAATTCGATATTCAGACCGCGTCACCGGTAGTTTAATAAAAGTTTGCTGCGTATCGGTTGCAACAACTTCTGCGTTACTCGCGGGTGGAAACGATCGTTGGAAGATCCGAGACCGTTCTCGTCATCAAAAATTAGGCTAGGACTCGAGCATGAGATCAACAACAATACTCTCTATGGATTCTTTGCTGCGCGAACTAAGGAAACTTTACAATTTTCTTGAGGTTCGCCCACGAAGCGTCCGCGTAAACATCCGCGAATTATTAAAATTCGCACAAAGACAATGCTCAAATCACGATCCACAATTCCCACACCCGAGTTGATATTCCCATTTACGCGTTCCAGATAGTGGATCTCGCAGCTCTCGGAAACACGGTCCGCTTTTAGTGATGTTCCGGGACCACGATAGCTTCCTCCGGTTCTACGAGTGTCTGCAGACACAGACAAACGCGGTGTGTACCCTTTCCCGGGTCTCACGGAAAAATCTCGGTCGCGGCATTTTCGATCGCGTCGACGGCCGGTACGCGACTGCACCAACCGTGCAAATCAATTTTTATCGGAGTGTAACGTAGGTAACCTAAGCGAGGCAGAGTCTGTTGTGCAGCTTGTGTGGGATGCGCCCCGGCGTACCAGGCTCTGCGTTTATCCGGCGGATAAAAGGCTCCGGCCTTTGTCCTTTTTCGCGTGGTCGACTAAATTCAAGCCTCGCGGCGCGGCGTCCACGCGCGCGCGTTTAAAACGCCTCCTCCTGTCTCCTCTTTAGGGAACAGCCGGATAGATACGTCTCTTAACCCTCTCCTTTTCCTATTCATTTACGAGCATGCCAATCTCGTCGCATTCCTTATTTATTTAAGAAATATATTTTTCCAAAAGAAACTGATTACACTTTCGTTACTCGCACCGGTGTCGTCAGGTCAAGACTTTTCTCCTACTCTACCGTTCCCCTTCTACGACGTTATTCCCCCATTTTCAGGCGGCGAGCATCCCCACGCTTCCGCCACGGTCCGGTCACGTGACGCGATGCGTGCATCCAACTCGCGTTGCGTCTGCGTCGTGACTAGTACGGTAATGGCAGAGAGAGAGGGTAACTTATTCCCCTCAATTTCCCCTGTCTGGCGACACTGAATCTCGCACCCCCAATTCTGCACAATTCTTAATTAGTTGCATGGGGTCAGCCACTACTCCGGGTCAGCTTGCTACAGTGATCACCGCGGTGTCCCATAGGGAATAATTAACTAGGGAGTTATACCGGAAGATGACGGGTACGAATTACACATTTGAGAATATATCGAAATTGCTATGACCCCGTGCGAGTAATTACCACTAGGTGAATTATAAATTGTAGAACTGATTATTTGAAAGAATAGTGTTTAATTGTTCTGTCTATATATTTATAAATAATATCAATAATATCTTCTAACATTTTTAATTTACGATTACATTAAGATTGCAAAGATGCATCCATGAGGAATTATTCAACAAATCTATTTCTTTGGATGTATATTATAAAAGGGATGACTAAAAATTTTAATATTTTTTTATAAAATGTGTTGATAGATTTTATATGCGTTCAGTTTCATATGTGTTTTTAGATTCTTTTATTTCAGCTATATAATAAATGGATAAAACTTTCTAAATGGTTCAATTTATCTCCAAATATGTAATAATAGATGTTTTAAAAGTTAGGCATATTAATTAGTTGAAAAGTTGTAGTAAATCTGCTATAGTTACAATTTTATTAATTGAATGACTTAGATTTTGTGGGAATTTTTAGGGTTGACATTCGGCACTTAACGTGTTAAGCAACTTTAACACTGCCTGTGCTACCTGTATATTGGTTTTATAGATTTTTCCAGGCTGTATACTTCTGCGGCAAGCCTTGTCCTTCGGGCTTTGCCATAGAAAGTAAGTTCCGTGCATAGAATGCATTGAACACTAAAATTGTCCGTTTCAAATGGTTTTGAAATTATGCAGTGTATACAAATAGTAAATAGTAATATTTTTCTGTTCTCGTTGTGATGGTGGCAATTCGTCGTTCTAGCTCACGCATCGGTAAGATTATAAACGGTACAGCGAAAAAATTGAAAGTTGGCTCGGAAGAATTTCAACTCGAAGAGGAATTTTGCGGGGAATTTGCAACGTCGTGCTACGGGTTGAAAGATAAAACCCAGAACTTGTTTATTTGCTAAACAGAGGAGTTCTTTCACTCGCGACGACGTCCTTCGAGGACAGACGATACAGTACAAATAGATAGAGTGTCTCTGGTCAGTGCGCGTGAGAAACAGCGGATTTTATGCATTTATGGCAAAAATGAGGTGGTGTAATTTCAAACAGTAAACACATTAGTATTAGTAAACACCGAAAAATACTGTTATATTATTTTCGACCTATTAAATATATTAAGAAAGAAAATAAATTTTAATCTCACTTCACTTCCAAAGTTGGAATTTTTTAATCTAATCTAATCTTCACTTCCAAAGTTGGAATTTTTTAATCGGTAATTCCGTATACATATTCGGAACAGAGAACCTTGTTTACAGATCCAGTGGGAGTGCACTCTACACCGTGGCACAGTCGCCAGATGAGGGGAACGTAGTTACCCTCTCTTTGCCAGTACAGGATTAGTCACGTGACATTGTGACACTTGCAGGACAAAGACGACATGCGTCACGTGACTGGCCCGTGGCAGAAGCGTGGAGAAATAGCGTCGTAGGAAGGGAAGGTAAAGAGTGGGGAGACAAGTCTTAATCTGGCGACTCTGCACTCTTCTGTAATAGTTTGGGCAGGTAAATATCTAAACAGTAGATGCAGTAATAGCACAAAGTATCAATTATATATTTGACGAAAAACGTGACAACTATAATGTTTTGTTTTTTTATATAACTACATATTAGGTTTTATTTGTTTTTACTTGCAGCCACAGCCAGTGAAACTATCAAAGGACTTTGAAGCGCTCTCCTGTAAAATTTGTATTTTTTAATTTGTAACGTTTTTCTTGTGCATGAGCTTAATGTAAAGGTGGCCATTTCGAACAAATGTTATCAATAAACTGCGGATTTGAATGCATTTATGAAAAAAATTGGCTGGGTAAAATATAAAAGAGTAAAAATCGGAGAATATTGTAATGTTATCTTTAATGTATAAAAATGATTAAGATCAATTTTTATTTAACTTTTGCTTTCCACAATCGATGCAGAACATTTTTATTTTACATAAGGATCTGCACTGTGGTTATAAAATATTGCTTCTTGCTTATCGTATCTGTTAAATTAAAAAAAAATTAATGAAAATTCATTGACAAGCGATGAATCCCTAACTTATTTTCAGGTACAATTTCGGGCCACGGTGTATACGGTTCCATGAAAACATATATGGCTGTAGCGAAGTCGGCCGTCGCGAATTAATAATGCAGATCGTTCGATCAACATTCCTATCGACGATCGCTTCCTATCGGATTCGTTAAACAACGATGTCCGGTGGAATTGAATTAGCGTGTGAGAACCGTCTTACATGACACAGAAGCCTTTTCCCGGTGATGAATAAACGTCGTTATATAAGATCGAAGCGGATTTGATGATCATTTCGTTGACTTCGACTGCTTTATCGAATTAGCTAACCGAATCATCGTGCGGTGTTATTTTTAAACAGGTTAAAAAATGATTTGCATCGGCGAGACGCGCCTCCGTAATGGCGCCTCCGCTTCAATTTTCATTTCAACCGTATCTCGAAGTTTCTCGATGAAATTATCGGAAAACTCTCTTCTGCGATACTGTCGTATCGAAGTGTATAAACTTCAACGAACGGAATTCGAAGAAACGGAGCGAGAAAATGGTTGACAATGACTTACTTGCTCGGTTAGCGAATCCAGGAAAATCCTTTTCCGATCCTCTAGATACATAAAACCGCGCGAACGTTATGCTAGCGAAAATTTAAAACTGTCATGATGTACGCACGGTATACACACGGGAAGGAACACACGAGTGGACCTGACATGGCCGACTTACCGTCAGCTGACAGATAAGCGATTCCGAGATTTTCCGATGGATACCGATATTTCTCGCGAGCTAATGCACCCGCGATATCGTGGCCAATTTCATCGCGCAGACCTGCGCGTTACGTGGTTACAATGAAAAACCCTGTCAGAGTTTGAAAAACTCAAGAGTTTGATTCGCGATCCGCAGCGCGAAGGTAAACAAAGAGAGGCAGAATTTTCGATACGAATGACTACCCTCCATTGAGAGCCTGATCAAGTCACGGATCGGCAAAACATGGAAATTCCGTGATTCAGGTTTTAGCTTGACTCGCGTACGCGTTCGCACGAATCAAACAACACGATACACGGGATCGTAATTGCTACGGTCTTTGTCTCTCCCGTCTCTTCCCTTCTCTTTTGACGCGCAATCGAATTCCAACGAGGAAGCCGGCCGCGGACAGTTCGACTGTCGTTCGTAGCAACTTGGAAAACCGTACAACGTGTTCGGAACAGTGCCGGGGAGGGGTGGAAGAAGGAGGCGCGGTCGTAAATCTCAAGTAAAACGAGGGAAAAAAGTACGGGTACGTGCGAGCTACTGCAGGAATGCAGAAGAAACGTCAGCATTGGAGAGAAGGCGAGAGACAGAGAGACCGAGAGAGAAAACGAAGGATAAAACGATCGAGAGGAAATCGGGATACAGGGAGGGAGAGAAGGAGCTGTAGTACGGCCGTTTTGTATCGAAGTATGTTTTAATACGTACGTGTGTTCCGTGTGTTTGTGTACGCGAAGGGCCGCTGCTGCGTGTACCACCAATCAAACGTCGAGTCACTGCACTTTGTCGCCTTTTGCCTTTTACAGATCACATTAGCAAGGTTTACGACCCACGATTACTGATACCGAACGGACCTGCACCACATTACGGCAATTGGTCACTGTTCACATTTCTATCTGACGGACGTCGCGCGACTGATCGCCACCCACCATTGGCATCTCGTGCTCTTGCTTCCACTGGCCCTCTTCGACTGCACGACAAACGCTATACCCAGCGACTGAATGCCGAGTGCGATCGACTGCAATTTCCGACCACAGAGGAGGCACTGGAAAATCCTCTTAGCTCATCCTGCGCTGTTACGATTGCGCGCTTCACCGTCAGATGCCCCCACTTTTTCGCACGAGTCACGACATCTTACAAATCCACCGTCAAACGTGTTTGGAGTCCAGACCTGAGAGAAAATTTCGAATAATAATTTGTAAATAAATTCTAGAAATAATACTCTTTAATATTTAACAAATAACGTATTTCAATTGATGATATGTATCTCATTTGGTTAATTGAAGGAACTTGAAGCTATGCAAATAGTTGGAAAAATAATAAATTGTAGATCGAGAAAGTGTCTCTGAAATAACATTCAAAATAAATGAACAAAATCAAAATACTGTCTATATATTTATAAATAATATCAAAATTAAAAAAAAGAGAATAATCAGTAAAAATGAAAGTAACAAATAATTTATTTCGAGAAATAATAAATTAATAATTTAATTTTTGTATGTAGTAAAAATGAAGTATACGGAATATTGAGTTCTTACTAATACGCCTAAATCCGCAAACTATCGGTAACATTGGGCGCGACACCGAAATGGTACGAGGGCTCCAAGCTCCAAGTTCCAAGAGCCCCCTAGAGCCCCCCGAAGCCTAGACAAAAAAGTCTATAAGATGCACTGTCTGTGTCCTACATTACCATTGTGATCGTACCCGTCGATAACGAATGGTTTTGCACGAAGCAAATGATTCTTACCGGAATTTGCATTTTATCTTGTAGTAAACACGGCAAGAATCATTCACGCTCGAATAAAAATGATATTTCAAGGGTGTCCTATTCAAATGTTTTCATTTTTGAAGACTCAACTCAAGTTAAAACTGGAAGAGTAAAAATAATTACGTATAGACACAGGTATATAGGAAATTAGTATTGGACTATTGGTGTTTCACTGAGTTTTACATCTGTACTAATTTGTAAACAGGAATGTTTGGTTGAAAACAGATCTGTCAACATGACATGATACGATTGTTATTAGAACTTGTATTTTGACAGTATAATATCATCTAAAAATGCCGAAAGTAGTGTCAAGGAGCATAATATGTTCCGATACCAAGGACCAAGAAGAATACAGCGAGGAAAAACCGCTACATATTTATTATTGTTTGTGCGGACAAATGACATTGATTTTAGGTTAGGTTTGCTTTCTTTATTATTTACATTTTTACTTTATTTTTCGAAATTATAGATACAGTAGTAAATCTAATTTGCTCGTTCTTCGTATAGATTGTGCAATAGACAAATTGCCTTTGAGAAAGAGAGATGGTGCACGAGTCATCGATGGAAGTAAACATGCTCATAAAATGACTTGCGAGCAAGATGAAATCGTATATTTGAAACGTTCCGAAGGCATAGAAAAACAATATCGTCAAAAATGTAAAAAGTAAGAATTGATTTCGTAAAAGTACTATGTTTTCTTACATGTATACAAGAGTTTGAAAAAATCAAAACTAATTGCATATATATATTGTAGGTGTGGGCTTTTCCTGTATTACAAACACGATCAAGGAACAAATGTTGTGTTTATTGTAAAGGGTGCTGTAATTAAAAGTTCCGGTGAGGGTCCTATGACGGATATATACAATCAAGTAGCTATCGAAAAACCAAAGAAGATAATGGTGACAAAACATACAAAAAATATGGGAAAATTCAGTTCTGTTACTGTTTCTACTATTGATGAGGAAGAGGATGAAATTGAAGCTGTAAGTATTATACAGGTCTCACGAATCATGGTATAAGCTACCGAGTGGTGGATTCTGTATGCAGTAACAAGTCAAAAAAAGAAATATTTTTGTTTGATGCCTCGTTTTTGAGAAAATCTGGTGTGAAAGTTCAGCAGATAAGTGTGCTATTAGATAGGAATCGGTTGATGTGTCTGTTCATAATTTACAGGTTCCACTTCCTGCAAATGATAGTAAATCAAACTCATTTTTCTTGAAAATGAGGCATCAAAAAAAAAATGTTATTCCTGCTTGTCGTCTTGTTTGTACATGTAGAATCACCATCCAGCCGCTTGTACTATGATCTCGGAGACACGCTGTATATTGTTTAACACGTTACATTTTTGTACTACCCATGCATTTTATATTTTCAGAGAGAGGTTGCGGATTCATATGCGAACAATGCGAGAATAATAGAAAAACAATTAGAGAGGAAAGGAATGAATAAACGAAAGACCATGCCTCCGCCAGAAGCTGATCAAAAGAGGGCAAGACCGAGAGGCACACTGTTGGATATGTAAAAATGAGTTGTACATTATTGAGTATTAAAAACAGTCTGAATTGTATATAAATGCAGAGACAAAATAAAAAACAATCCAGAGAGTTAGACAATTTTTTAACATTATATCGAATTGTTTATTAACATTACATAAAAGTAAATATTTAAAATATATAAATGACTAGATACAAATATTGCATAGAAATGTACATTGCAAAATATAGATATAAATGTAATAATAAATAAATATAATAACTACGTATAATTCATTAATCAGGCTCACCGGAGGGTAAACAGAGTTCTACCTATGATCAGAATTAGTAAGATGGCAACATTAAATGGTAAGACAAGAGGATGTACTTTACATACGCTATACTGCAACCGGTTAAACAAGTAAATGAGTCTATGAAATAATTTTGAGTGATATGGCTTTTTTAGCGTGGAAGATAAAGAAAGATCTATCTAAATATTATCTAACTGGCCATGTTAGATCTACGATCTACAAGTACGTAGTGTGTAATACTATGACATATTAATGCGCACATTGGTTGAAAATTGGGTGGGACGTTAAGCTAGCTGCATTTGCGATCAAACGTGATATTTTTATCAATATAGTTGCCAAGTATCATGACCCGAATACCATCGATATCAAAGTCAAGACTGGGAAATATTGACTCGTGAAGCCTGTACTATGTTCATGAAAAATATAACTGAAACTAGAAATGCTTGCAAGCAGCCGATTCGTAGACGCAGACAAGATGACCCTGACCTAGAGAGAATATTAGCTCTTTTGTAATTGAAAATAGTCCTGATTTCACTATCCTTTTGTAACTTAATGACTTATCCATCATGAGTTCTCATCCCTTTATCCATTGACCTTATAGAACATTAAACCTCATAAGTTGTAACGTTTTATCTATCAACAAGTCTTCAATAAGACTTGTACTTCTATTCCCTCTGTCAGAGACCGGATAATTGAAAAAACGATTTCATTCGAAGGTCGTGTATCCCTAGTGCCATATCTCATTTATAGATATTTTTAACGTTACAACAAAATCATAGCACATTTTCTATATATCTAATAAATGCATTTTAAATATCTGTATCTTTTGAAGATCGTGTCAACTGCAACTTACGTTAAATTAAAATTATATGTAATTCTATTTTTTTACATATAGTACGAATTCGCAGTTGGAATTATCACGTTTGCAATTACATATGACGATTTTTTGTTTGATATATTCATATATATAATTTGTAAATCTAACGGTGCAGTGTACCCACGGAAACATACACAGCAACGAGTCTATAAACTTAAGTATTGATCTGAGAAGATTTAATATCTGCCTTCTTAAGTATCGTGGGTTCGTCTTTTAGAAAGGTGCCCGACCTGGAGCCCACTGTTGGTTGCTTCGCAACTTCCCCGTTATGGCACTTATTTTTTACCTTCTCGTCGCTCGGGGCCTTATTATTAGTTGTCCTTTTATTGGTAACCGCAGATTTGTTTGCTTTGTAAGCGCCAGATGATATTGGGGAAGATCTTTTGCTAGGGCTTTCGGAACCCTGTTGATTCGGCAATCCTTCTTTCTTTTCTCTTTTCAGATTAGGATGACTGATCGCGGACTGTGCAACCGGACGCGTACTTGCGGCTTTGCTAGACACGTTATTCAATGACTTACTTGGGATATCCGGTGTCTTTGCGGCATCGAGAAGGTTTCTTCGTAAGCTAGGCGAGCCATGATAAGCGCTTATAGCTGCTGCTCTGCTTCTGCTAGCTGCAGTCGAACTCTCCAAAGATTTGAGCGGCCTTCGAGTTGCTGTCAACGGACTTCTTTGCTGCGTCGGTGGTGAACTTGTCTTTACCTTGTAGTAAGCTTGCGTTTTGTTCAGCGTTTTCCCTAAAGGCGGCGACAATTTGTTAGATACTGTCGATTTAGGCGTAGTCGTGATTTCGGTCATGAGACTATCCGTAGACATCGAAGTATCCATTTTGGTGGTTTTCTTTTTCGTAGCCGTAGTAGGCTTGTTCTTAGATTCCGCCAGCGAATCTACGGACAATCCTATCTCGGCATTCTTCTGTTTGAAAGATGGCGATTCTGGACGCGTGATGCCGCAACTTTTGCTAACCGAATCCTTCTTATTGTTCGTTTTACTTGTATTAGGGTCGGTTAAACTGTCGGAGGAAAGAGCTTTCACGTCCTTCTTTATACGTAATTTTATCTTGGTCAGTGGCTTTTTATCAGTAGCGCGCTTCATGGCGGGACTAGACGTACGAGACGAGTCTGAAGATGAAATCATTATCTTTCGTCGTTGCGGTACCAGCACCTTTTCTGGCTGCGGTGGTTGCGTGGTTTCTTTGGGCATAGATTTATTTCTAGGCTCTAAGTACCTCGATTTTACCTGAAAATTTTATGAAAATTTGACATGATGCGTTAACATTAGACAGATAAAACTATGAGAACAAATTACTTCGATTTTATTCGGCCATGACTTAGGTCTTGTTGTTTCTGTAGGAGCTGGTTTTTCTTCTTGCACTTTGCGTTCCACTGGATCGCTTTTAGGTTTGTTAAGTACTTTCTTCGGTTGCTGTACAGCTACTATTTGCTTCAAACTTTTATCGTTATGTTTGGATATAACCATTTTTACACGCTTCAAATCCAAACTACGATTCGTCGTTGACCGATTCGGCGCTACTTTAGGTTCCTACGAGAAATAAATAATTAATGTGAAACGAACAATTCGATAATGAAAGATATTCTATAAGTTACACGTGTTATCATTTACTTTGACAAAATTAGAATGCCTTGACTGACGTTTCACAATTTCGTGAGGTAGAATAACAAGACAAGCCAATTCTTGTATTCTACGTCGTAATTCTAAATCCATTTTTAACCATGTCGTGGTTCTTGCTGCTCGAGCCGCGTCTCTGACTAAGCACTTCTCCACGCGACTTTGTATTTTCTTCAGGAAATCAACAAACAAGGGACCCCACTTTATTTTCTCCTGAGCTTCGTCCACTTGAACCGAAGCCAACATTTTATGCAACTTTGAATAACTTTTACACGCTTGTTCAGGTGGCAAATGTTCTGCAGCAGCCAAAAAGTTATCCTCCAACCGACTGATGTTCCATGTCAACTCTCGACCAAGAGACTGAAAATTTTCATTGCCCAGTACCCCTGAGAAATTATCTGATAAAAACTTGACCGCCGTCTCCAACAAATTCGAAACCATCCTAAATACCGGTTCCGCCCAACGAACATTTGGCAGGGTTGCGAGGAGTTTATCGCAGTCCATCATAGTTTGAAGCACATTGTCCGTCGACTAATATTTTTTAACGAAAGTATAACGATTATTAAAACCTCGAACATTTGACAATACGTATATCGTATTAAATACTGCATACCATGTGTACAATATGCTGATGATAACATTTTTCCATCAGTTCTCTTGGAAGAGTCGCGAATGCTTTGCATGGCCATATTCTTACAAAATGTCTTGTGACCCAACGAAGAGATTTTCGATACACCTCGTCCAGACCATAAGCTGCTGCCAAAGGCATGCACTCCAGGACACCCACGGCGCATATTTGACAAGGCTATAATACCAGAGCACAGATACTTGAAGGACGAATAATTACAAACTAACGTGAATCATAAAACATTATTGTATCGTAGATACCTTATGAAAGAGATGGCAATATTTCACTTTGAGCGTATATCCTATAACTTCTTTGAGACCCTCCAAGCATAGCATGTCAGCCAAGGTCGCTAATTCCACTATGCTTATAGAATCCGGTATGTTACTTTCCCCGCTATAAATGTGGCACAATGCAAAATGTACCGCATCATAAGAGTATCCTTGCAGGGAAATAACGTTTCCTGCGCTTTCAATCCATCCTCCGCTAAGAATTGCTGCGAAGTATTGACATCGCGAACTCAATATGCATTTGTGTGCTCTTATGCGACGACCAGCTACATCGACAATAACATCCGGATTAATTTCTTCCAAAAACATCCTTAATAAATCTTCGCCTAATCTGTTGTACGGCCTTCCCCCCGCTAAACTCGAAGTTTCCGTTTCTTCTGTGCTCCCGTCTGAAAAGAATACGGTAATCAACATCTTTTTAAGTGGCTGTAATAACATTCCATTTAGAATGTTCTCTTGACACAACACCTGGACAACGTACCTGCCCCGGAACGACCCATGCTACTCTGCATACTACTCAAATCCGATTCCGATATAATACCTTCGCCGTCGTACTCTCCCGTCAGGTCTTCGAGGGGAGACTTTTGTTTAGACGGCAAGGAAGTGCTCATGATCGACGTGAATTTTCTAGGTAGAGGCCTAACCGATCCATTCGTCCTAGACATAACTAATTTACTTTCGATCCAAGAAGTCTCTGGAATACTGTTACACATTCGATACGCGGTTCTGTCTTCTTTTACGATCAAAGTATCTGACGCGTGGGACGCGATAGGTGTTTTATCCAAATCCGATAATCGAACGAAGGTGGATGCTGATGTTTTCAGAAGTCCCACAGTCTTGTCACTTTTCTTCGACGTAGCATTACGGTTCTCGTACGTTGTCCCTGACTTTTCATAATCCGGACCCTTGAATTCACTTTCAATTTTCTTGATCGTTTCGTTCAGAGATTTATGCGTTTCAGATATCTTATTAACTACGACAGGCACTACTTGTGCTCGATCTATGTTTGGCACTTCACCATTTAATAATTCTGATAATTCATAATCGTGATTATCGCTGTCAGGAGATGGTCCACTTCCGCTACTGATATCAAACGTCTCGCTTTTACGCGTTTGTCCTTCGGTGCTCTCTGTACAGGTTTTCTCCCACGCAGAAGGTTCTGAAAATTCATCTTCGTATGTCTTGGTATCCGTAGCGTTGACATTATCTGCAACTCGGTCGGTTTTCAATTCGGTATACTCGTGTTCCTTTATGCTCACGCGAAGCTCTTCATTGATTACTTCGACATGAGAATTTGGTGGTGTGTCTCTTGTATCGTACTCGAAGACGTCCTCCGAGGATGTATCCATGTTACTTAATGCTCCGTTACCTTCTTTTAGAAGTTTCGAGTTTTTTTGAGAGGTGCATTCTGGTTTTATCGCGTCGCTCAAAGAATGACTCGAAGAACTGGGCTTCGCATGTAGTTTTTTCAGATCTCCACGGTCGACAGAGAGACTGTGGGCCCGTTTGTGCTCCTTCCTGAATATAATTTCTTTCGCGATGTGTCCGTTATTGGTATTAGCACCTTGGGTCTTATCGACATTCCATGAATGCCGTTTAAACGTCGGTCGGGACGAAGATAAAGTTCTTCTTCTAACTACCGGAGAATCGGACTCTATGTACATAAACACGCTGGCTTTAGATTTTTCTTTAGCGCCTTTTTGATCGCTCGACAATTGGTCTTCTCTAGCGGTACTGTTCTCGCTAGAATTAGTATCCTCTGATTTGGACTCCACGCGTTTATCGTAAAAAGTGGAAAAACTTCTCCTGTGCGTTGTCTGTACAGTGGTTTCTGTGCTCGTAGGCGGATCGCTTAAATCGATGAACATAGAGAATATATTCTTTTTATCGGCTCCCTCGCTAACCTTGTCAGATTTGCCGGTAGATTCTTCAGTTTCAAACTTTTTGACTTTTGATGCGATGTTTGTCCCAGACATGTCAACGTAAAATTCGCAGTAGGATTTACTACCTTCGTTCTGATCTCTTCTCTGTGATGGACAAACCTGCTGCTGCTGTTGGTGCTGCTGTTGGTGCTGCTGTTGTTGTTGCTGCTGCTGCTGCTGCTGCTGCTGTTGCTGCTGAGTAATTGGTTTGCAATCCATATCCTTTAGGTTGACGAAGAATCCCAAGCTACCGTGCTTTTCGTGGCTAGTTGTTTTCCTCATGGTAGGTTTCTTGACGCACTCGGAACTTGAAAAACTTTGGGACATGCCTACATGTGAGTTGGGCGTTGATTTTGAGTCATTTTTGTTGCAGTCGCTCATATCAACTACCCATGCAGTCATTGAAGAAGACATTCTCGCTGATTTCGCCCTTACTTCAGGTTCGTTCATAATGACAGAACCTCCTGAAACAATAGGAGTAGACTCTGTTTTCCGACGCACTGTCGGACTATCGGTAGGTTTCGAATAGTCCGACGTGCTAACTCCACCCGAAATAATGGGTGTAGTCTCGTCACACTTAATATTCTTAATGGTCTTCTTCAAGACATCTGTTTTCGTGTCCTTTTCCAATATACAATTCAACGTGACGGGCAAACTGTTGCTACAACTGCTCGACCCATTGTTCAACTCTGTATCGTAGTCCATTACCATTTTGTCGCTGGCACTTTTCGTTACTGGATAAATTGTACTAGTTTTACCGTCGTTTGGTAGGGAACTCCCGGAATCTGCCGACGTCTGATCAATCTCATATTTTCCATTATCCAATGGCAGATATGGCATCGCATGATACTGAGTAGCAGCTGTGATTGGAACATCCACTGTAAACTTGTTAAGAACATTGCTCATAGGAATCGAGGGTTCGCTTGGTGGGATAAAACACGAATCGCCGTCGACACGGTGTCCTGAATATTGAGGTATAGCATTCTGGAATACCAAGGTACCCTGTCGTCGTTCATACTCTTGTCTCAACACCGATAACTTCTCGTCATTGGAATCCAGTTCGAACGTGTTTCTCCTGATAAGAGAGGGTCTTTCGGGGTCTTCTGCAAAATTTGGATCTTTGTCATTGGTTTTCTCGGTGATTTCTCCTTTGTTACCTACTAAATTTACAGAGGCGTCATTATCATTACTCGTGCGCGATACGGCATGTCGATCGTTATTCAAATTCTTATTATTGTCGGGGTATGGAGACGGATGCGAGCTCTCACCGCTGTCCGCCTCCTTAATTTCTACAACCAAAGATTCTTTGTTTCTTTCCCCGCTTACATTTGTTTTATCTTCCGACGTTGAATCGGTTCTCCTTACCTTTCTTGCATCCGCAAGCGGTTCCAGATACTCCGTGAGTTTCAATTCTCTTTCAAACTCTGCTACCCTTTCGTGTCCAGTTTGTAAATTACTCGTCTTAACGGATGTGAATTTGTAACATTGGTCGTCGACAGGATCGTTCGATTTGCTTTTGCTTGTGGCATATTCAGAAGGATAGGAAGCGTACAATTGCGGTTTTTCGTCGAAGCATGGATTTTTAGTTACCTTCGAAGTCGGTACCACAACTTCATCGTTAAGAGTCGATGCATCAATAAAGTAATAGTTGCTTGTGCTAGAGGAACTTTTCTGTTTCAGCGTGTCACGAGATTCTTCGAGCCTTGCATTTTCTGATTGTGTATTTCCATCTTGAGAACAATCGTGACTGGCTAGTTTCTTTTCCTCTTGCGACTTCTCCGTGGATTCTCCTTTTATCGATTCCTTCTCCACATCAGTACTCACAGAAGATGCATTTCCCAGGTCAACAAATTCAAACAATTCGTTTTCATCGCTCCCGCAGTCCGATTCGTAAAATGGATCGCTAAGCACTTGGTTTTCATATTGAAAAATTTCATCGGTGTGCAATTTTGCTTTTTGAGCGTTCTCCGCGGATGAACTAGAAGAATCTAGCTGCGGTTGTTCCGCATCAACAGAAGAGCATGTTGCGCTATGGTCGTTCGAAGTACATTCCATTAATCCTGACTCGACCAAGTCTCTTATATGGCATGTACTATTATAATTATTGGCTGAATCATAACGATCTGAGTCTACAATCACTTTCTGATCCCTATTATTGGTGCATCTAACGCGTATCTTGTCAAAATCTTCGTTAGTAGATGTATATTCAGTGACTTGTAATTCTTCGAAATCGGTACTCGAATTTTCGGATGCTGTGTTTTCGTGTGGACTTACAGAACCAGTTTCTAAACCAGAATCAGCCATATCGGATAAAGTGGGACTTACATCCGCTGCAGCGTACTCCTTTACGTTTCTTGCATTTCTAAATTTTACCGTTGAACTGATATCTGTTTTTGTACAACCCGCATATCTTTGACATAAAGAGAAATATTTATGAGTACACACATACTACCAAATCAATTCTAAAATATAAATAATAATAATTAGAAGTTGTAACCTTTTGTCAATGTCGAATGTAACATCAATGCAAGATGTATTCACAAGTTTCGATGTGTAAGTAACATTCGATAGGAGTTCCACCAATATTTGTTCTTCTTGCAACAAATTTGTATTGCTATACAAATGCCTGAAAATGTACGTAGTATTGAAACAATTATCAAATTAAATTAAATAAAGAAAAGTACATCTAAACTATATAATATTCTAGTATTTTTACATTCTATAACATTGAAAATAGGGGTGATGAATGAAGTAGCGTAGCATGCTGATTAGGTTCTATAATTTATATTTTCGTTAGTGTAATGTACAGTTACATCTGCTTAAAATAGCAAAATACTCTAGAAAAATAGTATAGGTGCTTCGAAATTAAAGAAAGCAATCGAATAAATAATAACAACTTTTTAAATCATTCATAGGACAGGACATGATAATATCTATACATTGAATATCGACTTATTTGTGTACACCAAAGTTGCATAGTTAATAAGTAATAAACAAATGAACACACTTTTTACAGGTTTAAAAACTACATAATATTTTATTTAAATAAACGAATTATTTGTAAAAATAAATATTTCTCAATTCCAATAAAAGGGATACATAGAATGCATTGAATATTAATTCAGAAATATTTGTGTCCATTGTTTGCATAGGAATAACATCACTAAAATTTTTATTGTTTCTAAATTTGATAACATTCTGGAGCATATGCTTTCAAGGATATAAATGTTCCTGAATTGCGCAAAAATCTATGCAGATATTGCTTGCAGAACTTAAATAAGATCGTATATGTATTCTCATAGATACTGCTTCTAGGCATATGATTAGCGATATGGCGATACCTCACAAAGCCTTGAATATGATGAAAAATTCCTGGTTTATCAAGGATGCAATCAATGTGATTATTAGCGTATATAAAATAAGGTTGGAGAACCTTATAGAAATGCGGAGCTCTGGTTTTAACGACACACTGGTTTGTTCGTATTATATTATATCCATGTATTATGTTAAGATCACAATACAAGGAATCCGTATATATTCTACAATAAAACACTCTATTCAGTTTATGTATTCAAGAGCTTATATTCTCTACACATAAATGACTTTATACACGCATTCTCTTCAATTACAGATTAATATTAATAATAATACTGATAATCATAATCATAAAGGCAAACTTCAAGTGGATGCAACAATTAATATATAATATGGAAAGAGCATAACAGAATTTTTACAGACTTTTTACAAATTTAAAACATTAGGAGTTTTAGAAATTTTATAGAATGTATATCAATCATTTAGATATTCTGTATAATACATATTAATATTAAAAATTATAATGTACGACTGTGAGTAATTCTGTGGTACTATAGATACAACATGCACAAATTGTAATATTCATATCTTTGCTGGTCAAAAACAACTTATTTTATTATTCATTTTTTGATAATTATTATCTCATGTATTGTGTAATTGTTTACTGAGAACATATTCTTTGGTCCTGGCTTTCTTTTACGTGAGTTATTCCTAATATTAGTTAATTAATGATTTCTAAGTTTTTTAATGTAAATATTAAATTATTACTTTACCTCCAAATATTATTTTGTAGATCGCTAAGACTTTTTGCAACAATGCGATTCTTCTCTGCCAGTTGATACTTTTTAAATGTTACACTTGAAGGAAGTTCAGACACGACAGAAGCATAAGGTTGATGGCAACAAAGCCATTGATGTGTTCTGTCTAAATTTCCACTTCGCTTGTTGTTGTTCCTGCCTCCAGCCATGAGACATGTTTAATATTTCATACTTGTTCACCTTTAATGCATAAAATCAATATTTAACAATGTTAATCTTATGTACAGATACATTCTACAAGGTAAGTGCTATGTATGGTTTTGTTAAATTTTTAACATTTTTTTAGTTTATGATAGTTAGAAACTGTATATTTTTTTAAAGTTTAATTTCTTCAATATGCATATGATAAATTAAATATTCATTAATACTAGATGAAACTATAATTACTTTAAGCAAAAGTGATAAAAAAAAAGTGTCAATAATACCTATAACTCTCAACTGCACACATTGCTGACAAAGTACATAACAATTTCAAGGTCAACCTAGAAGATACTTCTTGCATGGCAATTAACAGTCCTTTTAGGGAATCTTTAATTCTCAAACAGTGGTTATTTATTGCAAATTGATGAACAAATACTTCAAAATATAAAGAGTCGTACGTTTTATTACAAAACATTATTCAATGTTATTTTGAAATAGTATTTCAAACAATTTTCAAAGTATTGAGAGAAAGTGTGTATACAGGTACAACTTCTAATTATATGTAACCTTAAATGCAACGTTCGATCACGTATGAATTTATGTATGAAATGTTGAAAGTTCAAACTAAAAATTATTAAATTCAGTGAGAACAAGATACGCAAGTCAAAAATAAACGTGCGAAATTTTATTGGACTTGAGAGTAAGAATTCGTACTTCGTAATAGAAGATATTATGGGAAAGACACCGATGCCAATCAATCATTTAGTTGATGGAATTATTTTAAACAATGATCTGATAAAGAGACAATACCTATCCCCATTCTATCAGGTTTCTGTGACATTTGAAAATCGCTGATAGAACACACCTTGTTGACTGTCATTCAGTGCATCTTTATACTGTATCCGGAGTACGTTTCGGTTATGGGATATTAACATACAGAAGTTAATATATTCTGACAGAATGAATCTACTTTAAGTAAATTCCAGAAGGATGAAAATATGTTTGTAAATGTTGTCGTAACGCTGGAACATTTTCGCAAATATATTTGACAAGACTTTCTCAATAATTTATTGATCGCACTCGGTACATATACCTAAGTACGTACCTCGCATTATTTCGGCTCTCGAACACCGGTCCGGTTATATCATAATTATATGTTCTTACTAGGCAGAATGGTTTCGCGCATTTTGCTCGACGTGTCTGCTACGAAATTCGGCGAATACTAACGGTACGATACTAGCAGACTTTTGCTTGTTTGTTATTCGAAAGACATAAATATGCGATGATCGTTCTCAATACGAAAGCGTGAGATTGTCTGTTGCAGTCCTCGCTAGGTGACGCGCGGATCGAGACCAATTTTTTATTTTGAGGTTATGTACAAAAATGTTCTGTCAAACTATTCCGTGGTGGATTGACATGCGTTCTCATGTACCTACGATCAGATGTTGTTTCGTTGCAGAAGCTATGTTTACCTGATGAATATCAAAAATGAATACGAAAGAGAAGGAGAAGTACATCGAAGAATTCGATTTTCCTCATTGCGACGAATCGTCCAAATATGAGAAAGTCGCAAAAATCGGTCAGGGCACCTTTGGGTAAGTTACATATTTACTTCGGCGAATTTCTTTATGGCTAGGTTATGTTTTTACATGACTGAAAAGTTTTTGATATTTCTTAACGATTATTATCTTTCTGCAGGGAGGTGTTCAAGGCTAAAGAAAAAAATTGTACCAAGAAATTTGTAGCTATGAAGAAAGTGTTAATGGACAATGAAAAGGAAGGGGTATGTACACGTTCAAATATCATCCAGTTTAATTTCTCATAGTTTTACTTATATCGTCCTGCCGTGTTACGATAATGCTGGTTTTTTAATACAAAAACTCGAAATATTTAATAACAATGTGTATTAGTATAATAAAGTATCTTGAAACAATGTGTCTCTAGAGCATTCTTTGTACTTGAGAATATAATACTCTTTTCACAGTTTCCAATAACTGCTTTAAGAGAAATAAGGATATTACAATTGCTAAAGCACGAAAATGTAGTGAATTTAATAGAAATATGTAGGACACGAGGTACTTATTTTCACATATTCAAATCTTACAAACAATTTGAAGGATTGTCCTTCTAACGCAAAAACGAGATTATTAACAATGTAAATTTTATTTTAGCAACACAAATTAATCGCTATCGTTCTACATTTTATCTTGTATTTGACTTTTCCGAGCATGATCTAGCTGGGTTATTGTCAAATGTAAATGTCAAATTTAATTTAGGAGAAATTAAGAAAGTTATGCAACAACTGTTGAATGGTCTCTATTATATTCATAGTAATAAGGTAAGAGTGTGCTACCTATGCGTTTAATAAATTGGCTATATCTGTAAAACATCTTGAAATTTAATTTGCATGATAATTTATCGTTCTTCAGATTTTGCATAGAGATATGAAGGCTGCAAATGTTCTAATAACTAAAAATGGTATATTGAAATTAGCTGACTTTGGGTTAGCCCGTCCATTTAGTGCTAACAAAAATGGCCAACCAAATCGTTACACAAATCGAGTTGTTACACTTTGGTATAGACCACCAGAACTTCTGCTCGGCGATAGAAACTATGGTCCTCCTGTAGATTTATGGGGTGCTGGTTGTATAATGGCTGAAATGTGGACCAGGTCTGTGTTAATACCTGCACAAGTTTCTAATCATAGAATGGATGACTATACATTATTTTGTCTCGCAGATCGCCTATAATGCAGGGAAACACAGAACAAGAACAACTCGTATTAATATCTCAGTTATGTGGTTCTATAGTACCGGAAACCTGGCCTGGTGTAGAAAATTTAGAGTTATTTACTAAAATGGAATTACCTAAAGGTCAAAAACGAAAGGTAGATATTGTCCATAGGATGCAGCAACACTTATCCATAGCTAGAGTTGTAAAAAATTTTTCTTCTCGTATAGGTCAAAGACAGATTGAAGCCATATCTAAAGGATCCTTATGCATGCGACCTGTTGGATAAACTATTGATCCTTGATCCATCAAAAAGATATGATTCTGATTCTGCATTGAACCATAACTTCTTCTGGACCGATCCAATGCCTTGTGATCTTAGTACAATGTTGGCACAGCATACACAGAGTATGTTCGAGTACTTAGCTCCACCGAGGCGCCCTGGCCACATGCGTCATCCGCATCATCAAGTACCTGGAGGGCCAGGGAAACCTAGTACTAGTATAGCTGACAGTGGTTACCAAGATCGTGTATTCTAGCATATTCTGTTTCGTTCTGGATTCATCCTTTTCATCTGTTATCATTTTTACAAACAATATAACGTTTTTTCTCAACGATGTTGATAAGCATAAATTTCTGTTTTTAACCGTTAAAGGGCTGGTAATTTTTCACTAAAATGCGATTAGATGTGGCTACCTCGACCCTCTAAAGGTTAAATTAAATGTCTGATTTATACTATCTCTGAAAATAAGATGTAAGATTTTCTTATACACATATACATATATATATACAAACATATTTACATAAATTTTTTACAAACAGAAGTGGTTTTCTGATTTATGCCTTGTATTTCCGGAAGTGTGTGATCTTTCAAGTTTCCTTTGGTTATTTATATACATTGTTGTTGATCAAACCTTGATCAGAAGATTTGATTTAGTTGTATCGTTATATTATAAATTTTAGTTCAGTGTCATATTAACACAAAAATTACGTCAATAAACTAATTTCAATTTTACAATTTTCTTCGACTCAGTCTAACTAATAATAAAATTTTGAGTTGTACTCATGCAACAAATATGTGACAATTAGCGAATTCCGTGATAATCGACAAATGGTACAACTATAATTTCGCCGTTCGCATTGTCGTAGTCATGAGAAAGCAGTATCGTACATAGCACAGATATTAAATATATGTAAATATGTACACGATTGTGTCCGTATATAATACTTCGTTATTTTTATACTTCCCATTACGTTTTGTTATTATGCTAAAATACGCTATTGAATTTACTAATCTATGAAGTACAGATAAATATCATCTATAAGTATATTAAAGTAAATGACACGACAACGGTATTTATCATCGGATATAAATAAATACAAATAAAATTTTGTTGACTGTAATTGGATTTCCTTTAACAGTTCCATTTGCTCGTGTCACAATGTATTAAATGAATGATAACTATATAAGGGCATATCGATGCAATGACGAATACACCATCTATCATATATATATACATATTTATTCTTAATCTTTGGAAGCCGATTCAATGGATTAGGACCCATCGTTTTCGGCTTACTTGTTGTCGCTTTTTCCATGCTGTCACATGTAACTAATGTTAATGTATACGCTTTGTATATGCTTATATGCTTTTATACGCTGTATATGCTTTACTTATTCACACATAAAGTGAAATACATATATTTACATGGCGCAGGTCGTTTGCGCTTTTAGACAATTGAGTCACTCTGTCAACAAGTTGTTAAAAATTAAACTATGAAAAGTCATATTTTTTTACTCAGCATATAAAATTCTATGCAAAATGTTTTAGAAATTTCGCTTCTTCGGTTCTGTTGTTCGTGTATATTTAGTAATGCATTGATCTCACTCGACTCGGATCTATTCCTATTCAGACCTATTTAGTCGCAAGATTAGGACTTGTCTCCCACTCTATCCTTCCCCTTCTACAACGCTATTCTCCCACGCTTCCGCCACGGCCCAGCTATCGTGCGCGTTGTGTCTCTGTTTTGCATGTGTCACAATGTCACGTGACTAATCGGGTACTGCAAGAGAGAGGGGAACTTTTTCCCCTTCAATTCAAGTCAATTTTCCTAATCTGACGAAACTGCATTGGTACATATACCACTCTCTACACTCTACGTATACCCCGATCATCTGCCCTGATATACGTGTACATGTATACTCTCTGTACCTATGCAGTAAATTATTTCGGTTCTCGACCACTGGTCCGCTAATATCATAATTATGTGTTCTTAGTAGGCAGAATGGTTTCGCGCATTTTGTTTGATATGTCAGCATCGATATTTGGCGTACGATAAGTACTAGGAGACTTTTGCTTTTGCTTGTTTGTTATTCAAAAGCCATAAATATACTATGATCGTTTCCAATACGAAAGCGTGAGGTTGTCTGTTACAGTCCTCGCTAGGTGACGCGCGGATCGAGATTAATATTTTATTTTGAGGTTATGTACAAAACTGTTCTGTCAAACTCTTCTGTGGTGTGGTCAGTGTGGTCAAGTGTAGTGGCTGAGTGGCTCAACATGAGTTGAGCTCTCGCGTACGATGCTGTTCCGTTGCAGGAGCTATGTTTACCTGATGAATGTCAAAAATGAATACGAAAGAGAAGGAGAAGTACATCGAGGAATTCGATTTTCCTCATTGCGACGAATCGTCCAAATATGAGAAAGTCGCAAAAATCGGTCAGGGCACCTTTGGGTAAGTTACATACTTCGGCGAATTTCTTTATGGCTAAGTTATGTTCTTACATGACCGAAAAGTTTTTGATGTTTCTTAACGATTATTATCTTTCTGCAGGGAGGTGTTCAAGGCTAAAGAAAAGAATTGTACCAAGAAATTTGTAGCTATGAAGAAAGTGTTAATGGACAATGAAAAGGAAGGGGTATGTACACATTCAAATATCCAGCTTAATTTCTCAGTTTTACTTATATCGTGCTGCTGTGTTAAGATAATGTCAGTGTTTTAACCCTTTGCGGTCGTATGTCTACTCTCAGCCACCAAAGCCTTTTTACCGTTCCGGTCGTATGTCTGCTCTCAGCCACCACAGCAAGGAACTATACGAATCGTATACTGTATGCATTCATGTACCAGTTTACACTTTTCCTATACGAAAATGCCTAAAGGACCTATTCACGAACCAATACGGTGCTCCATCAATTGGAGATAACGTAATCTAATGTACACAAAAGTTGTGATACATTATGCACTTGAAAACCTGGCCTGCATGTTGGAGAGTGTTTTGAAAAATATCACACGAAGGAGAATTATAAAACATAATTTTTATACAAAAACATATCACAAGATGAGTGTATTGAATAAAGATATATCTAAAGTTCACAAAAGAATTACTAAATCTTGTTTATACATCATAAACTTGTGTGTTATGTATCCCTGCTCTATCGATGGAAATTAATTCCGACCAGTACGATACCCATCTCCAAATTTAATCCGACCGCAAAGGGTTAATACAAAAACTTGATATATGTAAAAACAATGTGTATTAGTATAATAAAGTATCTTGAAACAATGTGTCTCTAGAGCATTCATTGTCTTGAGAATATAATACTGTGTGATATTAATTACTCGTTCTTTTCACAGTTTCCTATAACTGCTTTAAGAGAAATAAGGATATTACAATTGCTAAAGCACGAAAATGTAGTGAATTTAATAGAAATATGTAGGACACGAGGTACTTATTTTCACATATTCAAATCTTACAAACGATTTGAGGGATTGTCCTTCTAACGCAAAAATTAGATTATTAACAATGTAAATTTTATTTTAGCAACACAAATTAATCGCTATCGTTCTACATTTTATCTTGTATTTGACTTTTGCGAGCATGATCTAGCAGGGTTATTGTCAAATGTAAATGTCAAATTTAGTTTAGGAGAAATTAAGAAAGTTATGCAACAATTGTTAAATGGTCTCTATTACATTCATAGTAATAAGGTAAGAGTATGCTACCTAAGCGTTTAATAAATGGGCTATACATGTAAAACATCTAATAATTTATCGTTCTACAGATTTTGCATAGAGATATGAAGGCTGCAAATGTTTTAATAACTAAAAATGGGATATTGAAATTAGCTGACTTTGGGTTAGCCCGTGCATTTAGTGCTAACAAAAATGGCCAACCAAATCGTTACACAAATCGAGTTGTTACACTTTGGTATAGACCACCAGAACTTCTGCTCGGCGATAGAAACTATGGTCCTCCTGTAGATTTATGGGGTGCTGGATGTATAATGGCTGAAATGTGGACCAGGTCTGTGTTAATATCTGCACAAGTTTCTAATCATAGAATGGATGACTATACATTATTCTGTCTCGCAGATCGCCTATAATGCAGGGAAACACAGAACAACAACAACTCGTATTAATTTCTCAGTTATGTGGTTCTATAGTAACGGAAACCTGGCCTGGTGTAGAAAATTTAGAGTTATTTAATAAAATGGAATTACCTAAAGGTCAAAAACGAAAGGTAGATATTGTCCATAGGATGCAGCAGTTCTTATCCATAGCTAGGGTTGTAAAAAATATTTCTTCTCGTATAGGTCAAAGACAGATTGAAGCCATATCTAAAGGATCCTTATGCATGCGACCTGTTGGATAAACTATTGATCCTTGATCCATCAAAAAGATATGATTCTGATTCTGCATTGAACCATGACTTCTTCTGGACCGATCCAATGCCTTGTGATCTTAGTAAAATGTTGGCACAGCATACACAGAGTATGTTCGAGTACTTAGCTCCACCGAGGCGTCCTGGCCACATACGTCATCCGCATCATCAAGTACCTGGAGGGCCAGCGAAACCTAGTTCTAGTATGGCTGACAGTGGTTACCAAGATCGTGTATTCTAGCATGTTCTGTTTTGTTCCAGGCGAATGTAGACTGCCTTTTTATCGTTCATCCTGTTCATCTTTTATCGTTTAACAAATCATACAGTGTTTTTCTAAACTGACGTCGATATGGATAAGATTCTGTGTTTAACATTTAAAGGGCCGGCAATTTGGCATTAAAGTGCGGTTGGCTGTGGGTACCCCGACCCTGTAAAGGTTAAATTAAATGTCTGATTTATACTATGTAACTCTGGAAATGAGATGTAAGATTTTCTTATACACATATACATATATATACATACATATATACATACATTTTTTACAAATAGAAGCAGTCTTCTGATTTAAGCCTTGTATTTCCGGAAGTGTGTGGTCTTTCAAGTTTCCTTTGGGTATTTATATACTTTGTTTTTTATCAAATCTTGACTATTATAATGGGGGGCTATAAGCAGATGATTTTATGCACGCTATCTTAAGTTTTAATTTAGTTGTATCGTCATATTACGAATTTTAGTTCTGTGTCATATTAACACAAGATTTATTTCAGTAAGCAAATTTCAATTTTACAATTTTCTATGATTCGATAATATTAGTACCTATGAACGAAATCTTATAAATTTGTAAACCTAAATCGACTAAGTCTAAATTATAATAAAATTTTGAGTTGTACTCGTGCAACAAACATGTGACAATTATCGAGTTCCGTGATAATCGACAAATGGTACAACTATAATTTCGCCGTTCACATTGTCATAGTCATGAGAAAGCAGTATCGTGCATAGCACCGAGAAGAAAACATTAAATATGTACACGATTGTATGTCCGTAATACTTCGTTATTTTTATACTTACAACTACGCTTCGTTATTATGCTAAAATACGCTATTGAATTTACCAATCTGTGAGGTACAGATAAATATCATCTATATTAAAGTAAATGACATGACAGTGGTATTTATCATCGGATATAAACAAATACAAATAAAATTCTGTTGACTGTAATTAGATTTCCTTTAACAGTTCCTTTCTTTCTAAATATCATCTATATTAAAGTAAATGACATGACAGTGGTATTTATCATCGGATATAAACAAATACAAATAAAATTCTGTTGACTGTAATTAGATTTCCTTTAACAGTTCCATTTTCTCGTGTTACGATGTATTAAATGGATGATAACTAAGGGCATATCGATGCAATGACGAATACACGGTATATCACATAGATTCTTAATCATCGTCGTTCTTAAGAAGCTGATCCAATGGATTAGGACCCATCCTTTTCGGCTTACTCGTTGACGCCTTTTCCGTGCTGTTAGCTGTAACGAATTTATACATGTAAGTCGTCCAATTTATATTGTTTTTACTTATTCGTATTAAACGGATAGATTAAAATATTTACATGGCGCAGGTCGTTGCGCATTTAAACAACTGAGCCACTCTGTCATACTGATTCTCCTGTCATTGTTGATATCACAGTATCTCGGCAATCTTTTGCCGCATCTTTGAAGCTGTCTATTATTCGCTACCATTGTACGGAAACTTTTCCACTCTTTTCTTTCTAGAACCTGGGCGAAAATAATATACATATAAGCTTTCACTGAAAGTTTTGTACATATAACAAATATTAAACAGCGAAACTTGCCTTGTTTTTGTTTTTATCGAGCATGACAAAATGCCAGGTTGCTATTTGCTCTTCCTTCGAAGCTTGCCATTTGGCCGTTGTCTCGTCCGAATCTGTTCCCGAGGCTTTCATCTTCTTTTGCATCAGGTCCATCAAATCTCGTAGAAACAATTGCTTTTTTTGCTCGGGACAACCTGCGGTCAGAATGACCCTGTATTCTATACACATATGTTTCACTGGCACTCGCGATGGAATCAAGTTGTTTATTATTTAATTACCCTTCATGGGCCTGCTAGGAGTTGGTACAGGATTGCAATTTGGAGTACGGTCTTTAGAAGATGTTCCAGGGATCGGTTTGCCAGTATCTTGGTATACGCACCAACAATAGCCAGAATAACATTGCACTCGATGATACCTTCCATCGGGAGTACATTCAGGTACGTAGAATTTCTCTTGAGAATGCTGTCTCTCGTCTTCCAATACGGATCTTCTGTCAGTTAAACAATCGTTTGCTGGAAAAGTCATATTGAATTATTTAGGAAAAGTATACTGAGTCACGTCCCATTGACTTTAAAGTCACTGACCATCGCTATCTTCTTTTGTTTTCGCAGGATCATCTTTGAAAGTGGGTCGAGAATGTACCGGTGCAGGATTTCCTTTCAACACTGTGAAAAACATAGTAGAAAATTATTGTCAACAAATTTGCCCTATCGAATATTTGTTAAAAATTAAACTGTGAAAGATGACCCTTCTTTTACTTGGCATATAAAATTCTATACAATATTTTTTTGGATATTTCGCATCTTCGGTTCCGTGTATACAGTCAAAATAAAAATTTGTTTTTCTGTACAATTGCTTTTTATTTGCAGTTTGTTAATGCAGCGGTTAATTTGGAAAAAAGAAATTCGTATTTACACACGAGCGATCACACGCTTCTTGTTCGCATAAAATTTTGAAAAAAAAATGCCGTCACCACCCGCAACAAACACAAGATCGTTCACACACAGACGCACACATTTTGATGATTCCGAATTATCTGTTCTCTCGTCGTATTTCGAATTTTACAGCACATGCATGAAATTGGACCAGAAGCGTTTACGAATGATTGATTATTATAATACAGTGAAAGCCGGTTTTCGCTCCTTTCCGAAGTTCTCATTTTATTTACAAATAAAATGAAGCGACGCGAACAAATTGGTGGTGACGCAGATAAAATTAATACACAGAAAAGATCTGATCGCGTTCTGTTTATTGCATAGTGACTCGCGTTTTATTCTACAAGCACATGCTTAGAAGATATAGCATTGCCACGTTGACCGACGATCGACATAATTCTTTAGAGTGCTATACTTTGATATAGAGCAGTTTGAAACGAATTTTCGGAAAGGACTTTTGCTGTTCAATCGTTGCAGGGATTTTTATTGATTATCTATTTGTTCTCATTTCAAGTAGTTTAGTTTAATCGATTTTAATTAAACCCTCGACTAGTGCCACAACGCTTCCGATTTCTTCACATACTGAAATGTACGAGTGTATATCGGATTGCCGTTAACAGGTGGGCCGCAAAAATGCATCTTCGCTGTCCAAGAGTTAAACGGCCGGTTCTGTCGCATGATTATGCGAAACGACAATTGCCAAAAATTATAGTCATTAAGTTGAAGTGTTCTTCTTATTATAAGCGTTGCTCCATAAATGTGTTAATTTATTTAAATTACAACAACTTATTTAAAAGTCTGAGCGACTTCCTCATCGAAAAGTTCTACTGTTCTATTTGAGATTGACGAATTTTGTAAAATAATCCTTGCAGTAATCGAACAGTTTGTATCGAGTAGAGAAATATTGGAAATAAAGAATCCCGAAGGTAACGTGACAGTGCTGTTGATGTGCAGAACTAGGACTCACCTTGGTCCATGGCCCGGGTCCTCTGGGCCTCAGGGACCTCGGGGCGCTCGTCTGCGGGGTTCAGCGACAAGAACAAACGTACTAAATGATAACAATGATGTCACTCAGCCGACCGGCCTTACCTATATGTACAATGTTTGTTTGTCATTCGCGCATCGCAGGTTTTCTAGCAGAGCAGCGAGCGGTGGCGAACATTCAATTCATTTTCCCTCTCATTTTGTTACACGTTAAACAAACGACGTTTCAGGCAACAATCTTACGCACCCAACAAATCAAGTCTTTTCAAAGTACAGGGTAATTTTCAAATATCGTCAGAATATTTCGGATTTTTTACATCTGCTCTAACGTTAATTTCAAATTACCTTGTACTTTTTTCTCTACTCTCGTGTACCAGGTTACTGAAGGATGTATTCATGTCATGGAATTTATTTGGCGAAAGCAATTGATGATGATGCAAAATTATGAAAATTGACATGCATCCCCTTATATTTTGCATCTTTTTATAAATTGGTTAAAGTACCAATCAATTCACGAATTTGAAACATGTTCCTTCAGTTTTCTACAATATTTTGTTAGATAATCAAAAGCATTTGTTTAGACATCGTTCCAAGTAGCAGAAGCTATACAAAACAATGTTAATTCTATACATCTGTTCCATCCGACATCAATGAATAATGATAAATAATAGTGGCAATTATTAGACTGTACATAGATGATTCCCGAGGTCATACAAGTCGATACTGGGTCGCACGAGCACGATAATTGACATGCAATTGACCACAATTCTATATGTCAGTGTACGCTTGCTCTATCGTTATTGGTAGCATTTATTAGGCATAGAGAGATGGAAATATACGAAAACGAGGTGTCTGTTCTAGAACGAAGAGGATCAATTGTTGGCTGCTTCGACCTTCTGGCGATCTAATTAGGATCTAGTTTAGATAGCGATGCGGGTAAAATCAATTTGATCCTTTCAGTGGAAAATAAAAGATCGCGGCGGTATCATCGCGGTGTACGAGATGAGTTTCTCTTTCAAACAACAACGTAGCGTAATATGTCCATATTACGTCCAGGAACGACCTGATAGATCGCGTAGGCGCGGATTTACGAACCGACGAACCGACGACGGAGCGACGAGTAGCGCGGGCGGTCATTCTTGTAGGCCAGTCGCGACGTGTCCGTGTAAGTACACGGGGTCAATTGCTTCAATTCCTCGGTAACCGGCCGCAGTGTGGGCAAACTTCCGGCAGGATTCACGAATGTTAAGCGGGTCCCGCCATAGAGACGACGGCCCTTCGCGTGCGCGACATCCTGTCCAGGCAACGCTTGTAATTTATGCCACGATTTAGACGCCGAGACAAAGACCGCGACGACCATCTTCCGGTATCATCCTCGAACGACGTGCTTGAGCCGGGACTCTTTGTAAAAATTTTTATCCTCGGCCGCGAGCGCCGCCCTCCCAGCGAACGGAGGTGGCGTTGAAAGATCTCCAAAGAAAAAGTAAATAAAAGCGTTAAAAACGCAACCTTCACCCAGGAAACGAGGCAAGGAGAGGGAGCGCGTGCGGTAATTGCCCGTAGGCGATTGCAATGCGACGCAAGTAGATAGATTAGCACACGTTAGAGGCTGCGTAAGTATGAGCACTGCTGTTAATCTCAATTTACGATCGCCATAAAATGTAACCGTCTCTGCGACTCGACGCTCTTTGCCACTTCAGTTTGTAGCTAATGACGGAATATATAATTACCACCGATCGCGGTTTCATCGAGGGCAATTCTGGCGCGATAGATAAACAGAGAAATGTTTTGTAACGATTTTGGCGTCGTGCGGCGTGATCAACAAGGTGTTTCGAAGGATTAGTTAGGGGGAAAGCGACCTTCGATCCTTTTATCATCGACACAGACTCGTTCGGATCAATAGCAAGAGGACAAGAAGTTCCATCTCACCGAGGGAGACAACGTTCCGTGGCGTAACAGCGTGGCGCCAATTCGCAAATATCACCGCGTTCAAAACTGATTTATGCACCGAACAACCTCGGCTGAGACCTTGGATGCTCGCGCCTACCAGGAAAACGGTTTTAGCAATGTTTGCAGCTGGATTTGATAATTCGGCGGTGAACGGTGCAGTCTCGACTCCATTCAACCCGAATTGTTGATTAAAAACTTCGACGAAATTTCGGTTCGCGCGATTAAATCGATTAATTTTGAAAGGATCGAAGATCATTCTCGTGCAAGCACAAACCAAGTGGATCCGACTGCTACGCGACGGCTTTGGAGTTGAACTCTTAAGAGCTGCTTTCGAGATTAGAACTTTCTACTGGACGGTAGACCGATCGTTTCTATTATCGATAGTATACCTTGCGAAGGTCTACAGTGTATAGGTGAAGGCAGGCACCAGTGTTCTAATAGGTAGAAACGACGTAGCGCGATCGTACGCGTTTGATAAGTGGGACCTACTCGATTCGATGCCTCGGGACTGTATACATTAGTCCGCTTTGGTGTTTCAAAACCATCATGCTCGACTCTAACGGCAATTCTATTACCAGTCGAAAAAAACAAACTACGAATTTTAATCAATGTTAAGAACGTTCGAGTCTCTTTCCTATGCCAAACCCTAGACCGGCCAGGGGACAGACGTTTCTCTGGAGAATTTATTCTACGTTACTCGCGACTCTTGAAAGTTCAACTCCGAACATGGGTAGCAAGCTGCTCGCCCCGTGAGTATTACTATCGAGTGATCACGTAATACAGGGGCAGTTCGCAGCTTTGGATTCTCCCTTATCTTGAGTGAGAAGCACGTGCACCACGTGTTAAACTTACGAGTGAAGTCGTTCGCAAGGCAGGCACCCCATTCTTGCCTGGAGAGTTTCAAATCCCGATTTAGGTCGCACGTGCGGGCGAACGTGCGAGCACATTTCTTCGGCCTTACCGCCTTCTTCGCGAGCCTCCTCAGCTCCTTGTACTCCGCCCTATCCAGGTAACCATCACCGTTCTTGTCCAGAGTGACGAATTTCCACGACAACACCCTCTCCACGTTCTTGTCACCTGTCGGTCGGCCGATCGTTATCAAACCATGATTGGTACATAATATCGAATACACGTTGGAAAAGTAGACTTTTCAAAGAAAACGTGAGGCTAGCCCTACTTGTACTCCTGGCGGAACAATTTCGAGGATCAAAATCGTTCATAGTAAAATGTAAATATTAGAATAGCGCACCGTGTTGTCAACGTTAGCGTCGGCACGAAACGTAAACAAACCAAACCAAACCAAACCAAACCAAACACTGGGATCTGATGGAATCCTCACCGTCGGTGGAGATGTTGGTCCGCCTGTACTCGATCTTGAAGTTCTCGATCAAGTTCCCATTAAACTTGGACTTCTCCGCGCGATCGCAGGTGTTTCTGTGCTTACTGCTGTACTGCCTTCGCTGCTTCCAGCTCGGCGAGCGCCTCCTTTGCCCGCTCCTGGTGGAAGCAGCAGATCTGGGACCAGGTTTCAAACATCTTGGTCTTTGGTGTCTTACCGAGGTGTCGGGCAGTGGTCTGCCCTGCGGCGTCACGCACCAACAGTACCCGGTTTCCTCGTGACATTGCACAGGTGCGTAAGTGCCGTCGAGCCGGCAGACTGGTCGCGCACCCGGCCTGGCGGTCAACCTTGCGGAGAAGCACGCCGGTGTCTCTGTCGGTGGACGGACAGGTTCGATTATGTTCCTTCTTACGTTGTTAGACGCGACGAACAAGGGAGAACGCTCCGACGTTCGATTCTACGCTTCTATGGTTCGCCTACTCGAACCAGAGAGTACCACCTTACCTGGACAAGTACCAGTGTGTTTGATAAGGATGGACATGCCTTGACACTGCTTCGAGATGACCAGACACTGACTTGAATACGTAACACCGTCGCTCCCACATACCGGTGTGCTCGCACCGTCGCTCATCGTGCACTCGGCTATCCTCTTCCTGCACTCCTCCTGAAACATACGCATCGTCGCCCTTTAATATCTCGAAGGAACATTTACCATTTTATAAATATCGTTGGAACCAGGCCGATCCAGCCCGGTACAACGTTACGTGTATGCCGTTTCACGTTGATTCGAAAATATAAAAACCGGTCACATGATTCATGCCATGACTAATTCTCCGAGGATTTCCCTGAATCCATCCGCAACGTTCAGTGTTCCGAGAAGTTTGCCAGCGCATCGCGCTATCATTCGTGACCTCTTGTAATCGTGCCCGTATAAGTATCCGGTCTTTCGAGACAGGATTCGTACACGAAATTAGCGTCCGTCGACCGATCCGAATCGTTCGGTAAGTTGCGAACCCGAATCCGTGACAATTAATAGCGTAAACAGGTTCGGTGGACCCGGGGTGTCCGTGACGTGAAAATAATTCGATCGAGAGAGCCTCCCCTTGCTCCTGCTTCAGAAATGATTCATTGGGAATAGTCTAGAACAGAGGCGTCTTTAACTCGGAGGAGGCGCCTCCGTCCAGTAAAGAAGGCGCCTCCGATCCATCAGAACAGGCGCCTGGATCGTTGCATCATGCATATGCATCGCGCGGAATCTGCAACATGATTTACGATTTTAAACGAGCAGCCATCTCGGTAATTACACCCGTCAAAATTATTGAATGTACCGCTGGGAACTCGTTATCCGCTATCACAGCGTACCGCTATCGCCGTTTCTTACGAGGCGCGACGGAACAATTTCTACATTGATTTTATAAAGTAAGGATGCAATCGATTACGCGCAAACTAGTTTGTTTAACGTCGCGCGCAGGGCCCGGCCGTGCCGTGCCGTGCACACGATACACGGACGCTCCGATTGCCATTCAAATCGCATAATTTTGTAATATGTCGTGTTAGGGGTAGGTTGGAAACACCCTGTAGATGCTCGGCAACCGGTTGATTATTACGATGCACACGCCCGCGTTCACGGGAATGCGTAACGTAGTTGCAACGCAACGCAACGCAACGCAACGCAACGCGGTGCAATACAGCGTAATACAGTGCAACAAGGTGCATCGCGGTATAATCGGACTACGCGTTGAATGCTAACGATCGACGATGCACGCTCGAGTACGTGCGTGAGTGCGAGAGTATGTTCGGTTGGCGCCACCGCGGACGCGATTAAAGGAAAACGCCGGATGCTACGACGAAATGGTGCTTTTTAATTACCAGCAATTACCATTAAGCGTTCTTTTAAATTACACGTACTCCGAAACCAGGGCCGTCCTAAGATATTTGGCGCCCGTGAGCTACTAACAATAATGCGCCCATCTTCATAAGAAAATACACGGGAGTGGAAGTGGTAGCGGGGTGACCGATGAAGTTTTACAAATGATTCAGAACTAGATAAAGTCAATATGTATATAAATAAGCGAATAAAAATATAAAAGAAAAATACAAAATTGCCTTCCCGGGGCTATAGCCCATTTAGCCCTGTGGTTAGGGTGACCCTTTCCGAAACCAACGTGAATAGTGAGAATCTCGAACAGTTGATATCAGGTTGTAACATATGAAATGTCCGATTTCTAGGATCAACTTTAAATGAACATCTTCACAACAAGTTTCTAACTTTTTAATTACTTTTATAAAAATTTCGCGTTCTACAAATTCTTCAACAGCGTCTTCTACGTTTGCTTGATTCTTGATGGTTTCCTCGGTGAGGAAGTGGTTTAGGTGTTTCAGAAATGAAAATTCGCCGGTGATAGATCCGGTGGATACGGAGGACGAGGTAAAATTTCATATTTCGAAACATTCAACTTTCGCACCGTTATGAATTGCATACTTTATGAAGCTTTTATGTATCGTTGATATCGCGTGGAACCCACTTAGCTAATTTTCTTCTAGCCGCGGAGAACATTTTCGCAAAGGAAAAAATTACTTCAAATCACCTCAAGAATTACCCCACTCAAGGAAGTACTTATAACATTTTTAGGACACTCTGTACAGTCTGAAACCGTAATACGGTCTAACTCGTATAACAAAGATCTGCCCAAAATCGACCTGATTCTCTTCTTATAGATTCGTCTCCTCTTGCTCTTACCGGTTTCAATCATTAAACGTTACACGCACGATGAAATGCCGTTTTTCCACTAGAAATACTGTTTTGTTGTTTCCGGTTAGTAATCAACGACGTCGACGCGACGAGGGGCGCGGGAATCTAACGTCTACCATAGTTACACGATTAAATCGAGCACACCGGTAAGATCGGTGTTTCCTTTTCTCGTAATCGTAGCAGCCAGTTGCAGCAAGATTTCATCTATCGAGTTACACGCGCGATACAGTGGCCCCCTTTTATGCGTCGTTTTCTCCGCGTTGCGACACCGGTTGTACATCGTGCACGCGCAAACACCTACGCTCCAGTAAATTTCATCGACAATTGATTTTCCGGAACCGTTAATTCGGAGCCGAGCGAAACGATTTCGGTTCGATTCTTCGAAGACACCCCGTATCGTCGCAGCAAACTGTTCAGGCGAGCGAACGCATGCGACCACGATGACATAACACGATTAGTAATTATCTACGGTGGTTAAGTGGCGTCATAGCGATGCACCTGCACGTGGCATCCTCTATTCAATGAATCTTACACGACGCATGCTGATATAATATCACGATGCATCTCTATATGAACGTACGCTTGCACATTTTTCTTTTAATATTATAAATACACGCGAGTTTATCTCTCAAACTATCGTCCAGATTGTTAATTAAGTTGCCATCTGTTACAGTATTCACGGGCATCTCTTTTTTTCTCCAACGACCAGCGCTTTTCTCTGTTCGATTCGATGAATCCACGTTGATCGATAATAATTATTATATTAAACATCGATCGTTAATTATTTATGTGCCGATACGATTGCATAATTATTTCTACGCGAAGAGCATATTCAGCTCTTGAGACACCAACATTTTTCTTAGATGGTATTCGAATCTTATGGTAGGGATAAAGATACGTTCGGCGAGCCGGTGTATCCGTTTAATGACGGGTTCTCGGAAGGTGTCGTTTCTTTCTGCAAACCCGACGACGAGAGAAACACAGTGATTTGTCAGTGTCTCTGATTATAAGGTCGCTACCGAGGGCGTTTGAAAATACCGATTAACGACCAGTCACTTATATGTGCCACTGTAGCACGTTATTAGTCATGGGACTCTATTTAACCGGCTCATCGGTCAATCTAGGATCTCCGGTGAATACGACCGATCCGCGAACCTAGAATAATTGAAAATTTCTGTCATTGCATTCGTTTCTATACAGGGTGTCCCAAAACTGTCGGAGAATCTTCAAAAGGGGTTGTTCCCTAGGTCATTTGAAGTAACTTTTCCCTTGGAGAAAATTTCCGCATCGGCTTTGTTAAGGAATTATTAACGGAAAACACGGACCAATCAGCGTCCGGCTACAGAGGACGACTTCCGGCTCAGCCAATCCAACGCTACGCTCAGCGAGACTTGTCGTCGAGGCGGGGTTCGTCTACTGTTCCCTCGCTCCGATTGGTCCGTGTTTTTCATTAATAACTCCTTAACAAAGCCGCCGAGAAAATTTTCACACAGGAAAAAGTTACTTCAAACGGCCTCACGTATCAGCCCTTCGAAGGAAGTATAACATTTCTAGGACACACTGTATCTATGAGTAATTACCGCTAAATGGAGATCGGTTTCACATTTAGGATCACGAATCAAATCTGGCTATTCACGAAGAGAAATAAAGCGAAAAAGAAAGAGAGACAGAGAAGGATGAGTTTGAACATACCCCCAACACTCGGCTCCCATCGCAACGGGTAATAACATTAATTATCAATCGGCATTCTGTCATCTAAGAATTCTTGAGTGAGCGCTCGTGACATAACGCTTGAGAACGCGAATCTGCACGGTTTTTTGTGATTCTATAAATTCGGAGTCGATTATTATCGCTTCCAGTCGACCGGCTGCGCGCCAGGATCATTTATTCGCGCGTGTTCTCGGCGAGGATTTAAGCGATTCGCGCGTTCCCTCTGCGGAACGGTTAATGGTTACCGGTCGCCGATCACCGGTGGTGCAGTTAACACGTCGCCCCGTTGTCCGATACTTTTTCCTCGTGGCACAACGGACGACTATGCGCGTTGCTCAATCCTCGAACTAGGCTCTAATCAGCGGAGGCTCTTCGAAACGATGTTAACGCCGCGACAACGGCGCATTTTATTTGAAAATTTATCACCTGCCGTTGAAGATCTAAAACCACTTGCGTACGCGGAATCTACGATAACTAACGCAATTATCGGTAAGAATTTATCAAACAGCGTATATCAGTTCCCGGTCGTCCAGGGATACCGTCGCGTCGCGTCGCGTCGATCGAACATGAAGTTTTCCCTAGCACCTCTAAAGATTTGAATCTTTTTCGCGGATTGTCGCCATCCAGTCGCTCACGATTTTCAAATCGATATTGGCAACGTTTCCCCGACAGCAGAAAACGGCAGAGAGGTTTTTTGAAAGTGAACCATTCAAGGTATACAAAGATACGCCGATGCGACGGATTCTCGTCACGTGGTCCATTACCGAGAGGATATGCGGTAAGCTTCATCCTTGGGATTCTGATCGGATGCCGGTCGTTTACGTCCAATTTGTTTACCAATAAACTACCCGGGTAACATTGTGTCTTGTGTAGCTAGTAAACACTCGCGATTTATTCACAAATATTGATTACGATCCGCGAGATAACAATTGTTCGCACAAGCTCGTTACAAGGCGTCGCTGTTTTATAATATTTCTCAAACGTGCAATAGGTCTTTGACTCTTTGAAGCGAAGTCGATAAACACCCGTCGTACAACAGAAAAATGACGGGGAAAAAAAAACGGGAGAAAACGAAAGAAATCGATAACACGGTTCAGAGCGCAGCGAAACGAGTTTTTCGGCGCGTAATCGTGTACACGCAGTTTTCATTCGCGCGGGAAAATAAATCTTAACCAACGATAAGTTGACTTTACGCATGCTGTACGCTGATTCGACAGGTATACCGGGTGCTCCCAGTTTGACATCGTATAACATTCGACGCGCACGGTATGTATTTCAATCGGCCTCGCGTATTAAACGCGAAACAGATCGGTTTCGAACACCTAGCTCGAGACGATCCATTTCCCCCGTTCTAATTGAGATTCGTAGAAAGGGATTACCGGGTATGTATGCTCCTGACGACGCGCGAATGCAAATTTCTACGAATAGATAGCGACCACTACTTGTTGCACCTGTCCGAACGTATTCGGGGTTTCACGCTGTCGCGGTGTCTCGGGCCCGTTCACCTATGCCGCCAGCGAATTCAGAGACCGATCCTGTTCCGCTGGAGCCGGTTTGTCAATCGGAAAACCGAAAAAATGTCTGCCGAACATTCGTCACGTTCGACCGTTTCTATTAATATCGAATCGACGCGACGCGACGCGACGGACCAATTATATAAACAGATGTCGTTCGAGGCGAGAGATATCGTGCCACTAAAAATCTCATTAAAGATCCTCGACGCACGAACATCGACGAAAACGGAGGAAGGCGTACTCTTACTTAACGATGGAACGAGTGTTAATTACTGTGGCGGGATCTTGATGGCGCCGTCGCCATTGACACGCGCGCCAATTATCAGAGCACATTTTCCTTGGTAGTCGGTTATTAATTGTAGGTTCGACCAACCGTCACAAATGATAATGACGTACCAGGAATTGGAACGTTCGAAAATACCAGTGAAAGAGAGAGAGAGAGAGAGAGAGAGAGAGAGAGAGAGAGAGAGAGAGAGAAACGACTCCCGAAGCAATAAAAAAAAAGAAATAAGAGCAAACAGCAGAAGTGTTCGAGCAGGTTGGCGCCACGCGGTACCGGCAGCTCCGTGCTTGACACGAGAGAATTGATTACAGAGTAGCGGGATTGATTTGACTCACGATAAACTTCGATATTACCGGCTGATCAACGATCAAGGCCCTCGTGGCGCACCGTGGTCCGCTCCTAGCACCGATTCGAAAATCACTGGACTGCGAATCTTGTGCAATTATCGAAAATCTATCAGGATTTCGATCTCATTCGGAACGCGCTATATGTATACGAAGATCTATCGATTAGTTTTCATGCAATCCGAAAAAAGACGTCCTGAACTTCGGAAGCCCTTAGCGCTCGAGGACTCTTCCCCCTCGAAGCGAGCGCACCTGCGGAATGTGTCAAACTTTTTTCGTTTCGACTCCCTGGCCGAGAACCACTTTACGTAGGCACAGCTCTGCCACCGAGTGGAATTCATACGTGGGCACACCGGGGCATGGCATCCGAACAGCTCGCACTTTTTCTTCGCTTTTCGTTTAATTTCTCGCCTTCCCCTGTTTCGATTCTTAACACCGTCTGGTCAACATGCCCTTGATAAATAACTATCTACTCGCCTTTTGTTCCTCGTGATTCTAATTGCAATGTAAAATAACGTTCGAGTATTAGATCCAGTAATTAGTCACGATTATACTTGCTTCTATCTGATCTAACATTTCCATCTAGCAAATTACAACGTCTGTAGCTCGACGACCAGTTTCTGGTTTACAACGTTCACTCGAGAAAGCATAATCAAATGCTATGAATTCGCTATCGCGCTAATAGCTATCGTTCACGACACATTTACTATCGATGCAACATCGGAAGTACCTCGATCTCGGTTTACTTTAATATCGGATGCGACAGGTGATACGATCGGAATAGTACAAGTCCCGATGTGAACGCGGTCCCATGAACCATGCCTAAAACACCGATATCTTATCGTTAAATCATCGAACATCGCGATCCAAGCTTATCGGATGCTGCTCGACCATCGACGTATCTCATTACGTCGATAATACCGAGTTGTAAAATTAAAGTACACGGGAGAGCTGCTCGCCGGTCCGGGGCCGGCATCCTCGTCGGTTTATTCATAATCTAGCGAACAAACGATCCCCGGTTTCATTAAATATGCGAGCGAACACGCTCGCGGTCGCACGTGTGCACGCGTACACGCGTGGTCCTCCCTCGTTACCGGTCGGGAATATCGTTCATTAACATTGAACGTATGCAAATCGGCCGAGACAAATTCTTTCCGGCGACGTCGCACGCACGAGCCGCTTCCGTGTAATCGCAACATTCAAGCGCGAAAACCAATAAACCGAGGTGTCGAAGGTGTACGATGCGTCTTTCACGGTCGAGGAAACATTCGACGACAGTTCAATGACGTCTACGACAAAAGCAATTGCGTCTCTACGATCGGAAGGAACTTTACGAGCACCCTATATACGTGCTCATTCCCGATTCAAACGCGTATACAATATACAACAGTTGAACCGGCAATAGATGAGTTGTGTCTAGCGTGAAACTATCCCCAGCACCCGACGGCGGCCAAGGAATTTCGAAATTGGACAATGTCGTTGTATCTTTCGCATCTTAATCCTCCCGAGACGAGCAATAATTAATAAGATGCCCGACTGCACGAATGGCGAGCATCAAGCCCAGAAAGAATGTGTCTAAGAAACCTGTTTGGGGAGAGCCAATATCTTACGAGGTCCTCTCCTCGTCCCGTCTCTTTCTCTCTTTCTCTCTTTCTCTCTTTCCGGCCACCGGGGCTCGCCGAAGAACACACGTGTGCACCTTCTCGTGCATTGCGACACGCAGAGAGCTTCTCCCGAATGCTCAGGTGTTAGCAGATATTCCCCCGGCTGCCTTTTGCTGGCTTTTGCTGCCTTATTCGTTTTGCATCCGCGCCGGTCGGTTTCTTCGTCACAAATTCGCGTATCCGACCATATTAAGGGATCCCCTTCGACGATCTATCCAATTTTTCTTTCTCTCGCGTTCTTTCAACGTTCGCAGAAATCTCGAGTGTGCCCAGCCGATCCGACAAGCTCTCCTATAAATAGATTATACGTACTATTATATTGAGAATACCAATATTATCGCATACGATGTAAATACAAGCAAATCGAAGAAATCAACGACGCGACGCTTGTCCTTCCCTTTGAGGGTTGCGCACCGCAATGCATACATATCTTGGAAATGGAAATACACACGATCTCGCGCCGTTTCGTGTTACAATTTATAACCGCAGCACCGTAAATATACTCGATAAGGATGGTGTACGTAGCATCCGAAACAAACCCAGCAATAGAAAGCAGAAATCTCCGCTTCGGCTGACGACATACTGGCACGATCGCAATCTTAATTCCCTGTAACGCCGCTTGTAATACACAGTTTTGGGTCAGAAAAGACGCGAGACACGCGAAACACGCGATTCTAGACCGCGTTCTTGGAAACTGTTCGGCGTGAACGTTCGCGGGTTATCACCGTCAAAGGGGGAAATGCTGTTCCGTGGAGTTCACGCGCTCCACATCGAGCTCCGGAAAATAATTGGAGGCAATTGTTATCCGCGGTCCGATGAAAAACTCCGCTATCGCTCGGCTTAGCTACCCCTCGCCTCGACGATGTTCGACCATAGTTTACAAACTATCGGAGGCCCGACGGAAGAAAAATTTCTCCGTTGGACACTCGGCCGGCTTTATCGTAATTAATTCCGATAACGAGGAAACGAATGACCGCGACATAAATAAATTGCGATTTTCTCCTGAACTATCCACGATTAGCGTATCGTTGCGAAAATTGATTAGACTCCGTGGTGTCATAGGAACGTTCGAACTGCACAATAGTACGATACCTTCACCGTGAAGGCAAACAGTGTTTGCTGAAAGCAACTGTGACTTAAAGCGCGCATGGTGGCTACTGCTGACAATTTTCATTGGTGAAATTCGTCAATCGTAACTGTTCGAAATGACAGATGTAAGAAGAGCCAAGTTGTGAGCAGAGAAAAAAAAATAACTCGACGCGGTTCGTTTCGCTAATTGGATATCATTTCACGGAAGACTAATCGCGCGGATTAGGTCGGATTCGGGCGGAACGGAGAGACGAGTGGAAGCCAAATAAAATTTCGTAATGAGAAATCGGAATTATCTTCTTACGGGTGTAAAAGCGGCGAGTTATCGGTGCTCTACATAATTAAGTTAGCAACGAGCACGGTACGAGCGAACCGCTCCGATTAATCATTGACAGAGGCAGAGGGAAAGAGCGATAGCAAGCATTTCTAATTACGTTAAAATAGAAGGAACGAGAAAGAGAAAGAGAGAGGTGGAGAAAGAAAGAGGAAAGAAAAAAAAAAGGCCGATTGTCGCATCTTTTAATCGAGCGACTCTTAACACCGTTATTTACCTTTCGTCTTTGCTCCGTGCAAACAAAAGACTATTTGTATCGCGCGGCGGGACACTTACTTGGAAGGCCGACGTTTGTGCAGCACACCGAGTGCTAATAAGTTTTCTGTCAGCCACCACCTATAAAAGTTCTCTTTAACCCTGTGCGAAGTCAAATTTTCATATTTTCAATCCAAGCTAACATTTGCCATAGTTGCCACTAATTATAAGGGATGACACCTCTCTATGAGGCATACGCGAGCATTCTGAAATTGCGTACTTCTTACAGTAATTATTCAAATTGATTTTCAATGAACGTAACATGTATGTAGTTCGTTCCCAAATCCACGCGAAGCGATGGATTGATCCAATAGGATGATGATTGCTAGACGGGATCCAACTGTGTTGACCTATCGTTAAGGGCTCCAAAGCGATCCAGTTTCATTTGTTGGACACCGCTATGCATTTAGCCACTTACCTTGGCCTTGGTAATGGTGTTCGCGACGGCATCAAGATGAACGAAGATGGATAGGAGGATGGCAGCGCGTATCATCGGGATCATCATCGTGTCCTCGGCTGGCGGTGGTAGTACGTCCTCGAGGGGCGAAGGACCGAAGCCACTGGTCCGACACTTACGTACACGCACTGGCCACTCACACGCACTCACTGTTCCAGGCACATGGCATCCTCCTTTTCATGATCTCTCTTTGCGTACAGAGTTCCTGTCTCCGCAGATCTTTCTCTCTCTCCCTCTCTCTCTCTCTCTCTCTCTCTCTCTCTCTCTCTTTCTTTCTCTCTCACACACACTCTCACTCTATCTACCTTTCTTTCTCCCTCACTATTTTATATGTATAAATATAATGTGTATGTATACACTTTCGTTTGCTGAAGGAATCAAGGGGCCCAATCGTTATCGCAACGAATAGAACGAAGTTTGGTTTTTCGTTTGAATTTCGGTAGATTGTGCGAGCACTATCGGAGGGGTAGATCTACACGCGAAGGAGGATCCTCGAGAAAAGGACGCGAACGTGTCGTCCAGCCGTGGCAACTGCTGCCGAGCAACTGGCACTTGCTCGACCGCTGGAGCAGCCTGTCTCGAGTCTCGGGTCTCGGCCCGATGGCAGACTCCCCGATGCAGTTCCTATGTGGCAACGCGCCTCTCTTCACCGCTATCGAAGATTTCGATGGTTTTGAACTGACGGGACCGGATCCGTTTCGCCCAGGACTTTGTCCCCCTCTGCCCCTGTGAAATCTGGCACCCGCCGGGGGTGCACTCGACACCGAATATTCACCCGACCGACACCCGTCAATTTCCGTCTTTATCTTTCTTATCTGTTTGCTCGGTTCCTTTATTTATTTACTTGTTCATTCGGCTGATACGGCCACGTAACGTTGCGTTTGTAACGTTCGAATAATTTAAAAGCCAATCTCTAGTGACATCCTGTCAGTTTTACTTTGGAATCGGAAACTCACGAATCATAGAGAATTCGATTTGGAACTGGTTGTTCGGTCATTGGAATGTAGCCTTTAAAAGCGAGCAACGGATGCGATCCGGAGGTGGGGTGTGATAGGGTTGCAAGCCTTTAGAACCGAACGCTTGCACACCTGCAGCCGTTCAGGATTCTTGTTAAATTTCAATCGAAGGCCAGATTTATTTTCTCCTGTCCACTGTCCTCGCAGTCTTTGCGAGGGTCCTTTGAATCCTCGGAACTTGTGTCGACTGAAATTTACAAGCGAAAGTTATAAAAACCCGCAATTTAATGTAGACCAATATGTTGATACTTTGTATAATTAAAATTATATTTTACAACCACTTACGACACCTTATTATAATAAAATATTATCTAATACCACTTTATAATACTGGAATAACAGGTTCCCGTAACAACTCATCGCCTTCTACTTCGCACTAACTTAAAATATTATAATTAGTACTCTGTAGTCTCTCGATATAAATGAATCGTTACATACTGTGTTGGCTTACTCTCCTAACTTTTGATAGTCGGTAGAATATATTACAAAGTTACGATTCCCGCACGGCTTAAACTATCAAACATCGAAACGACTTAATTTATCTAAAGTATAGAGAAAATATACGACCGCGGGTTGCAATTTACAAGACGGTATTCCGCGGAGACACGCTAGTTCTACCTGCATGCCTAAGCTATATGCGAGACCATGCGAAACTGGCTACGCGATACCATTAAAACCGTCGTTAGATTTCAAGCGGACCGTACGTTACGCGTTCCATCGATAATTGTCAACGTTGTCGCGTGCAAGCAATATCTGTCTTCGGGACACCTGCTCGAGGCAAGCAAACACAATAGTGCTTAATCGGGCAGAACGATAGAACTCGTCGATTGAGCTCGTTCCACCGGTAGGCGTAGCGAGCAAGATAATAATTTGCTATTGCTCGGCTACCTACGCGGCTGTACCTGTAATTCCCTCGTAGGGTCCGCCCCTAGCCATCGTTAATCCTTTCAATATTTGTTCTACGATGTAGAATAAATGGGAATTCACAGTCACATTTTATAGACGGGCGAAGATCAAGCAGAGGTAACGAGCATACGAAGTTCATAAATATTAGATTCCGGTGGGTGTAATGGGTTAAACAAACTGGCATCATGGACGGTCTCTCCGTCTCGATTTCGGTGGTGATTTTCCTTTCTCGAGGGGAATTCCATCGCAGAGTGGTTGCGAATTCTGAACTCGGCCAATGATTGCGTGCCTGTTCCCCGTGCAAGAAGGGACTTAACAGGCTGCTCGTTGGCCGAGCCGACGTCGGCTGGACAGCAACTCACTTCGTCGTCCACTCCGGCACACCTGTTCACTCAGGTATGCGATATCCTCTCTTTTTCCCTCCTTTCATCCCTCTCTCCTTCTCTCTCAACTCTCTCTCTCTCTCTCTCCGTCTACTTTCCTCCTCTCCTCTGATCGCAGATTCACCATTCTTTTGTCTCTTTTCTACTGGTCATCGGAACACACAGACGGTGGTTTACCGTTGCCTCGGTGATCCTCCTGGACCGACGGTGTCGACCGATCCATTCGTGATCATGTAAACTTCTCGGCTGAACCCTGCAATTTCCTACCCCGTAATGTTCGTCGTTCTTATCCCCCCATAAACATTCATCTTCCATTCGGTACACGATCCATCGATCGACTTCAAATTTACAAATGCGAAATGAAGGCGCACGATTTGTATAACAAACACAGTTTGTCCCTTTGTAGAAAATAATACTTAATCGTATGCCCCTGGATTAAACCGGTTCATCGAGGTTAAATTGTATGTTACTTTTCATTGTGCTTCGAATGGTAGGTTTGAACGTAAAAATTACAAGTTCCTTTACCTGTTGAAATCCCTATTGTGCGATACATAGTCGGTCGCCGGGTGACTCGTTAAAATTCATTTTCTTTCCTCTTCTTTTTCCACCGTCCGGAGTTTACGGTGCCGACAAGTTTCCATTTATTACCAAGAGAAACCCACGGGGCCCGTAGTCCTGACAGTTTCAGATTGTTTCGGACCAATTGGAACGAGTGGCCGGTTCAGTCTACGGGCATAGAGGGGAACCTCCCCCGGAGACTCGGCTCTCGACCTGCTCGAGCCGCAGAACCAGACAATAGGACGCCAACATCCTTGCATTTGTCTTTTTTCGGTGTTGCTCGTTTATTGGTACTCCTCCCTTCGCGCGCCGCTTCTTTCGAATACCAATACACCAGAAAAATTTGCTCTCTTCTCTCCGATTGGATCAGTTTTAACAAACTTGTACACGATATCCTTTGCAAAAAATTTGAACCGTTGCAAAAATTATCTCAAACGCAATAACAGGTGTTCTTTGCGCATGGAACAAAACAATAAGGTTCAATGGAAAAAAATACATATATTTGATACTGTACGGTTCGTTTGACCATATTTAATGAATTGAAACAAACTAATCCTCGACGGTTTCGCAAAATATTTCTTTCAACGCCCGCGTTCCATCTTCAAGTTTGCAGTATCTGTAAGATGTAGGTTTTCCAAAAGACGACCGATGTCCATGTTTTTCTAACAATATTGTTTTAGTCTCTTCCTCGTTGGTTGCAATCCAAGCATTTGCAAAGTACATCGAATAAATACGAATATCGGTCGTCGCTAACGTTGACCAGACGCACGCATATACCTAAAAATTTAATGATTTATTATAGAAATATATACAATACATTGATTCATTAATAAAATCTCATGATGTTCTATCTATTGAATAGTTGCAAAAGTTCTTTTCCGATTTTTTGAGATATTAAGACCTTAATGAAAAAACCTTCAGTTTTCACGAAAAAGGAATCCATTATATTTCCTTAGCTTGTATAACGGTAGGAGACTATTGCAGAAAATGGTGGTTTAATTATTTAACTGTCATTTTGCAACCGCTTATGTTTCATTTTCAAATCGGGGAGAAACTTTTACAATAATCTAATACTTACAGTCTTCTTCAAAATTCGCGAGCAAGAGTTCATCGTATCGAGGATCAACGCGCACGTCTTGGCAATGTGCATATCGTGCATCGACGCGGTTTCTTCATAGTCCTTGTTGTAGGCGTCAAAGTCGTCGATTAGTAGGACTGACGGCAAAATGGCGAACGTGTGCAATTCGGTCAACCTTTGTACAAGTGCTTCGTAGTTGTCCAAGTACCTGAACCAATTAAAAGTTCGAGTAAAGTAAAGACTTATAATTTGAACGTTTTTAATAAACGCGGTAGCGTTCTACTCATAATACTTTTGTTAAACTATATTTCATCGGAAACTAAACTACAAATATCTCGTCGTTCAAGCTTATATTTCGATTGTAAAAACACGTGTCCGAGGTCGCCCAGGACGGTTTCAAGAAAAATGAAGAAATTAGAACAGGAAATTTTCCTCTTTCGCCAGAAGCTCCGTTTGAAAAATAAACGATCGATGGAGGAAGCTGATTTGCGACGATCCTCGTCCGATTGTTTATTTTGCCACTCGCGTTGCTGCCGGTTGTGGTAATGAATCACCATAAAAATTGCGAACTCCGTCGTTTATTCGATGGTCCAGCCAAAATAATAAGTCTGTCGAAACCGTTTACCGGTTGTACGTACAACGTAATAACACATCAACAAGCCGTAATATTTTTGCTAGATCCAACAAAATAAATATACGAACGATCAAAGAAACCCTGAAAGATCCGCCTACGTATCTCGAATGATGTTTGCCGCACGAGTCATTTACCAAGAATCAGTAACCGGCAAGAATCATCTGCGTGCGCATCACAGTAAAGAGAATAACGATCCTACTGTGTGATCTATGCGCGTCTACCGGGAGATCTCCTGAATATATATACATACATGGTTGCACATAAACAACTACGCTTATGTTTGCACGCGTAGAACGTCGCTAGAAGGTCATATTACAGGGTGTTCCAAAAATGTCGGAGAACCTTGAAAGGGGTGGTTCCGTAGGTCATTTGAATTAACTTTTTCCTCGGCGAAAATATTCTGCGCGGCTTTGTTAAGATGTTATTAACGAAAAACATAGACCAATCAGAGCGCGGCTATAGTGAACGAAGTCCGCCTCAGCGACAGGTCCCGCTAAACGTCGCGTTGCCGTTGGACGAGCCAGAGTCCGTCCGTTGTAGCTGCGCCCTAATTGGTCCGTGTTTTTCGTTAATAACTCCGTAACAGAGCCGCGGAGAACATTTTTGCTAGGAAAAAGTTACTTCAAATGACATAAGGAAGAGTGATGGATTTATACTTCTGCCGCCTACGGGCTACCTCTACTCCCCCCCCCCCCCAACGTATTCACATATTCGTGTAAGTACGCGGATCCTTAATTTCTTACACTTTAATTTCTTGTAATTCTTGTAATTTCATACAACGTCATTCAAACATGTTATTTTTACTTTTAAATTGGTTAACATTTTGATTTATTTTTTTTTTATTGTTGTGACTTGTGCCTTTGATATTTTTCCAAAAATTTGACGCGCTAAGCTGTATGTATAACCGCTATAGCCCCCCTCCCCTACATCTGCCACTGCTAAGGAACTACCCCTGTCAAAAGTCTACGACATTTTTAGGCCACCCTGTATACTCCTTGGTCGATTGCATAAATTAAAGAATAAAGTGGAAATTAATCGAAAGAAAAAGATAACGGAAAGTGACGAAAGGTGCATAATTTGAAAAATAGAAAAGGATCCAAAAGTAAGTACCCCAACAATTGCAGCTGACATTTTGAAATATTTACAGAAATCTGTAAGTGTTGAAACACATCGAAGAGTATTAAGAAAACATATTTATAATGGTCGTGTTGCACGACGAAAACCGTAGGCGAGTGTCATAGTATAGAGAGAAAAGATTAAAATTTGCAAAATAGCATATTAATAAAGATTATCCACCAAATATTAAAATTGGATTTTTACAGTGTTATTATGTAATTATGCATTATTTCGTATCTTGTACGATTTTCCTTATCCTGTTACTAACAACAAGATTAGTTGAAATATTCAACGATACTGTTCGTATCGAATGACCTAGAGGAAGAAATCTTCTTCATCGGATGAACGAGATAAATTTCGAGTTTCATTGTTAGATAAATTTACGATCGATTATTGATCTTGTGCAACGATTTTTTCGTATTCCTAACGATACAATTGAAATGGGCAGAGCAGCCAAACTTCGTCTCGTTTTATCTGGGTAAAAAGTGAAACGTTTAGGGACGAAGCAAGATTTGGGACAGGAATCGGGCGATTTGAAAATAAGCTTGAAACGAAGTTTAGCTAAGTGGACATAAATCTTTAGGTCTTTTTATAGGAGAGGAGCGACTCCCGAAGGCCGATGCACGTGCAGAAGCACCGCAAGAAAAGTGTTCCGCTTACATAAATCTCATCAGCTTGAAAGCCGCGGGTGCTGGATTACTTCTGTCGTGACAGGCCGCCGGCAAGCTATCCAACGGGGTTGGTGTAATGTAAACGACGCGGTGTCCTTCTTCGGCCCAGTAAATCGCTGCCTAAGGTAAATAACGAAAACAATAAAGAAAATCTGATTCCGGAAATCTAGACTGGTAACTGTTCCTAACAAAACAGCATATCACGTTTTAAACGGACCGTACACTTTGAAAACAAAATGGGTCGAGTTGATAAGTTCTTCCGACATGCGCATTCGCAATTCTTACGTTTACGCAGCTGTCAAGATTCAAAAAGTATCGTAACTCCACCACACATAGAAATACAGTATTTAGTAACATATAAGTTCGAACAACCGTTATGTTTCACAGGTACTCTAATCTATTGTTTATACACACAGTTAGAAGTTCTCATTTTGTTTGTAGCAATCGATAAGCCAGTTAACAATCTTTCTCCTGTTCACAAAGTGATTTTTCAGCTATAAAATTACAATAATAATTTAATTTCTGTTGCAACGCGGTTAATTATTTTACATTATGAATACAAGAACTGTTGACAAAGTGATGATCGTTCGAACAGTTCAATATGTCGTGTAAATTCTGTTCTCCTCGAAATGATTAGTGCGAAAATTGTAACATCGAATTGCTCCACTAACATTACCTCGAACATAAAAGATTTGCTTAATTCTGCAGGTCCACAAAGTAACGTCGATTTCACATTACTCTTTGTCGAGAACATATTTTATCTCTAAATAGTTACTAAAATCGGACTGAGGTTATGCCATTAACGAATAATCTAAATTCTCGTTTTTTTCAGCTCTGTAATTATAGTCATTTAGCGTTAATACTTAAGGTTGTAGTTGTTATGATTTCACGTTTTCTATTATTGTCTATTTTACAACTATATAGCTTTCTCATTAACACGTGTGTTGTGAAGTTCTTCTTAAATTACTAACAGCGCCATCTCTGGACGGTGCTCGCAACATTATAGCACAGACTTTCGCTGTCATACCGCAGACGAGTAGAGCAGATTAGTGTCCCCACTCTACCTTCCCCTTGTGCGACGCTATTCCCCACGTTTCCGCCGCGGTCTGGTCACGTGACGCGTTTCGTCTCTGTCGTGCATGGTCGTGCATGTGTCCGATACTGGCAGTGAGTGAGGGTAACTTTTTCCCCTCAATTCGTGCTCCCTCCCCTCATCTGGCGATACTGAGTACAACCGGTTTATCAAACAAATTATTTTATTATACAAATATTTCCGACTATTATTGCTTACATTTAAAGCTGTTTATAACTAATAATATATATATATATATATATTAATATATAATTTTGCTTATAATAATTTAATATATTACAATATATATTATAAAATATATACGAGCATTCAACGAGCATTGCCGAAGTTTACCGATCCTTACCGAATGGACCTTTAAATTGTTTGTATGAGTTGTCTCTCTCTAAAATGTCGTTTTCTTCCTAAGTGTCGCATCTTGTTGTATTTTGGTGTGGGATTAGAATGATTAGATGTGATGATATATTGGACGGGTTTTCTCGCGCATGCGCGACAATTTCAGCATCAGTAAAGTAAAAGTTTTGCAAAAATGGGGTATCCTGGCCCCCGCATAGTTTCTCAAAATTTAAGTTTTTGAAAAATGGATGTATAATAAATGTATGTCAACCAAATAATAATAATAATAATTTACCGAAAATTCGTAGCCGCTTATCTCGTCGTCTCATCCTGGACTTTTCCAGTACATTTCCGCTAATAATAGTACTTACATACTGCACTACTTTCTCTACAATAAAGATACGTTACTGCGTTGGACACGCATGCGCAAAAAAACCCGTCCAATATACCATTACCATTATTGTGTCCGTAGGGATCTTAAGTTGTGTGTGTAGCATAAATGCCGTGTAGGTTATGAAAACATAAACAAAACTCAGCAGATGTTTCATGAAATTGATCACAATATATATTTGGTATAAATACTGATTATAAACTATGAGAAAAGTAAACGTGAAAACGATAACGTTTGATTTTACGTGTTAGATTTTACCTTTTTTATAATTTGAATGGAAAACGTACATTGAAACGATGAGCAACGAAACTCAAATTACTAATATCGTCAACGATATTTTAGTAAGTATGCATTGTTTTCATATTAATATCTGTGAATGTTTAATGATTTTTCTTTCCTCACATTTATAAATGTGTTATAGAAAGTAGAAGCTATAGAAGAAGCATTTAGTTGCGTACTTGTGCACCATCCGAATAGCGAAAATGAAAAGATATCGTCGTGGCAGACAGATTTAACCTCTGCTATGTCAAATTTATCTAAAGAACAGCAAGAGAATGCTGTACGACAATTTTTGTCTATGGCAGCAGCAATGACAAATCATAGACGGTTACAATTGTTATTGTCTCTACTAGAAAATTTGGTTATATCTAATGTCTTACCAGCAAGGTATATGAAGTACAAGCAATACGAGTATCTATACTAAATGCAAATACAGTATAATTGAGTAATTACATATTCTTCTTTTAGACTTGTGTGCGAGTGTATTTTAAACTGCGATAAGCTGCAGTATCAACTCGAAGATTTTTGGGTAGAATGTTTTGTCCTTATTCGTCACATCATTGGAGGAGTCGATTATAAAGGGGTCAGAGAAATAATGAAAGTAAGTATTATTAAAATTATTTTTACAATTATATAAAGATAAATTAATGATTTTCTATAATTTGTTGTAGGGGTGCAAAGAAAAGGCTCAAACTATTCCTGCAAGACTGAATGCATCTGTTCAACCACAGTTGAAAGCTCTAGAAAATGTAATCGAATATATTTTCGATAGAAACGCTTGTTTATTGCCTGGCTATTTTATCGCGAATGAAATTCAAAAAGCTTATCCCGATGGTAAAAATTGGCCACACTGGGTATGTCATTAAAAATGGTATGATTTATAATATCTTGCATTGATTTATGTATATTTTATGAGATTGATTATTTTTAGAAATTAGCAAAATTACTTTCAAGTTTTGTTGAAAGTTTTCGCACCACCGCGCAAATGGTATCTATCGTCGGACATTCAAAAATGTTGCCAGTGGTAGAACACACTGGATATGCGGATTTAATTAATCCCTGGGTACTCGATACAACGACATTGAAATTTTCTTTGAAAGGAAATTTACCGTATGACGAGGACCTACTTAAACCACAAACTGGATTGCTCAGATACGTTTTAGAACAACCCTATAGTAGGGACATGGTGTGTTCGATGCTTGGTTTACAAAAGCAGGTATACTCTTATGTGTCTTTACGATACATACATAAATACAGGGTGAGTCTTGTAAAATGACAACTTCAAATAACTTGTAAATTATTTGTAGTATAAAAAAAATTTCAGACAAATGTCGCATAGTTTCCAAGGTAACATAAACATCTGTTTGAAATATTTTTTCGTACAACAAGTAACTTACGAGTTATTTGAAGTATTCATTTTACGAGACTCGCCCTACATGCACATACATAGAATCGAAACGTTTCATAGTATTAAACATCTCTATGTTACAGCAAAAACAAAGATGTATAGCTTTGGAAGAGCAATTGGTTGAATTGGTTATTCTCGCCATGGAACGCGCAGAGAACGAAACATTACCAGCCGAGGGAACAGATGGAACTGTTGCAAATCATTACGTATGGTTACATCTATCTTCGCAGCTTATATACTTCATATTGTTTTCTTATGCTTGTTTCCCTAGTATCGTAATGGCGATTCATGATAAACTAGCAGGCAGAGAATTGAGAAAAGGGAGAGACCATTTAATGTGGGTTCTACTGCAATTTATTTCTGGAAGTATTCAAAGAAATCCGCTATCCAACTTCTTGCCAGTATTAAAGTTATACGATCTTCTCTATCCAGAAAAAGAACCTTTACCTGTCCCGGATTATACTCAAGCGTTATGTACTCATCAGATGGCTATAACATGCATATGGATACATTTGTTGAAAAAAGCTCAATCCGAGCATTCAAATATTCATAGACCGATACCACACACTTTGAAACTTCACCACGAATTCTTGCAACATCTGGTGATGCCCAATACTTCTCTTTGTATGGGCTCCGATTATAGAATTGCTTTATTATGCAATGCATATTCAACAAATCAAGAATATTTCGGTAGACCAATGGCAGCTTTGGTCGACACCATACTTGGCACTCAGAAAGGCCAACAGCAACAGCCAATGCAGACGTTACAAAATAACGCGGCTCTTGCGAGTGGCCCGACCACACCATTATCCATGTCCATCTTGGATTCGTTGACAGTTCATTCGAAAATGAGTCTCATACACAGTATCGTTACCCATGTAATCAAATTGGCTCAATCCAAGAGCAATATGGCACTGGCGCCGGCCTTAGTTGAAACTTACAGCCGTCTGTTAGTATACACCGAGATCGAAAGTCTTGGTATCAAGGGATTCATTAGTCAATTACTTCCAACAGTTTTCAAGTCTCATGCGTGGGGAACATTGTACACGCTCCTAGAAATGTTCAGTTATAGAATGCATCATATACAGCCGCACTACAGAGTGCAACTTCTATCCCATTTACACAGTCTAGCAGCCGTACCACAGACTAATCAGACGCAACTACACCTATGCGTGGAAAGTACAGCTCTACGGTTAATTACAGGTTTGGGATCTGCCGAGGTACAGCCTCAGTTATCTAGATTTTTATCGGAACCAAAGACTCTCGTTTCCGCGGAATCGGAAGAGTTGAACAGAGCTTTGGTATTGACGCTGGCAAGGTCTATGCATGTCACAGGCACCGGATCGGATAGTCACAGTGGTACTTGGTGTAAGGAATTATTGAACACAATAATGCAGAATACACCGCATTCCTGGGCCAATCATACTCTCCAGTGTTTCCCTCCAGTTCTCAGTGAATTTTTTCAACAGAACAGCGTACCCAAAGAAAACAAACAGCAAATCAAAAAAGCGGTAGAAGAGGAATATCGTAATTGGGCTTCCATGAGCAACGAAAACGACATCATAGCACATTTTTCTGTACCTGGAACTCCGCCTTTGTTCCTGTGTCTTTTGTGGAAAATGATTTTCGAAACGGACCGCATCAGTCCAATTGCATATAAAATTCTCGAAAGAATCGGTGCTAGGGCCTTGTCGGCACACCTTAGAAAATTCTGCGATTACCTTGTCTTCGAATTTGCCAACAGCGTGGGCGGGCAACATGTAAACAAATGCGTGGATACAATCAACGATATGATATGGAAATACAATATAGTAACAATCGATAGACTGATTTTGTGTCTAGTATTAAGAACTCACGAAGGCAGCGAGGCTCAAGTGTGCTTCTTCATCATCCAATTACTATTGCTCAAGGCCATCGAATTTCGAAACAGGGTACAAGAATTCGTTAAAGAGAACTCTCCCGAGCATTGGAAACAGTCAAATTGGCATGAAAAGCATCTCGCGTTTCATCGAAAATTCCCAGAGAAGTTTGCTCCCGAGGGTATCATGGAACAAACTAGCGGAGGTCCTAGTCAATATCAAAGTTTACCGGTTTACTTCGGAAACGTATGCCTACGATTTTTGCCAGTTTTTGATATAGTTGTACACAGATATTTGGAAATTCCGGCTGTGTCGAAAAGTTTGGAAACATTATTAGAACATTTGGGGTGTCTGTATAAATTTCATGGTTCGTATTTGCCTTGGTATACTATAATGCCCCCATCCTATTCCAATAATTACAATTTTGCATATCGAATTTTAGATCGACCTGTAACATATTTGTACAATACGTTACATTATTACGAACGTATGTTGAGGGACAGACCGCCTTTAAAAAAGCGACTGGTGTCCGCAGTCTTAGGCTCGTTGAGGGAAATTAGAGCTCAAGGATGGGCACTTTCGGAAGCTTATCAAATGTACATGACACCATCATCCGATGATGGTGTCACGTGGATGCCAGAATTGGATTATTATATCCGTTTAGTTCGAAGAATCGTAGAGAGTAAGTTATGATTCTCTTACTAACATTTATCAAATTCAAATATTGTATCACATAAACATATTTTTTACAGCAATGTCAGGTACGGCTCATTTTCCTGCTACCGATTGGAGATTCAACGAATTTCCAAATCCTGCTGCACATGCACTATACGTTACATGCGTAGAACTCATGGCTGTTCCAGTGGCTCCTAATCTGGTTGCTAATTCGTTACTGGATGTGGTTGCGAAAGGGTAAGATCAAACAAGTTTATTATGAACTCTTTGCTAGTGGTGTCTGGCCGTTTCTATGGCCGGCCTGTTAGTTGATTTCCTCGTGAACAGAAATGTACTGAAATACAGCGGTTTGCCTTTAGCAGGCGGGTCGTAAAAATGACCTATTAATATTTTCGAAAGAGATTTTTATCAGTTGGGCTACTGTCTAAATAATAATGAAATGTATTAGGTACACTGTGATACCATCAGATGAAATTCATTTATGGATAAATTGTGTGGGATTGCTGTTAGCTGCGTTACCAGAATGTTATTGGTCAACGCTTCACGACCGATTAGTGGAAACAATAAGCAGTCCAGGATTAGCGAATTGGCAATACAACAATTTAACACCGTTTCAGATGTTTAATTTTAACAATACCCATAATAGTTTGTTGGAAAACAAATATAGTTACATGCTGGCGTTAGCACATTCTGTGTGGCACCATGCCGGCGTTGGACAAATCACTACCATGCCTCAGTAAGTTTAATTTCAAATGTATGTAGTATGTATTTATAAGTGAATAATTAGGCTATGGATATTGTTGTGAATTCCCATTTATCAAAATGGGAAATTAAAATAAGTTATTTTGCTTTACAGAAATGTTTAATGATGTCGAATAATAGAAGTTCATTATAATTTTAGGTTCATCAAAGAAAAACTTCAACCAGTTGTAAATAGTGAGGAGCAATTGATATATGCTTGTCACTTAATTGGACCTACTTTAGCAAGGTTTAACGCTGAGAGACCAAATTGCGTTGTTGAATTGGCGGTCCGTTTGTATGAAATGCTGAAACAAGTAGATCGACATCAAACCCATTTCAAATATATGGATCCAGTCTGTGATTTATTGTATCATATAAAATATATGTTTGTCGGTGATATGATGAAGAATGAAGTGGAATGTATTATACGAAGACTGCGACCAGCTTTGCAAATGCGATTACGATTCATTGCGCACATTAACGTAGACGAAATTCAATCTTCCTGAGACATTCCAAGTACAAGCACTGTGGAAGTAAATACTTGATAATGTTAATTTAATCATGTACACATTGGTTCGTGTATGCTTTTACGTAATAATATGGACATTATTTGGTTTGTAAAAAACTTCTTTAATACATTTTCTACATGACATGCATGCGCGTACACTGTACGAAGAAATCGAAATTTTCTATAAAATTGAACAATATAATTTGCACTGCCTAAATAATATATTTATAGTGTCTATTATATACGATCGTCCTAGGAAGTAAGTTAACATAACTTAACGTATACATTAACAAATTTTGAACGATGAATAAAAATTTGAAATTCTCTGAAAAGATTTACAGGAATACGTTCGATGAACCATCAATTCGTTTTACAGAGTTTTTGTATACTTATAATAAAGGTTACTAGATAATAATTTGTATAGTACGGTAGTATTAGTGCAGTGAACATGTTTTGCAATGTATATGTATATATTGTCATTTTAGCAAGTATTAGTTAAACAACTCTCGAATCTTAATGTTTACAATTTATCGAATCCTAGTTATAGCAAAACATTCGATGTTTTGAGATTCGCTGGAAGTTTTACTGACTGAATACTATAATACTTCTTGACTGTAACTTGTATTACTTCGAAAATCTAAATTAAGTATCAAATCGATATCAAATAGAATTTAATATCGCCCTTAGCACCGGGAAAACGGGACACTTGCCTCGGGCCCCTTACTTATTGTTAGTTACTTCTGCAATTAATAAAAAATAAATAAAAGCAATTGTAACAACTGGGGCATCCAATTTTTTACTTTTTTTTATCACACTATATGTACCTACATTGCATGTGTACCTATACATTGTCCTTGTCAGGACTGGGGTTGTCCCAGACCCTGCAATCTCTAGGGACCACTGGGACCGAATTAAAATGTATAATATCACATCTCGTGGAAGTAGTGTTATTTACAAAATAACTGTCTCAAATTTTATCAAAGTCAACATTTCCTGCATTTATGTCTTCAATCAACCGTGCAAACTTTTCGTGACAACATTCATTTTCTTGCACAAATGGCTGCGCTTTCATGTTTTGAACCCATTCCACCTACAACCAGTTTAGAATATTACATCCCCATTTTAACTTTTCAAACATTATAACATATACAATGAATTTCGTGAAATGTTTAACTGACCATATGCGTGAAAGCACCATTGTTGAGACTCATTGGTTCCTTATAAATTAAAGACAAACTCTTCCTTCGTTCAACCCATGGCCACATCAATATGTCCAGCATCCCAGGTTTATCTCCTTGAATAACAAGTTGTAACCAGAATAAAACACTTTTATAATGCCACTATAACTTATAATATAAAACAATCATTTACAAACCCCCAAAGAATATTGTTCCACGAGATGCTAATTCTTTTTCAAACTCTTCTAGCAGGCTTGACATTTCTGCAGTAATTTCGCTCAAAGGTCGTTTGTCTTTACCATGTACACAATTTGAGAAAATGCTAACAATCTGAAATTAACAGTCCATCATCAGTATGAAGTAAGTAAGTGTTTAATGAAATCTACTGTACATGGACATAAAATAATATAGATACACATATTCAACTTTTATTACCTTGGAATAATGATTCAAGAGCTCGCAGTAACGAGCCTTTGTTGATGCATTGTATAAAGGAGGCTCAGGATATTTTTCATCCAAATAATCTGCTAGTACTGCAGAATCTACAACCACTTTACCATCTGTATCAACAAATGCTGGTACTTTACCCTCAGAATGAATCTAAAAATTAAAATAGATAAACATTATATGTGATTATCAGTGTAAGCTAATACTGCTATAAAATAAATATGCACACCTCGAAATACCATTCTGGCTTATTCATTAAGTTAATGTTAACAATATCATGAGGAATTTTTTTATATGATAATATTAATCTAATACGATGCGCGAAAGGACAAAATTTCATGGAGTATAAACGTGCTTGTCCTTTTACTTCTGGCGGTTTCTGCGAGCCTAAACAGTAAAATTATTCATAATATTATCTATTTAAAATTCATGTCGCGATACATGCAGAAATATTATAATTTTAAATAATAATCAACGATGATGCATTTATGACAGATTCCATTCAAATTTGACTAATAGAAAAACTATTTCATTTTTACAAAAGGAATACATTACTTACCAGCTCCGAGATGTATCTCGCTCATAGTTGAAAATTGTTCTTTTACTTATTAATTATTCTTTAAAAAATTAAGAAGCGAACGTGTTTTCGATGGTAATTCGATGATTCAATTCAGTGAAAGTGGAAACAGTTTTGTCACCTTGAATTCGTAAAATCCCCTAGTGGAAAATGCTTAGCTTAGATCTAAGGATTTTTTTTATTTAGCGTAAATTATTAGTAGATTTTAGTTGAAAATCCGTAGGTCCGTAGATGGTCCGTAGACAAGCTAAAAAATGCTGTAGATCAGCGGAAAAATCCATGGAGCCCATGGAGGTGGCAATGCTGAGTGGAAGACACATACAGAGAGTAGATGAGAGTATGAGAGTGCTCACGCTCAGGTTTCGGCCGTGCCCATTATAGTGCTGCCCCCTAGTCTAATTCTTACCCTGGAACAGAACCGATTTCGACTTTAGCCTGGAACAAACCCGGTTTCGACTTTAGCCTGGAACAGATCCGATTTCGACTTTAGCCTGAAACGGACACGGTTTCGACTTTAGCCTGAAACATAACCGGTTTCGACTTTAGCCTGGAGTAGAAACATTTTTGTTTTTTTAATCATCATCGGGAAAGACTATTCTTTTTAAATAATTTAAAACCCGAGTGTAGCACTCTCATCTCATCTACTCTCTTGTGTTACGTATCTGATTGTGAGAAGGTTTACATTCAATAAATTAAAATTTTTGCAAGAACTTGAAAGATAAGTATACTTGTGCCTCAAACTTTTCTGCGGAGCTTCGAATTCCCTGGTACATACTAGGCAAATATCTGACAGGGACTATGGAGAGTTTGTTCTAAAATAAAGTCCATGTAATAATTTGACTTTTAATTTTAAAATATAATTTTAATTTGTAACGTTGAGATTACTTTTACATTCAATGTCTCATACATACTGAACCGTCAAGTGACTTTATAGCTTCGCCACCGCCACCGTTATTATCACGCAAACATCAATTTTGTTTGTCTAATTCGCAGAATATCGTTTTCGCATACACGATACAGAGATGCGTACTAGTATATTTGATTTTTATTGAATGCTGGTACTAACAAGTACGTTTCTAAAACTGATTTTGGTATAAATATACATACAATTATATACAAACATATGGCTTAGATTTTACATAAAATTATATTATTATACAATGTACAATTTTTATTATGTGTGTTAGACTCGATAAAATACTGTTAATTATTATTACTTAAGGAATAGTCGTGAGATAATATATTAATTGATGGATGAATCATAAAATGAAGCCTGGTCTTATGAAACATTTGGCAGTTTCCTGGCTCTGATGTAGGTACAAAATGCGTCAACCCTATTACCCCGTTCTTTAATATTATTTACACGTTATTATCGATGTTCTCGCTGTATATAAATGTGACTTAAGAAAATATAATAGGAAAAAAGCCAACGAGTTTTGTACCGCGGTACATATTTAATATTGTATGAAGAAAGTACCAATACACCGGTCAGTATCACAGCTGGTATCTGCTCTTTCGGTTCGAATGTAATTACAAACACGAGAGTCCTGTACGCAACGAGGACAATCGTTTACCCTGTGTACGCGTGATTTTCCAAATCAGGAAGGAAGAGAAAGAGTAGATTCCTTTCGTTTGTGCGTTCAAAGGCCATACGTAAGTGACGAGTTCCGAGTACAGCGACACAGGAAGTTCAGAGTTTTTGCAACGTACTGCAACCGAACGCAAAAGAATCTGCGTTCGGCGAGAACTAGAAATTTTCGTATCGCTCGTGGACGAGTAAAGTCAACGAGTGGAGGGGAATCCTTTGGTCCGACACTTTCTCCTCGACAAATCATTACTAATTTATCTGGAGATCATACACGCTCGTTGAATCGACCGCGCTAACCAGCGCGCGCAAGTCAGCAAATAAGCTTGCGCATTTAGGAATATAATCACCTTTAAATAACGACTGTACATTGTAGATTCTATCATAGGTTTTCTGTACGCGTAATCGGTCGAGTTATCTATCAATTTCTTACGACTCCGCATATCATGATATTCGGTAATGCTCCACGACGTTTTCGCCAGGCACCAAGGGATTGTGCGTGAGCTTGCAACGTCCTACACCATCTTTTCGTTCTGGCCCCATCTTCGGCCTACAACAGAAGACAATGTCGTTATCTTTTTATGATAAGGTTTCTCTTTCTATAAACTTTCTTTTTGCACAAAGAATCAACAGGTCGCTACTAACAAATGAGAAAGTCTACACGACATACGTATATGTGTACCTTGAATATAAATGTTTCCTTGGAATAGAGTTCTTGAACTTCAAAATAATCCTCAAGATCTGTTTCACAGCATACGATACACTTGTCGAGATACAGTGGTTCCTAAAACCAATGGATTTTTAAATAGAATATACAAGTTAAAGCACAATAAAGATAAAATCGTATAACCAAGTTGTAGGAGTTGCTTACTCGTAACAAAGAGTACCGCCCAAATTTTTCTTTGACTAACAAGAGGGTAGCTTCTTTGATACCAATATACCTTGGAAAGAGGGAGTCGTCGTTGAACTCGACGTCTTCTGTATTTGGCTGCAAACATGAAATTTGGTTTCATTCACAGAATTGCGAATTATTATTTACTAAAGTGTTGTCTTACTTTGCCATTGGTAACCAACATGGCTGTAACAGGAGCCAGCTTGACAGTGCGTCCCCGTCTCCAATTGTTATCGGTTGGTTGAGCAACTAAAAGACGTCCCTCCAAAACAAATCTAGCTTCTTCGTGGGCCCATTCTAATACTTCCACAGCCATCTATTGCAATAAATATAATACCGAAGGATATTCGACAATAAAATAAATTGATCGATTTCAGATTTCTCTCCAATATGTATATCCAAAATCGGCAACTACTCCGTATGGTAAAATATATTATATAATATAGACTGATATTGGATTAATACTTTCTAAAATATCAGTGAATCAAATTGTAAAATATGTTCGTAATTTATCTTTGAAAATAATTTGTAATTACCTTTCGCAATTTTATATTGACCATATCTTGTTCACCGATTAGCCGCCTACCATTCTGTATGATGGAGATTCTTCTCCACAGTTTCGTTGAAGTCACGTCTTTAGCTTCCTGTTACAGTATCATTGAAATAATTAACGAGTCGACTTTAAATGATCGATTTTAAACGAAAAATTATTTTTGCAACATTTGAAATGTTTATGATGTATGAAGCAAACAAAATATTTACGGCATTCATGTGTTCTAAGTGTAGCTCTATGTTGGCTTGAGCCTGCTTCAGTCTTTCTTTAGCTTCTTGAATATCTGGTCTTACCGATGGCGTAGCTTTCAGCAACCGTGCCAATAAAAGAGGATATTTGGTCACTCTTTGAACAGGAACCTTCAACAGAATATAATTACTCTTTAATGTAACTTCCATTATTTCTTATGAAATTGCTCGGACAGCGGTTCCAAGTTGTTTCTACGCTCCGTTTGTTTGATTTCTCGGTAAAAAGAAACGCAACTGTGAAAAGCAACCCGGTGTACACCGATACATGTCTGTATACGGGATAATCAACCAAGTGGAACGCAGAAATTATACGAAACCGAAGATTAATTAATTAATTAAACCCATCTTTGTAACTTTGCAGGTCTACAAGGAGCAAGTTGTCAATATCACAACCGAAACGAATGAAAATTTTACATTCCACTATGATTTGCGTTGCATCTTACCATAAGAAATGAGTTCAAGTTCATCCTGCGTAGAACGGTATTCTCCATTTGCGAGACTCTCAGAAAGATTCGCAGCAGTTCTTTTTCCTTCTCCAAATTTTGTAGTAGTAAACTTGCGCTTCCTTGACGGGTGCAATAGCTTTCGAACGCGTGAAGCATCCGCTCAGACTCCAAAAAGATCTTTCCTACGTCTACGGTTAAAAGATCTTCGTCCCCAGATTCCTGTATAGAATTTCGATTATTTAGAAACTAGCGAATACAAAAAGAATGAGGAGCCACGTTTATGGATATCTTTCTGAAATTAACAGGTACACGTACCTGCGCCAATTCCACGGCGTCCTTCAATTTTTCCGCAAGGACGAGATTGTGTTCCAAAAGCTCTTCGACGTTCAGGAATATAGCCGTCAGTTGCTCCGAAGTAAGAAGACCGGCCCTGAACATTGGCCTATGAAATTCTTCGAGTATGATTTGCAGATCTCTTCCGTACTTCTGTTCGGTCTCCACAATTTCCGTAATAATTTCTTTGCGCTCCACCCTCTTTTTCGCGCATTTTCTGCATACAAAGGGTGCATACACTACACCACTAGAAAATACTCATCGTTATTGTACATCGTATTATGTATATAAAATCCTTTGAATGAAATGAGACGAGTGAAACGTTCTCTGGTTCTATCAATAATACAATACACATGATATTATTATATTGTATAATCAGAATATCGTATATATATGTTAAGAGACTTTCGTATTACAGTGATTTTTCTACAGATTTCGTGCTACAGTGATTTTGGCACAACAGTTGATTCGACGTTGATACAGTATATTTGGTAAGAAAACTTTCGCTTCTTGTGGTTAATGGAATCGATGGTAAGAGAAAGCGAGATTCAATGGTTCTCGGATTTATTACGCCGCCTGTTTCGTTGTCGCGGATACATTACCGTAGTCTGCGTAAAGCGTTTGTCGTATATTATACTATACGTACACCTTAATATTAAAGCCATGTAAAATAGTATTTATCTGTACTACAATAAAGTAAGCGTAGGAAATGTTAGTTTGCTGCACACTGACTCTCACCTCTCTGTTATCAAAGGATCCAGACGCTGTTCGCAGTCCTCGCAGAGCTTTGAATCGCCGGAAATCACTTGTGGGATTCCACCGAAGAGACTTCCTGGTCCCGAAGAGACGTTTCCTGCACGCCAACGCCTTGGCACGCCTCGAGTGCTGCTAGCCTGACTACTTTCCGAACCCACACCGCTGTCTGTTCTTTCGATGTCCACCGCCCGGGTCTAGACAAATAATCGTTTTTACTTGAATTCTTGGCTGGCTTTAATAAATAAATCTCGACCGACCTTGGACGTTTCCGATGAACTGGTCAAGATGATGTTGCATTCCTCGCTGCTGTCGGAAACATTGGAGATTTGCGAACTCTTCGAGCTTAGATCGCCAAGGCTCGTCTCTTTCTGCTCGTACAACGCTTCCAAATCTCCCTCGGTATCTTCTTCGTCCTCGTCCTCGTCGTCCTCATCGTCCTCGCCTTCAATTGATATCGCTCGATCCTTCGAGTCCATCAGAAAGTTGAGCAACTCGAATTTACTCGAAATTTGCTCCTCCTCCGGTGATATGGACATTTTCTTGAAAAAGCTCTCGGGACTCTTGGACAGATAGGTCTCTCTCTCTGCGAGGTCCTCGGAATTAGGCTTTTTGTAGAGATCGTCGACCAGATACGACCGAAGGAACTGTTCGGAACTACCCTTAGCGGTTGTGTAATAATCCGCGATGTCTCCAAAGTATATTCTGTCCTTTATGTAGTCTTCGGTCGGCGGTGGGCTCAACGGTAACGGAGGAGGTTCATCGGGAATCTCCTCGTAAATTGGCTCCTTGATCACTTCATAAGGATTCTCCTCGAGGAAAAGATTCGTCGAGATGAAGTCACCATCCGAATTTAAACTAGACGTCCTCGAGTAATTTGCCTCGAGGGTCGATTCGGAACTCTCGTACTCGTTGCTCTTCAACAAACTTTGCTTCAAGATCTTTAGTATCGCCTCGCCGCTACTTTCGTCGAGGATTTCTCCATTTTCCCGGGCTTTCCGTAGAGAATCCTCGAGCAGTTTCGAGATCAACGCCTCCTTTGACAGTCCGGAAAGCTTCGACGACGAAGCGTCTTCTTCCTTTCTGACATGATTCTTCTTTTCTGTTCGTTCCATCCGATTGTCCGGGTTACTAGTTGCTAGCAATTTCGCAGTGCTATCTGTGCCAAGCGTAGCAAGTTTACCAGTGTCAATATTCAATTTCGTCTGCTTCTTGGTATCTGTGCATGCCGTAGAGACTGTAGATACTGGAGATACCGTAGATACATCTGGAACGTTTGGCAACGCTTTGCTCAACTCTCGCGAGGATTCCTCTTCTTTAGCTGATTCCAAATCTGCTTTCGGTGACTTTGAATCCTCCTTGCTAGTTTCGACGACGATGTTCGACTTGTAATTGTCCAATATGACGAGAGTCCGGTTTTCTGCAGAGCTTTTGATCTTGGGTGGATTTTCCAGGTTTACGGAGATCACGGTAGGGTTGTAGACACTGTCCTCTCCTCCGACGCTGATAGTCACTTTATTATCGGATGTTGTTTCGGTAGTCGGCGACGGATCTCCATTGATCAAAATCGACGTTCTCCTTGCTCCTTTAGTGCCCGGGCCGATCTGAAGCCGATGGACCAGCGGAGAAGCTCGAGGACTAACCGTAATTTTGTACACATTTTTCTCCGTTGCCGGCGATCCAATCTCAATTTTCGAAGATCCGTAAGAGTTCGATCTTTTCCACGTGGTCTTCAACGTGGGACTGCTTCGTTCCGACCAAGAGTGACCCACCTCTTTCGGCTTGGCATCCGAATCATCGATCGCACGATAATACTTCAGCTTGCCAGGCGGTGGAGACCAACTAGTCGGTCTCATACGTCGAAATTGAACATTTTTCTCCTCGATAATGCTTGAAGCATCCTTGGGTGGTTCTATTTCGGTTTCAACTACCGTTATCGTGTTCTCCATCTTTTCTATTTCTTTAGAAACTTGTTCAACATCTTTTGCAGCTGGTAAACGTTGCTCGCATTCTGTTTCTATGATTCTGCTTAGGGATTCGGACAAATCTTCGCGTCGAATCGTTTGCTCGCACGAATCCAACGTGGAGGGCGGTTCTTTCATTTTCCTGGACAGGCTGAGACGCATGGTGTCCAGAAAAAGTACATTCCCAGCTGAAACTTCCGGTCTGTTGTGCGACCTCTCGCTTTGACTGCGCGACAAAAACGACCTCTTGAAGTTCTCTGCAAAATCATCAAAAAGTACATGATGAATAGTGAATGTGAAGCATGGAAAGCAGCAAGGTAACGTTTAGAAAAATATTCTAATTCTAAGATTCAATTGGATATTTAAATATAACTAATTGAAATTTTTAAAAATTGGTTGGTTTCTGCAATAAAAACACGGTAATAAAGAAGTTACTGGAAAAATTTAATAGCGACTAATTGGCTTAGAATGGGTAAATATTACCTTCGGACTTTAATATCAAATCTTTCTCGTCAACAGCAATGCCTGGAAGATGATCTATAGGTTTCTCGCTTAGAGATCGTTCAGTTTCGTCCAGTTCAATTCGATCCTCCTCTTTTATCCTGTTACTTTGCTCATCGTGTGGTTTCGTGGTTTTAAGGTTGGTCGGTTTATGGATGGTTTGATTCGAGTTAGTTTCACGAACGTCTTCGATTTTTCGTGACGCATCAGCGTTCTCCTTCTTTCGCGAAGGTGGTGTACGTTCCGCGTTAGAAACCGGTGGAATAAACTTGTTCATCCTATTCGCATTTCCCTCTGAACGAAGAGGGTACATTTGGCACGTGTTTGGCGAAACTTTACGCTCTTTTAGTCTAATTCTATCGATTTTTGGATCCCTGATATTCGGAACGGTGATGAAATTATATTTTTCCCTTTGCTCGAGGTTCGTCGCTGCCGGCGCCTTCTCTTCCTGTTGTTGGTGCTGTTGTTGGTGTTGTTGTTCCTGTTCCGGTTCCTGTTCGTTTTCGTCGTCCTCTTCCTCCGACTCGTCGTCGTTTGGTTCCTCCACGTTCGAAACACAGGTAGCGATCCTGCCGAGTCTGCTCCAGGACAATCGTGTCGCCTCCGATGGCTTCTCGGGAGCGAATATAACATTGTCGACGTTGAACAGGACGTTCTTCCTTTTGGTCTCGAGTACCTTGCCCCGTTTCAGAATGCTCTTGAGCGTTTGTTTGGCTTCCTTCAGTCTTCTCGGTGGTCGCTTCGGTGAAACCTTTGGTATGGGAATCCTCGTCACAGGTAGAACGTCCTCCTCGTCCGAAATTTCTCGCGACTCGTTGAACACCCTGATCCTCTGACCGCCGATCTCCGCGACAGCGCTTCTGTTCGGTATCCTCTCGATCGACTTCACTTTCGAGGAATCGAACAGGCTAGAAAGCGGCCTTACGTCGTCCTGCTCGAGGGCGTTGTCCGATAGATCGTCGCTCAGATCGTCCTCGTCCCTTTGTTTCTTCAACAAAAGATACGGATTCACGTCGCACTCGAGGATGCTTCGTCTCGAATCGCCGCCGCTGCTGCTGCTCGACGGCCGCTCTTTCCACTCGTCTTGGTTGACTTTCGCCTGACCAGGCTGTTCTTGGTTCTTTGCTACCGCATTGTCCGACCAGTCGTTTCTCGTGTCTCGGATCTTTTTCGGTATGCGGGCCAGTCGAACGCCGCCGGTCGTCATCGAACACGATCGATTTCGCAAAGTTGTCGGCGACGGTGACGGCGATGGCGACGCCGATGGCGTAACTGTTGGCGTCGTCGTCGTCATCGGCGACGGCGGCGGTTCTTCCGCGAGCCACTCGTCCCTCCTGGACATCACATTGTACTTCGGACGTAGTTTACGCGATGGTTCCTCGTAGCTCCCGGTTGCCGATTCCTTGTCGAACCACTCGGATTTCGAGCAAGTAGTTTCGATCGAGCTCTTTCGTTCTTTCGCGTTCCGCGCCACGCTCTGACTCCGAACATCTCGTTGAGACAACGGTCGGTGAGGTGATATACTCCGAGCCCTGGTCCTTGGTTCCACTAGCCGACTTCGACGCATCTGGTCGTAGGGGTCGTCTATCGAGGGCCTTAGCACACCTGCAAAGTTTATCATAATTTAATGGGCTATTCTAGTTTCTCGAAAATCAGTAATTTAGCGTGCCAGTATTTTCTGTAGCTACTATATGTTATATCCTTATGGACAAAAAAACCATTGTCCTACTTTCAGCGCAACAAAACAAAACTGATTATCAACATATTGCAAACACCAATTAGCACATATTCGTACCGAGTTCTAATTGATCTTAAAGAAGACTGCCGTTGTTTCCTTACTCGCATTTCCTTCCAGACATAGACTCGAAAAGAGACCAGAGAAGAGGCTGCTTCGTAATAAAATTTACGGTATAAGACAATGAACCCTTCAAGGGCGGTATCTACTGACGAATATTTTAAGCCTTATTACCGGACTGCGGATTTTTATGCAAAATGAAAATTTTCTGTACGTATGCGTTCCTTTCATTTTTTAACAATTGTCATGAATTGAAAATAGTGCAACAGCATTTCTACGTGAAACGTCGATCATACAGAATGAAACGGAGGAACGGACGTCGTCCCTGTAGGATTGGAAAGACCTTCGAGAAAAAGGATTTACCCGCAAGGCTGGGTCTCGACCTCGAGGAGATCTGTGGAAGTCGACATGTTCCTCCTAAAGGTAGACCAGTCAACCGGTGACCACCGCACTTGCGGCAGTTGCCGAACTTCCGGGTGGTTCCGCTGAGAAACTCCGGGCAGGAGCATACTATGAGTATCGGTGCTCCCGGGGGCGGCGGCGGCGGCGGTGTTACGAATCCTCGTGGTTCGTGACCAGCCCTCGACGATCGAACCGTTCCATAGAGCCATGGATCGCCGTAGATCATCTGTCTCGAGAACCTGCTACCGCCGCTTATCGTTCCCCAGCCTTTCCCGGGATCATCGGTGCTCTGACTCTGCCGCGACAGACCCAGTCTCACGCTCCACGACTTCTTCCCTTTGCTCAGCGTGTCGTAACTCTGAAATGAACACAGGGACACGGTTTCAGCGTTGTATTTCAAACATTTCTTAATAATTAGCGCAACGTTATGTTACGTCGAGTGTTTACAAACATCGGCTATAACAGCGTGCAAAGATACACACACGGGATCGAGTGTGCTTCGGTTATTAACGCGCTGCGACCACCGAACGCCTCATAAATGCTAGCAGCTTTCTACATCATTTTATTTCGAATTTTATTATTCGTTGTATACGTGTGGGTGTTTATTGTGTTCGATGGAAATGTACACTTGTAACGCACGCGTGCACCGTGTCCGTATATTATACGTATAGCTTCCACCATCTGGTACGTCATTAATATACAGCACGTGTTGCCAATAATCAATTCTGTTATAATCGTAATCGTAAAGGAAGAGCGCGTACGCGGAGCTTTCGATTTCAACAGGATATCCGGATATAGTAAACAGAATTCTTAACGAGGCATGCATGAATCGTAATTAGAGTTCCAGACGTTAATCCATTGTTATGAACAGCGTACGGAGGCATGCTTTTGGAATCAAGAAATCCTATCGGCGCGGCGCGCAAGAGCGCACGGGGTCGGAAAATGGAGCAGATAGATAGCCCGGGGCAAACTCGATATGCTTTACTTTCTCGTCGATGCTGGACTTTCGTAAAAGTCTCGTTCCAGAACCTCACGTAAGAGGAGCGGCCTATACGCTCGGCCGGTTGGTCGAAAAACAACAAGAAAACTAACGTATAGCACTCGACGCTCGACGAGCGTGTGCGTACACTGGCAGTTGCAATGGTCGTAGAAATGCACAGAGATATCACACACGGGAGAACGGGCGTTGCCGACAAAATTTCAGACGAGCGTTACAGGTTTCAATCCAGTGACATTTCGAGCCATTTTTCCTGGTTGGTGAAATCTGCGCGGCTAACGGACACATCTAATCGATGCGAATTGACCTGTTTGCCCAGCTTCTTTTCTGGTCCGCAAGACATCGTTGCTTTCAACAATTGTTTTTTTCTCCTATTATAGTATGCATCTGGTACGAACATCTGCCTAGTTTACATGCTATCTATGTACATCGTACGCGTACCTACACGATTATAAATTAATATCGGAATGTAATTAAGGAAAGATAAAACGTAAACCGGATAATTTGCGGAGTTGTTTAGCAACGTAACACAACTTGTGCGCGCTGTTTCTTCGGAGATCTGGCTCCCGCAATTTCCGTGGTAACCGACGAATGAAAACTATTACCGCAGCTACGAGATTATGCTTAATCATTTTTACACAATTCTCGAGTTAACGTTACCGGGATGGAGTCTACCCGCAAAGATAACGTTAATTACGCGGCAAAGTTATAGGATTCTTAAACTACTCGGAAGCAATTGCTGTCGACCTCCGAACTTTTCTGATGAATCTTTCAGAAGTTTCGTAGTTGCAAATCTGATTAAAATGGGAAAATTACTTTCTATGCCCTCGGATAGAAGAAACTTTTCGTGCCAAAAGGAGACGTCGACTTTCCCCTCCACCCCCGTATGGTCAAGCCTTAGATCAAGATGACCTCAAGAGATGGACATCGCCTATTCGCGTGACTTCTCGATCTCCTCCTCTCTCTTTTGGCGGTTCGCGTCTCGCATCTCGCAGTTGACCTAACCGAGCGTGTGTGCATGTCTTTCTGTTTCCCTTTTCGCAAGAACCACAGTGCCGGGCATACTCTGGTGGCCGCGTCGAACCGCGTCCCGTCGTTTCCTTTTCCCTTCGGCGAGTCCGCCGTGAATCAATCTGCACGAAAACGCAGGTATGTACATTATACATTTCTTCCTCGATCCGGTCCGGTCCGTTTTTCGTCGAAGGGTGAATTTTATCTTGTTCGAGAACGTGCTCATCAAACGCAACCAAGAAATTTTGTAATTCTTGGTTGAACGCCGCGCGCCGCGCCGCGCCGCGCCGTGATGAAATCCAAACACGCTCCTTCCCCTAAGATCGACGATTAAATCGCCGATTACGTTCACACTACTATATTTAGAAGCTGACGGTTTTTTCGTAATGCAATTACTAACCGTTAGCTACGTAAACGGAAATAACTCGATTCGATTATAAACACCTGTGTTTCGTTTCGTGAACAACGAAGCGTGACTTTCAAACTTTCGAGTTTCCGAACTCCGTGTACGTGTAAAAGCGAGATCGCAAGAACGTTGCACAATTAAACATTAATGCCTGTCGAATCGCACAAAGATACCGTCGCGACACTTTTGCAATGAAATTGCAAAATTGCGATCTTACTTTGATGATCGTGTGCCATATCATCACGATCTGTGCGGTATCCTAACGTACAGAGTAATCGGTAACCGAGGCAACAATTAACGATTCTTCGTCCAATCTATACATATATTGCAGAACTAGCAATAGACGCGAGTTTAACGATGAGCGATGGAAAATTATAGGTTCGAATTGCTCCGCGATTGATCGTAAAGTTAGAAATTCCATCGTTGCGTGTGCGATCGAAAATGCAGGTTCTTTCGACGAGAAATGTATGCACTACTTAACACGTCGGCGATCGGTGAAAACACGGTGGCTCTGGCCGAGAATGTCGAGCAAACAGAACTCTTCGGCATGTCGGTATACGGTATTATTATGCAGTTGAAATTTATGAACAAGGACATATGCAAAATAGTTTTCGAGAAGAACGAACAATGATGTGGGCCACGTGTGTCCGTAATTTAATCCTCTCCCTGTTTTTATGAAATATATATTCGACATTACATGAATGCATTTTTTGAAGGCCGATAGTTTACCGTTTTGAATTTTCTTTATGACTGTCACTGTCATTGTTCGATGACCTCTGCACTTCGTAATTGTTGTCGTCGGTTGATTGTTTCGGTCAGTTATTTACGAGTTGAAGCGAAGTGACCATCGAGTTAGTGAGAATACCAAATTTTTAGCCGAATAATAAAATGTATACAATTATCGGATTGTTTAAAAAAGAAGATTGTTTAAAAAATAAACGTTTTATGAAAAATTTTTGTATAAAACTATTGTGTGTTTAAATGACAATATGTATGTATTTGGTGTCTTTGAGGGGCAATGTCGAATATATTCAACGTCCTCCACAAGCCAGGTGGGACATCTTAGATGACAAATATTATTTTTCCCGGTTTAAGCACTATCATATTAGCCTGCATACAAATTTTCAGATTTTTAGCTCAACCTAAAATATTTTTATCCCGACTGTTTTATGCGCTATTATACACATTCTTCTACCTATAAATATAGAGAGTAAAAGTGGTGATGGGAGCAACGTTTCCGATCGTAAATCCGTCTAATGAAACAGCTGTGAACTTTCCAATGCGATAATATTAATAGAATTATAATCCGAGGGGCGGAAAAACTGCACTCGCTTTCGCAGCCACGCGCACGTAAAAATAAGAGGGGAGGAGCAAACGAAGAGATCTCTGAAGCGACCAAAGACACGCCCAAATATCGCGACATAATTTGATTGTATACGATCGGAGATAGGTGGATATGGACGTTATCGCGGTAGAATCTTCTACGTGGACGACATGGGTGCACGCGCATGCACCGGGGTCACGGCGGATGCACCACAGATGCATCATAGTACTCGCCTATGCCGACACGAGGCTACGGTTACACAATCACCGCAGCCTGTACTCATTGTCGGACGGTACCGGAATCCGCGACTCGTGTCAGGACTTGGCTCGCGGGCCTTTGACCCAAAGCTTTCGTTTCGGATCGAAGTGAACGATACAGACGCGTATGTATACAGGGTGTCTCAAAATGTTGTATTTCTTTGAAAGGGTGATTCCTAAGATTATTTTAAATAACTTTTTCCTTTGCGAAAATGTTCTCTGCGGCTTCGTTAAGGAGTTATTAACGAAAAACACGGACCAATTGGAGCGAGGCAACAGTAGACGAACCCCGCCTCGACGACAGGTCCCGCTGAGCGTGGCGTTGGTATTGGCTGAGCCGAAATCCGTCCGCTGTGACCGCGCTCCGATTGGTCCGAGTTTTTCGTTAATAACTCCTGAACGAAGCCGCGAAGAACATTTTCGCAAAGGTAAAAGTTACTTCGAATGTCCTCAGGTATCGCCCCTTTCAAGGAGGTATAATTTTTGGGACAACCTGTATGGGTGGAGTCGCGAGATCGACAGTGGCACGATTAAGAGATTCAGAGATCCCTAGAAAACCGTATTTTTTTCAGTCGAATGAGAACGCGAATGCGAAGAGAGTAGATATTTCTGGGACGCAATGCCTCGAAAGTCCTATCGCGACATACCAATGTGGGCCAAACGTAAAACCGGTTCAACGCGCATACACGAGTAAGTGCATAACTCCGGGTCTGTTACTACCGTGTCGGAAGCATTTAATGGAGTGTGGAGAGGTGGGCGCATTAAGAAAATACTCATAGTCGATTGGATTCATTATATAAACTGCAACGCGCCCGAAGAAAGCAGTCGTAACGTGCAAGTATCTGTGGACTTTGCGTATCGACATTTCACCGCGGTCTCCCGTTCCGCTTTATCCGTTGCGGGTTTCATAATCAAGTCGAAGTTGTCCCAGGAATCTTTAAATCGCGCGCGGAGTAGGAAACGTCTTGCGAATCGTTTTATCCCTTTCGCTTCGCCGTCGAACGGAACAGATTTCAACGGACACGCGAGCAAATTCGTGAATCCAACAGTATCGTTTCACGACTCACTTCGTCGGGATAGCTTCCTCTGAAAGCGGCCGAGATCTGTCCAACGTTAAACGCGAGCGAACCCGTTCCGTTTTTGCGCGACGCGCGGTACTTTAACGCGGTAGCGAAACTGAAGACACCAGATTGTAACTTCCACCTTGGTCCGAGAGCAAACTGGAATGGAAGACGCGTCCGGCGAGCATTCGGCATTGTCGGTCGAGTCAGGTTTTACGTTTTACCTTAAAACCCGACTAGCGTCAGCCTTTGTGAAAGAGTCGGACGAATTAAACCGCGTACCACGCGAGTACTCTTACATCATCGGAAGAGCTGGTTCGTCCTTGTCCAGGCGTTTCGTGTTTCAGGGTTTCTTCTCGCTATAGTATATACTCGCACGTACAAGCGGTATAGAGTCACCTCAAAATGGAGACACGTCGCACGGTGCTCGATTTTCCGAACAGGGACCAAAATCAATGTGACTTAAACGTTAAATTCTGTTCCTGCGTAATAGAATTGAATACACCTGGTAATCTTCGTAGATGTTTCATTCTTGTCAGGTAATGACTGGACATATCATCATGATGGACTTTTCCGATGAAAATCCCATCCCGTCTGTTATAACGGAAATCGACTATTCCTCGAGAATTGAATTTTACCGCCTCAAAACTGTATTTTTCAAATCCATTTATATTTTTCTTGGGTATCAGGAGCTCGAGTAGTCTTTTTGTGATTTTCAGACCATACATCTTGAGATAACGCAAAAGGCCGCAGCTACTTATTCGATTCTGTAATTGCAGTAACGAGTACTGAAGTATATGCAATCAGAAAAAAATAAGAGATTCCAGTAGGTCCCAAAGAAGTTCTATACAAATATTCAAATGATTATTCAGATATATGGATATATAGGCATTTTTTAGTATGTACGGTGTAGCTAGGACAAAATGAAAATAATCTCGACACTTACTTTTTCGGAAGTGGGCGAGGCCGATGTTGGATTTAACCCCTGCTGTAGATGATACATGTTTGGCGTGAGCATAGATGGAGGTGCACCGAGGCTACCCGGGGCGACAGCCACGCTCATGGTCATTTCCAATGATGGACGCAATCCTCAGCTTCGTGGAAGCACCAGTCCGCGTCCCTCCGCGATTTTTCTGATCGTTCATTCTCAATCTGTGACCGCTGCAATGGAAATCGGAACACAGTCTTAAAAGTCCATCTCTTGGATTTTCGGATGAGAAATGTTTGAAAACTCGTGAAAATTTTCCGCAAGATCATATATATAAGTACGTCGCGATATGATATAATATAGATGTTCGGATGGTCATCCGACCAATGATCGTTGACTGTTCGCCAGACTGTTGAGTCCTTAATAACAGGTTCAAGTATCCGGCATTCACGTTCTATTTCTTGTCAGCGGGAAAGAGAAACTTTGAATTCCACGATCCCCTCGTTTTTAGTGCACGTGAAATCCAACATTTTACTTTTATGATCAAGAAATCGATTCAATTTCTCGACGGAAATAAAAAGCTTTTAGCCCGTGGATCACGAGGGGAGAGAGAGAGAGAAAACCCGTCCTCCCTTTGCCCGTTATCGCGCCACCACGGATATAAATTCACGCCGAAATGGCGATTTCGTTGGGCAATCGTTTCAATCGCATTACGACATTCTACAATGGTACCGTGTAATTTTACTTTCGCCAAGAGATCGCAATTGCACAATTTTCGTCGCGCCAGACGAGACATTCGGGCGGACCTAGAAAGCGTCTAGGAAATGCTAATTTACCAGAGTTACCGGTCTCGCCGTTTCCATTTAAAAACCATCTTTCGTCGCTTAGAATCGACACAGCCACACCTACCTGTCCCGATTCGTTTACGTGTGCGTAACAGCCCAATTTAAAAGACACTGGTTAGATTTTTGCCGAGTTTCGTAAAAAGATTAGTAACATGACGCCTCCGAGTAAGAAAAAAATCACGGATAACCACGGCAACGAGACTTCGTTTCTGCTAGTATTCACCTAACCAGAAGGAACTTGATCTCAATAAGTGATTAAGCGACCCGATAACGGTTTCTCGGAGAAACGGTTATTGACGCGTGGAGACAGAGAAAACGGAGTCATTGGAAATACTGAAGAAAAAATAGGAGAACGAGAACGCAGTCTACATTCGCAAGAGTAAAATTATTTCCAGTCCTAATTCCATCGAATTTACATATCGAGAAGAAGCAAAAGCAATTTGAACGAGACGCAGTTGGCCAGATACATCAGTTTCGTAAGAGCCGGAGAAATCAGTCTCTGTTTTACGGATCACCTAGCCGAAACAGTTGCAGATTTCCAAACAATCGGAGAAGATAACCAACGAGCGATTCCCCTTTCATTCGAAATCGAAGAAAGAATCGAAAGAAGCGCGAACACCAGAGCGTCAACATAAAGGGTATAGCCGGATATGATGGTGAAAAGTGTCCCCAAACTGCTAGGAGCCATGCTCGTATATTGAAATATGTATAAGGCAAATAAAATATTTTATATTGCATTTTTAAGTATGTACATTATTTTTCTGTATATAAAAATGTTCAATATTACATAATACACCTACAAAAATGTAAAGAAACTATATAAAAAATTCTGGGAAAAGTTAAGAACAATGGTTTCAACAATATCTCATTTCTAAATTTTTATAAAACTGATATCTCCAAAACTTCAATACGAAATATGCATTTTTTTCGAATTTTTGATGATTTCCAATTTTTTTAAACATGTTCGCATGATCCAAAAAATCTGAAGAAAATATACATTAATAATCACGATGAGACACAACTAACGTAATAATATGAACGTGGTACTCTGAAATCTTCAATATGAAATCGGTAATTTTATGTTTCGGAAATTTTTTAAAACTCGATTTTGTCACTAAAAATTCTGAAATAATTCACTGTCATGTATGCTATTAGGTAGAATGTTCATGAATGTTTTCGTAATTTTTTGTTGAGCAGAACAGAAGAAACAGAGCATAATTCATTAAACCGTGCTCACCCTGTAACTACCCTTGCTGTAGGAATACCATCTTGAAACTTGTCATCGAGGGTTTACTTTGGGTGCCCTATAAAATGGTGTGATCAAATATCAATTTGGGTTGGGGGCACTTTTCACCATCTTATCCGGCTATACCCAATGTCTTCATCTTTATTATTTCGCTCGAATCTTACGCATTGTACATATTTTACTTCGCCGGCAACCGGCGAGTGACGTAGCATTTTGCCGTATAGATAAACAAATTACTCGTAAACACGTTTCATCGTCGATGATTCACCGGTACGACGCGACGTGGAGCGGTAAATATCAGGGGCAAAGCTGCAATTAATTCGACAACCTAACTTGACTTTGAATGTCTAATTAGGAACGACAAAAACTTCGTGCCAATAGGAGACGCAATGGAATGACCTCTTGCAACTGGAACGTCTTTATAGAGGGATTGTAAACTCTGACAATGAAAGCAAAAGAATCCAAGCAAACAAAAAATGAACGTGTTCCTTTGTGAAACTCGAGCCGTTCTCGTGTGTAGGAAAAGGTAGCTCAGGCTGTTACTGTTACGCGAACCTGATTGCCTTCCTTTTGCCCTTTCCTACGTGCATCTACACCTACACTAATGCTCGAAAGTTACACTTAATATTATATATACACGTATTACTATCGGTGACTAGTCCATTATACATATAATTTTTAATGATTTTTTTACAGATTTCAATAATTCAAGAAACATGTGGTGGATGCAGAGCAAATATAAACGCAGGATCTCTATTGAATCCTCGATACAGGCTCCTAGTCCATTATACATATCATTTATAAGGATTTGTTTACAGATTTCAATAATTCAAGAAACATGTGGTGGATGCAGAGCAAATATAAAAGCACGAGCTCTATTGAATCCTTGACACAGGCCACGTCACGAGCCACGGGTACATACACTCCTCAATTATGTAAGCTCTCCTGGTCCCTATTGACTTGCATACGGGAAGCTAAAATTTTTTTGCACCCAAGCATGTAATGCAACCTAACCTACTCCCACTTACAATGTAGGTAGACGGCTTTCTTCGCTTCAAGAAAGTAGCCTCTCTTCGGGCGTGCATCGCGGATATACGCGCAAACATTCTTTACGCAAGTTCGATCTCTCCTTTCTTTCCTTTCCTCTCCTCTCTCCCTCTTTCCCACTCTCCCCGTCTCGCCCTCTCTCCCTTTCACGGCTGCACGCGGCTTTCGGCTTTCGGCTCATGGCTCATGGCTTTTGGCTCTTGGCTCTTTCTTGTCATCTCCGAAGTCTCCTACCCGAACGCATTTACATACTACCGTACAGTCAGTGAACCGTGGCCGAACCTTTTTCCTCCACTTCCTTCAGTTCATTATTACCTGTTCAGTTAAATATACAAAATTAGTAAAGCCCCGGCAATCGGTGTTACGTTCACACACAAAGCAAAGAATCGATAACAATAGCAGTCACCCTCTAAATCTAAAACGTCAACCAAGTAATTGTCGCTCCGATCCATATGTAACGAATTGCAAAAAGTAAGAGCGGGAATTTGTACGCGCGAAACAAAGACAGCAACGAAAAGCTTCTCCAACGAGAGGGAGAGAGATAGAGGGGGGAGGGGGCGAAATACGGAGAAAGAGAGACGGAAAGAAAGACAGGAAGAAAGTCGATGTTTCCTTTCTCGATAGCGAGAATTGAAACCGGTCGCCCGTCGCATTTCCAAGTTTTTGCTCCCAACTCCCAAGTATTCGCCGTGACCAACGGTTCATCGACGACGCGTCTAAACGGGTCATCTCCATTTGTCTCCACTTCATAGTCTGAAATTTTCTCGAATATCAACTATTATTCGAACACCATTGTCTCGAATGAAAATAGTATCCTCTGTGGGTTCGCAAAGATCAATTGCAACAATAAACCTCCCTCAAGATCCTCCGCGATATACGGAACGTCTCGAACAATTCGTTCCCCTTCAAACATATCAAAAATCGTGAGAAATTTTTCGTTGCTCGTGTGTATACAGGGTGTCCCAAAAATGTACTTACTTGAAAGGGGTGATTCCCTGAGCTCGTTTCAAGTAACTTTTTCCTTTGCGAAAATGTTCTCCGTGGATTTGTTAAGGAGTTATTAACGAAAAACACGGACCAATCAGAGCGCGTTTACAGCAAACGGATTCCGGCTTGGCGACAGGTTCCGCTGAGCGTGACACTGGCATTGGAGGAACCGGAAACCGTCCGCTGTAACCGCGCTCTGATTGGTCCGTGTTTTTCGTTAATAACTCCTTAACGAAGCCGCAGAGAATAATTTCGCAAAGGAGAAAGTTATTTTAAATAACCTTAGGAATCACCCTTTTCAAGAAAATACAACATTTTTTCGAATAGCAATATGTACTCTGCGGGATGTGCATTCTGATTTATGAAATATGCAAATGCACGTATCTTCGCTTTCACAAATAAACGATATCCACGTAAAAAGATTCTTCGAGCAGTGTAAAATTGCGAGAAAGAAGAGAAGCTTAATTAATGAAGACAATGCTCGATAGACAACAGCCTAATTTCGACTCGCCCGTAAGTTTGTGCACGCAAACTCTTTCAAAGAGAAAATTCGGTATAATTTATACATTTTTAACGCTCTTATTACCAAAGAAATATTTTTCGCAATGGGAGACCCGACTTGTCATGAGCATCACGCACTCCCGTTCTCCCAGCGTGGTTTATTCATCGAACATTCGACTTTAACAGAACGCTCCGGCCGTTACCATACTGTAAATCGGTATACAGTGTATGTACAAGCTCACGAGCACCTACATATTATCTTATCCCAATAGTGCACGATGGTGCATCGAATCACAAAAGGTTAGTAGGTTCCGTGTTATGCAACTGTGCCGTCGCGCCTTCCACCAGGAACTTAAATCCACCACTCGTTCAAGCAAACATTGCTCGAAACTCTAATTAATCGTTCGATAAAATCGGCAACATTTTCTCAAATTCTAGAACGACTCGAGACTCGCGCAGAACGTTCAGGTAAGATGACTGATCGATTCGTAAGTTAGGATTACATTACAGAACAAGGAGTGCTGTGTTATTACGTGCACTCTTGTATAATGTAGCATCGCAGGCCAATTATTTCCGAGTGAACAGCATTTTTCTAGTTGGATAGTAAATGAAAATAATAATACGCGTTAATAACAATTCCTTTGAGAATGTAGTAGTTTTCTTTTGATTCAAAGGTAATTAATAGACTGCGGATTTTGTGCATTTATGACAAAAGTAGGCGAGTGTAATTTCAAATGATAAAAAGATTACAAGAATTTAGGAATGTCAATACATTTCTTATAACTTAATCAAGCATTAAAGAGAGGTATTAAGTCCTATTTAGTTCCAAACGATTTTTATTTTGCATAAAGATCTGCAGTCTAGTAAATAAATTGAAGACTGAAATTAAAAAATGCCAAAATGAAAATTCCGAGGAAAATCCATGTAAAACTTGTAAGATCGTCTTGTAACCAATCTTGTAACCAACTCAAAACTTGTAGCCAATTGTCAGGGAACTTTCAGCCTTATTTAATTGCATTGTCGTTGGAACTTACATTCTTTCTTGCGGGAAAAAACAATTTTTGTAAAAATGGCACTTACAGCCTTTTTTAATTCCAGTCTTCAATTTATCCAATTCAACGCGTATTTTCAGCGATCGAATACACGACTCTTACTAGGCTATATTTTATAACCAGTTAGTCAGAGCTCATAGAACTTGTTAATTAAGTCAGACTTCAGTTTCGCCGCAACGAAACGAAATGCAGCGCGTGAAAAGTTTGAAAACTTTCATTTATTCTTCATCAAATGTAGAGAAGAAATTAGCGATTTCAACGAGTGGTACACACTTACATGTATAATGAATAATTCTTCTGTGAGCTCGAAATGCGGGCAACGCGTTCTACCTTCTACTTTTCAGCTATCGAAATCACCAAAGAAATGGTGATTTCATCGCCATTTTATCGCATAGTCGCTAATCGAGTTTGCTTACGTGAAACGGTATTGCAAACATTTCGATTTGTTAACTCAAAAATATCAATCTTTGGAATCACGGGGCGCTTAGCAAATGCTCTCGATGCTCGTTTCTAGAGGAGATTTCGAATTTTCACGTTCGGTCTTTCGAAACGCGTGAAAGAGCATGTGCTCTCGCCAGAATTCGAATCTTCTTCCCACTGGGTTTACTTTCTACGAAAACAATCAGAGGAAATTTTACCGCGATGCTTTCACGATTGTTCCGTGTTCTCATAGTTCTGGATTTCGAATGCTATTGAGTTACCGCGCCGTCCGTCGACGACGCCGCGCCGCCGTCGCCGCGACGAGACGAGACAGAGAGCAAGGTAACGGCAAAGTTTTTAACGTCGTGTTTCCGTGTAAAGTCAATTATCGTGTACGCATGTGCCCCCGCTCTATCCGTGACATCCTTGCGAGAAGTCTTGGTCTCGTCGTGCGCCTGCAAATCGGTACAAATTACATTTGGTATGCACGCATATACAGTGAATCACAGTAATATTCGGACACTTTTGAAAGAACGATAACTTTCTTAACATCTTTTACTTCTTTGTTTTCAATATATGGCTATTTGATTCAATGTTCGCATGTAACAAATATAAATTTTCTTTCCGAACAATTGATTAAATTATATGTATTATTCCTGATCATTTGCTAATACATAATCGAAAATAATATTTATGTTGAAAATTCGACTAAAATAAATTCTTAATTACGAGCCAGACATTTTTAACCTTCATATATTTTTCAGTAATGTACTCCTGACGGATTCATTTCATTTAGACCAATATGTTAAAAAACAATGTTAAAAAGCAATGGATAAAGTATTATCCTAGGAATTTAATACCACCACAGTGACTCTCATTAATATTCGGACACTCTTAGAAACACGATCCCTTTTGTAATATCGGACCATACGGCTCAGATTTTTTTGAAAAGTTAGAACAATTAATTAACTACAAAATGTGAAAAGAAATTTTTGAAAAAATTGCAATTGATCGAAAGTTGTTGTTTACAACTTTTTTACGTGGGCCTATATTGAAAATTTAAAAAACACATTTTTAGATCTGTGTCAATTATACATATTCTAAAAATTTCATGAACATCGGTCCATCCGGAAAGAAACGACAGGCATTGAAAGATGCAAAAATCCTTAGATTTATTTCACTTTGAAATGCAATTTTCACCATCTTTAAACGTTTGTAGTTTATTGCAACATTCATTGTTTTTTACGAAATTTTCAGGATATGTATAATTGACACAGATCTACAAAATGTGTTTTTTAAATTTTCAATATAGGCCCATATAGAAGAAAGATGTAAACAACTTCTAGTAAAAATTGAAATTATTTCAAAAATTTTATTTCACATAGTAAACTAATTGCTCTAACTTCTCGAAAAAAATCCAAGTCGTATGGTCCGATTTTAAAAAAGTGATCGTCCTTTCAAAAGTGTCCGAATATTACATACTGTGATTCACACATTTAGTTTACAGTGTAAGAGCGAGCGAGGGTATCGTAATCGCATCGCTGTTTGCACGACTAAAATTGAATGGCAGCGTTAAACAACTGCTAGAACGCATCGCAGATGTTCTTTTATTTATTCGCCGCAGCGTCTAACGTTTCGTAAGTCTATCTCCCGTGGTTTTTTCACGAAAATCGTATTTCCTCAGTCTCCTGTTTCTGCGGTCGAGTACAAGAAGACACAAGGGAATAAGGATGATGCAACTATCAGTTGTTCATCTCGAATTTTAACTCATCCATCCGACCTGATTTGAAACGTTCTGCCACGACTGTTTCGACAGACGCCAACTCAAAGTATACATAGGTAGAATCAAAGACGGTAATGGTCGAAAACATTATATGTAGCAAGTGAAATCTGCTGGCGACAGATCAAACGAAAGATAATTGTAGGTATGTTGTAACTTTAGAAGTTTATCAACTGCGGTCAATCCCGATGGACTAATGTACATATGCGCAACAAGATTGGTTTTTTATATACTATACCTAATTACCTAATAGTTCCGTGTGTTTCGAACCTTTCGAATTACGAAGTAAAATACGTTCTTCAAATAGAATAGGTAGTACTTGTAACGTGAGAATAGTCATTCTCCTTGCGGACAGTCAAGAACAGAAAATGTACAATCCATCACTCTCCTACGACAGAAAACTTGGATTAATCAATATATCATCGACATGGAAAACAATGATTCGTTTTGTAATAAATTATGTCGTCGGCCATTTGCAGATCCGTGGTTATGTAAACTTTATCCGAATGATTTGAAAACACCGTTTTATATAACGAAATTCCCAGTAAACGGTGTGCAAAACGTCGTAAAACGCAAGAAACGGTTAATTTGACAAAGAAATAAGTTTCCTGAACTGCCAGGTTAACCAAAAGCAACGCTTTCCTTTCGCTCGACACTTCTCTCGAGCGATAAAACGTTCCGATCCAATAAATAGGAAAAGATTATGGCCGCGAGTTCTCTCGAGCACGAATATTGTGTTCGGTGTCTACTTGACTCTGACGAATTCGAGTTCGAATTATCATGCGACCAGCTAGCAACCAAAATTGAAAGGACGATCCGGTATGCTCCGCATCGTAACCCGGAATCGTACATAGCGTGTAGGCTTCGCCGGGAATTTATTCCTATCACGGATACCGACGCTGGAGGTCAATCCACTTGAAGGCAGAAAAGTCAGGATGCTCACTCAAACTGGACTTACTGGATACTCTAGCTCTAAAGTCGAAGACTCCAGTTCTGGCCGGGAGAGATTCAGTTGGAAGCCGATGCCGATTCCGAGATATTCCGTATAGTTGTGCCGCGGAACGGAACAAATCGCACGAATCGAACTGCTCCGAATGCGCCATGGGAAACAGCTGTTGAACGAGACCCTAACTGTTCCTCGACCCTTGACAAATCTTGAATACAAATCGAAACACTTACTCTCTCGTAGACCGAGGAAAATCGTACGCCGACATCGATTACCGAAGTCATCGCCGACTGTTAATATTGAATCAATATGGGAAAATACCAATCTTAACGAAGCATTTCGAAAGTTGTATGCACGCTTATCGTGTTAAAAAGACAGAGCATGCCACAGGTGAGTACAAACTTGTTAAGTTTTCGTAGTATTGTATGTTCCAAGACGCTTTAAAATGGTAAAAGGTAACGAGTCTAATTGAAAATTCTTAGCTGTCCCCGTTAAATGCCCATCGTTTATTCAAAGCTGATTCTCACATTGCAACCAAGTTCTGCTTATGCACGGTAATTTCTTTTAACCCGTTAACCCCTTATTCCTTTTACGATTACTAGACCAGCGCATTTGCCAAAGGAAGAGCACGCGTTTAGTCGGTTCATTCGAAAAACTCGGAGGAACATATAATTATTTAATTGCCAGCAGAATTTCATTGGAAACAACTACAGTAGGTGGACAAAGTATTCGTACTCCTTTTAAAAACGTATAACTTTTTCAAAATTCGACCCAATAGCTTGAGTTTTTTTTTAGACGTTAGAAGGATTAGTTTACTAGCTAATGTGTAAATAATTTTTTTTTTATTGTTATTGGTCGCAATTTCGGAGGAAAAAAGCGAAGGTCAAGAATTTTACATTTTTTATCTGTGCCTGTAATGAAAATTTATAAGGTGCCTTTGGTAGGTATACGTAAGTTATACAATACATGTATGAATATGTTATGAAATATAAATAATTGAATATATCAAAAATTGTATGAATCCGCGATTTAAATGATTCGCAAACCCTAAATTCAAAGATTTTTACATGTTACAATGCCCATAGCTTTTTTATGCGTCAACCGATTTCAATGAAACTTTCTACATGTATATAACTTACTTATACCTACCAAAGGCACCTGATAAATTTTCATTACATGCACAGATAAAAAATTAAAAAATCGTGACCTTTACTTTTTCCTTTGCAATTGCGCCCAATAACAGTTTAAACAAAAATTATTTACACATTAGCTAGTAAACTAATCCTTCTTATGCCTCAAACAAACTCAAGCTGTTGGGTCGAATTTTGAAAATGTTATACGTTTTTAAAAGGAGAACGAATACTTTATACACCCACTGTACTTGTTAGATGTAGTTCTACGTGAAATACTACTGGTTTATTTGTAATTGTTTTAAATGTAGAATACTAGAATGGTTCCGCTTGTTGATTCGTTTTTCTATCCTTGTCAAAATATTTTATGGTATTCTTTGATCCATGAAATTGCTTCAAAGTCGTGGTACCGTATCTTGCACGAGATACCTGAAGATGCAAGTAAGACAAGTGGCCGCGTTTCTCTGCGTCAAAGGAATGCATACAAAATGACCGATATAATACGATTCTTCACTCTTGAACGGTGAAGCTTCAAGCTTAATAACAATATACATGTATAGTGAGAAACTGGAAAACTAGAGTGGGGTATTTAATGCTAGATTGACATTTTATCAATTATTCATGTCGAGGTGACGAAAGAACTTTTTAGACAGTTCTCCAGCGTACACGCATTTAAAGGTCAATGGTCCACGAGACCGTTCACGTAAGTCAATTAAGAGACGCTTGTAAATGAACGCTAAAATCGATCTCGAATTCAAAAAGACTTTGATGGAATTGCATGAGCAGGTAAAAGTAACGTTCCCTAAAATATCCTATTGTGTTCGACCATCTGGACGGACCTTCTAATTCATTTTCACTTGAAACATGAAAACATTATGATTTGCGCTAGAACGGAGCTATTTCAAAACGAAGACATAGCTATTGAAAGATGGGGAACGATAAAGGAAATCGGCAAGAGACATCGACTAGCACGATGCGGACAGTGTGCACAGGGTGTACCGAGCTGTTCGCGTTTGCGTTCGCATTTGCGGGGACAAAGCGGAAGCGCGGTCGCAGGAAGGAGTCGCAAACTTACCACGGCTGCCATCCGATCCATTCACAATTCACAATCGTATCCAGAGTGTCATGGCACAACGATAGAACAGAACGACCATCCGCGCACTGGCGAACCGAGAAAATCACCCTCGAACCGAACCACCGAACAACATCACTGGGCAACAGTTTGCACACTTACTTTTCAACTTGGTTTGGATCGCATGTCTCACTTTCGCGGCTCGGAGCCGATTTTCACAGGAGAGTTGGCTCCGCGGGCGCGGATGACGTGTTCCACTGGTGGGAGTTGGTCGGTCGAAATCGGTCGGATCGAAGCAATCGAAATCGGACAGATATCGGTGGGGAATTTCAGAAGAAGAAGAGAAAGGAGAAGAAGAAGAAGGAAAACCGAATCGAACCGAACGCGCCGAACGTCGCCGGCCAAGTGAGAGGCTAGCGGCACTACCGACCAGGCGACGTGACGTCAGAGTGCCTCCTCTCTTTTTGCCATTCCACAGCGAGCGCCGCGAGAAAGGTGCCTATACAACTTGGTATCCCCTTCTCTTATGTCCTTGTTTGCGAGGAGCACCGAAGAGACCTTAAAGGATACCTCGGTGCTAGCGAATATTTTCATCGAAATTCTTTGCCCGAACTACCTTTACAGCTGCTTTAAGCTCGTGACCACCCGTCCGCGAGATGCGGGATGCCAGATGCGAGACGCGAAACGCGAAATGCAAAATGCAAAATGCAAAATGCCACTTTGAACAATCGGAGTAACGGCACACCAACGGTCAACAGGAACCAGATGGGTCCGTGCTCGATCTTTTTCCCATCGGCCACGACCGAGATTCGAATTGGATCGCTTAAATGGACCGTGGACGAAATCGAGTATTTCGAAAGGTGCTAAGCAAGACACTGGCCAAGGATCGACTGGAACGATCTGGAAAAGATGAGGATCGACAAATGAGAAAGAGTACTTTGGTATCACTATATCGTATTATATCATATGAAACTGTAAATTCGGCTAGATACTGTTACATTTCCGAATTGTTTTCACCTGTAAATACATGTTGGAGTAACTATAGATATTAGGCAATAACGATGACGCGAAAGATACATGTTTAGACGCGACACACGGTCGAGCCGTATGCGGAGCGATCCGATTTTTCGTGAAAAGGTCCGCCCATGTCACCCGTTATATAAAACCATACGCGTTCTTCGAGCACGGCACAAAGCGAAGAGCGAGCACTTTCACGTGGAGACCGCGTTAGTAAATATCATGGCCATATTTTCTATCCGTTTGTCCTTATCCCGCACACCGTTCGCCAAAGTACACGCCTATCTCTGTCTTCTTCGCAATAATCGAGTGTGGGTCATTACGTGTTCTTGTCGCCCCCTTTGTTCGTTGTTTCTCGAACGAAACCGAAGACCGCAACCTCCGATCCTCCATCCTAATCCTTTCCATTCTTTCAACTACGCTCAATTATCGCGGTTGATTACGAAAATTTCGAATACCGTCGCCTTTCGGGCGAATTTCATGTCTGTTCGCATTCCGCGATATGTTCCAGAACACAGAATACCACCGAATTTTCATTTCACTTTTAATCCACCTCTCACCCCTACCCCTCCATGCCGCGTTCGCGGAAAAAGATCAAAGAAAATGTCGATCGGTCTTATCATCTGAAATTTTCCAACGTTCGTGGAATCGTAACGTTCCTCGAAATACACAGCTTCGCTGTATTCCCGATTGCCAGGCCACGAAACTATCGCGAAGTGCGGAAGCAAGCCGAGTTTACGATCGTAGCTTTTTCTTCGACTTTATAGCATGGTATCCGAGTCTCGGTCAGTGGACTTGAGTCATTGGAAGAAGAGGAGGAAGCCTGTCAAGGAGAACGAGAAAATTCTCCCTGCGCATCCTCGATGATACTTTTTATTTCGAAACGTGTAGCACACCCCCTGGAACCGCCCATCGAATGCATTCACCGAACATCTATTCTTTTCCAGCCTTTCTTACCTCGGTAATACATATGTCGTCAATTGACTAAAATCATATGCTACGACTTGTATGCCGAAACGAAAATTTTGAGAGTCGAATCGCCGATCTTCCTTTATGCTCGCGGCATCTCCAAATGTGGCGATGGCCAGGTAACACGGTGAAACGCTGTGGGCGTGCAATACCGAATTTTAATTCTCCGCTAAGCAAACTCCCATATTTACATTACGGTGAATTCATCGTTAATCTTTTCTAACACGGCCCCTGTTGCGCGTACACCGATTGCGAATAACCACGGTTACTGGAACATAATAACGATTGTAAGAACGATTGCTATCAATCAATTGTACTGAAAAAGAGAGAGGAATTTACAGAAAAGATGACAAAGACAGTAAAAAAAAAACGTCAAGGAAGAAAGAGGAAAGTTGAAGAATCGAAATATAACGAATTATACAAGACGGAGTCCAGAGACCAAAGTATTTAGAGGAAAATATGATGAAAAAGGACAGAAGACTGATAGCACGGTAAAAGTGTGGAAACGAAGTAAAAGCAAGGGAGTACTGGAAAGAAAGTGAAGAAAAGATGTGCAGAATATATGGAAATACAGTACACAGAAATTCGAGAATACAAGAACTGAATTAAGCATAGAAATAATACTAGGGACACAGGGGTAAGGATTAGAGATACTGAGAAAAGTGGAGGAACTGAGAGAAAAAGCCTGAAAGCGTAGAATGTAAGAGAATACCCACTAATTTTTGTTTGTTAAAAATTTGACATTTTTTGTTCATATCGATCTTGAGAAAGAATATACATATTAGAGTATGATATACAGAGTGTGCCAAAAATGTCGGCGAACCTTGAAAGCAGTGGTCAGTTTCTTTAGGTCATTTGAGGAAATTTTTTCCTCATTTCCGTATCGGCTTTGTTAAGGAATTATTAACGAAAAACACGGACCAATCAGAGCGGAGCTATAGCGAACGGATACCAACTCAGCGACAGGTCCCGCTGAGCGTCGCGTTGCCATTAGCCGGACCACAATCCGTCCGTTGTAGCCGCGCTCTAATTGGTCCGTGTTTTTTGTTAATAAGTCCTTAACCAAGCCGAGGCGGAAATTTTTTCTAAGGAAAAAGTTACTTCAAATGACCTCAGGAACCACCCCTTTCAAGAATCGCCGACATTTTTGGGACAGTCTGTAGAGTAAGATAAGTTAGCATAAGAAGTTTTACGCTTTGTATTTATGATTTATACTATTTTATACAATAATGTAATAGGCAAACTGAAAGTCCGTCTTACCCGGAAGGGGAGGACCATGTATAAATAATAATAAAATAATCGATCGATTGTAAGACAGTTTCCGTCGATAATAAATTCGGAAAAGAAAAGAAAAGTTTCCATACGTAAAGTAGATCCGCAAGGCAGCTGTCCCTTTGAGCTGCCTGTTGCAACCGTTCGGAAGCTATACGCACGTGCACCTGTCGATTTTCCACTGGATGTTTGGTGTTCGGAGTATGCAATAGTGTGCACGGTCTCCCAATGCAAACACGATCGAAAGACGAGCACCTGTAGAAACAGTGGCAACGATAAAAACAGAGAGGAAAAGGTTGAGAACGAATGCATAGAAAAGTCGTCGACTGACACGACCGTAGTCCATGATCTTGAGCGGCATTATTGAGTCGTGGGAGTCCTTCGCATAATTAACGCCGCGAAAGAATGCGAAAGAATGAACGGTGAAAGAGAAGACTTCGAACCAGAGAAAAATGGAGTTGTGCGCGGGAAAAGGACAGGCACGCTCGCGATAACAAAGAGAGAGAATGCGACAGCGGCAGCGTGAAGGAAAAAAGAACAAGGAACAAGAATACAAATACGGGATACGGCTACGGAATACGAGCGACATAATTCATGATTTCTCCATAATAATTAGTGTTTTCACTGATCTTGACTATAGTTTAAAATTCCTTCCTCGTGCGACGCGTTCACTCTTCCTTTGCAAGGCATATAATGTATATGCTATACCGGTACGAAAAAATGATTAAGAAGGGATTTGACTTGTAATTTATTTCGTTCACCGTGTCAATATATAATATGCGATTACGATGCTAACGTTTGCCCATTGGGCTCCGATAGTTGACACGTAAAATAACTTACAATGCAACGTCGTAAATATCGTAACTACCGTGAATATCAGTCTTTAAAAATTGAAAGTGTAAAACTTTTCCATTAATATACTATTCAGACTTCCGCGTTAAATACCATAGGAACAAAGACCGCGTGGTATAGGTCGTGAAGCTTCAATGAATAACTATGAATGAAATTCAATGTACTTTCGAGCACAAAGCTCCGTGGATATGTGCGCGTACACGTATTATCGAAAGGATCTTAGCCCCGCGTGAATTTAATTAAACTGAAAATGTGTTGCGTAGCACTTTCTCTCGTTGAAGAAAGAAACGAGGGAATATGTGTAAACGAAGCGAAAAGACTCTCAACTTTTAGCAGCAGCTTATTCATTCTGTAAATGCGATTTTGCACAATTATCCGAATCCTTTTTTTTTTTTGACCTCGTTATTGTTTGAAATATGAACAAAAAATTGTTTCCGTTTACAGAATGGATGATCAAAATTCAAAGAATTGCGTACTTACAATTGAAAGAATATTAGAAAGAAGACACATCGTCTCTTTTGTAACCTTCGTCGCATGCGCTGCACCCATCAATCAAATATATCGTTCTCAAATAGACGTTCTTTCGATATTAGAAAAGAGACACAACAATTGAAAGAATAAAGTTCGACAAAGTTACACAATTATATATTAAACATATGAAATGTATTCCGCGTACCGATTAATGTGCTACAAGAGACTCGATGCGTGTAAAAGCATTTTCCGTAACTGTGATCCATATCACAGATTGTAGGACGGAGGTGGGTGCAACGGATAACGGAATGCCTCAAATACCACCCACGACCGAGATCACTAACATTTCTCATATGGCCGTTATCCAAGGGTAATTTTCGCAACGTGGGAATCCGCGACCTTTCGTTTCTACATTCACGATTAATGCTAACAGAATAGCGGTAAGAGCCACAATCGGGTCAACGAGACAGTTCCACGCTGAAATTAATATCGTACGAAATAAATCGAGTATACCGGACGTAGAAAATGCTCTAACGAATGACAATCGATAATGCTGTTCCAATACTTCTGCGGTAGCGGATTTCAATTTATTTGCGTATCCGCGGTTCGGATAATACCTTCAGTAATCGGAAGCGTAGGTTCATTAAAGACCCTCTTCGCGACTTCCTCGAGCCCTTCGAGGAAGGTTCGTTCTCCTAAGGCCTAAGGTTATTATCCGACCGCGTGAATCGCGTGATCAGCGTTGTCCCACAGCCGTGAACCCGGAACTATCTACAATATCTTCTACACAATGAGTTTTTTACCTTTTTCTTATTTGTTGCTTGCCGAGGCGTCATCGGTGGTGCGTTCAAATTGATTGTCGAGTCGCTCGTCGTGGAACACCGCGAAACAAGTGAAATTGTATCGCGTTCAACGTTCCAAATAGAAAGTGCCGTCTGGTATGTATCTATGAGAGCTTCGTTATTGCTCCACCCTCCTCGACGAACACAGTACACACCGGTGATACTTGACGTTACTGTAAACAAACATATTATTATAATAGTTATTTAATATATTAGATTGCTGTAAAATGCCCTTTATCAAATAAAAACAGGCTGAACCAAACAAATTTTTACCATTGACTTTGCTAGTTTCAGTATTGTTCATCTACTCGACGTTGCAAATCAAAAATGCCTATGCTGTATAATACAGTTAATTATTTATCAAAACGCGTATTTATATAATCTCAATTATAAGTTTAAAGGCGTAACGCCTCTTTGATCGGTGTATATTGGTGTATGAGTACCTACAAATACATCGGCATCCAGTACTTAAGTAATTATTATAGTTGCACACGTGGATACTTTTATGCACCTGCTTTACTGTTGACATTATTGGTCGGCTGTTCCGGAAAATTCTAAAAATCAAGACAAAGATAGACGCGTGAATTACTGTTAATTCTTCATTTGTACACATCGTATAGCTTGAAAATATAACATGAAGTACGATTATACAAATTATAATAGAAAATTTGTTGTTTGTACATGTGTATTATATTTAAACACACTTACATTGCAGACTGGTGGCGACATCCGTGACAAAACACCCAAACTGGTAGACAAATATTACCGACAGGCGATGCAATTAGCCACTAGCTGGTAGCAGAAAGATCGAGGATATTAGGACACCGACGAGAACTGTTAAAGACTGCCACCACTGACGAGATAGCCCCTGTGCTATTCAGCGAGACCAGTAACCGGGCGCGATCGAGCGCGGGGATAACGTGGAACTTACAATGATCTGATATACCACATAGCTAAAAGTTCCACCACCGACGAGATGCTCGTCGGTGATTCCGCGCTCTCTACCTAAATAGAACGTTTGCTCAAAAAACTACGCAAGACTGCGTCGTAGCGTAGGTAAATGGATTTAGTCCCGCAAATATTCAATAAAACTAGACCGGTGGTACTTTGTATAGGAGCACTTGTGAAAAGTGACAGAACAATAGTAGTTCGAAGTAATCTTATTCGCGTTAATTCAAAAATCAAATGAATCAGCTTGAATAATAGATTTTGTTTTGAGGGGAGGTGATACTGCAAAATGGAAATATATTTGAAATACTCATTGAAATTGATTTTCAAGATCTTTATTGACAATCTTCCAATACACAAATTTTTATATTTAGCAAATCTTAAATTCTGCAATACAATGTTATCGGAAACTCTAAATGTGCAGCTATTAGCTCGATATTATTCACTATTTGTAAGATACTAGAAGTTCTTACAAATAGAGGATAATACCGATTGCCCAGGTCTCACCACGAGGAGGTTGCTGCACAAGAGACCCGGAAAGGGAGTCAGAACGAATTCAATATTCCTTCTGGCTCCCTTTCCTAACAACGGCGAACTTATACTAACGCAGTATGTCGAGTAATTATTGCGGAGCAAAAGGTGTGAATCGGAGAAGAAGTCTCCGATCCACGGAGGATAAAAGGTGAATCAGGCAGAAGGCTCTGATTCTTTCAAAGAGAGAAACAAGAACGAACCAGAGCAGAGGGCTCTGGTTCGAGGGTGACGCGACGCGTACAATGCTTGCAGCCCAACTCCAGCCAGCACCGATACCCGACGTGTCCTCACCAAGAGCGATGGCCAAGAGACGTGTTCAAACGATATCCCATTTACTCCTAAAACCACCTGCCACCAGACAACGAAACGTTGAGGTGGCTCGGGTGGTATTACAAAAGAGAGGATTTTTCACTTAACAGTGTAACACGATGAACACTGTCTCTCAACCACCCACTCTCAATGTGTCTACGCCGAATACCGGTACCAACTGGTCTGGTACATACAAGCAAGGTCCGACACAGCAGAGGGCTGTGTCGGAGTCAACAAAACGAGCCGAGCAAAGTGAAGTTACGGCAATAATTACTCGTCATATTTACAACGACGATATACAATCTTAATAATTAACGCACGCACGCAAATCGAGCAATTATTGTCGGCAAATAAAGTAAATCGCACAAGAGGGAAGAATCAAAGCAGAAGGCTTTGATTCGCAAAGAAGAAACATGCACCAGAGCAGAAGGCTCTGGTTCGGGGGTGACGCTAAGACAACAATTGCTCAGCAAATATAATTAACTTAAAAATACGCCGCAGTCTTCGTTGGTGTGTCCTCTTCGTTCGATGTATCATCCTCTTCGTTCGATGTATGTTCTTCGATCGATGTATCCTCTTCGTTCGATGTATGTTCTTCGATCGATGTATCCTCTTCGTTCGATGTATGTTTGTCGACGTTAGAAATAAGAAACGACGATGATAAAGATGCGATGAGATGAAACTACGAACCCCGTACACGAGTACGGCCTACATACCTCGCACACGAGTGCAAATCTAACCAGCTCTCAAGAGCCAAATTAACCCCGCAAACCAAGAGGAACTTGTCAAAGTTCAGAACCAAATTTCAAGTAGAAATCGAGTAACAAAAATGGCGATAATGAAGATTCGATGAGAAGCAACTATAAACCCCGTACACGAGTACGGCCTACATACCTCGCACACGAGTGCGAATTTAACCAGCTCACGAGAGCCAACCTAAAGCCAGCTCATGAGAGCCAAACTAACCCCGCACACGAGTGCGGCCTATAGGCGCTTCGGGACCCCGGGGACGCGACACCCCGTACTCACTCACGGTTTCACTATCCGCGAGTGAGCCCCTGAGGGATGTCCATTCGAAGGAATACCAATTTTAAATCAGAAATATACATTTTTAGAAGATTGAAAGTTCCGGTGGAAATTTCAATTAGGTTATGAGAAATAATAATCGACGGTGTTCGTTGAATTGACAGTTGACGGAGAAAATTGTTGAAGGTGGGCCAAGGGTAATCAACAGAAGCATGTTAGAACCCTTGGCCCACCCTGTGCTGTAAAGCACATAACACTCACAAATAAAAATAAAATTGTTGAGACTTACCATTGTTGAAAGTGGTGTAGGTGGAGTAGACTAGTCAGCAAGGCGAATAAACACTTGGCAGCCTCTGGTTAGTCACTGGTCAGCCAGGTGGTCAGTTACTGGTAAATCACGGGTCAGCCAGGTGGTCAGTCACTCGCAAATCACTCATAAATCACTCGTATATCCATCGTAAATGACTCGTAAAACACTCATAAAACACTCGTAATTCACATGTAATTCACTTGTAATTCACTTGTAATTCACTTGTAATTCACTTGTAATTCACTTGTAATTCACTTGTAATTCACTTGTAATTCACTTGTAATTCACTTGGAATTCACTTGTAATTCACTTGTAATTCACTTGTAATTCACTTGTAATTAACTTGGAATTCACTTGGAATTCACTTGGAATTCACTTGGAATTCACGTGGAATTCACTTGGAATTCACTTGTAATTCACTTGTAATTCACTTGGAAATCAAGCACTGGTAAATCTCTGATCAGTCACTGGTCACTCCCAGGGCGGTCTCTGGTCAGGCTCTGGTCCTCCCCAGGTCCTCTCCTGGTCCCGGCGCCCGAGCGCTCCTGCCGGAATCCCTGGCCCGTCTGACTGATGAGCGCGCTCGCCGAGTTCAGGCGCGCGCACCTTTGTAGCGATGCGCAACTCCCCCCGCTCCATCTAATATCGATCGATTTCGATCGTCGTGATAGTAATTATTGATAAATTTATTATTTCTGTCTGTTTAATAACAATTCCTTTTGTCAATGATGTCGACAAGCACTCCCTTGACCACCTTGCCATCTAATTTTTTAGTAAAAGTAGGTAATAGAACTCGAGGTACAGAATAACTTTTAAACCATGAATATTCGCACGCATTAATTTATTGAACACAATACACTGATAAATTTATCATTTCGAACTGGTTAATATTTACTATAATTCCTTTTACCAACGATGTCGACAAGCACTCCCTTCACATTTTTTCCACGTAATTTTTTACAGTAAAGTCTTGATCTAACTCTTGATCTTACTCTGTTTTTCAACATACTTCTGTTCCCCCAGATCGATTTTTGGAACAATTATGTATAAAAATAAGTGAAGGAAATAATGCTCGTTTATGAAATATTTTTATATTAAAAATTGAGGTATCTCATATGAAATTTGAAGATATTTCTTGGAATTTTTTGTCCTTGATATTAGTTTTGATTTTAATATTTTAGAAATCAACCCCAAAATATTGTCTGAAATATTTGAATACGTTCGTCGGAGAATGTAACATTTCATGATAACCGATATGGTTCCGTGATGATTCACCTTTTCACCGAGAAGAATCTCCTCAGTGGTCTTCTACACCGACGACATCTCGACGAGATGTATAATATCAAATATTTCAGACAATATTTTGGGGTTGATTTCTAAAATATTAAAATCAAAACTAATATCAAGGACAAAAAATTCCAAGAAATATTGTACGTAACACTTCAAATTTCATATGAGATACCTCAATTTTTAATATAAAAATATTTCATAAACGAGCATTATTTCCTTCACTTGTTTTTATACATAATTGTTCCAAAAATCGATCTGTGGGAACAGAAGTATGTTGAAAAACAGAGTAAGACTTTACTGTAAAAAATTACATGGAAAAAATGTCAAGGGAGTGCTTGTCGACATCGGTGGTAAAAGGAATTATTGTAAATATTAACCAGTTCGAAATAATAAATTTATCAGTGTATTGTGTTCAATAAATTAATGCGTGCGAATGTTCATGGTTTAAAAATTATTCTGTGCCTCGAGTTTTATTACCTACTTTTACTAAAAAACTAGATAGCAAGGTGGTCAAGGGAGTGCTTGTCGACATCGTTGGCAAAAGGAATTGTTATAAACATTAAACAGCCAGAAATAATACATTTATCAATAATTACTATCACGGCGATCGAAATCAATCGATATTAGTTGGAGTGGGGACAGTTTCACATCACCGCGCAGCGCAGGTGCGCCTGAACTCGGCGCGCACTCTGTTAGTCAGACGGGCCAGTGATTGCGGCAGGAGCGGTGGGGCTCCGCGACCAGGAGGATCTGCGGAGGACCGGCGGAGGACCGGCGGAGGACCGGCGGAGGACCGGCGGAGGACCAGGGACAAACCTGCGGAGGACCAAGGACAGACCTGCGAGTGACTGACCAGAGGCTAACTAGAGGCTAACAAGTGGTTTACTAGCGATTTACCTGTGATATACCAGTGCGATATACCAGTGCGATATACCAGTGTGATATACCAGTGCGATTTACCAGTGCACTTTACCAATGCTATTTACCAGTGGGATTTATCAGTGTGATTTAAACAGTGCGATTTAACAGAGTGATTTAACAGTGCGATTTAACACTGTGATTTATCAGTGCGGTTTATCAGAGCGGTTTAACAGTGCGGTTTAACAGTGCGGTTTAACAGTGCGGTTTAACAGTGGGATTTATCAGTGCGATTTAAACAGTGCGATTTAACAGAGCGATTTAACAGTGCGATTTAAACAGTGCGGTTTATCAGTGCGGTTTATCAGTGCGGTTTAACAGTGCGGTTTAACAGTGCGGTTTAACAGTGCGGTTTAACAGTGCGGTTTAACAGTGCGGTTTAACAGTGCGGTTTAACAGTGCGGTTTAACAGTGCGGTTTAACAGTGCGGTTTAACAGTGCGGTTTAACAGTGCGATTTACCAGTGTGATTTACCACCGGGCTGACAACCTGGCTGACAACTTGGCGGATCAGTCACTGACCAGAGGCTGACCACTAGTCATCCAGCTGACACAATTTCAACAATGGTAAGTTAAACAATTTTCTTTTTAATTGTGAGGGTTGTCCGCTTTATAGCACAGGGTGGGCCAAGGGTTCTACAATGCTTTTGTTGATTACCCTTGGCCCTCCTACAACAATGTTCTCCGTCAACTGTTAATTCAACGTACACCGTCGTTTATTATTTCTGATATAGTAAATGAAATTTCCGTCGGAACTTTCAGTTTTCTCAAAATGCATATTTCTGATTTAAAATTGGTATTCCTCCGATCGGATGTCCCTCAGGGGCTCACTCATGGATAGGGAAACCGTGAGTGAGTACGGGGTGTCGCGTCCCCGGGGCAACCCGAAGCGCTTGTAGGCCGTACTCGTGTGCGGGGTTAGGTTGGCTCTCGTGAGCTGGTTAGATTTGCACTCGTGTGCGAGGTATGTAGGCCGTACTCGTGTACGGGGTTCATATTTTCATCTCGTCCCATTTTGATCATAGTTGAAGAGGACACATCAAACGAAGAGGACACATCGAACGAAGAGGACACACCATCGAAGACTGCGGCGTATTTTTAAGTTAATTATATTTGCTGAGCAATTATTGTCTTAGCTTCACCCCCGAACCAGAGCCTCCTGCTCTGGTTCATGTTTCTTCTTTGCAAATCAAAGCCTTCTGCTTTGATACTTCCCTCTTGTGCGACTTAGTTTACTTGTCGACAATAATTGCTCGATCTGCGTGCGTGCGTTAATTATTAAGATTGTATATCCTCGTTTGTAAATATGTCGAGTAATTATTGCCGTAACTTCACTTTGCTCGGCTCGTTTTTTTGACTCCGACACAGCCTTCTGCTGTGTCGGACCTTGCTTGTATGTACCAGACCAGTTGGTAGCGGTATTCGGCGTTGATACATCGAGAGTGGGTGGCTGAGAGGCAGTGTTCATCGTGTTACACTGTTAAGTGAAAAATCCTCTCTTCTGTAATCCCACCCGAGTTCACCTCAACGATTGTTCGTTGCCTGGTGGCAGGTGGTTGCTAGAGTAAATGGGATATCGTTTGAACACGTCTCTTGGCCATCGCTCTTGGTGAGGACACGTCGGGTATCGTTGCTGGCTGGTGTTTGGCTGGAAGCATTGTACGCGTCGCGTCACCCGCGAAACAGAGCTCTCTGTTCTGGTTCGCTCTTGTTTCTCTCTTTGAAAGAATCAGAGCCTTCTGCTCTGATTCGCCTTTGGCCTCCCGTGGATCGGAGACTTCTTCTCCGATTCACACCTTTTGCTCCGCAATAATTACTCGACATACTGCGTTAATATAAGATCGTCGTTGTTAGGAAAGGGAGCCAGAAGGAATATTGAATTCGTTCCGACTCCCTTTCCGGGTCTCTTGCGCAGCAACCTCCTCGTGGTGAGACCTGGGCAATCGGTATTATCCTCTATTTGTAAGAACTTCTAGTATCTTAGCTCTCTATCGAGCTAATAGCTGCACATTTAGAATTTCCGATAACATTGTATTGCAGAATTTAAGATTTGCTAAATATAAAAATTTGTGTATTGGAAGATTGTCAATAAAGATCTTGAAAATCAATTTCAATGACTATTTCAAATATATTTCCATTTTGCAGTATCACCTTCCCTCAAAACAAAATCTATTATTCAAGCTGGTTCATTTGATTATTGAATTAACGCGAATAAGATTACTTCGAACTACTATTGTTCTGTCACTTTTCGCAAGTGCTCCTATACAAAGTACCACCGGTCTAGTTTTATTGAATATTTGCGGGACTAAATCCATTTACCTAGTTTTTTGAGCAAACGTTCTATTTAGGTAGAGAGCGCGGAATCACCGACGAGTATCTCGTCGGTTGTGGAACTTTTAGTGACGTGGTATTTCAGATCACTGTAAGTTCCACGTTATCCCCGCGCCCGGTCGCGCCCGGTTACTGGTCTCGCTGAATAGCACAGGGGCTGGCGGTCTTTAATAGTAACTCGTCGGTGCCTACGCCACTGACGTAGTCTTACGTAGTTCACGAGCAAATGTTTTACTTAGATAAAGAGCGCGGAACCACCTACGAGTATCTCGTCGGTAATGGATCTTTTAGCGATGTGGTATTTCAGATCACTGTAAGTTCCACTTATCCCCGCGCCCACCTGTGTCCACTTTTGGCGCCGCTCAATAGCACAGGGGCTCGGGGCTCGGGGCTGGCAGTCTTTAAGGGTGCGCCGGTGGCAGAAATCACTAGAAATAGCTGTAAGGTGGCGCCTCTATCGACGTCGAGGTGATCTTGGCTCTCCTGCAGAGCTGTGACAGAGAGGGAGATATGTCACTCGCAGGAGAGACAAAGACAGAGATTACGAAATGACTGGATTTTTCGATGCGGCTACTCGGGTTTCATTTAGCGAGGAAGCAATATTTTCTGATGCTCTTTGCGTTGAAATGTTCTCTGAATTATTGCGGTGTCCCGTACAGAGCCCTTTTTTGCAATTTGTCTCCTCAAACTTTATAAACAACAATAGCTTCCTTTTTTATAGAAGATATTTTTTTCTGTACACTTTTTGCAAAAAAGGGCTCTGTATGGGACACCGCAATAATTCGGAGAACATTTCAATGCAAAGAGCATCAGAAAATATTGCTTTCCTGCATTCTTCGATGCGGCTACTCGGGTTTCATTTAGCGAGGAAGCAATATTTTCTGATGCTCTTTGCATTGAAATGTTCTTCGAATAATTGCGGTGTCCCATGCAGAGCCCTTTTTTGCAAAAAGTGTACAGAAAAAAATATCTTCTATAAAAAAGGAAGCTATTGTTGTTTATAAAGTTTGAGGAGACAAATTGCAAAAAAGGGCTCTGTACGGGACACCGCAATAATTCAGAGAACATTTCAACGCAAAGAGCATCAGAAAATATTGCTTCCTCGCTAAATGAAACCCGAGTAGCCGCATCGAAAAATCCAGTCATTTCGTAATCTCTGTCTTTGTCTCTCCTGCGAGTGACATATCTCCCTCTCTGTCACAGCTCTGCAGGAGAGCCAAGATCACCTCGACGTCGATAGAGGCGCCACCTTACAGCTATTTCTAGTGATTTCTGCCACCGGCGCACCCTTAATAGTACAATCTCGTCGGTAGTCCTGGCAAGTCGCCGCTAGGTAGCATCATCGATCCGCTCCAAATTGACAATCAACCACCACAATTTATTATTTCACCCAAGTTAATTGTTGTTGCCTATTATGTATATATATATATATATATATATATATATATATATATATATATACATAATAGGCAACAACATATATATATATATATATATATATATATATATATATATATACTTACTGTCAAACCATTAGTTTGATTATAATGCGCCACAAATTATTGCTAGGACGTTGTTACAGATCTAATTTACTTTTTTTTTTATTGTAAATCATTCGTTAACTATAACTGTCTGGCATATCGCTACCGGACTCTGTCGCTATACTTACATATTCATACTTCTCTGATAATGATAATAGAAGATATGCGCGGGCAAGATGTTCATACGCATGTGCAAGAATGATGCGCCATAAAATAGCGCAACAAAATACATTTTTCACGTTTTGGAGTAATAATAAAAAATACCATTTCCAGCCTTTTCCAGCCTTTTCCAGATAATATTCCTAATTCACCAGCACAAATTTTTATAATATATATGAATAAGTAGAAAATATATATGCGATTAACCCTGATCCATCCCTTGTGTTAATTTGACAAATTTTTCATGTAAAAGATAATATTATTCTGTCATGTGTAGAACAATTGATCTGAAACTTTGTGACTTTTATTTTTTTAGCATGAAAGATATATATTTAGTATTGTTAATAGCAAAACATGCAACAAAAAAATGTGACATTTGTTACAGAAAGGAACCTAATGTGTCAATCTGACACACATAATTTTTCACGTTTTTTCAAATCCTCGACGGCTAGTTTTTTGTTTTGTATTTGTTACACGACAATTACGAATTCATTGTACAACCCTTTCAGAATGCAGCTGACATGTATAGCTTTGAATACCCACGATTAGCGTGAACTTGAAAAAGAGAAAAGGCGTTACATATTTTTTTCGTTCTTTTCTTCGTCGCCAGACAAAACTAAGAACGATAAGATCGAAAAAAAATGAAATCAAATCCGTACGTATAAAATCCAGAAATGCGAATATAAAAAGAACATATTGTGAAGATAATAGTATACATTTATTACTTTATTCTCAATAAATTAGTTATCGAAGTGAATTATTTCAGTTTCATTTCATTTGATGCTTTACCATTATGTTAATTTGAAATACAATAGGAACACATTAGGATGTAAAATAAGGTACGGATAAGGGTCAATACTAAAGAATCTGAAGAGAATGTAGGAATCAAGAAGAAACATGCAGAGACATTGAAATTATACACCCTAATAATTTTAATAATGTTTTAATGAAGACAAGTGCATTACACGAATCTGTCCTTATATTGGACCAATACACTTTACTCTTCTCATTACTATTTTTATACCAATAAAGAAATGTACACTGATAACAAGTTGTACTAAACACGAAATACATATGAACAAAAGGAATATAATGACACTATCAATACTATCAATTTTAACAGTCATTGCTGAAAGGGACCTTGTATCCATTAATCAGTGAGAACACGTCAACTTTTGAGAGCTCATTAACTGAAAAGTGGATCTCGGGTCCGAAGCTTCAACCTCCAGGAAGACGGATTTTCCTGTGAGCGTTTCCACAAAGCTTTGCATTCCACCGCGTAGACGCAAGACCAGGTGCAGAGTGGACTCCTTTTGGATGTTGTAGTCAGAAAGGGTTCTTCCATCTTCCAATTGTTTGCCAGCAAAGATCAATCGCTGCTGATCAGGAGGAATTCCTTCCTTATCTTGAATCTTAGCTTTCACGTTTTCTATCGTGTCCGAAGCTTCGACTTCCAGGGTGATGGTCTTTCCTGTAAGCGTTTTGACAAAGATTTGCATTCCTCCGCGAAGACGCAAAACCAAGTGGAGTGTAGATTCCTTCTGGATGTTGTAATCAGAAAGGGTTCTTCCGTCTTCTAATTGTTTTCCAGCAAAGATCAATCGCTGCTGATCAGGAGGAATTCCTTCCTTATCTTGAATCTTAGCTTTCACGTTTTCTATCGTGTCCGAAGCTTCGACTTCCAGGGTGATGGTCTTTCCTGTAAGCGTTTTGACAAAGATC